>CM064342.1:24764328-26014328 GCA_032595735.1 Pelochelys cantorii | reverse complement strand
TGAGGTCTGGGGTGAGGAGAACAACCTCCAGGATCTCTGTACCAGAAAGCACTATATCTGGATGGCCACCAGCCTGGCCAACAAAGGCCAAACTGAAACCCTAAGCTAGGTCCAGACGAAAATTGAGGAGCTCTGGCAGGCCTACAACAAGGCCAGGGAGCAGAGCCGACACTCTGGGGTGATGCCTCACACATGCTGCTACTCTGAGCAGCTCGATATCTTCCTGTGAGAAGGGCCAGTCATCTCCCACACCCCTGTTGTCATAGAGTCCAGACAGGACATGCCCAGGGCCAACCTCCATGAGGGCAAGGTTGTGGAGGAGGAGAAGGAGAAGGAAGAGAAGAAGGCCAGCCAGGTGACCCTGCCCACAAGCCAGGAGCTGCTCCTTACCCTGGAGTCAGTCTTCTTCCCGCCCCCCCCCACGGATGTCTCTGAGGTGTAGGACGATCCTGGGGAAAGCATTTCAGGTGAGTTCTATCACTTTCCCTATGCACATGTGGGGGCAGGGGACTGGCTGTTAGGGGCTATGTGCTCCTTACTCAGGCTGTTTGGCCTGGGGGTTGCACAACAGCCTGTGCATGTGGGTACAAATGGAGCGCCAGTCCGGAGCACTCAGCCCCATGATACTCTCACATAGGGACCCCTAGGTCCTTCTGAGAAGGTTCCTGGAGAGGCCTGCCTTACTCTGACCTCTGTGACAAGCCACTGCTAAGGAGTCTGGGGTGAGGGAACAAAAGAGCAGTGCTGCACTTGGCACAGGGTGATGCCCATACTCAGGCAGCATCCACTCCCGGTCAAGCACGGCAATGTGGAGGAGACCTTTATAGGATCCTGCCAGAGGCCAGGAGGTAAGGAAGAGGAGGGTACCTCAGTAGCACTCTCTCTGAGGCATCTGCCACTCACACACACCTTCTGACAATCTCTATCCTCCTCCCCACCCACTGCAGCAGGCAGGGATAGAAGTTTTCTCTCTGAGGGATGCCGGGGTGTGTGGGACACAGAAGGACGCTGAGCCGCACCATCCCCTCTCCCACCTGCAGGCTCTTGGCCTAGCCAGCACCTTTCCATGCCTGCTTATCTTTGGGATGTGGGTGTAGAGATGTTCCCCTGGGACATCCCTGCCCCTGCAGGAAAGTGCTTGCTGTCTACATAACATGTGGCTTTACTTGATGCCCATCTCCATCGTCTGAACCGAGACCTTCGGTGTCAACTTAGAGATTAGGGCCAGGCTTCATACACGGTGTCTCCTGGGATGACTACCCTTGTCACTTTTCTGCGCAGCTGGAGCAGCTGCAAGTTTGGAGCATTCCCCACGTCCCATGCCATCTACCTGACTCTGCCAGAGGAAATGCACCTGGGAAGACCTGATGAGTGAGCATATGGCCTGCCTCCAGGCCCTTGTGTGAGGCCTTGATGCGGAGTGCTGGGAGTGGGCCGCTGACTGGGAGGAGCACTGAGCTGACAAGGAGCAGCAGAAGGCTACTTGGGGCCAGCTGGTATGCCAGCATGAGGCCATGTCCTCCTCCCTCACCTGGAGCAGCCACCAGCCACCTCCTCACCCCCACCCCTCTGTGGCTTCCCCACCTAGCCCCCCAGGAGCTGCCAGAACCCCAGAACACAGGATGGTGGGATCTTGAGTGCAGCTAAAGTCTCCCAAGCTGACCAAGGCAGCACTAATCCCAGCCCCAACCCTGAGCCCCACACTCCCCTCTTGCCTCATTCTGCATTCCAGGTTCTTTCTCCATTCCCTTCCCTGTTGTATATCCCCCAAATAAACACACTTGTTTTTCCAAACAAAAAAAAAGTTTTTTATTTGCTCTGCAGTGGGGGATGGGGAGTGGGGAAGGTGGGAAGGGAGGGCAATACAAGAGAGGTCTGGGAGAGGAAAAGCACACACGGGGAATGAAGGGGCCCCTTGTGGAGATGGACAGGGGAGAGTTTCACAGCTGGCCTTGGTTGTAACTCTTCTTCAAGGCCTCTGGCTGAGCACAGCCCCCTGATGTGCTTGTTCAATGGCACTGGTGTCCAGCTGCTCATAAGCCCTGGGCAGCCATTCAGCCTCTGCCCTCAACAACTGGCAAGAAAGTCTCTCCCTTGCTCTCACAGAGGCTGTGGAGTACACAGCAGGCTGCCACCAGGAAGGGGATGTTGTGCTTGCTGAGGTCAAGGCAAAGTCTATGGTGGCAAAGCCATTGACAATGGTGTCCACGGTACTCCAGAGTGACAACCCTCCATAGCAGCATGTGGTTGATGGCCTTGGCTATTTGCAGGACCACATCCCTGTTCAGCATGGCAGACTTCCACAGAGTGACAGTGATGTGCTTCTGAAGGGGGGTGGCAGGTCGCAGTTGGCTTTCCTGTCATCTGAGGGCCGGGGTGAGCCACTCACAAAACTCCAGACAGGTGGCCTTCTGCATGTGGAAGTTCTGGAGTCACTGCTGGTTATTCCATCCCTGCAGCACAATGTGGTTCCACCAATTCAAACTGTTCTCCCTCTACCAGAAGTGGAGTCCCACAGTGTCCAGGGGAGTGAGGTGCATTTGCAGCAGCAAGAGCACCAGGACCTGGTCTTTCAGTGAGGACTGGTTGGCATCCTGCTGGAGCAACATGCAGGCGGTCTGGATGAACACTGCCATTAGGCACAGCATGAAGCCCATGAGCCTGGCACTGCTTTGCATCCACGCTGTGTCCATTTGGTGTCCTGCGAGGGGGAAAGGAGTGAAAGAGTGGCGTGTGAGACACAGCCATAGAGAGGAGCCCCTGAAAGCGTGTGTCACAGCTGCCTGACCAAGTGGCCACAGGAAGTGTCCGCCCTCCTGATGCCCTTCCCAAAGGCTACGTTTACACTATGAGTTTTCTCAGCAAAAATATGCCAAAATATGCATATTTTCTGCCAATCCATTTTTGCCTAGGGGTTTTTTACGCAAAAACAAGCAGTGTGGACGTTTTCTTTTTGTGCAAAAACCCCTTTTCCCGCCAGATCGGTAAACCTCCTTTTTCGGGGCAAAAGGAAAGGCAGGAAAAGGGGTTTTTGCAGAAGAAGAAAATGTTCACACTACGTTTTTTTCCACAAAAACCATTTGCACAAAAACAGCATGCAAAAATTATGCAAATGAGGTGCAGCAATATGCTAATCCACACCTCATTTGCATACTCACTGCTGGCAAAACCGGCAGTGTAGACATAGCCAAAGTGATCCCACGGGCTGTAAATCTGAGGCAGGCTCCAATCTATGTGGACGTGCATTTCTGAAATAATTCTGAGCAATTTCGATGCTCCCTCATAGTGTGTATGCACTAATTCAATTTTGCTATTTCAGGCGTTATTATTTCGATTTTACTTATTTCAAAATTATTTCCTAGTGTAGACATAGTCTCTCACAGGCTGGGATCCAGGCCAAGCCTTGACATCTACATTGCCATTAAACAGCCCTCAGCCCATGTCAGCTGGTATGGGCCAGCTGTGAGTTTTTATTGTCATGTAGCCACACCCTTACCTACAAGCTTAAGAAGCAAGCTGGATATGTGGGTTTTGCAGATTTATATCAATGTGTAGGCTGGATTTGAGAGAGAATTGTGGGGTAGTTCACCAAATAGACTATTGGCTATGGTGGCTAGCAAATTGAAGTTCATGTAAGATCCCTCTTCAGTAAACTAGCAACACCTCAAGTTTGCCTCAGTTTTTCTGACAGCAAGATAGCAGTGACAATGAAGAGAACTTTTTTTTTTCTTAAAAGAAAGTGGAAGGCATTCATAATGCTTTATGGCAGGTGGTGCAGAAACTTGTATGATTATTAAAATAAATGCAGTATACCAGAAGACAGGTTGGATTGGATGTTAAGCACAAAATAATAGGCTTTAATAAAGTTGTCACTGGCTAAGTGAACAATTACAGACAAGAAAGTTTAGGGTGAATTATCAACTACTCTTTGGTGACTAATGATTGTATTTTACTTGACCCCATTATTACACACAGTCTCACATGGATACTCTCATAAAATAAATGGCAAGCAACCCCCAAAAAATAATACACAAAAACTAAGTCAACATAAATTATAATTTATATAAAGTTTGTGTGTGCACCACTATAAGTTACAGCCTTCAAAGTATGCTTATGATGTGGTGCATTTGAAATTTAACCACATGTAGCTCCCAATAATACTAATAGCATCTGTGTTTCTGGAGTTCTCATGTATCCTTAATATCATCTTAATGCAATTTTATTTGGCATTTAATTGTAGTGGCTTAATAAGTTTAAAAAAAGGGCTAACCTCTGTCTGTGGATACACATGCAAACAAGCAACTCCACTGATTCCTATGGGAGTTGAACTCATGTTTCACAACAGAATTTGGCTAATGAAGTATGATAAAATACTCACAGCTCCCATTGACACTGTAATGTATTTGCATTGGAAATGTTTTCAGTATCAGGACAAACACAGGGAAGAAAAGTTAATTTAAAAATCAAACCAAGGATCATAGAATCATAGAATACTAGACCTGGAAGGGACCTCGAGAGATTATCAAGTCCAGTCCCCTGCCCTCACAGCAGGACCAAGCACTGTCTAGATCATCCCTGGCAGGTGTCTGTCTAACCTGCTCTAAAATATCTCCAGTGAAAGGGATTCCACTTCCTTCCTAATCAATTTATTCCAGTGTTGAATATCCAACCTAAACCTCCCTTGCTGCAATTTAAGCCCATTGCTTCTTGTCCTGTAATCAGAGGCCAAGGAGAACAATTTTTCTCCCTCCTCCTTGTAACACCCATTTAGATACTTGAAAACTGTTACCATGTTCCTTCTCAGTCTCCTTTCTTCTAAACTAAACAAGCCCAATTCTTTCAGTCTTCCTTCATAGGTCATGTTCTCCAGACCTTTAATCATTCTTGTTGCTCTTCTCTGGACCTTCTCTAATTTCTCCACATCTTTCTTGAAACGTGGTGCCCAGAACTGATGATAGCTAAAGGCTGAGATACCTCCTCTATCAGCTTCTTGAGTATTCTAGGATGCATTTCATCAGGCCCTGGTGGTTTGAAGACATATCTTTTCTGAGTAATTTTTAAATTTGGTCTTTTTCTATTTTAACTTCTAAACTTACCCCATTCCCACTAGCATTCATTATGTTAGGTATCCCATCATTATCAGTCTTCCTGATGAAAACTGAAACAAAGAAATCATTAAGCACCTCTTCCATTTCCAAGTTTCCTATTATTGTTTCTCCCTCTTCACTGAGCAATGGGCCTACCCTGTCCTTGGTCTTCCACTTGCTTCTAATATATTTATAGAATGTTTTCTTGTTATGCTCTGGCTATGTCCACACTGCAAGGTTTTTGCACAAAAGCATCTGTTTTTGCTCAAAAACCCACAGAGCATCCACACCTCAAATGTGCTTTTGCACAAGTAAATCAACAGTAAAATGGCAGAAGGGAGGGCTTTTCCCAGTGTAGGTAAACCTCCTTTTATGAGCAAGAGTTCTTGTGCAAAAAGGCAAGTGTGGACGCTCCAGAGGAGTTTCTTGTGCAAGAAACCCCTATGGGAAAAAGCACAGGTGCTCTGATGGCCATTCTGTGAATGGCCATCAGAGCTTTCTTGTGCAAGGGTGTCCATGCAGTGTGGATGCTCTCTTGAGCAAAAGCACATCACTTTGGTGATGTGCTCTGAGGTGTGGACATGCTCCTGCGCAAGAAGTTTTTGCACAAAAACTCTTGTGCAAAAGGCTTCTTGCGCAAGAAGCATGTAGTGTAGACATAGCCTTTGTGTCTAGCTAGATTGAGCTCTAATGTCATGCTGGAGTAAATCAGCATTAACTCCATGGATGTGAACAAAGTCACAACATGAATGAGACTGCCCCTGAGTTCAGTTCTTAGTCCACATTACAAAGTTTTGCCAGCATAGCTCTGTTGACTAGGAGTGTGAAAGAATACACCCCTTTGCCAGCGTAGTTATGCTGACAAAATCCCTGGTGTAGATGCAGCTACGCCGACAGATGGTATTTCTATTGGCTTAGCTAACACTTGTTTAGGGAGGTGATTTTGCTATGCCAGGAGAACACCTTCTGTTTGCTGTCTCTGCATTGCCACTAGGGGATGCTCCATTGGAATAGTTACACAAGCATAGCAACATAGTGCAGTTAAGACTGGAAGTACTGTGGCACGGTATAACAACACTAGCATTCTGTGTGCATGAATGACAAGCTGCCAACAACTCCAGGCAGCATTGACACTCCATTAGCCCCTTAGTAATGCAAAGTCTTTAAAAAAAAATTAGATGGAAGCAAGTAGCAATAAAAATAGAATGACATGAAGATCTGTTTTTTCAAAACACTTTGTGCAATTTACAATTGCCACCTCTCCTTTCATATGTTCATACTTTTCATCTGTTCAGTAGAACTGTTCAAACTCAGGCTTACCCTTTGCTGATTTCATATACACTCAGGCTTACCCTTTGCTGTACCTGACACTCCTAAAAACCCAACCCTAATAATAAAGCAAATTCCAAAGAGAATTGCAGTTGGAAATTGGGAGACAAAAGTGTAATTTGGTATTGTACATCTAAGAATAGCAAATTATTTTTGAAGCTAGGTCTAACTTGTTCTGAACTGGGTTTAATATACAGGGTATTTTGTAGCATCAGAAGAATGTGCTTGGGAAATGTGAGTATGATTTCATTTGTGTTCCAGTGCCAGATGTCAGATGGCATGTAGGCAGACATACCCTGTAGATGTGGGGTTCCTAAGGACACTGAAAACATATGCAGCCTCCAACTTTCCATTTTTATCAACTGTTTATTACTGGAAGATATTACAGAAATAGACTAATCTGTGTAGGCACGTGACCTCACGGGCCACATCTCTCTTTTTGAAACAACTAATGCAAAAGCCCTGCAATCCCCAGAGAAGAATGAAAGGCACATGTGTAATCCAGAGTGGGTTCTAGCCTACCATCTTAGAACCGTCCAACATCTACAGCTGCCTCTTCTATCTATTTTTGACAGATGCCACAAGGCAAAAAACTTCATCAGCTGTAACATAATAGTGCAACAGTCAGTGGGCCAGATTCTCCTCTCAGTCACTGTAGTAACTCCATTGATTGGTGGAATGGAGCAGAATCAGATGGAAAACTGTATGGAGAGGAAAGGAGAAGTCTGCAGGGATCCTCATCTTCTTTGTGTGATCTTGCAAACCAACTCTTTCCCTACAGATATATGAATAGCATCCAGGTGGATCATGCAGCAATTGTTCACATGGGAAATTAATGTTAGGGAAGAGTTTCATAGACTGGAAGATAAGTCACTAAATAATCTAGCCCAGTCTCCTGCACTGAGACAGGACTAAGTATTAGATAGAACATCCCTGAGAGGTCTTTGTCTAATCTACTCTTAAAAACTTCCAGTGATGGGAAGTCCACCATCTTTTGTTCTAGTGCTTAACTACTCTCACATTTAGGAAGTTTTTCTTAATGTCTAACCTAAACCATCCTGTCTGCAGTTTAAACTCATTGCTTCTTGCCATGTCTTCTGCAGTAGTTAAAGAGAACATTATATCACCTGCTTTCTCTTTATAACAACCATTGGGTAAATGGTGTTCTCTTTATTGTGTTATGGCATCCAGAAACAAGGAGAAATATTATCTGTCATACATGCAGTAAAGCATCATCCATCCATGTCTCAGACATCTTACTACATTCAAGACAGTGTGTATCTGCCACAATGTGAAATGAGGCAAAGTAAGCCTGGTGATATAGCCACTAAGTTCATTATTTAAATCAATTAGCATGGCAGAACAAGTCATGCATAAACACATGCATAAAATCTCAGGCACGTGGATCAGAAGAGTTCCATCTGGTGCCACTCCTGATTTACACCAGATTAAATATATAGCTAAAGTACAAATGAAGGTGTGGTTTGCAGTTCAGATAGCTGTTATACTCTCTCTTGCTTTAACCTACCTAGCACAGGTGAAAATAGCAGTGAAGGTCTGGCAGCAATAGCTTTGCCCTGAGTTAACAAAGCCAGAGCATATTCAGGGCAGGGTACCAGGTGGACTCGTGCAGTCCATGTTGAAGCCTGTGCCTCTGTGTCTTCACTGGTAGTTATAGTTGTTGTAGCTAGATTAAAGCTAGTTTGAGAAAGCCTGCATAGTCATGGATACAACTGCAGTGCAGATGTGCACTTGGTGAGAAGAGCAACAGGTCTAGAATATTCCCACTACAAAATGTTGGCATGTAGGACAAACTTACCTTATGTATAAGAACAGCTGTTTCAACATATTGGCAATGAAGACCATATCAAGCTACAGCATGTTGAAACAGCTGTCTGACTGTTTTAGAGGTTTAGTCTACTAAGTCATTGCTCATTTATTACTTTTTTTCCCAGTGTATAGCTGTGCTCATATGAGCTGCACTAGGCACATAGACAGAACAATAATTATAAAGTTAATTGCATCCTCTGAGCACATGTACCTTAAAAGCACATGTACCAAAAGCTCCCCAACAGCCATGCCTAGTACCTTCCTCAAAGCATCTCTTCTGAAAAACAAGTACACCATCCAATGCTTTGAAACCTTCTCTCACCAGCTCTTGGATGAATGTATCTAGGGACTGATGGTATGCAAGCTGCTTTCAGCTGCCAAATTAGAATTCAAACAGGTGATGGTCTCTACCAAACCAATGACTACATTGCCACCGGAAGCAAGACTTGAACTAGTGTGTTAAAATAGAAGTATTGATGTTGTGGTGGGGCTGGAAGCTTGGGTTCTCAAGCACACCTTAACTCTTGAGTCTGAGCTTATGTGAGTCTCTGCTGGAGCTGCAATGTCACACTGCTGTTTTTAAAAACAATGAGTAATCCTTTGGCACCTTTGGGTATGTCTACATAGCAGCGTTATTTCAGAATAACTGATGTTATTCCAAAATAACAAAGAGCGCATCTACATCACAAGCCTTTATTCTGAAATAATGTCGTGCTGGAAAACTTCTTACTCTGACTCATGGTAACCCTCATTTCATGAGGAGTAAGGGAAGTCAAAGGAAGAGTGTTCTTCCTTTGAATTCCCGCTATATAGACAGCGCCAAAAGCCAAGTTAAGCTATTTCAACTTAAACTACACAATTGATGTAGCTGAAGTTGTGTAGCTTAATTTGATTTTTGCCCTGCTGTGTAGACATTTCCTTAGAGACGAATAAAAATATATGGACCCATGAGCTTTTGTGAGCAAACCCACTTCCTTAGATGAGTTGGAGTGGAAATAACAGAAACCAAGATATATATAACAGCAAAAGAAAGATTTGTCCATTGTGGGACCCATGTTAATTAGACTAATTAAGTGGGCTGGATGTGTTCCATTCATAGCTTTTGATGTGAAAATGCAGATGTTAACGCCAGAAGAAATTGGCTTTGTAATGTGTTAACCAGTTAATGTCTTTATTCAAGCTCAGGGTAACAGTGTCAAATTTGTAGATGAAGTCCAGTTCTGCAGACTCTCTCTGTAATTGGGTGCTGAAATTCCTTTAAGAACATAAGAACATAAGAATGGCCATACTGGGTCAGACCAAAGGTCCATCGAGCCCAGCATCCCATCTGCCGATGGTGGCCAATGCCAGGTGCCCCAGAGAAGGAGAACAGAAGACAATGATCAAGTGATTTATCTCCTGCCATCCATCTCCTGCCCTTGTTATGAAGGCTAGGGCACCATACTTTATCCCTGGCTAATAGCCATTTATGGACCTAACCTGCAAAAATTTATCAAGCTCTTTTTTAAACCCTAATAGAGTCCTGGCCTTCACAGCCTCCTCGGGCAAGGAGTTCCACAGGTTGACTGTGCGCTGTGTGAAGAAAAATTTCCTTTTATTAGTTTTGAACCTACTACCCATCAATTTCATTTGGTGTCCCCTAGTTCTTGTATTATGGGAAAAGGTAAATAATTTTTCTATAATCACTTTCTCCACACCATTCATGATTTTATATACCTCTATCATATCGCCCCTCAATCGCCTTTTTTCCAAACTGAAAAGTCCCAGTCTCTCTAGCCTCTCCCCATATGGGACCCTTTCCAAGCCCCTAATCATCTTAGGCGCCCTTTTCTGAACCTTTTCTAATGCCAATATATCTTTTTTGAGGTGAGGAGACCACATCTGCACGCAGTACTCGAGATGTGGGCGTACCATAGTTTTATATAGGGGAAGTATGATATCTTTTGTCTTATTATCTATCCCTTTTTTAATAATTCCTAACATCCTATTTGCCTTACTAACTGCCGCTGCACACTGCGTGGATGTCTTCATAGAACTATCCACTATAACTCCAAGATCCCTTTCCTGATCTGTCATAGCTAAATTTGACCCCATCATGTAGTACATGTAATCTGGGTTATTTTTTCCAACATGCATTACCTTACACTTACCCACATTAAATTTCATTTGCCATTTTGCTGCCCAATCACTCAGTTTGCTGAGATCTTTTTGTAGTTCTTCACAATCCCTTTTGCTTTTGACTGTCCTGAACAACTTTGTGTCATCTGCAAACTTGGCCACCTCACTGCTTACCTCATTTTCTAGATCATTGATGAACAAGTTGAACAGGATTGGTCCCAGTACTGACCCCTGGGGAACACCACTAGTTACCCTCCTCCATTGTGAAAATTTACCATTTATTCCCACCCTTTGTTTTCTGTCTTTTAACCAATTCTTGATCCATGAAAGGACCTTTCCTCCTATCCCATGACCACCTAATTTACGTAAAAGCCTTTGGTGTGGGACCGTGTCAAAGGCTTTCTGGAAATCTAGGTATATTATATCCACTGGGTGCCCCTTGTCCGCATGTTTATTAACCCCTTCAAAGAATTCTAACAGATTAGTTAGACACGACTTCCCTCTGCAGAAACCATGCTGACTTTTGCCCAACAATTCGTGCTCTTCTATGTGCCTTGCAATTTTACTCTTTACTAGTGTTTCTACTAATTTGCCTGGTACTGATGTTAAACTTATCGGTCTATAATTGCCAGGATCTCCTCTAGAGCCTTTTTAAAATATTGGTGTTATATTGGCCATCTTCCAGTCATTTGGTACCAAAGTGGATTTAAAGGATAGGTTACAAACCACTGTTAATAACTCCGCAATTTCACATTTGAGTTCTTTCAGAACCCTTGGGTGAATGCCGTCTGGTCCCGGAGACTTGTTACTATTCAGCTTATCAATTAATTCCATAACCTCCTCTAATGTCACTTCAATCTGAGTGAGTTCCTCAGATTTGTCACCTAAAAAGGCTGGCTCAGATTTAGGAACCTCTGGAACATCCTCAGCCGTGAAGACTGAAGCAAAGAAATCATTTAATCGCTCCGCAATGGCACTGTCTTCCTTGATCGCTCCTTTTATATCTTTATCATCCAAGGGCCCCACTGCTTTTTTAGCGGGCTTCCTGCTTCTAATGTATTTAAAAAACATTTTACTATCATTTTTTGAATTTTTGGCTAGCTGTTCCTCAAACTCTTTTTTGGCTTTTCTTACTACATTATGACACTTAATTTGGGAGTGTTTATGTTCCTTTCTATTTTCCTCACTAGGATTTGACTTCCACTTTTTAAAAGCTGTCCTTTTCTCTCTCACTGCCTTTTTAACATGGCTGTTTAGCCATGGTGGTTCTTTGTTAGGTCTCTTACTGTGTTTTTTTATTTGGGGTATACATTTAAGTTGGGCCTCTAGTATGGTGTCTTTAAACAGTTCCCATGCAGCTTCCAGGGATTTTAGTTTAATTACTCTCCCTTTTAGTTTCTGTTTAACTAGCTTCCTCATTTTAGTGTAATTCCCCTTTTTGAAATTAAATGCCAGAGTGTTTGACCACTGCGGTGTTCTTCCCAACACAGGAATATTAAAAATTATTATATTGTGGTCACTATTTCCAAGCGGTCCAGTAACAGTTACCTCTTGGACCAGATCCTGCGTTCCAGTCAAGACTAGGTCGAGAATCGACTCTCCCCTTGTGGGTTCCTGTACTAGCTGCTCCAAGAAGCAGTCATTTAAGGCATCAAGAAATTTAATCTCTGAATCCCGTCCTGAGGTGACATGCACCCAATCAATATGGGGATAATTGAAATCTCCTATTATTACTGTGTTTTTTATTTTGGTAGCCTCTCTAATCTCCCTTATCATTTCAGCATCACTATCACTGTCCTGGTTAGGTGGTCGGTAATATATTCCTAATGCCATATTCATATTAGAGGAATGAATTGTTATCCATAATGATTCTATGGAACATTTTGATTCCTTTAGGATTTTTACTTCATTTGATTCTATATTATCCTTCACATATAGTACCACTCCGCCACCCGCACGACCTGTTCTGTCTTTCCGATATAATTTATATCCCGGTATGATAGTGTCCCACTGATTGTCCTCATTCCACCATGTTTCTGAGATGCCTATTATGTCAACTTCCTCCTTTGATATGAGGTACTCCAGTTCACCCATCTTATTAGACAGACTCCTAGCATTAGTGTAAAAGCATGTTAGAAAACTACCACTATTTATATGTCCGCCTTTCACAGACACATTGGATTTTTTTATGCACGATTGTTTCACATCTGATCTTGCCCATATATTATTTCCCACGTTCCCTATCTGACTAACTTCTAGGGAATCCCTACCTATGGAGCCTCGTGTAAGAGAAGTCTCCGTCCGATCCAGGTGCTCCCCCGCACCAATCGGCTTTCCCCCACCTCTTAGTTTGTAGAAGAATGGCTGCTTTAATCCATGAGTGAGTGACTAGTTTATTTCTGATGTCTTATTTGTGTCCATTGTTGTCAGAGAAGTTTGGCCAATATACATGGCAGAGGGGCATTTCTGGCACTTGATGTTATGTATCACATTAGAGGACATGCAGTTGTATGAGTAGAGCTAGTGTGAGTTTGTCTACTTGGGCTGGGGGGCTTGCTCCAAGCTTTCTTTTAAATATGTTTAAGGAGGGATTTATGGCCAGGACTGCACAAAATCAGCATCCAGCATTCTCTGTGAACCAATCCAGTCTGTGGAACATAGAAGTTTTTCCATGCATGAAGTACTGTGAAGGAAGCAAGCAGCTTCATCCTGTTCTAAGTAAATTTTCCAAGTGGTCTGCATAGAGAGCATCCTGCACTGATGCAGTCAGAAGGGTACAGATTCGGGCTTTGTTTACACTGAAAAGTTTAAGATGTAGCCACAGCAGTGCTTTAAATTGAAACTGTAGCCATGGCACCAGCACTGGGAGAGAGCTCTCCCAGAGCTCTGTGTAAACCACCTCTGAGAGGGCAGTAGCCAACAGTGCTGGGATCATGGCTCTCAGTGCTGTAGCCTGCTTCACACTGGTGCTGTAACTTGTTGCACTGGGCTGTGTGACTGTTTTTCATACCGCTGAGCCAGAAATTACAGTGCTGTAAAGTGCCAATGTAGACTTAGCCTTGGATAACTGTAGTGAGGTCTGTACTTGAGGGCAAAAGGATGAAACCTAATTTTTACATACAATAGGGAGAAAAAGCACATTTGACCACTGTAGCTTTCTGGACATCAGGAGGTAGCTGAGGATCTAACAAAACTCTGAGCTTGAAAACACAAATAACAAAAGGTGGGTATAATTGAAGAGGAAGATATTTCTGCTATCTCCAGTGGTGGTTTCCCTTACAGCCAACCAAGATAACTTTTGTCTTATCCAGTTGGAGGTTCAGCCAGGTAATTCTCATTTAGCCTCCAGTCTCAGCTGGGCCCTAGGAATACTAACAACCAAGCCATCTAGGTCAGATGCAAGGAGGGTGAAGAGCTGCTTGCTGTCAGTTTATGGATTACATTGCAACCAAAACTATCTCACTGACTTCCCATGAAGCACATACTTAGGTATAGACAGGGAAGGATGTGCAATAGAACAGAATTTTGCATTGCTCCCTACATGAGAGCCTTCAGAATGGCTGGGTAATTGCACTCAACCACCCTCCTTATGGTGTTAGAGAGAAAACAACAAAGAGATCCATGCATGATACCAGATTTGGAAGTTTTAATAATTAATAATCATCTATAATGCGTGTCTGTCCCACAGAGTCGTGCATCCTCTGAAGTTCTGTGCTGAGGAAATCTCAAACAGAAAAATGAATGTCTCTGATCTGAATAAAGTGAATAACGTTTTATGAATGAAGTCCTGTAGATTAACTTGTTTTTCTAGCATTCACAGACACTGAATTGCAAACTAATTCACAGCAATCGCCATCAGAAAAATCCTTGTGGCAGTCCATTCAGAAAAAAAAGAAAAAAAGCTAAACGCCAACTACCTTTTCCATTGCTTTTGATTATAAATGACTGACTTCCAGGCAATATATCAGCAAAATCTTTATATCAAATACAAGTTCCACCTTTTATATCAACTTTAAAGTTATTGGGTGTTTTCACAAGTGAGCAGCCCATGCAAAAGAACTGAAAAGATTTTGGCTAAGAGTCAGTGACTATAGAGTATTCCAAAATATGTTTAATTATACTGTAAGCTCGATCCTGCAAATTCTGATGCCCAAATTTTAACTTTATTCCCATGTACAGCAGTTTTCAAACTTTTTTTTCCTCTGACCCAGTTGAAGAAAATTGTTCATGCCCATGGTCCAACATTATTTGACTAGAGTGCAGGCTCTGGGGTTGGGTACAGGAGGAGAGCTTTGGGCTATAGAAGGGGGGGCTCTGGCTTTGGGGGAGGAGCAGAGCTGGGACAGAAGGGACTTACCTTGAGAGGCTCCTGGTCAGTGGTGTAGTGGGGGTGCTAAGGTAGCTTTCTGCTTTTCCTGGCACCACAGGCCATGCTGCACCCCGGAAGCAGCCAGCAGCAGGTTCCCAGTCAATGGGAGTGCAGAGCTAGTACTCAGGCCAAGCCTGCTGCTGGTAGCTTCTGGGTGCAGCACAGTCTGCAGTGCCAGGACAGGCAAGAATCCTGCCCTAGCACCCCATTGGTCACCTGATTCCCCTGCAGCAACAAGACCCAGTGCCTAACATTCCCATCGCCACTCGTGGTTCTGCAAACGACACATAGTGCCTAGCACAGTGTGTCCAGGACCATGACTGATGGTGTATGATAATACAAAGGATAACAATTAGCAGGAGTAAGGATTGCAGATACTGGTTCTGTGTGCAAGACATTCAGACATCAAGAAAAGTCCTGGTATAGAAATACTGCTGCAGAGGGGAAAGCTAGAGTATGCAGTTGCCGCCAGATAACATTGTCAAAAGAAAACATTGTGAAATGCTCATACTCAGTGAATCTTAGGTCAGTTGTGTCTCAGACAGGTGTTGTTACCCTGTGGCTTCAGACCTCATCAGCTGTTTCAGTCCCTGTCTGGCCTGAGAAGAGACTCATGCCTTGAATTCTGTTACATCTGTGTCTCTGCCTGCTATAAGAAAGAAATAACATCACTGTTTTATTCCTGTTTTTTCTTTGTAATAGTTGGTCAAATTGCACTAAATGGCTACGTCTAGACTGGCATGATTTTCCGCAAATGCTTTTAACGGAAAAGTTTTTCTGTTAAAAGCATTTGCGGAAAAGAGCGTTTAGATTGGCACGGACGCTTTTGCACGAAAGCACTTTTTGCGGAAAAGCGTCCGTGCCAATCTAGACGCGGTTTTGCGCAAGAAAACCCCAATCGCCATTTTCGCCATCAGGGCTTTTTTGCACAAAACGGTTCTCAGTTGTCTACACTGGCCCTCTTGTGCAAAAGCATTTGGGCAAGAGGGCTTTTTCCCGAACGGGAGAGTCATTGTATTTGCACAAGAACACTGACGATCATACATTAGATCGTCAGTGTTCTTGCGCAAATTCAAGTGGCCAGTGTAGACAGCCGGCAAGTTTTTCTGCAAAAGCAGCTGCTTTTGCGGAAAAACTTCCCAGTCTAGATGCAGCCTATATGAATATCAGCGTTCACTTAAAACAGCACCTGAAAAAAAAACCCACACTGTACAGTTATCCTCCTGGGTAGAATAAAGAAAAAAACAAACAATCATTCCAATTTTAGATAAAAAGGTCTTACAATAGACTAAAACCTCTAGGCAACAAGTTGAATGGCAGCATCACATTTAAAAAAATCAATTCCAGATCCACAGGTTCACTGTGATTGTCATAGATCTCTGAAGCTATTTTCATACGACTTGAAGAGTTGGCATTAGTCTTCTTAGCTTGTGTTGTACTATCCATGAGAAGAGCAAAAACTACTTCAGGTATGACTTCCAAAATTTACCCATCGTCAAGCATGATAAAGTGGCTTGAAATCTATAATCAAATTTTTCAGCATCACAATGAACAGCAGATGCAAGACTGTAATGCAGCATTCTGGACCTCTGATGACTTATGATGTCACATCATTGCAAAGGGGTAAACAACATTCAAATAAATGTATTTTGCTTGCTGAACCACTATGAGGTGTATCCTCAGAAGCACTTTTTTTGCCAGTATAAGCTGTTTGTTCCAGGTAGATTTTGCAAATATAGCCATACCATCAGAGTAATACTGGAAAAACTTTTCAAGTGTAGATCTGTCCATAGTATGTTCAGATAAATTGTCATCAGAATAAACAGATAGCTCAAAATTTGCATCACTTGAGGAAATGATTTCCATTGAAGATCTAGTTAAAATGAATGGGTTTTTTCCCTGCTGCTTTACACTTTGTATATTCATTTACAGCTGGGTGTTGTAATGGCACCAATGGTATCAGTGGAGAACTGAAATTTGATAGGATTTTGTGCCCACTTTGCACGGGGGTAAATGACTGCACAAGCTAGAGGGTGTTAGAGGATCAGGCCTAGTACATTTAGATTTCCATTTTTAATGCATCCACTCACTGCTATGTCTATTCCTCCATATAGGGATATAAGCAGAGTATGCTTGACTTGTCAGCTGACAGAAATATGACAAGAGGATGTCTCCTTTATTAGATATACCTGCTAAGATGCATTATATATTGTGGGAGCCAGAAATTAGTGCATTCTCATCTTTGTTCTTACATCTCTCCTCTTTCGTGCCAAGGAGTCCATCACTTTGATTTGCTCTAAAACAATTTACCTTTCTAGGTGAACAATATGTATTTTTTCCAGCTTGTTCCCATCACTCTTATTGGAATGAAAAGACTGTTTTGTTTAGTTTGAATGGAAAAGATAGCTTTTGTGGCTGGTATAGGGCAATCAGGAAATTGATATTTTGAAAGACAAGATAAGAAGACTTTTTTCTTCTTTTGCGTCTCTCCATAAACACCTGTTCTCAAGTTGGAAAACTAACTAAACTCTCCCTCCAGGTAACATGTAAATAGGATAAAAGCAAGATTAGAATATTTTTAAGGTCCCTTTTTAGAAGAGAGAAAAAATATTGTTAGCAATCTTTGTCATAGAAACATGCTGTGATATTTTTAAGTAGACTCATGTTTTTATAGAATAACATATTTGGCTCTTTGCAATATGATGATTCTATCAAAAATCCTGGGTATAGTCAATTTTTATTTTCATTCCTTAGACAGAAATGTATGCTATCAACCTCCCTACAGTTGTCCTCTTGCTCTATTGTATTACATACCTCATTTTGAGATAACATCAGAAGCAGTCTCAAAATGTAACATCTTACAAGAATTTAATTTTATGAGGTCTTCAGTGATTTCCCTCCTGAGTATATTCGGCCATCTGTGGCATGGGAGTAAATGTTATCATCATTTTTCACTTAAGAAAGGTAACAGATGATACCCAAGGAATGAAAGACTCAACAGCCTTTTGTTTGCAGTCCACCGTGTTTTCTTAATCATGACAGGTGTGGGAAAAGTGAATAGATAAGAGTTATTTACTCCTACACATGACACAAGAACTAGGAGGTCACCAAATGAAATTTGCAAGCAGCAGGTTTAAAACAAACAAAAGGAAGTACTTCTTCACACAACATATTGCCAACCTGTGGGACTTCTTGCCAGAGGATCTCATGAAATCCAAGACTATAACAGAGCTAGTTAAATCCAGGAAGGATAGGTCCATCAATGGGTATTAGCCAGAATGGACAGGAATAGGCAGCCTGTTTGTCAGAAGCTGGGAATGGGCAACAGGGAGGGAATGGATCACTTGATGATTATCTCTACTGTTCACTCCCTCTGGGGGCATCTGGCTTCGGCCACTATCATCAGACAGGATACTTGGTCTGACCCAGTATGGCCCTTCGTATGTTCTTATATTCTGAATAAATGGTTTCGATACAACTGAGTTTCAGATAATCAACCAATGAATTTACCATTTGAGAGAGATGATAGGTACTCACTGGCTTGCAAAGAAGGCTGTTTAAGACGAAAGGAATAGGAATCTATATTTGAATATTATGGAATCAGTGACTAGAGGAAAGTGAGATTTTTTTAAATAGAAGATTCACCATGTAGTAGTTGGAGGAGACCAGGGGTCTACAACCTTTTTAAGCTCAAGATCACTTTTTGAATTTAAGTGTCATCCGCAATCTACCTCAAATCCAAATACCCTTGCCCCGCCTCCTTCTTGCCCCTTCTGCGAGGCCCTGCCTCTGTTCACTCTGTCCTCCCTCTCTCCTTCCCTCCCTTCCTCCCCATTATTCCTCTCTTTCACCAGTTAAAGGTAGAGGTTTGGGGCATGGGATCTGGTCTTGGGCTAAGGGATTTGGAGTGTAAGAGGGGCTCTGATCTGATCCTGGGAGGAGGGGACTCAGGGTACAGGTTCTGTAAGGGTCCAGGGGGCTCAGGGTTGGGGCAGTGACTTAGGGTACTGGAGAGGGTTCATGAGTGGGGCAGGGTTTCGGAGCTGGCTCCAGCTGGGCACTGCTTACCGCAGGTGGCTTCTGGGTGGTGGTGCAGTGGGGCAAAGGCAGGCTCATCCCTGCCCTGCCCCTGTCCCATTCTCAAAAGCAGCCAGCAAACTCCTTCCAACCCAAGCCCTGTTGTGACCCCTGCCTCCATTCTGTGGAGATAAAATACAGGGTGGGAGAGGGGCACTCTGACATGAGTGCCCCTCTTCTCCCTCCACTGCCCTGCATAGCAAGCAGGAGGCTGGCAGGGGGGGCAAGGAGGAGGCAACTCCAAGGCAAAGGGCAGGAGATGTGCTGCAATGAGAGGAAAGGCAGCTGAAGTGCTGTGCTTGGTAGCCCCTTGGCCAAACCAGTCAGGATCACCTGACAGAGGCTCCAAGATCTACCTGTAGATCCCGATCTACAACACTGCTTCTATCTTGGTATAACTTCATGTTTTTCAGTGGAATTACATCTGATTTATACCACATGACTGAAAACAAAATCAGGCCAACAGTCTGCACAAGGATCTTGTACAAGTTTCTAAAAAAGATGCAGAATATCTCCCAGATGGTGGAGACACATGGAAAAATACTCATATTCTAAAAAGAAGTGAATGAACAGCTCTGAACCACACAGAAGATACTGTCTTTTACCCGTGGGAAACATGTGTATAATATAGAACTTGGCTGATAAATTCAATCATGAAAATCAGGAAAGTGGGACTTCACCATGAACTTGAACAAAATTGAGGTCATTTCTCATAAAAATGGAGAAGAAAAAAGAAATAATCAGCTATAGGGACATGATTGAACAAGCAAATATTTGAGCAGGTGCACGGTGAGAGAGCCTGCAAAAACACAAATAAAGAAAAAATCAGCCCAAGAAAAAATATTGGGAAGTGAAAGAAAACTTCATTAAACAGAATTTGAAAATTATATTTGAGTTGTAACCAATACACTCTATGAGAAATCACATTAGAGGAGTGGAAATAATTAGCATCAGAGTGAAAGGCATAGAGAGCCTTAGTTAAGCTTAAGGCAGACACATTGCAAGGAGGAAATTTTAACATGCATTTCAAAGACTAGAAGATAAAATGGACATAGAGAGAACATTTCATGGGGGGTAGAGTGTTAAAACACGTGACAGCAACATAACGTTTGAAGAATGCCCCCAAAAAAATCAATGGGTGAGATATAAGAAAGCCATTGAGTTTGCCATGAATGATGAAGGCTGCCTGCTGGTGCTGCCTGACCTGGCTACAAATATACACTACTGTTTTTTTACAATGTCAAGTACAGTAATAGGCAATTCTTTGATGTGAAGCAGATGAGTGAGTGCCATTGTATTATACTGGTGTACTTCTCTGAAGTCAGAGGTATTGTTAGCAAAGTCCCACTGCTGCAAAAATTCAATTTTTTTAAAGTCAGCACAGAAAAACGGTAATTAATGGCAATGTGTAAAATATTGTCTACTCGTGAGAGCAAGAACTGGATTGTAGCAGAGGTAGACTATATTTTATTTGACTTTATTATTATTTTTATTTATTTATATTAAAGTTTCATTTAGAGGTTCTCACTGAGATCAGGGCCCCATCGTATGAAGGGCTATACATAGACAGTAAGAGATGAGAGTAGTCCTGTGGTACCTTAGGCCATGTCTGCACAGCGGGGCTGAAGCCAAAATAAGCTACACAACTTGAGCTACACCAATTGCATAGCCTAAGTCGAAACAGCTTATTTTGGCTTTTGGCTTTGTCTACACAGCAGGAAGTCCGAGTTAGAGCATTTTTCCTCCAACTTCCCTTACTCCTCATAAACTGAGGGTTACAGGAGTCACAGTAAGAAGTCCTCCAGCTCAACATTATTTTGATATTATGTCACAATAAAGGCATGTAGACACTGTAGACGTAGCCTGTAAGTATACCTAGGCTACGTCTACACTACATGCTTCTTGTGCAAGAAGCCTTCTGCGCAAGAGTTATTCTGCAAAAAGTTTTTGTGCAAAAGCACGTCCACACCTCAGAGCGCATCGCAAAAGTGATGTGCTTTTGCGCAAGACAGTGTCCACACTGCATGAACGCTCTTGCGCAAGAGAGCTCTGATGGCCATTCACAGAATGGCCATCAGAGCACATGTGCTTTTTCTCATAGAGGTTTCTTGCGCAAGAAACCCCTCTGGATCATCCACACTTGCCTTTTTGCGCAAGAACTCTTGCACAAAAAGGAGTTATGCCCTCTGTTCTGCCATTTTACTGTTGATTTCCTTGTGCAAAAGCACATTTGAGGTGTGGACGCTCCACGGGTTTTTGCGCAAAAACAACTGTTTTTGTGCAAAAACCTTGCAGTGTAGATACAGCCTAGTGAGAGACAGTCCCACTCTCTGAAGAGCTTACAATCTAACATCCTGATCCTGCAACAATTTAAAGTTACTTTTAAAAAACAAACTCCGTAATCTTATTCCCACTTAATGTTAATAAGAACTATTTTTTTCTTTATAATGTATATGCTAAGGAAATTATTGTTTCTTTTCCCAACATAAAAGAAACACATCCTCTATTTAATACAGCTTAATCATAAACACTGTACTAACCACACACACACACACACACACACACACATTATGGAAGAGTGGTTATGATTGTGGTACATTTGGGAGATCTGTGTATATAATTCCATATTTAAAGAGAATATGGCTCTGTTCTAAGATTCTTGGTTGTATTATGAGCATCAGATTAATTCTCTGATATTGTGAGGTATTCTGACAAGCAAGATGCAGTTCATGAACTCCCCTTCTCAGCATTTTAGAACTGCAGAAGATTTCTTGTCTAGTTTCCTTCATCCTCTTCAGGGGCCTGATTCTCTCTGTGCATTGGCAGTCATTTACTCCACTGCAAAAGTAGGTGTAAAATGATACTTTTCTAATCTGTTCCTCTTTTAGACTCCCTTTTGCTGAGGTGTCATTGAATCCATTGGAGATTACAGTCAGGTTGACCATGACCTCCTGGGGTGGGAAGTCTCTGAACAGTCTGAAATCTGAGTTGTGAGAGAGAGAGCAGATGTGTCAATAGCTATTTGCTTGTACCACTTCACAGTTTATTCTGTGAAGAACTGGAAAGAACTAAAAAAAAGCCTTCCTGAGTATGAAGTGGAATCACATAATTATTTTAAAAATATATCTGTATATGATACCTGAAGAAACATGGATAAAACCTTCCTGGTATAACTTGTGCGAGAGAACAGAGGTTAGCTGAGTTTCTGTGCCAGTAAGTGGTGAAAGTGACAGTGAACTGCTGTCTTGCTATCTGCTGTCATGGAACTATAAATAGTTCTACTTCTCTTAGCTGAGAGGTTTTCAGAAATGTTCAAAACAAAGATATATCAAAGGAACTGAGAAACAATGAGAAGTCTGAAAATTTTTGTCCCTTTAAGTTTCAAGTTCCCAACCTGTAGACTCTTTTGAAACCAGGTCTGCTGATGACTATTCAAAGGAAGAGAGCTACTAGTTATGTTCTATTTAAAGATTTTGGGCTGGGGTTGGGATTGGTACAGACTGCTCAAATAGGAGATACCATGTCTTTCAAAGTGAATCTTGCTAAACTGAATTAAGGCCACTTTAATTCTGAATGAGCACATCTATACAGGAGCTTAATTGCTTCAATTAATACACTTTCAATTTTCATTCACTTTCCAAGTGTCCTCAAGTAGGCAAGACAGAGGGCTTCCTAGAACCCCAGGGAGTATAATGGGGGCAGGATGTTACACTTATAAGAAACACACAGAATCTTTTTAGAGGAAAAGACAATGCTCCATGTTTATTGAGAACATAGAAATCAGTATATGCACACACAAACACATTGTCCCACTGTAACTGCTGTTATACTTACCAATCAGAGACTTGTACCAATCTAGTGACAGGTGAGATTGGACATGAGGAAGGAGCCAGGTTCTGTTGGATGTGATGCCAATGCTCTGAAACTATTGGCAGGACAAATCCAAAGCACCATGCAGGACACCCCATATTTTATAAGAATCCATTCTCATGCAAATCTATGGATTTTGCTCCATCATGTTGTAATCACTCACTTTCCAAAATCTGTTTATCTGGAGATTGTTTTCATTGCTGTTTAACATCAATCTTCTGGTGACTTCTCTGGGTCTATGTCTACACTACAGGGATCTATCGGAAAAAGGTACGCAAATTGCACTCCGCAATTTGCGCACCTTTTTCCGATAGTTTTTTCGGAAGAGGCTTTTCTGAAATTTGGCCCATCTACACTGGGCCAAATTTTGGAAAAGCCTCCTCTTTCGAAAGAGCCCTTCTTCTTCATGGGAGAAGGAAGACAGGGCTTCCGAAAGAGTGGAAGAGCAGACGCATTCCCTGGACGCAGCAGAGTTTTTCTGGGATATCGGAAGTATCCCGGAAAACCCCCATAGTGTAGACATAGTCTAGGTGTTGCGCCACCCTGTTTTCAGTGGGATTTGTTGTCTGCACACATTGGGGGTGCTTGCTTCTAACTTCAGGGTTGTCATTTTGCTCTAATCATGACAGGAGTGTTTACATGACCTTTCAGTGCATCTGAGATCCTGGTTCTCCTCTATAGTGGCTACTGCTTCAGAACTGGTTGGACATCATAGCCCTATAACAGATAGTGACTATAATCAGTCATTAGGACTGTTCTGATCTGTTCCTGCCTTGACATCACTGACAGACATAGTCAGTCTCTCTGGTGCATCTTTACCAATGGCACTAGGCCATTTCTTTCTGCTAGCTAGAAAGGCTTGCTGGAAGGGTGCACTGAAGCACATTACATTGTATAAGGCTTATTATTATATTCTTATATAAACGTTGGAATTCTACATTTTAGCTACATAGTAGGTTCAGAAGTTAAAATAGGAAAAGAACAAGTTAAAATTACTTAGAAAAATTAGATGTTTTCAAGTCACCAAGCCCTAATGAAATGCATCCTAGTATATTCAAGGAGCTGATAGAGGAGGTATCTGAGCCATCTTTGAAAAGTAATTGAAGTCGGGAGAGATTCCTGAAGACTGGAAAAGTGCTAATATAGTGCCCATCTATAAAAAGGGAAATAAGGACAACCCCAGATACTACAGACCAGTCAGCTTAACTTCTACGCCAGAAAAGATAATGGAGCAAATAATTAAGAAATCCATCTGCAAACATCTAGAAGATAATAAGGTGATTGGTGTGGCATGATTTGCTCTTGACAACTCCATGCTGACTGTTATCTAGCTTTCTTTGATAGAATAACAAGCCTTGTGGATAAGGAGGAAGTGGTAGATGTGATATACCTAGACGTTAGTAAGGCATTTGATACAGTCTTGCATGGCCTTCTTATCAATAATCAAGGGAAATACAACATAGATGGGGCAACTATAAGTTGGGTGCATAACTGGCTGGATAATCGTTCTCAGACAGAAGTTATTAATGGTTCACAGTCATGCTGGAAAGGCATAGTAAGTGGGGTTCTGCAGGGGTCTGCTTTGGGACTGGTTCTGTTCAATATCTTCATCAACAATTTAAATAATGGCATAGAGAGTACACTTATATAAAGTCTGCAGATGATACCAAGTTGGGAGAGGTTGCATGTGCATTGAAGGACAGAGTCATAATTCAAAATGATCTGGACAAACTGGGGTAATGGTCTGAGGTAAATAGGATGAAGTTCAGCAAGGACAAATGCAAAGTACTCCACTTAGGAAGAAACAATAAGTTTCACACATGCAGAATGGGAAGTGACTGTCTAGGAAGGAGTACTGCAGAAAGAGATTTAGGTGTCAGAGTGGACCACAAGCTAAATATAAGTCAACAGTGTGACACTGTTCCAATAAAAGTGAACATGATTCAGGGATGAAAGGAATATTAAGAGCAGGACATAAGAAGTCATTCTTCTGTTCTATTCTGTGCTGATTAGGCCTCCGTTGGAGTACTGTGTCCAGTTCTGGGAACCACATTTCAAGAAATATGTGGAGAAATTCGAGAGGGTTCAGAGAAGAGCAACAAAAGTGATTAAAGATCTAGAAAACATGAGCTATGGGGGGAGCCTGAAAGACCTGGGTTTGTTTTATTTGGACAAGAGAAGCCTGAGAGGTTTTTAAATGATGCTTTTAAATACTTAAAAGGATGTCACAAGGAGGAGGGAGAAAAAATATTTTTCTTAACCTCAGATGATAGCACAAGTAGCAATGAACTTAAATTGCAGCAAGGGAGGTTTAGGTTGAACATTAGGAAAAAATTCCTAACTGTCAGGCTGGTTAAACACTGGAATAAATTTGTCTCGGGAGGTTGTGGAATCTCCATCTTTGGAGATATTTTAAAAAAGGTTAAACAAACATCTATCAGGGATTGTCTAGATGGTGCTTGGTCCTGCCATGAGGGTAGGGGACTGGATCTGATGACCTATCAGGCTACGGCTACACTGCCTTTTTTTTCCAGAAGACATGAAAATTGTGCTTGCATTTCCATATCTTCTTCCAATTCTTTTTGCAAAAGAGGTTTTTCTGCTATTTGGCCGTGTACATAGGGTCAAATGTCGGAAAACCCTCCTCTTTTGCAAGACCCCTTATTCGTCATAAATCGAGGTTTACAGGGTCTTGTGAAAGAGGGTTTTTTTCCGACATTTGGCACCGGCTACATGGGGTCAAATAGCGGTAAAATCTCTTCCGCAAAAAGAATCAGAAGAAGATATGCAAATGTGAGTGTGATTTGCATATTTTCTTCCACAAAAAAACAGCAGTGTAGCTGTAGCCTCAAGATCCTTTCCAGTTCTAATGTTCTATGATTCTATGGCTACCCCCCTTTTGACCCTTCAAGAACAATTCTTGAGTGGGTCACATACTATTTCAAAGCAATATGTGTTACCATACAAGCTTGTGGTTTGAATTTATTATCTATTCTTTTAATTCAACAACATATACATCGCTGAATAGAAAACAACATTTCAGTTAAAACAAAAATTATTATGGGATGAATCATGGCATTCAAGACTGATGTCCATGAGGGGGACCAATCTTAAAATTATTAATTTAATTGCTGTTACCTCTGTGTTAGTATCATTTAGTGCTCCCCACTCCTAATTAAGTGTTACCCATAGAAATTCAATACAATTTTTGGGAGCCTTCTCTTTTGGTTGCTCATGCTTCCTGGACACCAAACAAACCCAATAACTTTTGCTAGTTCATATTGGCTCATCATCGTTGAGTGATGAGACCCACTCAAGAATTGCTCTTGGATGGGGATGATTCTACAAAAGGGGGATTAACTAAATTACCCACATGGCCACCAGGGCCGGCCCGAGCCATTTTGGCGCCCCGGGATGCAGGCGGTCGGTGCCGCCCTGGGCGCCCGGCGCATGCGTGGGCCCGCTCCCAGGT
Organism: Pelochelys cantorii; assembly: GCA_032595735.1. Classification (NCBI taxonomy): domain Eukaryota; kingdom Metazoa; phylum Chordata; order Testudines; family Trionychidae; genus Pelochelys; species Pelochelys cantorii. Next base: position 25,988,176 of record CM064342.1, on the reverse strand, counting down.
GCACAGTGCATGTGTGAGCCTGCCCCCAGGGTGCGCGGGCCCACCTCCGGGCGCACGGCGCGTGTGCAAGCCTGCCCCCAGGGCGCGTGGGCCCGCCTCCGGGCACACAGCACATGCTCAAGCCTGCCCCCGGGGCGCGCGGGTGGGCGCACAGCACATGCGCTGCCCGGCCACTGCCGCTGGCGTGCAGCCCGGGGCCGCCCGCATGGGCCGTGCCTGGCCGTGCAGGGCCCGGCAGCTGCGGGGCGAAGGGCATTGCGGGGGTTAACGTGGGCCCCGCCCCAGGTGGCCACTGCAGCCCGCCGGGAGCCGGGCACGTGGCGTCTGATTTGGCAGCTATAATGGGTGCTGCGCGCCCCTTACAGCTGCCATCAGGTGCCCCCCATCGGTTGGCGCCCCGGGCAGCTGCCCAGCTCGCCCACCCCTTAGTCCGGCCCTGATGGCCACAAGGATAGACACTGAATCATCCCCTGTGAGGTTGCAGCTTCCATGCTTTCTTATGCCCATCCAGATTCACCATCAGCTGAGAGAAGAAGACAGCAGGGAAATTGCTCTTCTGGATGACCCAGCTCTTGCTAGATGCCAGCCTTTGCCCTGTTGTCTGCTCCTTATGGCCCTCTGCACCATACTCCTACTTGCCAGAGAAGAGAGGCTCCTGCTAGTGCATTGTATTGAAATGATGACAGAGATGCATTTGCTGTACTATGGCTGTGTATTTATTCACATTTTGCAGGGCAGCATTCATATTTGCATGTATCTTCATCTGGCTTCACTGGATCAAGTCGCTACCTTGTGTGGAGCATCTACCAAGAGTGAAATCTATAGTAACACTTATGCTTGGTGTGTATAGCAAGCATCTCTCATCTGATGACTTCAGAGCACTTTGCAGAACTTCATAATACTCCTCACAAATCCCTCCTCAAGTAGGCTTTTTATACCAATTGTGTGGGTAGCTTGTCAAGATCAGCTAGTGAGAAGCAGAACAGGGAGTAGATGTAGCTATCTTCCAGGAGTCTTGATTGCAGATGCTTGCTCCAGCTATGAGAGAATACTTCTCAGGGATGTGGCCAATGTATATCATGCAATGTATTAAAGTGTGTATTTTCCTAGAACATTAAAGCAGCTGCCCTTGCAGAACAATATGGATTTCTGCCCAGGTAGCAGTCATGACAGATGATGATTACACAGATGAGCAGTAAAATCATGTGATAACACAACCCTGTATTTTGAGGTCTATAGATTAGTGTTGGCTTTACTTTTCAAGCTAGTACATTTCCAACTCTCACATTATAGCACTGCTACAGTATTTTCTCCATCCTGGGCAGTGAGAGACTCCAGGCTGAAAAACATTTAAAGGAACTGCTTTGAAATTGTCATTCCATTTTTTAAAACCAATAGCAATAAAGGTCCACAGGCAAAATTTCAAATAGTGGCCAGATATTCAGACCCATAACTCCTATTATAAAGTCAGATGGAATCATTGATCAGTGTGGGCAGGTCTACACTACAAGGATAGGTCAATCTAAGTTATGCATTTTGAATTAAGATAGTAGCATAACTCAAATTGTTGTAGCTTAGATCTACTTACAGTGGGGGGTCTGCACCAAGAAAACTCTCCCATCAATTCCCCTGACTCATCTCATTCTGTGGAGTACTAGAGCCAACAGGAGAGTGAGTGGGCAGTTGATTTAGTGGTTCTTCACTAGTCCCACTAAATTAACTCTCAGTAGATCAATTGCCACAGTGTCAATCCACCCTATAGTGGAAGTAAGCTCCTATATAACACAGGCCATAGAATTTCCCTGAATGAATTCACATTTGAACTGGAGTACATCTTCTCATAAACAACTCTGAAAAGTTATTTCTGCATCATTTAAAAGTGTTTGTGAAAGATATAAACCTTTCTGCTTCTGGTTTTAAGACCATCTCTAACTATTAAGAATTAGGAGAAGGCTCCCTTGGAGAGATATTATCTCCTGTCAATTTAATGTGAGACTTTTTGCACTTCCCTCAGAGGCATGATGGCCACCAGTGGGGACAGGGTACTGGACTAGATGGATAATGGAACTGAATTAGTGTGACAGTCTCTATGGGTATGTCTGCACTACCACCCTAGTTCGAACTAGGGTGGTTAATGTAGGCATTCGAAGTTGCAAATGAAGCCCGGGATTTAAATATCCCGGGCTTCATTTACATCTTGCCGGGCGGGCGCCATTTTTAAATCCCCTTAGGTCGAACTCCATGCCTGCGGCTACACGCGGCACAGAGTAGGTAGTTCAAATTAGGATCTCTAATTCGAACTACCGTTACTCCTCATGGAACGAGCGTGTAGCCGCGGGCACGGAGTTCGACCTAAGGGGATTTAAAAATGGCGCCTGCCCGGCAAGATGCAAATGAAGCCCGGGATATTTAAATCCCAGGCTTCATTTGCAACTTCGAATGCCTACATTAACTACCCTAGTTTGAACTAGGGTGGTAGTGTAGACATACCCTATGTTTCTTAACAGAAAAGACCAAGACATGTTTGCTTTGCCTTCTTGAGTTTTCTAAAATTGTTATTTAATTGACATTTTAAAAATAATTTATTGTGTATAGGTGTGAATTAGGGTCTCAGGGCTGCAATCCATCGCATGTAGGCAGACTACAGCAATCATGAAGTGTCCTCTGAATTTCAGTAGTTTCCCTGAAGCCACATAGGGGATGAAAATCAAGTTCATGTAGCAGTGTGTTACCATAAATGTCTTACATGACAGTAGTTTTACTGTACTTACCCAATGCATTTTAGAAAGATTACCAGCCATTTATTACTGCATATAGCTGGCATAAATGTACCAGATGATGGCTCAGATACTATGCTAGATAATTAAGCATGCTTTAAAACTCACCTACATAGATAATTCTCAAAGTTTTGCCATATATACTCTATGCAGAATAGACAGTTTTAAAGTAAGAGACACAACTTTGTCAAAATCCTGCTTCAAAAACCCTAGCTGGGTTCCTCTACAGTGTATTCCATTAAAGCTCCCAATAAAGTAACCAAACCTGATTGTCAGATTTGTTGGAATATCCCTTTTTGATTATTAAGTCAAAATACCTACTCTAGGTGAGGGAAGATATTGAGAAAAGATAAAGAACAGCAAGAAAATTATTGAGAGACCATTTGTTCATAAATAGAGGAGATTCTAGCTCCTGCACCCTTTCGATCTCTTACATACAGTCCTTGTCATAAAACAAGAACCATCTTTTCACATGTGTGGAACACAGAATGGCATTGAAGCACAAACCAGAGACCGTGATGGGTTTTTCTTCCACATGGTTTGCCCAAAGCAGACAGGTGACAAGCTTTCTCGTGCTTTGAGAATTTCCCATCCTTTTATTGTCACAACCTTGACTTTACATTTTGGAACACGAGTGTCAAGATGTTTAACAGAGCTGGCTTTGTGAATAAAGACTTTTGGGACATTGTGGGATGAAGCAAAACAGTATGAATCCATTCTCAGGAAAGGTCTCGGCTAGCAGCAGAGGATACTATGTTTAGCTAAAACACAGGAGAGCATTTGACAGGTTGCAATTACTCCTGCCATGTGCCTCACGCTGCTTTCTGAACCTTCACTTAATGGGGTGCAGATCAGCTATTATGATTTTTTTTAAATGACATCTTGCTCAGGTCACATGTGACTTTGTTTATGCTGCTAATCAGGGTTCATCTTTGGCTGGCTGGATTTGCTTATCATTCCTGGATAAACTTCAAAAAATCTTTGAATTTCTTTTCGTTTGTTTATTTTAATTAACACTACAGGAACAAGTTTATAAAAAATAATAGTAAACATCAGTAATCGTAACATTGACATCCATGAATTTCAAGATACAATTGTCTCTCTAGTTGACACCTCTGAGATCCTACCACGTAATGTGAATAGTGTACAAGTTAAAGAATCAGTTTCTCCTTTAATATATGTTTTGTCAGGAGATAAGTTATTAAATAAAAATTTCATTTTGGAATCTATAAACAAACACGTTTGCTGAAACAAACATATTTGTGTGAAATCAAATATTGTTGCAGTGCACACTTTAATATACACCTAGAATAATATTCAGTTGGGCAGATATGTGATACGCGCCACCTTGAGAACCAGCAATTAAGAACTGCTCTCTCTCTCTCTTTTAAATTGTAATCTACATTTAGCTTCGTCTGCAGGATATGTCTTCCTGCCTCTTCTTTCTTGGGGGATCCCAGTATGAATTACATCTATTATGCAGGCAGACAAATGTGATAAAGGATAACCTTTTACTTTGGCATGATAGCCTGCAGAATTGGTGATTTACCATCTGTCATAGTTGATCATTCTTAATAATGATGCAATTTATAAAATATTGACCTGAGAAAACAGCTGAAGCCTGAGAAAGGGTATAGGGTCAGGGATATGACCTTCTACTGACATGTCTGATTGTTGGGAGAAGGGACAGAAAATATAAATCCTTCTGGGCTTGTATGACACATGAGGGATGGCCAGCAGCGTGGGGACTAAAGGGTTAACTGTACCTCGCCAGGTAGCAGTCAGCCAATAGAAATGCAGATAGGGACTTCAGACTGAGACAAAGGAATTTTGGGGTTTTCCTTCCTTTGTTTCTGAGCCAGTTGACTCTCCAGATACTGAGGGGGATAGACAACATGTCTCTCTCCAAGAAAAAACTCTTCACCATCTGTGAGCAGGGTAAAGTTTAGGTAAATCCATTAGGTTTTATTGTTTTATGGTTTGGGAATGGGAATCTGATGTCTGTGCATTTAGAAATGGGGTTTCCTCTCTTTTGTAACTAAGTTTTGTTCCCACGGGAAAATTCCCCATGAGTTTATTAATTGGTGGATCTTACCATCTAGCCAATCCAACTATGCTTTTAACAGTATTGTTTTGATAATAAAAGTTCTTTCTTTTTTGTTAACCTGGTATCGGTTCAGTTCTGTGTCCTGGAAAATCTGTCTGTGGAATCTGCATGCCTCTGACTATGGGATAGCAGCCACAGACTGCAGTTTGTATTTTCTCTTTTCTTTTTCAAGCTCTTTGGAGAAAAGAGCTTGGGGTGCCCTGGGGTTGGTTTCAGGTGTCCACCCCTGTTCATGGGTTCAAAAGCATTTGAGGTGGCAGCTGATTTTTATCCCCAAAATCTAGGTTTTTAGGATTTTGGGGGGAAGTTTTATACCAAAGCCTGGAAAGATAAGGTTTTGGGGTACTTTTGCAGGCCCCCACTTCTGCATTCATCATGCCAGAGTGGGGAATCAGCCTTGACAGCCTGATTCTGCCACCCATGAACATAGAGTATTACCTGACTGCATAAATAGCCCCCAATGGAATTATGCATGAGTTAAAGCACTGGTCAATGTGAATAACGATGGCTGAATCAGACCCCTTGTAATTGAAGATCTTGCAGTCCCTTCACATTCAAAACTTATTTCAGTCACAAGCATGTAAAGACTGCAGGATCAGGCTAGTAAGTATGATCAGTGAATAATCAGATATTGACCAAGCTAGCTTCTCCTCCACTGGCATTAATATATGAGACTGGCCACTTACCACAAGGCAGAGTCAATGGAGCATACATGTATTAATTTAAGAAAGAAAAAAAGATCAAAGAACAATGAACACTTATGGAAGATTGTAAATGTTTCCTAATGTTTAACAAACACATAATATCAGTTGTACATTCTCACCCTTGGATGAGAAAGTGGCAGACTACCTGTGAGTCACAACAGATCTGTAGTAATGGAAAATATAAATAGCTTTCTATCAAGTGAGGTTCATTAATAAGTATTTGAATCCTAAAACACTATTCAGCTATCAGGGAAAAGCACACCAGAATTGTTTTGGATTATAATAATTTTAGCAAACCATCTAATTTATATATTAAGCTTGCTTAATAGTCTTACATTGCCTTGCTCTTTGATCTGAAGCAGAAGGTGGTGAATAGTTTATCTAATGAGGTTAAAAAAACCCACGTCACAAGTCTGCCCTGTAATTTACATTTCTAAGAGGTGCCATTATGGTGAATGGGTTCCAAAAGATTAGTTCCAATGTTACACATTTCTTTTCATGAGATACACACAGGGGACGAAATAATAATAATAATAATGCAATTCTGCTGACAAATGTTTCAGCTTCATGCCTTCTTCACTAAAGACAATCATTTCCACTAAGTTATAACAGGCCCACCAACAGAGGGGTTGCAAAGAGGCAGTTGTCTTGGGGCTTGACAATTCTAAAGGGCCCAAAGTTCCTGGCTGGCTGCTGCCACTACAGTAGAAGTGCAGCGGGAGGGCCACACAATGCATTGCAGAGCCCCACGCTGAGCACTTCAGATGGCTTTCAGGGCTGGCAAGGGGGGTGCTGTTCTATCCAGGTGGTGCTGGGAGTTGGCTACCCCAACCCTGTGTCTTCTGGGCACATGGAGCTGGCCCCTGTACTCCCATATTGCTGGGAGGCCTGGCAATCGGGGGCTGTTGGCTGCCCTCAGCTGTAACATTTGTCAGCTGAACAGGCTTGGCTTTAAGTGTCCCTGATCTACAACGGAGTGTTTTTATTAGAGATACCGTATTGCAACATGCACTGTTGAACTCTAAAAGTTAGCCAGCCTGCACATTAATCATTAGTGTTGATATTCATTCTCAGGTACACGGCTAAAACAGGGTTCTCTGAATTACTTCAACAGTGCAGTGCCAAGAGGGTTAGGATGTTTGTGGAATGGCTGCTTCTGCTCTTGTGGTTAAGGCATGGAAGTAGGCCCCAGGAGACCTGGATTCAATTTCTGGCTCTGTAATAGTTCTCCTCTACATTGGAGGGTGAAGTGTGGAGTGAGTGTAGCCAGACACCATAGTAAAAAAGCAGGCTGCATCCATGCTGCAGTGTGTAGCTGTAGGTGACAATGAAATGCTCTTTCATGTGGGGGAAGACAGCGGAGGAAGATTCTGGTAGAGAAGAGCTGTCGCAGCCTGTCCCCTTGGTGAAAAAAGGACCTGGCAGTGGGGAAATAGTGGGACACCACATAGCTAAAAACAGTAGCGTAGACAGGAGAGGCACAGCTTGAGCATGGAGAGAGCTGTGTAGCATACATCTACTATATATTTGAGAGAGCTTGTCTGCCTGTTTGTTCAATAATTCCTCTTAAACGGTAAGAGCTAGGACCACCACATTTTGGTATACAGCTTCCTCTTATCGCCACTTAAAGCAAGGTCAGGGCATGGTTGTGCCAGGACAATGGGCTGTGCCTGGAATAGGATTGCTTCTCAGAAAATACAGAAGAGAGACAGAATCACCAGACTGATGAAAGGGTCTGGCTGGGAGCCTGCACTCCCTATCTGGAACTGCCCTAGCTCTGAGCCTTCCACCCTCCAGGTGCTCTTTAGGTAGAATGTGTGTATGGGGAGGGGGGCGGGAAGCTGAAGTTGTCTCTTTGCCCTGATTCATATGGGGACTTTTCTGGCTGTTCCCCTTCATCAGGGAGTGAGGGGAAAGCGCACAGTTTGCTGCATTCCTCACTCTGACTGGGGAGCGCAGGCAGCAGACAAACCTAGACCTACCCCAGACGGGGTACATGCACCCCTCCCCTAGCTGTGCCCACTGGAGCTGCAGCAGCCATGGAGAGGCACTTCTCACCTGAGCCCAAGCTGCTGCAGTGAGAGAGGGCTGGGGTTGTCCTCTCTCCCCACAGCAGCCTGCACACTGAATGCCTCCTCCCCAGCCCCACTCCAGAGCAATGATTTAAATGAAGCATGGACATTTTCATTTTATTTTCTAAAAACCAAAAATTAATCTAGTTCAGGACCTGAGCAAAACTGGGTAAATTTTCTAGTGTAACCCTAAAGTTCTGGTATGTCTTTAGTTGCCTGAGCATTGCCTACATCGCTATTTGTACTACACTGGGACATACAGAGTCAGTAGAGATGGTCATAGAGTTCTGGTGAGGACTTGAGCAGCTACCTTACTCTCTCTGTGCCTCAGTTTCCCAGTGGTAAAATGGACTTAATAGCCCTAAGCCACCTTTCAGGCATGCTGTGTGGATAAAGCCATAAATATTCAGAAGATGGTAGACAGTCAGATTGATGGGGCTGAGGAGATAGCCAGACGTACCCCTTACAGCAGGAGATAAATCATTACATGAACTTCGGTCACAGGTGAAGAATGCAGTTCCCAGACCAGTGGACCCGTCAGCCAGACTATGTGCATGTTTCAGGGGAAGACTCCATGCTCTGTACCACAGCTGTTTAAAGCCTAATTATCTGGTCATTTTATACCAATCTTGTGGATGTCATACAGTGAGTTCATTAATATCCACTACAGTCATTTCTCAATAACCTCTAGTCTCTGTAACATATACTGTATAACCAGCATGTTAATAGGGTATGCTAGTAATCACAGCTTTATCACAAGTCTTGACAAGTCTCCCGTTTATATATCCTCCCCCCTCCTCCTCCCCCGTCTTCCCCTCCCCAGTTGTCCAAAGCAATGAGTTGTCAAACATTTACAGTAGATGCACATAGGGCTTATTCATATTCAAATAAAGCCATTATTCTGGCCTAGAGTTTTGGTGGTTTCCTACTCTTTCTCTAGAGTATTTCTCTCAGTAGTGCCATCTAATCAGCTTTAGGTTTTAATTAAACAGCTGTCATTTGCTTCCCAGTTCTGTTGCGACCTGATGTTGTATTAAATTTTAATTTGGCCTAGTCTGGATAAGAAGTAGATTCCTTCAGACAACAAAGAAACACTATTAGCAGGTTACAGTTGTAATTAAGAAAAGCTCTGCTGAACTGCTAATGCATGCAGGTACAGAGAAGGAATTAGAGATAAACACTTATGTAATTATTATTCAGGGACAAAGCAGGCAATATGAATATGCAGCTCCTATCTGAGTTAATAGAATTCCATTTTTTGTACGATATCTATACTTTAAAAAAAATCTCAGAGCACTGAGGCCAGAATAGGGTATTTACTGTTTTACATCTAGGATGTTTTAGACTCTCTGCTAAGAATCTCAGCTGGTTAAACTTGGCATAGTTTCATTAACTTCTGTGGATTTCTGCCAGTTCATGCCAGCTGATGATCTAGTAAATCAGTGTTTTTACTCTTCCGTAGAATTCAGCACTGTCAGTGATACCCACCATAGACATGTTAAATACAGGAAATGGTTTTGTCTCTAACAAGCCCTACTATAGAGGTACAAAAAACACCTCATTGAGTCTAACTGAAATGTTACTTGTCAAAGATAGTTCTCTCTCTCTATCTATCTCTATATATCTTAGGGACAGGCAATTAGTTCAATTCAGACTTCACACTCTCACAGAGGAAATACTTTTTTGGAGTCTGAAAATAGCTAGTGTGTAAAAAGGTCTTAACACAGGCTGCTGTGGTTGCATAAGACTGGATCCAAGCCTCTGAAATATTGATTTTATATCATAGATTTTCCTCCCACTGAAATTTATTTTGGTGATGCAGCAACAACTAATCAGCATGGTGGGTTTTTCAGCATGCTGAGAGGAGCATGGGGCAACACTTATGTAAAGATCAAGATAAAAGTGTTTTAGAACACCCATAAATAAATGGGATGGTGATATGTCAATTGTTAGATCTTTTCTCTTCTCCTCCACTTCCCAGTTCATAGGATGAGTACAAAAGGATTACAAATATATTTGGAATCTGCATTAACCATCGGCAGTGCTAAAAATGGATGTCAATATAATTGCTAATCACCAACAGGTTTTCTAAAGGAAGCTCATTGTGTCCAATTCTCTTCTCACTTAAATTGGTGGAAAGCAGGAACAATTCCTGGTTACTGGTATAATAACTGGTGCAAAACTGATGTAGGTGATATCAGCCAGGCCCATTAAGGCCTATGAAGTCAATGGAAAATCTTTCCATTAACATCAATGGGCTTTGGATCAAGCACTAAGTGGTGAGTCATGTGGTTCATATTTCCTTCCCTCTCTCTCCCTGAAAAGAATTCTCAAAAATAGGATTATTCAGGATATTCTTGTTAATTATGTCCCTTGTGGGAAGTATTATCTGATTCTTTGAAGAAAAAAGTCCTTTATGAAAGAATGGCTTGGAAAACAGCAGTGCAACACAGTGGTCCAGGTAAAAATGTTTGACTGTATGTGATTTGCAGAGTGTTCCCCAGTGGTTTTGACATGGATGAAGCAGTCTGAATTTGATCTTATATGTCTTCTATAATCTAAATTTTATTTTCCTTCAAGGTGATACATTTTGATTCTTACTCTTTCTCAATCTTTAGTCCTTGAATGGACTTTCCAGGTTTGGTTTTGTTTTGTTTTGTTTTGTTTTGTTGAACTTCTGCTTCTGTCATCTATTTCTTTCACCCATGCTGTGCCTCCTTAGTGAATGACAGCTGGTTATAAATGAGACTGACCAACATAAATGAACATAAAACAGTTATTTACTGCACAGTGCCTCTGGTTTATGCCTTATATAGTGTAGAACAAAGAATGTATATTTCTTTCTTGAGGCTTTATACTAGGGATGTTAAAATTAGATTAATCAACTAATCGAATAGTCGATGGAATTTCCATCGACTATTTGATTAGTTGGTAAAGGCACTTCTGCTTTGAAATGAAGCAAGAGCCTGCCAGGATGTTGCTACATTTCAAAGGCGGAAGTGCCATGGCTTCTGCCTTTGAAATTTACAAGAGCCCCAGTAGGGGCTTTTGTGCATTTCAAAAATTGAAATACCACATGGAGTCTGAGACCAACGGGGGACTTAGAGTCCCGCCCCCCGCTCCCCCGGCCCTGAGCTACATGGGGCTCTTGTGCATTTCAAAGACTGAAACACCACATGGAGCTTGGGGCTAATTAGGCTCCATGTGGGGCTTCCGCTTTGAAATGTACAAGCCCCTGCAGGGGCTATTATGCATTTCAAATATTGAAACTCCCCACTGGCTCCAGGCGCCACTCTGTGTTTCAGTCTTTGAAATGCATAATAGCCCTTGCTAGGGCTCTTGTACATTTCAAAGGTGCAGCTGCACCTCTTCTCCCCCTCACCCTTCCCACTGCTGCCTCTTTCTGATAGAGGCAGCAAGGGAGGTGGTGCAACTAGTCGACTAGTGTGTTGATTATCTGATACACTTTTGCTTATCGGGTAGTCGACTAGTCGATTAGTCACTTACATCCCTACTTTATACAGAACAGCATATGCTTAAATCCCTTTGAAGTGAAAGTTTTGAGTAAAGCACATGTCTTTGTACTGTTCCAAATAGAAATGGACTCGAGCACAGGCTTAAGTGCTTTCTTGGAACATGACTGATGGCAAAGCCCTTGTCTGCTTTGTTAATTAGCGCTGATGTTTAGTATTTCATTGAACTCAAGCTCCCTTTTGGAAAAAAGTTGCCCAATATTAATAATATACTAGTTCGATCTCTCTAGTATGGCACCCTCAGAACTTGACTGGTGCTGAACCAAAGTATGTGCCAAACCATGGGAGGTCAATATTGTCTAGCAGCAGTATCAACACTTCCACTGCTTAGTGGGCTCTTAGAAGACATTTTGGGTAAATTAGAGCTAAAAAAACAGCACAGAACACTGAGAGCTAGGATGAATGGCTGTAAATAAACTTTTTGATACCACAGGAAACTTGGCCACACCCAAGCTAAGTGGACATCCGGCTAACTGAAATCATGCTGGATCATGGATGTTGCCAAGCCAGAGAGTGCTAGTTGAGAGAGGTTCACCTTGTACCTTAGTTGCATGTACTTATTGGCCATCTTCTGATGTCTGCAGCTTGTGGTGTACTCCCATTGTTTCCTATTAATTTAGCTAGCAGTCAAAAAAAATGATAGTGACTATACCTCATTGCCTATGCTAGCCCATGTCACATCTCTCACTTATATTTGGTTCTTTTCCCATCCATGTGAATTATAGACTTTAAAGTTAGATTAGTTGGGTTGCTACATTCTACCCTCCCCCCCCCCACCTGATAAACAAGAAATGATTTTATGGAAGTGATCAATAAAAAGCTGACTGATTTGATTGAAAAACCAGCCAGCTGCGAGGTGCTTCTAGAAATCTGAGACTGAACAGGCACAAGCATTGCTCATACAGTGCAGCATGATGGGTTGGCTCTGCAAGCATGTCTGCTTTGTGAAGCATGTGGAGCCTATTGGGTAGTGTACCTTTGGACATTCTACTTCAATCTGCAGTCACCTACACAAGCGGGGGACCACAGCACTAGCTCATTTGGGCAATTAATCATACTGCATCCACACCAATGTGTAAATGAAGGTTGTGGTAATGGAGTCATTAGCTTGCTGGTTCTATGAATCCATCAGAAGAGAAGATAAATATGGCTTGATGGTCAGTAAAAAGTCTCTAGGTGGGATGTTAATGAGGAAAGATTTTAAAATTTGCATTTGGCATTCTGTTGTTTTGCCACCATATCCCTTTCTAGCATGACATGAAAATGAAAGCTCCCAAAGAAAGAAAACGCTTAACAGGCACATCTTTTAAGGAGAGTTTGGGAAACAATGGGAGAGGAGAAATCCTTTTATTGTAAAACTTGGGATCTCCATCTACAGTCATTGATGTAAGTTGGCAGTTGGGGGTGGAAAGATTTGTGTAACACTATGAAGAATGTGATATATGACCTGTTTTCTTCAAAGTATTATGAAGAATGCAGAACCAGCCAGATTTATTGCCTCATGCTAGCACTATCTATCAGTGTATTTATTTGCTACTTTGTGTAAACAAATTACGTTAGCAGTGCATGTAATTTTTAACATTGCTAGTCAAGGATGAAGATCAATAAGCATTGTGACTAATTTCTAACAACATTGGAAATTTCTACATGATGCCTTGTGGTCATGTTGATTTAACATGAACCCTCTTTTTTGTGCATGTGTGTGTATGTGCAGGATACAGAAGTCCTTAACACAGCCATTCTGACAGGGAAGACGGTATCTGTTCCAGTGAAAGTTGTTGCTGTACAGGAGGATGGTTCTGTGATTGATGTTTCAGAGTCCATTGAATGTAAATCAGCTGATGAAGATGTCATAAAGGTAAGGCGGTTTAGCTAACCTGAGGTGTACAAAGTGGGGAGGTGAAGTGGCCCATTTCTTTCCCCCTTGTTGTGTCCCTTAACAGAAGTTGGACACAATCTCTGTCCTTGTGCCTGGCAATGGCCTCCACCTTTGCAATCATGGTGCTTCCCCTACCCTCTGAAATGATCCAGTGTGACTAGCAGTAGTGGGGCTTCTAGGCTTTTTGCTAGCTGCCTACAGCTGTGCTTCTCTGCCGCTGGGGACACTGAAATACATGTGCAGGCCCCTCAGTGGTGTACAATCACCCAAAGGGGATATGGGAGAATGGAATCATACCCCTGCCTTTCTTTGTGCCAGCTAGCAGATCAGTACTGCTGAGGGGGAAGCACATGCTGTCTGATGTGTTACACTTGGAAGGAATCAAACCATCATTCAGGGACCCTTGTTACCTTGTACCACTTCTGCAACCCTTGTTACATAAATAGCAAGTGTAATAAATCTGGCTGGAGTTGGTATATTGCAAGTTTGCTAAGGCTATGTATACACCACAGGGATCTACCAGAAAAAGGTACGCAAATTGCGCTCCACCTACACTGGGCCAAATTTCAGAAAAGCCTCCTCTTTCGGAAGAGCCGTTCTTCCTCATGGAAGACAGGGCTTCCAAAAGAGCGTGCCTGCTCTTCCGCCAAAAAAAAAGTGGAAGAGCAGACATGTTCCATGGATGTGGCAGAGTTTTTCCAGGATACCCCTGGTATCCCGGAAAACCCCCATAGTGTAGACATAGCCTAATATACTCCTGAACTTCTGTTTTTCCAGTACAGAGCTTCTCCAAGCAGTTTCACTGTACCAAGTTCAGAGGTGGCTTTGTATAACAGTGATAATTAGATCAAGAGAGAAATTCTGCCACTATTGAAGTCAAAGGCAAAATTCCAGTTGACTTCAATGGGGCAAAGATTTCGCTGCAAAGGACTCAAACTTAGTTCTACAGAGATGAAAGACTACTTGCACTTTTACATAATACCACTTTGTATACAAGAAAGCATATTAAAAAACACCAAAACTTCTTTATAGTAAGATTTATGGCTTTTTAAACCATCTTGTTCCTTCCACCTACTGTAGAAAAACAGATTTTCCTTTCAAGTGTAATAGATTAAATTGGTTCCCTCCACATAAGACCGATCACTGGAGAGATAAAGGCATTATACATATGACCTTTTTGAGTCATTGACTGTATAACTTTGCTGCTGTTGTTATCATATAAAATAAAGTCATACAAATTATTATGTGGTCATAAAGGTAGAGTTATTGATCATATACTAATTTACAGGACAACCCCTGAGGGAGTCAATGGGGAGGAATTATTTGTTGTGCATTTTAGTAAAAGGCTTGTAAAAGGCCTGGTTCTCATTTCTAGTGAGACTCTGTTTCACTACTCTGGAAGCGTAATTAAATTTGTGACCACATTTCAGTCCATTCAGACTCCCCGATGGGTATAAAAGGACCTTGGTGTAAATGAGATTCAGGCATTAAATGTTTTTTTTCCACAGTATATCCACTGAAATAAAATCACATTTTCTTTTTGCTTTCAACCAAATTTCCTTGACATGTTTGCCAGAGGAAACATGAATGAATATTTTCACAAGCGACTAACTCGATTTTCAAAGGCACACACTCTCCATCTATAAATTTCACTTCTTTTTTTGCTGCTGTTCCTATCTGATTAGTGACACTAATCAAGAACTAAGTAATATATCATCAGTATATTGCTGAGGATTTTTTCCCCCCACTTCAGAAAACCAGATACAGGTGTGTAAGACAACGTTCATGGATTTGCCTTTTGTATTCGTTAAGTTTCTACTGTTTTTCTAGAATTTTCAGTGGTTAGTGAAGATTGGATTAAGTTAGAAGTAAAAAGATCAGGAAAAGGATTTACCCCTAATAGAATTAACATCCACAGCCTATGGGGAGATGTTACATTTCAAACTTGCCTGTTTAAAATCCAGTTAGTTCCAGTGGCTGTCCTGTGTATGGGTAGGGTGTCAAAACTGGGCAGGAAGTTTTTCTGGTTCCTGAACTGAAAAGGTCCACTGGCACTGACAACTAAATAAGGCTTGACATGACCTCTAAGAAAAGAGACAAGCTTTCCAATTGCAGCAGTGAATTTATACACTTTGTGAAAGCAAGGCTCCTGCCGTTTGACTGCTTTTATTTCCTTTTTTCAAAATAGGTTTTATTCATGGGCAGAATAAGATTGAAGGGCCTGATCCAAGGCTTATCTCAGGGGAAAGTTTTCTATTGACTTTACTGGGCTTTGGAGAAGGCCCTAGAACAGCAGACTAAATCCATCACCCATTTACACCCTATATTATCTGATTTGTTTCAAAGAGGGTACAAACCAGTGCTTAATTGAGCCTGCTGTGTGAAAGTTCCTGGGCCTCAAATTGATAGATTGATAACTGATAGAAGAGACCCTCACCTGGGACCACACGCTGTTGCTACTAGAACAGGTGGACCATTATATGAATAATTATTGTAATTAACCAAAGCCAAAAGGTCTGATTTTTTTTTATGCTAAGACTACTTTACCCTAGTCATGTAGGAATCTAAAGGGGTGTAATTTCATTGTTGTTATTACAATAACCTCATAATATATTTTATCCAAAATTATTGATATGTTCTCTCAAACTTAACTCCACTTTAAAATGTTTTTTTATCAGGGAATTTAGCAGGCTAAAACCTATAATTTTTAATTAGTTGAGTTGAAATTTAGTGTAGATACAGGGGTTATCTATCTGTTTCAGAAAAGAATATTTAGCTGCCCCCTCTATATAAGCACACTTTGCAAAATCCACATTGATTTCACTACCAGATATATTCTTTTTGCCCATGTTCTGTCTAGAGTTAAACCCTCTCATAAAAGTTGTCAGTTGGGTTGGATGTAATTCACTAATTTTGTGCTTCATTACACCATCAATTTCATCCTATGTTGTTCCTTCCTAATTGGAGAGATGTCATATTCAGCTGGCCAGAACTGAAAGCATTGCTTTCTTAACCATTTCATTTCTCTTTAGTAGATTATGATTAATAGATTGTTAATGAAACAATCATCCTGTTTGCTCATTTCTGTCCTTGCTCTTAATGATAGTGAAGTAATACCACTGAATTCAGTTAAACTACTATGGATTTACACTGATGTACAAGAACAAAATTGGTCCACTTACTATTTATGCGTGTTACCCAGTATGTGTACATTTACAGCTACCTAGATACCATGCTGAGTGCAGCATAAATACGTAGGGCCCAGATCCACAAAGGTACTCTGGTGTGTAAATTTTGAGTTTAGGTATCTAAATCCCATTTTGGGCTCCATTGTAATCCACAAAACTCCTAGTGAATCCAGTAACCACCTAAACACACTAAGTTTCTTCCCCTGGAAATTAATGTTCCCTGTTAGCTGGGCACCAACAAAGTCGCTAATTAGTGCCACTAGACCAGTACTGCCAAAACCATACAATGGAAAAATGCTTAAGTCACTGGGCCAGAGCAAGTGAGAGAATGATTGTGTAGCCCAGTGCTTAAGGCACTCCCCTGAAATCTAGGAGACCCAAATTCCAGTCTCTGTACAGATAAATGTTTAAGTATTTTATACCAAGTGGATCAGTTTCAACAAAAGAGAATGGGGGAAACCCACCTATTACTCTGTCGTTTGGCCACTCTCCTGAGAGGAAGAGCCCTGAATTCAAATCCCTGTTCTACATCAGCCAGAGTGGGGATTTGATCCTCGGTCCATGGAGATGTGTGTGCTCAAACCACTGGGTTAAAAGTTGGGAGTAGAAAGCAAGAGCACCACCACTATTATGGATAGGGCAAAATCTTCTAGTTAGCTCCAGAAAATGCCTCCCAGAATGGACTCAACAGATGAAACTGGTGGTGGAATGACTACCATGAGGTTGTAAATTTTGGACATAGGTGCCTAAAAGGCAGTTAGGCACCCAGTTCCTTTTTACAGCTAGCTATTAGCCTCACAGTGGCTTAGCTGCCTCTCTGCAAAATGGGGGTGACACTACTTCCCTACCTCAGAAGGGTGTTGTGAAGATAAATATATTAAAGCTGTCAGGCAAATCCAACACTCTCACAATCATAGATGGCAAACATTGATTAGCCTAGCACTTTTTAAGGCAACTTATGCATAACCTGCGTGTCTTCTGGAAGCTATTTTTAAAAGCACATGGTCTTCAAAAGTAGTTTTGTCTGAGGGAGGGGCCATTAAGGGGACATATCACAATGACATGCAATTACTCAGCTTTCCACAGAGATGCTGCTGAGAGGAATTAAAAAACCCAGTGGCTTTGGTATTTGGCTGCCATTATCTCAAACAACGTAAAAGGGCATTGATCCCAATCGTGGGAAACAATTGCTTCTATATTTGATGTAAGTCTGAAGTGTAATATTGCAGGATAAACACTGAATATTTCACATTAAGAGATGAATTGAGTGAACACTGGCCAAATTAACCTTAACAAGATTAGCAATAGCAAACTGTTGTGTACAGAAAATGGTAAACTGTTAAAAGCTTTCACCTCAGATTCCGCAGCAAATTAATTTTGTCTTATAAACTTTAATGTATGGGCCACTTAAATATTTTAATTAGGGATGTGTGAACCTTCTAGAGTTTGAGGCTTTACACCTCTTCAACTATTGTTCATGCTAGGAAAATGAATTCACATTTCCGAATGTTATTTTCCTACAATTAAAACAACCCTCCTGATCCCTAAGTACGTACTTGGGCAGTTAGGCTGAGCCATCTCCTATGCAGCCACAGTCACACAGCTGTTTTCAGTGCATTTAGCTTGAGCAGAGCTAATGCATCAATCTACCTGTGTTGGAAAACCCTGTCCCAGCTGCAGGGTAGACATTTCTGTAGGGGGGTCTCAGTTACTGTATGGAAGATAGGGAGTCCTAGAGGTATAACTGAGGACAAAATTAATTCCATGATATGTTAATACAGCCTGTTGTGGTGGAACCTGATGAGAAGAAATGACACATGCCCAGTTAGCCACTGCCCATTTGGGATGGCTTAAAGACAGGGAGGTGGGAATAATGCAATATATATGACAGTGTGCCCCCTGGTGGATAAGTAAAGATAATTTGTGCGCTTCATTTTTCTACTTGGATACATAGAACGGGATGGAAGAGAAGCCTTCCTCCTTAATGGCCCAATCCTGCAAAGTACCTGTCAAGGAGAGCTGAAATTCTTCTGTGCTATACTCCATGGGGATTGTAGACTCTCTCAATGGGTGCTTAGCACCTTGTAGGATTAGGCCCTTACTTCATGCTCCTTTGGTTCAGTGGGCCTTAATCAGATTTTGAAAGCTGTATGTTTTTTGTAGTTTAATTGATCCACACCTGCATTTTGGTAATGCGTTCCAAGATGCACTCCCTGGAGATGTATAATTGGACCTGAAGACAGAGATGATGAGGCTGACACGCCACCATCATTTTGAAGTACCTGTAGTAAATTTACTTGACATAAAAGGCACCTGCCATTGACAGAGACCAGCAACCTTTCAGCTTTAGGGGGAGAGGCCTTTTTTTTTTGCATTCCCATCACATGGAACTAGAAACTTGAATAAAAACAATCTTGTTTTCCTCCTACGTAGAGCTGTAGCAGGTGGAATGTACATGCAAGTTGAAAGCTGTGCATCCTTGTTGTTGGTACTTGGTCCTGCTGTGAGGGCAGGGGACTGGACTCGATGACCTCGCAAGGTCCCTTACAGTTCTATGAGAGAGGTATATCTCCATATATTATTATATTTGTTGAGCACAAGTCTTCCCTAAAAAACTGACACCTCACTGTGGTTTTTTTAGGCTTTTCTTAAAATAAATAAATAATCAAACAAACAAACAAACAAATAAATAAGCAATCAGAAAGGACATTGGTGATTTATTGGGTTGACACTAGTTGTGCAATTTAAATTAAGCATGAAAAAATACAAAGAACTCTATGATATAAGAGATCTGACATGGATGATACCCTCTCTGAGTTGCCCTTTTCCTTCTTTCTTTGGCTTCTTGGGGCTAAATCTTGGTATCCCTATTCAGCAGATCCTTTACTGGTGCAGTGGGAACAGCATCTAAGGCAATGGTGGGCAATAAGCAGCCTACAAATTGGATGCAGTTCACCATGGTTAGCCCCTGGCAGGCTGCCAGATCCTCTATTTACCTATACAAATGCTTGTAGTTCCTGTTGGCTGCAGATCACTGTTTCCAGCCAATAGGAGCAGGGTCACCCTTATCCATATGCAGAATATGTAGCTGCGTAGGACACCCAAAAATTTGGGGCATCAGTGGTTCTTGATGTCCACCCCCCTTCCTCTTCCTATTCCTGTTCTGTGACTCTGCTTCCTCTGGAGAGGATCTAGTTAACTCAGGGGTGGGCAGTAATTTTTGGTGGGGGCCACTCCAAGATTTTGGAAATTGATCAAGGGCCGCACTTTTCTGTGGAGGAAATGTGGGGACTAGGGTGGAGGTTGGGTGTAGAAGGCGCATGGGGTAAGGGACTGGGGTGACCTCTGAGAGGAAATTTGGGTGAAGGGAGGGTTGTGACCTGGGTCAGGCGATTGGGCTGTACTGTCAGGGAAGACGTATGTGTGCAGGAGAGGATTCTAGCCTGGGGGAGGAGAAAAGGAGGGGCTACAGAGTCTGGGAGAGAGTTATTACCTGGGGTAAGGGGGTTGCAGAGAGTTTGGATGGTGACCTGGGGGAGGGAGTTCAGGTGCAGGAGGAGCAGGGGTGCCAGAGGCAGGCTCTGACTGGGAGCTCTGACTGGGAGGCGCTTACCCAAGCCAGCAGCCCTATAACACCACCAATCAGCCCCAGATCACTTAGAACTGCAGGCTTGTTACCTCCATGTAGCTCTCAGCTCAGGGAAGGGGAAGAGGCTGGTGTTTCCTCCATTCCCCCAGGCCAATGTCTCAGCTTCTATTGGGTGGTTGTTTCCAGCCAATAGAAGCTTAGAGATTGGCTGGGGTCAATTCCTATTGGCACCATTGTTTCCAGGCTATAGGAATTGAGGATTAGGCTGGGGGCAGGGAGATCACAGGGAAGCCTCCCACTCCTTGCAGAGCAGAGAGTATCACAGACTGTGCTTTAAACCCCCGCAGCTGTGTGCCTGAGGGTCCCAGCAGGTTGGTCCGTTGGCTGGATCCAGTGGCTTGGTGGGATGGATCCGGCCCCTGGGCCGTATTTTGCTCAGCCCTGAGTTAACTTAAAAGTGAAAAAGCCTGAGGGTATGTCTACACTACAGCACTAATTCGAACTAACTTAATTCTGTCGAAGTAAAAACTTCACTCTGTTTACGCGGCTAAAATATATGGTTTTATTGGCCAATAAAAGCAAAGTGAGCCAAACGTGGACCCAGCAAAGTCAGGCCCAGTAAGGCTGCTGATACAATCCGTCATAGTATCTTTATACCCTTGACCAAACAGCCTGACGTCAGGGCATTCAAATACAGAAATCATCAATTAAGCTAGGAAAATAAAGCCTTATCAACAAGATGGAGGACAGGTACGAGGGAGTACCTCTCCTGTCTAAACCAGCCCAATTAACACATTCCAATAGCACATCTGTCTTGGCCTGGCACATGGGGTGATAGAAAGTTCACTCTGGCCTACATGCAAAGGCAAAAAGCTGAAATGGTTTCTGCTATACAAGATGGCTTTTAGCTAAACATATAAAATGGTTACGGCAGTCTCTACAATTCTAATCAGTTAATTAGAAATAAGCTAATTCGAATTAGTGCATCTAGACCTAAAAACTAATTCGAATTAGCGTTTTGCTAATTCGAACTAGCATGTCCACATTGAGTGGACCCTGAACCGAAGTTAAGGCTGGCCGGAACCAGTGCCGGCAGGGCATCAGATTAGGACTTAGAGCGTGGAGCTGCTGCCTCAGGCTAGCCGAGGGCTGTGCTTAAAGGGACCCGACCCCCACCCCGGACAGACAGTTCTCAGGGTTCCCCGCTTGCTTGTCTAACTCGATGAGGGACAGCAAAGCAGACCTGTCTTGAAGTGCCCTGAGTGCCCACACTCGGCACATCACAGCACTCGGCCATCAGCCTGGCTGCACTTGCCGCAGGCTGCCATCTGACGGGGGTAAATCGGGGGGCTGTCAGGATCCAGGAGGCCCTGAAGGAGAGCTTCCACCCCGAGGAGCCCGCAGAGCCACCCCAGTCCTCCCCATCAGGGGCTCGTGCCCCATTCCTCCCTCACCTCCTTCCACTTACCCCTCCCTAGCCCCGTTCCTGATGTACAAAATAAAGGACACGTGTGTTCAAAAATAGAAACTCTCTTTATTTAACAAAACTGGGGGTGGAATTAACCTCTGGGGAGACTGGGAAAAGGAGGTGGGAGAGGGGAAGAGAGAGAGTGTGAGAGGGGAGGGGGAAACCTGGGAGGAGGGAGCTGGAAGGGGGGAAGCCAGGGGAAGAAGGAGGAGGGGAAGTATAAAACTATGGTACGCCATATTTTCAGTACTGTGTACAGATGTGGTCTCCTAACCTCAAAAAAGAAATTTTGGCCTTGGAAAGGGTTCAGAAAAGGGCAACTAAAATGATTAGGGGTTTGGAACAGGTCCCATATGAAGAGAGGCTAAAGAGACTGGCACTTTTCAGCTTAGGAGACTGAGGAGGGATATGATAGAGGTATATAAAATCACGAATGGTGTGGAGAGGGTGAATAAAGAAAAGTTCTTCATTAGTTCTCATAATATAAGGACTAGAGGACACCAAATGAAATTAATGGGCAGCAGGTTTAAAACTAAGAAGCGAAAGTTCTTCTTCACACAGCACATAGTCAACCTGCGGAACTCCTTGCCATAAGAGGCTGTGAAGGCTAGAACTATAACAGAATTTAAAGAGAAGTTAGATAAATTCATGGAGGTTGGGTCCATGGAGTGCTATTAGCCAGGGGGTAGGAATGGTGTCCCTGGCCTCTGTTTGTGGAAGGCTAGAGATGGATGGCACAAGACAAATCGCTTGATCATTGTCTTTGGTCCATCCCCTCCGGGGTACCTGGTGCTGGCCGCTGTTGGCAGACAGGCTACTGGGCTAGATGGACCTTTGGTACGGCCGTTCTTATGTTCTTATGTTCTAAGCTGAGGGTCGGGGGTCTCACTGGACCAACTTGATGTTCATGCAGACCTGCTCCTGGGTTCGCATGTGGCCTCTGGTGGCCAGGCTGGCAGCCATGCAGCTGTGACAGCTGCGTTCCTATGGCTAGTGCGGAGATCGTGGACGTTGGAGGCCTCCCCCCAAACCTCGATGAGGTCCACGATCTCCGCACTAGACCATGTGGGCGCCCCCCTCTTGCAGCCCCAGGCAAGCTCCTGGGAGCCACCAGCCTGGTCCTGGAAAGAGGCGGAGGGCTGGGTGGCAGCGGGTGGCTGGCTCATGCCATGCCAGGTGCAGGGTCTGCTGGCTGGGTGCTGGCAGGCTTGCAACTGGCACAAGCACTGTAGCCAGACCGTGCCCCTTTAAGGGCTCTGGGGCCGAGAGGGGGGCAGAAGAGTTTCCCTGGTTTGGCCCAGAGTGGCCACCAGGGCAACCTGGGAAGGGCTAGCCTCCAGTTAGTTCGAATTAAGTGGCTCCACAGCCCTTAATTAGAACTACTTAATTCGAACTAAGCATTACTCCTCATAGAATGAGGTTTACCTAGTTCGAATTAAGCGCTCTGCTAGTTCGATTTAAATTCGAACTAGCGGTTTGTATGTGTAGCCCCTATTAAAGTTAATTCGAACTAACGGCTGTTAGTTCGAATTAACTTTGTAGAGTAGACATACCCTGACAGACTTATTTGCAGAACAGTAAACCTTGTGAAGAGCTTTTCAAGTGGTAATGAAGTCATTTAACAGGCATTTGCCAACCCCAGGTACAGACTGTCAGTTTGTGAATTTACTGGGTGAGTCAATAGGACCTTCGTTTAAAATTTGTTTTCAAAATATTTCATTAGTGTGTTCCTGAAGTATATAAGATCACATCTCTAAAAATCATCCCCTCTCCTTTCCCTTTGCTGCCATTGTGCGAAGGGGCACTAGTTTAATAGTACTGCATAGAATCCCATATCCTAATGGCAGCCCTGAATGGGACTGGCAATCTGCAGCCAATGGAAGCTGTGAGCTCCTGTACTTGCGGACGTGCAGATAAATAAAGTGTCTGGTGGCCCTCTAGAGCTAACCCTGGTGAACTGTGTCTGGCTTGTGGTCTACATATTGCCCACCTAAGGCTTGCAAAACGATGGCAGGATTTGGCATGTTGCTTTCCACCATGAATTCTTAGAGTCTGATTCTCATTTATGCTTGGATCACTTAAAAGCCTCTTGATATAATTAGAGAAAGACTCAATTTCATTGCCAGAGCAGTGTAAAGTTTCCTTAATATATATAAGAATCAGGCCCTTAATGAAGGGTCCATCTATTTCTTTGAAAGTTATATGTGCAATATAGTTGGTTTAAAGCCCGCATTAAAACATTTATGGTCAAGGTACTTACGTTCAGCAGCAAGTGGCACCTGAGTTTTGCAACAAAGCCTCTGGATTTTGTAGTGCTCCAATGTGACCGACTGGAAATCCTTTTGACAGTTCCTGGGGAATTAAAATGTTAAGTTTTTCACTGAATTAAATAGCCCTTCTGTTATTTATTTTCATATTGGATTCAGTTTATTTAACTCTACCCTTAAATTTTCAGTGTGGTACAAAATTTTGTATGGGCAATGTGATGTGATGTGATGTTGTAGAAGTTGCCTGTGTGAAAGATACCATTTTGGCATCTGGATAGGTGCACGTTGTGGCTTCCATTTAGAGGGAAGATGTGTTTAGCAGTTTGTAATTGTTAGATAAGCCAGCATGGGTGCTTCTATCAAAATGATAGGTAGTGACACAGTTAATAGTGTTGACATTTTAAAATGAATCACTAGGTTCCAGAATTAACATCATTCAGGACAAATGGGCTGTATATTTTAAGCTACTGTTCTAGACTGTGGCACTCAACACTATCATTTTACATTGAGTTTGGAATTGAGGCTTTTTATTTAGAACCACATGAACAGAAACTTAATTTTGTTTTGAAAAAAAATGCAAGCTTAGATTTCTGGTGCACAATTCTACTTAAGAGCTGGATTCTACCACTGTGAAATCACAGCGTACACAAGGCCTTATTTCTATAGTGATGTGAGTGTACACAATATGTTACAGAGATATAAGGTGGCAAAGTCTCTGCCTTGAAGAGTTTGCAATCTACTCTAATTTTTTTCTAGTATCCATCTATCCAGGGCTGGCTTTAGGAATGAGGCTCCCAATTCAAACAGTTTCAACGGGGCCCCACCATCCAGGATTTTTTGTTGAGCAAAAAAAAAAAGAATACCACACACAAAAGAAGAGTCACAGCCCCTTTAAATCACCAGCTACCGGGCAAAGTCATAGACTCAAAGAATACTAGGACTGGAAGGGACCTCAAGAGGTCATCGGGTCCAGTCCCCTGCCCTCATGGCAGGACCAAATACTGTCTAGACCATCCCTGATAGACATTTATCTAACCTACTCTTAAATATCTCCAGAGATGGAGATTCCACAACCTCCCTGGGCAATTTATTCCAGTGTTTGACTACCCTGATAGTTAGGAACTTTTTCCTAATGTCCAACCTAAACCTCCCTTGTTGCAGTTCGAGCCCATTGCTGCTTGTTCTATCCTCAGAGGCCAAGATGAGCAAGTTTTCTCCCTCCTCCTTATGACACCCTTTTAGATACCTGAAAAATGCTATCATGTCCCCCCTCAATCTTCTCTTTTCTAAACTAAACAAACCCAATTCTTTCAGCTTTCCTTCATAGGTCATGTTCTCTAGACCTTTAATCATTCTTGTTGCTCTTCTCTGGACCCTCTCCAATTTCTCCACATCTTTCTTGAAATGCGGTGCCCAGAACTGGACACAATACTCCAACTGAGGCCCAACCAGCGCAGAGTACAGCGGAAGAATGACTTCTCGTGTCTTGCTCACAACACACCTGTTAATGCATCCCAGAATCATGTTTGCTTTTTTTGCAGCAGCATCACACTGCTGACTCATATTCAGCTTGTGGTCCACTATAACCCGGAGATCCCTTTCTGCCGTACTCCTTCCTAGACAGTCGCTTCCCATTCTGTATGTGTGGAACTGATTGTTCCTTCCCAAGTGGAGCACTTTGCATTTGTCTTTATTAAACTTCATCCTGTTTACCTCAGACCATTTCTCCAATTTGTCCAGATCATTTTGAATTATGACCCTATCCTTCAGAGCAGTCACAACCCCTCCCAGCTTGGTATCATCTGCAAGCTTAATAAGCGTACTTTCTATGCCAATATCTAAATTGTTGAGGAAGATATTGAACAGAGCCAGTCCCAAAACAGACCCCTGCGGAACCCCACTCGTTATACCTTTCCAGCAGGATTGTGAACCATTAATAACTACTCTCTGAGTACGGTTATCCAGCCAGTTATGCACCCACCTTATAGTAGCCCCATCTAAGTTGTATTTGCCTAGTTTATTGATAAGAATATCATGCGAGACTGTATCAAACGCCTTACTAAAGTCTAGGTATACCACATCCACCGCTTCTCCCTTATCCACAAGACTCATTATCCTATCAAAGAAAGCTATCAGATTGGTTTGACATGATTTGTTCTTTACAAATCCATGCTGGCTGTTCCCTATCACTTTACCACCTTCCAAGTGTTTACAGATGATTTCCTTAATTATTTGCTCCATTATCTTCCCTGGAACAGAAGTTAAACTAACGGGTCTGTAGTTTCCTGGGTTGTTCTCGTTTCCCTTTTTATAAATGGGCACTATATTTGCCCTTTTCCACTCTTCTGGAATCTCTCCTGTCTCCCATGATTTTCCAAAGATGATAGCTAGAGGCTCAGATACCTCCTCTATCCGCTCCTTGAGTATTCTGGGATGCATTTCATCAGGCCCTGGTGACTTGCAGGCATCTAACTTTTCTAGGTGATTTTTAACTTGTTCTTTTTTTATTTTATCTTCTAAACCTACCCCCTTCCCACTAGCATTCACTACGTTAGGCATTCCTTCAGACTTCTCGGTGAAGACCGAAACAAAGAAGTCATTAAGCATCTCTGCCATTTCCAAGTTTCCTGTTACTGTTTCTCCCTCCTCACTGAGCAGTGGGCTTACCCTGTCCTTGGTCTTCCTCTTGCTTCTAATGTATTTATAAAAAGTCTTCTTGTTTCCCTTTATTCCCGTAGCTAGTTTGAGCTCATTTTGTGCCTTTGCCTTTCTAATCTTGCCTCTGCATTCCTGTGTCGTTTGCCTATATTCATCCTTTGTAATTTGTCCTACTTTCCATTTTTTATATGACTCCTTTTTTATTTTTAGATCATGCAAGATCTCATGGTTAAGCCAAGGCGGTCTTTTGCCATATTTTTTATCTTTCCGATGTAGCGGAATAGCTTGCTTTTGGGCACTTAATAATGTCCCTTTGAAAAACTGCCAACTCTCCTCAGTTGTTTTTCCCCTCAGTCTTGATTCCCATGCGACCTTACCTATCAGCTCTCTGACCTTACCAAAATCCGCCTTCCTGAAATCCATTGTCTCTATTTTGCTGTTCTCCCTTCTACCCTTCCTTAGAATTGTAAACTCTGTGATTTCATGATCACTTTCACCAAAGCTGCCTTCCACTTTCAAATTCTCAACCAGTTCCTCCCTATTTGTTAGGATCAAATCTAGAACAGCTTTCCCCCCGTAGCTTTTTCAACCTTCTGAAATAAAAAGTTGTCTCCAATGTAGTCCAAGAACTTATTGGATAGTCTGTGCCCCGCTGTGTTAGTTTCCCAACATATATCTGGATAGTTGAAGTCCCCCATCACCACCAGATCTTGGGCTTTGGATGATATTGTTAGTTGTTTAAAAAAAGCCTCATCCACTTCTTCCACCTGGGTAGGTGGCCTGTAGTATACTCCTACCATGACATCACCCTTGTTTTTAATCCCTTTTAGCCTAACCCAGAGGCTCTCAGCACTTCCGTCTCCTACGTCCATCTCCACCTCACACCAAGTGTGTTCATTTTTAATATATAAGGCAACACCTCCTCCCTTTTTTCCCTGTCTATCCTTCCTGAGCAAGCTGTACCCTTCCATACAAACATTCCAATCATGTGTATTACCCCACCAAGTTTCTGTGATGCCAACAATGTCATAATTGTACTTATTTATTAGCACTTCCAGTTCTTCCTGCTTATTACCCATACTTCTTGCATTTGTATATAGGCATCTAAGATACTGATTTGACCTTGTCTCCCAGTTTTGCCCTGACCCTCCTCTCTCTCTGCCATTATAGCCCACACTCCCTCCCATTTCCAACCCATCTCCCAGGTCTCCATGTTCTCCACTCACCCATGGGCTTTACTCACCTGTCCCCACTGAACCTAGTTTAAAGCCCTCCTCACTAGGTTAGCCAGTCTGTGTCCAAATAGGGTCTTCCCCCTCCTGAAAGGTGAACGCCATCTCTGCCCTCCTGTGGCGCCGGGAAGTCCTTCCTGGAATAGCAACCTGTGGTCGAGGAAGCCAAAGCCCTCCTGGCGACACCATCTTCTCAGCCAAACCCCGCTCCCGCCAAACCCCCCTCCCACAGAGCAGCCAAACCCCCGTGCACGCCTGCCCCGGGGCCAAACCCCGGGGATGACCCCCCCTCTCGTGGCGCAGGGAAACCCCTGCGCTCGACTCACCCCTCCTGTGGCGCCGGGAAGCCGCTGCACTCCTCCTCCAGGGCCAATGCCCCCTCCTGCAGAGCGCCTGGCACGCCACAGAGCTGTGGGAGGGGAGCAGCCAGCGCAATTCTGGAACCCCTGGAAGTGGTGCGAAGCTGCAGGCAGGACTTCCGTCCACCCCGTGGGAAGCCGGCACTATGCTGGAGCTAGGTAGTGGGGCTGGAGGGAAAATGGGGGGGGAGTGGGGGAAAAATGGGGGGTGGGAGGGCCCGAACGCCTTGCGATCGACTGGTCAAGGCCTCGCAATCGACCAGTCGATCACGATCGACCGGTTGGTGACCACAGCTTTAGGGCACGGGGCCCTCTTAGGTGCGGGGCCTGATTCAGGGGAATTGGTGGAATCAGCCTAAAGCCGGCCCTGCATCTATCATTCTAGCCCCAGTCTCAGTTTGTACCTTTCCCCCCCTATTTAAAACACGACCTTCACTGCAATATTTTGAAAATATAATAGAACATATCTGATACCTCCATATGTCAGCAAAACTAATCCACAGACCAAACAGAATAATTCAGTCTAAGGCTACATCTACACTGCAGGCTTCTTTTGGAAGAAGCTTTTCTGGAAGAGATCTTCTGAAAAACTACTTCCAAAAGAGAGCATCTCCACAGCAAAAGTGCATTGAGAAAGCAATCTGCTTTTTTGAAAGATAGTGTCCACACTGAATGGACACTATCTCGCATTTAAGCTGTGATTACTATGGATGGAGTGGCCACCAGGGCACCTGTGCTTTTAACTTTTTCCTCTTCTTTCGAAAGAACTCCCTCTTCCCCATCCACAATGCCTTTTTCCAAAAGAGCTCTTTCGGAAAAAGGCTTCTTCCTCACAGAAAGAGGTTTACCAATGTTGGAAAAACTCCTCTGTTCTTTCATTCCCCCCCCCCCAAAAGAATGTGATTGCAACGTGGACGTAAGTGAAGCTTTTTCAGAAAAATGGCTGTTTTTCAAAAAAAACTCTGCAGTGCAGACATACCCTCAGAGTATCATTCCTCTCCCCCCCACCACTAGGCTGGATAGATTAACAATGATGTGCCTATGTTGGGTAGATTAACAATGTGTAAGCAAAAGAAATGGAAAAGATGCGGCAGAGCTGGACACATAATGTGGCTGGATAAACTATTCATGAATAATTCTCCATGTCAGTGGGAGTGCTTCATGCAGATGGAGGGCATTTGGCGATGCAACAGTCAGTAATTAGACTGGAGAAGCCTGTTATTTAGAATAAGTACTTGATAGGGAGGTGGGTTGGTAGGATGGGTTCTGAAGGCAGGCTTGTTACAACAGAAAATACTCGAAGAGTTAACAGCGATACGCTCCGCTATGGCCAGCAAATCACAGTTTGGGAGAAATGATTCAGTTCTTTTTGGTTTCGGGGTAAGCTCCAACCCTTTTAAGTTCTCCTTCTAACTTTTCTCAACTTAACCCTCTCTTGATATCCACATTTGCACATCAGCTGCTGTCAATGAGCCACTTCCATCCTGACTTGATTAGTCTCATTTACACAAGTACCCTCTTTCTTTTGTTGTCCTTATACAGTGTTTTTTTTATACCGCGGACCAGCAAACCCATTCACAAACTTTTGGTGGACCAGCATAATTTTATTTGAATATTTGCATATTCATTATACAAAGAATGAATATGCAAATATGCACATAAAATTTTGCCAGTCTGCCATATGTACCCCAGCCCCAGCTCCCAGAGCAACCACAAACAGCCTACTTCAGTTCTGGCAGCTGCCAGCCATGTGGCAGCTGCCAAAGCTATAGCTGGCTGCTGTGCAATGACTCGGGGCAGGGGTGTGCCCTGGCCCCCAGAGCCACCAGGAACAGCTGGCTTCAGGTCCGGCAGCCACCATAGCCCAGCAGCCAGTGGTTCACTGCCTGGCATTGGTCCGCGGACTGGCGGTTGGAAACTGGTATCCTTATATATATCCCTGCCTCTGTAAAGACCCCAATTCATCTCATTAAGTGGGTTTTACCCATAAAAGCTTATGCCCTAGTTTCTAAAGTGCCACATGACTCCTTGCTATTTTTTCAGATATAGACTAATACAACTACCTCTCTGTAACTTTTCCAAGTCATTTCATAGTGGATCTCAAAGGTGAGCAGAGATGTTCTACCAATGAACAATAATTTAAAAGATGACGAGTATTGAGAGAACTATTGTAGAAAACTTTGCAGGATGAGAGGATCAAACCATATACATCTTATTGTTAAGTAGGAAAGAGCTAATCACTAAATTTTACTCTGCTGGTGTGTGCAGTGTTGTAGCTGTGTTAGCCTCAAGTTATTAGAAAGACAAGGTGGATGAGGTAAGATCTTTTATTGAACCAACTTCTGTTGGTGAAGAGGCAAGCTTTCAGACTTACTTGTGCTCTGCTGTTTTGATTTTCTGTAGAAGTTCAGCTCTGTTCCTGCTAGAGGGCGATGTATTACTCAAGCAGGGGCAAAGGATGACAGTTCTGTCCTTGCATTGTAAACTGAATGACACAAACGTGCTATATACTAGAACACTGTAAAGAATCCACAACCATTATAAAAGTCCAAATCTGAAATCTGCCGGGAGCCAAAGAAAAAGGAATTTAGTATAATAAATGGAGAAGTCATGAGCAGTGATACAAAGGCACTTGCAAATATCAAACAAGGGTTGTGAAATGAATACACATGTTAATGAAAAGGATCTAGGCATTTATTTGAATTTTACTGCTATTTTATTGGCAGTAATCTTAGGCACACCCTCCTGAACTCCGCAAAGAACATAGTTAGATAGCTTTGCCTTGATGGGATTATATTTGACGAAGACAACTACGTTGTGGACACTTTGAAAGATAATCCTTTATTTAGTTACTAGTACAAATATCCAGCACAGCTCAGCAGTGAAGAAGAGAATGACATTTGTCAGGGAGTGGAGAATGCAGATTACCCAGCAGGACTGACAGTAAGTGGGGAGTTCTCTGCTTTAGCCCTGTTGTCAAGTGGGATAAGCTGCTAGCAGGAAATGCTAGCTCCTATTCATATGAATTATTTATTTCCTCTTTTCCAATTGGCCCTTCTGAAAATACTGTTTGGATTTAATTTGTACCCTCCTCCCCGATGATTCTATCTCCTCTATTTTCAGTTGAAAGACAAACATAAAATCTAAAGACACAGTGCTTATTTTGATCTCTTACGCTCCTCTTTACCCACTTCAGGGTAAAGTTAATGTATGTTCTTCCTTATTGTTTTCCTTAATTCATTCTTTTCCATTGAGGCCCAGCAAGTAATAATTTTCCAAAACAGTTTTTAACAGCATGAACCCACAGTGATTGCTGTCTGTCATTCTACATGACATTTTATCCCCCTCCGTCTTTCGGAATATGATGGCATTTTTTTCAGACCCAAATGCTCTATGGCCAACTGATCACACTGACTACTGCAAAGGAATATAATATATCCATAGAAAAAGGTAGCCTTTGATTCTGTGAAGTTCCCCAACCTGTGCACCAAAGTGATCTCTTAAAATGGTTTCCTTCTGGAAACTGCAAAAAGGGATATCAGAAAAAATATTCCGCTTTTGGTTACTAAGTGTATATGGAGTGGTCCATTGTTCCTTGTTGGTGGAATGTTTATTTTAGACGAGCCTTTCAAAAGTTCACATTGCTACTGCAGAATGCCATTGTGCACTTTTTATACCCCCAGCCCCAGCCCCGTCTTGTGAATCAAATGTTTTAATAAGTGGGAAAGGGACATTACAGCCGTATCACTGATGAGTAAGAGTCCTTTGTATACCATCCACAGTCTTGTAAGATTTGCCAAGCTACAACGGGACTAGCCTCAGAGGCTCTCGCAACAGAATGAGAAAATCCTTCCTGGTGATAAAGAATTCATTCCTATGTTTGTAATAATGCTTCATTTTACACATTACAGATAGCAGACACACTGTTTGCTAAGAGACTAGGGAAGAATTACAGGAGCAGAGCCTTTTAGCTGTGCAGCTCTGATTCATCCCTGCCCTGGTGTTTGAAGCAGGCACAGGGAGCTAGTGGCTTGTACCTACTGTATTCAGGGGATTCTGGGCTGGGTTCACCCTGGACACGCTTATAGAATGTTCAAATTTGCTGTTAGACTGTAATGGTTTCTCCTACCTCTGGCACATCCCATACTCACCCTGTATAAGGGCCTCCTTCTAGAGCACCAGGGATGGCCAGCTGTGATCTCTTTTGCTCTTTATATAATAAAACACCACTGTGCAAAAACACCCAGTAGGATCCTAAATAACCATGTTCCCTGAGCATACACAAGCGCACATGACCTAGCCACACAAGCATTGCTACTGTGACTGGTTACCAGTGGCTTCTAAAACATAGAATGCAGCATCAGCGCAACTAGGCGTCTCACTACTCTGTTCTTAGACATGATACTTTGCCACCTCTACAGAAGCCGTTAGTGGCCCTGGAGGTTTTTCGCCTTCCTCTGTAGCATGGGGTACAGATCACAGCTGGAGGATTCTCTGCATCTTGGGGTCTTTGAACCATTGTTTCAAGGACTTCAATATCTGAGATATAGGTGAGAGGATTATTCTAGGAGTGCGTGGGTGAGATTCTGTGGCCTGCATTGTGCAGGGGGTCAGACTAGATGATCATAATGGTCCCTTCTGACCTTAAAGTCTATGAGTGTGAATACTTCCTGTGGCCTGTCTGAAGTTGTGGTAGAACATTTTTGTGTCAGCATCATGAGCAAAAAGGGGTCATGTGACTCTCACTTGCTGTCTCCAGGAGTATTGGGGATTACGAACATGAGCACCAGTGACTGTTTAAAAGGGGGTTGTGTTCTGTGCCCACACCATGCATCCCATGTGGGGCTAATTCTGCTGGTGAATGCTGGTGTGAGACCATGGCCCTGTCTTCTCTGGGAATAGAGGACAGGAAACCTTGTGACCTGCCCAGCCTGTTAGCTTGTTTTTCATAGACACATGAGGTGGGAACAATGTAGCCTTAAGATTTGAAAGAAAACAGAGATGAGAATGGCCCAGCAAGTCAACAAAACATTATTTTTTACATTTTTTTAATAAATCAAAAGCTGATGCTGTCTAAAGGTTTCCCCAGCATCCTTATTGGATACCCTGTAAAGATAAATATTTGGGTTACAACCTGCTTTTAATTGTTGTTGAGTACCGTTGTGTAAAGTCTAATAGACAGCCATTTGCTAAGTCCTTCTGTTCTTTTGAAAACAGAACAGTGGGGCTTGTTTAATCGCCTTATGTTATTATTGATATTCTTGTGTAGTGTAAATAATTTTACTGAGGAAAAATGTATTATTGCCAGCTTTAAGCTCCTGAATCCTTGCAACAGACACCCTGCCATCTTGGACTGTTTGCATGGTGCACAGAGCATCTTGCAAAGGAGCACGAATCCTTTCTGACACTTTTACTGAAGCTGTCTATGTATGTATTTGGGGATGGGCTAGGAGGAGATCCAATAATTCTTGTCAGGCAAGTTCATGAAAGATGAATTCAAACTGGAACAGGTGCAGAAAAGAGCTCCTGGACTGATCAGAGGAATGGATAGCCTATCTTAAACTGAAAGAGTATGATTTGTTTGGCCGAGACTGACAGAGGATAATCGCTCTGTATAAGCCAGTGGTGGGCAACCTGTGGGGGGACAAATACCAAGAACTGTTTGAGCTAAATCATAACGTTGGCACAAGAACAAATGGTTATAAACTGGTATTGCATAAATTTAGTCCAGATATCAGAAGAAGTTTTCTAATCACCAGAGGTGTGAGGTTCTGGAACAGCCTTCCAGAGGGAATAATGGGGGCAAAAAGTCTAACACAGTGGTTTCCAACCTTTTAACCAAAAGATCACTTTTTCAATTTAAGTGCAATGTAAGATCTACCTCAAACCCAATTTCCCTTGCCCCATTTCCTTCGGACCCCTTCTTTGAGGCCCTGCTCCATCCCTTTTCTGAGGCCTCACCCTGCTCACTCCATCCTCCTTCCTCTCCCCATCATCACTCACTTTCACCAGACTGGGGTAGGTGGTTGGGGTGCAGGCTCTGGTCCTGGGCCAAGGGGTTTGGAGTGTAGGAGGGGCTCCGGGCTTAGCCCACAGTAGCGGGCTGGGGTCAAGGAGGAGGCAAGCTCTGAGAAGGAGTTTGGGTTCTGGGGGTGGGGGATTTATATCTGGGACAGGAGGCTGGGTGCAGGAAGAGATTCAGGGCTGGGACAGGGGTTCAGGAAACAGGCTCTGGTTGGGAACTAATTAACTGAGACGGCGTGCAGGTGGTGGAGCAGTGGGGTTAAGGCAGGCTTATTCCTGCCTTGGCCCTGCACCACTCCTGAAAGCAGCTGGCATGTACAGCAATGGCTCCATGGCACCATGTGCTGCACCCCATCTACAGGCACTGAGCCCACAGCTTCTACTGGCCACAGTTCCCTGTTATTGATCAATGGGAGCTGCAGGAGTGGTGTCTACAGGCAAGGGTGGCATGTGGAGATCCCCTGCTCTGCCTTTTTCAGGGGCTGCAGGGACATGCCAGCCACGTCCAGGAGCAGCAATTACCACAGAGATAATGATTCCAGCCATGACAGGTTAGGCATTTGAGAACTCACTACTCACAGAATTAAATCTAAGTGTAAGAGTGAAATGAAAATTAAGAAATACGCAGACCAGTCAAAACCCCAAAATAACACACTTTGCAAGCAGTAAAACCTATGTGTTGGGTCGGGAGAAGGACAGTGTGCGTGTTTGTGAGTGTACGAGGCGGGGTGGCAGTCCTGTTTCGCCAGGTAAATACTGAGCCACCCCCACTTGCGTTTCCCCGACCCGGGGTAAGTTCCTAGTGTCTCTCGGGCACGCCGGCCCGTTATTCCTTGCTTTGTCTGCCCGATACCGCTAGGAGGGTGGGGTGGGGGGGCCGGGCCCGCCCTCTCTCATGGGCCCCAGCCCAGGACCCTAAGGACAGGGTCGTTGGAACCCGTCCAGCCGGAGGGGCTAACGCCCGCAACGCACCGGCTCACCGGCTCCACGCCCCGCCCTGGGCTACTTCCTACCCCACCGTCACTCCCTGGACCCCTTTTACTCCCCACGGGCGCGTCCACCACTCAGGGTGATCACTCCCCTGCGTGAACACTCCCCCTACTGCCCGCCCCCTCCTCGCCTTCTCCTCCGGTGTCCTACCTCTCCCCGGGTGCCCCCCCCTTCCTCGCCTTCTCCTCTGGCGTCCTACCTCTCCCCGGGTGCCCCCCCCTTCCTCGCCTTCTCCTCTGGCGTCCTACCTCTCCCCGGGTCCCCCTCCTCGCCTTCTCCAGGGGTTTTAAAAGAGGAACCCCGCGCCGGCGTCCTTCCGCCGTGACGTCGGCCGACGTGCACGTCACGGCCCACGTGGCGTGCTGCAGCTCCAGCACGCTGGCCGGCACTCTCCTCTGGCCTCGCCCCCGCCTCTCAGCTGAGCGGCGGCAGCCGTACAGGGGCCGCACGCCACCCACTCTCTCCGCGCCGCCCCTAGGAGCACGAGCGCGACTGCGGGGTCAATGCGGGGCGGGTCTGCCTCCGCAGGGAGGAGGCCGCCCGTCCCGTCACAGTGAGAATGACAGAGACACAGCGTGTGAGAGTGACAGAGATTTGCATTGCCAAGCTCCCTCCTTATCCTTCTCTCTGTGTGGAGATGGGGTACAGTAGTGGCGGGAGGAAGGACATCCTGATGTGAGCGCCCCCGTCTTCTCCCTCCCGCATCCTGCACATCAAGAAAGAGGCTCCCAAGGGGGCAGCTCCAAGGCAGAGGGCAGGAACAGAATGATAGTGGGGGGAGGGGCAGCTGAAGTGCCAGCGCTTGATAGCTTCTTGGCCAAACCAGTCAGGATCACCTGTCAGAGGCTCCAAGATCTACTGGTAGATCCTGATCTACTGGTTGGTGACCAATGGTCTAACAAGTTCTAAGATGGAACTTGCTAAGTTTATGAGTGGGATTATATGAAAGAGCTGACTACAATAGCAGGAGCCTGGATTTGATGATCTAGGAGGTCTCTTCTGCTATGCCCCACAATGATCCTGAAGAATTTTGTGGAGAGCTTTTAAGGTCCTCTTCTCCTACTGCCTCAAGAATGATGTCCTGTCCATCAGTGCTGAGTTCAGAAAGAGCTTTGATGATCCCAGGGAACAACTTGAGACACCTAAAAATGAATACAGAATGTATTGTCTCAGAATGGGAGGAGTAGGTTCAATGTAAAAAATGCTAAGGAAATATGTATGAGGAAGAAATGTCACCAGTATATGCATTACAAGCACCCACCAGCACCCTGCCCCTTGCCCCAGCACACTGCCCACACCAGCACAGTTGGGGCCACATTAGTGAGGCTGGGGGTTTTTGGAGGGGTTGTTTTTTTGCATCTCACTTGTGTGGCCCTGACTGACTTTTCTGTGGGTCAATGACCCCTGAATCAAAACAGGTTCCCCGCCCCTGTCAAAAATAAAAACAATGCTGAAACTTTTGTGTTTGACATAATATTTTATTTTAAAATGAAACCTGGCCAACCAGCCCCCAATTGGGGCCAAGCCCCCATCTGGCCACAGCATCATAACACTCCTGCACCGCCCCCCCCGCCGACCCCAAATCTGAGCCTGTCATGCACTGGAACCCCCTGTCCTGGGCCTCTCACATCCCCAAACTTCTGCACCTCCACATCCCCAGTCTTCTGCCACAACTCTCCTGCACCATCCACACACCGCAGATCTGTGTCCTGAGCCCATCATACTCCCAGTCTCCCTGCCCTGAGCCCCTCACACACCCCAGCCCAAACTCCTGCACTGTCACAGCTTGCTCAACACCCCAACCCTCCACCTGACCCCAACACTCCCCAGCCTGGAGCCCCCTCCCTGAGCTAGCATCCCCTTCTCCACATCCTCCTGCATCCAAAATCTCACCCCTTCCCACACCCAAATCCCTTATTTCCACCCCAGAGCCTGCACTTCCTGTCTCAACCCAGTGAGAATGTATAAGGGCTGGAGATAGCAAGTGATAGAGAGGAGGGGAACAGACAAAGTGGGGTCTCAAGGAAGAGGTGGGGCCTGGGGAAGGGATGGGGTAGATCTTGGCTTGTCCTGACATTTAAAAAGTGATCTTGGGTGTAAAAAGGTTGGAGACGACTGAGCTACATGTTTTGTTAGTCTCTAAAGTGCTGCAGGACCACTCATTGTTTTGTACATTTTACCAGGTTTCTGCAACTCATGAGCTCCTGAACTGCTTCCTTTATTGCTTCTGCAGATCCTGGTTTTATCCCTTTCAGGCTCTATCTATGCCATAGAGGGTAGGATCTAAGGGTATGTCTACACTAAGAAATAATTTCAAAATAATTAAATTCAACTTAATAATTCCAGATTTTACAAAACTGAAATAATGTGTCCCCACAATGGGGGAACCTAAAAATTAGTCCAAGGCAGGCTCCATTAATGGAGATGTGCCACCTTGACTGAGAGCCCCAGGAAGCATTGGGAAATCATTAGTTCAAATTACTGTGGGGAGTAGTTATTTTGAAATAGCAGCACCAAAGCATACACATGAACATTATTTTGAAATAACTATCAGAATTAGTGTTATTCCCTGAGGAAAGCAGGATTACAGATTTCAAAATAAGCAGCCCATTATTTTGCAATAATAGACTTGTCAGTGTGGACGTTCCTCTTATAAATTTGACCTAAGGGGAGCTATCTGAAAATAAAACCCTAAGGTAGACCAAGGTTAAGCCTTAACACGTAACAAAAGAGTGGAAACATTTCCAAGAATTGAAGTGTCCTAAATGCTGTAGTGGAACCAAAAGTTTTAACAGGAAAAACGGATATGGTGTTTTGGTTTAATTCTATTTTGAAAAAAATCTTAGCAGGGTAATTTCCCTCACACTATGGTGCATGGCTACAAGTGAAATGTGTCGCCTAACTTAGATTTTCCAGTTACAGCTTTTAGGATATGTCTACACTACAGCGTTATTTCAAAATATCTTATTTCAAAATAGTTATTTTGAAATAGCTTATTTTGAAATAATGCGTCTAGACACAAAACGCATTTCAAAATAGCATTTTGCTATTTCGAAATAGTGCATCCACACTGATAGCATGCTGAATCGCATTTCAGGCCGGCCGGAACCAATTCTGGCAGGGCACCAGGTCAGGAGTTACCTTGTGTGGTTGCTGCCTGAGGCTATCTAAGATCTGTGCTTAAAGGGACCCCCCCCCGGACAGCCGGTTCTAAGGTTTCCCTGCTTGCTTGCCTACCTCGCTGAGGGATAGCAAAGCAATTTTTTTTCTGCATGCTCTGGTTGCCCTCACTCAGGACACCACAGCACTCTGCAGCATGGAGCTGGAGCTACCTCTGGGCACTCTGGTGCTTTTTCTGGACATGTTGCTGCGAGCCTGGCAGCACGTTCTGCAGGCAGTAACAATCTCCCTGGTGTGTCCCACTGGGAGATTGTGCCTCATTCCTCCCTTAAGTCCTTCCACTTACCCCTCTCTAACCCCCCTTCCTGCTGTACAATAAAAGAAACATGTGTTCATTACAACAAAGCATCTTTATTGAACAAAACTGGGGTGGGGGAGAATGAAACTGAGGTGAGGACTGGGGAAAGAAGCTGGGAGAGGGGAGGGGGAAACTTGGAGGAGGGAGCTGGCAGGAGGAGGCAAGGGGAGGAAGGGGGAGGAGAAGCTCAGGGCTCAGGGTTGGGGGTCTCGCCGGCCCAACTGTCTCCCAGCACTGCAGGTGCGGGGGCCTTGGCATCCCTGGGGTTGTGGGGAGGGTGGAGAGGAAGAAGCGGGAGGGGGAGAAGGAGTGGGAGGAGGAGCGGTAGCTGGGGAGGCAGCAGGGGCTGGAGCAGCAGGAGGCAGCAAGCTCTGCCCCAGGGTCGATGACCACCTGGAGGGCATGGACCGTCCTGCCCGCCAGGATGCGGTCTACGGTATTGAAATAGGGCCAGGGGTCTGGGTCTGCCCCTGTTTGGGAGCTGCCCCCTGTGGCCCTGGCATACGCCTGCCGCAGCTCCTTTATTTTCATGCGGACCTGCTCCTGGGTTCGCATGTGGCCTTTGGTGGCCAGGCTGGCAGCCATCCGCCTGTAGACAGTTGCATTCCTCTGTTTACTGCGGAGATCATGGAAGTTGGAGGCATCCCCCCAAACCTGAATTAGGTTCCTGATCTCTGCACTGGACCAGGCAGTTGCCCACCTTTTCCAGCCCCTGGCAGGCTCCTGGGAGCTGGCAGACTGGTCCTGGGGGGCAGTGGAGGGCTGGCTGGCACTGGCTGCCTGGCTCATGCTGGGGCCACTGGGTCAGGTGCAGTGACTGCTGGCTCTGGGCTGGCAGGCTTGGAGCTGGCACAGGCACTGTGGCCAGAGTCAACCCCTTTAAGGACTCCGGGGGAGGGGGAGGGGGAGGGAGAGGAGTTTTCTTGGTTGTCCCCAGAGTGGCCACCAGGGCACCCTGGGAAGGGCTGGAGGCCCCCTATTTCGAAATAAGCGTCTACACAGCACTTATTTTGAAATAGCAATTTCAAAATTGGTGCTATTCCTCGTGGAATGATGTTTACCAATTTCGAAATAAGCCCTCCGCTATTTCGATTTAATTTCAAAATAGCAGTTTGGCTGTGTAGACTCTGGTAAAGTTATTTCGAAATAACTCTGCTGTGTAGACATACCCTTAGGGTTGACAGGTCCTTTGTCCCAGGATCAGGCACAATATTTAGTCTATGGTTGGGAACTCTGATGTGCACAGTTGCAATACTTATACTATAAGAATCCTTATATATTTACAAATATAGTTTATTAATACATTTAGCAGTCACAGATGCCCCACTTCGCAAGATAGATAGGTAATGTATATCTGTATTTCCTTATACTCACACCATTCCTTCTAGAAGAACCTGAAGTGTTAGCCTTCATATTCCTCATCACTGTCACCTTCTTCCTCCTCACTAGTGGCCATAATTCTGGTACCTCCCAACGACTACATCTTCTTCTCCTGCTGCTTCTGGGCTGGGGTGCTATTTTTATAATATGTTACCATGATGTTGTTATGTCTGATACATATTCAGTAAGGGAAATTTCCTTTTCTCCTTGTTTTTATTTCCTCACCTTACTAATGGTGAAGTGTCTTTTTTCTATAAGCCAGTATATCACTGATCTTAACTTTATTACATACATCAATTCATTACCATGGTCCTTTTGTGGTTATGTATTACATTTGTTATTTCTGTCCTATCCGGTTATTCAGTCCAGCCATAACCAGTTATTTTAGGGGTTTTTTCCCCAGGTAATGATGTTTACTTGGTAAGTTTGAGGGTATTCTTGGAAGCCCCAATGTCATTGAAGGTTGCTTTATCTAGGTGACAGGTCCCAGATACATGCACGCTGACTGAGCTGTGGGGGTGAAAGGTCCCAGGGATGTGTATGCTAGCTTTGTCTTAACTCATCATACAGGATGTGGCCTGTCAGTCCCTTGGGTTACAGCCAAACTGCCAAACTAATATAAATTTACTGCACTTTATTATAATGAACATATAAACAAAACCATAAGGAAATAATAAATCTATATATATCCCAGGATGTATCTATACC
Source organism: Pelochelys cantorii (assembly GCA_032595735.1). Taxonomy (NCBI): domain Eukaryota; kingdom Metazoa; phylum Chordata; order Testudines; family Trionychidae; genus Pelochelys; species Pelochelys cantorii. The sequence continues at coordinate 25,947,763 of CM064342.1, read as the reverse complement.
TATAGGCAAGCCCTATAGGCTACATGTGTATTAAAGAGAGACATAGCAGAGTATTTCTACATGAGCAACTATCCAACTGTGAAAGGAGGAGTTCCTTCATGTTAAATCAATAAGACTACACTCGTGCCTTGCACTGAAGATGAGTTTATTGAAAAATTGGTGACCTATAGCAATCTATAGTGCTGCAGAGGCTAAGTCATATTAGACAACAAAAAGGAGCAAACTGTAGAAAAGCAAACATCTTACAACCATAAAAAAGGTGCTGTTCAAGTTAAATCAATAGGACTACATTTCTGGCTTGCATAAAACATGAGTCTTTAATAGAGGTATTTCAGTAAACAGCATCTAATGGCTGGGGTAGCCACAAGCTGACTTCAGTGATACCTACTATATGAAAATGGCATGTCATTAAAAGGTGAGAATTGAGTGAATTTAGACAATGCACAAACGAAAATCAATGCCTTTAAAAACACAAACTCTTCCTCTTTGTGGAGGTTTGATGTATTTGCATTTAAGGTCCATATTAGGGTAGCAATAGAAGCCACTCACTCTTTGTCACTTTTATTAACATTGTAGCACATAGGAAATAAAGTTCATGATGATTGTAAAGACTCAGGGGAATACATTATTTGAATGTAGGTATAGTGGCAAAAAAAATGTGTGTTTTTTTAATGATGGCAACATTTTCTAGGGCATGCTAGATCTACAGGATGCCCCAAGGTAGAGATTCTTCACCTGGATACAAACAAATGTGAAACGTTCACAGCAACCCATATTACTTAATGGGGAAGGCATCCCCCAGCAAGGTAGAAGGAGGTTTGGTGAGGAGGTGCCAGTGTAGAAAAGATTGAGAGCTAGTGTCCAAAATAAAAATTGATGGCTGTTCCCGCAAAAATAAATAAGGCCCCAACCTCGCAAGCAGCTGTGCAATAACGTGTCCTTGCGTCCATGTCATGTCTGGCAGGACTGTGGGCTCCAAGAAATTATGGAGTGTTCCCACCAGAGCTGCCAGAAAATTTCAAAATGTTTATGAAAAAGGGGGGAAGGAATTGTGAAAGTTTTCTTTTTTTACTACCTCCTCATTCCAATTGAAAATCAATGGGGAATAAAGAGACAACCTCCCTGAAAATGAAAACAGTTTGTTTGTTACAAATCTTACTCAAGAGAGAAGGGATAAGTGGAAATTACTAAGGGTCTAAGTCTAAAGAAAGCTATCACAGTAATATTTTAAAATAATAATGAAATTGAAGTGGTAAACTAAAAATATTATAGCAATATCTCCAACTCCTGAGAGAAGGGATGGAATCAGAATTCACAGATTACTCACTGAGGTGAACATCTTAAAAGGGTCTGGTAGAACTTTGTATACCAACCATCAGGGAAAGCTCTTATGTTTCCAGGCACATAGGGCATGTCTACACTGCCACCCTAGTTCGAACTAGGGTGGCTAATGTAGGCATTCAGACTTGCAAATGAAGCCCGGGATTTAAATATCCTGGGCTTTATTTGCATGTTCCCGGGCGCTGCCATTTTTAAATGCCCTACACACGGCACGGACTAGATAGTTTGAATTAAAGCTCCTAATTCAAACTACCGTTATTCTTCCTGCAATGAGATGGAAAAGGGAATCTTCTTGCCCATACTTCTCTGGGGCTGTGCAGATCCTCCATTGCCTCGGGGTTCCTGTAGCCAACTGCGAGTGCTGTCTTGCAGCTACCTTGCAGAGAGATTTGACTGTTAGACAACCTTCTTAGACAGCAAATGGAGATGAACCTATGGTACCAAAGATTCAGTTCGAATGTTCCCTAAGCTTGGTTGTGTCCTGACCAGACATTTCGGTTTAGACCCATCTCTTGCAGAAATCAAATCATTTTTTAAAATTACCTTAAGACATGCAAAGGAAGCTTAGACATTTGAAACATATGAAAACAAGGCCCAAGGAATTTATGTGGAAGAAGAGAGGACTTCACTGGACCAGTTTAGACCCTTGCAGTGTTGATCTTCCTCCAAGTGGAGATGTGGCCTGTAACATAGTTTTTGCAATGCTGAGTTGAGCAACACTTAAACACCTTTAAAGATCTGAACTTTAGACATGGAACTCCAAGTGGCATTTGGTCACCTAAATCCCTTTACTTTTTTGGGAGGTGGGGCAAAGGAATAAGCATACCTGTGGTTCATAAGAACACAGGAAAAGGGAGGGAAGAATATTAAATCTATCAGACAGAAAGATGACCAGCAGAAATGCAGAAGGAGATTCTGGACTAGACACCATCAAAAATGCTAAACAAAATGTCACTGTGTTCTCCTTTGACACTATAGCAAGAGATTAATAAAATATGTTGTTTGAATATTTTTGGATGAAGTGGGGAATGAAACCACAGAGGAATATACAACAATTGCTATATCACAGACTCAAAAGTGTGTTTACAGCCCATAACATTAAAAAAAGGGCTACGGGATAGCAGCTGAGAAGCAATAAACAACTTAAGGATCAGTGAGGCAGAGAGCAAACGAGCTTCTTAAAGGAGAAAATGGTAAAATCATCAGGGAGGCTGTATCTCTGTTAACTAAGGTTCCAAACAAACCTTGAAAGTGTATGAGAGCATAACAGAGAGACTGCACTGTGACAGCTGCTGTTGGGCATAGCATTGTTAGTCAGTGCTGGAAATCTATTTAGCAATCCCAATATTATATTATTTCAACTCTACATATTCTGTATATGTGAGGTAAGAAGTGGCTTTGAGAGCAATAGTAGCTGCAAAAGGCATGATATAAGTGAACTGGAAAAGTGAACCCACAGTATATATTAAATACAGGCCACTGCCCTTCAGGTTACAGTAAGATATAGTAATTCCTCCCCCTAGTATGAATAAAAGGAACACCTGTGATTTTGTGTGGAAGTAATTCTGGATTTGTGATTAGAATAACTGGCATCTGGATATGAGACACCTTGGCTTACCCATTCCACATACTCTGTTTTAGCAGCAACCACTGGGCTGGTTCGTTTAGTTCATGTTCTGCTTCCTTTCTCTTTCTCTTTTCCTAGGCTTCTTTAGCATAGGACCAGCTTTAATAGTTTCCTTTGTTTCCTTTCCTGACAATCTCAACCTACCCCTTGGTCGACAGTGTCTCACTATTTATGCATTTTAAATCTTACTATATACTTTAGAAATGTGGCTATTTTCTAGACTGCAGGCTTCTTTCAGAAGAAGCTTTTCCAGAAGAGAACTTCCGGAAAAACTTCTTCCAAAAGAGATCGTCTACACAGCAAAAGCACATCGAGAAAGCGATCTGCTTTTTCGAAAGATAGCGTCCACACTAAATGGACACTATCTCGCATTTAAGTTGTGATTACAGAGTGGTCACCAGGGCACCTGTGCTTTTTCCTCTTTCCTCTTCTTTTGAAAGAACTCCCTCTTCCCTGTCCACACATGCCTTTTTCCAAAAGTGTCCTTTTGGAAAAAGGCTTCTTCCTCGTAAAAAGAGGTTTACCGATGTTGGAAAAACCCCTCTGTCATTTCAATTTTTTTTGGAAAAGAATGCGATTACAGTGTGGACATAAGTGGAGTTTTTTTGGAAAAATGGCCTTTTTTTCTGAAAAAACTCTGCAGTGTAGGCATATGCGAGTCTGTTTGTCCAAGAATTCCTCCTAAACAATAAGAGCCACAGCCACAAATTTGGTATGCAGCTTCCTTTTATCCTAACTTAAAGCAAGGTCAGGGTTTGGTTGTGCCAGGAAAACAGGATGAGCCTGGGATGGGATTGCTTCTCAAAAAGCCAAACAGAAAAGAGTGAGAATCACCAAATCAAGTACAGTCCTCAAAATTGACATATTGAAAATGTTGAAAGAGGGCTCAGGATCGGCTTGAGGAGGGCAGGGGCTCATAGTGGGTATGCAGAGTGTCACCTTTGCCTGCTAGCTAAAACAGCTCTGTTCTGAGCTGGTGGGAGACTATGCCTCTCCCGAAGCTGTGGCAGTCTGTGCTGGGGCCAGAGGAGGGGGCTTCTTCCCCTCAGCTTTGGCACTCAACCTGGAACTACCCCAGAGCTGCTGCTGTAGGGGGATAAGTGGTCTTTCTGTGGCCCCCACCTGCCTAACCTGGACCTGCCCCAGCAACGGCACATGCCTCTCTCCCCCAGCTGTGCCCACTGGAGCTGCTGCAACCACAGAGGTGTGGTCCCAAGCTGCTGCGGTAAGAGAGGGCTGAGGTTGTGCTCTCTTCCCAGGGCAACCTGCATCCTGAACCCCTCATCCTCTGCCCACCACAGATCATTAATTTAAATGAAGCATAGACATTTTAATTTTATTTTCCAAAAGACAAAAATAATTGAGTTAAGGACCTGAGCAATACCTGGTAAATCTTCTAGTAATAAATAATAATGAAAGTCTAACAAGAACAGAAACCTTTTCAGCCTTCTGTCTGGGTACTTATATTACTCTCATTACTATAGCATGGGAATGCCTCACAATTTGGAATTAATTTTATCCTCCTAATATTGCTGTAGTGTCATTTTACAAATGGGAAACCGAGGCACAGAATGACTGGACGACTTGCCCATGTCATGCATGAAATAGTTGCACACCCAGATATTGAGCCTATATCTTGGGTATCAGTCCAATGTTTTAGCCATCAGAGCATCCCTGCTTCCTAGAAAAAAGTCCTTCAGAATTCCTCTTAGCCTGCAAAGGAGGCAGTTTCTTTGTTTTTGAGCAGGAACACCATGGTATTCAGGAGATAAAGAGCCAAACCTGTAGAATGGGATCTATGGAATATATTTGTATTATATATGTGGCATCATGACAAAAATGATACCTCTGAAACAGAAATTAAAAAGGAAATGGAACACAGCAGGAAAAGTGACCTTCCCTATTTTCTCCCATTCATTCTTCATATTGGTTTAAATCAGAGGTTAAATGTACTTTTTGCAAAGTGTCAATGTCTTGGCATAGGTTGCTTTAGACTGTTTCCCTAGAAGACTTCCTTGATTACAACCCTACTTCCCTTTACACCAGAGACACAATCCACTCCTCTTATATTCTGGTTGGAATTAATACAATGCAGCTGCCACTCTGACTCAGAAGCAATTACCTTGTGTTTTTATGGAGAGATTAAGGCTCTAACATGATTATGACTCAAAAATTGAGCCCTGCATCCCTTACCAGGGTTTTAGAATTATTAATGTACTGCAACAGGCAAATAATTGTTTCTCAGACTAATGTCACGTTGACATAACAGGCGAGAGAAATTGTTTCGTAGAAAAGATTTGATACCTTCATTCAGTTGCTTTCTAATATGTTTAAGCATCTAGAGAACACTCACTTGGATGGCATGCTGGCTGGATTTATGAGACTGAAGATTAATTTTGCTTTCTAGTGCATCTGTACATTCATTTTATAGGACTTCACTTTGTTTCTTGAGCTATCCTCCAAGCATATTTCCTGAGTGCAGCTGTCTGCTGGAATGAAGTTCAGCAGCACCAGCACTAGAGAAACCCTGTTTTGTTTTGTGTTTTTGTTTTTTATGTTGTTGGCATGCCAGATATGATTAATATAGCAAGAAAGGGGATTGTGAATTATGGAAAATTCTGGGGCCTCTTCTTTGATTAACCATCTATATTGTTGCGCTTGAGCCAGCGCTGTTAAAGTCAGATGAGATCTTTACATTAGCTGTAGTGTGCTTGAATAAGCCTCCAAATATTGCTGTCACTTGGCAAGCTCTGTGTGGCACATACTTTAATTGTAGAGCCAATACTGACAACCCCTACTATTCAAAAATCATCCACAAAATCCCTGGAATTGGCTAAATAATCAAGAGACATATTAAAACGAAAACTGTTGGGATCCTTTGTATAAGCCTTCCAAGTTTTGAGCCTTTAGGATTTTTTCAAGCTTTTCTCTGTACCAATGAAGGCCAGAAGCTGGTTTTAATTTTATAAATGAATGCTGGGACTTTCACATAATCACATGACTCCAAGAGCTGGGGGCTGAAAGACAAACATTAAATATTGAGAGACTTGTAATAATATATCAAGACTTGGTCGCACTGTGATAGAACGGCTCAGCCAGGACTACACAGAAATAGCCATGGTTATCTCATGTGGGATCAGAAAAAGGGCATTTCTCAGGGCCTTCATATAATTCTCAATTACTGAACTGAAGAACTTGCCTGTGTGGAATGTTATTTGAATGTAGGTTTTGTTGTCTGCATTCCCTTTCTAATTGTTTCATTTTACTTTTTAACTAATCCATTAATTATTTGTATTTCTCTAGCTAAAAGCTAGAAGGGCAAATGTACATACAGTATGTGCCCTGAAATATACACAGAGGATCAGCATTTTGTTTTCTGAATAAAAGTGTACCTCTCGGTATTTTGAAGCTATTTGTGACTATGTGATAGTTTTCCCAGCCATGATCTTCATTAGATTATCCTAATCAGGCAAATCTCTGTTGTAATGAAGACTATCATTTTCTTGTCCTAGTTGAATGTGCTCCCATGCCAGAAATGTAATTCTGAGACAACATTAGATGCTTAATTCTAAATATAAAGACAAAGGAAAAGTTTCCTCTGATGAATGTCCTGAGACTGTAAAGAAGTGTATCTAGTTGTTAGTACAAGTGTAGTCGGAATTGGGATTGCTGGGTTCTATCACTAGCCCTGTTGCTAATTCACTGTGGAACCTGTGTAAACCATATACTTTGGAGAGACAAAATGCTGCCTTCCATGGGTGATGGTAATCATAGGCCAGTGGAAGCTAATCCAAGTCATGCTCTCACCCTTGCTCCCCTCTTCCCTGAAGCCAATGGGTGCTCTTCCAGCCATGAGTGGGGGGCCTGTAATGGGAGGGTGCCTCAGACAGAAGGGGTGGGGATGGGGGATAACCTCCCCAAAGGGGGAGTGGTTCACCTACTGCCCATATTGCCCTCAGGCCCATACAGCCACAATGTAGATGAATGGCAGTGGGGTTCCAGAAACAATGCTGTCTGCAAGAGACATCCTTCTGTAGCAGGGAAGGATGCCTCCTAGGGAGCTGGCACAGTGCATAAAAAGTATGATGTAACTGTTCCTCTTGGAAGCAGGTCCACCAACATGGGGGAGTAAGGGGGTAGTTGCCCCAGGGCCTGGCAGTTCAAAGGGACATGGGGCTACCCTGCTCCAGGGATATGGTGGGCATTGAAATGCATTCTACCTCCTACAGGCCTGCAGAGAGGGCATGCACACCCTAAAACTCACCTGGTGGGTGCAACACTCTGCCTGCCTGTTGAACAGAAGATAGGAGGCAGAGACATGATCCACTGGCTCTTCTTCTGGGACAACATATGCCCCTGTGAAGCAAGGCAGAGATGACACTGTCATCTTGGTCTCACATGCTCTCCTGTGTTCCACAGATACAGAAGGGCTGGGTAGATTCTATCTCTCAGCACTTAATTACAAAGCTGATGACTGAGCAAACAAAGTCATTCTCAGAATTGCCATGTTACAGATAAGGTTAAGACCATGCCCGTGTTTTTAAGGTTTTCTAGAAGCACATATAACTCCATAATTCAATGAGGAGGAATTGGACAGATAGTGCTTATTCAAGGCCACCAGACCTTGGATATTCCTGAGATTTTTCATCACAGTGTGAGGGAGCATTTATAAAATCTTTGTTCAAGGATGGAAAATTTGCAGATTGCCTGCACTCTACAGTAACCTGAAGAGGCCTACATTTCCCCAGGAGTTAGTTAGCTACAGCAGTCATAACTCATGTGTGATGGGATTTTTAATTACATACTCTTCATAAAACTCTTCTTCTCCCTCCTCCCTCCCACTTAACATTACATTGGAGAAACCACATAATACACAACACATGAAACTGAATGAGTACACACGTCTTTATTTTTTATTTCACAAAGTCTTAGATTTTAAATTTGCATCATACTAAATTTCTCCAGTACACAGATTAAAAAAAAAATTTGTTGACATAAGATTTCAGTACAACTGAATTATGTTACATCTACTTTCCCTCTTACTTTTCAGAACTGTGTGATAATTATTGTCAACCGGTAACCCCATTTACTTGAGTAATTCAAGTGCAAAAAAGAAGGAGGAAAAGAACGAAAAGGAAATCAACCTCCCTAACCTTGTCGTCCCACATATGTGTTATTTTCACCTAATTAACACGGTTTCTCCTGAACAGGTTCAGTGTTTGCAATTAGAATTGATGCAAGAAAGAGCTGGCACCAGATGCTGGGGTTTTACCAGATAAACAACTTTTAATCCCTCCTGGGATACCAGCTAATGACTATGCAGCATATGGATGTTCACCAAAGCTAACAAGTGTTGGTAATGTTTATCAGTAAAAGTTCAGGGATCAAATACTTCAGTGAAAGTAGCCCTGAATAAGAATGTACTAAAACTTTGTGCCTGTGAAAGATCTTTTAGTTCAATTGTGAAACAATAAAGATGTCTCTCGGTAAACAAGCATATTGTCTAGGAAGGATGTCATCCTAGGAGAGGTACTCCATCATAGTGACAAGACACATAGGAGGCATGCTGACTGACTTACCTGTATGGCTGAAAAGAAGCAGAGACTCACTGTGAGAGAGTGGATCAAGATTTCCATTTCAAATGAGCAAAAAAGCAGAGGTTCTGCCTATAAGATGTGGTCCTTGAGTTCCCTTTACCTACCAATGGACAAATTGTCTGAGATAATCTAAGAATCAGCCCAAGGCTTGGATGGCACTCATCTGAGATTTGAAAGAGCTTGGACAACTTGACAAAGAGTCGCAGAGGAGTAGCTGTGTTAGGGACTGACAAACATATTAGATCATGAGGTTTCATGGGTACAATCCACTTCTCCAACAACTCCTCTGATGAAGTGGGTTTTACCCATGAAAGGTCATGATCTAATGTATTTGCTAGTCTCTGAGAGCTTGTCTACACTACAGAGAAGATCAAAGCTGTGCCAGTCAATCTTCTAGAGTTCAAATTAATGAGTCTAGTGAAGACATGCAAATTTGAACTGAGAGGGTGCTCCTATCAGCGCCAGTAATCCTGCCTTCATGAGGAATAAGGAAAGTCGATGGGAGCGTTTGATCCTGATGACCTCCCATTGCGCAAGCAGCACCAAAACACAATTTAAAATACTTCAACTCCAGCTACGTAATTATCTCAAGTCAACTTTTCCCTTTAGAGTAGACCAGGCATAAGGTGCCACAGGACTGCTTATTGTTTTTAAACTTGATAAAGATTTACAAGCATCTGCCTTTCTCAGACTGGAAGTGCCAATATGCCAGGAGGCAGGCTATGCTTGCAATAGCACAGCTCAAAGTGTGATGTACTGGACATTTCTGGGGAAAGCCTGTTCAGCAGCAGGGCCATGAGAATGACAATAAAATGGCTGACCAAGCTGCATCTTTATTATATACCATGCATAAGTCTAAATCCCAGGCAGGGGGGTCTTGGCACCTACAAATGCTCATTAAGTCAGTGGAAGAACTCTTGACTTCAGTGGGTGTTGGATTGTATCCAAAAATAAGATGGCTCTGCTTGCCCTTGCTAGCTAATCCCCATTTCCTCCAGGCCAGAGACCTATTTGGTCTGTCCACTAATTTCAAAGGCCTTGTGTATCTAAAGCCAATAACATAGCTTCATCAAATGATTCTGGCTACTGGCACCAGTCACATTCCTGCTCTTCTGCTGATAGACTGGAGACCTCAGCAGTCCGACCTCTTTCTGACTGATGTAATGTCAATGCCTATTTTCTGATTCTTTTTTGTCTCAACCACACCAACTCCTTAGTACAGCCATTAAGCAGAACTGGACTCCTTCTGTTTCCTATCTGGAAAGTTGCAAACCTGAAACAAATGGGAAAAGGGGAAAGTTGGGGAAACAGGTGTTCTCACCAAAATCCTCAGTACAATTTTGCAGCTTTAAGAGATTGAGAAGAGCAACTAACTTCAGATGATTAACAAAGTAATCTTCAAACAGAGAGGTTTTCCCATCACTAGCCACTCTCCGCTGCTCAAAAGAAACCTGAAAATATTTTTACAGAAACCAAATATTGTCCTAAGCCAAAAAACATCCCTAAGCACTTTCAAAATTCACTGTAGATAATGTGCAAGGATGGAATGTTAGAATGTTGGTCCTTGCTAGCAGCTGCACAACAAGCCTGCCCCTTGAGCAATTATCACTCCATCTGAATGATGTTCAGCCAAGTGGCAGACTGAAGGGAGGCTCTGAGCACATCCACCTTCTATGTTCTTCCCCCTTTCACCCACACATCCAACCAAGTTGTGTCAGCTCCAGCAATCTCACCCCTGCATGGTGTGCCTAGAAATGGAAAGAGAGCAGCTGCTTTGCACCTGGGACTGAAATCCTGGCAGATCTGGTGTGTGGTTTAATAATTTGCCATAGATCAACAGGTTTTGAATAGTGCACACACTTCATTCAGTGCAGCAGGTTTTAAAATTCTCATTGTACATTCATGGATCATTGCGCCTTTTCTCAGCCTCTGCAATTGTTCCCATTGTTAAACCAAAATGTTAACGTCTTCCATCCTGTTCTTCCCTCTAGTTCACTGCATTTCAATGGGGGTTGAAAGGCAAAAACACTCCGAAAATTCAAATGCCAATCCCTATCAGTGATTCTCCCCACAACCCTTTATCAATAGTGATACAGGCTGACATCTATAGGAGATAATAGAATTACAACAGCAGTTTCTCCAGTAAATCAATAGGGTATCACTAATTCTGCTGTGCAAATTGCTGCTGAGGCATTATTAAAGTGATGTCCTGTTATCAATACAGAGATTTATACATGCGTAATAAACAACTGATTGTATTCTACTGCTCTTTGGGCCATCATGTTTTCCTTTAGCCTTTGAACACACATTTAGCTTTGGCATATTGCCAAGCCAGTGTCTTACTGGGGCAAATCCTTAGAAGGCCTTTACTTTGTATCCTTTCCCCCCTCTAATTTATTGCAGGACTCAATATAAATTCTAGTTCATTCTTTGTAACAATGAAAGCAATATTCTCAATGAGAGGTAGGTCCCAATCCTGCAAATTAGAGACAGCAACTTGGGCAGAGGCTATTATAGGTGTGATTCTGACCAGTAGAGAGGAACTGGTTGATAATTGGTTGGGAAGTTGGAAGGCTGCTCATGATTGTAAGAAATGGGAGGAAGGAAAATAGCAGAATAAAGACAATAGACTTCAAGGCAGACTTTAGCAAACACAGGATACGTCTACACTGCATGCTTATTTCGAAATAAGCTATTTCAGAATAGTTATTCCGAAATAGGTTATTTCAAAATAGCACATCTACACTGCAGGGAAACCTCAAAATTAGTCAGAGGCAGGCTTCCCTAATGTAGACGTGTTATCTTGATTTAAAGGCACTGGGGAGGAATAACTTAGAATGGCCTTGGTGAGGGGCTATTTTGAAATAGCAGCAGTGGAGTGTCTACACTCACCGTATTTCGAAATAGCTATTTTGGAATTGGTGTTATTCCTTGTAGAATGAGGTTTACAGATTTAGGAATAAGCTATCCATTATTTTGAAATTATTTTGAAATAGAGGAATGGCTGTGTAGACACTCGCATTGTTATTTCAAAATAATGCTAGTTATCTCAAAATAACGTTGCAGTGTAGATGCACCCTCAAAGAACTTGCAAGTAGGATCCTGTGGGAAGTAAATTGAACAGAAAAAAAATCAGTGAGAGTTTGCAGTTTTTAAAGACACATTCTTAAGGTGCAAGAACTATGTGTAGGAAAGGTTGGAAATATGGTAAGAGATCAATCTGGCTAAACTTGGAGATCTTCAAATGACCGGAAACTTAAAAAAAAAAAAAAAAAAGCTATCACACACACATATATGAAACCAACAACAAGCATGTAAGGACAAAGAAAGGCCATGTCAAAAAATCCCAACAGATTAAACTACCAAGAAACATAACAGGCAACAAGAAAACATTTTAAAAGTACATTAGAAGAACCATAGACAGAGTAGGCCCATTACTCAATGTGGAGGGAAAGACAACAGAAAGTGCAGCAAAATGTGAAATGTTAAATGGCTTTCTTGTTTCAATTTTCACTCAAAAGTTTAGCAGGGGTTGGATGAGTAACAGAGTGACCATCAGTCTTAGTGGGTAGAATCTGAGACTGAACTATGGAAAGAACAAGTTATAAATTACTAAGACAAGTTAGATGTTTTCAGTTCAGCACGGCCTGAGGAAATGCACCTTAGAACAATGGTTCTCAAACTTTTTTTTTCATGAACCACTTGAAAATTGCAGAGGGTCTTAATGATCTTTCCAAATGTTGTTTGTATTGTTAGCTAACTATTGTAAAGCACTTTGGATAAAAGCACTGTATAAAAAAAGCCTTAATAATTAAAGTGGTTTTGTTCTACAAATAAAAGCACACAACTTATACTTTAATATGGGTAATTTTACCTTTCTAATGTGATGAACGTGCCTGTTTTTGTGAGCAAAGTTCAGGGAAGTCAGATGTAATGTTTTCCAGCTTTAGCCTTAGATCAGGTTCAATATTAATCTTTCTTCTGTATTTGGACTTGAGGATGGTAAATGATGAAAATCCTGTCTCATAGAGGTGTGTAGTAGCATTTGGCATCAGAAAGCAGTGCCAGTTCTGTGTTCTCTCCAGTCCTTTGAATCCAAAACTCATTTAGGGAATGTCTTTTATATTCTAAACATGATGTTTAATCGCAAGAAAGCTTCAAAAACCACTCTAGTACCTAATTGGACAAACCAAAGGGCAGCTCACTGATTTCAGTTCCAAAAGGATTACAAATCCAGTTGTATGGTTCGGCTTCTACTGGAAAGTAATCTTCAAACTTTTCCTTAAAAGCAGTAAGATGTTCTTCAATGTCATTTTTATTTTTATTTTTTGTCAAGTACCTGTTCATTTTCAGACAGAAAACCTTTCAGTGTTGGACCTTAGAGCAGTGGTCTCCAACCTTTTTAACTACAAGATCACTTTTTCAATTTGAGTGCAAGGTAAGATGGCCAAGGTACACTTGCCATTCTTTATAGGCTAGTTTAAAGGTTTTAAGTCAGGAAGTTTTGATTAACTAGAAACCCTCTCAATAACCTAGGTAACTGCAGGAGAGAATGCAGGCAGAAGCCCAGCAGCAGAGTGGGGGCTATCCTGTTTATTGCACTCAGTGTAGCATGTATGATTACCTGCCCTATGGGTGGATGGCATATGTGTGCATTCGGTGCAAGGAGCTCTTGGCCCTCAGAGACTGCGTATGGGCTTTGGAGGCCAGGGTGGCTGAACTGGAGGAGCTGAGGGAGGCAGAGAGATCCATAGATGAGGCTTTCCGGGACGCTGTAGAATTGTCCCACCTCTGGTCAGACAGCCCCTGTGCTGTTAAGGAGGATGAAAGGCTCTGGGAAGGAGAGCAGTCAACGGGAACAGAGGGAAACTTTCCCATAGTCGGGATCCTCCTTCCAGATGTTGGGGTATCCTCTCACACTGAGGTTACCTCTCTGTGGGAGGGAACTCCAGTCACTAGGAAAAGGCAATTGTTAGTAATGGGAGATTCGATCATTAGAAATGTAGATAGCTGGGTTTGCGATGACCGGGAGAACCATATGGTGACTTGCCTGCCTGGTGCGAAGGTTGCGGATCTCTTGAGGCATCTAGATAGACTTATGTGTAGTACTGGGGAGGAGCCAGTTGTCGTGGTACATGTAGGTACCAATGACATAGTAGGGAAGGGTAGAAGAGATGTCCTGGAGGCCAAATTTAGGCTGCTGCGAAAGAGACTGAAATCCGGGACCTCTATGGTGGCATTCTCAGAAATGCTTCCAGTTCCACGCGCAGGGCCAGGTAGGCAGGCAGAGCTTCAGAGTCTCAATGTGTGGATGAGACGATGGTGTAGGGAGGAGGAGTTTAGCTTTATAAGGAACTGGGGAAACTTTTGGGATAGGGGCAGCCTATACAGGAAGGATAGGCTCCACCTAAACCATAGTGGATCCAGACTGCTGGCAGTTTTTAAACTAAGAGACGGGGGAAAGCCGATTGGTACGGAGGAGCACATGGATCGGACAGAGACGTCTCTTAGAGGAGAGTCTATTGATAGAGATTCTCTAGGTGTTAGACAGGAGGAGAGGATGGAAGAGGATAAAGTATGGGCCAGATCAGATGAAAAACATTCACATAAAAAAGAATCTGACACATCAGAAAAGGGCAGACAACTAAACAGTGACCAGTTTTTAAAGTGTTTGTACACAAATGCTAGAAGTCTAAAAAATAAGATGGGTGAACTAGAGTGCCTCGTGTTAAAGGAGGATACTGATATAATAGGCATCACAGAGACCTGGTGGAGTGAGGACAATCAATGGGACACAATCATTCCGGGGTACAAAATATATCGGAAGGACAGAACTGGTCGTGCAGGTGAGGGAGTAGCACTATATGTGAAAGAAAATTTAGAATCAAATGAAGTAAAAATCTTAAATGAATCAACATGTTCCATAGAATCGCTATGGATAGTAATTCCCTGCTCTAATAAGAATATAAGAGCAGGGATCTATTATTGACCACCTGACCAGGATAGTAATAGTGACTATGAAATGCTAAGGGAGATTAGAGAGGCTATCGAAATAAAGAACTCAATAATAGTGAGGGATTTCAACTATTCCCATATTGACTGGGTACACGTCACCTCAGGACGATATACAGAGACAAAATTTCTTGATACCTTAAACGACTGCTTCTTGGAGCAGCTGGTACAGGAACCTACAAGGGGAGAGGCAATTCTCGATTTAGTCCTGAGTGGCGTGCAGGATCTGGTCCAAGAGGTATCTATAACAGGACCGCTTGGAAATAGTGACCATAATATAATAACATTTAACATTCCTGTAGTGGGAAGAACACCTCAGCAGCCCAACACTGTGGCATTTAATTTCAAAAAGGGGAACTATGCAAAAATGAGAAGGTTAGTTAAACAGAAATTAAAAGGTACAGTGACTAACGTAAAATCCCTGCAAGCTGCATGGACACTTTTCAAAGACACCATAATAGAGGCCCAACTTAAATGTATACCCCAAATTAAAAAACATAGAAGAACTAAAAAAGAGCCACCGTGGCTTAACCACCATATAAAAGAAGCAGTGAAAGATAAAAAGACATCTTTTAAAAAGTGGAAGTCAAATCCTAGTGAGGTAAATAGTAAGGAGCATAAATACTGCCAAATTAAGTGTAAAAATGTAATAAGAAAAGCTAAAAAGGAGTTTGAAGAACAGCTAGCCAAAAACTCCAAAGGTAATAACAAAATGGATTTTAAGTACATCAGAAGCAGGAAGCCTGCTAAGAAACCAGTGGGGGCCCTGGACAATCAAGATACAAAAGGAGTACTTAAAGATGATAAAGTCATTGTGGAGAAACTAAATGAATTCTTTGCTTCAGTCTTCACGGCTGAGGATGTTAGGGAGATTCCCAAACCTGACCCGTCCTTTGGAGGTGACAAATCTGAGGACTTGTCTCACACTGAAGTGTCATTAGAGGCGGTTTTGGAATTAATTGATAAACTTAACAGTAACAAGTCACCGGGACCAGATAGCGTTTCACCCAAGAGTTTGAAAGAACTCAAATGTGAAATTGAGGAACTATTATCTATGGTTTGTAACCTATCCTTTAAATCAGCTTCTGTACGCAATGACTGGAAGATAACTTATGTAACGCCAATATTTAAAAAGGGCTCTAGAGGTGATCCCGGCAATTACAGACCGGTAAGTCTAACGTCAGTACTGGGCAAATTAGTTGAAACAATAGTAAAGAATAAAATTGTCAGACACATACAAGAACATAATTTGCTGGGCAAACGTCAACATGCTTTCTGTAAAGGGAAATCATGTCTTACTAATCTATTAGAGTTCTTTGAAGGGGTCAACAAACATGTGGACAAGGGGGATCCAGTAGATATAGTGTACTTAGATTTCCAGAAAGCCTTTGACAAGGTCCCTCACCAAAGGCTCTTACGTAAATTAAGTTGTCATGGGATAAGAGGGAAGATCCTTTCATCGACTGAGAACTGGTTAAAAGACAGAAAACAAAGGGTAGGAATAAATGGTAAATTTTCAGAATGGGAGAGGGGTAACTCGTGGTATTCCCCAAGGGTCAGTCCTAGGACCAATCCTATTCAACATATTCATAAATGATCTGGAAAAAGGGGTAAACAGTGAGGTGGCAAAGTTTGCAGATGATACTAAACTGCTCAAGGTAGTTAAGACCAAAGCAGACTGTGAAGAACTTCAAAAAGATCTCACCAAACTAAGTGACTGGACAACAAAATGGCAAATGAAATTTAATGTGGATAAATGTAAACTAATGCACATTGGGAAAAATTACCCCAACTATACATGTAATATGATGGGGGGCTAATTTAGCTACAACTAATCAGGAAAGAGATCTTGGAGACATCGTGGATAGTTCTCTGAAGTGTGCAGCGGCAGTCAAAAAAGCAAACAGGATGTTAGAAATCATTAAAAAAGGGATCGAAAATAAGACGGAGGATATCTTATTGCCCTTATATAAATCCATGGTACGCCCACATCTGGAATACTGCGTACAGATGTGGTCTCCTCATCTCAAAAAAGATATACTGGTATTAGAAAAGGTTCAGAGAAGGGCAACTAAAATGATTAGGGATTTGGAACGGGTCCCATATGAGGAGCGATTAAAGAGACTGGGACTTTTCAGCTTGGAAAAGAGGAGACTAAGGGGGGATATGGTAGAGGTATATAAAATCATGAGTGGTGTGGAGAAAGCGAATAAGGAAAAGTTATTTACTTGTTCCCATAATATAAGAACTAGGGGCCACCAAATGAAATTAATGGGTAGCAGGTTTAAAACAAATACAAGGAAGTTCTTCTTCACACAGCGCATAGTCAATCTGTGGAATTCCTTGCCTAAGGAGGCTGTGAAGGCTAGGACTATAACAGGGTTTAAAAGAGAAATAGATACATTCATGGAGGTTAAGTCCATAAATGGCTATTAGCCAGTAAGGATGAGGAATGGTGTCCCCAGCCTCTGTTTGTCAGGGGTGGAGATGGATGGCAGGAGAGAGATCGCTTGATCATTATCTGTTTGATTCACTCCCTCTAGGGCACCTGGTATTGGCCACTGTTGGCAGACAGGGTACTGGGCTAGATGGACCTTTGGTCTGACCCAGTATGACCGTTCTTATCTTATGTTCTTAAGATCTACATCAAATCCAAATACCCTTACCCCACTTCCTTTCTGCCCCTTCTTTGAGGCCCTTCCCCTGCTCCACTCATTCTCTGAGGCCTCACCCTGTTCACTACATCCCCCTTCCTCATTCACTTTCACCAGGCTGGGGTAGGCAGTTGGGGTGGAGGCTCTGGTCTTTGGCCAAGGGGTTTGGAGTGTGGGAGGGGCTCCGGGCTTAGCCCAGGGTGGAGGACTGGGGTCCAGGAGGGGTTTCAGGGTGCAAACTCTGGGAAGGAGTTTGGGTGCAGGGGAACTCATCTCTGGGGCAGGAGTTTGGGTGCAGGGGGGGTTCGGAGCTGAGACAGGGATTCAGGATGCAGGCTCTGGGTGGTGGAGCAGTGGGGTTAAGGCAGGCTTACTGCTGCCCTGGCCCTGCACCATTCCTGAAAGTATCTGGCATGTACAGCAATGGCTCCATGGCACCATATGCTGCCCCTCATCTATAGGCACTGAGCCCACAGCTTCTATTGGCCACAATTCCCCATTATTGATCAATGGGAGCTACAGGAGTGGTATCTGCAAGCAAGGAGAACATGTGGAGACCCCCTTCTCTGCCTCTTCCTCAGTGGTGCAGGGACATGCCAAGCACTTTCAGGAGCAGCAATTACCACAGGGACAATGAGTCCAGCCATGACACCTTCGGCATTTGAGAACTCACTATTCAAAGAATTAAATTTAAGTGTAAGAGAGAAATGAAAATTATGAAATGCACAGACCAGTCAAAACCAAAAGTAACCCACTTTGCAAGCAATAAAAGAAGTAACAACAATCCCCCACATATGTGTTGAGTTGGAAGATGAGATTGAAGGACTCTGTGTGTTTGTGAGAATGACAGAGACACAGTGTGTGAGAGTGGCAGTGATTTGCATTGCCAAGTTCCCTTCATCCCCTTCTCTCTGTGTGGAGATCAGGTATACGAGTGGGGAAAGGAGGGACACCCTGACATCAGTGCTCTCCTTTTCCCTCCCCCACACCCTGCACAGCAAGCAGGAGGGTTTCAGGGGGGGCAGCTCCAAAGCAGAGGGCAGGAGCAGAATGACAGGGCAGGGATAGGGTCCAGAGTGACCTAAACAGATAAGAGGATTGGGCCAAAAGAAATCTGATGAGGTTCAACAAGGAGAATCGTAGAGTCCTGCACTTGGTACAGAAGAATCCCAAGCATTGTTACAGGCTGGGGACTGAATGGCTAAGTAGAAGTTCTGCAGAAAAGGACCTGGGGATTACAGTGGATGAGAAGCTGGATATGAGTCAACAGTGTGCCCTTGTAACCAAAGAAGGCTAATGGCATATTAGGATGCATTAGGAGGAGCATTGCCAGCAGCTCTAGAGAAGTGATTATTCCCCTTTATTCGGCTCTGGTGAGGCCACATCTGGAGTATTGTGTCCAGTTCTGGGCCCCCCTATAGAAAGGATGTGGACACATTGGAGAGGATCCAGTGGAGGGCAACCAAAATGATTAGTGGGCTGGAGCGCATGACCTATGGGGAGAGACTGAGGGATTTGGGTTTGTTTAGTCTGCAGAAGAGAAGAGTGAGGGGGGATTTGATAGCAGCCTTCAGCTTCCTGAAGGGAGGTTCCAAAGAGGATGGAGAGAGGCTGTTCACAGTAGTGATGGATGGCAGAACAAGGAGCAATGGTCTCAAGTTACAGTGGGAGAGGTCTAGGTTGGATATTAGGAAAAACTATTTCACTAGGATGGTGGTGAGGTACTGGAATGGGTTACCTAGGAAGGTGGTGGAATCTCCATCCCTAGGGGTTTTTAAGTCTCGGCTTGACAAAGCCCTGGCTGGGTTGATTTAGTTGGGATTGGTCCTGCCTTGGGCAGGGGGCTGGACTTGATGACTTCCTGAGGTCTCTTCCAGCTCTATGATTCTATAAGTGGGTAAATCTTACCCATTATCCTTACATTACAACATTGGGTTTGCTTAGTTTGGAAAGGAGAAACTGAGAGGGGCACAATAGCAGTTTACAAGTACCTAAAAGGGTATCACAAGGAGGAGGGAGAAAAAATTGTTCTCCTTGGTGTCTGAGGACAGGACAAGAAGCAATGGGCTTAAATTGCAGCAAGGGAGGTTTGGGGTGGACATTGGGGGCGGGCGGGACTTCCTTGCTGTAGGGGTAGGTGGACACTGGAATGGGTTGCCTGGGGAGGTTGTGGAGTCTCCATCTCTGGAGATGTTTGAGAGCAGGTTGGATGGACACCTGTCAGGGATGATCTAGATTCTAGATGGTGTTTGGTCCTGCAGGGGCAGGGGACTGGACTCAATGACCTCTCAGGGTCCCTTCCAGTTCTAGTGTTCTATGATTTTATGACAGTCGGTGGAGGGGTAACTGAAGTTGCAGAGCTTGATAGCTTCCTGGCCAAACCAGTCAGGATCACCTGTTGAGGCTCCAAGATCTACTGGTAGATCCCAATCTACTGGTTGGTGACCATGGCTTTAGAGGGAACTGTCTGCGGAACCCATGGATCATTGTTGGTCTGCGGACCACAGTTTGAGAACCTCTGTCCTAGAACATTTAACTGGCTCAAAAGATCTCTGAACCATTCATAATTATCTTTGAGAACTTCCAGAGGACTAAAATAGAACAAAATGTAATACCTGTCTATAAACAGGGAAATAAGAACAACACAGGAATTATAGACTTGCCAACTTAACTTTGGTATTTGGAATGATAATGAAGCAAATAAATGAATGTTGTAAACACCTAGAAGATGAGATGATACGTAACAGTCAACATGGATTTGTCAAGGACAAATCATGTCAAACCAACCTAAGCTACTTTTTGACAGTGTAACACACCACAGGGGGTGGCGGCAGAGGGGAGGAGGGGGATGCAGTAGATGTGATATATCTCAGATTTATAAGGCTTTTGATATCATCTCAAATGACCTTCTTATAAGCAAACCAGGGAAATAGAACCTAGGCTGTGTCTAGACTGCATCCCTCTGTCAACAGAGGGATGCACATCAAGCATGTCGAAATTGCTAATGAAGCAGGGATTTATATATCCTGCACTTCATTAACATAAACATGGCCACCACTTTTTTTTTAAACGGAGCTTTTTCAAAACAAAAAAAACCAGAAGTCTAGACGTGGATCTGTCGAAAATAAACCCTTTTTCGACAGATCCTGTAAACCTCATTTTTTGAGGAATACAGGATCTGTCGAAAAAGGGTTTATATTCGACAGATCCACATCTAGACTGCCATTTTTTTCGAAAAGGCTCCATTTTGAAAAAAAGCGATAGCCATGTTTATGCTAATGAAGTGCGGGATATTTAAATCCCTGCTTCATAAGCAATTTTGACGTGCTTGATTTGCATCCCTCTGTCGATAGAGGGATGCAGTCGAGACTTAGCCCCAGACATATAAGGTAGGTATACAATGGGTTGGAAAACCATAATCAGAATTTAATTATTAATGGTTCACAGTTAAGCTGGAAGGGCTTATCGAGCGGGGACATACAGGTATCTATCCTAGATCCGGTTCTATTTTATATTTTCATAAATGATTTGGTTAATATTCTCATTGAGAATATTACTTTCATTTTTACAAAACATGAACTAGAATTTATATTGAGGTCTGCAACAAATGGGGGGGGAGGAATGGATATATAGAAAATACACTTACAAACTTTGAGCATGAGTCCAAGCTGAAAGGGGTTGCAGGCACTTTGGAAGACAGGATTACAATTTAAAATGATTTTGGCAAATAGGAGAATTGATCTGAAATAGGATGAAATTGAATAAGGAGAAAAGCAAAGTTTTACACTGGAAAAGTAATAATCAATTCACAAATACAAAATGGGAAAAAACTGCCTAGGAAGGAGCACTGCAGAAAAGGACCTGGAATTTATAGTGTATCACAAATTAAATATGAGTCAACAACGTAACACCATTGCAAAAAAAAAAAAAAAGCAAACGTTTTCTGGGATATACTAGCAGGACTGTTTAAAGCAAGATATGAGAAGCGATTTTTCCTCTGTACTCAGCACTGATTAGACCTCAGCTGGAGTATTGTACATAAGAACATAAGAACGGCCATACTGGGTCAGACCAAAGGTCCATCTAGCCCAGTATCCTGTCTGCCGACAGTGGCCAGCACCAGGTGCCCCAGAGAGGGTGGACCGAAGACAATGATCAAGTGATTTGTCTCCTGCCATCCCTCTCCAGCCTCTGACAAACAGAGGCCAAGGACACCATTTTATCCCCTGGCTAATAGCCTTTTATGGACCTAACCTCCATGAAATTATCTAGCTTCTCTTTAAACTCTATTATAGTCCTAGCCTTCACAGCCTCCTCTGGCAAGGAGTTCCACAGGCTGACTACACGCTGTGTGAAGAAGAACTTTCTTTTATTAGTTTTAAACCTGCTACCCATTAATTTCATTTGGTGTCCTCTAGTTCTTCTATTTAGGGAACTAATAAATAACTTCTCCTTATCGGCCCTCTCCACACCACTCATGATTTTCTATACCTCTATCATATCCCCCCTCAGTCTCCTCTTTTCTAAACTGAAAAGGCCCAGTCGCTTTAACCTCTCCTCATATGGGACCCGTTCCAAACCCCTAATCATTTTAGTTGCCTTTTTCTGAACCCTTTCCAAGGCCAAAATATCTTTTTTGAGGTGAGGAGACCACATCTGTACTGTGTCCAGTTTTGGCATCATCCTGTGGTAAAATTGGAGACAGTTCAGAGAAGAGTAACAAAAATGATTAAAGGTCTAGAAAACTTGACCTACAAGGAAAAATTGAAAAAACTGGATTTGTTTATTCTGCAGGAGACTGAGGCTAGGTCTACACTGCCACTTTTTTTGGTTTTTTGTTTTTTGGAACTACACTGCTGTAGTTTTTTCCGATTCTTTTGTCAGAGAGGCTTTTCTGACATTCTAGACCAAATGTTGGGGAAAAAAACCCTCTTTTGGAAGCCCACTTATTCTTAGTCTTGTCTCAGTGCAGGGGAGTGGGTTAGACGATCTTTTGAGGTCCCTTCCAATCCTACCATTCTGGGATTCTATGAAACACTTGTGAATTTTGGGGAGTATACCTTGGATTCTATAATATCAAATGTTATCAAAGGGCACAGGGTCAAGCCCTTAATATATATTTTTAAAATATGACAGTATTCTACAATCATTGCTCCACACAGAGCAGTATCCTTGCCCTAATGTATAATTATTGTTTTGGATAGTTAATGTAGTATTTTGGGGGAGTGGAGGGTAAACAAGCTTTCCCTCCCCAATTCAATTCTGAATTCTGAATATCACTTATGGGTCCTTTCTCTACAATGAGCCAAATCCTGGCACAGAGTATCCCTGTTAACTTTGGGGAAACGTAGAACTAGTTCTGAACTTTGCCCATTTGGGATCATCTCAAGGTGATACATTTCTCTCTTTTACTCCATTGTAATCTGGGAATAGTGAGTTATTATATTCCCATTCCTGATTATAGTTATTAGATCTGTAGAAACCCCGAGTTATTGTTCCGAGGAACTGGTGAAGGTAGAGTATGGGAGGGGCTGTGGAGAAAAAAAAGAAAAAGAAAAAAGCTAAAGGTACAGAGTGTTTCATGTTCCCTTATACTATAGCATGTTATTTAGAGACTCATCTGAGGTTTTAAATCTACATTTCATACATGGACTCTGACTACTTTCTTGGACTCTAGCTGTATTGAAGACTCTGCTTTAGATTGAGGAATGGGACCATTCACATATCATATAGCAATATGCCATTGTTTAATATAATAATAATAATAATAATGATAACAGAATAATTATCATGAACTCTGAATCACACAGCACCTATAGTGTTCTTACATGTAATTAGTACTGGAATAAGATTTAACCTCATGTTACCGACATTTGCTTTTGATATGATTGCTTTAAGTTGAACTATAAAGTGGGGTATGTTCTAAAAAACAAATAATTATTTTCACCTAGATTTGCACAATCAGTTCCCTCCACTGAAAAATAAACAGACTCAATAAGAAAGAGACCAGTTTTGATTTTACTTATTCCTCTCTGTGCCCCATAAAGCAAATATGATGTCCTTGAGGAAGATAAGGACATATTTGGTTAAAGTTGCAGGACCTAAGGAATTTAATAGTCTGAGGTCCCAGTTCAGCACAGCATGTGTGTAAAGTCAATGGGATTTATACATGTAGCCCAGTGCTTTGTGAAGTAGGAATGATTCACTGAATAGGGGCCCCAGTGGGGTCTGGAACACCTTCCATTCCCACTGATGCTCAGCATCTTATATAAAGTAGTGCTTAAAGACATTGCTTAGACATCTATCAGGGATGGTACAATATTGGGTCCTGCCATGAGGACCTCTCAGGGTCCCTTCCAGTCCTAGTATTCTATGATTCTATGATTGCTGCATGTTTAGGGCTTGGTTTTGCTGTGACCATACAACTAGGGCTCTGAGGGAGGATCATATTCTTATTTGTAATAACTGCTTGTAGCCTAAAAGCTGAAATCTGGTTCATTGTTATTTTTACTCTTGTATGCCTAGACACATATTGGTTATGGTGGGGGTGCATGTGAGTGCTAAACTCTAGACACAAGTTACGTAAGAAATAGCACAGAAGCTTTCTTGCATTTTTAATTCCCTGGAAAGTCTTGCATAGATTTTGCAAATGGAAGGGAGAAAGCAGGAAACTTGACTCCCTCCTGTGCATTCTGTGTGTTCTTTGCTTGTATGTATAGTATGCATTATAGATCAGAGCACAGGCTGGAGCGAATTATGAATCCATTTCAACTTTGGGGCATGAATGTATTCAAAGCGTCTGCGAGAGTTGATGTCCTTTGAATGTGTCTGACGATCTATAGTGGCTCAGTTAGTTATGTCCTGGGGATGAAATTCTGTTTAGATAGCATTCAGTATTTGATGGATTTTTTTATTCTCCAGTGGGATTGTTCCTATGCCTGCTAAACATGTAAGTCCTTCCTCTACATAACTGAACAATCTGTTGTTACAGCGCTCCCAACATTGTGGTATCAGAGAGTCACCAGTTTATTAATGGAAACCACTCTGTTACTTATTTGTCTCAGATGTTTTCTGTATTTGCTTTTATTAACTATAGAATTAGCATACTTATTTCTTGGTTGAGACATTATAATGGCTGTGAAGCAACATGGGTGTATCTAGACTACAGGGTTTTGTCAACAAACGTGCACTTTTGTTGACAAAACTATACCTGCGTCTACACTACCGCCGAGTTCTGTCGACATAACGTCGACAGAACTCGGCAGTTTTGTCAACAGCGGTAAACCTCATTCTACGAGGAATAGCGCCTTTTGTCGACAGAGTTCTGTTGACAGAAGGCGTTATTGCATCCACACTGTCCTTTGCGTCTACATGCTCATGTCGATAAAGCGGCTTGCTTTGTCGACAGAACTGCATGCAGTCTAAACGCTTTTTGTCGACAGAAGTTTTGTCAACAGTATCTTTCGACAAAGCCTCTGTCGACAAAAGCCTGTAGGCTAGACGTACCCCATGAGTCCAGAAGGGTGAAGGGTCGATGAACAGTTATGTGCATGAAGGGTGCATGAAGGTTCAGAACAATTATGTAAAATTAGAAATATTTTTGGCTACAGGTATTTGTGACAGGGCAGTGAGAACTCAAGGATTTTGCATGCCTAGGAGGTGATGCGCTTTATTGTAAAAGAGAGGCAATACGCATAAAAAAAGACCTGCCCCTTAAAGGCCAAACAATAGCCTTAGAACTTCGCTCTACCAAAGTTGAAAGCCAAGGTCAAAAGGATAGCTCAGACAAAGCCAGAGAAAGGAAGGGAGATTAGCCACAGCTCTTTGCTAAGAAATCCTTTCTCCCCGAAACTGGGGGCATGTCTACACTACAAAGTTTTATCAACAAAACTAAGGTTGACAAGAAAAAAATCCACAAAAGCAAAGTCACCAAAGTGTGTTCGCACTTGCTTCTTCTGTTGACAGATCGTGTCTACACTGGGGGGCACCATCATCAATAAGTTATATGTATGTATCCCACAGTGTGTGGCAACACCATCTGTTGCTAGGTGGTGTGGGAATGCGGAATGGAACATGGTGCTTTGTGGGACTGTGTAAAACATTAGGTTCAGGCACTGCTTTGTGTCCCAGCCCTCCAGTGGCTTCTGGTTTCCTTTTGTGTTATTTGTCCAGTTCCCATTCTTTGCTGTGCACTCTGGCATTGCTCATGGCAGCGGAGATCCTCCTGAAATTACTGACAGAGGAAGAAGACTCAGAGGAGCCTGACCATGCATGATATGGACAATGATAACCTGTCATTGCATTTGGCAGTGATAGAACAGCTGTACAGGGCTTTTGGAGCAGGGAAATCAGCACTGGTTGGTGGATTCACATTGTCATGCAGATGTGGGATGAAGAGCAGCAGCTACAGAACTTTAGGATGCATAAAGCAACCTTTCTGGAGCTGTGTGCTGAACTGGCCCCTGACCTGCAGTACAAGGTTGCCAGAATGAGAGATGCCGTCTTGGTAGAGAAACGTGTGGCAATTGCTGTCTGGAATCTGGCAATTCCAGACAATTGCACATTGAATTGGAGTGGGAAGTTTACTGATGGGGCTGAATCACTGCAAGTATGCAGGGCAATAAATCATATTCTACTACAGAGGACTGTAATTCTGGGAATGTGCATGAAAAAGTGAATGACTTTTCAGATGGAGGCTTCCCTAACTGTATGTGTGTGCACAGGGGAAAACAGAAGGCACACATATTCCAATTTTAGCTCTAGACCACCTTGCAACAGAAAACATCAGTAGGAAGGGGGAATTCTCTGTGGTGTTGCAGGTACTTGTATATGACCATGAGCATTTTGTGGACATCAATGTGGGATGGTCTGAAAAGGTGTGTGATGCACACATCTTCAGGAACACTCGCATGTACTGAAAGCTGCAAGTGGGACTTTTTTTCTAGGCCACAGAAATGTTCATAATAATCCCGAGGGACCTGTCATACCACTTGTAGTCCTGACTCATGAAACCATACACAGGCACCCAGACAGCAGTAAGGAGCATTTTAACAACAGGCTAAACAGATGCCTCATGGTAGTCAAACCTGCCTTTGCCAGATTGAAGGTGTCTCTGTGACAGGCAAGATCTCACTGGCGATAATATTCCCATGGTCATAGCTATGAGTTGCACTATGAATGATCTGTGTGAATCTAAGAGTGAAATGTTTGCTCACAGGTGGAGCTCTGGGGCACAGTGTTTTGCTACAGACTTTGAGCAGCCAGATATTAGGGCTGTCAGAGGAGCCTGAAGGGCTGCACTTGGTATCAGAGAGGCTTTGAGGAAGCACTTTGACAATGAGGGCCGCTAATATAAATTTGGCTTGGATTGGTTCCCAGGTGCATCCCATGTAAAATTTGGAGTCACATATTCATGCAAGAAAATGCTTAAAAAGTCTGTACCTGGGAACAAATTAATTGTTATGTGAATTTGTGGATCATGAAATAAAAACATTGTACTGTTATAAAACTTTGCCTTTACTGATCAAGAGAAAGTACAGTAAAACACACATGGCTGCTGGGAAAAGAAGGGCTTCAAAAGGGTAAAAACTCACAACCATGCATAGGTCCAGCTATCATTTTCAAAGTTGTGAAAGGGGATGGAGTGAAAGAGAAATTGAGGAGTCCCAGAAAGTGGAAAGGAATAAGAACATGAGAACATAAGAACAGCCATACTGGGTCAGACCAAAGATCCATCTCGCCCAGTATCCTGTCTGTTGACAGTGGCCAATACCAGATGCCCCAGAAGGAGTAAACACAACAGGTAATCATCACGTGATCCCTCTCCTGTCACCCATGTGAATGTGTGTGTGTGTGGTGGGTGCTTGGTAAAGAATTGGGCATATGATGCAATGGAGATCGATCCTGAATTTGCTTCCTCTGCAGCATTATTAAAGACTTGAGCATCTGGTCCTCCATTACTTTTATCATCCGCTGAGTTGCACTCCTAGCCTTGATTTTCTTTTCTGTCCTTTCAGCTTCCCCGCACTGTTTTCATTCCCTTTTCTGTGCTGTGTTTTGGCTTTTTCTTATCTGTTAGAGAAATTTGGCTGGGAAGTATGGGGTGAACCTCAAGGTCTCAGCCGCTATGGACAATGCACAAAAGAGGGATTTTTAAATTCCAGCACAACATTGAAACATTGCACTTACAAGCACCTTTTGCAACATACCAATCACTTTCTTACTGATCCTTGCCAGATACGCATCTCTCTACACACTCAAAGCATGTTCAATGTTGGAATTGGGATGTGGGGTGGAGGGATTACATACGGAGAAAATAAAATACAGTCTTTTCAGGGCTTGTGGTGCAGCTTTCCAAGGAACTCATTCTAAAATTATTCCATGCTTTTTCATAGGTGTGGATCATTCTAGCAGAGATTGATTGCTGAGAGTAAGTAGGGAAGCCAGGATACCATTACTGAATGCTTGCGGCTTTCACCCTCATGCATATGCAACTCACCTATGTGCCACTTTGGTCCCTGCACAAGAGATTGCAGAATGGCACAGGATAATGTCCTACAATGGGGGAAAGAACACAGTTGCACTTCCTTGGAACCTGTGGTAGACAATTAAGAAGAACCACCAGGAAACCTTCCAGAACATCTCTCTGGAGGACTTCATTGAGATTTTGGTGTGCATCAACACCTGGCTTGGCCATTAACTACACAGGGCAATGTTCAGCTCACCGAAACATAGTCAGCCTCACACTTCTTGTACTCCACAAGCCACAGACATTTGATCTGCATTGCATCTTCTTTCTCTGGCTCACCAGAGGGCAGCTGCTGAGATTGGCTGTGCACCTGAGGAGAAAAGAATAGTTTCTGGCTGCCTGCCCCACCAGGTGACCCTGATAAGAGCTCCACATCCAGGTGTAGCTCAACTTTTTCATTAATAATTACGTTCTCTGGGTTTGGTCCTTTGCCTCCATGCACTCCAAAGCATCCGCCGTGGTGGAGGTCACCACCGAGGATAGCATCCAGCTCCTTATAGAAACAGCAGGTTGCCTGCCTCGCCTCCCTTGCTTCAGCCCTTTTATCTTTGCTCTGCACTGTAGCATGTTCTGATCAAAGCCCTTTTCACACAAGCCTCAAGAAATGTGCCAATACATGTCCCAATTCCTATATGTCACTCACAGCTGGAACTGAACAAACTCTTCTTCCCTTATACTGATCATATCCCACAGTTTCACAGTGGTCCAAGCGGGAGAATGTTTGGTGAGATTGACAGTCATGGTCATCTGGGAAGATGCCAGGAGACCTCTCCATTGCTCAGTCAGGAAGCAGAAAATGGAATTTAAAATGCTCAGGGGGAGGGGAGAGGTGGATTGTTGATTAGCTGGTTGCAGAGAGGCAGAGTTCAAATTGTTGATCAGAGTGGTAGCTGGGGCATTGTGAGGCCAATAAAAAGAAAGTCTCTCATAAGGGGTGGAAGTTTTTGTCACCAAACCTGGGCATTTTTAAAAGTCACTTTGCAGTGTCTCACTCTTTTGTTACCAAAAGACAGTTTTTGTCATCAAAACTTGGTAATGTAGGCCTAAGTCTCAGATTCCCCAACTCTCCTCACTTTCTGACTCCCTCTTATAGTGTGTGGGGTCAGAGAATGAATTAATTTCCTATAAAGCTGGTCCAGCTGCAAATACAGGCAGATAACTTTAGTCCTTCCTGTCTAGAGCATTAACTCCCTCCCTGCCAACCTCTGAATAAAGTATGCACATCTGTCTTTACCACCAAACAGTGAGGTAATCCGTATCCAAGAATGCGTGAGGCAGAGGAACTTTGGAGCAAGGACAGAATCTTTTTAATCCAATTGCTGTGACAACTTAAAAGTAGCCTCCAGTGATTCATTTGAAGGGCAAGCTCTGATGTAATGAGATCATTGGAGTTGGAAACCTAAAATTTCACCTATCATATTTTAATGTTTTTCTGTTTAATTAAGGAAAAAACATATATTTAGAAACAAAAAAAGTAATTGAAACCCAGTGACCATGAATAGATAATTGCAGTATATATGCATGCGTCTCAATGAAAGGATTTGTTTACCCTGGAGAGATTAGCAGGGGAGCACCTGTTAAAATCACATGTTTTAATACTGCTAATAAGAATGAAATCAGTTCTTAAAGTTATTTCTTCCCAGTGTCTTCTGTTTTAGGGACTAGCTGGAACGTATTTCCAAATGCCATCGATACTCTGGACATTGTTTTCTAAATGGTAACAGAATTACCACCACCACCATTTTAATGCATGAATGTGCATTGTCTTCTGTAAAAGCAGGATAGTTTGAAAAATAAACAGGGTGCATGATTAGTACATGAATTCAATTCTTATTAGAATTTTTAAATAGGAAACAAGGCTTAGGAGATATCTCCTAGATTCCCTAGGTAATACATACTTGTATCCTACAGTACCTCAGGATGGTTTCATTACTGGAGAGGGAAGTACTTGAAAGATAGGTAATATGCTAATATAAAAATATTAACTTGGAAAAAAGACATTTAAAAATGACACTTTGGGGTTATTTTGCACACATCTAAACTTAAAAGAGTATAAATGTTCTGTTTCAGCATCAAGTTGCCTGGCCTCCTTTCATCTTGTGGATCACATCATTTGCCTAAAATGGTATTTCAAACATAATTTGCAGATTCCAGTCCACACATTCAACCAAGGGGAGGAAATAACTGTGCTTGGGAACATTCCTGACCATTAATGAAAGTGCACTTATAAAAGTGTATTATAAGAATAATAGACCAAATTCCTGCCCTCAAATACACGCAACCTCCTTGCAACTTAGAATGGGGCAACAGAGTGTAGGCCAACCTCTTCTATTCATGTAGTAATTTTTTAAGCTTATTGGACCCTGCTTCTCAATACAACATTACCAATTAGTTGCTCCATTGCAGTCTAGGATGAATCTTTGGAGTTGCACATCTGTACAGAGAAACTACACAGTAATTCGGACAAGGAGCAAAGCATGATATCACATCCAGTTAAAACTTCATGAGATTAATATGGTACACATCTCCAGGCCTCTAAAGGACAGGCTGTTCCTATGGAAAGCCTAGCATAGTTGCATATTTAGGCCAGGCCTACACTGCGGGGGGAAGGTTGGCTTAAGGTATTCATCTCCAGCTATGTAAAAAAATGTAGCTTGAGTTCACGTACCTTAAGCCGAGCTTGGCGCTGTCCAGCAAGAGGTCAATGGGAGAAACATTCTCATCAACTTTCCTTACTTCTTGCAACAGTAGGGAGTACTGGTGCCAATGGGGGCAAATCATCACAGCATCGATCCTCCAGTAAGTGGAGATGTGGCCTTAGAAATACCAACATTATTTAGTGTTGTAGTGGAGAACCTTTATTTGTCCAGACCCAGTTCAGGAAAGTATCTTTGTTCAGTACAGCATACAACATATGTATAAGTCATACTGAAGTCAACAGGACCTAAGTATATGCCAGAAGTCAAACTTATGTCAAAGCGATTTCCTGTATAGAGACCTTATTCTCGACTATTTTTAACTATCAATGTCCATAACACTTCTGTGTCTGACCACAAATGCAAAGTACTGTTCTTTTTGAATTCTACTGTTCTCTTTGAATTCCTTCCTTCCTTCCTTTCTATCAATCAATACATCTGTCAAAGAAACCATCCTTTACAGCAATGTTCCGTCTAATTTTTTTCCATCCACGCGTGGAATAAATTTTGTTACATGCACCAAGGCATGTGCAAATGTGCATCACCACATGCTGCTGGCCGTGAACATTCTGCTAATGAGCTGGGTGGCATTTGAATTTCTCCTGGGTGGTCGCCTAAGTGCTCAGCTTATGGGGAACACTGTTTGCAGAGGTTTTACTAAGGAGAAAAAGATGAGGTAGTCTGATTGTGTAATGACACCTTTAATTTTCTCCTCTATCACATTCTTTGGTTAAAGCATTGTTAAAGGAATTTATTTTTATTCCTTTTCTGCTGTTGGAATCATGCTTTTGGAAATGTTCGATAATGTTTACTTGTTTCTAGACATATCACAAAGGGTTTGGGGTTCCTCTTGGAACAGCTCTGCATCTTCTTCTTGCTGAAACTTTCCATCACTCATGTCCAGTGGTGGGCAGGCAGCCCATAAGATGTTTTGTTACCGTTGCCCACACACAGGGTTGCCAGATCTGCTGGTTTTTTAATTAATATTTTTTACCCTGTCAGTATTACTTAAGTGACACACATGTAAAGCTAGAGCATATGAAGTTGCTGGTTGCACACAACACTGACTGGGAGAGCCCTGCAGTCCCTCTGCATCCAATCAGAGCACAGCTATGTTTCAATTGACATAACCCGCAAATTCTAGGTACGCAAGAGCAGTTAGCAAATTGCCCTATGCTGAGTGACTGTCTTGGTTACGACACTCTTGCACCCCATTGAGATGATGGAGGCCCACTCACGCAGCCCACTCACTAGTCTAGGTTGTCCCTCACTGCTCTAGTCTGCTACAGTTGGTAGGACTCTATAGGGAGGCTGAGAAACTAACTACAAAGCAGCAAGAAAAGACTGAATGTCCAGTTCAGTCCAGGTGTTAAGATTGGCAGACAGGGAAAGTCCCTAAGTTAACCAGCATGATGGAGAATTTTGAGTCCACCTCACTAAATTCTTATTATAGGCAAATTGTGTTACCTTGCTCCAGTTTCTAACCTCAGTGAAGCTCCTGATTTAAAAGCCTGAATCTATAGCCCTTGTTGATACTGAATGCTGCTTTCTTAGAGCAGCAGTTTCATTGCACTCAATTGGACTCCTCCCATAAGCAAGTAGTACTCACCGTAAGTGAGAGTTGCAGAAGCAAGCCCTGTGCAAATTCTGGCCATATGTTTTGTTAGTTTTTTATGGGCTCAAAAACTTGTCATCTGAAAGCATCTGCCATTTAATATGGGTACAACAGAATCCATGTAACTACCTGATGCAGGTACAGTATATAGACATCTATGCAATCATGGTTAAAATAGTAGGCATAATAATTTTCTACCCTCAGTGCTGAAGTCCAGTTCAGAGAATCTGACCCTCTGAGTTTCTGGGAGGCCTCACAATTATAAATGCCTGTGATTCCCCCAAATCGGAGGAAGACATCTGATGTTGTGGGGTGGGATTGAGGATGCATGTCACAGCTAGACAACAAATAGGTTCAGGACAGAATGAGTAGGGAAGGGTTTAATGTATTGTTTGTGAGGCAGATCCCACCCTGTGAGTGAAGAGGCCATTCCAGAAGTGGAATAACTAAGGTGCCCAAGGGCAGGAATTAGGGAAACCACACTGAGAGTACCTCTACAGTACAGAGAAGATTGAAGCTGCCACTGTCGATCTTCTAGGATTCAAATTAGTGGGTCTAGTGAAGACAGCTAATTCATACTGAGAGGGGCACTCTGGTCAATGCCAGTAGTCCTGCTTCCATGAGGGGTGAGAGAAGTCAAGGGGAGAACATGCTTCCTTCAACTTCCTACAGTGTGGACAGTACCAAAATTTGAGTTAAGATACTTCAACTTCAGCTACACAATTAATGTAGCTGAAGTTGCATATCTTAATTCTACCTTATCCCATAGTGTAGAGGTACCCGGTGAGTGCAGACTCCCTTTGTGGCATGGAAATCAGCTCTTCTGCTCCCTACAACTTGGTTATAAGACAAAATAAGAAAATGCTTTCTGCCTTGCCTCCTCCCTGCTCCCAAGCACCTAACCTAATTCCTCTAGCTGAGGAGATCATTTCAGACCATACTTGCTAATGCAAACACTTAATAATAATAATGAAGCACAATAATCCAAAATGGAACCAGTTTCATAGAACTGTGTCGATGCCCCCCAGGAGAAAGCATTGACCAGAAAAACCACACAAGTTTGAAGTTCTTGCAAGAATGCTGCAGACGTCTTGTAAGAATATTGCAGAAAAGGGGGCTAAGACTAGCATTCAAGAAAGCTCACAAGGTTACAGTTTTAAGTTTATTTCAAGAATGAGACATTTATTCTCTTTGCCTTTCACATAAAAAACCCCCATCACTGTTATTTTTTTACATAGTCCAGAGATTTCACAGTCCTATCGCATTTTTTTGGAAAGCAGCAGAATAAAATGCGCCTCTGACCTTTACCGAGAGCCATAATGTGCTTGATTGGTCATTTTTATTCTTCTCTTTTATAATATCTCCAGCCTGGGTGCATGTGGCTGAGGTGAACTATTTTGCAGAATATTTAAAAGGTCGCAGCCGCATTGTATTCTGCTCTTCCATATGAAGGAGAATTAAGGAGAAATTGGTGGCTCACTCAGGGTACGTCTACACAGCAGCGTTATTTCAGAATAACAGGGTACGTCTACACTATAAGCATTTATTCTGAAATAATGTCGAGCTGGAGGACTTCTAATTCTGACTCATGATAACCCTCATTTCACAAAGAGTAAGGGAAGTTGAAGGAAGTGTTTTTCCTTTGACTTCCTGCTGAGTAGACAGCACCAAAACATAGCAATTGACGTAGCTAAAGTTGCATAGCTTAATTTGACTTTAGCCCTGCTGTGTAGATGTACCCTCAGTGATTTTACCTGGTTTGGGTTTTGCTGTGCAGTAACACATCACTGGTGTGGAGAAAGTAAATAAGAAAAGCTTATTTATTTGTTCCCAGAACACAAGAACTAAGGGGTCTCCAAACAAAGTTAATAGGTAGCAGGTTTTAAACAAAAGGAAGCTTTTTTTTTCACTCATTGCACAGTCAACCTGTGGAACACCTTGCCAGAGGATGTTGTGAAGACCAAGACTTTAACAGGGTTCAAAAAAGAGCTAACTAAATGTGTGGAGGATAGGTCCATCAGTGGCTGTTGGCCAAGTTGGGAAGAATGGTGTCCCCAGTCTCTATCAGAGATGGGGGACCAGAGATGGATCACTTGGCCCTGATCTACAATAGGGAGTTGTTTCGGAATCCCCTCCCCCCTTGTTTCAAAATAACAAGTGGAGTATCCACACTACCCAGCTCATTATTTTGAAATAATGGGGTGGTTATTTCGAAATCTGTACTCCTGCTTTCCTTGGGGAATAATGCTTAATTTGAAATTGTTATTTTGAAATAGCGTTAGTGTGGATGATTCGGTGCCACTAATTTGAAATAATTGGTCTCCAGAGGCCTCTCACAGCTACACTTGTGGCTGCTCTGCCCCCCGCCATTTCCACTGCTCCCCTTCTCCTGCAGAGCTTAAAGCAGTAGGCTGCAGAAGAAGGGCTTGTGGCATGTGGTCAGCTTGGCAAGCCCTATGCCATTCAACCGGAACCTATGGTGCCATGAATGACCACAACGTTCCACCTGAGCCCCCAATGGCTGCCAGCACTCTTATAGCACCCTCAGCTGGTACTGGCAAGGCACGCAGGAGAGCACCAGCCTGGACTGGTGAGGAGATCCTGGATCTCATCAAGGTCTGGGGCGAGACGACCAACCTCCAGGATCTCCACACCAGAAAGCATAATGCAGACATGTACAGCCAGATGGCCAACAGCCTGACCAACAAGGGACACACCTGGACCCTCAGCCATGTCTGGATGAAAATAAAAGAGCTCTGGCAGGCTTATAACAAGGCCAGGGAGCAGAGCGGATGTTCTGGGGCAGCACTTCAAATATGCCAGTACTATGAGCAGCTTGATGCCATCCTGGGGGAGGGACGGTCATCTCCCCCCCCCACACACACATCATGACAGAGTCCAGCCAGGACATGCCTGGTGTCAGCCTCCACAAGAGCAAGGTTGTAGAGGACAAGGAGGACGAGATCAGCCTGGAGACCATGCCTGCAAGCTAGGAGCTGCTTCTCACTCAGGAGCCAGTCCCCACTTCCCAGGATGTCTCCCAGGTGTTGGATGAACCCAGGGAAGGCACTTCAGGTGAGTTCTGGCCCTCCCTACTCCACCTGGTTCCAGACCCGGGTCCTAATAGCAGAGGTACGGGCCACTGCTCACTTAGCGGAGAATCCCATCACAACACCCTGAGCTCCTCGCGGTACAATCTCATGCCGTGGGCTACTTCCTACCATACTCATCTGAATTACCTCCAGGGTCTTTCCTCCAGCTCTTCTGTGGCATCTGTGTCCTGCTGGCTGGTTTCCAGGGCCGTCCCTCAGGTGGTTCACCTGCAGGAGTTCCAGCAGTGCCTCCTTTCTTCTGGTCCTCGTTGGGGCATGGGTGTCTTGCTGACTGGTTCCCAGCTCCGGTCCCCCTGGCGATTCATCTGTAGGAGGTCCAGCAGTGTCTCCTGCCTCCTCAACAGCCAGTCCTGACTGAGCCTCTCTCCAAGCTTTTATAGCTGGGCTACAGTCTGAGCATGCCTAGCAGGGCTGTGGGGGCAGGGCTTCTTCAGGTAGGTGAGCCTATTTAAATCTTGCTTTTCCCGTGCGGGGCTGGTACATCCCATCACAGTGCCCCTGCAGGAAAGTGCCCACTGTCTAGGCAACAGCTGGCCTTGCTCGAAGCACATCACCATTGTCTGAATGAAGACCTTCAATGTCAGCTCAGAGATTAGGGCTAGGATTCATGCACAGTGTCTCCTGGGATGACTGCCCTTGTCACTTTTCTTCACAGCTGGGCCAGCTGTCAGCCTGGCACATCCCCTGCCTCCCACATACTCTTCCCAACTCCATAGGATCCACTGGAGGAAATGTACCTGGGAAGACCTGACATGTGAGCAGAGGGCTTGCATCCCGTCCCTCATCTGGGGGCTAGACAAGGAGTGCTGGGAGCGGGCTGCTGATCAAGAGGAGTACTGGACTGACCAGAAGTGGAAGTGTAACCCATGCACTTAATAGGGAGCTATCCCTTTAAGAGACCCTGGGGGGGAGGTAGGAGTGAGTTGAGTGTTACTGTTTCTGGGCGGATTTAGCACTTCACCCAGAAACTTCTGGAGGTGGGTCCAATAGTTTGGGGTCAGACTTAATGAGCAAGCAGGCAGGGCAGCTGCTTTTCTAAGGCCTGTGTGAGCTGGAGGAAGCTAAGCCAGGAGCAGAGAACTGGCTGCTGTTCCTCACTCTGCAGCAGTTTGCAGCAGGGTTTCTTTAAGCCTGTTCATTTGTGAGCTAACGGACTAGTTAATCAGTGAGCTGCCTGCCTAGCAGTGATCCACAGCAGAGGAAGAGTCTACCTGGACTCCAGCTGAGGATTCCCTACAAGGAAGTGGAGAGAGAGACTTCAGGCTCAGCATATGGTGCAGAGTTGATATCAGAGGCACAAAATGAGACTTTGGTGAACCAAATCTAAGCTCTTGGAACCTCTCAGTCTTTTCCTACTATGTTTGTGTGGACTGAACTGTTCACATTTCACTTTTAGTTTTCTCTTTACTTATGTTTAGTTTAATTATAGACATTATTTGTGGATTGTAAAATAGTTGTGTTCTGTTGTAAGAATTAGGCTGTTTGTTTCTTCATAACATTTTATAAAGTTATTTAGTTAAATTCATTATTTCAGTTTCTTTTGGAACTTGAATGTAGGGAGGCTGACACTGGGCAATCCTTGCTGAAATTCCTTACAGACTGAACTCTGGATCCCCAGTACTGCAGTGGAAGTGGGGGTTTCTTTTAGACAGTGGAGAAGGGTAGTGAAGTCTAGCCCACGCAAGGTTACAGACGGACAAAGTGGAGAGCCACCATGAGGCCATGTGCTCCTCCCTTCCTTCAGTGATGGAGTGCGTGGCCTTGTGCATGGAGTGGGCTACCAGCCAGCAACTCACTCCCCCATGGCTTCCCCTCCTACCTCCACAGGGGCTTTGGGGGCCCCAAAACATGGTGTGGTGGGACCTCGAGGGCAGTCAAAGAGCCTCCTGAGCTGATCAAGGAAGGTGCCAGTCCCAGACTCATCCCTGAGCCCCTCCTCCTCCCCCATTCCAGGTTCTTTCCTTAGTCCCTCCCATTTTATATTCCCTCAAAATACACATTTGTTTTTTAAGAAAGAAAAGAGGCTTTTTTATTTGCTCTGCAGGGGAGAGGGGAAGGTATGAGGGGAAGGGAAGGGAAGGGTGGAGGAGGAGAGGCGCACTGGGGGAATATAGGGGCCCTTTATGGGGAGGCACAGGGGAAAGTTTCACATCTGGCATTGGCTGAAACACTCCCTCAAGGCCTCCTGGATGAGCACAGCCCTCTGATGTGCTTGTTGAATGGCATTGGTGTCCGGCTGCTCATAAGCCCTGGCCAGCCATTCAGCCTCTTCCCTCCATCCTGAGAGGAAAGTCTCCCCCTTGCTCTCACAGAGGCAGTGGCGCACACAGCAGGCTGCCACCAGAAAGGGAATGTTGCACTCACTATGCTCGAGGTGGGTGAGGACACTCCTGAGCCTCCCCTGTAAGTGGCCGAACACACACTCCACCACCATGCGGCACCTGCTCAGCCTGGTGTTGAAGTTCTCCTTGGTGGAGTCCAGGCTGCCCGTGTAGGGTTTCATGAGCCAGGGGACCAACTGGTAGGCTTCATTGCCCATGATGCAGTTGGGCATATCCATGTCCCCATTCATGATGGTGCGGTTGGGAAAAAAGTGCCAGTGTGCATCTTCTGGAACAGGTGTGAGTTCTGGAAGATGCAGGTGTCATGCATCTTCCCCGAGCAGCTGACAGTGATATTAGTAATGTGTCCCTTGTGGTCCATGAGGGCCTGCAGCACCACGGAGAAGTACCCCTTCCTGTTTATGTACTTCAAGGCATGGTGGCGGGGCGGGGGGGTGGTAGGATGGGGATGTGAGTGCCTTCTATACCCCCCTCCCACAGTTGGAGAAGCCCGTGGTGGCAAAGCCATTGATGATGGGTGTCCATGTACCCCAGAGTGACGAACCTCCCTAGCAGCACCTGTTTGATGACCTTGGCTACCTGCAGGAGCACGTCCCTGACTGTGGATTTCCTCACGCTGAACTAGTTCCTGATGGAGCAGTCACTGTTCAGAATGACGAGCTCCCACAGGGTGATGGCGACGTGCTTTTGCAGAGGGATAGCGGGCTGTCCTGTCACTTGAGGGCCAGGGCGAGTCTCTCAGGGCGTGTCTAGACTACATGGCTCCGTCGACGGAGCCATGTAGATGAGTTTACTAGCCATAGCAAAATGAAGCGGCGATTTAAATAATCGCCGCTTCATTTACATCAAAATGGCCGCCGCACTGTGCCGATCAGCTGATTGTTGGCACAGGGCAGTAGTCTAGACGGGGATCAGCCGACCCCAGAACCCTTTGTCGTCAGATCCTTTATCCTTACAGGATCTGACGACAAAGGGTTCTGGGGTCGGGTGATCCCCGTCTAGACTACCCCGCTGTGCTGACAATCAGCTGATGGGCACAGCACGGCGGCCATTTTGATGTAAATTAAGCGTCGATTATTTAAATCGCCGCTTCATTTTGCTATGGCTAGTAAACTCATCTACATGGCTCCGTCGACAGAGCCATGTAGTCTAGACACACCCTCACAGAGCTCCAGGAAGGTGGCCTTCTGCATGCGGAAGTTCTGGAGCCATTGCTGTCGTCCTCTCAGTGCAGGATGAAGCAGTCTGAGCTCATCTCCCTCTGCCAGAAGTGGCATTTGATGGTGTCCAGGGGATTGAGGGACACTTGCAGCAACAGGAGGGCCAGGACCTGGGTGAGCAGTGTCTCCAGTTCAGGCTGGTCATCATCCTGCTGGAGTAGCATGTGGGCAGTCTGGAGGCAGGAGGCACAGCACGAGACCCGTGAGCCTGGCACTGCTTTGCAGCAGCTCTGGTTCCATGGTGTGAGTGCTGTGGTGTCCACAAAGACAACTAGAGCACACTGCATCTGTTTGGTGTCCTGAGAGAGGGAAGGGAGCAAATGAGTGGCATGTGAGATGCAGCCATAGACAGGAGCCGCCCCCCCCGAAAACGTGTATCACAGCTGCCTGACCAAGCAGCCACAGGAAGTGTCCGCCCTCCTGATTCCCTTCCCAGAGTGCTTCTGGGGGCTCTAAATCTGAGGCAGGCTCCAATCAGTGTGGACGTGCCATTTCAAAATAATTCAGAGCAATTTCGATGCTCCCCAGTAGAGGGGACAAGCTATTTTGATTTTGTTATTTTGGGAGTTATTAGTTAGATTTTACTTATTTTGAAATTATTTCCTAGTGTAAACAATGGCCTCGAGGATTACCTGCTCTGTTCATTCCCTCTGGGGCACCTGGCATTGGCCACTGTTGGCAGACAAGATACTGGGCTAAATGAACCTTTGGTCTGACCCTGTTATGTTTGTAGGGTTACATAAATACATATATTTTCCCATTCATCTCATTCATATTAATTTAGTGGTGCTTCACCCAGGGTGAAAGGCATTTTTTTCCACATGGTCAGCACAACACCTATGTCCCAGTTAAACCCTATTTTTAGAGCCAGCTTAATTTGTTCTTAAGCAGCCCTCTGCACAGGAGTAAATTTCACTGCAGGATTACAGCCAGTTAAACATCTGATTCTGCTCACATGCAAGTTTTCCTGAGGTTTACCTCTAATGGGAAGCAGCATGGCCTAGAGGCCAGTGCTAGACAGGAACTTAGGAGACAAGGATTCTATTGCCACCCCCACCATTGGGTGAACTTGGGCGCATCATTTTATATCTCTATACCTCAATTTCCTCTTCTATAAAAATGGGGGTAATGATGTGCACTTTCTTTGCAAAGCACTTTGAGATCTATGAATGAATAGCACTAGATAAGAAGTACGGTTTCTAAATTTTATTTCTATTTTACTATCACCAGCAGAATTATTCTACTTTAAGTGAAAGGAGAATCAAATCATTCTCCCTCGTACCTCCCTCAACTGCATGCTGAATAACCTAACTGCAAATCTGGGTTCTTGGGAGAACAACTTTCACATTTTCATGTCTATTTTTTTCATGTTTTGCCGAGATAGGTTTTGATTTGTTTTAAATATATTTAAGTCAAGCTCTTTTCTAAATCACCTGCATGCTGTTAAAGAAAGTTGTGAGTAAGATTATGGCTTTTCAGTAAAACACCAACTGCAGATGGAAAAATGCATCTTGCAAGAGATGGGTTTAGGTGGGTGTCTGAAACTGCATTATGACATTTTTTCCACCTTTGCCTGGTCACCTAATAGATAAGTAAATGTTCAGTGACTTGAGTTTAAAACGGCTTCCTAGTTATACTTTTGGATTGCTAGATACATTCACACTTGATTAGTTTAAAATGTGGAGGGTGTGGCAGATCCCATAGAAGAAATTGTGCCTTGTAGAATGACTTGTGGGGACTGGAGTCAACCACCTGCTTCCAAGCCAGGAAGGCTTAATTACGCCTCATTTTCATTAGACCTAAATCCCAGGGTGGATCCTTAGACCTTCTGCTCACCTGGTTGTAATATTTCCTAGAGGAAACATTCTCTTAACTTTGCCAGGTAGGTAATAATAGCTAGTGAGGAGATGTATTAAAATATACTGGCTTTGTGCATCTTAGAATGGGGGGGGGGGGTTGGCCATTTTAAGTATCAGATCAAAACCACTCCTGTGTCTTCCCACCATGAAGCATCCATGGGTGAGACATTAGTTCTTTAATGTCTTTTACTCTTCCTGTTCACTCAGTTATTCATCAGCAGTTCAAAAGAATCTTGTGCCTAGAATGCCACGTAAGAAAAAAAAACCCCAACAACGAACCCTTCAAAATCACACAGCAGCACTTGGCAGCTCCCATGTGCAGGGAGAGCACAGTGGCATCTATTAAGCCTTTTACCAGGTGCAACATGTTTTCCCTACATCTTGCTTCCTGCTTCCTTACCTGTGGGGTTTCTGGCAATACTATCAGGACTAGAGCCCCACACTTGGTGTCAGTGAGGATGCAAAATTCACTCCTGTGCAGTCAGCCAGCTCAAGGCTAGGGGCGGCAGGTTTGCAGAAGTTTTAGGTACATGAGAGGGTGAGGGGTCGGGCTCCGGGAAATTATGTGGGTATGGAATGGAGTTTGGATGCTGAGTACAGGCTCTGGGCTGGGGCACAGGGTGATGGTGCAGGAGAAGATGAGGGGTACAGGCTCTGGGTGGGAGTTTGGGAGCTGGAGGAGGTACAGGAGGAGAAGGCATATGGGAGGGAGTTTGGGGGAGAAGAGGTGCAAGCTCTGAGAGGGAGTGGAGTGCAGGAGGGAGTGTGGGAGGAGGGGATGAGTGGGGGCACTTACCTGGGGGATCCCCCTCTGGCAGCAGCTCCTAGGTGTGGGAAGTGGGGGGGTCTCCGCAAGCTGCTGCCCACAGGCACTATCTCCCATAGCTCCTGTTGGCTGCAGGGGCGCTCAGAGAGGAGCATCAGAGGGGTAGCCGTGTTAGTCTGAATCTGCAAAAGTGGCGAGGAGTCCTGTGGCACCTTATAGACTAACTGAAGTGTTGGAGCATAAGCTTTCGTGGGCAAAGACCCACTTCGTCAGATGCAAGTAGTGGAAATTTCCAGAGGCAGGTATAAATATGCAGGCCAGAATCAGGCTAGAGATGACGAGGTGGATCCAATCAGGGAGGATGAGGCCCACTTCTAGTAGCTGATCTGGAGGTGTGAATACCAAGAGAGGAGAAGCTGCTTTTGTAGTTAGCTAGCCATTCACAGTCTTTTTTTAATCCTGAGTTGATTGTGTCAAACTTGAAGATGAACTGTAGGTCAGCAGTTTCTCTTTGAAGTCCGGTCTTGAAGTTTTTTTGCTGCAGGATGGCTACCTTTAGATCTGCAATTGTGTGTCCAGGGAGGTTGATGTGTTCCCCTACAGGTTTTTGTATATTGCCATTCCTAATATCTGATTTGTGTCCATTTATTCTTTTACGTAGGGACTGTCCAGTTTGGCCGATGTATATAGCAGAGGGGCATTGTTGGCACATGATGGCATATATTACGTTAGTAGATGTGCAGGTGAATGAACCAGTGATGGTATGGCTGATCTGGTTAGGTCCTGTGATGATGTTGCTGAGAGGAGCAGTGCATGGAGGAGCAGTGCATGGAGACGCTCCCCTGCCGAGGGCTGCAGAGGTGCACATACTGAAGATGTGGAAAGTGAGTAGCCAGAAGCTGCTCTAGGACCTCTGCACTGTCAGGGGACTGCAGACCATTTTAAATCACCCCAGGGCAACAGGCAGTCCAGGGGCTACTTGGGGCAGGGAGGCGGGGTGGAGAACACAGGGGCTGCTGGCAGAGCCAGGGGAGAGACCTGGCCCCGAACTTTGGTGGAACTGGGCCAAGAATATTCCTGGTGCCCCGGCACTACACGCCCATAGAACTCACAGCTCATGCTCAAGACCTAATCTCTGAAATCTGCAAACCAAACCTACTGCTTTTCTTACAGGGATGATGAAAGGCCCTTCTTCCTTTGTTTTGTACCTTTCCTGCTGATTGAAGGAGATGCATGAACATTTTAGTCATCTAAAAATAGACAAACTAAAATATTCATTTCTGTCTTATCACATATTAGTGAATCCCAGTGGGGTCTTGATGTTTATCCTTCCCTCTTCAGGTTTTCTTAATTATATCTGTCCTGTATTAATGTGAACAAAGTTCCCTAGACATCGCCTTTATGATTTAGAATCTCAACTGCTCTTCCCATTAATGGCCTTGATTAATGTGCTTAAAAATTCCTCAAGACATTTGTGACACTTTGTAAGAGGGGAACGACAAGGGTTTTGAATACGTTCACTTTAATTTGTGATACCCTTTGTGATTGTGAGCTTGGAGTCCATTTTGTGTTCCTTATCAAGAGCTCAGATGATTTTTAATTTTTTTTTATTACTTTCAAGGCACTGATGTGGAAGTAGCATGATTGACACACAAGTGTCTTCTTTTTGTTAGCCAAACCTTGGAATTTCAGAAACCCCTTTGGAAAAACACTGTAATTTCAGGTCCCTTGGGGTATGTCTACACTGCCACCCTAGTTCGAACTAGGGTGGCTAATGTAGTCATTTGAAGTTGCAAATGAAGCCCGGGATTTAAGATGCTTCATTTGCATCTTGCCGGGCGGGCGCCATTTTTAAATGCCCTTAGTTCGAACTCCGTGCCCGTGGCTACACGCAGCACGGAGTAGGTAGTCCAAATTAGGATCTCTACCGGTACTCCTCGTGGCGCCCGCCCGGCAAGATGCAAATGAAGCCCGGGATATTTAAATTCCAGGCTTCATTTGCAACTTCGAATGACTACATTAGCCACCCTAGTTCAAACTAGGGTGGCAGTGTAGACATACCCTTGGTTAGGAATGAGCAGGACACACAATTGAATGGGGATAGACATAAGGAACGTTTTAAGTGGCAGGATGCAACTTAATCAAAATGAAACATTGGAGAGGGACCCTATTTGCATACTACCCCATATCAGGCATTTAACTGTGTGATTTACAGGGCATCTGTTGCATAGCCCATAAGTCAGGGCAGACACTCCATTGCCCACCCCAAGGATTCTGCTTCCTCTGCTGAACCTTCCCACGTTCCCCCCTGCAAAGGGAACAGAAGAGGGGACCAAGGAGCATCCTCAATCTTTAAGGACTTCAGATCTCCGTTTTTCCCATAGACCTGGAGTCCACCAGCAAAATCCCATGCCTCTTATTTTCTAGTTGCTGGCCTGCTAATCATACTGGGCACAAATTGCAATGAACAGTCAGCCAGCTGCTAACAGAAAATTCCTAAATCCTAAGCTTATTTAACTTCCTTTCGGTTTTGCAACACAATATGTGGTGTGACACAAAGAAGTGCTGATGCAAGGGTGATATGTATTTAGCAGTCTCAGTTGGATAATGTGAGTCACAATTACTGAAGATCAACACCCAAGCTCGCCAATAGGGGAAAGAGCCAACTGCCCCAGGGCCCAATGATACAAAAAGGCCTGGGGCTCCTGGCTGCTGCCCCAGGCCCTTTAAATTGCTGACAGAGTGCCGTATGGCACACTCTACGAAGCACTCAAGGGTGTCTGGGGGAGACCTCACTTCTGCCTGAGGCCCCGGCCTCTTCTGGGGCTCAGAACAGGGCCCCACCCACCTTGCCCAGGGGCCAAGCAAGGCTATCACCCCACTGTCAACACCCCAGTGATGAGGCAAAGTTGATGTAGGCTGATTTCCCTGGTAGCTGTCACATCTTTCCTTTTATTTAAAAAACCAAATGCAAATCATTATTTATCTTGCAGCAGGGACCAAGTTTCCACTTGACATACATGTCGTAAAGCAATGGGCCCTGCCTCAAAGAGCTTCCAGTCTAGGTTAAGGAGATTACAGGATAGAGTGTATAATCTAGGAGCTCAAACCTGCATCTGGATCTGTCAGTGGAAGCCTGAACCAATAGGGCTCTGTGAGGTGACATGAATCTATCCATATGACACTAGTGGAAGGATTGGGCTTAGATTATTAATTGTTTCCAAATAGCACTTGTCCTGCAAGTATTTTAGTGTAACAAACATTAGAAATGTACATCAGCTATCTTGGTGAAGCTCTACTTAGAAGTTTAAAATTAATGTTTACACTGAATTTCTGAATATATATTATGGATTACAAGAAGCTCTTTGGCCCTGAACCTTACAAGACTCAAATGAAAAGAGAAGGGTTCTGTTTTATGGGCCTGAGAGTCTTTTTTTCTTCTTATTAACATACGCCGCCTTTTCTGGATTTGATGCACACAAAGTTTGATTCAT
This sequence comes from Pelochelys cantorii, assembly GCA_032595735.1. NCBI lineage: Eukaryota > Metazoa > Chordata > Testudines > Trionychidae > Pelochelys > Pelochelys cantorii. The sequence continues at coordinate 25,902,899 of CM064342.1, read as the reverse complement.
GGAGAATTTAATTTGTCCACTATAAAAGACTAATGTAGTTCATATAACATTGCTGAATTATTTTTGTAATTTAAGTAGTAGCCATTGAGGAATGTAGAATCATTTTTCAGGGATCCAATTATCACTGTTTGCTACTAATTAGAAAGCTCAAAATACAATATGCATTACTCACTTTATTAGCAATGTCTTTGTGTTGATATATCATTCCCTCTGCATGTTCATGAACTTTCATCCATTTTGTAATTAATCTTGAGATTTGTTTTTAAGGTTTCCGATAGCTGTGACTCCATCTTTGTTAATGGCAAGGAAATGAAAAGCAAAGTGGACACCATTGTGAACTTTACTTACCAGCATTTTACCACCCAGCTAGAAGTGACGGTCTGGGCTCCACGCCTTCCTCTGCAGATAGAGATCTCGGATACAGAACTTAGCCAGATCAAGGGCTGGAGGATACCTGTCACCTCCAATAAGAGGTATGTATGATTACTATGTTTGCAAGAGCTGAATGCAATACCCATCAGTTTCATTTGGAAGCTCTTTTTTTTTTTTCAGAGGATAGAACAGCCCATTTACAAACAGAGTTTATAGTCTGCCTTGGCCTTAACTTGTCACAATTGTGAAAACTGGAGGCCAAATGCTGTCCTCATTTATATCTTGTGAGAATCCAGGGAAATCAAAGCCAGCTGTACGGAGGTGGATCTGAGGAAAGAATGTGCTCTAGCACCTCCAGCATGCAGCGCTAAGAACTTAAGGATACAGGGCACACATATACTGCATCACAGGGTACAACGGCAACTTCTGTAGGCCTACTGGAGCTAGGTGGAATCTGGTTCGCTTGGCAACAAGAGGAGCAAAGGTGTGCAGCACAGGTTTCATCGTAGGCTTTCACAAGCTTGCTGGAACTCTGAGTAATGACTTGGGCCCACGCTGAAGGCTGCACAGATGCAGTTTTACTGCTCCCATACTGGAGCTGGCTAGACTGAAGCTACCTTAAGTATGTCTGTAAAATTGGGTGGTACTTGCCTATCTGATAGTGGTGTTATCAGAATTTTAAACCAGAATAATGACTGCATATTAATTGTGGAGTTTGATTTAAGGGTTTGCATCAGGAGTATACAGTAAAACTCTAACTGTCCAGCATTCAGTGGTCTGGCACTCCTGATAGTCCGGCACCAACTGGAACCCGGAAGTGCTCCAGCCAGCTAGACAATTGGAGCTCCTGTGAGCCCCACGCACGCTCACGGGGCGGGAAAGGGAAGGGGAGGAGAGGGGAAGGGGATTATACCCCTGTGACGGGTCTGCTGGGACCCGCACTGCGGCCAGCCGGGGAGCGGGGTGGGCGGAGAACGGCACGGCGAGGGGTGAACCCTCCACCGTTTTGCAGGGAGGCGGGGGAAAGCCCTGCGCAGCCACCTGCTACAGGCCAGCTGGGGCTGCAAGCGGCGGCAGAGGAGAGGGGGTGAGGCCAGGGGCAGCACTGCAGGACCAACCTGGCAGCACCCCAGATGCTCTGCCCCATCGCTTCCCCAAGTCCACCGCTGCCACTTGCAGCCTCAGCTGGCCTGTCGCCTCCCTGCAAATCAGCGGAGGGTTCGCCCCTCGCTGCGCCGTTCCCCGCCGCCCCCTCCCCCTCACCGGAGTACCTCCTGATACTCCAGCATATCCGATAATTCGGCACCCCCTGGGTCCCAAAGGTGCCAGATTATCGGAAGTCTACTGTATATGGGTCATTTCAGTGCACAGAAACTCAGTGCTTGGTAACTCTCCTACACCTATGCAAATATATCCATAGTTACGGCCTAATTCTACCATACTTGGGCTTGTCTTCACTTACTCAGAGAGTGAATTGATCTCCCAGGGTTTGATTTAGCAGGTCTCGTAAGGACTAAATGAACTACTGCTGATGCCCTCATCAACCCCTGTACTTCACTGGGTTGTGAGGAGTAAGGGAAGTCATTGGAAGAGTTTCTCTGTCAACCTCCTGTGGTGGGGATGTCACAATAAGTTGAGCTAAGATATGTCGATTCCAACTATGCTATTCACATAGCTGGAGTTGTGTATCTTAGTTTGACTTTCTCCCATAGTGTAGACCTGGCCTTGTTCACACTGAGCAGCACCTCACTCTGAGCTGTTCTGAAACCATTTTGCCTGAAAAACGTGGAATTGGATCTTCGAATGCTAATATTTGCACACACCATTCATTGCAGGTGCAAAACTGTAGGCACAAGTACTTGTGAGTACAATATTTATTACCCACTAAAATAGATCATATTAAGGACTTGCTGTAAATCAGGCTTTCTGAGTTTAAGTCCTTACCCCTTCTCCCTTGTGCTTGACAATAATGTAGCTCAATAAGCTTTGATACATCTATTCCACAAAATTCTGAAGTGAATATGTTGTTTTCCCAAAGAAAGCAGGTCCAGTTTCTTTGACCTTTCTGAATATAGACGAGTTTCTCATTTCTGTGGATTATCCCATTTGACCTCTGCTGCACTTCCTCCATTACAGTAATGCAGCACAAGGCTCCACCAGAAAAATCACTTTCCATCCCCTTACTTTTCCTCTATCTGCTATTTTTAAATTCACAGCAAGCAGCAGAAATGCACTTTGGATAGTATTGTTTCGGTCATTTTGTGTCTTTGGTCTAACTGATTTGCTAGATTTGATTTTACAATTAAGACCAGCCAGCTCAGAATATAAAAATGCATTCACAAAAGCGGCTTTCAGTGACTTACAGTTTTTTCCCCTGGTTTGATACTTCCACTGACTTATTACTAACAATGTCATTATGCCCTGCGACATCAGACTTTAAGGAACATGCAGGGCCTCAGTTATGCAGCATGGTGACAACAGATTAAATATGAAAAAGAGGGTGAGAAAAAATTCCCACAAAGCATCAGCCATACCAAGAAGAGCAAGCTGGAACTCTCTGAGCAAACATACAAGCATGTGGGTGAAAAAAAAGATAAGGTGAGTGAGCATTAAAGCAACAGATCCTTCAGAAACAACAAGGAGCCCTGGGGTACTTTGCATAAGTTATGTGAGCTTCAGCTCACTTCCTCAGATGCATGAAGTGAACGTTCAGTTGTCAGGGATTTGTAAAGGATGGGAGTTTTCAGTGCTAATGAGGCTAATTCAGTCAGGGTGTTTCTAGACTACATGGCTCCGTCAACGGAGCCATGTAAAGTAGTTTACCCGACATAGTCAATGAAGCAGGGATTTAAATAATCCCCGCTTCATTAAAATAAAAATGGCCACCGTGCTGTGCCGACAATCAGCTGATCTGGCACAGCGCGGCAGTCTAGATGCGGATCGGTCGACAAGGGAAGCCTTTGTTGACTGCTCCTGTAAACCTCGTATCACGAGGCATAAGGGAGCGGTCGACAAAGGCTTCCCTTGTCGACTGGTCTGTGTCTAGACTGCCGCGCTGTGCCGGATCAGCTGATTGTCGGCACAGCGTGGCGGCCATTTTTATTTTAATGAAGCGGGGATTATTTAAATCCCTGCTTCATTGACTATGTCGGGTAAACTACTTTACATGGCTCCGTCGACGGAGCCATGTACTCTAGACACACCCTCAGGGTGGATGTGGCCCACTTCTACTAACTCGGTCTCCTCTGGGAAACACATCTTTCAAAGGAGGATGGAGCTTTGTGCAAGCAAGTTCTACAGAGGAGATCAAAGAAATCCTATCTAGCAGATCTGATTTAGGCAAGAAAGCCCAGTGGTTTCACAGAAGATTGTATTTTTATAAGGAGAAGCTATTGGTACAAGAGTGGAGGCAAAGGCTTCTTGAGTTCTTTTCTCTTGCCTCTCCTATCCCCAAAGGACCCGTATTGGTACAGCCAACATTTTGACAAGCAGCTCGATGAAGCATTTCCAGGAATACTATTGTACTGATGAATTTCAGGGTAACTTGAAAAATACTATCAGTGAGCAAGGCATAACATCAAATTGAATTTGTAATGCAAATGCAAAAGGGTTTCTGGCAGGAGTGACATATCACTGAAAATTCAAGCAGTTCCAGCTATGAGCCTGCTGCCTGCCAGTTGTACTTAGTGACTAGGACACATCTTAGCTATTGAAGAGCCCAACCAGAAAGCAATGAGTAGAATTATTTAGCACTTTACAAGGGCCTATAACTAACAGATATGGGATAAATTAACCAGTTACTCTGGCAGTGAGCTCACTGGGCAGATAATCAAACATCTTTTGTCTGTCTAGAAGCTGCTCCTGATCAATAAAGTGGCTGTGGCAGAAAGACAAGTAATGAAGAATTGGCACAATAAAAACTTTTCTAACTTTCACTGGTGAAGACAAAGCAGCTCTTTGACTGAATTGGTGCCAGCTGCTACTGTAGTTCCAGAATCACTTACTATCTTTCATTTGCTTTAGCCACACAAAGATATGCACCTTCTGCTGCTTTAAGGCCTCATGCTGCAGTTCTTACTTAGATGCAAATTCAACAGAAGTCAATGGAGTTTTTGCTTGAGTAAATGACTGCCGGAGGGGTTGTTGATATTTAATATAGGAATTGGCATTTGAACACCATGCATGGTGAGTTGGCCATTCAACGGTGGTTAACATCATAGACTTTTTTACTTTAAACCCATTATGCACAGCAGTGGACATTTCCCACCTAGTGTTTACTTCTGATGGATTGGGCCAGCTGAAATAAAGATGATGGTCTAGGAGCCTGCACTGTTTGCAAGCTGGCAAGCAATTTTAGTTTACTGCTGCTCAAATTACATCTGAACCATTGGTACATCTTTAGCAACCTTTTTTTTTTCTGTGAAGGGTGGAAGAAAAAATGTAGCTGCTGTGTTACTACGAAAATGTAGCTGGTTGTTTCACACAGCGTGTCAGTTGTCCAAGCATGTTGGTCTGGAAAAGTTTCCAGGTTTCAAGTAGAAATAAATTACCCCAGGTTTATGAAACACTAAAATTTTTATTTAGTTTTTTTCTTCTATTTCAAATTAATAGGTAATCAGGCACCAGCATTCGCTGTGCTAGCCTTGACATTTGTGCTTTATAGGAGTTTCAGAGTTTCCTTTCCTTTTTTCATGCGTTGTGTGTTTTACTGAATCTTTCAGTTTTCCTGTGTTTAGAGGGGTTTTTTTTCTCTCTGTCTGGGTGTTTATGTTACATCAGCATTATGGTGTCTGAGTACCTTCCACATATTTATGGGTTTAAACTCAACACCCTAGCAACATAGGGAAATATTATCCCCATTTGACAGACAGAAGAATAGAGGGCATGGAGAAGTTAAATGACTTGCCCAAGATTGTGCAGGAAGGGAGTGGCAGCTTCAGGAGTTGACTTAGGTCTCCTGATTCTCAGTTTAGTGTCTTAGCTTATATTAGGGCAGGTTTAAACTTATCGGGAGATCAGCATTGTAGTAATCGATCCCACAGAGGTCTAATAAAGACCTACTAAATCGACTGTTGATTGCTCTCTCATCAACTCAGGTACTCCACAGGAATGAGAAGCATAAGGGAAGTTGATGGGAGAGTTTCTCCGTTCTACTTCCCCCCACCTTCCGTCCCACTGTGAAACCCTTTGGCAACTTCACCTAAGCTATGTCAATTCCAGCTACACTATATATATAGCTGGATTTGTGTACCTTAAGTTGACATTGTCCCATATTGTAGACCTGCCCTAAGTCACTGTAAAACTGACCTGAAACAGTGTGCTTTTAACATTAAAAGAGATGCTGAGTACTCCAGTGGTGATGTTGGATAGTTGGGGATGCCCTATCCACCCCATTGCTGCAGACCCTTGCTGCTAAAAGAGTATTCAGTGGTGGTGTCTGAAAAATCTGGCTCTAACCCCAAAACAATTTAAATAATATACATCTAACTGATTAAACCACAACTAACACACTTTTATTTAACAACTGAAAGTAACAGACTAAAAGTGAATAAAATCAATTAACAAAGTACATAGAAATAAAGGACACTTTTCTAACTGGTATTTATACTGCCACCATTTATCCCCCCCCAGAGTGTGCACTCTTCTGGATCTTAGAGTCTCAGACACTTGCTCACATTGGTGCACTTGAAGGTCTGCAGCTGGAGTGGAGCCTCAGGTTCTGTGTGAGTCAGTCCAAGCTAAGCAGCCAGTCCAGTGAAAGCAGTCCAGCCGCTCTGGTTCACTGGGCAGATCATTCTGCCCCCTCTTTGGACCCAGAGTCAGTCTATTTTCTGTGATCTGTCCCAGGCAGCACTTTCCCAGACAACTACAAGTACTCACAGTACCTCCTATGCAGGCCCTTCCCAGACACAGGCACAGCCAGATCCTCTCCATCCAGGGACAACCACACCAACATTCCCTGAAGCAGCCTGTTGGATCCAAGCCTGAGAAAGCTCTCAGCAGCAGGCGCTAGCTTCCAACAGCAGCTCCTGGCCTGGGAAAGGCTCCACGCCAGCAATCTGGCTCCTCTCTCCAAAAATGGAGATCCACAACTCCCTCTCTGCCCTCCTTTTTCCAAGGGCTCCTGGGAGTTGTAGTCTCTAGGGCTAGATTGCAGCACAAAGGATCCTCCCAGTAAAAGTCAGAGGCTCCTATAGTAAGGTGACTACAAACATAAGAGTCAATACCATCAGTCTGAAAAATGTGATGAGCTAGTCAAGAACTAAGGATGATAAATTGTGGTTATCTAACTAATCATGTAGTCGATGCAACTTGTATCGACTACGCGACTAGTCAATAAGGGCTGCTCTGCAGAGCCACACTGGGAGTAGCTCCAGGAGCCAGCTCAAGCCAGGACTGAGCTGTTGCAGCTCGTGCTGGCTCCAGGAGCCATCCGCGTTGCAGTTCTGCATTTTAAATGAAGTAAGAGCTGCCGGGCTCTTACTGCATTTAAAATGCAGAGGTGCAGAGTCCTGGACCAGCATGAGCTGGGACTGCTCAGTCCCAGCTTGCGCTGAGTCCAGCAGCCTCTGTTCATGGCAGCCAGCCCTGTTGGTTGCGAACAGAGGCAGTGAGGGGACACTGCGGAGGAGGTGCTGGGGGGAACCAGCTCCCCACAGCACCAGCTACTTGTTCTCCACCCCCTCCCTGCTGCCTTTTATAGATGTAGCAAGGTTTGTGGGGGGGGGAGGGGGGAAGAAGTGAGTTGTTGATACTCCAGTTGACTACTCACTTACATCCCTATCAAGAACTAGGATTGGTATTTTTTACAGGGTAAAAGTTAGGCATATAACTCCTATTGAAATTCAAATTAATATAGGTGCCTATCTCCCTTAGATTCCTTTGAAAATCATAATCTATATAATTAGGAAGTCTTTAATGCTATAATGAAAGGGTCTATTGACACCATGTTAATCCACCATGTTAATTCACATGTTATTCACATACCAGAGCAACAGAGGGCATACTAGTATGTTTAATAGTAAGGTTAATATAATAATTGATCCTTTCTTTCTTAAATATTTTCTTACTTGTAACTTTTGTAAGGGGAAAGTAGGAAGATAGGGTAAAATATAAACATACTGACAAAAATTCCAAATTCCTTGCTCCCTTTGGAATAGTATGTCAAGTTTACCCACTCCTTACTGAATTAAAATGGCTTTTGCTTCAGTAGAGACTGTGTGAGAAGTTTGAACAAAAAACAGGACTATGTAGCACTTTAAAGACTAACAAGATGGTTTATTAGGTGATGAGCTTTCGTGGGCCAGACCCACTTCCTCAGATCAAATAGTGGAAGAAAATTGGCACAACCATATATACCAAAGGATACAATCAAAAAAATGAACACATATGAAAAGGACAAATCAAATTTCAGAAGAGAAGAGGGATGAAGGGGGGAGGTAAATGTCTGAGAGCTAATGATATTAGAGGTGGTAATTGGGGAAGCTATCTTTGTAATGGGTAAGATAATTAATGTCTTTGTTTAGACCGAGGCGTAAAGTGTTGAATTTAAGCATGAATGCCAAAGAATCAATGCCCACAAAACAGATATTAGACAGGATCACAAAGAAAAAACTGTTTCTTGCCATTTCAACCAGAAAGGGCATTGTCTCAACGACTTGATTACCTGCATCCTGCTTCAAAGACCTTTTAACACCAGACTTGAAAGAGAATCCTCTGAACTGTCATTCATGCTTAAATTCGACACTTTACGCCTCGGTCTAAACAAAGACATTAATTATCTTACCCATTACAAAGATAGCTTCCCCAATTATCACCTCTAATATCATTAGCTCACAGACATTTACCTCCCCCCCCCATCCCCCTTCTGTTCTGAAATTTGATTTGTCCTTTTCATATGTGTTCATTTTTTTGATTGTATCCTTTGATTGTGCCAATTTTCTTCCACTATTTGATCTGAGGAAGTGGGTCTGGCCCACGAAAGCTCATCACCTAATAAACCATCTTGTTAGTCTTTAAAATGCTACATAGTCCTGTTTTTTGTTTCAGCTACACCATACTAACACAGCTGCATCTCTATCACTATTCTGCATGAGAAGTGAGTGAGAAAATTAGTATTTGGGCTATTCTAAAGAAGGAAAGTATGCAAAGCAGTCTCCATTGTGTATAAGCAGAAATACGGCTTACTATGCCAATCCATAAATATAGGTTGAGCTTTTATACTTATCCATATGAGACAAAGAATCATAATTTAATCTATGATGCATGCCATTATCAATAGGAGCAGTCAATTTTCCAGATGAAAATCTGTTCTCTGGCTAGGTATATACTAATGACTAATGTATTGTATGGAGTCCTTGAGCAGCAGAATGCTAATAAGAAGCCTGTTTGTGGAGTGAACAGTAGAAAAACCTACATTCTCACCAAATGAAAGTAATACATTCAACTTAAAGTCAAATAACAGAGCAGGGAAAAGACCCTGATAGAGTCCGACAGTCCAACAAGAGCATTTAGTTTGTTTCATTACGCACCTGGAAAATCATTATCGTCTCCTGGAAGTTCTCAGATTTTCACATGAGATTAATTGCTTCAGTGTGCATTAATGGGAAATACACAGTAAGAGCCTCATGCAACAAGCTGGAAATGTACCTCTGCCATTGAAATAGATGTTTGCCTGTTATGATAGCATTGTGTTCTCATGAGGCTCCCAGGGACTCAGCCATCACACAGCCTTAGTCCAGTTTAAGCTTCAGCATGAACTAAATAATATAATTCAAAACATCCTATTTCAACCAGCAACTGTTTCTACTGAACAGTCACCAAGACTAAAGCCTGTGGAGAGTAACTTGGAAGTGGTGTAATGTCAAATGTAGTGAAAGTTTCACACAAAGAAGGTGAGAGATGTAAATTACAGCCTGTGGTGGCTGAGAGTTATTTACTCTGTGGAATCTGCTTGGGGCATATCTGCAAGGGGACATCAGAAAAATTAAGTTGAATTAATAAAAAATGTTAATTTTAAATGAATTGCTTAAAGAGCACATGGAAGGAGATGTGAGTGCACCTGACCAAGAGGGGAAGAACATCTTCATGCTCTTCATTCATTCAAGAAGGAATTTAAACTAGGTTCAAAGGAGGCAGGTGACAAAAGGTTGACCTTAACAATGGGCACATGTTAGCGGGGAGGAGGCATGGGACATGAAAAATTACAGTTGGGTCACAGGAGCAACAAGAGGGAAACCAGTGGAGAATTTGCTCAACATCTGACTATTTTAAAAATTTTGACCAAGAACTCCTAAATGGTAAGAGCTAGGACCACCAAATTTGGTACACATCTCCCTCTGATCATAACTGAAAGCAACATAAGTGTCAGCAAAATGGGATGTGCCTAGAATGGGATTGCTTCCTATGAGCCAAACAGAAAAGAGAAAGAATCACCAAATCAAGTACAGTTCTCAACATTGACATAACTGAGCGAATGTTGAAAGAGACTGAACCAAGATGAGCTAGAAAAAAAAAAAGGATGAACCTGGAATAGGATTGCTTCTCAGTAAACCTTACAGAAAAGCGATAAAACAGAGAACTTTGGAGCAGTGCTCTATTTTGGTACAGCTAAATCAATGCTAGAAGCAATTTTATTGGAAACCAAATTGACAATAGCTCTTTTTTGTTAAAAAATAGTGAATGATAAGAGTTTATAGGGATAAACTAAAACAAATACTTGATGGAATTCCCATTTAAAAATTACTAAAAAAAAATTAAACAGACAAATTTTAAGTCTCTTTCTTAAGAAATCTAAAATAAAAATTAACTTCTTAAAAAACACTATATTTTTTAAAAATACAAACATTTCAATAAAGCATGTACATCTTCCTTTTATTTAAACACAATTGAGGTAAGGAATCGAGCAACTCTGGGTAAATCTGCTAATATGTCTATACACAAATGCAAGGAATATGGGGAATAAAACAGGAAGAACTGGAAGTATTAGTACATAAGATAAATTATAACTTAATTGGCTTTACAGAGGCTTGGAAGGATAAGACTCTTGACTGGCATTTTGGTATAGATAACTTGTTTAGGAAGGACAGGCATAGAAAAAGAGAGGTGATGTTGCTTTATACAGCAAAAATATATGCACTTGTTCTTAGGCCCAGATGGGGTGGGAGGGTGTTAACCGGACTGCTGTATGTAAGACAGGTACTTGCCAGGAGGTACTTGTCTTGAAGTGATGAGGCCTCAGTTAAAGTAGTTTGGCCATTTCTGGTGCCATAGTTTAGGAAAGATCTGGAAAAATTGGAGAGAGTCTAAAGGAGAACAACAAAAGTGACAAAAGGTTTAGAAACCTGATCTGTGAGGAAAGATTTTAAAAAATGGGCATGTTGAATCTTGAGAAAAAAGACTGAGGGGAAAGTCTTCAACTATGTTAAGGTCTGTTATAAAGAGGACTGTGATTAATTGTTCTTCCTAGCTACTCAGAGTAGGACAAGATGTAATGGGCTTAATCAGCATCAAGGGAGATTTAGATTAGTTATTAGGAAAACTTGCTAATTATAAGGGTAGTTAAGCACGGGAATAAATTTCCAAGGGAGGATGTAGAGTCCCCATCTTTGGAGGTTTAAGAACACGTTGAGCAAACATCTGTCAGATATATTCTACATTTATTTAGTCCTGCCTCAGCAGAGGAGACTGGCCTTTGGGAAATCTAGAGGCCCCTTCAAGCCCTACATTGCTATGACTCTGCACACTTTCATTCAGAATAAAGTAGCTTTTAAAAGTGAAGTAGCCTACCAATGTGAATTAAGCTGAAGTGAACAATGGCCACATTACTCCTGCAATAACATGTTTTAAGTAATTCCCTTTAAATGAATACCTTTTAGTGAATTCAGATTAACTTCCTATGTAGAGAATTTGAATGGTAGATTTTATTTTCAGCATCTATGAAGGTATCACATCATATGTCTTGCTGAAAAAATGGGTTGAATGTGTGCAGCAGACTCGTGTGGCTTCCAGGAATCAAGATCTAATGGCATAAAGCTTTCTATTTGAAAGAGTCAGCTTTTTCTACATTTAGAGGTGCTGCAAAAATGCCTTAAAAAGTAAATTCTTTCTTTTATGGACATCTCAAGTTCAAAAACCTGCTAAACTGATTTCACGGTTTCTTTTTTTCCTGTTAAAAAACCTTAGCAACTGGCTTGAGAACCTGCATGCCTAGTTGCAAATTAAAATTAGAATGGACACTTGTAGAACAGCTCTATAATAGAAAGGCAGATAGATCACTGATTATATCATTGCCAGCAGGCACCATTATAACAGGGTTGTTTTAACTCTACCCTCTAGCAAAGATTTTATCTGTCTGAAATGTAAATGAAATGGAATTCTGGTGACCTTGGTACAGTCCAGACAAGCAAAAATCTTTAGAATACATTTGAAAAGGAGCAAGAATTTTGGATAAGCAGGATTTTGAGAAATATTCAAAGCAGAAGGCTCACTAACATTAGAGGTAATCAGCAAAAAAAAGACATATGAAACAGTAGCTTGCATTTAAGACGACATATCTTAAAATGTGTTCAAGGAAGTTCAAAGAAGAATTTTAGGCCTACTAAAATCACTAACTAGATATTAAGGCATTAGTGGGACAATGTAATTTAATGGATTTCAGATACTTTGCTGGGTCCAAAAAGGCAAAGTATTGAAAAGCTTTCTCATAGAACACTAGAACTGGAAGGGACCTTGAGAAGTCATTGAGTCCAGTCCCCTGCCCTCACGGCAGGACCCAGGACTGTCTAGACCATCCCTGATAGATGTCTATCTAACCTGCTCTTAAATATCTCCAAGAGATGGAGATTCCACAACCTCCCTAGGCAATTTATGCCAGTGTTTAACCACCCTAGCTCTGTCTAGGCTCCGGAGTTTTATCAGAAAAAGTTACACAAATTGTGCTCCGCAATTTGCGTACCTTTTTCCAATTCTTTTTTCGGAAGAGGCTTTTCCAAAATTTGGCCCATCTACACTGGGCCAAATTTTGGAAAAACCTCCTCTTTCAGAAGAACCCTTACTCCTCATGAAATGAGGAAGACAGGGGCTTCTGAAAGAGCGTGTCTGCTCTTCCGCAAAAAATGTTGGAAGAGCAGATGCGTTCCCTGGATACGGCGGAGTTTTTCCAGGATCCCTCCGGTGTCCTGGAAAAACTCTGTAGTCTAAATATAGCCCCTGACAGTTAGGAAGTTTTTCCTTATGTCCAACCTAAACCTCCCCTGCTGCAGTTTAAGCCCATCACTTCTTGTCCTATCCTCAGAGGCCAAGGAGAACAATTTTAATTGATCATATTAACTGATCTGTGGCTTTGAGGTGGAAATGGATATTATTTGTTTAAAAACACTCAAATTAAAAAAGGACAGCTTGAGCTGGCACCTGTCAATGGAAATTTGAAAATTGTGTTCTGGAATTTGCAGGCACATCTCTTTCTATCTTTGCGCCAACTTTATGGGGAGGGGGCTTAGCCTCAGACATCTACGTTCTAATGTACTCTCAAAACTTTTCTAATAGTCTACATTTTTCTGCAACAGAAAAGTTCTAAGGTACTAAGAAATGTGGATTTGTAGGTAGAAATAGGGAGAGGAATCCTGGTGATCCTGAGAGGCCCCAAAGACTGCAGTGAGGGCAATAATTGGAGTGATCTCTACTCACTGGCAGCACAGGTCCTGGGGGAGTTACTCTGCTCTGCTGGCTGTATTGCTTCTTGAGCTGTGTCTACACTGGAACTTTTTGTTGCCAAAAACTGCCTTTTGTTGACAAAACAGTGAGAGCATATGCACTACAATGCAATTTTTGCCAGGAAAAACACCCTGTTTTGGCGACAAAAAATTTCCACCCCCACAAGAGACTTTTGTATTTTCCCCTCCCTTTTTTGCTGACAAAGAGCCGGTTCAGACTCTGTTTTGTTAAGAGAACTGGCTTCTGCCAATATCCTATGATGCCTGCCTTGATGGCTCTGCTCAATATTTTGTGATCTCTGCTGCCCTGCAGGCAAGCACCTCTCCCCTTTCAAAGCTCCAGGAAGTATCTGATAGCTGAGTGGGACCAAAGAACAAATCACTGGAATGCTTCTGTTCTGCCCAGCACTAGAAAGACAGCAGCAGGCAGACTGCTGCCACAATAGGAGGGCTGGAGAGACCACTTTGCTGCTTTGACATTCCTCAGCATGGAGAGCTTAGAGACCTAAGAGGGAATGCCAAGAAGCACAGGGATCAGCTCTGTCTTCCCACAACACCACACTATGGGATGCTGACCCACATTGCTTTGCACTGCAACAGGATGCTAGCAAAGTGTCCATGAAATGTCAACAATGGGAGGAAGAAAAACTGGATTGATCAGTTTTTACTTTTGGTGACTTTTTGCATGATGACAGCACTTTTGTTGCCAAACCATCCAAGTGTAGACATAGCTTTGGTGTAGCATTTTCTGCCATGTGGATATCTGTGAGCTCTAGAGCATGTTGTAAGAGCATCTATACCTCCTGTGGTCAAGGACATAAGCTCTTTTGACCCATTGGAGTGCTGACCTCAGAAAGCTGGAGTAGGTTCACAGACTGAAAATAACAGAGGGGCACAGCAGGTGATTTCACTTCTTTCTTGCCACCTCCATGAAACCAAGCAGTCTCCCCCAGCTGTGGAGCAGAATGGGTCTGACTAATTTCCCCCATCCTCACCCTACTCATTTTGAATGACAATTAAATAGACATTCCCTGTGAACAATTCTAGTAATCTGCAGGTTCAGTCAGCAGAGGAAACTTTAAGAGCAGCAACATGCAGGTGGGTCAGACTGAGTCAGGTATTTTGAATGTGAAAATAATAAGGAAAATACAGATGTGTAGCCCCACCCTTTAAAAATGAATCACAGGGGATGTCTTGCTGTAATCAGAGATGTGACAGTAGCACATGTAGCTTTGCTTTGGCTCACTGTAATAATAAGAACAGTGAGCCTGCTGCAGTCCTGGCTAACTGCTCAGGAATGTACCTAGATCCAGGGGTGGGGTATTCTGTGCTGCCTATTAGAGGTAGCCAAAGCCAAGCTATGTATACTGCTGTCACACCTCTGGTCTGGGTAAAAATTTCCCCAAAGTTTGGGGTTATCAGATTTTGGGCTTTTGTTCAGGCCCCTTGCTTAGTATTGGCAGAACAAATCTGAATACAGCAATGAAGAAACAGAATGGGATACTGAGTCCTGGAAGGTTTCCATTTATCTTATTTAGAAAGGATTGGTTTAAGAATGAGAATTTTTGAAAGTTCCTCTTTTTTAGCTGTATCTGCCTATGGGGAAGGGTACAAATTCTTTACAGAGCTACTGAGTTCTTTTATAGTGTTTTACCACCTCCAGAGTCTTAAACAATTTAGGGGTAGTTTAGCTCTTCCCTCATCCCATTTGTTTTGCTTGACTGGATCCCATCAATTGATGGAGGCCAGATTTCATTTTGAGATGATTATGGAACAGAAAAGACTTGAAATAAAATAAGAGTTTTAGATATTAATTTAGATAAAAGATATTAATTGCATTGGAGTAGTAGAAGGCTGATTGTGTCTCTTTTCTCTCAATGAGAAACCACCCAGATTTGGAATTTACAAAACTTCACTCAGATTTTGATCTTGTAAAATCCTATCATGACTGATTCAGATCTGGATTATAGTGTGTCTCATTTTATGGGGTCAGATTATTTTAAAAAAAGCTTCCACTCATAATCCATCTCTAGATTAAACTCAAAAGTGTGGTGGGGAAGGGGAAATTTTCATAATTGCTCACCAATCAACAGCTCCCATTTAGGAATCAAAATAATTAGACAGATTTTCCAGAGCAATTTAAGGACAGGGTGCTGAGAATTCTGAAAATATTCCCCTTTATTGTGGTGCTTAAGTGGGAACAGCTGGCCCCAGTTATGAGCTTAGACCAGTTCTGAAAATCTGCCTTGGATATATATTTATTTCTACTGGCATGAAATAAATATCTGTGCATAGGATTTGCACTGCTTTTTGCATGGTAAATCAGCCTTCGGTATTCCTTTGTTTAAATATAATGTGCCACATTCTTGCTGGGTGTAAATGCCTTTGGTTTCAGTGAAGTTACTATTCAATGATACTAGAGAAATTTATTCAATGATATTAGGCAGACCTGGCAGGGGAGGTAATATATTTTATTGGTGGAACTTGTGCTGGTGAATGACAAAGGCTTATAAAAAGGAGAGTGATACATTAATCTACTTAACCACTGAGGATGGGACAAAAAGCAATGGGTTTAAATTGCAACAAGGGATATTCAGATTAAATATGAGGAGAAAACTTCCTAACTGTAAAGGTATTTAAGCACTAGAACAAATCACCTAGGGAGCTTTTAAAATCTCTGTCATTGGAAGTTTTTAAGAGCATGTTAGACAAACACCTGTCAGGGATGATCTAAATAATATTTAGTCCTGCCTCAGTGCAGAGGGCTGGACTAGACAATCTATTGAGGTCCCTTCCAGTCCTATATTTCTATGATTCTATGAAACTCTTTCCTAACATTACTTTTCTCATGTGTGCAGTGCTGCATGACCCACATGGATGTTATTTACCAATAGGAATGGAGTTAGTTTGCAGCCTCACACAGGAAGGGGAGGTGTGTCTGAGACAATTTTTCTAGGGGAGATATAGCTCACAATTCAGGAATGCAACATTTCCGCATTCTGTGAAGATTCTACATGGTGCTCTTCTTCCATTCTGGTTTGGGCCAGATATTACCAAAATATTACCTGACCTGCCTTGTCTCTCTGGGTACGTCTAGACAGAGGGGCTATTTTGGGATACCAGAGGTATCCCAAAATAGTTACCCTGCGTCTTTTAAACACACCTATTATTTCAAAATAATGGAAGTGCTATTCTGGCATCCCTGAGGGTTAAGGGATGTCTTGAAATACCATGTTATTTCAAAATTTGGTGCTATATAGATGCGCTAAATTTCAAAATAAGCTATTTTGAAATACAATCGAAATAAGATACGCAATTTGTGTAGCGCAAATTGTGTATCTTATTTCAAGTTTAGGGTGCTGTGTAGATGCACCCTCTAATAACCTGGGTTCAACCTGGCTACATCAGTGCTGCCAACACTATTTCAGCTACTAAATGGTGTCCTCTATGGCCATGTTGCGGTATACATCACTACACTAACTTATAGAGAACATCAAGATTTTCATGGTTCTAGCCTGCTGAAGAATATGGATATTTAGAGCCTTTTTTTTACCTTATTGGCTGCTAACTTTGTTGTAAGACAAAATTACAACAATTGTGTTTTATAATAGTTTTTTTCATAGTTTTTTCAAAGAGGTAAAAGAACATAGCAAACACTAAAATGCTTTCCCAAGCTCCATGAAAAATAAGAGGCTTATCCACTAACCTTTAGAAATGGTTACAAGAAAAAGGAGCGAAATCAAATGTTTCTAGGCAGTGTATTCCACAGCAAGGGGGCATAATGAGAGAAAGTATGACTGCCTAGTGCTTAATAGCTGACTTTCAAGACCTCAAAAATGGTTCAAATTAGGGAATCTGTGTACTTGTCCTAGGGTATCAAGCGAATCAATGAAAAAACAGTGTTTAAACCATGGAAAATGTTGCTTTGTGTATGAACAGCAGTATTCCTGTACAAGCCTATAGGAACGTTTAAGTGCATAGCTGCAATTATTACAGTATGTGGGAAGATAATTAGAAAATGATAAGGCAGTTGTCCATAATGGTACTATTGAGCATACCTGTGAGTGATGGCACAGCCAGCCATGAGCCTCGTACTGCTATTTGCACATCATATGTATTAATTGATATGCAGATTACTTACAGAAGAGTTAGGTTCTGTTTAATGTGAACTCCTGCATGGTTATTACATTGAATTATACCTGTCCAGTTACCCACATGAACAGTCTTGTATTTAGGATTAAATAGTAAAGTCCTATGTCTCAAATGCATAGGGTTCTTGTGAGCTGGAGAGGGGGCTAAAGGAGGAACGTGACCTAAGTGAGGGGTGAGAAAATAGATTTTAGGGGTCCTTGAATGTATTGTACCTTTGCAGTACATGACAAAGATACTGCCATGAGGGTACTGCAGAATGGATCATGCTTAACAATGACATATGCCACCCCTGTTATGCAGCTGTAGCCTCCCCTTCTTCCAGTGCTGATTTTCAGCCTTCAGTATGCATGTGGCAGGGTGGTGGCCTAGTCATGCTGTCAAACTTTTCAAGATGTTTTTCATAGGCCAGGTGTACACGAGGGGGGCAAAGTCGAACTAAGGCACACAATGGTAGGTACATGAATAGCATCGCTGGGGTCGATGTACATTACTGCAGTGTCTCAATGGGGGGAGAGAAGGAGGGGTGTCAATGGGAGAGTTGCTCCCTTCGATTCCCCTTACTCTTAGTGACCTGGTGGAGTACCGGAATTGACATGAGTGAGATCAATGGTTGATGTAGAGTGTCCTTTCTAGATCTGCTAAATTGACCCCAGGAGTTTGATCTCTGCAGCATTGGCCTCCCGGTAAGTGAAAATAAGGCCTTTGTCACCAAGGCTATGTCTAGACAGCGGTGCTGTTTTGGGATACTGGATGTATCCCAAAAGAGCAACTCCACATCTTTAAACACACCCATTATTCTGATGTGTAAATAGCACCAATTTTCAAAATAAGCTATTTAGAAATTACCTAGAAATAAACTATGCAATGTGCATAGCCCAAATTGAGTAGGTTATTTCGAGGTAAGGGTGCAGTGTAGATGTACCCCTAGAGAATTTGAGCTTCTGATGAACAAAAGAACAGGTTATAGACCCAGTGAATCTTCAGCAATGATGTAAATGCCTCAGAGAGTAGGGATGTTCCATTCAGAAAAGCATCCAAACATCTGAGGGTGATTCTCTGCTGTCCCTAACTGAGCATGGCTTCTAAATGGTACATTATGAAACAGCTGTAGAAAACTGTGATTAAAGTTTGCCAGCTGAGACATCTAAATCAAGTTTCTCATTCCACACCAGGCTGGGAGATGATAATGAAAGGACTAGTATATTGACTTGTTACTCAGATGGAAGTTTTGAAGATTATAATGTGATCCTGAGAATTAAGAATAATAAATACAGATCCATTTACAGGCCTACTCGAGACAGTGATGATGAAGAGGATGAAGAGAGGAAAGGAAGAGGCTGTAGCCTTCAGTACCAGCATGCCATGGTTCGAGTTCTCACACAGTTTGTAGCAGAGTCTTCTGATTTTGGAGGCCAGCTGACCTACATGTTGGGATCTGAGTGGCAGTTTGATATCACGGATCTCGTGTCCGATTTCATGAAGGTGGAAGAACCTAAGATTGCTAAATTACAGGATGGACGGGTACTAGTTGGCCGTGAACATGGGATAACTACAGTTCAGGTAACAGCTTAAAATATATCCATAAAGTCAGTGGGGAGAATTTGGGGTGAGTGCAGTTGATTACTGATTGTAATATAAAATGCTGTTATGTCTGAGGCAAGCATTAATTTAACACAGAAGCCTGAATAGGTTTCATTTTTGTTTCCAGTCATTTTCATTGCTTGATTTTTAATTACAGTAACATAATCCAATTTGGGACAGTTTTTCTATATTTGCTTATATAACCTCCCATTATATTCTTGTATACAAAGTCTATATTTTGGACCAAAAATAAAAGGACAGTGACATTTTGGGCATGAACTAACACTCAGTGAATAGAAAGATTCCCATTGACTTCATAGGCATTGGAATCAACATCCTTTAGGATAGATTTTCAAAGGTATTTAGGCACCTACAGGTGAAGATAAGCATTAACTGGGATATAGAAGAGCACTTGAGCAGGTTAGGTAACTAAATCTCATTGAAAGTCAATGGATGTTAAGTGCCCAATTTACCTGGGCACTTTTGGCAACCCCGCTAGCATCTTTAAGCATCTAAATACCTTTGGAAATCTGGACGTCTGGCTCTTTCAAGAGATCAGCTCAGCTGAGTTCTTACAAGTATTATATTCTGAGGCCAGCAGATTCTGTATTTCTCTTCTCTCAAATTATAGTATTAGTATTATTCAATAGCCAGCAGTGTAATTATATCAATAGGAGATTCTGCAGAAATTGTAAATGTAACTATCTATTTTTTAAAAATTAAATCAATTATGTTTAGTTCATTAATCTCAATTCTCTACCCATGCTGCACAGGGATGAGTCTGTAATTTAAAAACAATGACATGTTTTTTGGCATATATAGTAATTAAATAGTAAATGGGTGTAACGTTTTGGGAAACTTCAGTTATAGCTTATAAAGGAATGCAGGAAACACAGAACTCAATTGAAAATGTACCAATCAGTGAGTCGAGTTACTATTTTATACCATTGCACCACTCGCTGTTTAATACAAGAAAGCATCTTTGCTCTTTGAAGGTGCTGTCGCCTCTCTCTGACTCCATCTTGGCAGAGAAGACAGTAACAGTGCTGGATGACCGCGTCACAATTACAGACTTAGGGGTTCAACTTGTCACGGGCTTGTCCCTGTCTTTACAAATAAGCAAAGGAAATAAGAGAACTATTGTCTCCACAGCATCTGCTTGTGATATTCTTCATACTCCAAAACAGGTATGGTCCAAAAGTATATTGAGTATAATAATTAATAGGTTTGCTTACTGTGTTTTGTAGGATCAAGGGAGAAGCCTATGGTAGAGCTATGCAGCATGTATAAAGTGTGCCTGTTTGAAAAACAGTACGTCTCATGCAGCTTAAGACAGAGTTCCTCATTGGAGAAGTGTATTTGTCACTGAGGTGGGAATGTGTAACTCCCAAGGCACATTAGTGTGCTACAAGAAGATTTACCTGGTATTGCTTGGGTCTTTCAGCATCTCCAGCGGGTATGGGGGGAGGGACAGGACTGGGCTGTCTAGTGACTCTCATGCAGGAGTGGGGTGGGCAGGACTGGGCTGGGGGATGACCAGGACTGCTGGCCAGCAGGGCTCCCCCCATATCTGGCGCTGCAGCCAAGAACCAGGGAGGGCTTTGTGGACAGGGGGACCGCTTCCCTGGGCCAAAAGCCAGCAATGTGGAGAAGACCTGGCCCCATCTGGTCACTCTCTTCCTGGTGCGGCCATCCCTATTCAATCCTATAGCCCTGGCAGACTGAAGTAGCATGGCTTTTGCATGATTAGGCCTATCTATTCATTCAGATGAGATGGATCAGATTTGGCCACCCTTCTTGATGCTGACCTTATTCTGTAAGTAGTCCCAGAGTAAAAGTGAAATTATGAAAGGAGTAGGGCATATAACACAATGTGAGAGTGGCAGATTCTACTCCTATGAAAACAGGTAAGATTTTTACCTATTAACCAAAGCAGTTAGGTTTTGATAGTGCCGTATGCCATGTGCAGCTATGTTTGTCTCATGCTTATTGCTACTGCGAAAAATATTGCGTTTGAGCAAATGACTCTCCAGATGTAAGCAGGAGCACATTTGTGTAAGTGTCTTTGTGGTGTCCAAAAGAAACTACAGTCATTTCTATACCGTTCAGATACCACTGCAACAGTGTTCCCTTTAAGCTATGCAGCAGCACAGCTTCACAGGAGATTAATCAGCCCCACCCAGTCAGAGGTTCAGGCGGGGCAAATTAATCACCTGTGAAGTTGTGGTGCTGTGCAGCTTAGAGGGAACACTGTACTGCAGTGTTAGAAATAACTGTGATTGAAAATGATAAATATTTCATTCAAATCTGTTTCATAATGCATTCTGTTTAAATAAGCTGAGCGTGAATGCCACACCAAGTGCATTATATTACACATTAGGTTAAAGCCAAGGAGCATTTTCAAAATGTCCCGTTACTCGCCATTTTTCTAAATTTACTAAAAATCATGATATTGGAAATCCAATTAATTTCATCAGTGGGCTTCGATGTTGAAAAGTGCCTGCTCGCTTTGTACCCAAAAGGAATTGTGAGTATAATTTTGCAGGCACATTTTATTAGGTGGCATCTGCACATAAGATAAATATCTAAATAGAGCAGAGCACACAAAGCTGTAGATGCAAAACCTGAAATTGAATGGAAGCATTTTTGCAAAAACACAGAAACAAAGCTATGCAGTATATTTATATCACTAGGGTCAAATAAGCATAAGCTCTGAAAACCCTAATACATGGTGTCTTATCTTTCTCTCCTTTCCCTCTTTTAGGAAGCCGTAGTCAGCACTTGGATTTTGTTCAGTGATGGCACTGTGACACCTTTAGATATTTATGACTCCAAGGATTTTTCTGTTACAGTAACTTCCCTGGATGAGATGGTGATATCTGCCCAGCAAAACTTTCAATCTAAGTGGCCTCTGGTTGTTGCAGAGGGTAATGGGCAAGGACCCTTGATTAAAATTGAAATGGTGATCAGTGAACCTTGCCAGAAGACAAAGCGAAAGAGCATTCTGGCTGTTGGGAAAGGAAATGTCAAAGTGAAATTTGGTCAGAGAGGTTCTGACCACAAAGGAAGCACCAATGGCATTGATGATGTAGATAGAGAGTTTAACCACCATGTGAACAATGCTATAGAGAAGACGGCAGAAGAAGAGAGGACATTGCAAGAATGGGCCAAACAGGGGACATTTTTTAATCATGAAGACAATGCCAGCAAAAGCACAACTTCCAAATCTCCTATTGATCAGGAAAAGACTCACGAGGATAGCCTCCAAAGTAATCCAACTGCATTCACAAGTTTTCCTGCCCAAGTAGAGTTACCAGGGCAGAATAATCCCAATGATCTTGCGTTGACTTCTAGAGGGTTAACTGATTTGGAGATTGGCATGTATGCTCTGCTGTGTGTTTTCTGCCTAGCAATTTTGGTCTTCTTAATTAACTGCGTGGCATTTGCTTGGAAGTACAGACACAAAAGGTTTGCTGTGAGCGAGCAAGGCAACATCCCACATTCTCATGACTGGGTCTGGCTTGGAAACGAGATAGAACTCTTAGATAACCCAGTTGACATTTCGCTCCCATCTGAGGACTGCACTACCATGAGTGACAGAGGGATGCAGTTTGAAGAAAGCAACTTTCTCCTTAATGGGAGCGCTCAGAAGACTCTTCATAATCAGATCCTCAGATCTTGTGAGTATGCTTGTGAGAAGGAAGTTAAAAGTGAACCTATAAATCCATCTGGGCCAAAACGGAAGCGAGTCAAGTTCACTTCATATACCACGATACTGCCAGAGGATGGAGGTCCTTACACCAACTCAATTCTGTTTGACAATGACGATAACATTAAATGGGTCTGTCAAGATATGAATCTTGGTGATTCCAAGGAACTTAGAGACTATATGGAAAGACTGCAAGACAATATGTAAAATACTTTCTAATGTTTGTATTCACCTTTATGCCTTCTGTTTCATGGATAGTGGAGCAGTCAGTCCAGTCAGCAATAGGAGGTTACCACAGAGTCTAACATTTGGAGCTCCCAAGATGATAACTGCATGTCGTCGAGTGGGTACAGGAGGCTGGCTGAGTTAATCCTGTTTCACTATAAACCAGGATGTGCCCCTGAAACAACTCCATGTAGATGTTGAAGGTGTCGCACATGATGGCTGTTTTCGTATACTGCCTGGTACTGGCTAAATGCTAATACAATTATGCTCAGACTCAGAGGAGACTACGTTTGTTTGTCAACTCATGATAAACAGTGAATCAGAAAACAAGGGATTTGGGGGTTGATTTTTCTAATCATCATCCTTTGTAAAGCACAGTGGATATTTCTTGCATACAGCCTGAGAGTAGGCTTACTGTAAAAGAGATCTGAATCAATCTGTCCAATTTTATTGGCCTATGAGCAATGCAGCCAAGTAGTCTCATTATTTTTTACAGAGGCATACACCCACATGTGGTTAATTTCTTATCTGTATTGTTTATGAAGATTGTTTGATTTAGGGGACATTTAATATTTTCTTTGGAGACTTTTTTTGGTTGTACCAAAGTGTACCACAGTATATTTACAGGTAATTCAGGTTTTCTATTCATGTGCATTAGCCCTCTAGAATACCTCTTCATCGCTGACTATCTTTCTCCTTCCCATGCAAATCTTTAATATTTTAAATGTAGAAACGTATTAGTAATCTTACACTGGAAAGGGGTTGTATCTTCTTACAGGGAACTGTATATACAACAATAAACCCTGGAAAATAAAAATCAAGGTGCAGTCCTGGGTTTATTTTTATCATTTGATTATATGAAAAATAATTTGAAACAAAGTAAATACATGATAAAGAAAAATGCTTCTAATGAAACAACAACAGTTATGGAAATTCTTTGTGGGCAACACATGTTGTTTTTACAACATTAAATGCAAACATGATATTGAAATGCACTGAACAGGAAGCAAAATTCTTGGGATATAAGCAAAATTTTTAAACTGTCATTAGACAGTGCTAAAAAATATATTAATGCTGCAGTTTAGCAGCATGAACACATCTATCTACAATGGCTGGTGCACGTAAGCCTTATCTAAAAGCCATCTCTAATCATACGTCTGGTACAGAGAAAACTTTTACAACAGGTTCCATCACAAAAGAAAATACCAGGCACAGTTATATATAATGATTATCCCCAGACTTGACAGGAGTACTGGAGATTCAAAGCTTCCATTTCATGAACTTTATATGCATTTTTACATTGAAATACAATTAAAATGTGTTGAAAATTATAGCCAAGAAACCTTTCTGCGTGAAATGTCTAAGAGAAGCAGAAAAGTATATTGGGCCCATCATGAGAAATGACACCTGATCCAAATGCAACTCACATCCCTCTGCTCTCTCAAACTAATAAAAATAATGAACATAATGGCACTTACGGATGGGATGGCTCTATTAATGGTAGACAAGAGTCTTAAGCCACATTGTTTATACTGAACAAGCCTTGAAAAAGGGTGAAATGGTAATTTTTGTGTTTTACATCAGACGTTATGTAGCTGTGAGACCAGGATCACTAAAAGTAGAGTGCACATCTTTCCATGCTGGTGTTCCACTGTGTGCACATATAAAATAAACTATGAAGAATAAAAAAACAGACAATACAAAAGGAATGTATAGTTTAGCATGGAGGTTAGCCGAGCTGATGAAGAATTTTACATAAGCCAGACTACTGTCTAGTTCAGGATTTGCTTGGTTTTGGAGCCTTGACCTTCGTACAATATAGGAGTCACACACAGCAAGTCCACCTAGACATTGTCACAAAATATAAATAATTAAAAATATAAGTAGTTTACAAAAACTCAATTAAAAAGGGAACCAGAATTTAGCCTCCCATACAAATCTTGCAAAGACACAAAATAGTCTGGAACTACAAAAATATATTCAAGTTTAAACTTTAAAAGATCTAACATGCTACATAAAAGTTCAGAAATAGAAAATGATAATAAATAAACACGCAGAGGGCCAAAAATAAAACAAAAAGCGAAGACAACAATAAAAGCTGAACATGAGACTGCCCAAAGTGCCTCCCTTAGTTGCAGTGGTGTAAATGCAGAAACCATTAAAAGCAGTGGAATTAGTCTGGATGCATGTCAGTGTAAAAGCACCACTAGAGTGAAATGAACACTATTTGCAGATCAAGTGAAGCAACATCACTGATTAACCAAAAACATCACTGCTGATTAACAAAAGGAAGGAATGACATTAGGAGGCAGATTATACATCATCAAGAAACTTCAAATGACTAATAAAAATCTATCCAGTCTCTCAATTCCCTCCTCCCCCTGCTCTAATAATGACTGGCTTAATGTGCCCATATCTATTAAGCTTATGTAGCTGTAGAGATGGGAAACTC
Organism: Pelochelys cantorii; assembly: GCA_032595735.1. Lineage (NCBI taxonomy): Eukaryota > Metazoa > Chordata > Testudines > Trionychidae > Pelochelys > Pelochelys cantorii. The sequence continues at coordinate 25,877,695 of CM064342.1, read as the reverse complement.
CTTTGGCTCCATACAGAATTAGCCAGTGCTTTGTGTGATGTCTACTGTTCTACACAAAGAAAAGGAAACATGTTGTGTGGAGGTTGTTTTTTGTCCCCTGCCCCATTCCCTGAAAACTACGAATAAAAGGGAAGATTCATTGAATATGTTGATTCTTGGCAACTTCAGAACTGTGCAATGCCCAACCCTCAGCTGCTGTAAATTATACAGTGGTTAGCTACAACAGCCGAAGATATAGCCCATGGAGAATATTGAAGAAAGAGTTCATTTCCCACCATGTAGAACTATTATATTTCATTTGGACATTATAGACTAGCTCCATATGGCTTGCCTATACACACTTCCTGATTTAAATACCAGTTTGGGAAAATAGCCCCCTTTCCCCCATACTCCTCTTAATGTAGGTACCAGCTGCTGTTTCTTAGTTCTCATTGGGGAATGTACAAGAAAATCTTCCAGCTATATGATTCAGTAGAAAAAAGTATATTATATAATGGGAGACAATTTTTATTTCAAGGTGGAGTACATCACGAATGGGATACCAAATATACATAGAAGATGTGTTCTTTTCTGAAATACATCTTGTATATACTACATTGAAATACACTGTATAGCAGGGATGGGCAACCTAGGCTAGTGAGTGGGCCACATAAATGGCCCTCGATCCCAGTGGGCCCCAAGATTGTCCAAATCAAGAAGGTCTCCTGGGATAGGATAGTTTTGCTCATTGCACTTGGGTATCTAGCATTTGCAGGGTATGTCAATTAAACCATAGCAGCACTTTGGATACAGAGGGAATGCACAGCTCTCACAGTCAGTGTTGTGTGCAATCAGCACACACTTCACTTCACTTCATGTGCCCTTGCTTTACGTGTGTGTCACTTTAATAATACTGGTAGGCAAAACATTATGTGGATGGAAACCAGCAGAATCTGGCCACCCTGTGCATGTGCAATAGTAACAAAAAATGTCTTGTAGGCCACACATAGTATCCTGAGGGGTAGCATGTAGCCTACGGGCCACAGGTTGCCCACATCTGCTGTATAGTATATAGTGAAATACATACGCTAACTACTAAATCTATAACAATGACTATGTATACTCATCATACCCCAATATTTATTCAGTATGGTAAGTCTTAGCTGTATAACATAAGAAATGTGTACAAAATAAACTGTAAATTCAGACAATAGCAGCTGATTTTCCTACCTGTGTAATTTGTATAACAATTAAGTTATCCAAGCTTCAGTTTACATCATTAAATGCACCATTTTTAAAAGTTAATTTTCTATTTGTTAGAGTTCAGAAATAAGACTTCACTCTCCAGCAAAGAAGCACTTGAATGATGTTGTGAAACTTGTGAACTCTAACCCAGAGATAAACAGATTCCTCATGTGATTCTTCAATTTAACTCTACTATTTTAATCACACAAAAAGGTGATGGGCCATCACTGTGGTGTGATGAGGTGTGGGGTTATAACAACATGCACTCTTTTGGCAAACCAAGAACATGTGGGATTTGACTCCCTGGATGCCCATTACCCACATCGGGGTGGACTTTCAAGTTTTGATACAATGTTTCATACAATCTTATGCATACAATCTTATCCAACCCACTGTTTTCATACTGAGACACTGGGGAAAGGGTGTGATAATCTGAGGGGCTAAAATGCAAAATTTCTGTGAATGATGCACATCATCCAAGGTTTCACGATCTCAGTAAGTACAATCCTATGGTTGTATGAAATATGCTTGTAGATCTGGGAAATGGGTTTATAGTTAACCTCAGGCCTGTGCATTTCCCAATGCAAATAATGGGCAAGCTTCTTAGTTCTACTATCCTGGTGTGAATCTAGAATAATGTATTTATAGGGCTTTTGGAGTGCACACAAGCATAGTATCTGAGCATCTCCTACCTATTAATTATCCTCATAATACATTAGTAAGGTAGATTGTGGGAACCTGAGACAGATGGCTGATGAGACTTGTCCAAGGTCCATGGCAAATCCAAAAATATTATGGAGCTGTTCTGTGGGACTGCGTGCTACTCTTAAACATAAGACCACCCTCCCTTCTACCGCAAATACAGTAAATGGAATCAGAGTTCCATATGTGGCCCTATCCTGCTCTCTTTGAGCTCAAGAGGAATAGATTTGGGACACTAATGCACAGGCTGGCACCTGCCAGTGCCAACAGATTAACTGAGTTTGCCCTAATAGGATCCATTAATGGTGCTTAATTCATTAAAAAAGCCTTTATTTTTAATTTAGTGAAAGTTATCTGGTGGTGAACATCAGTCAGGATCTTCAAAGAAGCCAGAGGATGAATTTTAATAGATTTTGGGCATGTGATTCCCATCAGGCACATTGAAAATTGCAGTAGTAGAAAAGGAGACGTTTTCAGAAGTGACCTCTTGTCCTGCATGGTATTTGTGAGGAATTACTTTGGGTCTTACATTGAGTAGCCTCTTCCTAAACAAAGCATTTCCAAAAAGGTAACTCATATTGTCAGGTTCTTCTCAATGCACGTGAAGCTATCAGAACATGGACTCTTATACCTAGAAAAAAGTCTTGTGTCTCACTTCAAAATCTATAGTTATATTGCCCATAACAAGCCCGACAATCAAATTAAAATGATCAGCTTACATCACTTCTGTCCCTACCACAGATAAGCTTTTTGGGATGCTTTAACAACAGGATGGAGTTGCTGGTGATAGCAGGGGAAAGACTTGATGACTCAGGAGGTCTCTGTCAGTCCTATGTCCTACGTTCAAATGAAAAATGTTACATGGATCAGTAAACAACTGGATGGTAAATATGATACAATTAGAGCCTGGTTTTCAGTTGAAGTTGTATCTGAAATAAACAAGCCTTTAGCATTTGACAGCAGAAGGAGGTTCAGGGCAATATTTATCAAAAGTTAAATAGGACAAATTGTGAAATCCTAATGCAGCTGAAATTCTTACTTGTTTCACTCGGAATTGTGACTGAATCAGGACAGAACAAGGTTGCATGATTCTATTGCATAGGCAAAAGGCTAGATCATTACTGACCAGATTTGAGGCCTGGATAACATGATGGGTCTTTATATTACACAAAACCAAACCGTGCTATTTTCAATCAGTGGAACCGTCTAGCCTGCAAAAAATAGAGCACAAAATGGTGCTGTGAGTTTAGGAAAGTGGTGACATATTGCATTGTATAGTATTTATGAAACGTTGAGGTTTTGATTTGTGAAAATGAAGTGCCATTTTGCAAAACTAAATATTTTTGTAAATTTCTGGATTTACTGAAGTTACTACAGAAAAGCCATTACATTTTTAATTCAAAAGGTACATTTTTATCCATTGAGTTCACTTGACATAATAAATACTTTTAAATTATTCTAGGAAAAATAATTGATCTGTCTTGTTGTACAGGTTGAACCTGGCAACATCCATCATCTGGCATGATTTTAGTTAGCCAGAAGTACACTTATCCTGGGTGCAGCCAAGTTTCCCACAGTCACACAAAGTTTGTTTACAGCCAACAGTCCTGGCTCTCAGTGCTCTGTGCTATTATTTAGCTCTATTTTACCCCTAAATGTCTTCTAAGGGCTAAGTAATCAGTGGAAATGTTGGCAATGCTGAGAGACAATATTGACCTCCCATGATTCGGCAAATTCTCAGGTTCAGCACCAGTCAAGTTCTGAGGGTACCGTACTAGAGACATTCAACCTGTAGTAGGATGAAATTTAGTTAAAATGTAAAGGGAGGACAATGATTTTTGAGGAGAGCCATCTATTTGTCTGACTTTAGATGAAAATTAGTGTTATTCATTCTTGGGCTATATCTCAAAGCCCGCGTGCTGCTCGCAGGGCTGGGGCAGAACGGAGAAGGCTTCACGCTCCCCCCCCCCCCACCCCCAGGCTTTAATTGGCTTGGGAGCGGGGGAACATGCAAAGCCTCCTCCCGCCCTGCCAGGAGCATGTGGTGCTTTGAAGAGCTGCGCGCTGCTCGCAGGGTGGGGGGGGAGAGCAGAGGAGGCTTCACACGCTCCCCCGCCCCCAGGCCAAGCTTCCTTCACCCTGCCCCAGTCCTGCAAGCAGCCCGCGGCACTTCAAAGTGCCACGTGCTCCTCGCAGGGTGGGAGGAGGCTTTCTGCGCTTCCCTGCGGTGGGGGAGCATGCCAAGCCTCTTGCAGGGCATGGGTGCCTAGTGGGAAGGGGGGGCAAAGGGGATCCTCACCCCTAGACCAATCATGATCTGGGGGTGGGGTAGCCCCGCCCCTTCCTGTTTAGGCCCTGCCCCTTCTGAGGTGGCCTGGGGCTACTTAAAAAATTATTGGGCTAACTGCATTTCAATATATTGGACACTACATTTATGTTACAGTGTTTGTATTTTGTAGAGTGAAAATGCTGACAAAAAGAATGAAAACAAATCCATTAAAATGCACATTGCAAACTGTGCTCAAAAGGTGATCCCACACAGTTTGCATAAGTTATTAACTCAAGGGGTGTGTACAGGTCTAGCCCAAAGCCTCCCACTTAACCATCACTTATTCACACCTCATTGTAGTACTTAAGTGGAACTCAACAGTGCCAAGACGTTGCACCGACTTCATGAAGGTGGATTTCACCCCTTTATGAATCAATTATCTGACAGGGTGATGGGGGTTAGGCATGAATTTGTTAATTTTTTTAAAAGCATGTTGAGATTCCAAAATGAACAACACTTGTGATAAGTGCAAGGTGGCATTATTATCCATTTTGCAGCAACACCTTTTTCAAATATTCAAAAATGGATAACAGATACTGCATAAACAGATGCCATTTAATGCAGCAGAGCCTATAAACTATCCTTTAATTTCAGAGATAAAATATTCCGCCTTCAACGGCAAATTAATTTTGACAACATGCTTTATTTTATTTCCCATTGATGGTTTAACAGTGTGTTTTATTTCCACCATTTATATTCAATTTTAGAATACAGGGACCAGACAAAGCCAAAATTAGGTGATGGTGGTGGTTTTGCGGGGGGAGGAGAAGAGTGGAAGGAAGACGAGAACTCATGTTTGTCTGATCCTAGTGATAACCTTGTTAGCTATTCCTCTTAGGTTTTTGTGACTTGGGTAAAGATGTCTATATTAATATCAGTTATTGTAAACAAGGCTCATTTCTATGTCTCTGTGTGATGTACATGTTCTAGGCAGTTTAAGGACATGATGTGCAGTGGATTCCACAGCATGATTAACATCTCTGTAATAGCATCAATGCTGATTGCAACAGCATGAGATGAAATCTGTTAGGTGATATCCTCTGAAACTGAAAATCCTCCAGTAACTCATATTTTTACTGGGCTTCTTTTCTGGAGAAGCTTACCAAAGGCAGGGGGATTTATATGCTGCAAGTGGAGTTAGGCATTAAAACCAAGGCTGCAGAGATGATCCAAAACCCACAGAAGTTAATGAGAATCTTTCCAGATCTAGGATGCTGCTGCACAGTAAATGCAGGGCTAGCTTCTGCCACCTTTATTCACCCTGGGTGCGTCTAGACTGGCAAGATTTTGCGCAAAAGTGGCTGCTTTTGTGCAAAAACTTGCTGCCTGTCTACACTGGCCACGAGAATTTGCACAAGAACACTGACTTTGTAATGTACAAAATCAGTGCTTCTTGCGCAAATACTTTGATGCTCCCGCTCAGGCATAGTAGACAGGAATGTTAATTTCTTGCGCAAGAAAGCCCGATGGCTAAAATGGCCATCGGAGCTTTCTTGCGCAAGAGAGCGTCTATACTAGGCACGGATGCTTTTGCGCAAAAGCACATCTTTTGCGCAAAGGCACATGCCAGTATAGACGCTCTCTTGCGCAAATACTTTTAACGGAAAAACTTTTCCGTTAAAAGTATTTGCGCGAAATCATGCCAGTCTAGATGCAGCCCTTGAGTAATGCCTTATGCGAGGGGTTCTCAAACTTTGTGATACTGTGACCCGCCCCCCTCAGTTGCTTGTGACCCCCCTCTAAGTTGCTCGCCACCCCCCTCTAAGTTGCTCACCACACCCCGGGGGGTCGGGACCCACAGTTTGAGAAACATAGCCTTATGCCATGAATAGGCCAACTGGTTTTTGATACTGATTGAGATATTACTCAAGGGTGACAGACTTTGCCCCATAGGAAAGAGGAAGCGGAGGGGAAATATTCTCTCACCCGCCACTTCTTTAACTCCTCTCCCCTGCCGTGTGACAAATGGGTTATGTGCAGAAAAGAGTCCAGCAACAGCAACTCTGCAGCTTATCCAGTGTTTGCACAGATCCAGTCTGTGAGGAGCAGCATTAAATAGCTTCTGGGGTCAGTGTTTCACTCTGGAGATGTCACGTATCATAGGGATATACTGGTTTCCCTCTCCTCACGGCAGGGCCTGAGAGGAGAGGGGAGCAAGTCTGTTGCATGGACAATATGCACAGGGGGCCAGCAAGTATTTGCTGGGGCTGCTCATCCTATGGGTCACTCTGGCCTCCATCCTTTCCCTTTCCCCATGTTTGTTGCATGTGACCATGATGCAGCAGCTCAAGGTTGATGGGACTTTGGAGCACAGTGTTATTTTTATGATTTATCTACTGAGTGGCAGTGGCATGCTCCATGCTGCTTTGGGCCTGCTGGGGGCCTTCTTTCCCAAGCCTTGGCACATCAGGAGAAAACATAGACAGTAGGGACATATAGTCACCTCAAAAGTTTACCTGCTGTTTTGGTCTCATTTTCACATGCAAGTAGATTTGGACTTGAGTCTTGTTATATGAGAACTTATTCAGCATGGGGACATTCACAAAGTACTTTACACTCAAAGCTTACTACAAAATCAATGAGGAGTCCTGTGGCATCTTAAAGACAAACAGATTTATTTGGGCATAAGCTTCCGTGGGAAAAACCCACTTTGTCAGATGCATGGAGTATAGATAAATATTTTTTTCATCTCCATGCATCTGAGGAAGTGGTTTTTACCCATTAAAACTTAGGCCCAAATAAATCAGTTAGTCCTTACACTGCTACATGACTCTTCATTGCTTTTGCAGAAAAAAACTAACCCAGCTACCCCTCTGGTACAAAATCAAGGATTTGCACTCATATCTGGCTGGGAGATGTAGGACTAATGGCCCATTTGGTCTGGTATCTTCTCACTGGCAGTAGCTGATAGCAGAGAATTCACAGAATGATGCAATGCCCCAGAATAGACAATATTACACTAAGGGTTTGTCTAGACTACAGGTTTTTTTTTTTAAAGTGGCCTTTTTTCGAAAAAACTTCCCCTGTATCTAGACTGCCGCCATGTTCTTTCGAAAGTAAATCAAAAGAACGCAGCGTTTTTTTTTGACCGCAGTAAACCTCATTTTACAAGGAAGGAAGACTTTTTTTGAAAGTGCTCTTTCTAAAAAAGGCATTCTTGAATGCAAACAGGGCTTTTTCGAAAGAGAGCATCCAGACTGCCTGGGTGTTCTCTTTTGAAAAAGCGGCTTGCTTTTTCGAAAGAAGTGGTTGCTGTCTAGATGCTCTCTTTTGAAAGAGGCTTTTTGAAAGAATCTTTCAAAAAAGCCTCTTTTGAAAGAGGCTTGTAGTCTAGACCTAGCCATAGGGTACACCTAGATTACATTCTTCTTTTGAAAGGAGATATGCAAATTCAGTGCTAATTTGCATATCTTCTTCCGATCGCTTTTTTGAAAGTGTTTTTTTTTTCAAAAAAGAAAGCAGTTTAGACACAGTTCTTTCAGAAAAAAACCCTTTTCAAAAGAACCCTGCACACCTCATTTTTTGAGGAAGAAGAGTTCTTTGAAAAAGGGTGTCTAGACTGCTTTTTTTCCCAAAAAAAACTCTTCTGAAAATGGGATCGGAAGAAGATATGCAAATTAGTACTGAATTTGCATATCTTCTTTCGAAAGACGTGCCCTAATATACATACCCTGGTCCATCCATTTGACAAAAGGCCAGTTTGCCAGAAATATGAGCTATGAATCAGTTATTTTTCTAAATCATTTTAAGTTGGAAAACAAATGAGATGAGATGAAAGTACCCATGTCATTTACATTCATGACTTCTGGAGATTTCAGGACACCAGTGCACACACAATGAGAATATCTATTCAATGCATCATCTTCATGGGACAAATGGTGCATACAAAGTATACCTTTGAATCTGCATGTTTGAGCTGGGTTTTGATTTGGCTCGTTACATACGGAATGGGTGAATGGCTTAAGGGCTGCAGTGTGGATTTGACCTTTGAGGGTTTTGCCCTTTGTTTAATATACTATTCCAATTTAACAAACACTTTATCACCAGCAAATCAAGCCAGGATTAATGTTGATTCCAGGCATTTTAGTGCTTGTGCCAGTAGATGCTGGAAGCAAAATTAAGAGGATTTCAGTCACTATTCAGCAGATGATAGATAAGGTTGACTAGCTATCCTGATTTTTAAGGGCAAATCGTGATTTAGAAAGAGTTCAGCTCATTCTCACCATATTTCTATTCTCAGTAGCAGTAGGAAATTATGTGGAAAAAAGGTTGTTAGACCACCTGCTAACACACAGGGATGTAATGAGACATGTTAGGACCACTGTCTGTGCTTTCTGCCATGCTGAAAACCGTGTGATTGCACCACCTGCTGGATCACATTTGTAGTGCAACATTAGTCAAGGGCTCTTACCTGTAAGGTCACCGGCCATTCAAGCAAGAGGTGGGAACACATATATATAAAACCCTGGGAGAGCAATGGTGCCAGTATATAACAAAAATCCTCTAGTAATAGGGAAGTGCTATGTGCCTGAGATAGATTTAGACTTGAATAACAGAAGGTGTTTCATTCAGACTTTTCTCAACAATCTTAAGATTAACCTAACTCTAATCCTACTGTCCCACATGTAGGAGAACTGAAGCCATTTTAAACTAAGCCTGAGTTCTTTAAGAGGACAATTAAAATAGTGTTTGCCAAAGCAAACAACGATCCCCCTGAGCATTATATGATAAATTCTGACTGTGCCATCTTTTGCTACAATAGCTTATAATTTTTGGTTCCCTGTTTACGTATTTCATGAGCAATGTTCCCTCTATTCTTTTACGTCCACATGTGGAAAAAATTTTGTATGTGCAATGAGGCATGTGCAAATGTACACCATGAATAGAAACAAAAATCTTAGGTGTGGGCTCTCAGCTAATCAGCTGGGTGGCATCTGAATCTCTCCTGGGTGGACGCACAAACGCTCACCTTACAGGGAACACTGCATTAATGAGGTTTTTTTTAAATGAGATCTACCCAGCTTAAGACTCAGGTGTTTTGGGCATAGTATGTATTGAACAATGTATGAAAGAAATGTTTATCTGTAAATATTTATCTATACTGTATCTGTACATGTACAGCTGTACTGTAAAGCAACCACACTCATGGACTTGACTAAAACTAACAATCCATCATTAAGTGCATGCACACTGCTTTCTGACTAAATCTTCTGTCATTTTAAAAATATCAGAATTTCAGGATTACGTCATGTAACCTTTCAACACTCAACTTGGAAACACTTTTAAAATGAAGCAGCATTTACCTGTTTTAATAAGCTGGCTTCATCTGAAGTTGGTTGTTTTGCCTTCTGAGTCTTGAAACTGCAGACTGAGGGGGAGAAAGGGAGAAAACACCATCCACCTTTACACACCTCCCCTGAAGTTGCAGAAACTAATTAAGCTCCTTAGCTGATATAAATTGGCATTGCTTCTCTGGCATTAATGGAGCAATGCCAAGTTACAGTATAGAGGATCTGGCTCTTTATGATCCATAAACATCTACCCCGACCACTCAGTCCTTCTGGTGACCTCATGCATGGTTCAGGAGCATGAGTGTCTTCTGAGGTGAGTCAGCACGCTTTAATGAAGAAGTATTTAGCACAATAGTTTGCCTGACATATCGTAGCTCAGCTGAGCTGAGACCCATGTATGGAATTGTGATAACATGCAATGGGCAGACAGGGAAAAAGTCATTCCAGTGACCTCTTTTTAAATGGTTTTGTGCTTACCAGGACCATGCCGTAAGATACATGGAGTTTCCTCATCGCTACTCAGAACTGAAGCATGGGCAGAAACACGGTCACATATTTCCAGAGGCTGAGTCCTTGAGCTGAAAGCAAATAATTTTTTCACTCCGGGCCAGATCTGCTCTAAAGCACTCCTACGTAACTCCACTGAATTCTTCTAGAAAGACAATGATAGTAAGTTCTTTGAACAAAAAGAAGCCATAAAAAGAACATTTGCAAGATATACTGTAATGCAAAACCCACAGGGACCGAATACCAAGGAAATATTCATGACTAGTACTACACAGAGAATCCAAGGTTTTGTTCAGTTCACCCATACCTGCATATTTTACAAGTTTCAGAGAAACAGCAAATATGGTTATCTAGGCTCTGCAATTCTGCCATCAAAGTAAATTTACCCTACAGCATGCTAGCCCCATATACCATTGCACTTTAGATTATGGGTAGAGCACCGCAAATCTGTGGATATCTGCTCTTTATCCATGCGGATTCACATCCGTGGATATGGATGCAGATTTCTGTGGCTCATTTTTGCAGATATGGTTGCGGATGCAGATACAAATATTGTATGTGTGCAGAGCTCTAATTAGGGACTCAAGCTGCATCTTAGACCAACCTGGCTACAGCTCGGGTTGAGAATTAATTACATCTAAATTCATCCCAAATGCAGGTGGTGACATCCTCACATAAGATCTTGGAAGGTGAATGACTGGCCCCTTGAATTATTCATAGGAAAAGGGTTTTCTAAAAGCCATCTTCGTATTACCTCGCACAGAGGAATAGCCTCCATGCAGGAATAGCAGTGAGGATCGTAGAATCATAGAGCTGGAAGAGACCTCAGGAGGTCATCAAGTCCAGCCCCCTGCCTAACGCAGGACCAATCCCAACTAAATCAACCCAGCCAGGGCTTTGTGAAGCCGAGACGTAAAAACCTCTTTGGGATGGAGATTCCACCACCTCCCTAGGTAACCCATTCCAGTACCTCACCACCATCCTAGTGAAATAGTTTTTCCTAATATCCAACCTAGACCTCTCCCACTGTAACTTGAGACCATTGCTTCTTGTTCTGCCATCCGTCACTACTGTGAACAGCTTCTCTCCATCCTCTTTGGAACCTCCCTTCAGGACGTTGAAGGCTGCTATCAAATCCCCCCTCACTCTTCTCTTCTGCAGACTAAACAAACCCAAATCCCTCAGTCTCTCCCCATAGGTCATGCGCTCCAGCCCACTAATAATTTTGGTTGCCCTCCTCTGAACCTTCTCCAATGCATCCACATCCTTTCTATAGTGGGGGCGAGGGGGCAGAACTGGACACAGTACTCCAGAGGTGGCCTCACCAGAGCCAAATAAAGAGGAATAATCACTTCTCTAGATCTGCTGGCAATGCTCCTCCTAATGCAACCTAATATGCCATTAGCCTTCTTGGCTACAAGGGCACACTGTTGACTCATATCCAGCTTCTCATCCACTGTAATCCCTAGGTCCTTTCCCGCCAAACTGCTAATTAGCAATTTGGTCTCCAGCCTGTAACAATGCTTGGGATTCTTCCATTCCAAGTGCAGAACTCTACATTTGTCCTTGTTGAACCTCATCAGATTTCTTTTGGCCCAATCCTATAATCTGTCTAGGTCACTCTGTACCCTATCCGTGCCCTCCAGTGTATCTACCTCTCCTCCTAGCTTCGTGTCATCTGCAAACTTGTTGAGGGTGCAATCCATCCCCTCATCCAGGTCATTAATAAAGATATTGAACAAAACCAGTCCTAGAACAGATCCTTGGGGCACTCTGCTAGAAACTGACTGCCAACCTGACATTGAGCCATTGATCACTACCCATTGGGCCTGACAGTCCAGCCAGCTTTCTATCCGTCTTACAGTCCATTTATCCAATCCATACTCCCTTAACTTGCTGGAAAGAATATTGTGGGAGACCGTATCAAAAGCTTTGCTAAAGTCAAGGTATATCACATCCACTGACTCTTCTATATCCACAGAGCCAGTTACCTAATCATAGAAGCTAATCAGATTGTTCAGACAAGACTTGCCCTTCGTGAATCCATGTTGACTATTCCTGATCACTTTCCCCTCTTCCAAGTGCCTGAAAATGGATTCCTTAAGGATCCCCTCCATGATTTTTCCAGGACTGAGGTAAGGCTGACTGGTCTGTAGCTCCCTGGATTGTCCTTCTTCTCTTTTTTTAAAGATGGGCACTACATTTGCCTTTTTCCAATCATCTGGGATCTCTCCCAATCACGAGTTTTCAAAGATAATGGCCAAAGGCTCCACAATGACATTTGCCAAGTCCCTCTGTACCCGCGGATGCTTTAAATCCGGACCCATGGATCTGTGTATGTTTAGATTTTCTAAATAGTTCCTAACTTGTTCTTTCCCCACCAAGGACTGTTCACCTCTTTCCCCTACTGCGTTGTCTGGGAGCTGACCTTGTCCATGAAGACAGAGGCAAAGAAAGCATTGAGTACTTCAGCTTTTCCCACATCATAGAATCATAGAATACTAGGACTGGAAGGGACCTTGAGAGGTCATCGAGTCCAGTCCCCTACCCTCATGGCAGGACCAAGTACTGTCTAGACCATCCCTGATAGATATTTATCTAACCTACTCTTAAATATCTCCAGAGATGGCGATTCCACAGCCTCCCTGGGCAATTTATTCCAGTGTTTGACTACCCTGACAGTTAGGAACTTTTTTCTAATGTCCAACCTAAACCTCCCTTGCTGCAGTTTAAGCCCATTGCTTCTTGTTTTATCCTCAGAGGCCAAGATGAGCAAGTTTTCTCCCTCCTCCTTATGACACCCTTTTAGATACCTGAAAACTGCTATCATGTCCCCCCTCAATCTTCTCTTTTCTAAACTAAACAAACCCAATTCTTTCAGCCTTCCTTCATAGGTCATGTTCTCTAGACCTTTAATCATTCTTGTTGCTCTTCTCTGGACCCTCTCCAATTTCACCACATCTTTCTTGAAATTCGGTGCCCAGAACTGGACACAATACTCCAACTGAGGCCTACCCAGCACAGAGTAAAGAGGAAGAATGACTTCTCGTGTCTTGCTCACAACACACCTGTTAATGCATCCCAGAATCATGTTTGCTTTTTTTGCAACAGCATCACACTGCTGACTCACATTCATCTTGTGGTCCACTATAACCCCTAGATCCCTTTCTGCCATACTCCTTCCTAGACAGTCGCTTCCCATTCTGTATGTGTGAAACTGATTGTTCCTTCCTAAGTAGAGCACTTTGCATTTGTCTTTATTAAACCAAAGCCCTCTCTCTGACACCACCTGCACAACCACACGTTTACTTCCTTAATTTGACTATCCCTACCTGGACCTTTTCCTTCAATCGGAAGGATGGACGAGAACACCACTTGCACTTCAAATTCCTTGATACTTCTTCCTAGCACTACATAATCTTCAGTGACCTGGTCAAGGTCATTCTTGTCCGTATCATTAGTTCCTGCATGGAAAAGCAAGAAGGGGTAGTGATCCGAAGGTTTGATCAGTTTTGGAAGACTCTTGGTCACATCTGAATGCAAGCTCCTGTAAGCAGCACAGTTCTCAAGATTGCAGGTCTGGATGGCAGATGGATGACTCAGTCCCTCTTAGGAGGGAGTCCCCGATCACCAGCATCTGTCTTCTTCATTTGGGGGTGGTGATTATGGAATCCCCATTCCTAGGACTACACATCCCATGCCTTCCAGGAGATGGTGTTCCCTTCTGATTTCTTCCCTGAGAGGTCCCTGACAAAAGCATTCCCCACTGCAGTGCCTTTGGAGAGAGCCTGAAAGCGGTTACTTACCTCTACAGGAATGGGGGATACCTGAGTTGGCCTTCTTCTTCTAGAGGTTACGTGCTGCCAGTTCTCTTCCTGGTCCTGTACTGCCCTCAGCCTGCTGTGTCTGCAGGATTAAACGCTGCCTTCTGTCAAGGAAGTCTTCATCCTCTCTCATGGAACTTAGGGTCAATACTTGAGCCTCAAGTCTTCTAATTTTTTCTTCTGAAATGGTGACCAGCTTGCACTTAGTGCAAATGAAATCCCTTCTTTATTCCAGGAGGAAGACAAACATGGCACATGCTGGGCAGGTAACAACAGCAGACCTATCACCATCCATACTTGCCTTCCTTCTGAGAGATTCCTCAGATGTTTTTAAATGCCTCCTTGAAGGGCAGGAGAGAAAAAAGAAAAAAAAATTCTTCAAGGAAAGAGCACCAAACACTACGGGGGTCTCCCAGGGTGAATTCCCAGGCAAACACCCATGTTGGCTGCCACCCTGTTCACTGCTCTCTGCATTTGCTCTGGCTGCCTTTTTTAGAAGGCTGAGGCTAGGCCCAGCTCAAAGCTTTGCCTCTGATGCAATCAACCCCTAAAGGCCCACCAGAGCTCAGGAAGTTTTGATAATAATTTAGTGAAAAGATGTTAAAGAATGGCAAGTGTATCACGCCCCATTCCCACTCCCCTTCCAAAGTCCCTCTCAAAACTCCCTGTTATCAGCCACTGTTCACAAGCTCCCTGGTCACTGACTCACTGCTATATAAAGCCTGTGACAAGTTCCTCAAACCAAATCCACAGGGGAAGCTTGGAATTACAATACATATGCAAATTCAATTCAATTAATTATGGACTTAATCAAGATATGGGGTGGTGGAACCTTTATCAATGAAGGTGGTAACTACTTTCTGAATGGTATCCTTCCTGCCTTATCCATCCACTGACTTTGATCTTTATCTACTCAGGTTTAACACCCTTTCTCCTGATACTTTATGCATAGAGGTAGGGGGGTGGGTGACAGAACATCTTTCTTCCCCCCCCTCCTTCCCTTCTCCTATTTATTTCGCATTTCCTTGTTCTCTAATCATAACTCCAGTCATCTGAAGAAGTGGGCTGTGCCCACGAAAGCTCATGATACCATCTACATATTTTGTTAGTCTATAAAGTGCTACCAGACCATTTGCTTGCTGTTTTTTTTCTGTAACAGACTAACTCAGCTGCCCCCTGAAGCTCCTAATACTTCCTTAGTAACAGCAGTCTGGCTCCCAGAAGCACTACCCCAAACCACTGCCTGTATAGTGCAAAAAAAGAGGCAGTCGGAAGACAGATTAAAAATGGGTTTTGTTCTTTCTGTAGCAAGGCTCATTTGTATGAAATTCTGTAAATGTTTCAATCCCCTAAAAATTGCATGCTTTTTTACTGATGTTTTTGCTGCCTATGGTTTGCTCTTCAGCCAGGTGCACCAGATTCCCATCCCTGAAGTGCTCTAAGTCCGCTTCCACAGAAGTGGAAAAGTTTCCTCAGAGGAATAATAGTCTAAACAGAACCCGCCATGTATGGGATGTGTGTGAAATCAGTGAAATGCAGCGGTGCAAATGCTGTGCAGAGCCATTAATGCTTCTACATTCACCAATGTCAACAGAGCAATGTCAGTTTCCAATAGTTGAGTCAGCAGCTCCATAAATCCTGCCTGACCTCTGGCCTGTACTGAACCTACACCCTCATTTGTGATGTGACAACATGGGGGCCTTTACCCTCCAGGCTTAGTGGTGTGCCACACAAGTGGGGATTGGAAACACACTAACGTGGCAGCTTGTTCTCCAGCTGCCTGCATTACACTTGCTCTTTGAGTAAGAAGTCAGCTAGGAGGCTTAGATCAATCGGAATTAGACACCTACACCTCTGAAATGGTTTGGGCCTAAACCCAGGCCCTTGCATTTCACTCCCAACTAGCCTAACTATGGAGCTTGCTGGCCTCTGAGAATCCCTCTTTAAGGCTCCTAACTCTGAGGGCTGTGAACACCACTAAGAATTAGGCCTTGCAATTCCTAAGGCCCTTTGTGAATCTAGCCCTTTGAAGCTCTTGAAGAATCCCACCAATCTACTATTTTTAGACATCTAAATACCCTTAAAAAACATAGCCCTTAGGCCTATGGGAACCTACATCTTACTGGAAATCAACAGAGTTTTGGGGATGTAGGTTCCAAAGGGTAACATTTTCCAAACCATCCCAACTTTTAAAACATTGGTGCACTTAGTGGTGCAACATCTAACTGATTTGGGGGCCTAAATCCCATTTTTAAAGTCATTTAGACACCTAGGTGCCTAAATCTCATCATCAATAAAATGTAGGCTCCTAAGCACCTAAATCCAGTATGAAAATAATAGTCAGGCTCATAAATCAGTTAGGTGCTGCAATACAGCCCAGCAACGCTAACATTTTTAAAAATCTGAGCCTAAATGATTTAGGAGCCTAATGCTATCCTGGAGTCAATGTAATCTGGGTTCCTAAATTGTGCAAGCACTTTTGACAATTGTACCCAACCGTTGTAACACTAGAAGTAACACTAGGAACACAGAGCAAGGTGCCTGTCACTCAGACACACTTTATCCTTCCTGCTGGAGGGGGAAAAAGGACCGTATTCTTTTGGCATTCAAGTGCTCTTTTCCACATAGGTAAATTAGAAAAACACATGCTCTTGTCATTTCTATTGTAGTCACAATTTAGTGATCCAGGAAATCTGAACACGTTCATTGAACAGAAGAGCTCAAGTGAAAAACAAAACCAAAATTAGCAAAAAAACATGCCAGGGGCAACAGCTTTTTATTTTCCACTCTCCTCTCATCTGAGGTCTTCAATTAGTTACAAGACAGTGCATCAGCAGGAATGTCTGCCTCCTTTTCCTTTACTTTGTTCTTTGGATCAGAGGCAGCCTTTCAAGGTTTAGGGGGGGAAAGGCCTCTTTCTTTTTGGTGAATATCAGTTTTTCAATATTCATGGCAGAAATGAAACGTCCTTTGTTTACTTACCATAGACCTAGTTTGACAAAGCCATGGTGTGCTGTTCATATATATGCACCAATGCTTTAAACCGGGAGAAAACCCAGAACCATCTTCCCCACAGAAATAGACCATGACTAACTCAGGATACCATCTACATGTTTTGTTAGTCTATAAAGTGCTACCAGACCATTTGCTTGCTGTTTTTTACATAAACTAAGGAAGCTATTAATTATGGACTGTACCTTCCATCAGTCAGCCAGTAGGGGGCAGTGACAAACATACACCCCTGAACACACCTTGCCAGTCAAAGTTGTGCATGTTCAGGGGAAAAGTTTACAATAAGCCAATACAATTACAAAACAACATTAAATGAGTCAATAAAGGAACCTCCCCATTAGTCACATATGCGCAGTGTAATGCACGTTTCCTTGTCTGGAAAGGGAATTGATACCGAGAAACAGAATTGCGAATACCTAATACTAGGGGTGCAGTAGGAGGGCCAAGTTGTGTAACACCATCTCCAGAGCAACAGACTCACACCTGGAGGCAGGCTTTTTGAGAGGCAGTAGCTAGGTTGACAGAACAGTACATTGACATAGTGTTGCCTACGGTAGGGGTCAGGTCAGTTTAACTGTACCAGTCAGGGGTTTAGATTTGTTACACCCTACTTGACTTAATTTTCTGGTATAGACCAAGCCTATATGTGGACTGCCCTCTGTCTTTCTGCAGTGCAATTTTAGGGTAAGACAAAAGGTTAAGGGCAGCTATATAGCAAGCTATTAGATGAGGGCACAAGGGAAAAAACCATACCCTGGTCAAATCGCTACTGCTGAGCCCTGGACTGTGGCATATCACAGGGAAACCATTTTTCTACAGCTGCCCTAGTCATAGAGCCAAAGTGTTTCTTTTTTATCATTGTGTCTTTAAATCTTTTTACACATTCCAGTTGGGATAAGGAGTCTTTTGTCTCCCCCTCCACTTATCTTCTTCAAGTATTGTAAAAGGGGTAGCAACTTTACTAATTTATTTGCAGAAGCCATTGAAGATTAAATCTAGTGTGATCAAATCCCCTTAAGTAAAATATAAACCTCTACTTCACTGAATTTAAAGCCTAAATCAATAATGGACATGAAATCATCAAGTTTAATCTCAGACGCTGTGAACCCAAGTAATCACTCTTCTTGATATAAAACTAATTCCGTTTGACAATAAAATACTACTAGCTGGTGCCATAAACCAATGGAACAAATAACTTTCTGAACCCTGACAGTTGCTGTCCAAAATCATTACAACAATCTTTCCTGAACTATCAAGCATTTTGTGGTGGTACTGTCCTTAGCAGGACTTTTAGGAAAAACACACACACACACACAGCATAACATGCAATAGCTGTAAGAGTTTACAAATAATTGATGTTAAAAGTAAAGAGCTACAATATTTTCCCCTCTTCCCATTACCCAAAGCAGTGCTACTTGTGCACAGCAGCTACAAAACTATTGACATCAATGAAAGCTATTAGTGCCGGCATAAGGAAAAACAAGGTCCCTCTTTTGGAGTGTTTTGCAAGATCTATCAATACAATGTTAACAGCCCAGAGCAGTTATGGTCTATCATGTCATGCATACTGTATTTTGGGACTCCTTAATTCTCATGCATCATTGACACAATACTGTGGAATGGCTCCTCTGGAAACTTTTTGGACTGTATTGTCAATAGATATCTAGGTAGCTCTTATAAATTATTGCAGTCCACAGTTTCATATTCATAGTACATCCTGTAGCCCAGAGGGCCAGCTTACTTATTTTATAGTCACTGTTTTTTGCAACATATTCGGCTTCATTATATTCAGCAGTAATGTAGGAAACCTACAGGCTATCTCTAGACTGCAAGTTTTCTAAAGAAGCTCTTCCGGAAGAGATCTGAAAAAACGTCTTTCAAAAGAGAGCGTCTACACAACAAACGTGCATTGAAAAAGCAGATCTGCACCTGAACTCCTTCCCCTAGCCCCCTGCACACCTTATGTCTGCACTTTGCGGCTTCTCCAGACTCCAGTGCACCCCAGCTCTGCATTACAACAAACCTTCCTCCCAGCTAGCATAGCAGACAATGGCTAGCACAAGCAGGCACAGAGACAACTGCAGAAAACATAGGGTGCTACAAGAATTCACCCTGAGGGAACAAGTACTGCCCTTCATGTCCTTCAGTTTCTCAAATCACTCAACAGTGCCTTCCGAAACTCGGCTACAGCGGACTGGATTTTGCTGACAAAACAGCTCTGGGCTGTTAACATTGTATTGATAGATCTTGCAAAACCATGGCTTCTGGACAGCAAAATTTTTCCAGATTAAAAATTATTAAGCACAACCTACAACTAACTGTGTCTGAAGAGAGGCTGGGTGACTTGCTATTCTGTTCATTGGAAAGGAAGTAACATCAAACTTGGATTACCATGGTCTTATAGCAGACTTTGCTACAAAAAAGTACAGGGAGATGGATTTCAGAATGTATGTGGTATGACACTGATCATGATCAGTAAAGTTTTTTAAATTATATGAACTTCATTATAATTATACAAAAGAGCTACAATGTAACAACATTATAATTACACAGCTGGGTGTTATCAGTTTTGACCTGTGACTGCCCTTGAAGCTCACTGTAACCAGATTTTGCCTATATAAAGTGAGGGGGAAGGCCTCTGACTTGCCCTCAGCCCTGCACCTACCTAGGGATGGTCCTGCTCACATGCACAGATTAATGACACCTGGCCACTCTCTTGTTAGGTTTTTAGAATGTAGACCTCATTGTGTAATCTTGACATCAAACCCTTATGTTCCTAATTCCTAATGTCACGAATAAATAATACACCAAGCATCTGAGATGTGACATCTGTCCTGAATGCCCAGATACTCAGAGTTCTACTTGTAATTACAAAAGACCATGTCCTGTTGATCCCTTGACAGATAGCCAACTAAATATAAGAATGCTATTACTCCAGGATACAATAGTGTTATCTCAGTAATAACTTGTCCTTGTAATAAAGTGTGAGTCAGGCAAACAGAATAGGAACAATGAATGAATGAACATAAAAATCCAGCCAGGGCTAAAACACAGACAAAACCTCCTGACTGCTTCCATGAGATGAGAACAGTTTGTAATAAATTACACATTGCTGTTTGTGATGGGAAGGATAATCCTTAGGGTAGAATGCATGACACTGGCAATGTGAGGAAGGCCGCAGAACCTCAATTAGTTTGTTAGACAAAAGTTTCTCACATAAAACTGATTGAGACAGCAGATGAAATTCTACTGATGATCAATTAACGTAGTGTCATTTATAGCACTGTTGGAACAACGGGCCAGATTTTCAAATATATTTGGGCACTTACCTGCTTCTAAAAATACTTAACTCCCATCAGTAGGAATAAGGGTACATCTACACTACAGCGTTATTTCAAAATATCTTATTTCAAAATAGTTATAAGATATTTTGAAATAACATGTCTATGCACAAAATGCATTTCGAAATAGCATTTTGCTATTTCGAAATAGCGCGTCTACACTGATTGGACGCTGAATCGCATTTAAGGCCAGCTGAAACCAGTTCCGGCAGGGCATCAGGTCAGGAGTTACTTTGTGTGGCTGCTGCCTGAGGTTATCTGAGGCTTGTGCTTAAAGGGACCCCCCTGGACAGCCGGTTCTCAGGTTTCCCTGCTTGCTTCCCTACCTCGCTGAGGTACAGCAAAGCATTTTGTTTCTGCATGCTCTGGTTGCCCTCACTCGGGACACCACAGCACTCTGCACCAAGGAGCCAGAGCAGCCCCTGGGCACTCTGCTGCTTCTTTTGGATATGTTGCTGCAAGCCTTGCAGTGCTTTCTGCAGGCTGCCTCGCAGCATCTGCTGCAGCTCAACCCCCACACCATCATCTGGACCCTCCTGGGGTATGTGGAGGAGCAGCTGCAGCTCCTGGATGCCAGCGTGCCCCGCCGCATCTGGCGTCTGGACACCAGCAGCGACTGGTGGGACCACATTGTCCTGGAGTGCTGGGGAGAACAACAATGAACCCAGAACTTTAGGATGAAGAAGGACGCCTTCCTCGAGCTCTGCAAGTGGCTTTCCCCTGCTCTGCAGCAACGGGACATGCACAAGAGGCCCACCATTCCTCTCCAGAAGTGTGTGGCTATTGCTCTATGTAAGATCTCCACGCCGGATAGCTACCGATCCGTGGGGAACCAGTTCAGCATGGGGAGATCCACCGTCGGAGTAGTGCTCATGCAGGTATGGCAGTCTCCAGCCACTGTGCCAGGAGGGGGGTGAAAAGAGGGAATGGGCTGCCCTAGGGAAAAGGGGGGGAGGTAATGCAAGTCCTGCTCCCCGGAAGGTTTGTTCTGTCCCACCCGCACTAAGGACTGCCTGCAGTGGCCAGGATTGCAGGGGTGGGTTGTTCCTGGGGAGTGGGGGCGCGGGGCAATGGTGTGGAAGGAGCACTCTCAGACACGCTGGCACTCCAGTGACTCTCAGTTTTATGTGTCCCTCTGCAGGTGGTCAAGGCCATCAACAGAGTGCTGTTCCGCAGAGTCATCCGCCTCACCGATTTGGACATGGTGATCGAAGGCTTTGCACCCTGGGCTTCCCCAGCTGTGGGGGGGGGGGGCAATCGACAGGACACACATCCCCATCCATGATCAGGAACATAAGGTTTCCCTGTACATAAACCGGAAGAGATACTTCTCCATCATCCTGCAGGCTGTGTCTGACCACCGGGGCCACTTTGTGGACATTAACATGGGCTGGTCCGGCAAAGCACATGACGTGCGGGTGTACCGCAACTCCTCCGTGTGCCAAAGGCTGCACTCCGGGACTTTCTTCCCTGACCGCCACATCAGGGTTGGGGACGTGGACATGCCTGTGTATCTGGTGGGGGATGCGGCCTATCCCCTACAACCCTGGCTGATGAAGCCCTACACGGGACACCTCAACCCCTCCTGGCAGGCCTTTAATGCCAAGCTCAGCA
Organism: Pelochelys cantorii; assembly: GCA_032595735.1. Lineage (NCBI taxonomy): Eukaryota > Metazoa > Chordata > Testudines > Trionychidae > Pelochelys > Pelochelys cantorii. The sequence goes on along the minus strand of CM064342.1, from coordinate 25,855,851 downwards.
GGGCCTGCATCGTGGTGGAGGGGGCGTTGGCCGGTTGAAGGCCCATTTTAGATGCCTCCTCACCCGCCTGGACCTCTCCGAGTGGAATGTTCCGCACATGGTGGCAGCATGCTGAATGCTGCATAATTTGTGCGAGAGGAAGGGGGAGGTTTTCCTGCCAGGCTGGATGGCAGAGGCCAACCACATGGCTGGCCTGTAAGTGCAGCCCCACATGGCTGCCAGCCAGGAGGCCCATCGGGGGGCTGTCCATATCTAGGAGGCCCTGCGGGAGAGCTTCCACCCAGTGGAGGACTAAAGTCTCCCTTCTGTGCCCCACTGGGAGCTTGTGCCTCATTTCACCCTCACATCCTTTCACTGACCCCTCCCTAACCCCCCCTTCCTCATGTAAATAAAGACACATGTGTTGACAAAAACAGACTCTCTTTATTGAACAAAACTGGGATGGGGGGGGGGGGAATGAGGGCGGGAGAGGGGAGGCAAAAGGGTGGGAGAGGGGAGGGGGAAACCTGGGAAGAGGGAGCTGAATGGGGGAGGCAAAGGGAGGAAGGGGGAGGAGAAGCTCAGGGTTGTGGGTCTTGCTGGCCCACCTGTTTCCCAGCACTGCGGGTGTGGGGGCGTCGGCATCCCCAGGGGGGAGCGGGTATGGAGAGTGGGGCGGTAGAGGGAGGGGGAGGAAGAAGCGGGAGGGGGAGCAGGAGTGGGAGGAGGAGTGGTAGCTGGGGTGGCAGCGGGGGCTGAAGCAGCAGGAGGCAGCAATCTCTGCACCAGGGTCTGCAGGTGGTCGCAGATGGCACGGCCCTGGGCAACCAGCTCCCGCCAGCTCTCCCGCCACAGTTGCAGGTCTTCATGCACCCAGTAGTACAAGGTGCGGTGCTGGCCTCTCAGGATCCCCAGGTGCTGCCACTGGTACTCCTCCTGATTACGGGTCAGGCTGCTGGCCCGGGGGCGGGAGGATGTCCTGGGTGGCGTGGTGTGCCTTGCACTCACCGCTGCTGCAGCTGTGGAGAAACAAGAGAAGTGGTGAGTTATCCCTGGGGACGCAGTGAGTGAAGCCCAGCCCCCCTCTGCAAGGTGAGGACAGCAGGTCTCCGCACCATCGGAGCTGATGTGCTTACACACAGGCCATGTTCGGGATGTCCTGCTCTCCCTGGGAGTGGCCTGGGACTGCATCCATGCCCCTGTGCTGTATATAGTGCGGGGGTCGGGGGAGATGTCCCCTGCCTCTGTGTGGAGGGGGCTTGTGGAGGGAGGGCATCATGCAGTGTCCCACCCTGGAGTCAGGAGCATGTGCCTTCATACATACATGCATGTGGGTAACAGGCCAAGGCCCCTGTGTGGCAGCCAGCTGGGGTCATGTGCCCAGGGGTGGCATGGCACATACACAGGTTGCTGAGTGATCCATGGTCTCCCTCTCCTCTACTCCCTCCCCACCCCCCCTCTCTCCCCGCATAAGGGGACCGTGATGGCACTCACATGTCGTTGCCTCCCCGGCCTTGGATGACACCAGCGACAGGCTGGCTGGGATGGCTCGGGCGTCCTGGGTGCACGGCACTCTCCCTCCAGGCTCCTGCAACTCCTGGCTCCTCCTCAGTCTCATGGCCAGGGCCCTCTGCCCCAGGGTCAATGACCACCTGGGGGGGCACGGACTGTCCGGCCTCCCAGGATGTGGTCCAGGGCCTCAAAATAGGGGCAGGGGTCTGGGTCTGCCCCGGTTGGGAGCTGCCCCCTGTGGCCCTGGCATAGGCCTGCCGCAGCTCCTTTATTTTTATGTGCACCTTCTCCTGGCTTCGCATGTGGCCTTCGGTGGCCAGGCTGGCAGCCATCCGCCTGTAGATGGCTGCATTCCTCCATCTAGGGTGGAGATCATGGACGTTGGAGGATTCCCCCCAAATCTCAATCAGGTCCATGATCTCCGCACTGGACCAGGAAGGCTCCCGCTTTTTCCGCCCCCTGGCAGGCTCCTGGGAGCTTGCAGACTGCTCCTGGGGAGCGGTGGAGGGCTGGCTGGGTTGGGGCAGCGACTGCTGGCTCTGGGCTGGCAGGCCTGGAGCTGGCACAGGCACTGTGGCCAAACAGACTCTACCCCTTTAAGGGCTCCGGGGAAGGTGGGGAGGTGAGGAGTTTTCCTGGTTGTGGCCAGAGTGGCCACCAGGGCACCCTGGGAAGGGCTGGAGGCCCCCTATTTCGAAATAAGTGTCTATACAGCGCTTATTTCAAAATAGCAATTTCGAAATTGGTGTTATTCCTTGTGGAATGAGGTTTACCAATTTCAAAATAAGCCCTCTGCTATTTTGATTTAATTTCAAAATAGCGGTTGGCTTGTGTAGACGCTAGTGAAGTTATTTTGAAATAATGGCTGTTATTTCGAAATAACTTTGCTGTGTAGACATACCCTGTGATACTAGGCACAACTGATAATCCTATTAGTCATCTAGCCACACCATTAAGCCTCTAAATAACTTTGAAAATCCATCTTTAAATGACTTCGCAATTTCTAGATAGGTCTTCCTGCCTTCATAGCAATAGCCAAACAGCTATGGAATACTCTTATAAGAAAGGCCATTCAAGAACCCTAATAAATAATCTGTAGTAACAGTTCATGCCTTTTAAATGACCACAGAGTGCTAAAACGTACAACTTTGCAAATAAGCCACAATACATCCGATTAAAGTAAGCAGTATTCCAAATGTCCAAGAATCTGAGGGTTAAAAGGGTTAACACTAAAGCGAGTAACACAGTTTCCAAGAACCTGAGGGACAGAAAGCTTAACTCTAAAGTCAGTAGCAGAATTTCCTCCTGCTTGATTAGTACATCAAGTAGCTCCAATGAAATCAATGGGCTGGGTTTTCAAAATGGCTCAGCTCCCATTTAGGCACCACAGGTACTGAGCCTTTGGAAATCTGGTGTTGGGCTCTTTCAACGATCTCACTCAATAAGACTAAATTGAAGTACTAACTCAATATCATAATATCAGGGTGAAAGCATTCTGTGCACATTCAGGTCTAATTCTTCTCCCATCAAAGACAAGGGAAGCTATTATATAATATAATATATCCAAAGAGTTATTTTACATTTATAATTATAAGATTCCTGAAGATAATGAATTTAATGTTGTAAATAACATGCCAGATTTTAAATGACAATTACAGCTTTCTGTGGTTCAAGAATCAACATGCTGTTTTTGTTCTGTTGGATAAATACTCATCAGCGTTGCAATAACATTCTGGCTGTAATTATTTAGAGCTTAGTCAGAAATAGATTTCCATTATTACCTGCCAGTGAAGGTACAGGAATCTGTGCCATTGTGAAGTACAGAGCCTGATCCAACTTCTCAGCTCAAAAATCTTGAGTCATACTCCTCCCTCACCCTGCTACCTATCACACACTGCATGGTAGTGGAAGGATTGGCATCTATTTCAGGGACTTCCATGTCACCCATAAATTGCCTCCCTTAATGTCAGAGGGCGGCTCACACATTCCCATAATGATGCCAGACATTTTGCTACTTCCAGGAATGGCAGGGGCTGAAATGCCAGCACGTATGAAGTCATGCCACACAAAGGATACCAATTTGAAGAGCATGCAACTTCAACTCCACCAGCATAGGTTCACTCAGTTACATGGAGACAGGGGGACAGAACTACCCACCCTTCAAAAATGGTGTCTCCCTTCTGTTACCTTTCCAGATAAAACTATGTTTGGTTTTGTCTCAGTACCAAAGAGAGGGAAAACCACCCAAAGGAATACAATCTGTTTTAATACTGGTTTACTGGCGAACCTACTTGAACTTAGATGTGTTTCATTTGGGGGTTTCTATAGGACTAAGGTGACAAGAGTGCTCTGTAAATACATGGCCAGATTCACAGAAAATGATTTGAAAAAGAACCTTGAAGATGTGTATACTGTTTCTTTAAAATCGTAGCAGGATGCCACTTCGGGAGGGCCCAGGAGAAGGTTCTAGAGAAGCAGACAGAGAAAGAGAGAGAGAGAGAGAGAGAGAGAGAGAGAGAGAGAGAGGCTCTAGGGATAAGATTGTTTTCCTTAGTCTAATCAAGTTGCTTGTTCAATATTAGAAGAAAGCAGCTCAGGCCATGACCCTTCATTATTGACCTGACAAGCACCGTGGCTAGAAAGCTGCAAAATGCAGCATCAGCAGCTTTTACAGGGCTTGGAAACTAATTTTTTCCTGATTCCAGCTAATCTCCTTCCTCCCCAAAATACAACCACCTCCTCTAGTGTACTCGTTGCAAACTGATGTTCTTCCTTATGCTAAACCTGTGGTCTCCAACCTTTTTAATCACAAGATCACTTTTTCAATATAAGTGCAATGTTAGATCTATCTCAAACCCACATACCCTTGACCCACTTCCTTCCCACCCCTTCTCTGAGGCCCTGCTCCTGTTCTACCCCTTCTCCGATGCCAATCCTTCCACTACCATGCAGTGTGTGATAGGTAGCCTCATCCTGCTCACTACATCCCCCTTCCTCATTCACTTTCATCAGACTGGGGTAGGGGTTGGGGTGCAGGCTCTGGTCTTGGGCCAAGGAGTTTGGAGTGTGGGAGGGGCTCTGGGCTTAGCCCAGGGTGGGGAATTGGGGTCCAGGAGGGGTTTCAGGGTGTAAGCTCTGAGAAGGAGTTTGAGTGCAGGGGGACTGACATTGGGGGCAGGAGGTTGGGGACAGGAGAAGGTTCAATGCTGGGTCAGAGGTTCAGGAAACAGACTCTGACTGGACACTGTTTAACTGAGATGGCTTCTGGGTGATGGAGCAGTGGGGTTAAGACAGGCTTATTCCTGCCCTGGCCCTGCCCCACTCCTGAAAGCAGCTGGCATGTACAGCAATGGCTCCATGGCGCCATGTGCTGTCCCCATCTACAGGCACTGAGCCCACAGCTTCTACTGGCCACAGTTCCCTGTTACTGATCACTGGGAGTTGCAGGAGTGGTGTCTGCAGGCAAGGACAGCATGTGAAGACCCCCCTTCTCTGCCTTTCCCAGGAGCTGCAGGGACATGCCAGCCACTTCCAGAAGCAGCAATTACCACAGGGATAATTACTCTAGCCACCACAGGTGTGGCATCTTAGAACTCACTACTCAAATAATTAAATTTAAGTGTAAGAGAGAAACGAAAGTTATAAAATGCGCAGACCAGTCAAAACCCAAAACTAACCCACTTTGCAAGCAGTAAAAGAAGTAACAACACTCTTCCCCCTCCCCCGTAGGTGTAGGGTCAGGCGATGAGAGTGAAGGTCAATGTGTGTTTGTGAGAATGACAGACACACACAGTGTGTGAGAGTGACAGAGATTTGCATTGCCAAGCTCACTCCATCCCCTTCTCTCAGGCTATGTGTAGATTGCAAGCCTCTTTCGAAAGAGGCTTTTTTGAAATATACTTTCAAAAAAGCCTCTTTTGAAAAAGAGCATCTAGACTATAACTAGTACTTTCGAAAAAGCAAGCCGCTTTTTTGAAAGAGAGCACCCAGGCAGTCTGGATGCTCTCTTTAGAAAAAGCACAGTTTGCATTCAAGAATGCCTTTTTTCGAAAGAGCACTTTCAAAAAAAGGCATTCTTCCTCGTAAAATGAGGTTTACTGCGGTCGAAAAAAACCATCGTGTTCTTTCGATTTAATTTCGAAAGAACTCGGCGGCAGTCTAGATTCAGGGAAAGTTTTTTCAAAAAAAGGCCACTTTTTTTGAAAAAACCCTATAGTCTAGACACACCTTCAGTGTGGAGATGGTGTACAGAAGTGGGGGGAGGAGGAACACCCGGACATCAGCGCCCTTCCTCTTCTCCCTCCCATACAATGCACAGCAATCAGGAGGCTCCCATGGGGCAGCTCCACAGCAGAGGGCAGGAGCAGCATGACAGTAGGTGGAGAGGCAACTGAAGTGCCAGCACTTGATAGCTTCCTGGCCAAACCAGTGAGGATCACATGTCAGAGGCTCCAAGATCTACTGGTAGATCCAGATCTACTGGTTGGTGACCACTGCGCTAAACTATGATAGTGCATTCCTATGGACTAGCTTTTCATACAATACTTGATCTGGAAATCTGAACATTAGCACCTCTGGTTTCCCGATGTGGCCCAACAATTATTGCTTGTGTGCGGAAATTACATGTGCATATTTTGCAGTCAAAAGCCGCCTGTGCAGACACGAGGCCAAGGCTTAGTCCTTTTAAGACATATCCCTCAATGCACATGGTGCAAACAATTTAGGCACGGATAGTATATGTAAGGTGCCTGATTGACATATCTTGAGTGGAGAAAAAATAATGTCTGTACCTTGTGCATAGCAAGAACATAGATCTGCTCATTCCTACAAATGAACAAACCAGATGGGATAGAGCTACAACTAGTTCTAGTCGAAAATGTTCCTACACAACCCTTACAATAGAAAATGCCAGTTTACCAAATCAAAATGGTTTGAGGCAATGTGCTATTTTTGACACACATTTGTTTTGGAAAATAATATCATCATCAAAACAAAGCATTTTCATATCAGATAGTAGCAAAATGAAAGATTCTGATTTTTCATCTTGAAACCATTTTTCATTTTCAGGGTTTTTTACATAGTTAAAATTGAAAGCAAACACTTGAACTATATTGAAATAAAATGCTCAGATTTGACCCATAATGAAATTTTAGAGAGAAAAAATAATTCTGCATGAAGTTTCAGAATGGCTTGCTTTCCTTCCAATTCAGAATGAAAACAAATTTTGAAATTTCTGATTTTCTATGAAATGGGAATTTTGACTTTTACCACCTACCTTCATGTCCTTCCTACCAATGAAAATCTGACTAGCTATAGAATTACAATTTTTAGTTCCTTAAATGACTGCAAATAATGCAGGAGCCACAAAAAGAGATGCCAAGACCTTCCAATGAAGACTGATATCATGTTATTTTTAGAACACTTTTGCAAGCTCATGAGGTGAGGTGATATGGCTAGGCTTCAGAGGAGCAGTCCCAATTTTGGAGTTTAAACTCAGTTTGAAGCATCCCAATACTTTCAGGTAGCTGTCCATATCTAAATATACAACATTATTCCTAAGGATTCTATTACGACATTCAGCATCCCACTTCTGTCCAGCAATTGTGCCATTGCTTCAGGAAATTGAGTTCATCTTGCATCAAGTGGGATTCAGTTGCCAGCTGCCAACAATATTATTTATCCTCTAGCACTAAGAGAAATGAAACCAGTCCTGGCAAAAAAACTGTCATTGATGATATAACTGTAGCTGTTGTTTGCAAATGTGTTCCCTTGTAGTGAACTCAGCACCCTTTTCATTATTGGGCCAAATTAGTAGTGTGGAGTAATCCCCTCATGCTCAACTGAATTACTTTGTCAGAGGATTTGACTCATGTTTTCTTGATATATGAGCGAAACAGGCAGAGAAATTGTCTGTTTTATTTTCCAAAGTTAAATTTTATGCAACTTGATGCCTGAAAGCAATGCTGGTTTAGCACTTGGAAATTAATGTACATATTGGGCAAAAGGATCATTGGCTTGAATATGTGGGACAGGATTCCCAGCAGAAGCCTAGGGAAAGGTCAACCAGCCCTGATTAAGTGGGTTTGAGCACCTGGCAAAGGCCATGCTGAAAACAGGATTAATTTTTAATTTCCCAAATTTGGCTTTGGCAGCTGTAGGAAGTTGTGCTGTCTTCTAAAACATTGACGAGTCAGGAGCAATGTTCTGCAGGGGGAAAGATCAGCATTGTAATGAAATCTCTTCCCCCTAAGCAGCTAGTGTATCCATGAGAGTTATTTATGGCTCACCTCCAAAAGGGGTCCAGAAGCTGGCCAATTTTTCTGCCAAATATTTTGGCTCACTATGGAGAGGACATCTGCATCCTTCTGTATGCTGCCAGGCTAAGAGAACTTATGCAAAACATTTAGAGAAGAGGAAGTAACTTATGGCACCAAATTTTGCTCTCAGGCTGTAAATCCAGAGTGATTTCAATGTTTTTCTTCAAGACCATTGGTTCAGATTCTGCTCTGATTTATATTTTCAATCCCATTGATTGCATTGGATATAAACCAGGGCAGAATTTTGCTCACTGAGTGACTCAAAATTTACACCAACTTAGAATTTAGCTCAGATAGCCCTCTGTATCCCTGGGTATGTCTATACTGCAGAGTTTTTCCTGGAAAAATGGCCATTTTCCTGGAAAAACTACACTTACATCCACACTGCAATTGTGTTCTTTCAACGGAAAGTTGAAAGAATGCAGGCATTTATCCAATAGCGGCAAACCTCTTTCTATAAGGAAGAAGCCTTTTTCCGAAAGAGCTCTTTCGGGAAAAGGTGTGTGTGGATGGGGAAGAGGGATTTTTTTTTTCTAAAGAAAAGGCCTCCAGGAAAAAGCACAGTCCACAGGCTTAAATGCGAGATAGCATCCAATCGATGTGGATGCCATCTTTTGAAAAAGCAGATAGCTTTTTTGATGCACTTTTGCTGTGTGGACACTCTCTTTCAAAAGAAGTTTTTTTGGAAGATCTCTTCTGGAAAAGCTTCTTCTGAAAGAAGCCTGCAGTCTAGACATAGCCCCAGAATAGCAGGCAAATTGTACCCCAAGATATTTTTTCAGTCAAAGCCAAATAGTGCCCAGGGGCATCGACCAAGATAGGGACTGTGTAATGGTCGGCGTGGAACATACACAGAGTAAAGACTCAGTCCCCACCCTGAAACAATTTCATTCTAATTAGACAAGACATAAAAGAGTGGAAGAAAGGAAGTGGTATTATCCCCATTGTACAGATGGGGAACAGAGACCAAGGGAAATAGTCTTGCCTAAGACCAGCTCTACGCTATACCTGGAAAGCCGGGTTAAGGTACAGAACTGCAACTACGTAAAATACGTAGCTAGAGTTAGCCTACTGAACTGGTTTGGAAAAAATTAGAAATGATTCAACTGATGGCCCAAATGTGAATCAACTCTTCTACTCCTTTTTTTCCCCTGATGGCAAATACAAATGCAGATAATCTATTTTCCCAAAGTGTCTGATTAGAGTTTATTTTTTAATTAAAAAATTAGGACTTTTTTGAGCAACTGTATAATTCTTTGAAATATTGAAGTTTCAAATACATTTTCTAAAAATGTTTGCAAAATCTTCCCTACCTATCAGCTTTATTCTCAAAACCATTTTTTATTTTTATATTATTATTATTATTATTATTATTATCTTCACAAGTAACATTTTATACTTATTTTTTCAGCCATTGGTACTTTAATCTAAGAATCCAGTGTTTGTGAGATGTGTAACCTGAGGTTCAAGGAAGTTAAAAGTAGTACTGATAGAAAATTTTCTGAGAGATAGTTGTGTCAGTCTATATCTGCAAAAACAATGAGGAGTCCTGTGGCCTCTTAAAGATTAACAGATTTATTTGGGCATAAGCTTTCATGAGTAAATGTTTTTACTCCTGCCTAAATAAATCTATTTGTCTTTAAAGTGCAACAGGACTCTGCAGTTTTTGCAGAAAATGTTCTCTTAAAACTGATTTTGAGTTGAAAATTGAGTCTCCAACAAAATGAATTTTTCAGCAGAAATTTTCTGATTTCTTGTTGAAATACTGAATGTATGAAAACAAAAATATTTCGATTCTGAACTATTGCTTCTGTGCCTTGAGGATCTGGGAACATTGCATCCAGACTACATCGTTTTCTGGACTTTGTCTCCCATGATACACCACTACTATGTGACTGCCATGATGCAGTCACGAAGAGGGGAGACTGTGATGCATCATAGAAGATGCAGTCCAAGCAGGAATGATGACCTATAGAGGAGAATGGATGCATAAGACACCTGAACTAACACTCTTGTAAGATACCATGGCAATATGTTAGTTATTGGCTGAAATATTTTGGATTTCATTTTTCATCCAAACTGCAAACATTTTAATCAGTCCTTTTAAAGAATCTCAATTAAGATAATGAAATACATCCAGAACAGAGTCAAGACTAAAATTCAGGGGTGACATTCTGGCTCTGTTGAGGCCAATAAGCATTTTTCTGTGGACTTCAATGGGGGCTGGATTTCACTCCATACTTTCCACCTCTCTCCCCTTTATTGTAACTACTAACACATGCTGTCACCTCTTAGGGGAAAAAAAGGTAGCAACTGAATTTTACTCAGCAGTAACTTAATGGGAAATGTCAGATATACAAGCAATTGCTGCCCACTAAAAGTAACATTTTCCCACTATGCTATTCAGTTTATTTTATTTACCAGCATGCTCCGATAATCTGCTTTGAAGGTAAAGTGGCCACCTGGGCTCCAGTGACAAGGAAGAACTAGTACTTCATTCTTTTCTGACATCTGATGCATTGGTGTTAACATCTCTGAAACTCTTACTCTGCTGTGTAGGCCAAGGGAGAACATTTTTGGTATATGTAGGTCTTTGAATACTGCTGCTTAGTCATCTCTCTCAGTTGAGCCTGGTTCCAAATTTGGTATGGGAGGATATTTTAACATTCATTCAGTTAACATTCTTTAATTATCAATATGTTAATTGTTCAAAGACTAAATGATACCCACAGTTATTAAAAATCACAATCTGCATTTCAGCTCCTGATCAGGAAAAAATACATTGTGCTGTTAAAGGATTAAAACAGACAGAGCCAAATTATGCCACCTTCATTATCTCCTGTTAACAGACACCAAAGCAACTGTTTCAAATAATCAGACATGTTTCCTTCATTACTGGAGTTTTTGCAACATTTAGAGGAACAAAAGCAACAAGAGAATGGAACACAGCAGTTGTTCCATTCTATTGGGATACTCTGGAACCCTGATCTAGGAAAGGATGTAAGCACCTGCTTCGTTTTAGCACATTAGTAGTCCCACTGATCTAATCTGGTACCTTGACTTTAATGGGACTATTCACATGTCCTTACACACTTTGCTTCATTGCTGCATTTAATGTATTCCCCAAGGATACATGTTAGGAGGGTGAGGAAAGGGGAGGGGAGGCATGACCTGGGTCCCATTTTATCCATCCATCACTCAGCACAGCAGGTCCTGCTTTTACCACTCCTGCAGGCATTCCTACCTATTGGGCTCTGTGAGGTTTGCTACACCAGATCAAAATTTTTGCAGAGTAAATGGAAAACATTTGAAGGCTCTCACTGAACAGAGGTTCACACTACCTTAAAAATCATGGTAAACAGGTTCCTGTCTAACAAACGACAAGCCAACGTCTTGCCCAACTGATGTGACGAGTCACACACAGTGTAAAGGGATAAATAATGTTTTCTTTGGTTTGGAAAGATGGTCAAGAAGTTTTCTCAGCACTTACTGAGAAGTTTTCTCAGCACTTACTGTCAGTGGAAAGAGTCTTATTGATTACACTGGGGTTTGGATTGAGGATTAAGTGCTTGAGCATCAGAGGGGTAGCTGACAGGACTATGCAGCACTTTAAAGACTAACGAGATGGTTTATTAGGTGATGAGCTTTCGTGGGCCAGACCCACTTCCTCACACCATCTTGTTAGTCTTTAAAGTGCTGCATAGTCCTGTCTTTTGTTTCAGCAAGACCAGACTAACACAGCTACATCTCTATTACTATTCTAGGGGTAGCTGAGTTAGTCTGTAACTGCTTGAGCATGTGAGGTGCCTAGTATTCTGGTCACTGTAAGTTTATAGCACACTGAGAGCACTCATCACTTCCCCTTACTTTTAAATTACAGAGACATTTAGAGGGCCCTGCTATGCCAGGTACTGTGCATAATGAGAGACCACTCCAAGCCCATACATCTTACAAAGCCACAGAAAAGTGAAGACTTAGGCTATGTCTAGACAGCAGAGCTTTTCCGGGATACCAGAGGTATCCCGGAAAAGCTCTGCCGCATCCAAGGAATGCCTCCATTTTTTCGGACAGTTTCTGAAAAAGCAGATGTGTTCTTTTGGCATCCCTGTATTCCTCTTAGTGAGAGGAATAAGGGATGTTCCGAAAGAGGAGTTTTTTCTGAAATTTGGCCCTATGTAGATGGGCCAAATTATGGAAAAGCCTGGTTTGGAAAAAAGCAGAAAAAGATACGCAAATTGCGGGTTTTTTCCTGACTTTTCTTGGAAGTCTAGACATAGGGTCATCCAGCAAATCAGTGGCAGAAGAGAACAGACTCCTGAATCCCAGTGTAATGTGTCCATTGGACCAAATACATCCCATGGAGCAACATTTGCAATCAAATTTTGCATCTGAAAGCAGCTGACAGATGAATTTTCCTTTTTCTACTCACAGAGGTTACTCTCCAGTTTCCTTCTTGCTTTCCACAATTTCTCTAGCAATGGCAGGGGTCCCATTTAAAACTGGCTGGAAAAGAGAATTTCCGTTCAGCAGAAAGTGCCAATGTTTTGCACTTGGTTTAATGTTACCAATTCATACAAACAAACAAACAAACAAAAAAATAGACTTTCTCAAGCAATGGAAATTCTGAAATAAATTAATTTGGGAACAATTGAAACCTATCCTTCTGAGGAAAAAATTTCTTTCATTTGCATAATGTCAGATAATATTAGGATATAAAATATATTGAAATAGTAACTGAGCTATTTAAATGTAATATTAACATCAAAATGAAATTAATCTAAATGCTTCAACATTACTGAAACGATGAGAAAGTTGAAATAATTCATTTTTACTTTTTCCTGTAAAAATGTGTATAGAAAATGAAACTTGCCATGAAATATGTAAATTTTGATAAAACTGTGTTTTCTGATGAAAAACCGTCCCATCAATTTTTTTTTTTTTTTTTGGTCCGGCTCCAATCCTGTTGCCTTTTTGAATTCTTATTGCAGCAACAGTGCCACCCACTGGTCACAGAAGTGTCATCCATCTGTAAGTCCTTTATACAAGAGCACTAATCAGCTCCTTTGATTGTCCCAACTTATGGGAAAGAGTGTATTGATTTTTTGCATCCTGAAATCAGCACCAACCACAGACTGAACAGTCTCTCCTGTTTTCCAGACTGTACTAACCAATAAAAGGGCACTGTAGTTACAGTGATATTAATACAGCAACATATAGGTCCATACCATCTAGATAACTTCTATCATCACCACCCTGACAGAAGAAGGGTCTGCCTCATCTGATATGTATACTCCATGATTCAGAATTACAAGAAATACAGACAAAGTGCTCTATGTCAACTGTGCAATAATTGTTAGAACATTTTCTCCTGACCACCAATGGGGGTCAGCTGAATTTTGAGGATGGATAAGTCATGTGATTTAGTAATGTTATTTAGCATCCTCTTTTCAGCATACAGCTAGTTGTTTTAGGGAGTGCTGTAGAGTACATTGTTGAAGAAAACCCCGTGGAGATTATGCTAATTTGATTTACAGCCATTACTTGCAAAACCTTTTGGAGTCATCTTCCATATCCTGTTAAAATAAGTTTCACTAGTATTTATACCAAACTATTTAGACATAGTCCACTGGAATTTAATAGATCAGTTACTGCAAGCAAACAGCAGTAGCACAGGTGTGTCGTTGGTAGCCAAAGCAAAGTATTAGTGCAATTTCATTGGCATATTTGATAAAGGTTTGTTATTGTCACAGACTTCCAGAACTATGGCTGTCAGAAAATTTTAAGACAGAGACATTTTCTGTTGGAAAATGCTGATTCAAGTAAATGAAAATGTTTTTCATCAACAGAAGATTTTGTTGAAATTTTTTATGAAAAATTATCACCGTGTTCCATTTTGATAAGGCTGAAGTGGTTCACTTGGCCATAACTGTTTTAAATGCATCATGTAGCATAGCTGACATGAAGCACTGGGATCTTATTAAGATGATCAGGCTATTTGATATTTATGAAACAAATGTGTTTTGAAATTTCATTGGGCAGGAAATTTTGAAATTTTCATTTTTTATTCTGGTTTGTCATAAAAAGAAGTATAGACGAATGGAAAATTAGAAAGGTGACCAGCTCTCTGCAGAACTTCTTTAAGAGCTACTCCAGTGGGGGAAATTAGGAAAGCTTTAGCGCTATTCTAAACTTTGCTGTTCTGACTGCCAGAGTGGTGTGCGTTGGAGAGTGTTGTACATTGGAGATGTTACAGAAGTAGTTGCCGCTGGGGTCCAGGAGACCCAGCTAAGGTGACTCATTTAGAGCCAAATAGCAAAAGAATGAGGGAGCCACTCCCTAACGCTGGTGGCTATTCCAACATTAAGGTACCAAGCCACATAAACCACCTTACTGGTTACCCAGATGCCTATAATGCAGACCCCTGAAGGCAACCCAGCACGCACATTCCATCTGGTACCCAAATCAAAATGAGTACAGGATCACTGACGAACTTGATCTCATTCACAAAATGTCAGTGGGGTGGGGTGCAAAGGAGGCAATTGCCCCAGCGCCTGCAGATTCAAAGGGTCCCAGAGCTCCTGGCCATTGCCAATGCTACTATGGCGATACTGGTGGCTAGAGCCCTGAGCCCTTTAAATCACTGCCGGAGTGCTATGTGCAGGCCATTCTGTCTGTAAGGTACCATGATGCAGACTTCTGCAAATCCATACCTTTGGTTACAGCTTTGGTGTGACTATATCAGGTCCTACTGCTTTGGGACTCATGTTATAAGCCTGCGCTGTATCAGGCCCAGCATTTACAGCCACGGTGATGATTGTTTTACTAAAGCAATCCATTACAAGAGGAGGAGTGCACAGATTGATTTTTTTTTTAATCTCTCATTGTCTCGAAGCATGCTTTGTTTGTTAACAATTTATTAATTGACCATGAAGCAGCAATTTTGTACAATGGTGTTTGCCACAACGAACTGCTAATAAAGACAGACAAAGGGTGTCAGAGGAAAAAGAAGTGACTTGGCCAAAAACCCCACAGCAGACCAGTGTCTGAGCCAGAAGTAGGTCTCTTGCACCCAATCTGCTTCTCTGGAACATGCCGCCTCCCCTCTGATTACTGCTGTGCAACCCATCCCTTGCTCCCACTGAAGTCACTTGCAGGTTTGCCATTGATTTTAATAGAACTAGGCTCAGACCCTTTAAGATTTGAACT
The DNA here is from genome assembly GCA_032595735.1 of Pelochelys cantorii. Taxonomy (NCBI): domain Eukaryota; kingdom Metazoa; phylum Chordata; order Testudines; family Trionychidae; genus Pelochelys; species Pelochelys cantorii. The sequence goes on along the minus strand of CM064342.1, from coordinate 25,840,837 downwards.
TGGGAAGTGCCTCGCTTCCTGTGAAGGGTACTAAGCACTTTGCACCTGTCAAGATCCAGTGGGGTTAATACATTCCATAAAGGATGTAGGAGATGGTTTTAATGTCTGTGCTGAAGACTGGCAATAGGTAACACTTCTTTGTAACACAAACAAAAGACAGCCCTGTTCTCCCAGTACAGATTTGTTTGGCTCAACAGTCCTCACTCACATGTACATATTTTCCCCCATTAATGAGATTCTACTGTCAGGTTGAGAAAGCTCTTTAGATTCATTGCACCTAGAGGGGACATTTTTGCTGACAACCTAGATTCTACCCGTCTCTTCAAAACTGAAGGTATTAATATTAGATATATACAGATAACCCTAATGCTCCATCTGTCATGGGAGCCAACTACAGTGACATCTTGAGGAGACCCATTGCTAGAAGATTCTTGCAACACTTACTATGTCATCCTTTAAAACACAGGGAAACTGCACAGTTGAAGCCTGCGTGCAGAAAGAGTTTCTGAAGACAATCATTGGGCCATCAGCTTAAAATCTCTTATGTTCCATAAATCAGAGGCTAGTAGCTGTTCCATTCAATGCAGCACTGAGGAAGTGTATCGTGCTCCAAAACATAAATCATTCAGGAAGTGGTAAGTGCATAAGGATCTGTTGTTATCAACAGGTAATATCAAATAATGCCTTTGTCTATGCTGCCAAAAAAACACCCTGTGGCAGCAGGGCTGTTCCTACTAATATGCAAAACACACACTGCTGCCTGGGGTACCACAACATTTCAGATATCAAAACCCGAATTTCATTTCTATGCAGCTGGGTACTGAATATGGGATTCAACAGCCTCTACTCACATCCCCTGCCTGAGTCCTTCCCCCTCCCCCACAGGTGGCACCCAGCTCCCAGTCACCAGGCAATGGAGGTAGCATGTGCCAGAGGACTCAGTAGGAGCAGAGGGTGGCTGGAAAGAAGTGGCCATTTCCTGCTTTTCATGGACTGGCTGTGTGGCTGCCCCCTACTCCTCCCAAGTCTTATGAAGTGCTGGCAACAGACTTTGGCAGGCCCTGGGCAAGGTGGGGTGGGCTAAGCTTCAGGCCCCCTGAAAGGGGCAGAGCCTCAAGCATAAAGGGCAGAGCACCCCCCCTTCAGCCCTAAGTGCTGCCTGGACCAGGCCAGGCAGGTTTAAGGGGTCTGGGGAAATTTAAAGGACCTAGGGCTCTGACTGCTGCTGTTGCTGTGGGACCTATGGTGGCAGTCCAGAACCCTGGGGCCATTTAAATCACTGGTCCCTGGGGCAACTGCCCTCTTTGTCCCCCCCTTCTCCCCCGGCAGTAACCCTGGCCTAGGGCCATGGGCGGTAAGTTATATGGGCGTGGTGCCCATGCTCCAGCAATATTCAGACCGGGGGGGGGGGCGGGGGGCCTGCTCCACCAATATTTGGATCTGGGTCTCTCCCCCGGCCCTGCCTGGAGCGGGCCCCGGCCCCCACCTGCTGCCCCCCCCCCCCCGCATGTCCTCCAACCCCAGCCCCAGAGCGTCCCCCCAAGCTGGGCCCATCTCTGCTGTGCACAGCTTTCAGTCTGGCTCCCCCTTGCTGGCGCACGCTGCTGGCTGCTGCCACCATACGCGGCGCTTACAGGTGAGCGGGGATTCGCCCGGGAGTGATGTGACATCACAGCCCGGGACTTTAAAACTGCTCGGTGCAGCGTTGTGCTGCATGGTCTAGCTCTGGGTTCGGAGTCCGGGGACTTCGGGGGCCCGAGCGCAGACTCCGGCCCTGCAAAGTGGAAGGCAGAAGGTAAGGGAAGGGAAGGGAAGGGAAGGGGGAGGGGGAGGAAGGGGCTTGTGCGAGGGAGAGGCAGAAAATAGGGGAAGGGGTGGGAGAGGAAGGAGCTTGTGAGGAGGGGGGGGGGAAATAGGGGAAGCAGTGAGAGAGGAAGGGGCTTGTTTGGAGGGGGAGGGGGAAATAGGGGAGGGGGAGGAAGGGGCTTGTGCGGAAGGGGAGGCAGAAAATAGGGGAAGGGGTGGGAGAGGAAGGTGCTTGTGCGAAGTGGGAGGGGGAAAATAGGGGAAGGGGTGAGAGAGGAAGGGGCTTGTGCGAAGTGGGAGGGGGAAAATAGGGGAAGGGGTGAGAGAGGAAGGGGCTTGTTTGGAGGGGGAGGCAGAAAATAGGGGAAGGGGTGGGAGAGGAAGGGGCTTGTGTGGAGGGGGAAAATAAGGGAAGGGGTGAGAGAGGAAGGGGCTTGTTTGGAGGGGGAGGGGGAAAACCGGGGAAGGGGTGGGAGAGGAAGGGGCTTGTGTAGAGGGGGAGGGGGAAAATAGGGGAAGGTGTGGGAGAGGAAGGGGCTTATGTGGAGGGGGAGGTGTAAGAAAGGGGAAGGCACCAAGGGAGAGGGTGGAGGAGAGACAAATGGCAGGGGTCCAAGTGCAGACAATGAGGAACAGGGCAGGAGGGGAGGTGTCAGTGGGAGGAGAGACAGGGTGATGCTGGGAGAGGAGAGAGTAAGGGCATTGGGGGCTAGAGGGGGTAGGAGGAGGTGCTGGGAGAAGGCTTAAAGAAGGGGTGGGCATGAGAAAGTTGGGGATGGAGCAAGTCATGTGTGAGGGCACAGAGGGCCATGAAGGGAATGGGGGCACAGAGTGGTGAGGGGGTGGGCATCAGGGAAAAAGAGGGCAAAGGGCGTAGCAGCAGTGAGGGAAGGGGGAGGCACCAGAAGGGTGCAGGGCTAAGGCAAGGTGCAGGTGCCAGTGGATTCTGGGGGTGAAGCAGAAGGGCAGACACCTGCAAGGGAGGGACCAGCACCAGCGGAGAGAGGCAGGGCCGGTATGTAGAGGGAGGTGTTTGAAGAGGGGATGAGGAGGGGTAGCTCACATGATCAGAGTGGGGCTACTGGAGGAATGGGCACAGGGGGCAGAGAAGGTCTGGTGGAGGGGGGCAGGTCGCAGGAGGGCTGAGGGCAGTGAGAAGGGCAGGAGTCAGGACAGCAGAGGAGGGTGAGGAGTTGGGGGGCAGCAGGCACCAGGGGAGCTGATGGAGCAAGGGGCGGAGACATGACAGCAGAGAGAAAAGGTAAAGGTTTATAAAATATTTATTAATAACTTGGGTGCCACAGTGGCACATCCAAACAAGCCACATGAACTCAGTACTTGTGCACAACACAAAATTCATTCTGCTCATGGGAGGAAACTCTTAGGCGATATCTACACTGGTGGCTTCTTGCGCAAGAACATCTTGTGCAAAGGTTCTTGTGCAAGAAGTCTTGCCCAAGGACATGCCCGCACTGCCATGTGCGAGCTGTGCTTTTGTGCAAGAGCATCCATGGCAGTGTGGATGCTCTCTTGTGCAAGAACGCTCCAATGGCCATTTTAGCCATAGGGGTTTCTTATGCAAGAAATCCCTGCCAAGCATCCACACTGCCCTCTTGCACAAGAGAGCTTACACCTGTTAGAAAAGAGCGTAACTCTTGCGCAAGATGCCCTCTCTTACCACGCCGTACTGTAAATTTCCTTGCGCAAGAGCAGGCGGGCAGTGTGGCTGCTCTGTGGGTTCTTGCACAAGAACGGCTGTACTTGCATAAGAAGCCGTGAGTGTAGACATAGCCTTAGAGGGAACACTTCCCCCAGCCTCTCCACCCTCGAGTTAATGTCACACACATTGGGTTAAAGCAATTGCAGGATAGTTGCATGCGGGGGCTTTGGTGGGGGCCAAACTAATCCCTGTTGGTAGGAGGATGGTGGGAAAAGTCCTTTGAGAGGGGTGACATGACACCTTTTACTTCTGGTCATGTGTCCATCTTGCCCCAAGCGTGTTATCTCCAGAGGCCTGGTTAATGGGGGTCAGGAGGTGTGGCTAACGGGGGTCAAGGGGTGTGGCTAATGGGGCACCACCAAAAATTATACAAACCTCCTGCCCCCACACACCACTCACCACTGCCGCCACCTCCCACTTGTTCCCTGGGGTTGTAAGCTGAGACTCCCACCTTGCTCCTGCCTAGGGTTGCCAGCTCTCCCAGTCAGACACCATTTGCGGCAATGGCAGCTGATTCATCCCATCTAGGAGAGCTGGTAGACCTGCTCCTGCCTCCCACCCCAGCTTCCATTCTCCCAACCTCCCCCCCTCCCAGGAGTGGCCGCTCCTCCTGCAGGTGGGTTTGTGTGCTGCTGCCGGGCTATGTAGGGCATCAGCATTGCTAGGGATGGCCCAGTGTGGTAGAACATTTCAGAGCCAGGCTCAGCCAACTTAAACTTGGGCTCTGAAATCCAGCCATGGTGGATGGCCTTACCGTCTGGCTCCAGCTGTAGGAGGAGTGTCTGGAGTGCTAGCTTTAGCCCCATCAAGTGAGCTGAACCAGATTCCCTGGGCTTGGAGATTGGCTGACATGGACTTTTGTTTTGTTTTGGGGTTTTTTTGCAGTATAGATTTACGTTGGCCCAATTTTGTCATCCACAGACTGTCTCCCTGGCTACCTCCCACTGCCCTTCCACCAGTCTCTAGGATTGCAGGGAAAGGGTAATATGTTCTGGGCCCATGTGCAGCACATTGTACATCCCTGAGCCTGGCTCTGGGGCGCTCCCTCACCAGCAGGGCCCATTGGGAGCTTGAGGCGGTGTCAAAAGAGGAACTCAGCTGCAGGCTCCATCACTGTTATGGGCTTTGGACTGTTCTTAGCTCTTTCCCTCACAAGGAGCGTGGGGCTCCTACTCCAGTCCCAAAGAATGCACCAGAAACAGTGGGGCTGGGGCTGAGCCAGCCCTCTGCACCTCCTGGACTGAACTACTGGGGCTTCTCCCCAGCCCTCAGAGCTCTGCAGAGTGCCTGGAATGGGGCATCAACTTTCCAGTGGTGATGAAAAGGTACCAGGGGCTCTGGCCACTGTCACAGTAGTCGTGGTGGCAGCTGGGAACCCCAGGCTCCTTGGAGTCACTGAGCCCTGGGGCAACTACCTCCTTTACCCCCTGTCAGAGTCCTGAAAAGAAGCTACAAGATGAAGCCTTGTGGGGAGAAGTAACTTCATGGAGCGCGCGCGCGCACACACACACACACACACACACACACACACACACACACACACACACACACACACACACACACACACACACACACACACACACACACACACACACACACACACACACACACACACACACACACACACACACACACACACACACACACACACACACACCCCCCCGCCAAGGTCCTAGGCTAGATGGTAGGAGATGGAGTCACTGTAAATAACTACTGAGAGATCATTATTTTACTGCAGAGATGCAGAGATGGATGGAATATAAAGGACCAGATTTACAAACCTGCCTGTCTCCTATATAGGCATGAACATAAGTGAGTAGATTTTCATAAGAGCACACTGGGGTCTTATCTCAGTTGACAATTGACCCCAATTTAGGCCGCTGAGCACAGGAAAAAAAAATCTGATCCAAACCTTTGGGGAAGGAGAAGTTTCAAGAGTCCTTGCAACTTGAGAGCTGCAAAAATGTACCAGACATATCAATGGGCCTGCACATAGTGAGAGTCCAAAGGCAGAAGCAGGATATCACAGACAGAGGAATTTTGCAGGAAATCATTACTGAAAAAAATGGTGGTGGAAAAGAAGGTGCTCCATGAAAAAAAAAAAAAAGGAAGTTTCCATATTATGTGAGATGGGGAAAATTGCTGGCATAAAAAGCAAATGCTATGCTGCCTTACAGAAGCTAGGGACACTTGTCTCCACTAAGTTTAGCACAAATGCCTTCAACTAGAGTACTTTCTGTTTCCAAGACACAAAGAATCAAAATTTAATTGGAAGTATTATATTTCTGGCACTGTCATGGAGAGGCTCGACATAAATTTTCAAAACACTGCAGAGGGGATAAATGAGGGTGCTGACTCCTGGTCCTTTGTTAAGTTTTATTCCCTTCTTTAAAATTAATGATATATCCCCCATCATGACCTGAGAAGAATGGTGTTAACAAAAGGTAACCAAGGGATATATAGCAGTTTCTTATCATGTGCATGTTGTCACCCTCGATCTTTCCATTAACAGCCACATAGCTCATAGATCCTTAAAAATGAAATAACTGTTTTCCATGCTATAAGTTCACACTGGTATATTTACTAAATAGTTTTAGAATAATAATTGCATTAGAGTTACTGGGCTCTATATTGCTTCTGTTAAGGTGAATGGAAAAATACCCATTGTTTTCAATGGAAGCAAGAATGGGTCTTGTAATGGATAGAGAAGGGCTGGCCAGCACCCGGTGACTAAAGGGTTAAACTCAGGTAGCCAGCAGACGTGTTGACAGAAAGCCCGGAAAGCCAATGAGAAAGACTGTTGAAATTTGAATTGTATATAGATACCTTTCCTGCACTTTTTGCGTTTGAGTTCTAAGCTAAGGGGTAGAGGGATCAAGAGGCATTAATCAGAATTACCATGCCTACAAGGAATATTGGGAAGGGAGTGAACTGGGCCTTGAAGTACATATCAACATTGACTGTGAGTAGAGAGGAATGTATGTTTAGTCACAATCAGGGTATTTTACTTTGTTTTGGTTGTTTGGTTAAGCTTCTCTGTGTAAAATCCATGTGGTTCCCTTCTCCTTCACTATCTAACCTGTACCCAAAGGTACTATGTTCTCTGTGTTTTAATTTGTTTCTCTCAGTTGCTCTAGAGTTGTAACACCTACCAACCAAGTATGCTTTATTAAGGATATCTGGGTATATCTACACTACAAAGTGAATTCGAACTAACAGCTGTTAGTTCGAATTAACTTCCATAGGCGCTACACATACAAACCGCTAGTTCGAAGTTAATTCGAACTAGTGGAGCACTTAATTCGAACTAGGTAAACCTCATTCTACGAGGACTAACGCCTAGTTCGAATTAAGTAGTTCTAATTAAGGGCTGTGTAGACACTTAATTCGAACTAGCTGGAGGCTAGCTCTTCCCAGCTTGCCCTGGTGGCCACTCTGGGCCAAGCCAGGGAAACTCTTCTGCCCCCCCCCCCCCCCCCGCTTAAAGGGGCACGGTCTGGCTACACTGCTCGTGCCAGCTGCAAGCCTGCCAGCACCCAGCCAGCAGACCCTGCACCTGGCACGGCATGAGCCAGCCACCCGCTGCCACCCAGCCCTCCGCCTCTTCCCAGGACCAGGCTGGGGGCTCCCAGGAGCCTGCCCGGGGCCGCAAGAGGCGGGCACCCGCCTGATCTAGTGTGGAGATCGTGGACCTCATCGAGGTTTGGGGGGAGACCTCCAACGTCCACGACCTCCGCACTAGGCACAGGAATGAGGCCGTCTAGGGCAGGATAGCTGCCAGCCTGGCCACCAAAGGCCACATGCAAACCAGGAGCAGGTTTGCATGAAAATCAGGTTGGTCCAGTGAGACCCCCGACCCTGAGCCCTGAGCTTAGACCGTAAGAACATAAGAACGGCCATACTGGGTCAGACCAAAGGTCCATCTAGCCCAGTAGCCTGTCTGCCAACAGCGGCCAACACCAGGTACCCCGGAGGGGATGGACTGAAGATAATGACCAAGCCATTTGTCTCATGCCATCCATCTCCAGCCTTCCACAAACAGAGGCCAGGGACACCATTCCTACCCCCTGGCTAATAGCACTCCATGGACCCAACCTCCATGACTTTATCTAACTTCTCTTTAAACTCTGTTATAGTTCTAGCCTTCACAGCCTTCTGTGGCAAGGAGTTCCACAGGTTGACTATTTGCTTTGTGAAGAAGAACGTTCTTTTATTAGTTTTAAACCTGCTGGCCATTCATTTCATTTGGTGTCCTCTAGTCCTTCTATTATGGGAACTAATGACGAACTTCTCCTTATGCACCCTCTCCACACCACTCATGCTTTTATATACCTCTATCATATCCCCCCCAGTCTCCTCTTTTCTAAGCTGAAAAGTCCCAGTCTCTTTAGCCTCTCTTCATATGGGACCTGTTCCAAACCCCTAATCAGTGTAGTTGCCCTTTTCTGAACCCTTTCCAAAGCCAAAATATCTTTTTTTGAGGTGAGGAGACCACATCTCTACACAATACTGAAGATATGGTGTACCATAGTTTTATACTTCCCCTCCTCCTTCTTCCCCTGGCTTCCCCCTTCCAGCTCCCTCCTCCCAGGTTTCCACCTCCCCTCTCCCACCCTCTCTCTTCCCCTCTTCCACCTCCTTTTCCCAGTCCCCCCAGAGGTTAATTCCCCCCACCCCCAGTTTTGTTAAATAAAGAGAGTTTCTATTTTTGAACACACGTGTCCTTTATTTTTTACATCAGGAAGGGGGGGCTAGGGAGGGGTAAGTGGAAGGGGGTGAGGGAGGAATGGGGCATGAGCCCCTGATGGGGAGGACTGGGGTGGCTCTGCGGGCTCCTCGGGGTAGAAGCTCTCCTGCAGGGCCTCCTGGATCCTGACAGCCCCCCGATTGACACACCCCCCCCCCGGATGGCAGCCTGCAGCAAGTGCAGCCGGGCTGATGGCCGAGTGCTCTGATGTGCCGAGTGTGGGCACTCAGGGCACTCCAAGACAGGACTGCTTTGCTGTCCCTCATTGAGGTAGATAAGCAAGCAGGGAACCCTGAGAACTGTCTGTCCGGGTGGGGGCTCGGGTCCCTTTAAGCACAGCCCTCGGCTAGCCTGAGGCAGCAGCTCCACACTCTAAGTCCTGGTTCCGGCCAGCCTTAACTTCAGTTCAGGGTCCACTCAATGTGGACATGCTAGTTCGAATTAGCAAAACGCTAATTCCAATTAGTGTTTAGGTCTAGATGCACTAGTTCGAATTAGCTTAGTTCGAATTAACTAATTCAAATTAAGTTAGTTCAAATTAGTGCTGTAGTGTCGACATATCCTCTGTTTGTTAGGGTTGCCAGATGGTTTCAACAAAAATACTGGACACACTAGACAGACATTACGTCACAATCTACATTACATCTTATTTAGAAAATACCGGACATTTATATTTTCTCATTTATATTTTCTCAATTTGTTTCCCAAACAGAAGGCTCAAATACTGGACTGTCTGGTTCAAAACTGGACACCTGGCAACCCTACTGTTTGTTTTTTTAATTAAATAATCTTTTTTAAGGAGATGATTTGATTCTTGTGTCCTGGAAGGTAACAATTCTCTGTGTGTGCCTGCCTGGCCTGAGAGGTCAGCTATCAAAGACACAGTTTGTTTTCTGTGTTTCTTTTTGTTTGTTTGTTTGTTTGTTTCAAGTTCTCTTGTGGCAGAAGGGTTTCGGGTATCCCTGGGGAAGGAATTCAAGTGTTCCTTGTTTTTTCAGGGTTCTTTAAAATAACTTGATGGTGGCAGCCTAGTGCATCTGTGACCCTGGGCAGGCTTTTTGTAAGCAGAGCCTATTGAAGTAAGGTATTTAAGGTCTTTTATGGGCTGCTCCACTTGGAATGCCAGAGTGGGGAACAGCCCTGACAGGCCAATTGAATGCTAATAGTGGTCCTGCAAGAGGTCTATTATGAGAAACGCTATGCCTTGCATCTAATATGGCGGCCAAATACTGCATGTGCAGTCTGAAAATGCAACCTTGAAAAATAATCACCATAGACATTTTGTTAGCCCAGTCTCAAAAACTGTTCATCCCCTCCCATCATAATGATGACAGGGGGAAACCACACACACATAAACACAAAAAAATTAATGCTATTTTTAATATGAAATAAAAAGATGAAAACTTGCCCCAACCAGTCAAGCAAGTAGAATTTAGCAAGGCAGTGATAACAGATAATATTACTGAAAATGGGAAAATGTTCATGTAGGAAAACAAATGTATCCTTTTATGATAACAAAAATTAACTCAGCCATAGGAAATTATAGGCTGACATTCATTTTGCCATTAGCAGAGTAATATACTGTAGACTGTAAAGCACACAATATAATTACTGTAACACAGTGATTAGCCAGCAATTAGTATCTGCCCATCTTACATTAGAATCCTCGCTTTTTGTAATGGGCTTTTTATCTCTACCTATATTCATGACTACAAAAGCTTAGACATGTTCACAGCATTGCAAATAATTAGCACATGATCTCAGCTCAGATGTTTCAACAATGCACCACAGTCCACTAACTGAACGGAAGTTGGTGTGTAATGTAAGGACCAATTCACATTATCTGTATGGCTAATTATTCATTTGTTAGCACATTGCTAATTACAATGCTAACTGTAAGATATCACTGTCAGTGGACAAACTGTGGGCCTTATTCTGTGGAACAATGTCTCTGGTTATCTGCCAGATGCCCCTCGACACATTTGGAATGGGGGTCATTTTTAGGGAGGAAAATGAAGAAAAAATTTAAGTGGGTTTGCAAGAACCAACTACAGACACATTGGCAGAGGGAAACTGATTGCATAGTGGCAATTTTGTCTTTGACATTGAGGCATCGCCATGGGCAACAGTGCTGAGAAAAAGCAAACATGCCGGGACTCTTGAGAGCTTAGAATTGGAAACCTGGGACTAGATGAGTAATGAAAGCCCAAGTCTCACGCAATGAGAGGAGTCTGATAGGGCCATGATTTATCACAAACTCCCTGCAATTTATGATTAAAAAAAAGATGGAGACAAACTTTCAAATTTAATCAATGGGTTTCAAATTTTTGTTGGAACTTTTGGAAGTTGCTCAACAAGGCTTAGGAGTTCTGACTTTTTCACAGCTTGATCTGTTCAGATTTTAAAGTGATATGAAATAGGTTGTCTAGAAAAGAGAAGGCTGAATGAAAACATGACAATGGTCTTGAAATATATAATGGTTGTTATAAAGAGGGTGGTGATCAGTTTTTCTCTGTATCTACTGAGAGTAGGACAAGAAGAAATGGGCTTAATCTGCAACAGGAGAGATTTAGGTTAGATTTAGAAAAAAAAATTCAAAGTACAAGGATAGTTAAGTATTGGAACAGATTACAGAGGCTCCATAGGTTGTCAAATCCCTGTCATTTGAGGATTTTTAAGAATAGGTTAGACAAATCCCTGTCTAAGATGATCTAGGTATACTTGGTCTTGGCTTGGTACAGGGGCCTGGATTAGATGACCTCTTGAGGTCCCTTCCAGTCCTACATTTCTATGCCGTTATGACAGTGATGGAGATCCTTTTTTGGGTTGGGAGTCACTGATCCACATTAAAATCAATTGGGAGCCACATACAAATGAGAAGCAAAAAAAAAAAAAAAAAAAAAAAAAACTTTCACTGACTTTGCCCCATAGTAAGTAGAAGAATAAAAAACCCTCACACGTAGCCCTCAACTGAGATGTAGAAGGAGAAGAAAAAAAGAGAAACACTCCCCTCAAGCTCCAGCCCCATGGGGGAGGGGGGACAGGGAGAGTACCAAGGTTCAGAGCTAACCCGCATGGCAAGATTAATTCTTCTGGGGTCCCAGGGCCAGAAGATTTTTGAGGGGCTCCAGAGTCTCTGGGGTGGCACCAAAAATGAAGGATTCAGTGTGGGGGTGTGTGCTGGGGGAGCAGGTGAAGGGGCAGAGGCTCGGGGCACCTGTCTGGCTCAGCTACTAGAGGAGGGGTGGCTCTATGCTGCCTTGCACTTGCAGGCACTGCTCACCTTCCACTGGCCACAATTCCCAGAGCTTCCTTGCGCTGCGGTATGCAGCAGCATGAAAAACTAGAAGCCCCAGATTTGCTGCCTTTCTTAGTACTGCCATAGCTCTTTGCATTTGTACTTCAAAGTATACCATAAATACTACTACTTGGCCAACAGGGCACTGTATTATACCTGGCTGTAGCCGTCCCACCTCTCTCTTTTGTGATATATGGGTCACAGTTGCTTTGCTCTGCAGAGGGGTTCTTTTACCCATCTGTCTGCAGTAAGCAATGAAATTTTGGCTACGTCTAGACTGCGGGCTTCTTTCGGAAGAAGCTTTTTTTGGAAGAGATCTTCCAAAAAAACTTCATCCGAAAGAGAGTGTCCACACACAAAAGCACATTGAGAAAGTGATCTGCTTTTTCAAAAGAGAGCGTCCAGACTGATTGGACGCTCTCTCGCATGAAAGGCTACCCAAAACCACTTCAGGCAGGTCACCAGTTGCTTCCAAGTGCTGGATCCTTGCAGAGACACGTGCTTAAAGGAACCACCCCTCCCCCCCCCAGACAGCCGTTTCTCTGTTTCTGCTGTGTGCTTGCCTACCTCTTCAAACGACAGCAAAGCTCTCTCTGTGGTTGCCCTGTTCTTTTTTGGACACCACAGCTTTGTTCTTTGTTCTATGGAGCCAGAGCTGCCCCAGGCATGCGATGGCCCCACACAACCAGGCTGCAATTTTTGCAGCACTTTGTGCCAGCTGCCTTCCTGGTCCTGCACAAGCTGGTCGCTGAGCTCATTCTGGGGACGCTCTCCCTGGGTGTGGGAGCTACACTCTGGTAACCACACCCCACTGTGAAGAGGCTTTTTTTCAGGCTCTACACCAGTTCGGACTGATGGGACCAGCTGCTCATGGAGGTAAGTCACTCTCAGGCAGCAGTCCCTGCGTGGGGGGGGGGGGGGAGGGTGTTCTGGAGAGGGGGACCGTAGGGAAAGTGGGAGGTGCGGGGGTGGGCTGCGGGTGGTGTGGAAGCCCCATCCCCGTGGGGTTGTGCTGTCCTACCCTCACACAGCCTTGCTGCTGAGGGGGGGGGGTCGGCCTCATAAGGAGTGTCTCCTGAGGTTTTTGGAGGGGGAGGGAAGAGGGCGGCCACTTCCCAAAGCTCAGGCATGCCCTCTCTCATTCTCTGTTTTGTGTGTTTGTTTGTCTCTTTCTGCACGTGGTGAGGGCCATCAATTCCATCCTGCTATGCAGGGTCACCTGCCTGGGAAACCTGGCCCTGATCATCGCAGGATTTGCTGCCCTGGGGTTCCCCAACTTTGGGGGAGCCATAGATGGAACCCACATCCCAATCCGCACACCAACTCATCAAATAGCCCAATACATTAACAGGAAGGACTACTTCTCAATGGTGCTGCAGGCTCTGGTCAACCACCATGGACAGTTCACGGACATTTTTGTCAGGTGGTTGGGCAGGGCGCACGATGCCCATGTATTTTGCAACTGCAGCCTCACAGGAAGCTGGAGGTGGGCACATTCTTCCCCCAGCAAGACTTTGTGGTTGAGGAAGTGCAGATGCCACAGTGCATTGTGGCGGATGCAGCCTACCCCCACTCATGCCGTGGCTGATAAAGCCATACACGTGCCCATCTGGACCCCAGTATGGATCAATTTAATTCCCACCCCAGCCGGGCCCGCATGCAGGTACATGTGCCTTCAGCCACCTCAAGGTGATTCCTGACCTGCTTGGACGTGGGAGAGCACAACATCCTCGAGGTGGTGTCGGTGTGCTGTGTCCTCCACAACATTGTGGAGAGGAAGGGGGAGGCCTTCCTGCTGGGGTGGGGGACAGAGGCTGGCTGCGAAGAGCGGGCTTTAGAGCAGCCACAGACAGCTGCCATCCTCCAGGCCCATCAGTTAGGGGTGCACATCCAGGAGGACCCCAGTAACTCTCCCTGCACCTCCCCACTGGGGGCCTGTGCCTTGCTCCACTATCCCTTTCCCACCACAACCCTCCCTTCCCTGTACAGTCAAGAAATACACCTGTTTTGATTTGAACAAAACAAACTGTATTTTTCTTTCAAGAAAATAAACTGGGGAGGAGAGGGGCTGTGAACCTGGGGGGGGGGGGGGGAAGGGGGATGTAAACCTGGAGGGAGGAGGAAGGAGGGGGGGGGGCTCAGGGCTGGGAGTGGTGTGTGGGGGGGGTGGCAGCTGGAAGTGTCATGCAGGACCTCAGCAAACTTGTTGTTGGGTGGGTCCTGGGCCCATGTGGGGGTGGACAGGAGAGGAGGCTGGAGTGGGATCAGGGATGGCAGGGGGACAGGGGAAGGGGCATAGGCATACCTGGGGAAGGGCCATAGGCATCACTTGGGGAGGGGGCAGAGGCATAGAAGGGGGAGGGAGCAGAGGCATTGCTTGGGGGAGGGGGCAGACAGCGGGGGGAATGGGCATAGTGGGGTGGCAGGAGAGTGGGAGGCAGGAGCAGGGACTCTAGCTGGGTGTGCCATCATTTGACGCATGATGGCACAGATGTTGTCACCCTGATGCACAAGCTGGTCCCACATGTGGGTCTGCCATTCAGCGTCCTCCTGGACCTTCTGCGCCAGGGTCTGCTGCATGTTGGGCAGGATGCCCACATGCTGCCTCATCAGGTCCTTGTGGATCCTGGAGTACTTTCGGGTCCCCTGGCGTCAGATGGCTGGCGTGGATCGCCCCTCAGCAATAGCTGGTCTGGCTGTGGAGAATGAAGAGGGAGAGGCGGTCAGTCATCCATGTAGACACTGTCCCTGAGGCTGTGCCCTCCTCTGTGAGCTATGAGCAACAGTCCTTGGCCCACAGGAGGGGGATGTCCCAGGACAAGGCCATGTGTGGCCTGCACAGAAAGCCCTGCCTCACAGGGGCCCCGAGGTGCTCTGGGGACCATGATGCCCGCTTCCCCCTCCCCTCAGGGACAAGCAGCCAAGGTAACTGTCCAGCCACAGTGGTAACTGATGGTCAGCAGAGGAGCCTGGAGCAGCCTGGCCCTCCATGGGGCCTGCACACACACCTGCACCTTGCAGCGCTGTCCATGGGAGTGGGTGGTGCCTCACACGCGCAGGCATGCCCATGTGCTGTGTGTGGCACTCCTCAGTGTATTTGGGGTTGTCTTTGTGCCCAGTCTGCTTCCAGCAGTGACTGCTGGTGGGAGGGCGTTCCCCCTCTGGCCAGACACGTGTGTGGCCTCCCCTGAGCCAGGGAGCAGGATCTCGGGGTGCTCCAGGGCTGCTGCCTGAGGCTGCGTGGCACAGACTGGCACTGCACATGCTTCCACATGCACCAACTGCAGCACGATGTCCAGGTCAAGAAGGCCGAGTGACAATTGCACCCCATCCCCTCTGCGCCGCCTCCCCTGCCCTGTGTGTGTATACATACCCTCACTGGTGAAATCCTGATTAATTCTATTGATTTACACAAACAACAAAAATTACCAATACTCAGAATTAACTATGAGAGACCAACAAATCCTTCCAACTACTCAGTCTCCTAATTCGGGACCTCCAAGAATACAGTATTATTGAAACCAAATTCTGCCAATTTTCCTTCCCAACATTGCCAGCTTAGGTTTAGAATCCAGAAGCATTTGCACTCATGGGTTTGTTTCAATTGTACCATGAAAATAAATGCATCCAGGGGAATGATAGAAAAGGTGTTTGCGGGAAGACCTAATGAGTATGAGCATCAGGATATAAAGAAGCTGATTATGAGGATAACAGCCTTGACTAATGATGAATATTTCCTATTCACATGTCAGCAGCAATCAAATTACTCTTAACTGCTGTAATATGATTGGAATTTTTTTTTGAGGCCACGTTTGAATATCTGACATTAGGACTTTCCATTATGTTGCTAAAGAAAAACATTCTTGCTGTGATAAAAATGACACTTTTGATGCCAGTCCTTAATTTCCATTCTGCCTTGGCGGTGTTTATCTGCACAAACACCACGTGCATCGTTCACTTGTTCCGCTTTACATTTTTAAAACTTTTTTTTTTTAACAATAAAATGGCTGATAAGAAGGAGAAAGAAGAAATGTATGTTATGAAAGCATTTTATTTCCACTGACGAAAAGGAATTAAAAATCCAACATTGCCAAGCATTTCTGTTTGCTCAGAAATGTCTAATTTTTGATTGCTTCACTGATATCAGTGAAAAATCACGTTGACATCTCTTAATGGCAACTAGGAGACATCATAAATGTTTGAAGCAACTGGAAAATTAGAATCAGGATAAAATGTGATTTCAAGCATTCCACCGGGACAAAAAGTAGTGCCTGGCCAAACATTTCTACATGCTGCAAAGCTGGGAATCTCCTTTCCAAGTGGTTTCTGGGATGGCACTTAACCTTCTGAGAATACAGCCCCCCTCACTATAAAAGAACAGCTGATTAACTGAGTGCTCAGTGTGACAGGCAAACAAGGACTCCCTGCTGTCTCCTAGGCAATGTGCTAATCACTAGGCTGAAATTAAAGTCTGATCTCGAGTGTTGCTGAGCACCTGCGACTCTCACTGGCTTTGGTGGATGCTCTCTATCTCTCAGAATCAGACTCCTGAGCTCTGAACACTTTCAGTAGGTTCTTTGTTTTAGGCTGAGATAACTGCCTCTTTGCCTGTCTCACCCCCCCCCCCCCGCGCCCCCCCCATCTTGGTTCATATCTTGGAAATTCAGCCTAAAGTCTTCATTCTACATTTTCACCCCTGGAAAACTTTCAAAGCTCTTCCTCCCTCTTAGCAGCTGAATAAATATTCAGACAAAGAGGTGGTGAAAATTTTTGGCTGCGTCGAGAATCACATTAGCAAATTCTAATATGTCTCTAATATATTTCAGGCATGGCAACATTGTTTTGTTGCAGCCCATTTAGCACACCAACTGTAGGAAAACAGACCTAGGGAGTTGACAATCATTAGGATCCAGCTTGAAAATATTTGGAAGAAGTTCTGAAATAATTACAGTTGAATGGGAAGAATAATACTAGTAGCGCAAATGCATTTGGTTATTTTTTACTAGCTTTTTAAAGCGTGGATAACAGCTCTTTCTGTTAATTATCTTGAGCCTGCAGACCTGTCAGTCAATATGATGTAACATAAAAAGCATTATTCTCATCTGCCCATACTAAATATATACATCTAGAAAATTACGCAGGAGTCATCACTCACAATAGAATCACTTCTCTGATGTACCATATTTCATCTATTTTGACATTGCTTATTGCTTTAAATATTAGCCGCATCTAAAACCCAGCCCAGTTTGTCTCACTAAATTATACCCTAGCCATTCATCGTGCAGCCATTGTTTAATTAAATCTGCACTTTTTAAGCCTTTAAGGATTGTGAAACTGTGACTAGGAAATTCTTATTGGATCCAAGCCAAGCACAACTGAAAGCTTAGCGGTGGATTGGAATCCAATTTACCTAACGATCCAACTTTGCCCTTATACAAATTTTTGAAAATAATAAGGGCATGCAAGTGGCTTTATTTGTACCTAGGATAGTCCATGACGGCCAGCCAGACTGTGCTAAATGGAGTTCAGGGACTGATCCCGTCTGTGTTCCCAGATCCAGTTCTAGGCATAAGAGAACTAAGCAATTGTTTACAACCCTGAGCTGCTCAAGGAGGCCTCTTGCTTATTATCTAGGACTGTATGCAGGGGTTTCTGTGTTTGTATGTGCTTTTTTTGGTCAATGTGGACCGCGAGGGTGTGAATGCACCCCCCCCCCATAGTCCGCCAAGTAAGTGGGGAAATCAGCCCCAGCCTTTTCCTGGCAAGCCAGAGCATGGGGGAGGGAGGCTTGGGCAGCATGCTGCTCCTGCCTTCCTATGGCCAGCTGGAGCATGCTTACTTGGGCAATCCTGGGGGTACTTTCTCACTCTTTACACCCACCCTATGCACGAGCCTGTTTTATATATATATGTGCATGAGGGAGAGGGTGCATAAAGAAAGGATTGAGTATGTGGGAGCTCCTCTCATTTGTCAACAAGCATTTAGAATGGCTCCCATTGGAAATGTTTAACCTTTCTTTAGTGCTTAAAGGTATGAGTGTCAGAGAAAGGTATCAGAGAGGTAGCCACATTCGTGTGGTTCAGCAAAACCAACAAGGAGTCCTACGGCATGTCAAAGACTAACACATTTTATAGGGCATACGCTTTCATGGGCTCAGCTCAACTCCAGCCCATGAAAGCTTATGTCCTAGTCAATGTGTTGGTCTTAAAGGACATGACTACATGAGGAAATAATTTCAAAATAACTACATTTGAAATAATAACTCCTAAAAACCACAAAATCGAAATAGCATGTCCCCACTATGGGGCAGCCTAGAAATTAGTCTGAGGCTGGTTCCTTTATTGTGGACAAGCCACCTCAACTTAGAGCCCCAGAAAGCACTGGGGAGTAATTACTTGGAGTAACTCTGGGGAGTAGTTATTTTGAAATCGCAGCAGCACTCTGCACTACCGCTATTTCGAAATAACTATTTCAAAATAAGTGGAAAGCAGGAGTACAGATTTTGAAATAACCAGCTCATTATTTTGAAATAAAAGGCTTGGCAGTGGGGATGCTTTGTTTGTTATTTTGAAATAAAGAGGGTTATTTTGAAATAACTCCCTGTGTAGACCAGGGCTAAGGTGCCAGAGGACTCCCAGTGAAAAGTGGTTTACTGTGGATTCAAAGAAGGAATGGAGATTTTTGACTTAGGAAGCAATTATCTGTGTTTACGGTCTACTTCTTTAGATGCTGCAGTTTTTCATAATGCCATTGCCAATGCTGACAAATTAATGGTTATTTTTGCAGCTGTCACATGAGATCTGGCAATCATGGGGGTAATGGTGGCAGCTGTCTCTAGATCACAGGACAGCTAGTGAGTATCTCACTAATGCGACAGTGGCAGCAAACAGTTTAATGCATGTGATCATATTTCTTCCTCATGTCTGCCTAGTGTCTACCCTAGAATTCCCAGAGAGAGTAGTTTACAACTATTACTATTACAACCAGGCGGGTGAATATGCACATGTGTGCAGGCAAATCAATTGTGTGTGTGTGTGTGTGTGTGTGTGTGTGTATGTGGAAGCTGCATTTCTGAAACTGGAAAATTAAAGGGGAGATTTTTTTTTTTAAACACATGTGGAATTTGGGCTCACAACCCAAACTCAGTGTGATTGGAAGCTCCAGAGGGTAGCCGAGTTAATCTGTTGCAGAAAAAAACAATTAATGGGCTGGTAGCACTTTATAGACTAACAAAACATGTAGATGGTATCACGAGCTTTCATGTGCACAGCTCTCTTCTTTAGATGATCGGAGTTATGAGGTTGGGATGTGAACACTCGAAATAAAAAGGAGAGGGGAAGGGAAGGGGGGGAGAATAAAGGAGAGGAGTGGAAGACAGAGCACCCCCGTCCCTTATTCTTCCCCTCCCTCCCCTCTCCTTTTTATTTTGAGTGTTCACATCCCAAACTCATAACTCCGGTCATCTGAAGAAGTGGGCTGTGCCCACGAAAGCTCATGATACCACCTACATGTTTTGTTAGTCTATAAAGTGCTACCAAATTATTTGTTGTCTTTTTTAAATGTGATTGGTGTGTCCAAACCTCAGCAGCCATCTTGAAAATCTCTCTCTCGTAGCCCATTATGTCCCCCATGATGTCACCGTGGTTCCCAGACACAGTGAAAATGGACCACGTCCTATCTAGTCACTGACAGTGAAAAGAAAAAGACCCAGAACAGCAAAGAGAGGCCACTGCAACTTCACAGGCCACTGCTGGGGTAGGATAAGACATGGCTGCTCACTCAGAAGGATACTTAGGTCAGGTTTACCCTATGGGATAAAGCTGACCTAAGATACACACCTCCATCTATGAGAATAGTATAGCTGGAGACAACGTACCTTAGTTAGTATTTCTGCAGCAACCCTTCTCCGGGAAGTCAATGGGAGAAACTCTCCTGTCAACTTCCCTTACTCCTCGCGACCTGGTAAAGTAGTAGGTCCTTAATAGGCCTGCTAAATAGAACCCCCAGGAGATTGATCTCTGAAACATCTACCTTGGGATAACTGAAGACAACATATACATAGTAACACAAATAATAATGGAGAAGTGGTCACTGGCATTAATGCACACTGATCCCTGTCTGCAGACAGAGTCACTGATTCTAATCACTGTGCCCTAATCATGTGACAATTTGCGGACACAAAGTGTAGTTGCTTATTAGCACTTCAGAGCATCAGAGCCTTATTATGCTCCTATCATTATTTATATTATAATAGCTGAGAAAGGCCCCACTGAGGAGTGGACTTCTATTGTGCTGTGCAGAGCACATAAGATGACATCGTCACTTATCTTACCAGCTCTGATCACTTTCATTGAGTTAACTAGGAACAAGAAGATTAGTTCAAGAACTGCAAAAAAGCTACGTAATTATATAAAAACATTTCTAGGAAGTAAAGCATTTACTGTTGTGTTACTGGATTGCCTAAATCCAATTATCCATTAATAACACCATCATACAAACTGTGAAGTACTACACACTTAACTTCAGGGTACAGTAATTCTGGTAGTCAAAATCAACTCTTCCTCTCAACTACTTGATATTTGGATACTGTTCCAAATGTAGAAACAGGCAGCCAAGAAACAGATGAAAGAGGAAATGTAGAGTACAGCTGGGCAAACAATAGAGCCAATCATTTAATTGATTTTGCCTCATTTTCAGTTTCTTGATCACAATGTAAAAACATGCATCTATCTTCAAAGCAATTCAATAATACTTGCTGTGTAACTAACTCCTGATCATTAGTGCCTTAGCAAGAAATCAGTCACTTTTCACATTCAAAATTTAAGTTAGCTTCGATTGGCCACAAAGGTCACATGATGTGCTTTCATTCTCATGATTGGAATGCATAATGCCAAAAAAATCCAATTCTGAACTAATTTTTCTGATTATGAATGCAACATTTTTAATCACATATTCTCCAATATTTACTTGAAGCTTTCCTATGTCATTAATTTTTCCTCCCAGCCTATTCAGTTGGTAGAATAATTATGGAAAGTTAACACAGAAGGGGCCCATCTAAACTACATTCCTCTTCCGAAAAAGGAATGTAAATGAGCCCGATTGAAAATATAAATGAAGTATGGATTTACAAATCTTGTGCTTCATTTGCATAATTGCATGAAAGTGCTTTTTCTTTGGGGAAAAAAACAAACCCTTTTTCGAAAGAACCTATTCTGAAAAAATGAGGTGTAGGGGTTCTTTCAAAAAAGGGTTTTTGTTTTTTTTTTTTTCCCCTCGAAAGAACCCTGTCTAGACTGCAGTTTCTATTTCGAAAAACCCTTTTTCGGAAAAGCACTTTCATGCGATTATACAAATGAAGCCCGAGATTTGTAAATCCATGCTTCATTTGCATTGTCAATCAGGCTCATTTACATTCCTTTTTTGGAAGAGGAATGTAGTTTAGACCTAGCCAAGGGGTGGAAACAAAGTTGATTTGCTCCCATTAGCCGCTCATATCCAGCTTTAATGCTGGTGTGAGGGGAATTAGGTGCCATAATTTGCAAGTGATATGGCATCACTGAAGCATGACTTGGGTAGTGCTTAAATTGCTGATTGACTTGCAAGAAGTCTTGCAGAGCTCCCAAGCTGGGCTGGGAAAGGATGGAGCAACATGCTATTACCCTTTTCATATCCAGCTAATTCTTCAGCACCAAGAAAAGCTCATAGATTACACGTGTTGGCAGAAAGGATGGAATTGGTGCTTTAGGACAAATCCTCAGCTGGTGTAAATTAGAGTATCTCCACTAGAATCAATGGACCAGCGCTGATTTACACCAGTGAAATATCTGGCTCATCATGTTCATCATCATTTCAATGATCAGCATAGATCTGTCAAAGCAGATACAAGACTCCAAGAGGGAGGATTTTTTAAGATTCAGTCTTTCATCTAAAGGAAGCTGTAATGAATCCTAATGAATCTTGCTGGATAAATGGTGGGAATTAGTAGCCAGAGCCCAACTACTGCATGGTTGCGATGTATTCACTATTTAGTAAATGTTAATGAGTAAGGTACAACATGAAGTTTTATTTTATTTTTCAGCTTGCACCACATTCCATCATTTAAGTCCTAAATCCTCAGCCAAGAAATCAACACAGCAAGCGCAGTGATCTTGCATATATCAACCACTTTTAAGAAACAAGAGTAATTGTGACAATACCCGATAAAAAAATATGCTTTGCCACTTTTCTCACTAAAGCAAGGAGCCCCTGCACTGAATAGTAAACAATTATGCTGGGCTGGACTAAAGACATTAGCTGTTTGGCACATTACAAAGCCAATTTCTCCTACTTTTAACATGTGAATTTCATATCAAAAGCTATGAATCGGACACATCCAGCCCACTTAGTTGGCCTTATTAACACAGGTCCTACAATTGACAGGTACTTCTTCTGTTGTTATATGTTTATCTTTTTTTTCTGATATTTCTACTCCAATTTATTTGATGAACTAGGTTTCACCTATGAAAGCTCATAATTCTCTATATTTTTTTGAGTCTCTAAGGTAACACAGGACTACTCTCTATTCAACAATTACATAATATTCTGCTTCCTTTATGTACAAACACCACAGGAATCAGAACTTCCCGTTTACTGAAGGGTCCAGCTCTCTGCTCTTCTAGGCATTTATGGAGCTCTGCAATCCAAGATGGTCTTTGACTTTTGGCCCTCTCCAGCCACTTAACATAAGAACATAAGAACGGCCATACTGCGTCATACCAAAGGTCCATCTAGCCCAGTATCCTGTCTGCCGACAGTGGCCAATATCAGATGCCCCAGAGGGAGGGAGTACAACTGGTAATCCTCATGTGATTCCTCTCCTGTCACTCTTTTCTAGACAGAGGCTAGGGACACCATTCCTACCCATCCTAGCAATTGATAGACCTAGCTTCCATGAAGTTATCTAGCTCTTTTTTGAACCCTGTTAAAGTCCTTAGTCTTCACCACATCCTCCGGCAAGGAGTTCCACAGGTTGACTATGCCCTGAGGGAAGAAAAACTTCCTTTTGTTTGTTTAAAACCTGCCAGGATAAACTCTACAACCCTTTTTAAATATTGGTTCATGTTCCACAATAGTTGCTCAGAACAGATGTGTTATGAAGACTTAAGATATGTTTTCCCCTTAGTCTAGGCACCTAAACTCTACCTTTCCCCAGTTCATGCAGAGTTGGAAAGAATCATTGCTTTGACTTGCAGAATATCTCCTAGAGATGGAGAGTTCAAAGGAAGCACCTGATGGCTATTGTTTTGGAATGCTAAATTTTATTACATCCTTTAGCCACTAGGTAGCACTATGCATAAAATACTTAATGGAAAATTAACCTCTGCCATATTTGGCACAGCATTAAAGGATCCGATGATGAATATATGTGTTCTATAACCAAGCACAGGCATGTGATAGGGCATCAAAAGTAAACTAAGAACTAAAGTAAAATAGCACCAAAGGTTGCAAACAGAAGGAGCAAAGCAAGAAAAGTTGTAGCATCTCATTAACATGCTACTTTCAATTCCACAGAGAACTTCATCTTTGACAACCGTTCAGAATGAAGAAACCCAAAACAATATGTTGAAAGATTTTTGCATTGCTGCAAAGTCCGCAAAGAAATTGGAGATGGGCAGGTATCTTCTTCAATTTATACTCTGGGGAAGCCAGCACAGCATATCTTTAAATTCTCTGACTTTACTGAAGACAGTTACACAGATGACAATAAAATGGTTGTGACTGTATTTGATTCATACTTTATACCTCAAAGAAATTTTACAAGACAATTGAAGATCAAGAGAAAATGCTGAATGTTTTATAAAAACTCTGCATACATTGACTAAAAGCTATGATTTGGGCAATGCAAAACATGAAAAGACCACAGATAGGCTGGTTATTGAGTTAACAGATACAAACCTTTCACAGCAGCTATAACTGAAGAGAGATTTTTAACCATAGCGATAACTAGCCAAAGAGTAAAAGTGTCTGAACTGGTGAAACAACAAAACACGGAGAATCTTAAAAACGTGAAAATCTTGAAAGTAGCTTAGAAATTGTAAAGCAGACACTTGAGTACAGAAAATCATCATCACGCCAACCCCTGAGGCGAGGAGAGAGAACTCCTTGGCTAAGAGGCACAAATGCCAGCTTAAATGCACATGAGGTGGAGACATTCATATCCCAAGAGATTATACACATCCAGCCAAAGGCTCATAGTGGAACACATGGACAAAATATGGACATTTTGCAGCTGTTTGCTCCATCATAGCAGTTAGGGAGTTAACTAATATTACAGACAATCAAGAGCCATTGTTTCTGGGATCTGTCACTTGTGGTGACACAGAGCATGCTTGGAGAAGGACACTGAATATTCATGGTAGACTATTGACTTTAAAATGGTTTTAGAAGCAGCCATCACGATCCTCTCAGAAGGTATTTACAGCTACCTTGAGTCCTTCCCAAGCACGACCTCAGCTGACATAGCTCTGACTGGCCCTGGAGCTAATCTGAACTGCAGGGGCCAGTTCACTGCAGCTTGCAAAGACAATAGCTGTGCATTCAGTATGTCCAATCAAAGACCAACAATCGTCTCAGCTGAGAGTGGCAGCCATGATGGGCCTAGTAAGAAAGGTGAGAGAACTCAGAGTAGTTGATGCTATTTGACTTTTGAAAGGAGATCCAGGACAAATCAATCCAAGAGACAACGCTGAACCATACAGCATAACAGATGTTCAGCCATTAGGTGGCACCCAGTAAAAACCCTATTTACGCTAAACTCAGCCATACCTGGCACAACAGTAAAAGATCTTATGAAAGAAACATCTGGCATGTAGGAGCAAGTTCTGTAGTGGAACAGGAACATGACAGCTGTAGTTCCTGGCAATGCTGCCTGCCTAAGATGAAATATGTTTCTGGGCGGGACACAAGCAAGGTTACAGCTCTGCTCCCTGGATGCCAAAGTATTTTTTATACATGTGCTTCCTTCAGCATCCAAGAGTTACTCTTCTTTTCATTTTTATTTATTTCCAACACATGCTGTTAGCTGAGGCATTAAGGCAGTAAGGCATTAAGAGAAATAACTCTGACTCAGAATATCCTATACAGCAGTAAATGAATACACAGTCCTCCCTGACTTATAATTTTGCATTTTATGGTCTGCACTTTCAAACAGGCCTGCAATAAAATGTGCATGTAGTGGTATACATGTGAAAATGGGGGGGGGGGGGGGGGCTCAGATATGTCAAATATGTCCCCCATGTACACATTGCCATGGTACCTAGGGAGGGATGCTACCTCTGCCTGCATCCGTGGAGTCCACAGTAGACAAGCCAAAACCTCACAAAAAAGACAGTTCTCAGAACTTTCCAGCAGCGATGACCACACCCAGAAGACATGGATGGTTTAAGTGCTTCTATAAAACTAAACCTCTAATATCCTTTATAAGACAGTGTGCCCTTGTAGCCAAGAAGGCTAATGGCATATTAGGGTGCATTAGGAGGAACATTTCCAGAAGATCTGGAGAAGTGATTATTCCCCTTTATTCGACACTGGTGAGGCCACATCTGGAGTATTCCGTCCAGTTCTGGGCCCCTCCACTATAGGAAGGATGTGGATGCATTGGAGAAGGTCCAGCGGAGGGCCACCAAAATGATTAGTGGGCTGGAGCACATGACCTATGAGGAGAGTCTGAGGAATTTGGGCTTATTTAGTCTGCAGAAGAGAAGAGTGAGGGGGGATTTGATAGAAGCCTTCAACTTCCTGAAGGAAGGTTCCAAAGAGGCTAGAGAGAGGCTGTTCTCAGTAGTGACGGATGGCAGAACAAGGAGCAATGGTCTCAAGTTACAGTGGGGGAGGTCTAGGTTGGATATTAGGAAAAACTATTTCACTAGGAGGGTGGTGAAGTACTGGAATGGGTTACCTAGGGAATCTCCATCCCTAGAGGTTTTAAAGTCCTGGCTTGACAAAGTCCAGGCTAGAATGATTTAATTGGGTTTGGTTCTGCTTTGGGCAGGAGGCTGAACTGGATGACCTCCTGAAGACTCTTCCAACCCTAGGATTCTATGATTCTATGACATATGAAAAGACCCTGTGTGTTGTTTTTATATACAAGGTCACATGCCCACAGTATGCAGAAGCATGGCATAGCCATGCTCTTGTAACTCATGGAGATATGCAGCCTTCTGAGCCATACAAGATAGTGGATTTCACCTTTGGGGCCTGGAGAAAAATTACCTGACTACAGATATCTTGATTGCTCCTTCTGTGTGGACAGATCTGCCCACAGAGAAGCACTAAGGAGGAAAAGCCAGCTGCTCAGCACAGACATGGGGCACAAAGCAGCCCAATGTGCCCCTTAAGGATTTCCCCTGCATTGGGGGGGGGGGGGGGGGGTTAGTGCATAGGGCAGGTGTCTGGGGGGTTAGTGGTGAGGAAGGGCATGCAGCACTATGTCCGGGTGATGCTGGGATGCCTCAGTAGCCTCTTACAAGCCATTGGCAGCCTGTGGAAGTTAAGGGGCTCAGAGAGTATGCTGACCTGTGTCAGGGATCCAGACCAGTGCAGAACAAGCAGGTTCCAGCTGTCTTCTCTCCCTCCTTCCCCCTCCTTTTCCAGTTTTTCCTCAAGTGCAGGCTGCTGAGCTATAGGATCTGGCTAAGGTAAGTTATAGTCCCCATCCTGCTGTATTGAACCCCATGTGGTGACCCTCCTTTACCCACAAGGAATTTTATTCCTAATTCATGCTGCACAAAACTTGGACATCCATGGGCATCTATACAGCTTCCAAATGCTTAAATGGCTACAAGGGCAGCCAAGTGCCACTATCCAGCTGGCTAAACTCCTTTTATTTTAAATAAATTAACTGGCTGCCTTCCCATAGAGGCTAAGGGGAGGAGAAGGCGCATTCATTCAAGTGCCCTCTGCCCTCAGTCCTTTTTTGTGTGTTCAGCTTTGTATGACTGTTCTATGAGCCTTTAGAGAGGCCTTCTGGCTTGTTGACAACAATACAATAACACAGCTAGAAAGATGCGTGCATGGATGCGAGATGCCATAGAATTAGCTTTCAATTTCAGAAATAGAACTTTTCTTGAGGCCAATATTTGTGCACTAATGTCTATAAAAATTACTTGAGAAGCCTAAGGGCTTATTCCACTAACACTGGAAGAGAAAAGTGTAAAACTTTGTTCAAAGAAAGAGGTGGAGGCCAAGAGTTAGGCCTCTGTGGTACTATCCCTGGCAACTGGTTAGCTTTGCAAGCTTGAGTAAGTCACTCAAGTTTTCTATACCTCAGTTATTCCATTTACTTCAGTGGGGAACAACATGTGGCCCAAGAGCCACATGTGGCCCTCTGGAGTTCTATGTGTGGCCCCTGACACATTTTGTGCAGTGTTGCCCACATACAGCATTGTCAGATTTCGCTGTTTTCTGTTCACATAGATTTCTTTCCTACCATTGTTACTAAAGTGACACACATGTAAAACAAGGGTATGTGAAGTGAGGTGTGCACTGATTGCACACAACACTGACAGAGTTGTGCGTTCCCTCTGCTTCCAGTCAAAGTGCTCCTGTGGTTCACTTGGCACACCCTGTAAATTCTAGGTAAGTACGTGCAGTTAGCACAACTACCCTGTCCTGGGAGACCATTACAATTTTGCAGCACAGTGATGAGGCCAACTCATGAGGCCAACTCACTAGCCTAGGTTGCCCATTGCTGATATATGTGATGGTATTTGACCAGTCTCAATGCTTTCAGAGAGCTCTGTGCTCCCCAATGATGGCCTCTCCATTAGTGCAAAGTAACAGCATCAATTTTATTTTCTTTATTTTTCTTCTCTCCCACTTTTTGGCTGCGTGTAGTATAAATTACTCAAGTAACATGAGTAACTGTTAAAAGAACCACACTCCTCTGCTGTTCTTGTGACAATCAGAGATGGGTGATGATGGCCTCTCCATTAGTGCAAAGTAACAGCATCAATTTTATTGTCTTTATTTTTCTTCTCTCCCACTTTTTGGCTGCATGTAGTATAAATTACTCAAGTAACATGAGTAACTGTTAAAAGAACCACACTCCTCTGCTGTTCTTGTGACAATCAGAGATGGGTGATAAACATGCGGGAAGTATTTTATAAATGTGACAGTGGAATGTAGTTTTCCACGCTACGGCTGAAATACAAGGCAATGATGACTATAATGCATTTCTCTAAGTTTTAATGTATGTGCGACGTAAATATAAATCACCATGGCTGTTTCTGTGTTTGGTTTGACTGTTTTACTGTTTCAGTTTACTGACTCCTGCAGCAAAGATCTGTATTTATGTTTGGATTAAATTGACATAGGAGGCACCACTAGAGAGAGCTACTTCTTTCTTATAAATGTTATGTGCATCATAATGAATGTTTGGCTTCCTAAAGGGTTTTGCTTTGGCTGCTATATGGCACAAAGATATTGGGCGTGGGGGATACAACGAAGGGAAAAAAAAGTGCTATCCCAACTGATCATGGGGGAAGTGTCTATCCTTTACTGGATGAGGTTTGGAACTCAAATCCTACAGTATTTGTTTTGTTGGTGCCAAAAAACTATGCCAAGGGAGGCCACCAGAGATATTTAATTTCATTTGTCTTATCTTACAGAGTTGGAAGGACAGAAATTAATATCACACACATATAATAACAGAAACAAGACCTAGGATATCAACTGGAGACATTTTGACCTCCAAACACTAACTTTGCTGCTTGAGTTAAATGCATTTGATTCAGTCAATGGAACATATCTACTGTGGATAATCACATCCTACAGCACAAAATTATTACCAATGCCATGTCTGAGCTGTTACTCGAACCTCTGTGAAAGTGGAACTACCAAATTATGTTGCTTTACTACATCAGTTTGCCGCTGATAGGTTGAAATTGACCAAAAAAACAAAACAAACAAAAACCCAACCATCCCTATGTATGCTGAGACTGCATAGAGTATATAGCGTAGTTATTTTAAAAAAAAGAAGAGGGGATTTCCTTATAGATTTTCCAGGTGCAGAACAAATATTTCCTTCCCATTTGCTTCAGCCACCCCTCTTCCAGGATATTTACTGAATATTACCACATATACTCTACTAGAACCTACTGCCTGTCTAATGACATTAACACTTAGATCTGCCATTTAAGGATGAGCCGAGCAATTCACCTTTTTGGTTTTAAAGAAGGATCTAACTAGCCAAGGCCAGAAGATGCATCAAGATGGACTGTAGCCCATAGCGACAGCCCTGCACTAAGGTTGCTGCTGCAGGCGCTTTGGGAGGCACTGTGCCCAGTGGCTGCTCCAGAGAGCCCAGAAACAGTCAGCTCCATCTGCACCTGGCCAGCTTGTCTGGCTGCTGCTCAGAGGAAGACAGGGCTATGCGTCTACCAACTGCACACTAACCTACTAGAGACACCACTGTGGTCATGCTGCAAGAGTAAGGAGATTTTATTTCCAGCACCTGCCTCACCCAATGTCCAGAGCATGCTCCTTTTCAGAGATCTTAGGAGATTTTGTCAATGTTTCCTCCTCTGATTCTCTACCTGATCGCTGATGCCCTGGCCAAGGAGGGATGGACATAGTCCCTGCAGGAACCCAGGAATTCTGCTCTTTCTATCCGCCATTGGGTTGAGGCAAGGTTCCCAACATAGGAAGTGACAAAGCAGGACTTTAGATCTCTCAGTGGAGAGTTACTCCCCACAGGTGGAACCTTGGTAGGCTAGCTTTGGCTACTTTAAGCCAGGGACCCAAAGGCTGGATAGTCTAGCGCAATATATTGATATATATATTGATTCTTATCTATCAGAGAGTTCCGTGTTGTTTGGACCAGGCACTAAATACTTACTGTCTACTTTGGATGAATAAATTCGAATACTGCTGTGTCTGTGGGAAAGATTGGGAGACAAAGCAAGAACGACAGGACTGCATGTATTTGATACAAATAGTTGTATGGTTTGATTGACTGCAATAGTCTTTGGATCAGGCCCCAACACAGAAAAAAATGGTCTTTTGATTAATGCATGGGGATAAAAGTATATCTACTCTTCTAATGTTACAATGGCACAGCTCCAGGGTGTTTTACCGCATGCTGAAAAAGTTCCATAAAGTGATTTGATGCAGCATTAGGACTGAGAAAAGATTCAGGTTGCACCTCTCGAGTCCAACACCCCCCCAGGACTTGACCAGGCTGAACCAGAGGAATTTGCCAAACCACTGGAGGTCAATATTGTCGAGCAGCATTACCACTTCCACTGCTTACTAGGCTCTTAGAAGACATTGGAGCTAAACAGCAGCACAGAACACTGAGAACCAGGACTGGTGACTGCAAACAAACTTTATGGGCCCACATGAAACTTGGCCCCACCCACAATAAGTGGACATCCAGCTATCTAAAATTATGCCAGACCATGGATGTTCCCAGTCTACAGAGGTTCAACCTGTATTTTAAACTAATAAGACTCTGCCTTTGCTTTACATTAGCCTTTCATCCAATAACTTTGCAACCCCACGTTAGGTTTATGAAGTAAGTATACCTTTTCCCTCTGGAGTTGGGGAAACAGACACAGAGTCACAGAAAAGTCAGTGGTATTACTGGAAACAGAACCTCAGCATACTGCTGTCTAACCCCTTTTTTCCCACTATTTCACAACACTCCCTCACTTTGAGACAATGAAAGCAGTATATTTTTTTGTAAAAAAAAAAAAAAAAAAAAAAAAAAGCCGAAATGCGGTCACAGCCCCTTTAATTGCCACATGTCCCAAATGTGCTTCCGTCTGGTGCAGTGTGAATGCTCCCACGTCTGGCTGGGGGCTGAGCCAGTGAAAGCAGTGAATGCTTCCAAAAAAAGGTGACAGTACAGTGCATACCATCACAAAAAAAACACTGAATGAAAGTATATTAAATACTTTGCTCTGAAAAAGGTATGTGACAAGCACCCAAGGAGCATCTCTGACACCAGTACATGTATGACAGAAATAGTGAGGAATGCAGGCACCATTACAAAAAAGTAAACAAAGTACTTTGAACATGAATGCTAAGTTATAAAAGCGTGAGTTAATAGTCAACAATGTACAAAGAAAAGTATAACAGAAGGACAAGGCACATCATAATAGTAAAGATAAGCGTGATTCATACAAGAACCTACCACAGCAATTGGGGCATACAGATGGACTTTTGCATTGACAGAAGCAGTTTGGCACCAAAGGGGGAAGATAAAGTTGCAAAAATGTAACAGCAAATATAAAGAGATTATTTAATTTCTCAGGGTACAGCTCCACTGCAATCAGGGGATGTGACTGTAGCTCATGTAGACACATCCAAGTCGGTTTTGAATAGTTAGTTCAAGTACTGGAACAGTGGAGGTCACCCAGAATCCTCTAATTATCTATGCAGCTAGCCCACATTAAGGTTGGGCTGCACTGTTCCTGATAGTCACACTAGATTGATTAAAGTTAGCTTGGGTATGTGTA
The DNA here is from genome assembly GCA_032595735.1 of Pelochelys cantorii. Lineage (NCBI taxonomy): Eukaryota > Metazoa > Chordata > Testudines > Trionychidae > Pelochelys > Pelochelys cantorii. The sequence goes on along the minus strand of CM064342.1, from coordinate 25,809,767 downwards.
CACTTTGTGACTGCAATGCAGTTATACTCTGAAATGGACTGAATTTAGCAGAAGAAAGAAAGGTGTTATTGTATTGGGAGCAGAGTGAGACGTGGCTTGCAGACAACCATACATGGCAGGAGCCTGTTAAGACACAAGTTGTGAGGGATGAGTTGAAGATAACATGGCAAGGTGAAAGCAAAGAAACTAAGGAACCAGAAGGAAGAAAACAAATACATATAAAGAGTCAACAAGATATAGAGAATCTGCTGGAGAGAGAAAGACAGCAGGAGACTAGCACAGGTAATTAGTTTCAAGAAGAGAAAAGTGCTGGAGGTTTGCTTTAATTTAGATCCCCATCCAAATTTTTGGACCCAAAGTTTACTATCGGAGCAGATATGCACTTCAACTTTCAGAGAGAGTTAATCCAAACCACAAGGAGCGATGCGGGAGGGGGTGTTTATGTTTGAGGTTTAAGAAGGCTTTTCTTAATTTCTGTATGCAGCAGTAAAATAAAAGCCACATAACTAAGAACTTGGTCAAGATGTCCAGAAGAATGCAAGAATCATTCTAGCCCCGAAGAGAGGAGACTTCTGCCAGGTGAAATATTCCACTACAGCAGTGTTGGTCTGCAGATCACTAATGATCCACAATCATCTTGCAGGTGGGCTTGGGGTTCATCCCCACCCATCCTGCAGTGGGGAGCCTGCACAAGCACTTCAACCCCCACAAAGTTGGAGCACCAGAACCAGCTTCTTCCTGGGGGAGGAGACAAGCCTCATGGGCCATATCCAGCTTGTGGGGGGAAGGTAGAAGTTCCACGTGCTGCCACTTCCCCTCTCCCGAACTGAAGTTATGGCAGCACAGAAAACTGCTCACCTGGAGGCTTTCCCCCACTGCTCCCAGTGGCTGGAATCACAGCCAATGGAATCACAGCCAATGGGACCAATGGGGGTGGGGGTTGTGCTTGGGAGTGGTGGGGTGCACAGAGCTAGATAAGTGCCTCTCATCCCCTTCATGCCCAGACCGCCACACTTCCCCTCATGTACCCCCCCCCTCCCACCAAGGCTCCTCACCCCCACCTTGCTCCAGCACCCTCCCTTCCAGACTCCCCACTCTCAGCCCACTCCTGAACCCAACCTCCCTGGGCCAGAAGGCTTGTTTCTCATTGTAGTGCTGGACTGGCACAGAGGGAGCACCATGTCAGAGCTGATCAGTGCGCTTGCTAGTTCAGCAACGGGCACTGGACTGCTTCAGAGAAAGATGTAAAACACCCATAAACAAAAATTAGGCAATGAATTTGATACACATTGAGAAAGTTTCTTCTTAAATCCAAATGGCTAGAATTTGGCCGATGGCCATACGGGTTTATAACCTTGTAGATTTGAAGGCTCTTTAACGTATTTGCAAATATTCTTATTTATAATAATGTCAGTAATATCTTTGTAGCAGTGAGATACATGCAAATATTTTTAAAATGTCCTTATTGGTCTCTAATCCAAAGAAAACTAATCATTTATAATTTCTATGTGGAAGTCTTTCCACACCTCATCATTGACCTTTTGAGGTTCCTTCTAATCCCACATTTATTTGCGTCTAGGATTTGCATTTATCTTCTATAAGCCTTTTAACTTTTTGCTATATCCTTTTAAAAGGAGTGACCAGGACTGAACACAGCATCGAAACAGTGAGACTATAATGAGATTTTGAATATTATTTTGTATTTTCTGCATAGGTCTTCACTGAGTTATTCACCTAATGATGTGTTGATCTTTTCCAGAGTGGTTACAATTAATTTAGATGTCATCTGTATGTACGATTAATGTGGAAGAACACTTGCCTGCAATTAATTTCATCAGCCACGGTGTTTCCCAATCAATCACCTGGTTTTGTTAAATCAGTGTGGAATTCTTCCCAATTCTTTGCACGCTTGACTGGCCGAAATAATTGGTATCCACACCTTTGCCACCAATTTTTCACCCCCTTTCACTATTTAGTATATTGATAATAACATCTAGATTAGATCCCCGGGCACTCAACTTCCATGTTGATGACTGAACTGAATAACATTTGGAAAATACCTTGGCAATGTGGACAAATTTTGTGCTCTGATGAGTGACTTAGCTCCCATTTGGATCTTTGGTTTATGTTCCTTTCAAAGATTCTCCATAAATCTCTATGAACAGCATGATTGGTACTCACAGATTTTTTGTTGATTGGTACTCACAGATTTTTTTTGTTGGGAGGCCTTCATAGAAGTCATCTCACTTAAGGGTTTTAGATTAGATGTTATTGTCCCTGTCACCTTCTCTTGACCCCCCCCCGCTTCCACTCGTCTGGCAGGAAAGAACATACTTTCCCTTCTCGTTTGCCACCTGTGATAATTTGACAAATAGTTAAAGGATATTAAAGTATCCTTAATCTTTCATATAAAATGAAAAGTCAATACTTTTAATTGGAATTTTTACTTTTAAAGTTCTTCATTTATCTCTTCCCTCTTTTTCTATTTGCTTTTCAGGATCTGAGCCCCTGGCATAGTCTACAGGCAGTGTTGAAATTGTATTGCTATGGCAAGTTTATTTCAGTGGAGTTCTTCTAATGTTTGCTCTTGATAAAAACAGCATGCAGTGCTCATAATTGCCTTTCTCTATTTTTCTCCCCAGCTCCAGGGGATTTTTACTCTCAGGAGTGCCTTTTTATCTGCCATGCTGAAATCTGATAACATGCGGCAGGAATTTGGTTATGTAGTTTTCAACTCCACTAGGCATTGCTTAGACAAAAAGAATGGGAACCTGATTCTGGTGTAACTTACATTGCTATAGTTGAGGAGTCACATAAATAAAAGTCAATGGAATTATATGAAATGCAAAACGGATGTGAGATCAAGATGACAAACTATGCCGTATTATTTCTTAGCGCATCAAATAAGTAATCTTTGAGAATTAATAAACATGCTTATTCAAAAATCAAATTGTAGTTCAACATACTGAGTATGCCATGGGTACTAGGTTTGTATAATTATTGGTCGTGCCAAGAACAGGTCCAAGCACAGGTGTCCCATCCATAGAATAGACTGGAGGAACTGCCCAACGGCCTGCACTTTGGGGGACCCTGTACATCATGGGGTGTCATAACCAGGAAAGCTGACCAGTATCTGGGGACTAAAAGGTTAACTAATGGCTCCTCTACCTAGCCAGGTATCAGGTGGACAGGCAATAGCAATGCAGGTAGGAATTTCAAACTGGGACAGAGCAGTTTTTAATCTTTCCCTCTTTTGTCTGAAAAGCAGAGTAGTTTCTGCCAGGTATTAAGGGACATGGGAGATACTTCTCTCTCCAAGAACAGACTTCGTACAGTGTATAAATAGGGAAAAATTTAGCTAGTCTGTCAGGTTTGATTGTTTTCCTTTTTTGGGAATTTGGAACTAATGTCTGAGCTTGTTAAGTGGTTTTTTTCCCCTCTTTTGTAACTAAAGTTTTAGCCTGGGGATTTCCCCTGAGTATACCAATTGGTGGCTCTTCCCATCTTGCCACTTTACTATGCTTGCAACTGTAGTTTTGTTTTAATAATAAAAGTATGTTTTCTTTTTCTAATTAACCGGAATTGGTTGATTGTTGTGTCCTTTGACTCAGTGCCTAGTTATAAGGGCAGAGTCCATTGTTGTCTTTGAATCCCCTCTGTTTTTCCCAACTCCAAGTAAAACGGAGGTTGGGGCAGGGGAGAGTTTTACCTTAGGAAGAAGGTTTCCCAAGTAATCTCTTCCCTGGTTTTCTTGGAATTACCTGGGTAGTGGAAGCAGATTTCTCCAAAATCTAGGTATTAGGCTCTTGGGAGGAAGTTTTAGTACGAAAGCCTGTAGAGACAAGGTTTTGGAGAGCTCTTGCGGGCCCCACTTCTGCATTTGTCCCAAGCCTTGACATGGGGACAGGGTTTCCAGGGTGGCCTTGGGTTTAGCAGGGAGCCTGGTGCCAGCAGCAATGCGCAATCTGGCTCCATCCCATCCCACTCTTGCATTGCTTGGGGAGAGGGCAGAAGCTGGAAGAAGGCCAGGTGGAAGCTTGGTGGAAGGGGTGGACTATGGGCAGAGCTGTCTGGAGCCAGGTTGCTAGCTGCTGCTACGACCAGGCTTATCACTCACCTCCCAGACTGCCCTGGATCCTCTGTCCCCTGGAAGCGCAAAGCCCAGGGCAGTCGGTTGTCCTGATCTCTACTATGGATGGGAAACCTCTGAAAATATTGGTGGAGCACAGGCACCAAGGACTCATATAACTTGCTGCCTAAGGACTTTGCTTCACTGGACAAGCTAAATTTTCTTATTTCTGTGTAGGAAGATCTCCATCCCAAGTGGTGTAAACTGACATAATTTGAATACAGCCATGTTGATTCCCACCAGATGAAGCTCTGGTCTTTAGCATATAAATCACTAAAACAGCCAAAGATTAGAATATCTTCAAAAGAATTCTCAGGTGGGGTTAGTTTTCTGCAAAACCATTTTTCACATACTGCTACCAAAATGGAGTAGCAGAATTTTACACCCACTTTGAGCTCATGGAAATGACAACACCAGGGACAAAGCAGTTGAAAGAACCAAGCCTTATTATGATGACAGCTAGGATTTTTTTGGTTCAGAGACCAAAACTAAAACAAAAAAAAATAAAACAAAAAAAAAAACAACCTACACCACTGCAATTCAAACAGAAATAATATTTTTGACAAATTAAAAATGAAAAAAGGGAGATGACTTTGAATGAACTGAAGTATTTCATCCCAAATTAGGCAAATAGTTCTGGCCCTCCAAAATAGTCTTTTTTGGGAAAAAAAGTCAGAAAAAATTAACACAGCTTTACTTCTAATGACTACAGTAGTAGAAAAATGATAACCCCTTGTCTTTGAATGATCAGACAATCAATCATGGTTACTTTTATCTTTCCTTCATATATCTTAGATAACATGGAGTTTCAGTTTAATTGATTAAAGTTCCAGTCCACGTTCTCATTCTAAACTTTCCATCTCTGCTGTGAATGTTCTGGCAACTATTAATGAGATGCAGCACTGAGCAAGCAATATGAATGCAATGGTGCAGAGCTCAATTATTATAAGGTGGCATGCGGAAATATGGCCTTCTACATTTATATTCAAATGCATCAGTTACGAAGGAGCAGACAGTATTTGTTATTTTAAATTCATGGGTATATGGCTCATATTCAGTTAGAGATACTCGGATTATTTGGCATACAGTGTGGCTGCTTTATATGGGAAATTATTACTTTTCATACAAGAATGCTGGCACATAATTAACTTGTCACTGCAATAATTCTGCTTGATTCCTACAAGAAATATCTCAGCTGGAAAATAAAAGACAGCTTCCTAACACGCTCATGAGTAAGAGCTCCATTTTTCAAATTTCACTCAGGCAAGTACTCCATATTCACATACGGGGTCCCATTGAACTTTATGAGAAATTGTACGAATATGAAATAGAGGATCAGCCTTAAAGTGTTGTCAGGAGATGGTCCAAATTAATTCCATAAAGATGTCTTAAAAGGTCGGACGTGAATTATTACAAATATAAATTTTATAATTATTTGTATTTTTGAGAGCCATAAAGTGGAACTAGCTCCCTCTACCATGCATTGGAAACCAGTGACAGCAGAATTTGAGGAAAGTTCCCTTCTCCCAAACCTGCCACTGGGAGGGTGGGAAGAGGGCAGTTGCCATGGCGATTCAAAAGAGCCTGGCTGAATACTTCGGCCTTTTAAATTGCTGCTAGAGTAGCATGCAGTATATGCTGGGTGGCTCTGAAGGCTGCCTGGGTATACAGGGGGAATACGTGGCTCACTCAAGCTGGCTGACCCCAGTTCCACCTCTTCTGTCTGAGGCCCCATACCTTCTGGGTATGTGGAGCCCCCCATCTTGCCCAGAGGCCTGGCAAATCTGTCAGCACTCCTGCCTCCCCCAATAGGTCTGAAGAGAGCACAGCTTAGTTGGCCCACAGAATCTAGCTTAAACTGTTTTATACAGAGCTGGCTGGGAATTTATCAAAATGGTTTGTAGGTGAAAAATGGGAATTTTTGGGTCAAAAATCAAAATGTTTTGAAGACCACATTGAGATTTTTGACAATGTTTTATTTTAAAAAGCAAAACGAAAGTATTTCAGACTGGAATGTTTTGATTTTTCATTTCGAAATAACCTTTCAAAACAAAAATGATTTCCCTATTAAAAAAAAAGAATTAAAGGTTGAAATTTGAATGGAATTATCTGTTTTTATTGAAATAAAATTTGTTGACTGACCCCCAATTATTTGGCAATGGGAGAAGAGATTTCATTTGGGAGAATATCTTTCCATAGTCTTTTGTTTTTCTTCCATTGTGGAACAGAAATGAATATCAAAAGGTTCCTGTAAAATGGAAAAATCCATCTGTATACGTAAACAGACACACTGCCCACTACTGGTTGGGCATTGGTCACCAACCAGTAGATTGGGATCTACTAGTAGATCCTGGAGCCGCTGACAGGTGATCCTGACTGGTTTGACCAGGAAGCTATCAAGTGCTGGCACTTCAGTTGCCCCGCCACCCACTGTCATGCTGCCTCACCCACCCTGGGAACAACCAGACAGCTAACAGCAGATAAGGGAGGCCATGGCAATAGGGAGGTGGGCTGGGTCCTGCAGTGGCCTAGTGGCTAGGGCATCTGCCTGGAAAGGGCAGGCCTTGGGATTGGGGGTTCAAGCCCCACCCACCCTGGGAGCAACCAGACAGGTGCCTGGGGATGGAGCAGTGGAGTTAAGGCAGACTCACTCCTGCCCTGGCCTTGCACCACTCCAGCCTTGGCCCTCCACCACTCCCGAAAGCAGCTGCCATGTACAGCAGTGGTTCCATGTGCTGCCTCTCGTATATAACAAAACAATTCCTTCAGAAAAATCTTTGAAATGTTTTTTACAACACAAAGAAGCAGTAAATATTAGAAACTTCATATTTCCCCTTGCCTGAAAAACTCTCCTTCCAGCAAACTGAGTGACATTACTTGCATGTGTGTATCACATGGTCATCTAGTCCTCAGACACATCTCCCTTGGACCATGATTTATATTCGGGCAAGAAGTGCAACCCATTCCACCATTGCTAGGGTAGAAATGCACTTTCAGTGTCTTAGAGCTGTGGTGTACAGCCAGTTCTGAAGCAGTCACAACTATAGTCGCTGCTAGAAAACTAGCCACACTTAGGTGCCAAATAACCACACTGTACAAGCCAACTAGCCGCACTGAACCAGGCAAATAGCCAAATAAACATTGGATACCACAGTCTTAGAGGGATCATTGTCTTGTCAAGTCACATTTACATTTTCTTTGGCCCCCCCATGCCATGCATGGGCTGAACCCTAGGACTTCTGAGCACAAGCTAATATGCAGAGAGCTAAAGAGCCCAGGTACTGAAGCTGAGAACTGTAACAACTCATATCCTTAGCAGATTGGCAGAAAGGGAAACACGTCTTTACTACTGGGTTACTGTATGGTTTACCCACTTGAATGGTCAAGTCCAACTTTAGATCTCACATAACGTCTTTGACCACAGACTCGTATAGCATAAATATAGTGGGGCAAATTCTCTATTGTATAAAATGGCACACTTCTATTGACCTCGATGAAGCTGCTCCAGTTGGAAAATTTGATCCATAATATCTTGCATGTACACCTTAAAATGAAGTGGTTTTTCTTCCAGTTTCAAATGAACATTTGTTGGCTGAATAGAAGAAGCTTCGGGATTTCAAAGGCGTTTGCTGAGTAAGATGTCTAAAACCTGTCTCAATGCATTCCAGCATTCTTAACTGGGATTCTATGGTCTGGCAACATCCATGGTCTGGCATGGATGTTGCAGGACCAGAGAGTCCTGGTGACAGGCCAGTGGCAAAGATCCCTGAGGAGCTGGGAGGGCAGTGGGCTGCCTGCAGCGAGCAGGCAGATATGCCCAGCGGGGTCTGGAGACACGTGCATTCCTGCCTGGGGAAACTGGGAGCTGCGGTAGCTCGGTTGGGCAGGATCTGGGGTGTGGGGCTGTCCGTTGGGTCCTTGAGCCCTAATGTGGCATGCACAGCTGCCCTACAGGACCCAGAGCCCCAGCAGAGCAAATACGGCTGCCCTGTGGGACCTGGAGCCAGGGCAGTGATGACTGCCCAGTGGTGCTGACAGGGCAGCAGGGCCAGCGGGAAGTTAGGACCCGGCTGAGAGGCCAGAAGGCTGGGAGGGAAGCTGGCAGCAGGGGGTGCAGAAATTACCTCCCCGGTCTGGTAAAAGCCCTCATCTGGGACCAGTCAGATCCCAAGGGTGCTGGACCAGGAATGTCCAATCGGTACTTGGAATGTATTTGTTGGTCATAATAGATAATTGCAAAGACAGGATTACATCAATTGTTGCAATTTGGATGGAGTCCACCTCCCCTTTCATGGCTTGAAATGTGTGAAACTCAATTGTTCTGGTGAAGGATTAATTTTATACCAATCTACTTACTAACACTGAAAGGAAAATAAAATTTAAAATGTGCAAAAGATTAAAGCACTCTTGTGCTAATGAGTGCCATCTGTTTGTGTCTTTTCTTTTAAAAGCATTTGCAACTGGCGGAAATGAAAGACTTCAGACACAGTTTTACATCTTGAGCCTCAGGAAAAAAAATAACCCCACACAGACTCATCATCTTCAGTTAGCAAACTCACTCTAAGGAAAGCAAAAAAGTCAACCCCGTAGTGCCAGTCAGTCCAAGGCCCACTAACTCAAAAGCAGCAGGGCTATAGAAAAAGCAGGCTTCTTGTTCACATAACTCATCTGTGGATTTTAGCCATGCATCTCTCTTCTCATTGTCCTGTCCGGACACAATTTAATTCCTTTGAACAGCTGGATATGTGGATGGGCATCCCTCACTTTTCCCCATCAACCTGTAGCTTTTGATCTCCCATAACTCTTTGCAAGTGTATATCCCATCAAGCACTTTCTCCACACATCGCCTGTATTGCTGTGTGCCCAGCTTCCTGACATTCTAGCTCCCTCTGTAATCAGGTATCCCAGGGGCTGACTTGGCCACTTTACCTGAAAGCCATGGACATAAAGGGCCCATTGCTTGTTAGGCTGGGCATATAAATAATAATGTTGTGTGGAGAGACATTTTGTTCAGGGAGCCATGGCCAATTAGTCAACCATCTCTCAGAAGCCAATGCCCCGGAGCAATCTTGGAGCCATTCTATCGGGAATGGTAAGACAAATAGGTCAAGGTGAGGTCAGTCTCATGGAATCAAAGTGTGTATCAGTGGCGCAGATTTTAGCCTCCTAACTTAGAGGTGGGCTCCCATGACAACACGGCCAGCTCCTTGGCTCTCATCTGGGTCAGGTCTACCCTCTACCAAAGGCCTCTGGGAGGTCACAGTTCTAAGTCACTTCCCAACTCCTTGCATCACCTCAGAGCAGCCTGTGTACTTCCTCCTACGCCAGCATTAAGCTGCTGGGTTTTCCTGCTTTTAAGCACCAGACCCTGTGCAGCTGGCGTGTGGTGGGTCTAATAGGCTTAAGACCTCACTTCCCTTAAAGAGGCAGGCTACACTGGTCCAGGTATTATAAAGGCATGGTCATACTGAATTGCTGCATAACTGATGGAAGGATTCAGTACCCAGCAACCTTGAGTAGACCTTTGTGTATGTAACAGATTGTTTGGTTCACTGTCACTTCCAAAAAACTAGGAAGAGAGGAGAGGAAAATATGCTTTGTTTGACAAAAACCAAATTTTTTCAGTTGAGCAACACCATTTTATTAGTTTTAGAGAAATAAAAAAGGCAAAAGAAGTGTTTTCAGGTGAAGCTACGCCTTCTCCTGTGATTTTGAACTTTAAAAAATGTTTTGGAATTTTATTTTTAAAAGAAAATTGTAAAAAATTTTGAAACACTCTTCTTGGTTCACCTTCCCCTCTTTCCCAGTTGGAACATTTTGTTTCAAAAACACTGAAAGGAAAGATTTTTAATATTTTCCAAAATGTTGTGGTATTTCCAAATCTCTTTAAAAAAAAATTTCAGAGAAAATGTTTTGCCTGGATTCACTGTAGATGCTGTCTGCTGCATCTTACTTGATTTAGACACCAACAGTTAACAGCGTCTGCCGTGGTAGTTAGCAAATGTAAAGAGAGGATGAACATTAGTATTCGAGATGTGCCAAAGAGAAAGCTTGACTATTTGTAATGGTATTTATTTATTAACTCGGCACCTAGATGCCCCTACTAAGGCCTTCTCTACACTTACTGGGAGATCAGCGCGGCACGGATTGATCTCCAGGGGACTCAGTTTAGCGAGTCTAGTAGAGACCTGCTAAATCGACCACTGATCCAGGTAGCGATCGTCAAATTGAGGAAGTAAATTCGTGGTTGTGCAGGTGGTGTCGGAGAGAGGGCTTTGGTTTCTTCGCCCATGGGACTTTGTGCTGGGCACAAGGATTGTTACGAAGAGATGGGATCCACCTAACCAAGAGAGAAAAGACCATCTTCACAGGCAGACTTGCAAACATAGTGAGGAGGGCTTTAAATTAGGTTCATTGGGGGATGGTGACCAAAGCCCTGAGGTAAGTGAGGAACTCAGATACTGGGAAGAAACACAAGGAAGAACAAGCAACAAAGGAGGACCCCCTGACTCGAATGGAGAAGGTAGGGCGATCAACTGGCTATCTAAGGTGTTTCTACACAAATGCAAGAAGTCTGGGAAACAAACAGGAAGAATTAGAAGCCCTGGCCCAGTAAAAGAACTATGATTTGATTAGAATAACGGAGACTTGCTGGGCTGACTGGAGCACTATCATGGAAGGGTATAAAATGTTCATGAAGGACAGGTGGGGGAGAAAACGAGGAGGAGTTGCATTGTATGTAAGATAGCAATATGATTGCTTGGAGTGCCAGTCTTTAGAGGGAGAAACGACTGTTTAGAGTCTATGGGTTAAGTTCAGAGGTGGAAGCAACAGGGGTGATGTTCTGGTTGGTGTCTGCTATGGACCGCTGGATCAGATGGATAAGGTAGACGAGTCTTTCTTCGGACAACTGAGAGAAACTTCCAGATCACAGGCCCTAGTTCTCATGGGGGGGACTTTAATCACCCTGACATCTGTTGGGAGACAGGCAATCCAGGAAGTTTTTGGAGAATGTTGGGGATAACTTCTTGGTACAAGAACTGAAGGAACCAACCAGGGGCCATGCACGGTGTGACCTGCTGCTCACAAACAGGGAGGAACTAGGAGGGGAAGTAGAGGTGGGTGACAATCTGGGAAGCAGTGATCAGGAGATGGTACATTTCAGGATCCTGACCAAAGGAAGAAAGGAAAGTAGCAAAATACACCCACTGGACTTCAGAAAAGCAGACTTTGACTCCCTCAGAGAACTGATGGGCAGGATTCCCTGGAATGCTTACATGAAAGGGAAAGGAGTCCAGAGAGCTGGCAGTATTTTAAAGAAGCACAGGAAGAAACCATCCCAATGCGCAGCAAGAAAAGCAAATATGGTAGGCAACCAGATTGGCTTACCGGGCAAATCCTTGCTTAGCTTAAACACAAAAAGGAAGCTTACAATAAGTGGAAAATTGGACAGATGACTAGGGAGGAGTGTTGCTCCAGAATGCAGGGGACTTATCAGGAAAGTGAAAGCACAACTGGATTTGCAGCTAGCAAGGGATGTGAAGGGTAAAAAGAAAGGTTTCTTCAAGCATGCTAACAATAAGAGGGTGATCAGAGAAGGTGTGGGGCCCCTACTGAATAAGGGAGGTAACCTAGTGACAGGTGATGTGGAAAAAGCTGAAGTATTCACGGCTTTCTTTGCCTCTGTCTTGTTGGACAAGGTCAGCTCCCAGACAACACAGTAGGGGAAGGAGGTGAACAGTCCTTGGTGGGGAAAGAACAAGTTAGGAACTATTCAGAAAAGCTAAACATACACAAATCCATGGGCCTGGATTTAATGCATCCTAGGACACTGACGGAGTAGGCCAATGTCATTTCGGAGCCTTTGGCCATTATCTTTGAAAACTCGTGGAGATTGGGAGAGATCCCGGATGACTAGAAAAACGCAAATGTAGTACCCATCTTCTAAAAAGGGAAGAAGGACAACCCAGGAAACTACAGACCAGTTAGCCTTACCTCAGTCCCTGGAAAAATCATGGAGGGGAGCCTCAAGGAATCTATTTTGAAGCACTTGGAAGAGGGGAAAGTGATCAGGACTAGTCAACATGGATTCACAAAGGGCAAGTCATGCCTGACCAATTTGATTAGCTTTTATGATGAGGTAACTGGCTCTAAGTATATGGGAAAGTCAGTGGATGTGATATACTTTGACTTCAGCAAGGCTTTTGATACAGTCTCCCACAATATTCTTGCCAGCAAATTAAAGGAATACGGATTGGATAAATGGACTGTAAGGGTATGGCTAGACTGCATGGCTCGGTCAATGGCGCCATGTGAAGTAGTTTACTCAGCATAGTCAATGAAGCAGGGATTTAAATAAGCCCTGCTTCATTAAAATAAAAATGGCCACTGCGCTCTGCCAACAATCAGCTGATCCGGCACAGCGCGGCAGTCTAGATGCAGCGTGGTCGACAAGGGAAGCCTTTGTCGACCGCTCTGGTAAACCTCGTTTCATGAGGCATTCCAGAGCAGTCGACAAAGGCTTCCCTTGTCGACCGAGCTGCATCTAGACTACCGCGCTGTGCTGGATCAGCTGATTGTCAACTCCACTGGAGTGAGAAGAGTAAGGGGAGTCAATGGGAGAGTTTATCCCAACAAACCCTTACAGTGGAGACACCAAGGAAAGTCAAATTAAGGTACCTTCACTACTCGTGTAGCTGGAGTTGTATACTTAAGTTTGGCATTGCCCTGTCGTGTAGACTAGGCCTAAGGCTGGGATCACATTTGCAAGATGCTGGATAGTGGATGGAAGCTCCTATCCTAAGGAACCGATCTAGATTGGCAAGAGAAAGTGTACGAGGGGATAAAACAATCACACAGGTAAACTGTTTTATCCAAAGTCACACATCAGACCAGTGAACAGTTCCATGGCATCCCAGAGGGAATTCCTACTCACCAGAACACATGACTTTTCAAAAGAAGATCACAGAGAGATTCAGAAGAAATCTAGGGTTTACTTTGGAGCATGTTTTTTCTCCTAAACAGCAGCCAGGGACATTCTGCTAAACACCTGTAGCTTGTTGAAAACAGCTGAACACATACTGGCAAAAATCCTGATGTTCTTACTCAATTGTCACCAATGAGAGTTCACCAAAACAATAACCATGTAAGGACTTTAGGCTGTAGTCCATTGTGAGGAGTGTGATTGGCAGATAAACAAGTGTCTAGCACAACTATCGAGGTCAGCAATGTTTCTTTGTTCCTGAAAGCACATGAATAATGTCCACTGATCCACCCTCAGCAAAGATTGAATATTTTTCAGTTTTTATCCTCCTCTCTCCTCATTTTAACTTGCCAAGACGAGTTGTCTAATAAATTAATACAACCTTGATTTGACAAGCTTTTCTCCAGTCACATTACAATGTCAAATACGAGGGCCACTGCCTTCAGCACAACTTTGACCATTTGTCGTCTCCGTATAATTAATTACAGCTCTTTCAGCTAAGGCCCCTTCAGAAAATGATAAGCGCATTATACTGCTTTTACCACTCATTTTGTAATGGGGCTTTTCATTTCCCCATTGTAATCCAAAGATGCAATGCCTAGGGCTCAGGATGCAAAATGCCTTGCTATTGTTATCAGGAGTCATAAGCCTCTTCCGTTGTGCAGGCTTTTGTGCCTCTGTATTCATTATCTTGAACAACAAAGAATGGCAAGATATTGTCCCTAATGTGCATGGAACGTGGCCGGTTAGTTGGGTCACTGTCAATATTTTCTCAGGTCCTGTTCACACATAGGGCTGGCCCTTAGTGAAAATGGTACCCTGTGCAAACTTGTATTTTGGTGTCTCCCATGGCCCGTTGTGAGTTAAGTTCCCTTGATGAGCCACTTAATTTGACAAGTTCTTTCAAGATGGGCTGGTCAACTGCTTTGTGGATGTTGCCCCCGGAGGAAACATTTGGAATACAGGTATGGAGCCAATAGTCATAAATCCAGATTAAAAATGATAAGTGCATGCAAATAGCATAAGCATATTCAACAAACCATAACATTTTCATAGCCATCTTGCATGCCACGTTTTGTACAAGGTTTGTCACAAATATAAAAAAAGTGGTTGCAGCAATGAGTGATATGGTTATGTTTTAATGACATAGCATCTCAATGAGTAACTGCGACAGCCATCAAATTCCTACCTTGTCAGGAGAAGTGCAGAAGTAAGGGTGGTCTGATATATGGTGTATTGCCACACTTCTGTGCTGCTGTGATGGCGTGTGGTGCCATGGCACAAGGCAGGCTTCACACAGTGACATGGGGCTGCATCTCGCCAGGGCCCGTGTGTGTGTGTGTGTGTGTGTGTGTGTGTGTGTGTGTGTGTGTAGAGAGAGAGAGAGAGAGAGAGAGAGAGAGAGAGAGAGAGAGAAAGAGACAGAGAGAGAGAGAAAGAGACAGAGAGTGTATGTGTGACTGGGATTATGGGGGGGATTATGTGATAGGCAGTGTGAAACTGGGGGGTGGGGATGTTTTAGAGAAGAGTGTGAGATAATGAGAGCACTGTAATTTTATGTTACTCCCCTCCCTTTCCCCTACTTGGCCCTGCTCCCCCTCCTTGCACTCACATGGAAGTTTTGCTCCTCCTGGCCCCAGACCAGTCCCCACTGGAGGCCAAGCAGTGCTGCAAGAGAGGGCAGCAGTGGAGCCAGGCTGCTGTGCCACCAGCAACTGGCTCTAGCTATACTGCTTCAGTCTCCCCAAGGCTGGGGCAGAGCTGGAGTCCTTGGCTGGCCAGATGAGGATCCAATGAAGGAGGGGCTGGGGTTGAGGTGTGGGAGAAGCCCACCAGCCTAGTACCGGGGAGAGGTCAGAGAAGAGAGGAGTCCGGCCACAGACAGCAAAGCAAAGTCTAAGCCTCTTGCGACACGCCCTGCCTAGTGTACCCCGGGCTGAGCCCCAGTTTGCTCAGCCCTAAAGCCTGAAGCCAATTTCACAAGCCAGCTCCACAGGGAAGCCTTAGAACCTAACTTCATTTTCAAGTTTGATTCCTATAACAGAGGTATGAATAAAGACATTACGTTACAAAAAACCCCCCCCAAACAATGGGGACTTAAGCACAATTAGCACCTTCTCTGTCAGCTTCATGTAGTATGGACACTCTAATTTCCCCCCCCCCTCCATCCCCTATTTATTTAGAAACTGGACCTTTAATAATTCCATTCACGTGAAGAAGTGTGTTGTGCTCGCAAGAGCTCATAATACCATCTACATGTTTTGTTAGTGTCTAAGGTGCTGCAAGACCATTTGTTGTTTTTTAATTTTTTTTAAAATTGAGGTTAGTTTGGGCATGAGTCTCTGCAGCTTGAGCTTGAGCTAAAAATTCCAGGTTCCCAAGTTGGAGGCTGTAACAAATCTTCTGTGGAAAAAGCACAGAGGAAAACTTGTCTCACACAAAGTTCCTGATGTCATAGAGGAAACTGACTGTGGACCATATTCATCACTGGTGTATTTCCTCTGAAGCTGGTAATTGCACCAGGGAAGCTATTGTCCTACATGAAGGCTGACAGTTTTGTAATCTATTAATTTTAATCCCTTTAGTTGCTTGCAATACCCATGGTTAGCCTCTTACAAATTCTGGTGATACTCTGCCAATACTGTAACAAAGACCCACCCCTAGTAAAAGATTAGCCTATCTATGATGCACCCGCTATCACAGGGTGAAGGGAAGACATTAAATATCTAGTGGTTTGTTTGCTTATTTATACAATAATGCTTTACATTTGGGCATGGATTTCTCAATGTATGCTTAGGTACAAGCAGGAAAATGAAAAGCAGCTATTTCTGTCTCTTTGTTATCTGTGATTTTTATTACAAGCGACTGTTTATATTACAACAGCAACTAAGAATAGGGCCATGTTTCTTTCCATAAACCCAGGTGAGGGTTGGGGATGGAGAATAAGAGAGGACGGAGAGGGAAAGACAGATAAAAGATACACCAGGCAGATAAAAAGATAAGAGGGGAAGCAGCAGCAAAATGAGATGAAGTCACTTTCCCACAGTCACCCAGCAGGTCAATAGAAGACTAGGGAATAGAATTTGATTTTTCTGACTCCTAGCCGAATACTGTACCTACTAGACAACACTGCCAGACATGACCTTGAATCAGAGAGGATCTGGCAGCTAGTTTTCCAAGGACATGGTGGTTTCAGCATTTTCCCCTCTGTCAAGTAGCCCAACGCTTTGAATATTTTGCGCACGAACTTCTAGTGCCACGACTTTAAGATGTAAAATTTATTTTATTTTTATTGCACAATTAGGTAAATTGGACAGATGTGTACTTTATTTTTGTATTCTTTAGTGCTGACATCTATCTGTGTCATTCTTTTCTCATCCTCCTCCATTGAACTCCCCATGTTACTCACTTGTGTGTCTAACGTTCTATTTTTGCTTCAATGGCCGTTGTTATTGATTGTGTATGGTAAGAATCTTTGATGGAGCTTTACAGCCATGCAAACAGTGAATCCTTCTAGGAAGAAATCTCTGTTTTAGGACTATATTCTGACCAGAGTAACTGGGGACACATGAGTTCAATACGCTGCTTATTTATACTATGCCTGAATTTGAGGCCATAAATATTTGCCATGAAAATGATAAAATCCTATATTTTTAGAACAAAGTATGTATGCTTCTTGCAGTGGTTGTTTAGGATCACTAAGAAAAAAAATTAAATTCAGGAGAATCAGCTGTACACAGCACTGTATAAATTGCCAGAAGCAACTGTAAAAACAGATGTCCACTAAGCTAGATGTTATTGGTTATATTTTCAACTCTATTTTAGGCAGAGATGGTCCTAAGGCAGTGGGAGCAACTGAGGATAGCGAGTGGGCCACATGAGTGGCTCTCCTTCATCTCAGTGGGCTGCAAGACTGCCATAACCAAGACAGTGTCCTGATATAGGGTAGTTTTGCTAACAGCACTTATGCACCGCGAATTTGTGTGCTATGCCAATTGAATAAGCTGTGATTGGATGCAGAGGGAGTGCACAGCTCTCACAGTCTTGTGTGCAACCAGCATGTACCTCACTTCACGTACTCTTGCTTTACGTGTATGTCACTTTAGTAATAATGGTAGGAAAAACCCTACATAGGTGAAACCCAGCAAAATTTGGTAATCCTGCGCCTGGGCAATGGGTAACAAAATGTCTGGGGTTCTATATGTGGCTCACAAATCAGCTAACCATTGTAATAAGGTCTTAAGGCATCTCTGGAGTGTTCACTAAGCAGCACTGGGCCTGATACAATAAAAGCTCTAAAAGTGGGGTTTGAAACCTAAACACATTTACACAGGATCCCAGTGAAATAGTAGAATCAAATGTGAACCACTGACTCTGACTCTGAAAATATCACCATTTCTAATCCCATGCCTAGAAAAGTACATCTGTGCTCCCTCTGGTTATGTCTACATTGCAGCACTATTTCAGGATACCAGAGGAATCCACAAATAGCTATCCCATGTCTTAACAGCAGGTCCGTTAATTTGAAATATAACGGGCTCGCTATTCCAACATCCTTGTAAACCTCATTCCACAAGGAGTAAGGGATGTTTTGGAATAGTGGGTTATTTTGAAATTTGGCACTATGTAGACAGCGCCAATGTACAAAATAAGCTACTTTGAAATAAGATCAAAATAAGATACACAATTTGCATACCTTGAATTGTGTATCTTTTTTTTGACCTAAGGTGCAGTGTAGACTCACCCTCACTGATTAATTCAGATGGTCAGATTTCCCAGGGAAATTTCTAAACCATCCTTCATAAATGTATTTTGTGAGGTCTTTTTCAATCAAAACTAAACACTGAAAAAATATTTGGGTTTTCAGAAACAATTTTTTATTCAGATTTACCAAAATATATCTGGCTTCCAGTTTTCCAATGAAGAACCAGCACATTTTAGCCAAAATGAAAAATTTCTGCAAAAATGCTTGTGTTGGTCCAAAAAGCTATTTGCTGTCAACAAATATGATTAGTTCACAGTGCAGACTTAGCAAATATAAAAGAGTAGGAGACAGGTTTCAAGGATTCTTTCAGTCAAACTATAAGATTATGTCTGTCTACACTACAGTTGTTTTCAGAAAAACTGTTGTTTTTCTGAAAAAACTTCACTTATGTCCATACCACAATCACGTTCTTTCGAAAAATAATCAAAAGAACACAAGGGGTTTTCATTGGTAAACCTCTTTCTGCAAGGACAAAGCCTTTTCCCAAAGCTCTTTTGGAAAAAGGCATCTGTGGACAGGGAAAAGGAAGTTCTTTTGGAAAAAGAGGAAAGAGGAAAAAGCACAGGTGCCCTGGTGGCCACTCCGTGCATAGTAATCACAGCATAAATGCAAGATAGTGTCCATTCAGTGTGGATGCTATCACTTGGCTTTTCCTTGAAGAGGCACTGGAATGCTATGGGAAAGATGCCTCTTGGAGATCTCCAGCCTGATCTCATTCCAATGAGATTCCCAACCCAGTTCTGCAGACACAAGACATTCAGTTCTGCACTCAGACTTCTTGACTCTTTAATCCAACCAAGCCTCACAACCTTTTGATGTTCAGTCTTTGGCACCAATTATGTTGGAAGCATTTGTGTATTGGTTAGTGCAAAGGAGTGAGAGCCATGATTCTATTCTATTCCCTCTACTGACATGAACAAGGGACCCAATCCTGCAATCTCTAGGGCAGTGGTCACCAACCAGTTGATCATGACCGACTGGCCGATAGCGAGGCCTCGACCAGTTGATCGCGAGGTGTTCAGGACCTCCCATTTTTCCCCCCACCTCCAAGAAGCCCCACTACCTAACGCCAGACACAATGGATGTAGTGCTGGCTTCCCACAGGTGGACGGAAGTCCTGCAGCTTCGCGCCACTTCCGGGGGTTCTGGAAGTGTGCTGGCTGCTCCCCTCCCTCAGGTCTGTGGCGTGCCGGGCACACTGCGGACGGGGGCATCGGCCCCGGAGGAAGAGCGTGGCGGCTTTCCTGTGCCCCGGGGGGGGGGGGGGGGGGGATCAGCCCTGGGGGCAGTGCACACGGGGGCTTCCCTGCGCCACAGGAGGGGGGTTGGCCCCAGAGAAGGCATGCGATTGCGGGGGGGGGGGGGGGGTTCCCTGTTCCGCGGGAGGGGGGGAGTCAGGTCCGGAGGAGACATGCGCCAGCTTCTCGGGGAGTGGAGGGAATCCTGGGAGGAGGTGGGAGCAGGGGACTTTCTGCCCCCACTGGCACCCTGTTTCCTCTCCCCTGCCCCCTGTTCCCTCTCCTCATTCACCAGCCACAGAACTCTGTCCCCACTCCCCTGTCCCCAGCCACAGAAATCTGTCCCCACTGGCACCCTGTCTCCTGCCCTCCTGGCACTCTGTTCCCTCTCCCCTACCCCCAGCTGCAGAATTCTGTCCTCCCTGGCATCCTGTCCCCTGCCGAAGCACCCACCAGCACCCTTCCCCAGTACTATGTCCCCATCTCCCACCAACACAGTTGGGGGCCACATTAGTGAAGCTTGGGGGGGGGGGGGTTGGAGGAGGATTTTTTTGCATCTCACTTGTGTGGTTCCAACTGACTTTTCTGTGGGTCAGTGACCCCTGACTCAAAACAGGTTCCCTGCCCTTCTCAGAAATAAAGACAATGCAGAAACTTTTTGTATTTGACATAGTATTTTATTTAAAAATGACCTGGATGAGGGGATAGCTTGCACCCTCAGCCTTATCAAAAGAGTTACAACTGTGATGGCTGCCAAAATCCTCTGACCATACTTCACAGCACACTTGGAGTCAGGAAGGGGAACTGAAAGAACTACAAACCCCTGCTGAGCCAAAGAGGATTTACATGTTGGTGACAGTGGTAAGCACCAAAAAGAGAAAAGGGCTTATGGCATATCCAGGGTGGTAGTTACGCATGGATGCGTGCATGCTCTCTCACACACACACACACACACACACACACACACACACACACACACACACACACACACACACACACACACACACACACACACACACACACACACACACAGAAGGCTAAAGTGAGTGTCACAGTTTCAAAAATACAAAATCTAAATCAAAGATCAGAACAGACCTGTCTCAGAGGGGTAGCCATGTTAGTCTGTATCTGTAAAAACAACGAGGAGACTTGTGGCACCTTAGGGTTTGTCTATACTACATGCTTATTTCAGAATAAGCTATTCTGGAATAACTACTCCCTCCCAGGATGCAGTGCAGCTTCTCAGAAAAGCGACATGACTGGGGTGCTGCCCCTGAGTGGGAACGCCACTCCCTGGCCTTTGTGTAGGTCTGGCCTTGTGGTGCTCTCTCTCTCTCTCTCTCGCTCTCTCTCGCTCTCTCTCTCTGACTTATGGTAATTCAGAGACAGTTGGAAGTTATTCCACAGTTACAAAGATCTTACTGTAAGAATGGTTTTCCTGATGTGAAAGCCTAACGTTTCATCCCATTACACCTAATTTTACTCACTTTAATTATGCAAAATTCCCCTCCCTCCTTGGTTTCTAGGTCTTTCAAATAGTTGCATGTTGTTCTGTCCCCCTATAGCTATCACTCAGCCAAAATATAGTTCACTCTTTTAAATCTTTCCTTTTGTATTAAGGCCCTGCAACCCCCTCATTTCTCTGAACTATCTCCAATTTTCAGTGTCTTACTGGTTCCAAAACTTTGAGAACATTTGAATTGGATCCTTTCTTCTACAGCCAGTAACATTCTGTATTCAAGTTACCCTTGTCATCTAAACTAGCTCCATGAATATATTTTTTATAGCTCATTTAATGTAAGACTTTTTGGTACCAATCTAAAGTTTGGGGATGGAGGAACTGACCAGTAATTCCCTTAAAATTACCCATTCCTGCTGTCTCAAATAGGGAAAGGAACATTCTGCTAATTCTGAGGGTGGTTCTATGACATCCCTCAGATATGTTCATCTGCCAAAATAAAATACGCAGTAAGCATCTGTGGATTGCCCTGCTAGGTATTCCACTAATAGCATAGACTTTCAATTTCAACATCAGTTTCACCCGGTCTAAGGTGGCTTATTTTGGTTACAGATGGAAATGATGGGACCAGGCAATATATAGGAGCTAGAGAGAACCACAAGCACTGGGCCTGGATCCTGTAGCTTCAGTGAACAATCCATTTCATGTTCATGGCAACCACACTGTGTTTCCAGGAGAAGGCATGATTGGCTAGCTCTGATTAAAATTTATGCCATCTTTTTGGCAGCAGTTTATATTTAGATTCTCCTACTCCTACTGGGTTATATGCACTCAGCACTGCTCAGGATCAGGCAATAAAAAGTGTGTGTGTTTGTGTGTAAAATATATACATATGATGTATAATAATCTGTCTTCCATGCTAGTGTCTGAAGGCTGGCAAATCATAATAAAACACATCAAATATATTGATCATGGTTAGAACTAGCTGAATCCACTATCTGCATTGGTTGAGTGTTATAACAGAATCAGATGGGTAAATAGCAGCTCTTAAGATTGGCTTACTGCCACATTTGGCTGAACTATCTCTTGTTACACTCACGTCTGCTACCCCTGATTAAAAGTATAACGACAGACATGAATACTGTTCTCTGTGATTGCCATTCTATTGCTACTCCCTCTCACCCAAGCTGTCAATACATTGGCTGATAGACTGAAGCATTTTGACTCCACAGTGATACACAATAGTAGTAATTTTAGAAGAGCTGAAAATCAGAATTGCTTAATGACAGATACAATCACAAACAGTAGCTTGTGAGGTTCCCTTAGAAACTACATTAAGAAGCTCAGAAAATGCATAGAACAATATGTTTGAATACAATGAAATACAAATAATGCAATCAAATACTTTCTGATATAATCAGAAACAAAGCTGGAGCAAGAGGGAAAATACATATTTTTCTCTACCTCAGAAAGATGCTTATTTGAGGGTAGGCCCATACAATAAGGTCTGAAGGTATGGTAAATGCCTGTTTCCTTCAGAGATGGACCTAAACCAAAGCTTGTGTTTTTAATTTCTTTCCCCCAACTCTGGTGGAATGCCATGATGGGATCTGAGCTCTCCTGAAAACCTGGCCCCCTAAACTGTACTCAGTTCCAGTGTTCCTTGTAAGCCAAGCAGTTGGACAGCTGCCAAGAGAGAGTCAAACGCTGCCTAACTGATTAGCAGAGCTTCACTGTGTCCACAGCCGGCAGCATGTGTTTCCACTGGCGGTGCACATCTGCACATTCCTCAGTGCACATAAGAACATAAGAACGGCTATAGTGTGTCAGACCAAAGGTCTGGCTAGCCCAGTATATTGCCTGCCGACAGTGGCCAATGCCCAGTGCCCCAGAAAGAATGAACAGTATAGGTAATCATCAAGTGATCCCACTCCTGTTGCCAGTTCCCTGCTTCTGACATTCCTACCCATCCTCCATGAATGTATCTAGTTCTTTTTTGAACCCTGTTAAAGTCCTGGCCTTCACAGCATCCTCTGGCAAGGAGTTCCACAGATTGACTGTGTGGCATGAAGGAGTACTTCCTTTATTTTTTCTGCACATGGATGGAAAAAAATTAGAGGGAACACTGTTCAGCTCCTAGGGATATTAAATCTCTTTATAAGTTCTGCCTAAAGGCATTATTTGCCCAATCATGAAAATCAGACATCTCTGACATGGAATGTTACTCACAACAATGTCAGACAAAAATCAAAGTGAGAAAATGCCAATAACTACTGCATTCAATTGAAACTAGAGCAACAGTCAGTACCTACTCATGCGGGAATGTTGACAGAACACTCGGCCTAAAAGAGACACTCCAATTCTTGTAAAAAAAAATCATGACATGTAATTGCCAGAAGTAGTCAGAACCTCAATTTTGCATCTCAGATGAAAGGTAGAAGAAACAAGGCAACAAAAAGAGCAAAAAGTCGCAGTCTTGGAAAGCAAGGAGCAACTGAAAGGAGCCCTGCATGTGACAAACTAATAGCAAAGGGATATAGTTTGGCGGAACTCAGTGTGGCATCTATTCTATGTAGGTTACTTAAGAATAATTTATGTTATATGGTCAAATGCTTCATACTAGAAACAAAAGAGCTGTGATAACGCAGAAGCAAAACAGTGAGACAACAGACATCCTGTAAGCCAATACCACTTTACAGTGACTTATCTTTAAAGTTATATTCTTTGACTATAGCATGGATGGTATTTATCAAGAGAAAGGTTTATTGGGTTAAACAACTCAATGACACAAAAGGAATGTTAAGGATTTTGCATGAAAAATCAAATTGCAAGTAGCTGGTGTAAATTGGTTTGATTTCAATGGAGTTTAAAACAGCTGAGAATCCATCCCTATAATATGGACTTAATACAAAAGAACAAGAAGATTGCAATTTGGTAACTGCTTACTGGTGAATTAAGTAAGTTTTTCAATGCATGTTTCTCAAGTTTCATTCATATAGTTTAGTTCAGAGGAATGAGTATAACCAAGTCAGGAGACAGATCTTGCTTGTTAAAGTGGAAAGATGACACATATTTTAAGCCATCACAGGTTTCCTTATCTCTGTTATATGAATGTGTGTAGGTATACAGAAATAATCAACAAATATATATCCAAGATCAATGCAAATAAACCAAGCCAGCCTGACCCTTAGAAATCTGATTATCTTGATGATTTAGTGTACAAAAATCCCAAGATCTCAGAACCCTTAGGAGATAGGCAAAAATCCTGTATGAGATTAACCAAAAGACACTAACTCTGCAGGAATACTAATGTTTCAACTTCAACAGGCTAATATGTTTTAATACTTGTTGGAAGTTATTAAGCTCTTGCTTCAGTTAAAGGATTGTGCAGAGTTATAAAACAATCCAATAAATATCCACTTCAGTGGTTTCAAATGTAGTACCACTGACCCAAGAAAATTAATGTCTACCTGTGGGTCGTACATATATAGACTCTTGTGTCTAGTTTTCACTGTTGGATTTATTCAGACCAATTACTGATTAAAGCAATAAAAACAGAAATACAAATTGTAGTTTCAATACAAAGAGATTTCTACATCAGTTTTTCATGACCGAGTTAAAATCCAAATCATCATGAATGATCTGCAAAAAAGACAGAAGGGTAGAAATGGGGGATACAGCTAGAGTGCGGGGGGGGGGGGGGTTTGGGATAAAAACGCTGCCACATCCAGGGAACGCATTTGCTCTTCTGCTTTTTTTTTTTTTTTTTTTGCTTTTGGAACCCCCATATTCCTCTTTCCACGAGGAAGAAGGGGGCTTTCGAAATAGGGTTCTTTCCCAAAATTTGACCCAGTCTAGATGGGCCAAATTTTGGAAAAGCCTCTTCCGACAAAAATATCAGAAAAAGATAAGCAAAATGCTGAGCGCATTTTGCGTATCTTTTTCCAATAGATCCTTGATGTCTAGCCGTACCTGAGGAATGAAATTTCTCTTTCATTATAATCAGCCAACATTGCCAGAAATCATCTACGTTATGGCAACACCATGCAGAGGTATATGTGATCCAATAGCTGGGTTGGGTGATTGTGCAGCACTTATTTTCCAATTAATTGAAACAAGCAGTCTCAGGGAGTGGTGGAGATGGAAGCTCTGTGCTTAGATCAGAAGATGATTGCTGTAGATTTCATCATGATCTGCCCTCCTCTTCACAGGTCGCTGTGCTACAAAGTTTGGGAAAAGCAAGCCCCTTGTGACAACAGTAGACACAAGTCTGCTCAGGCAGAGGAGAGGGCAGCTTCAGGTTAGCCCAGCTTTGGATGTTTCAATACTTCACTCCAAAAGCAGTAATAGAGATGTAGCCGTGTTAGTCTGGTCTTGCTGAAACAAAAGACAGGACTATGCAACACTTTAAAGACTAACAAGATGGTTTATTAGGTGATGAGCTTTTGTGGGCCAAACCCACTTCCTCAGATCAAATTGTGGAAGAAAATTGGTATGACCATATACACCAAAGGGATACAATCAAAAAAATGTGAACACATATAAAATTGACAAATCAGATTTTAGACCAGAGGGGGTGTGGGGGGGGGGGAGGTAGTGTCTATGAGATAATGATATTAGGGGTGATAATTGGGGAAGCTGGAGAGCTAAAGAATGACCACCTAGGATCTTCCTCTGCAGTCAAGAAACAAGTATGTGGTTCCACACGACCAACATTGCTTAAATTACACTTACAACTTTCCCACTTTTTTTCCCAATTCTTCAATTATTTTGGGATTGGCAATAACTCAGGGTGGCGATCTAGTCTTCCATTTAGTCCCACTTGGCTCTGAGTCCTTTGACTACAATGAATTTTGGGTCAGGTAACCAGGTAAGGGACCTATGGGTTGTTACATCCAAATGCTGATTCCTCAGCAGGGTTGCAGCTGCATTTTTCAGTTCTAGGCCTTTTCCCCAGAACATCTTTTGAGGAGCTGCTGGTCCTTTACATGTGCAGATACAAACAAGTGATGGCCTTAGCAGCCAGCCATATTAAAGCTGTGTATCTGCTGTGCTGTATGTCCTTCTCTTCCCACTGACAAATAATCTTAGCTCCTATTTACTTACTTTTTAATATTTCTGAGGGTGGCAGAGTCTTGCAAACGTGAGTACCTTCAGTGTATGTCATGCAGGTGATGTTTACTCTTGCAACTCCTTACAGCAGCACTCTGGGAATCTTTCCAATGTTTTCATAACTATTTGCATAAACCATTCAGTGCACATAAATTCAAGTCAACACTTGCCTGACAAAATTTGTTATGGACCTATGCTGATAACATCCATCATTTAATTATATTCTATATAGTAGTTCTTTCAAATGTATAGACCAAAGTTGTAATAAAAAAATTGTTTAAATAATTAGATTGTGATAGTTTCAGGATACTTATTTTTTGTTTAAGTGACAGTGGACTATTGATTCAGTAGAAATCTGGCAACTCTTTTACTGTGTGTTTTTTGCTTTTCAGTGTTTTATTTACTTTTAAACTTTCTTGGAAGAAATTAATTATCTCAGTCTGCTCTTCACAATTTGGACCATTAAAAAAAAACCTCAAAAATAATTGCAGGAGTAAGCAGATTTTAAGCAGATTTTATTTATCTTTATTAAAGGTCAAACTTGTATTTCTGACATCTGTGTTGAGACTCCGGAACCGACAGCTCAAAATCTGGGGTTGGAAATATCTTACTGTTGATTGTTCTAAATTTACAAATAAACTTCAAATGTGGCTTTAACTGGCATTTGTTATATTTTTTTCCTTTCTTTCTATAGGGTTTAGGGACAGCATTCCTTTCAGCTAATTTCTAAGTTATTATCTGAAAAAAAAAAAAAAACCCCATCCCAGGAGTTTGCAGGCACCTAAGCAGCCCCTGGAATAGAATTATAATTAAAGCTGATCCCCTCACCCCCAAATCTGAAATGGTATCCCTGAAGGTAGAGCCAGAGACCCTCCTCTTCCAGCCATGCTGCCTGGGCTGTGCCTGATGCAGTTCAGTGGCTGATAGGGAGAGCCAGGCATTCTTCCCAGCAGCTGCTGTGCCTACACTGGGCAGCATCTGTGAGTGGCTCCAGGGTCTGGCTAAAAGAGCAGCCAAACATTCCAGGCAGAACACAGCATGACAGACCCTTCCTACCCAGGAATGTGGGATGTGGGAGGGGTCAGGGAAGAGTGTGGTGGCAGGGTGGGGAGGAGTCATGTGGGGGATCATGTACCACCCCCTGTTTAGCTGGCGCTCTCCTTTGTGTTACCCCCATTAGTCACTATTTGATGGAGCTGGCTCAACCCCTGACTCCTCCATAGCTTCCATTCCTTGTTCTAAGGAGGTATGGGGTTTGACATCTGCCTCTAGGTAGCACAATCCAAACCATTAAAGAGTTTAGAGGATTAAAAGCAGGTGTGGCAGAACTGGATTTTAAAAAAATAAACAATAACATTATCCATCAAAATTATTATTATTATTATTAATAATAATTATTAATTTCCTATATATATCATTTTTTGGAAATTACAGGGGAAGTCAGACAAAAAATATAGAATGACACTAGGTATTAATTTCAAAATGTTAAGGCTTTATAACCATTAAACAAGGAGTGGCCAACCCATTACAGAAAAAGAGCCAAAATAGCGGTGGAGGAAAAAAGTTGTTGAGAAAAAAAAAAAAAAGCCGGGGCCGCCACGTTTGGTCAAGCCAAACCCGGACGCTGCCCTTTAAGAGCAGAGCAGCCATTGTCCTTTTAACTGTGGCCATTTTGAAGGATGCTCCGGTTGTCTCTGCTCTGTCTCTTTCACAGAGCTGCCCCTTGAAGAGCCGCAGGTGCAAGTGCAGGAGCTGAAATTTTTTCTTTGAAGAGCCGCAGGGTTGGCCACCCCTGCATTAAACACTCAAATTGGCAACATCACATGTCAAAATATATATCAATAAACCAAATCCTAGTAAGTTCCCAAGCAGAATTTTTCTTCCTTTGCCCATCCAAAAATTTTGATTTTCATCTATAAAAATAGTTTCTCAGTTTGTGTGAGCATGGTGAAATCAACATTTACTTACAAAAATCTTCCAAGCTTCATGAAAACCAACAACTTATGTTTCATATGGAAATTAGCAACCAATACAGATCATAGAACTAAGGCATAAAATGCTCCTCATGGGAAAGGTCACTGAAGAAGTGGGCAGAAACATTGTGTACTAGCTGTAATACCAGAAATACTGAAGTTAATGGGCCAGGTCCTTTTGATCACTCCATCCTTGAGCTAACAAAGCACAGCAAAATTTACATCTGAAATGAAAAGCCCATTTGTGACCTTGCAGTCAAATTCAAATGATGGAAGTAATGGGAAACAATCCTTGGAATTTGCCTATATTGGAACAAGCTCTTCAATCAGAGCACCAAAAAGAGCTTTATTTTATGACCCATATAACATAGAGCACATCCACTTTGATCAAAACTGCCCCACCCCCTCCCTGAAATCCCGAAATCTCCCTGTGTTTGACATGTTTGATACTTGGAGAATGAAAACACATAACAAAATGATACAGGTTGGACGACCTGGTCCACTACCCTCGGGATCTGACCAGTCCCAGATAAGGGATTTTGCTGGACTAGGGGAGGTCATACCTGCCACCCCACCATCACCACCGCTATTTGTCCCCCCAGTGCTGGACTGGCCACTGGCCTCCTGACTGGCTTTCCCACTGCTGCAGGCCTTTCTGTCCTAGTTTCCCTGCCCCACTGGGGAGCCACACTGCAGTGTGCCAGGCTGCAGCCCCTCTTTGGTGCACCAGGTTCCCAGTCACACTCAGAGGCCCCACTGGGCAGCCTTTTTGCCACATGCCAGGCTCCCAGTCCCACCAGGCAGCTCAGCTGGATCACACCCAGATGTAGAGAGCTGTGCAGCACAGTTACTGGGAGCTGGGATCCTGGCCCCATTGGCAGCTGTCTGTCAGCATCCTGCTGCCTTACCAGCCCGCAGGACCCCCAGCACCAGCCCTTCACTGAGACTCTCTGGTCCTGGAATATCTGTGAGCCTGCCAGACCACGGATGTTGCTGGACTAGAGAGCTCTGGTTTACAGAGATTCAACCTGTACTTCTGATTTTGGTATTAAGCCACATCTATTTAAAGAACAATCTTATTTTACACTCAGACATACAGTAACTATTATGAGCAGCATAGCAGATAAAATATCAGACCTTTTCCTCTTCTTGCTAGCCTAACACTCTGGAAAATTAATGACCCATAAAAATGAGACTGAATATTTTCTTTCAAAAAAAGGTTTATAATAATATGTAAATACATTAACACCTAATAGTGCACATAATACCATAGTGTTGTGCAACTCCTTGATAGCCAGTTTCAATGGACTTTGTCAGGATTTTTGTCAATGCATGGTGTTTAGCACCATGTTCTGCTGCAGACATAAGCTGTTTTTCTGATCACATTCAGTTCAGTATATTTGACATTTCCATGAGAGTATTAAAAAACCCCAGCTACAACAAATAGTCCTGCAGCATCTTAGAGACTAACAAAAAAGGTGAATGGTATCATGAGCTTTCATGGGCATAACTCACTTCTTCACATGAATGGATCTGAAAAAGTGGGTTGTACCCATGAAAACTCATGATATTATCTACATTTTTGTTAGTCTCTAAGGGTATGTTTATATTATATGGCTCCATCGACGGAGCCATGTAGATTACCTTTGTAGACATAGGAAAATGAAGTGGCGATTTAAATAATCGCCGTTTCATTTAAATTAAAATGGCTGCCGCGCTGTGCCGATCAGCTGTTTGTCAGCACAGCGCTGTAGT
Organism: Pelochelys cantorii; assembly: GCA_032595735.1. NCBI lineage: Eukaryota > Metazoa > Chordata > Testudines > Trionychidae > Pelochelys > Pelochelys cantorii. The sequence goes on along the minus strand of CM064342.1, from coordinate 25,780,353 downwards.
CTGGATGCTCTGAGGTCGACATCAAAGGCATTTGTCGACCTCCCCGGTATGCCTCGTGGGATGAGGTTTACTGGGGAGGTCAACAAATGCCTTTGATGTCGACCGCGGAGCGTCCAGACTACAGCGCTGTGCCGACAAACTGCTGATCGGCACAGCGCAGCAGCCATTTTAATTTAAATGAAGCGGTGATTATTTAAATCGCTGCTTCATTTTCCTATATCTACAAAGGTAATCTACATGGCTCCGTCGATGGAGCCATGTAGTGCAGACATACCCTAAGGTGCTGCAGGACTATTTGTTGTTTTTTAAAGTTTTCTATTACAGACTAACTTGGTTACCCCTCTGAAACCATTTTTAACAGTAACCTTAAAACTGGCTAGCTGGCTGGCTCCATTATTTTTGCTGCAGTGTGTCTTGCTGGGCAACTGTCCCTATCTTATCCAGAATACAAATGCTATCCTATTGTACTAAGTATACATTTATGAAAGTCTGATTCTGAGATACTTACGTTTGTTTCCATCTCTATGTGCCTATTAATGAGGAGATATGCATTCCATCCATCCATGTTTCTTCTAGATTCTGTGCTGTGGGACTCAGGTGGATTTTAATCTTAAGTTCAGTAACATTTGACTGTCCCCCTTAATAAGCAGAACTAAACATTCTAAAGACCAGCCCTTCTAGATCCCAAACATGGAGAGCTTACTCATGTTTGCAGATAAGTGGCTAGTTTCACAATGTTAGGTTTTCCTTGTTTCCTGCTGCTATACAGTATTCAGACAAGAAAAAAAATGCAGCAAAAACTTTTTAAAAGCAATTTGTCCAGATAAGCAATTGTAGCAGCTGCAACAATATTCCATCTCCAGTGGGGAAGAAGGAGGAGGTGTTTTGTACAAAGGTAAATGAGAGAGATTATGAGCCAGGAAGCCCACACACTTCTATGGTGTAGTCCACTCTGAAAAGTTTGAGGAATTCTGTTCCCAATCAGAATGCACAGTAGAAATGGCATGAAGAAATTAGAGACAAGATTAAAAAATGGATGACCAAATGTAGGGGACTAAAAGACTGGCCTGATTTTCAAAATTGTTTTCAGACCTTCTCTTTGAAGGACAGATCTGAGTTGACGCTTCCTTAAAGCTCTGTGAGCTTCTGCACTTACAGTTTTAAGCATTTTGTGGGAGGTTTTGTATCAGTGAGTCTCATGCTCCTAGAATTTCATGATGAATGTGTTTCTGATCTCGCTTTCTCTCACACACACAGGGCACAGCTACACAGCAGGGCGAAACTCGAAATAACAATAACTGATGTTATGCCAAAATAACGCTGCTGTGTTTGCTTTTTTTTTTTTTTTAAGTTTGCTTAGATTTCAGTGAACCTGAATTTCAGGTTGGTAACAAACACCCAGGCAGGCAAATGCCATCAGGCTTTGTATTTTGCTAAGCACATTTTGCAGAGAGCTAGTAACTAGTATGGAGAAATCACTGAGAGCTAAAGTTTCTATTTAGAATATGGAGCATTTATGAATGAACTTGGATTCTCCAGCCAAACAAAATGAACTCCACTTTATTTTATATAATAGTCAATAATAACTAAGCATCCATTTCTCTTTTAACTTGGGGAAATTGATCTCATTATGTCTGGTTATGATCTCCAGTGATTCATGTTGGGACTCGGTAAACTGGAAGGCTTCCAAGTCAGAGACTATTCTTGATAAATCTGTCCTCTTTCTACATAATCCCATAAAATATAGCCTTTCTGATATTTGGCTGGTAAGCACCGCTAAATATACAGTGCTTCATTTTAGCCAGCCTAAACAAACAGTCATTGGATTAATATTATAGTGTCTTAAAATTCTGCTCAGGAGTAAATAATTTAAGGCCTAATGTGGTGGTCCTTGCTCCAAATAAGTGAAATCACATTAAAGAAAATCCACATGTTCTATAGCCCAAAGGATCTCAATGGGTTTCTCCCCCCCTTCCTCCCTTGATTTTTATAGGCATTTTACTTGATGTTGCCTGACTTTTTGTAAAGCTAATAATGTTAGATTAATGGCCAATTGATCTGACTGTGATAAGGTTCTTCCCCCAGAATCAGGCTACAAAATTCACACTGTGAAGTTCTATATTTTGTGCGGAGTCTCAGGATGGATAACAAGGATGTGCACAGATAAGGGCTCTACTTTCATTTCACCTTGCCAACTCCAAATAATATTTACCTCTGAATTCATAGGTGCCAACTTTGTGGGTGCTCTGGTGGCAGTGGCATCTATGAAGGGGAAAAAAAAATGGGTGCTCTGCACACACTAGCCATAGCTGCTAGGTTGTATGGCTGATCAGCTAATTGGGGGCACCAGCACATAGTTCTTTGGAGGCTTGCAGAAGGGGAGAAATCAGTAAATGGTTAGCAGGGGCCTCAGAAAAAGGGTGGAGGGCAGGCAGACAGAGGTGAAGTGAGGGGGGAGGCTTTGGGTTGAACAAAGGTGAGGTCTTGGAGACAAGGCAGAGTGGGGGGAGGGCCTTGGGGAAGAGCAAAGGTGGAATCTCGGGGAAGGGGCAGAATGGGGGTGAGGCCTCAGGGCAGAAAACTTCCAGGGAAAAGTAAAAATTGGCTGCATTGATACCTAAGATGTTTACAAGATGTGGGAAAGGGTCCATTGAAGCATTGGCTAATGGATTAGCAGGTTGTTCTAAAACAACTCTAGACTGGGTTGATTATAACAGTTCAATTAATTTCTTAATGAAGTGCCCTTCATCTTAGGTGTTCCAGTCATGCCATTATGTGTCATGACCTTGGATGACCTTTTGTATCTTTTTCAATATATTAGTTCCAATTCTTGATTTTGGCTCAGTCCTACCCTGAAAGCAATGATAAACCAGAAATAGCAATGCCCGTTTCTGGTTGCGAGTCATCAGATTCCAGCCGTGATGATTCCACAGAGCGTGGTTCACCTGGTTCCTGGGGAGGAAGTTGGTCCTGGAGTTTGGCTGGTTGCTACAGTTTTTAACTGATTAGCATGGTAAAGCCAGTCTTTGTTATACTTGCCTCCTTCCACCCTGATTTTATATACTGGCAAACTGAGTTTGTAATTGATTTGGAAAGGTCTAATTCATTGACTGCAGAACTTATGCACTGGCTTTTTGTGAGATAACGGTGTAACACCATCAGGCAGAATTGAACTTGGGGCCCCTGGAGCTTAGTGCACGAGCCTTTACTGCATGGGCTAAAAGTCAGCTGGCTGTTAGCTCAGGCTGTGGGACAGACTCATTATTCTCTCTGTGAGTGGTTTCAGTGCTCCTACATGGGACAGTGCACCACACTCAGTCGGTGGGTGGATTACAACAGCATTACCTGGTTACCAACCTTCCAAGTATTCTCTTTTTTGTCTTTATCAAAGTAGGCTTTTGCCTTTTGCCTGGATTTTCCCAAGTTAGCCTATAGCAACAGAAGAGACCTAGAAAAGACCTGCTCTGGACCACATAGTGAGTTCCCTGTTATAGGGCTTGACAACCATCTGCCAATGCTTACTCGGTCTTCCATGCCCATAGTTAGCATTTTCACCAGTATAATACCACGGTGTACTTGTTCCCTGGGTTAACACACTGAGGGTATGTCTACACTACAAAGTTAATTCGAACTAACAGTTGTTAGTTCGAATTAACTTTCATAGGCGCTACACATACAAACCACTAGTTCGAACTTAATTCGAACTAGCGGAGCACTTAATTCGAACTAGGTAAACCTCATTCTACGAGGACTAACGCCTAGTTCGAATTAAGTAGTTCTAATTAAGGGCTGTGTAGCTACTTAATTCAAACTAGTTGGAGGCTAGCCCTTCCCAGCTTGCCCTGGTGGCTACTCTGGGCCAAGCCAGGGAAACTCTTTTGCCCCCCTCCCGGCCCCGGAGCCCTTCAAGGGGCACGGTCTGGCTACACTGCTCGTGCCAGCTGCAAGCCTGCCAGCACCCAGCCAGCAGACCCTGCACCTGGCATGGCATGAGCCAGCCACCCGCTGCCACCCAGCCCTCCGCCTCTTCCCAGGACCAGGCTGGGGGCTCCCAGGAGCCTGCCCGGGGCCGCAAGAGGCGGGCGCCCGCCTGGTCTAGTGCGGAGATCGTGGACCTCATTGAGGTTTGGGGGGAAGCCTCCAACGTCCACGATCTCCACACTAGCCACAGGAACGCGGCCGTCTACAGCCGCATGGCTGCCAGCCTGGCCACCAGAGGCCACATGCGGACCCGGGAGCAGGTCCGCTGCAAAATTAAGGACCTGCAGCAGTCCTACTCCAGGGCCTCCCAGCCAGGGGCCGACCTGGAGGCCTGCCCCCACTTTGAGGCCCTGGACCTCATCCTGGGGGCTCACACAGTCCATGCCCCCCAGGTGGTGATCGACCCCGGGGCAGAGGGATCCGTCCCTGACACCGAGGAGGAGGAGGAGGATGCCGAGAGCCAGGAGCCTGCAGGGAGCCTGCCCAGGACCCAGGACCCCCGAGGCATCCCACAGAGCACATCACCTGTGTCGTCCAAGGCTGAGGAGGGCTCCACATGTGAGTGCCATCATGCTCCCCTTATGTGTATGGGCGGGTGGGGGGAGAGGGAGCCCAGGGACTGTGTGCCTGGGCCTTGCCCACCATGGAGCAGCAGCTGGGTGTCATGCAGGGGCCCTGGCCCGTTCCCCACACACTGATCTCACCTTGCAGAGGGGGGCTGGGTTTCACCCACTGTGTCCCCAGGGAGAACTGACCACTGCTCTTGTTTCACCACAGCCGCAGCACCTGGGACTGCAGGGCACACCACCCCGCCTGGAACAGCCACCTGCACCCGGGCCAGCAGGCGCACCAGGAACCTGGAGGACTACCACCGGCGGCACCTGTGGCTACTGGAGCACCAGCTCTGCACCCAGGACCACTGGGTCCGGGAGGACCTGCGGCTGCAGCAGCAGAGCTTGGAGGCGCTGGAGGAGCAGGGCCGTGCCCTCAGAGGCCACCTCCAGACCCTGGTGGACAGGTTCCTGCCTCCTCCTGCTCTGGCCCCTGCAGCCGCCCCATCTCTCGCTCCTCCTCCCACCCCTGCTCCCCTTCCTGCTTCCTCCACACCCCCCGTCCCTCCTGCCCCACCTTCCACACCCACTCCCCCCCCGACGCCCCCGCACCCGCAGTGCTGCGAGACGGGAGAGCCAGCAGGACCCCCAACCCTGAGCTTTCCCTTCCCTTTCTCCCCTTCCTCCCCCTTCCAGCTCCCTCCTCCCAGGTTTCCCCCTCCCCTCTCCCACCATCATTCCTCCATCCCCTCACCCCAGTTATGTACAATAAAAAGAGATTGTTGTTTTCAAAACAGGTGTCTTTATTTAACATTAGGAAGGGGGGGTTAGGGAGGGGAAAGGGGAAGGAGGGGAGGGTGGAAGAAGGCCCCAATGGGGCATGCAGGGAGAGTTCAGTCCTCCTCCTCCACCAGGAAGGTCTCCCGCAGGGCTTCCCAGATCTGGACGGCCCCCCGCTGGGCCTCCCGGACGGCGGCGGTATGGGGCTGAGCGTAGTGGCCAGCCATGTGCTCAGCCTCAGCCATCCAGGCTGGCAGGAAAGCCTCCCCCTTCCGCTCGCACAAATTGTGCAGCACACAACATGCTGCCACCACGGGAGGGATATTGTGCTTGGCGAGGTCGAGGTGGGTGAGGAGGCACCTAAATCTGGTTTTCAGTCGTCCGAAGGCCCCCTCGACCACAATGTGGGCCCTGGTGAGCCTGGCATTGAAGGCCTGGTGGGAGGGGGTTGAGGTGCCCTGTGTATGGCTTCATGAGCCAGGGCTGTAGGGGGTAGGCCGCATCCCCCACCAGGCAGACGGGCATGTCCACGTCCCCAACCCTGATGTGGTGGTCAGGGAAGAAGGTCCCGGCGTGCAGCCTCTGGCACACGGAGGAGTTGCGGAACAACCTGGCTTCGTGTGCCTTGCCAGACCAGCCCACATTAATGTCCGTGAACTGGCCCCGGTGGTCAGACACAGCCTGCAGGAGGACGGAGAAGTACCCCTTGCGGTTGATGTACTGGGAGGCCTGGTGTTCCGGGGCACGGATGGGGATGTGCGTCCCGTTGATGGCCCCCCCTGCTGTTGGGGAAGCCGAGGGTGCCGAACCCCTGGATGATGGCGTCCGGATCGGTGAGGCAGACCACCCTGCAGAGCAGCACCCGCTTGATGGCCTTGACCACCTGCAGAGAGACACAGCAAACCACGAATCACTGGGGCGCCTGGGTGGCTGGGAGTGTTCATTCCCTGGCACTGCCCCGCGCCCCACGCCCAGAAGCAACCCCCGCTGCAATCCTGGCCGCCGCGGGCGGCCTGTAGTACGGCCAGGACAGAACAAACCCTGCCGTGCGGGGCACTGTCACCTCCTCCCCCGCCCCCGTTTTCCCTGGGGCGGCCCATTCCCTCCTTGCAGCCCCCCTCCCCCTCCCGGCCCAGTGGCCGGTGGGTGCTGTACCTGCATGAGCACTGTTCCGACGGTGGATCTCCCCATGCCGAACTGGTTCCCGACGGATCGGTAGCTGTCCGGCGTGGAGAGCTTCCAGAGGGCGATGGCCACACGCTTCTGGAGGGGGATGGCGGGCCTCATGCGAGTGTCCCGTCGCCGCAGAGCAGGGGCGAGCCACTCGCAGAGCTCCAGGAAGGTGTCCTTCTTCATCTTGAAGTTCTGGGTCCACTGTCTGTCTCCCCAGCGCTCCAGGACTATGTGGTGCCACCAGTCGCTGCTGGTGTCCAGACGCCAGATGCAGCGGGGCACGCTGGCATCCGGGCACTGCTGCGGCTCCTCCATGGCCCCCAGGGAGGCCAGGTGGAGAGGCAGGGGGCTGACGTGCACCAGGTGGTGCCAGGCAGCCTCCAGCCATTGCTGGCAGGCTTGCAGCAGCAAGTCCAAAAATTGGAGCAGAATGCCCAGGGCGAGCTCTGGCTCCATGGTGCCAACTGCGGCGGCGTCCCCAAGGGAACCACCGACACAGGCAGGCGCAGAGGAAAACGCTTTGCTGAGAACCGGCTGTCCAGGGGGGTCCCTTTAAGCACGAGCCTCAGACAGCAGCCACACAAAGCAACTACTGACCTGATGCCCTGCCAGAACCGGTTTCAGCTGCCCTTAAATGCGACCCAGCGTCCAATCAGTGCGGACGCGCTAGTTCGAATTAGCAAAACGCTAATTCGAATTAGTTTTTGGGTCTAGATGCGTTAGTTCGAATTAGCTTAGTTCGAATTAACTAATTCAAAGTTAGTTCGAATTAGTGCTGTAGTGTAGACATACCCTGACATGGTAATTAGTACTTCAGCACAAGATCAAACCATCACCTCTTGCTTCAGCAGATTTGCATGTATTACTTTCATGTTCCTTGCAGTAGCACTTCCTAAAACATTCTAACTCCTATGACTGAGCAAGCTCTTCTTAGTTCCCAGCATTTAAAGGTAACCGTTGATCTGTGCCAATGGTTGTGGCCTACTTAACCACACTTACACATGCTCCAGCTAATATCTCACAGGATACAGACCTACAGGTGTCTTGCCTTACAGCTGAATACAAGGCAAGCCAATGAATATAATGGGGTGAACACAGGCCTGCTGAGAAGGGAGGGTGAAGATGACAGTTGCCTCAAGGTCCAGTGACTCAAAAGGACCTCACCCCTTCCATTTAAGGCCCCACCCCTTCCAGAAGCACAGCACAGTCCCCTACCCCCATCTTGTCCAGTAAGTCTGTTGGCCTCCTGAGCAAATATAGTGGGCAAACTTGCCCTTTGGGCTACACAAGTGGTCACCACCCAGTAAATCAGGATCTACTGGTAGATCTTGGCGCCTCTGATAAGTGATCTTGACTGGTTTGGCCAACAGGCTATCAAGTGCCAGCACTTCAGCTGCCCCTCCCCCTGTGGCTGTGCATTTTCTGCCCTTTGCCTTTGAGCTATCCCCTCAGGAACCTCCTGCTTGCTGTGCAGGGCAGTGGAGGAGTAGAGGGGTGCTCATGTCAAGGTGCCCCCTCTCCCACTCTGTATCCTATCTCCACAGAGCAGAGAGGGGGCTCAACAGGACTTGGGAGGGAATTTGCTGGCTGCTTTTGGGAGTGGTGCAAGACCAGGGCAGGGGTGAGCCTGCCTTAGCCCCACTGCATCACCACCCAGGAGCCACCTGAGGTAAACAGTGCCCTGCTGGAACCCACATCCCAAAACCCTACCCCAGTCATGAACCCGCTCCTGCAGCCCAAGTCCATGCACTAGCCCCAAATATCCCTGCATCCAAACACCCTCCCAGAGCCAGCACCTCGAACCCCCTCCAGTATCCCAACTGCTTTCCCCAAGCTAAGCTCAGAGCCCCTCTCACACTTCAGATCCCTTAATCCAAGACCAGAGCCTGCGCCCCAACCCTCTGTCCCAGCCTGATGAAAGTGAAGGAGGATGGGGGAGGGAGGGAGAATGGAGTGAGCAGGGGTGGGGCCTCAGAGAAGGGTCACAAAGGAGGTGGGACAAGGGTATTTGGGTTTGAGGTAGACCTTGGATTACACTTAAAATCAAAAAATGATCTTGTGCTTAAAAAGGTTGGAGACCACTGGGCTACACTGTCTAAAAGCTTCATCACTAGGCCCTTAGGGGGTGGTTTTCAAAGACAAAAATGGGAGTTAGGCACCCAACCCCCTTTGAAAGTCACTGGGACCTGGGCACTTGACTCATTTGTACTTTTGAATATCTTCCCTTTATGGTTTACTAGAAATCTTTTTGGCTCAAGAGAGCCTTGTAGCATACATATTCTACCAGTAAATAAAGAAGCATTATCTCCTTTGATGGAACCTGACAAAAACCTCTTCTTTCTTTTGACAATTTAAGCCAAACATTCCATGCACTGAAGTTGTATGAACTTTCTTTACTACATTCTAGATCAGTGGTGGGCAATCTGCATCCTAGGGTGCCGAATGTGGCCCACTGTGGTTCTATTTGTGGTCTGTGAGACTTGTTTACCATTGCCCAGGTGCAAGGTTTCCAAATACTGCTGGTTTTTGTCTGTCTAGTTTTCTTCCCTACCAATATTACTAAAGTGGCACACAAATAAAGCAAGGGCACATGAAGTGAGGTGCATGCTGATTGCAGACAACGTTGACTGTGAGAGCCATGTGCTCCCTTTGCATCTAATCAAAGTGCTACTACAGTTCAGCCTGCAAATTCTAGGTACGTAGATGCAGTTAGCAAAACTACTCTGTCCTGGGACTCGGTCTTGGTTACAATGTTGCAGTCCACTAAGATGAAGAAGGGCCTTTCATATGGCCCATTCACTGGCCTTAGGTTGCCCATTACTGTGCTAGATGGATTTGTTTGGTTTCAAGTTGACCAGAAGAGAACTTGCTATCTATGTCACAAGTCGGTGGTGTACTTTCAGACAATTAAATAAACATTAGAGAGGCAAAATGGATGAGATCATATCTTTTATTGAACCAACTTCTCTCAGGCCTGAAGAAAAGCTCTGTGTCACTCAAAATCTTTGTTATTTCCACCAACATAAGTTGGTCCATTTTGTCTCACCCACTTTGTCTCTCACATTTCTTGGGACTAACGTGGCTACCACACTGCAAATAAATTCCTGGCATGTAACTAATGAACTTATCTTCAATGTCTGCTCTTCTTCTGTGACCAAGATTTTTTTAATAACTGATTTCCCTTCACCTACACACAGCAATTAATTTGGATCAATATAGTGAATGAAATCCTTGTTCCGTTGACGTTAGTGGAAAAACTCACATTGATTTGCATGAAGTCAGGATTTCATTGATTAGATCCAAGTATTCAAGAAATGCCAAGCTCCCAAGGTGCTCTTCATCATTTGGAGTGGAGGAGATCAGCACCTCTGAAAAATCAGGAGACAGATATTTAAAGCTGGGCATCTATAGGGTAACCATATTTCCTATGCTGAGTACAGGACACCTGGTAAAACTACTCATATTCAAGTGAGTTCACTGGCAATCAGTCATAACCATGCAGTAAATATGTTCAAGTTAACATCAAGTTGACTGAACCCCCATTAAAAAAAAATACTGCATAGATGGAGTCTTTTATTTACCTTCTCTTTAAGGTTTGAACAGGGAGAGAGGACACACCCACATTTCCTACATCTCTCTTATATGGGGATGGATTGACTGACCTCAAGTGCTCTCCACCCTCTATACCTGGCTGGGCCCCTAGGACAGACCCACCTCTCCTGATACCTGGGACCTCCTCTTCCCAAGGCAACATGTGGGTGGTATGAAGGGTCACAGGACCCCTCCCCAGATTTCTGTCAGAGTTCACATCAGTACATGACAAGCAGCAGCTTTTTGGTACTGTGTGGGAGGAAAGGGATGGGAGATGCTTCCATTGGAATGAGGGGAAGGCGGCAAGTAGGGATGACCTGGCATGTGTTTTTTCAGAAGTCATCTCTTCCCTCCCACATCCCCACTCCCATATGGCTAACCCTGACCCTAAGCAGTTTGTCCCTTCCTGCCTGCACTGTGTAGAAAGGCAGCTAACACCTTTAAGCTGCTGCTGGCCACTGACATAATCTGACTGATTCCCTCCTGTCTCTTGGCTACAGTACAGGCAGGAAGGAGTTAAGCTCTAAGGATGCATTGGGCCCAGATCCTGCTGACTGTAAGGGCTTCAGACAACTTGGCCAGATAGGTGGATCAGCAGGTGAGGCTGCCTTCGAGATAGAGCAGCCCTGCATTCCTTGGAGCAGGACCTAGGGTGGGGGACAGCAGATGTAGAGAGTGCCAAGTGCTCCTGGCTAGGGACTTGCAGGATTGGGTTGCAAACAGGATGGAAATAGGCTCTGGAGTGGTGGGAAGGAAGCTATCTGAGGGGAAGAGAAGCTTCCTGGTGCCAGCACTGTGCGTGGCTTTGACACATGCAGGACTTGGTTCCTCCTGTACAGTGCCCTGAGCCAGAGGGCTTGACCTTTCCCTAGGTGTCTGAGAGTGGGCATGCAGCAAGGACCGCACTGATGGACCAGCAGCTGGCCCTGAATGCTGCAGCTTTGTCCAGCCATCAGCCTTGCACACTCCCCCCATTGTCAGCCACTGGAAACCCCCCCCCTCCCCGCACACACTCATCACTAATGAATCCCAACTATTCTGTTAGCTTTCTAGGTTGCCACTGCACATTGATCAGGTGTTTTTAGGGAACTATCCACAATGATGGCAAGATCACTTTCTTGAGTGGTAACAATATTTTAGACCCCATCATTTGTGTATCTATAATTGGGATTATTTTCTTCTATGTGCATTACTTTGCATTTATCAACATGGAATTCCTTCTGCCTTTGTGTGGCCTATTCACCCAGTTTTCTGAGATCTCTTTGTAACTCTGCAGACGTAACCATTTTGAATAATATTGCATCATCTGCAATTTTTGCTATCTCTCTGTTTACCCTTTTCTAGACCATTTATGAATAAGCTGAACAGCAGTGGTGCAAATGCAGATCCCTGGAGCACAGCACTATTTATTCCTACTCTTTTTTCCTCTGTCTTTTAAGTGGAGTACTGGGCAATGCTTTCATGATCATCTAATGATCCTTCAACTACTTGAATGACAAGCCCTTTGTTATCATAATCACCCTGCCTCCCTCTGCTTATAAACAACCTCCCTGCCCCAAAAGCAAAGCTGAGAGCAGCACAAACTGCTGCAGTTAAGAGCTACCTCTGGAGCTAGAGCATGTGCTTTAAGGAGACCTCTAGTATGAAATCCAGGGGTTCAAACTTTAAGGGGAAGTATTGAACCCCCAGCTTACAGGCAACACCCTTGCTGCCAGCACAAAGCAGCTGCAGATGGCTGGTTGAATGAGGCTTTTGCTGCATCTTTTAGATAAAAATGAACCAGCAAATCAAGAAAGTGACATAAAGCAAAGTTTGCTTCTCCAGGCACAGCCTGAAACACAACCCAGCTCCTTCCAAACTGAAACTAACTTGCCAGGGTCAGAGCAGGCTGCATTGCAGATCCCCTCTCTTCAGTGTCCCAAACAGAGTACTATCATGTGAAGAGAAGCCCTGGGATCCTCCATTGCCACAGATGGCCAGGACCTTGGATTTTTTTAACTCCTCTGTGGAGGGCACCTCCAACAGCTTGCTGCCCTACTGCTGCATTGCCTGAACACACTATCTCAGAGATGCCATAAGAATCATCAGCACCTCAGTTTTCCCTCCAGGCACAAGCTCTGCACAGCTTGTGGGCAATAACCAGATCACCAGCCCCAGGCCTTAAAGGTGTGGCACAGTGCAGTGCTGTCTAGGCCTTGAGGGTGACTTTTCCTCCTGACAGAACAGAACAGGGCATTGCTGTGGGCACAAACAAGTTTTCCTGAAAAGCTGAGCGAAAGGAAAATCCCTGAAAGAGATCAACTGATCATATAGTTCCGTTGCTCCAGGATCTCTCTCCAACTGCCTTGAATATCAGTGCTCAAATTGTCCTTGACTTTTTCAAACAGGCCTTAGCTCTGGCACTGACAGACGGCCAGTGGACTGTGGCTCACAGGAGCTCACAAAGAAGGGAGGTGACCAGCGGGTTCCCCCAAGAATCTGTACTGGGCATAGCCATCCCTAGGGGGGATGGGGCCTGCCTGGGAAAATGTCTCTGTGACGTGGAACACATACCCCGCACTATAACAGGTGGGATTAAAACACTGTGGGTGGAGGAAGTCCTACCCCCTCTTCCAGACTGGGAGTGTTCCAAATGCAGGAGCTGTATAAAATATGGCAGAGCAGCTCAGTCTGGGCAGGCCAGCAGTGAAGAAGGACCTCCAGCCAGAGCTATTGCAGCCAGTAACCCTGGCGGTGGGAACCGGAGACCAGGGAGAAGGCTGCAACTAAGCCCTCATGGACTTCCAGAGAGAAGTGGCTGTCAGAGACATGGAAGACCCAGCAACCACATGGGATGTGGATCTGACCACAGCAGTAGGAAGTAACCCAGGGAGGGTGCAGAAGCAGCCTCTCCCACCCAGATACACTTGGTGTGTTTCAGCCGGATTCCCCGCTGAGGGAGTGGCAGGTGGTGCTGCAGCTCACAGGGCCCTGTGTTGGGACCCAGTGGAGCAGGGTGGGCCCAGGTCCCCCTACCAGGGTGTTAGCCCCAACATTATTAACCATAGCCCTGAACTGAGGACTCCTTACTGACTTGGGCCATGCTGCCCTGAACTGAGGACTCCTTACTGACCTGGGCCATTAGGTCACACGATCCGGGGAACAAGGTCATTTGTGGACTCAGGGTTCCCTGGAGACTAGGGTTATTTCGTTAACTGTAGAGATGACCAGCTACCTTGTGGCCAATCAGGCGGCATCCAACTCAGGAAGAGGCTCTCACCTGTGACAAGGAGTGCATACGCCCCACACTCTCCCACCCCCAGTACACCCTTTCCCCAGTGACATGATCCAAAGAGTTACCAGGGGGCCTGGTGCAGGATGGAAGCAGGAATCAGGCCTCTGCACTCTCTTTGGTGGCAAGAGCTGGAGTGAGCCAGCAGCCAGCACTCGAGCCTGCATCACCCGGGGGAGCGGAGCCAGCTGGGGCTGGGTTCCTCAGCTTCATACCATCACAGTGAAGCAGAGTGACACAACTGGGGGACAGCAGAGGAGTGGAGCAGGTTACTGCATGCATTGCTCTGGTTCCCCTGGCTCCTGCTGCTGTGTTGAGTACACGGGCACCTGATCCCTGCTGCTAGCTCCAGACTCCCCACCAAGTAATCCCGCAGCTCACCCTGGCCTTTGCAAGCTATCTTCCATATGGGGTCCATAGAACAATTGGGGCAGCTGCCTTGGCGGCCCCCAAAGCATGGGGCCCAGAGTGGCTGCCCCAAGCCATCCTATGCATGGGACAGCTCTGGTACTGAGACTTGCACTCTTCAACATATTCAGTAATAATCGAGAAAAAGAGATGAACAGGGAAGTGGCACAGTTTGCAGGTGATACAAAGATACTCAAGAATGTTAAGTCAAAAGCAGACTGTAAAGAGTGACAAAAGTATCTCACAAACCTGGGTGGCTGGCCAACAAAATGGCAGATGAAATTCAAGAGTGAGAAGTGCAAAGTAACGCTCCTTGGAAAAGATAGTTCAAACTGTACATATACAACAATGGGTTCTAAATTAGTTTTTACCACACCAGAAAGAGATCTTGGATACACCTTGTGTAATTTTCTGAAAGCTTCTACTCCTTGTGCAGCACAAATCACAAAGGCTATTAGTATTGCAGGGATTACTGGAGAAGTGATAGAAAATCCCATCATGACACTAACTAAATCCATGGACAACCTGCAGCCAGGATGCTCTGTCCAGTTTTGGGTGATACATCTAAAAAAGCAGATAGTGGAACTGGAAAAGATTCAGAGAAGGGCAGGTACTTGGTACTATGTGTCTTCCTGATGTGTGCTTGGATCAAAACTTAGCTATGGTATACAGGAGGGCTGGGATATTTAGGGTTCAGATTTGATTCTCTAATGGTCTCTTCTGTCCTCACAGTCTACTAATTAATTTAAAAAAAACTTGAATGTGGCATAGGAAGCAGCCTCTGGGGCTTTACAGTGCAGCCAGCGTGATCCCAAGACTCAGCTGTCATTACGTGGGATGATCCAGGGGAAGCCACTCAAACATCCAGAGTCTGGCAAGGGTCAGGACACCAGCCTTTCAAGAGAGAAGTTGGGTGTGCCAGTGATATCACAAAGGTCTTTTGCAGGACCTCAGCCTGTTGGGGGTCAGTGGTGGGGAGGTGGGACCTCATAAAGAGACCCTAACAGAGATGCAAGGCCGGGGCAACCTCAGAGACTCCCATGGCTTTGCAACAGCAAGGCTCCTTCTCAAGGTTTCTCCTTGGGGACAGAGAGAGAATTAGGATAAAAGTACATGAGCATGAGAAGGAACCTTACTGGAGTTTTCTTTTTACTGACTACTGATTTTGTAGTCCCTGTCAAAGAGGTCTGGAACCTGTTCAGTCTGGTCTACCTAGTACCAGCTGAATTTTGGCATAGAAATCACTAGGTTAAGAGGATTTGATTTTCAAGGACTTTGTGCAGTAGAATCACTGGGGGCATTTTGGGTTTGTCCTTTTAGGTTTCATTTTCCTCTCTTCTTTCTCTTCTCTTTCTTCTTTCCCCCTGCCTCCTTTTTCATTCCTCCCTGCCTCCACCAAGGAGGGGTATATATATATGTTAGAGGGGTCTGCTGTCCTTGTCGGAGGCTCTCACAAAGAGGGGGTGCAGAAAGAGTGCTCAGAGACTGATCTCCTCCAGTGGTGAGCTGGGCTATCCTTTTGGACTTCTGCTGAAACACCTCTACCTCCCAGCTCTGAATCTCAGTGTTGAGGAGTTGGCTGAGGAGGTAGCTATTGACAGGGAACACTCAAGTCCTTTTGTGCTCTCTTAAGGCCAAACAAGTCACAAGCAATCATGTACTTGATCGATTGTGCTGCTTTTCTCCAGTTACTATCTCTGAACAGTTCCTGATACATTCTAATGTGCCAGTTCTCAAATACTTGCTGAATAATGACTATGAGCAATTTGTTGGTCTTTAGTTCAGTAGAGTACTGTATTTCTGATCAGTAAATGTGTCCCAAGCGGTTGGCTAGGGGCAAGACAAAAGCCTTGCAGTGACATTACAAAGGCCTGTTCTAAGACCTCAAAGGCCTGTTGAGGAAAGGTAATGGGGAGGTGGTGACCTCACAGAGAGGCCCTATCATTATCCAGGCAGGACAGGGGAGCAAGGCAGGTGCAACCTCAGAGAGACCCCCACCAATGGCTGGAACTGCTGTAAGACCGGTCACCTCTGGTAGTGATCTGGGCCAGCCTTTGGGATATCTGCTGAGACCTCTCAGCCTCCCACTTCTCAGAGTCTCTTGATGTTGATTGGTTGAGAAGGGGACTATTGCTAGGAAGGAAAAGTTTCCCCAATCTTCCAGCTTGTGACCCCAGACTATCCATTTCTTTGCAGACTCTGCACAAGGCCTTGTCTGGCTTCTGGCACACCATGCTGGGGAATCTGCTGACAGAGTCCCTAAGCACAGAAAGGCTGACATACATCTTGAAGGTGAACATGTTGGCCAGGAGGGGCAGGAGGCAGTTCTACCTTAGCTTTGGGGAAAACTGGAAAGGAGAAACTGGAAAACTATTTTCCACTCTATCTTCCTTGTCTGCACCCCACTGGGCCATCCGCGGTCAGGGCAGTGCTATGTTGGGCCCCTCCTCCTTCAGGGACAGGGGAAGGAGATGGAACTTCAAGTCAGGAGTCTGGCCAGCTTTGGCAGTGAAAGCTTCAAATCCCCTGCTTCTTGCCCAACTTCTTGCACGATGTCTCAGCCCGGGAGATGCAGATGGGCTCGTTGCACAGCATGCACACTGGTCTATTGATCCTGTCCCGTCTTTCTTTCCCTACAGAAATGTGTCAACTTCTGTATCTGGTCCAGAGTGTCCCAGGAGAAGGCCATAAGGAGCAGCAGAGACCCGTTCTGATTCACCTCCCCCCCCCCGAATTTGACAGAAATGACATCTGAGCCTGGCTCCCTCATGCCAGCCACAAACAGGCTGGCTCCAATAGGCAGCAGGACCTAGAGCTGCAGGGGCTGTGGGTTGGAGTATTCCCTCTCAGAATCATAGAATCTTCAAATACTGGGACTGGAAGGCACCTCGAGAGATCATCGAGTCCAGTCCCCTGCCCTCATGGCAGGACCAAATACTGTCTAGACCATCCCTGATAGACATTTATCCAACCTATTCTTAAATATCTCCAGAGATGGAGATTCCACAACCTCCCTAGGCAATTTATTCCAGTGTTTAACCACCCTGACAGGAGGGAAGGCAGAGTCAGAACAGGGAATGAGACAGACTTGAGTCAAGTTCATCTTCTTCTGGTTCAGTGGAGATCCTGGGACTTTAAGGGGGCCATGTTCCAACTCCTGCTCCAGCCAAGTTCATGCCTGGCCTTGTCCTCCTGGAGCAGGTGAGGGTACAAATCCTCATGGAGGACTCTTTCCATATCTCTTTGCTCCAGGATTTCTTGGAGGCAGAAGTAGCTTGAGGGTCTAGCTCTAGCTCTACTCCCCCAGTGTCTCCAGCAGAGGGACTCAGGCGAAAACTCCTGGCCCAGGGGAGATAGGGAGCTGACAGGAGAATGCTGATGGAGCCCTTCTCTTTCCCTTCCATTAGAACTCAGCACAGTTCCCCAAACTAGGAAACTTGGTGGCTTAGCTGCAACTGTCCTTCAGTGGCTCAGACAAAGACATTGGCTGGCTGGCCAGCGAGGGGATTTATCACCTTTCCAAACTGCTGCCAAGCCAGAGATAAGGAAACCCTGAAGAAAAGATCCATCTCCCGTCTGAGACTGTCCTCCGTTGCATAATGGGAACCTTGCTGAAACTTGCTGTTCTTCAGATAAAAACTCCTGAATGCATGGAACAGTTAATTAACAATACATGCTGGTCTTATAATCCACAGAGATGGCATAATAAATGTTAGGCCTTTTATTCTTCTGCAGTAGATGCCATTGCTTAGTGGTCACATTCAGTTGTGATAATGTCCATGTCAGATAAAATAATAGCATTTTAGGAAGTACAACAAGGGCTCAATTCAATACGAAAAGGATTCTTTGGATACAGCATATGAAGTTAAGGAGGTCTTTATGTGGTATCTCTCACCCATGAAGGCTTATCTAGATTCTCTTCAGATCCATATTTCATCAACTACAGAGCACCTAACTAGCTGACATTCAGTGCCATTCTGGCCCCAGCTGGAGGATGAATCTGTCTCTCTCCTTCTCCCTCTACTCCAATTAGAATCAACCTTTCTCCCCAGGCACCAAGGATACTCCACTCACAGTAGAGAGTGTGCTATTCTGTGGGGCCAGAGATGCAGCCCAAAGGGAATGGAAGAATACAACCTCAAAACCAAACAGAAATCTGGGAGCTCTGTCTTCTAATCTGGGCAGCTAGAAAGGCAGTGTCACCACTAGCAGCGGTGGAGAAGGAAGGGTGACATGGTATGGTATTGCCTCCTTTCCTTGTGTGCCACTAATGGCAGTAGCCCTGCCTTCTAAGGGGTGGTGGTGGCCAGAAAGTGATGACAATTTGTCTGGTGCCCAACATAGATGGCAACGCAAGCACTAGCAGCAGCGCAGGAAGAAGATTGTCACTGAATTTTATTGCGACTCTTCCATCTGTGTCATTGCTAGCAGTGGCCCTACCTTTCAAGATAGGCAGACAGAAAGGCTGCACCACCAGTGCAGCAGAAAGTAGCATGTTACAGTATTGCCACTCTTCCTTCTGTGTTGCTGCTGCCAGTGGCTGTAACCTCTAAGATGGGCAGCAAGAGAGTTCAGGCACCAAGCACACAAGACAGTCTGCCACCAGCAGCAGTGCAGGTCTGCTACTGCCTTCCTTCCTTGTGTGCCACTGCTGGTGGCAGCAATGCTTTCCCCACTGAGCAGCTTGAGAGTGGCGGGTGCTGGCAGGACACCCAGCTCAGAAGTCAATGCCACTACCAGAAGCAGATGGAAAGAGGGCAATGTATGTTATAGCCACCTTTCCTTCTGCACTATTGCTGCTGCTGGGCCTGCATTCTGAGCTGATTTGCTGCTGAGCAAAGGACTCTGTTGTGGTGCTTAGCTCAGATGGTGGTACTGCTGCCCGCAGCAGCAGAGAAGGAAGGATGGTGAAGCATGGTATTGCCACCCTTCCATCTGTGCTGCTGCTGGTGGCATCTGTCCTTCCAAGTTGGGTGGCCAGAGAGAATGGGAGCCCAGCTTTGAAATCAGTGCTACCAATAGTAGCATAGAAGGAAGTGTAGCAAGCTATGGTATTGCCTCCCTTCCTTCTGAGCTGCTGCTGGCAGTGGCAATGTTTTCCAGGCTGGGCAGCTGAGAGCTGATAGCAGCTGCCACTTCCGGCACCCAGATCTGAAGGCAAGGAAAAATCATGGACATTTTTTCATATTTCTGAAGTCCATCTGGACAAAGATGAGAGGATTAAAGAAGAGGTCATACATAGCTGAAAAATCCAAATGTATGGTGACCCTACTAGCAACCCTTCTGCACCAGCTTTGCTGCCCTCTTTTGAGGTGGGACCTGCAGTCTTAGAAATGCTGCAGGAGGAGATTCCTCTACAACCTTAAGGTCCAACATGGCCAGTTCTTGGCACACCCTATCCCTCCATGGAAGTGGTTGTAGATTCATAGGTAAGATTTTCATATTTCAAATACTTGTCTGGATGAAGGCTGGAGGACACACACAAAAAAAAGAAAAAGAAAAAAAAAGTCACGTCCAGGAAAACCCTAGATGCATAGTATGCCTGTCAAACATCATTAAGTGACCATATACTTCTTGTACAAAGAAACCTGTCACTTACCCAGGAACAGAAATACTGTGTCTACTTACCACTTGTATCAGTGGGGATGGAGCGTAGCGATAACCTGGCCTATGTTTCAAGAGGTCATTTCTTTCCCTCCCCCGCCGCCCCCCCGCACATCCCACTCTCCTGTGGCTGGAAGCATCTTGTACCTTCCTGCCTGCACTGTGTAGAAAGGCAGCCAGCATCTCCAGGCTGCTGCTGCCCACCGACATAACCCACCACCTCCCCAGTTATGTATTGGCAGGAAAAGGTTAAGCCCTAAGGATGCCTTAGGTTCCAGAGCTCAGAGAATCTGTCTTCAGGCAATTCTGGGAACCTGGCCAGAGAGGTGGCTCAGCAGAGGGGTGTATCTAGGAGACAGAGAAGCTCAGCACTTCCTGGGTGCAGGACTTAGGGCAGGGCAAGTGTATGAAGAGGGTGCTATGCCTTTGCCTGGGGGGCTGTGGCAGAGCTTTAAAGGTTGGGAGTCAAACAGGCTAGAAAAAGCTTCCTCCATGCCACTGCAGAGCTCAGGAAATAGCCAGTGCTGACTGGAAATGGGACAGGAGTTGAAGGGGGCCTGCTGGCCAAGAGGCAAACAGCAGGGACTGCATTGATGGACCAGCAGGGGGAACAGCTGGCTCAGCACGTTGCCGCTTTGCATAACCACCAGCCTTGTACTTCCTACCCATTATCAGCCACAGGACACCCACCCACACCCACACTCATCATTACTAGGTGGGCAACTGGAGGGCAAGGATGCAGGCAGCTGCAAGACCCACCAGTATTGATGGGAGGGGAGAGACAGATAATACAGGACAATTTGCTATTTTTTTAAGTAGGGACACCTGCAGGAGGGCTTAAATATGGGACTCTCCCTTTGGAAATGGTCACCCTAAACATCCAGAAAATGGAAGCACCCAAAATTAGAGTCTACATGTGAAGACTTTGTCCCAAGATCATACACAAAGTCTGTAATGAGCTGGAAGAAGGACCCAGAGCTTAATCTCATGCTCTTAAGATAATGAGTATTTTGGCAAAACTTGCCAGCTGAACTCCTGCGAAAGAATTTTATGTAGTGACTCAGGGTATGTCTACACTACAGAGTTTTGTCAGAAAAACGGCCGTTTTTCCAACAAAAACTTGATGTACGTCCATACTTCAATTGTGTTCTTCCACAAGAAAATTGAAACAGAGGGTTTTTTCTGGCATTAGTAATCCTCATTCTACAAGGAAGAAGACTTTTTCTGAAAGAGTTCTTTCACAAAAAGGCATGTGTGGACAGGGAAAAGGGAGTTCTTTTGGAAGAAGAGGAAAGAGGAAAAAGCACAGGTGCCCTGGTGGCCATTCTGTCCATTGCAATCTCAGCTTACATGTGAGAGAACATCCATTCAGTCTGGACACTCTCTTTCGAAAAAGCAGATAGCAATGTGGATGCTCTCGGAAGAAGTTTTTTCGGAAGATCTCTTCCAAAAAAAGCTTCTTCCGAAAGAAGCCCTCGGTCTAGACGTAGCCTCAGAGCTAGGGTGACCGTATTTCCCTATGCTGAATATGGGTCACCTGGTAAAATTGTTTATACTCAAGTGCAGGGGGATGAAGGAGGCTTCCTGGTCAAGAGGGGGTGAATAACAGGGGCTGCACTGATGAATCAGTAGGAGGAGCAGAAGGCAGAAAGGGTTTGAGCCCAAAAGATGCCTTGTGTTCCAGGGCTTAGAGCAGGGGTTCCCAAACTTTTTGACACAAGGACCAGTAAATCCATTCACGAACTTTTGGAGAACTGGTAATGTTCATTTGCATATTTGCATATTCATTAATCAAATTATGAATATTCAAATAAATTGTTTCTGGTCCTCCCAAAACCCCCAATGCCAGCTTTAGCAAAGCTTTTGATATGGTCAGCCACAATATTCTTGCCAGCAAGTTAAGGAATATGGATTGGATAAATGGACTGTAAGACAGACAGAAAGCTGGTTAGACCAGGGTTTCCCAAACTTTTTACTTTACTTGGAACCCTTTTTTTTCAGTACTGTTTTTTGCAGCCCAAAAATATAAACACATAAAAAACAAACTGAGAAAATACCAGACATATAACATGTCTGGTATTTTTTCATTAGGTAAGTTTTATTATTACTAGATCTATCAGTTTGTAGTTTCGAACTGCCTGGCTGGTAAATGTGCTCAGGCTGCATGAGTGTGTCTACCAGCCAGACAGTTCGCAACTACTCGAGGGGGTGTGTGTGTGTGTGTGGGGGGGGAACAATAGAATCCCCGGGCCAGACTAACTCGTGCTTTACGGAGGGGGCAGCACCCTGAGATCTGCATATGGCCGGGTCAGTCCCACTCCCCACTGGCTGATTCACTCCCCGCCCCCTGCTCCCCCCGCTGTGCCTCTGGCCAGCCCCACTTCCCCCAACCCCCTCCCGGACAGCCAGTTCTCCCCCGCTTCTCCTCCCAATGTCCCTTGGCTAGCCCCGCTGCCCGCATCCAGCCCTGCTTCCAGCGGCCGCTTCTCCCACCCCTGGCATCTTCCGCGGCCAGCTCCCTACCACCGACCTTCCACCGGCCCCCCAATCACCCTGGCCCGCCCCGATTCCCCCGTCCAGTGCTGCTTCCAGTGGCCGGCTCTCCCCTCCTCTTCCCCCTGCCCCTCGCCCCCCCCCCCCCCCCCCCCGACCACCCCTAGCTAGGACTCTGCTGGGAGCTGGAACATCCGGCTGCAGACTCTGCCCAGGCCGGCCTAGGGCTTGGGGGACCCGGTGCCACACGGGCACTCCGGGAGTGCAGAACACCCCGGCAACCATGCTGTGGCCCGGTAGTTTTTTCCTGTGGCCTGGGACCAGGCCGTGGCCCATAGTTTGGGAAACACTGGCTTAGAGAATCTGTCTGCAGGGGCTTCAGTGAACCTGACCAGAGAGGTGACTCAGCAGGGGGCGTGCCTAACTAGCTCTGCTTGTGTGTACAGGCAGAATGGCTTTCTTAACATAATCGCAACATTGAGCCTAGTTTGACAATGGCACAAGAAGTCTCAGAAACTTATTGCTTCTATTTTTGAGTGCTCTAAACCGTAGATGCCTTTTGAGACACCTCTAACTACTCGTTTGGAGTTCATATAATTTCCTTACTTACAAAGTTATTATTGAATTTTTAATACTTTTCTATTTAAACCTTAGACCTCTCAGGGGGAATAGCTGTATTACTTCTTCCCTCATCATGAAGCAATCTTCATTTTCTTCATTCCAGTTTGCAAAGGACCAAATGACAGACATAGCACCAAGTGTCTTTAATTGGCAGCACCTCTAGATTTTATTTAATGCATGGTTTAAACATACTTTGGATGGGTCACCGTATCTTTCTTGTCTATGCCACTGAAATACACACTGAAACAGCTTGGGACTAAGTTCTTTAGATCAGACGTTCTTTTCCACTTTCTTTTTTTTTGCTATCACGTAGTTTATCAAAATGCTCAGTATTCACACAATCCTTCTATGTTAGCTATGTCATAAGACAGAGCCCTTGCATTGGCCAGTTTGCAATCTAAATAGACAAAGGGTGGTAGAAAGTCTTGCTACCTCCCTTTTACACATGGCAAGCTGAAATACTGAGAAATTAAAGCCTATTAAAAACAATTAAAGCCTTTATAAAATCTATTCAAAACAATGGCAAATGGAAGTGAGGAAACTGATTGACAGAGCTAGATGAGTACACAGAAGTTACCTACTTCAAGACAGGCCCAACAAGGAAAATAACAGAATATCACTAGTCATCACCTACAGCCCTAGCTGAACCCCCTACCCCTCAGCACATCTTTGACAATCTACAACCTATGCTCACTCCTCTCTCAGGCCTTGGGAGACAGGCCAGTCCTCACCTACTGAAGCAAATACTTACCAGCAGCCACGCACCACCTTATAGAAACACTCAACCAGGAGACTATCCCTGCAATGAACCCCATTGCCAACTCTGTCCACACATCTATAAAAGCGACACCATCACAGGACCATCAGGGGCTCATACACCTGCTCATCTACTAATCTGATCTATGCCATCAAGTAACAGCAATGCCCCTCTGCCATGTATCCTGGCCAGTCTGGACAGTCTCTGCAACAAAGAATAAATGGACACAAATCAGACATCACAAATGGTAACACATATAAACCTGTAGGGGAACATTTTAACCTGCCTGGACATTCAATAATGGATTTAAAAGTAGCTGTTCTTCTGCAAAGGAATTTTATCATCTAATTACAGAGAGAGACTGCTGAACTGGAATTCATTTAAAAATTCAATATTGTCAACTTAGGCTTGAATAAAGATCTTAACTAGTTAACGTACTACAAAGGCAATTTCCCCACTTTTGATATTCACATGTCCACATCAAATGCCGTGAATGAAACACATCCACCCTGTCTTAATCAGCTAACATTTGTCCTACAATTTAGAGGTAACTTCTTTTGCTGTTAATAAAGTCCACTTTAAAACATCGGATGAAGTGGGTTTAAATCACAAAAACTCATGACCTCATAAATGTGTTAGTCTCCAACTGACACAGGATTTCTCATTGTTTTTATAGTTACAGACTAACATGACTATTACTCTGAGACAAGAAGTCCCAGTATCTTATTGTGTCTTTTTTAGTACACTAAATCATATGTGCCTTTTGGTGTCTGAGCCTAGCAGATTCAACTTTCTGTGATTCCTTTTAGAATTCCCTACTGGGTCATTTTACAGAGTGATTGCCTGAAATAAGATTTTGATAAAAGATATATTATACTTATTTCTTGTTCTCCTTGTTTTTCTGTTTTCTGGCTTAATAGTGATGTGGTGGTGTCTGAAGAGCTCAAAAGAGTAGAGTCTCCAAGGAGCTGGAACGAATAAGACTTGCAACTGCTGCAATGGCACAACAAATATTGACCTCAATTTTGGACCAGTTTGGAACCCTAAAGTGTGTTTTTTGTTGGTTTTTTTTTTTTTTTTTTTTTTTTTTAAAGAACGAGTTGCTTGGAAGCTGAGAGAAAGATTTCTAAGGCTTTGGTATTGTATAACTTTGGGCAGCTTTGAACTTCAGTGCCATGCACATATGGCGCTTTAGAGAAGCTTGTAATACAGCTGCATGTTTCCAAACTCTACCTTGCATTTAATAAAATCAGAAATCTTTACTTGGCTTTAGAGAACTTTGTATCTCCTCTTTTCCCACATTGCAGCTGTAAATATTCTTTGTACTTGCTCATCTATAGTGTGTGGTTAGATGACCTCCTCTAATACCAAATGTAATCCAGCACTAATAATGTTTAGAAATTGGTTTTTCATTTTATCAGTTTAAGACAAGCTTGTTTACTGATGCTCACTCATCCATATAATTCACACGTTGCAACTAAATTCACTTTGCTTTAGTAACTGTGAGATGTTAGAAAGCCCTTTGTAGGTTTCCCATATGTTCACAGACAATACCACAATAGTACAATGACATGTTAACAAACATTATATCCTTTTCACACTTAACATTGGGCTTATAGATGTAAGATGCTCTTCACTAAGACTGTAATCCAACATTTGGGTTTGGCTTTTGAAGAGAATCTTGTTCTCAGCTTCAGATCTCTGAAATGTATATACAGTCATTTTTAGGTTTTTGTTCTTTGTTCCAGTTTAAAAAAAATATTTTTTGAATAATTTCTTCAACATTGTAAGAACATAGGAGCTGTTATATCAAATGACCAAATCAGGTCTGTATCTTGCCTTTGATGGTGGCCTTAACAGAGGTAAGGAAAGTATAAGAAACCCCGGTAATAAAGAATTATATGGTATCCTGCCCAAAGGAGTAGTTTCTTCCTAAATACTGTATAGGCAGTTACAGGTAGACCTTCCGGTGTTACTCTTAATGCCACTGATGCTGAAGGAAAACATGCACATATTCAAGTTTATGCAGCGCCAATTACTTTAGTGTTTAAAGTTAAACATGTGGGCCTGAGAGAGTCTCTTTCAGCTCTCTCATAGAAGGCACCCAAACCTCTAGCTGGTTTAAACATGTATGACCTTGTGTTATGCAGTGGTTGAAGCCACAGATAATTTATCATAGGGCATATAAACATATTTCTAAAATTCCATATTACCTCTATGCTTTTTTGTTTTTAAAGAAATCTAGCATGGACTTAATAAGGCCAGGATTCCATCCACAGAGAACTTCAGCTTATCTATGGTTTCCAGATTCTCCTATCACCGTGCTATATGGGCATCAATGAATTTTTGTAAGACCTGTACCGATATACAAAATACACACACAAGAAATATAGCTCCAGTTAATGCTAATCATGCCACTTCTGGGGATAAAGCTGTAGGTTCTCATCCTGACTTCTTGTATTATTTGAACTTTGCAATCACATTCATCAAATTGGTTTCATTTGATCTGCCCCGGCCTTTGTCCTAGAGCGATCACTTTTGTCTTTTTTTCCCCCTTTGAAAAGAAAGGTATCTCAATGGGGGAAAGAGATAAACCTTAAATCTGAATTAATATTTGCTTACCACATTTTCCCTTCAGAAGAGAGTATCTTCAGGACCGAAAGTGGTATCTAGGTCGTAAGAGGATTAAACTAGATGTGGAGCACCTATGAAGGACTTTAAAATCTATAGAACCTCAGTCACTGTCAAGATGTTGCCTCCCAAACCACTCCATACTCCTAAAAATATTCTGAAATTTAGAACTTCCCTCGTCTTTCCTGACAAGACACATCTGAAACTGATGATTTTTAAGCAGCCTTCAACTGAAAAGCATGCAATTCAATATTTTTAATCTGGTTCCATGGCCCAGATGGCTATTTAGAGCCATAGATGCATTAGCTACTGGAACTGTAAGTGCCTCTTTAGCCTCTGGCTAAGTGACATCTGTTCTTCTTGGGCAGATGTTTCACTGCAATTCCAGAAACCATCTCTTATGCACATGACCTATTTACCAAATGTACCTTGTCTTGCCCAGTGTCTGGAGAAGATAATAGAGAGAGGAAATTTTTGCCTGGAGATTTCACTTCACCTCTAGTTGCTCCAGCATACTGACCTCAGTGATGCTTTGCAATAACCTCAGTTTGGCTACAGACAATAGGCTTGGCTCTCTTCCCATTTGCAGTAGCTCTACAGCAATGCCACTCTATAGAAACCAATGGAACCACTTCTGGTTTACACAGGTGAGAACAGTAACTAGACCCAGTGGTTGAGATCTGTCTGCATTGCTCTGAGTTGATCTCTACTTTTGATCAAGCTTTTTTTAAATGCTTGAAATTGCATTCTGGCTCAGCTGAAGCTGTTTAGCTGAGTTTCTAATCTGTCTAAATCAATAGGGCCAGTTTGTTTCACCGAGTGATAATTAACTGTGGCAAGACTTCCAAGGGCTCTTAACACTGGCTATGGATATGCTGTTCTTTAAGACTCAGATTTTCTAAGGCAGCGGTGGGCAACTTGCTTCCTAAGGGTCACATGCAGTCCACTGGGGTTCAATGTACAGCCTACAAGACATTTTGTTTACCATTGTTCACACACAGGGTTACCAGATTCTATTGGTTTCCACTGTCCTGGGGCCCAGTGACTACTGCAAATGGCCCAAACTCCTGGCTGCCACCACCATCACTAATACAGCTACAGCAGTGGCCAGAGCCTGGGCCCTTTAAATCACCACTGATGCCCAGGTGATGCGAAGGGCTAGCTGCAGGGACAGGAGTGTGATCAGGGCAGATCACACCATAGTGTGATCAGGGCAGGGCTGAGGGTTGATTGCATCAACCCTGCCCCTTCTGCCCAAAGTTCTGGCCCTTCAGAAAGCACAAAGCCCTCTTGTCAATGGGCCTAGCAATTCTGTCAGCCACCTGGTCATATGTTTGTCCTCTTCCAGGTCTGCCACAGAATTAACTTTTCCCTTGCCTTTTAATCCCTCCACCAGATGGGGCATATATTGCAGGTGTGACTACATGGCAGGACTGTATGGGCTGACAATAATCCTCAGGGGTGCCATTTGTGCAGGACTGGGGGACAACAGCCCCCACTCCCAAGTTTGAACCCTTGGATTTAATACTTGAGGTCTTAAAGCTGAATGACCTGACTCCAGAGGCAGGTCTAAAATGCAAAAGTTTAGGCTGCTTGCAGCTTTGCCTTTGGGCCAGGGAGTTTGTTATAAAAAGAGAGAAGGTGATTAAGAATAACAAAAGGCTGGTTATTCAGGCAATAAAATCTAAGGATCCTTAGATCATCATGAAAACATTGCCACATTGTGGGGTGCTCCATGCGGAGGTGAGAGGGGGAAGTATAGGAAAGACTATCATGCTTCAGGGCTCTGCATTTGGATCATTGCTGCTAAACTTCTTATAAATGTTCTCGAAAAAGGGGTGAACAGTGACTAATCTAAGGCTGACTAAAAAGAGTTACAAAGGGATCTCACAAAACTGGGTGACTGGGCAACACAAGGGCAGATGGAATTCAGTGTTGATAAATGCAAAGTATTGCACATGGGGAAAATATAATCCTGATTAGAGATATAAAAATGATGGTGTCTAAAATAGCTGTTAGCACCCGAGAAAGAGATCTTGGAATCCTTGTGGGTAGTTTCCTGAAAACATTTGCTCAATATACAGTGGCAGTCTAAAAACTAAAAAGCTAACAGAATATTGGGAATCATTAGGAAAGGAATAGATAAGACAAAAATGCCATATTGCCTCTGTATAAAATCATTGTATGCCCACATCTTGAATACTATATACAGATCTGGTCACCCCATCTAAAAAAAGATATATTGGATTTGGAAAAGATATACAAAGGGCAACAGAAAAGATTAGGGGTAAGGAACAGCTTCCATATGTTATATGCTTCCATATGAGAGATTAACAAGACTGGGACTCTTCAGCTTCGAAAATAAATTATTAAAGGGGGGGAATATGTTATAGGTCTAGAAAAATCATGAATGGAGTGGAAAAATAGAATTTCTTCACTAACATAACACAAGAAGATGACCCAATTAAATGTATAGGCAGCAAATTTAAAACAAACAAAATAAATTATTTTTTCCATGGTCAACTTGTGGAACTTGGCTTCTTTGTAACTGTGGCCACAGAGTATACAATTCCAGAAGAATTCTTTTGCTTTCAAGATCTCTCTGACTTTTTCCAAGAGCATCAGTTAAATAAAAGGAATTTGAACCCAGTGAATAATGCTGCTGGAACGATGAATTCAGCTGGCAGTACTCTTAAAGAGTACTTCTGGGATAAAGCAGAAGAGCCAAAAAGCACCTACAGTCAACAGTGAAGGAAGCAACTGATTTACAATGCTATGGAATTCTCTCCCCTAGGATGTTCGTCTGGTGTCAACACTAGAATTGTTTCCATGCCAGGCTAAAGTGACCCTTTTAACCTGTGCTTTTATTGGTGTTTGAGAGTTTGTGTGTGTGTCCCTCCTCTCCAGGGCTATGTCTACTCTCACGGCTTCTTGCGCAAGTATGGCCATTCTTGTGCAAGAATCCGCAGAGCATCCACACAGCCCTCCTGCTCTTGCACAAGGAAATTTACAGTACGGCGTGGTAAGAAAGGGCTTCTTGCGCAAGAGCTACGCTTTTTTCTAACAGGTGTAAGCTCTCTTGCGCAAGAGGGCAGTGTGGGTGCTCAGCAGGGATTTCTTATGCAAGAAACCGCTATGGCTAAAATGGCCATCGGAGCTTTCTTGCGCAAGAGAGCGTCCACACTGCCATGGGCACTCTTGTGCAAAAGCACAGCTTGCACATGGAAGTGTAGATGTTTTCTTGAGCAAGACTTCTTGCACAAGAAGCTGCCAGTGTAGACATAGCCCAGGTGTCTTAGCAGGTTTTGTCCTCTCCCTTTTGGGGGCTTGTATTTTACTTTTTTAATATATATATATTTATATTGTGTTTTTAAAATTTTGTAAGCCGCCTCAAATATTTTAAATAGAGAGGCAGGGTAAAACAATTTTTAAATAAATAAATAAATAATCAATAAAGTCTTTGCCAGGAGATGGTGGAAAGGCCCAAACCATAACAGGGTTCCAATAAGAACAAAATACGTTCAAGGAGGATAGGTCTATCAAAGGCAGGGATGGTGTTCCTTGCTTCTGTTTTCCAGAAGGTGGGAATGGGTGATGGGATGGATTATGATGATTGCCTGTTCTGTTTATTCCTTCTGAATCACCTGGCATTGGCCACTATTGGAAGATGGGATATTGGACTAGAAGGACCATTATTCGGCTCTGGTGAGGCCACACCTGGAGTATTTTGTCCAATTCTGGGCCCCCCAATATAGAAAGGATGAGGACGCATTGGAGAGGGTCCAGCGGAGGGCGACCAAAATGATTAGGGAGCTGGAGTGCATGACCTATGAGGAGAGACTGAGGGATTTGAGTTTGTTTAGTCTGCAGAAGAGAAGAGTGAGGGGGGATTTGACAGCAGCCTTCAATTTCCTGAAGGGAGGTTCCAAAGAGGATGGAGAAAGGCTGTTCACAGTAGTGATGCATGGCAGAACAAGGAGCAATGGTCTCAAGTTATAGTGAGAGAGGTCTAGGTTGGACATTAGGAAAAACTATTTCACTAGGAGGGTGGTGAAGTACTGCAATGGGTTACCTAGGGAGGTGGTGGGATCTCCATTCCTAGAGGTTTTTAAGTCTTGTCTTGACAAAGCCCTGGCTGGGTTGATTTAGTTGGGATTGGTCCTGCCTTGGGCAGGGGGCTGGACTTGATGACCTCCTGAGGTCTCTTCCAGCTTTATGATTCTATGATCTAACACAGTATGGTCATTCTGATGTTCTTATGTAAGGCTGAAATGTATCTGCCCTCTTTGCTGTAACCCACTAAACCCCACTCCCTTTCCAGAGCTGAGAGAGAGCCCAGGGGTCCTGACGAGGCCTCTGTCTTCCCAGAGTTAGTAAACAAATAAGAATATACATTAAAATTTTAAGGCTAACTAGTGTCCCTTAAGTGATTTGCCACATGATGTCAGAATATGTTAGTGTTAAAGATGAGTGAGTCTAATATGTATTTAATTTTCTTTCTTTTATATAGGAATAGAGACAGTACTCCTGTCAGCTAACTGCTAAGTTGTCTGCCAAAAAAGCAGAGTTTTTGAGTGCCTTGGTAGCCCTTGGATAGAGATGATGTGTGTGGGGGGAAGGCAGATGTGGTTAGTTTCCCCGGCCCCATTTGGTGCTTGGTTTGTACTGAGAATACTCAGTAACATGGCTGAAGCTGCTATTCCCAGTCTGCCTCCCATGATCTCACTCTCTCCCCCCAATACAGCATGTACAGGTTGCCCCCCCCGCATCTGAAATGGCACCACTGATAATCCTTTTACCCCTTTTTGCCCAGTTTGGGGCTTGTACACTCCATCACAAGGAGTTATGCTCCTAATGCTTTAGGTCCTATACTGCTGCATGAAAAATTAAAGAGAATGTAAGAATTATGCAAATTACATGTATAGCTGTTGTCTTTCTCCATTTCTGCATGTGTTACAAGTATGTGACATCTCCTATCAGCCTGTAAACCCACCAAATTACACTGCAGTGGCATTCAGATACCTTGGTGAAGGCACTGAAATACCACTTTGATGAGAATGGTATCAGTGCCTAGATAATGTAGCAAAATAGGATTTCAACTGATACAAGGACTTCTTCACTGAAGTATGAATATAAATAGAACTTTCAGATAAAAAAATGTATTCCAAGTGTAGTGAATTTAACATGCTTTCTTAAAGATGAAAATCCAGAGCCATTCCAGATTCACAAGTGATCTCGGATTACCTGAAATTGACCATGATACTAACAGATTATATGAAATCAATGTGCATATTAATATTCCTGGTATATAGCAAAACATTTTCCACCTTGATACCAAGCACAATGATTCTAGGTGATGGATGTAAGTGTTTTAAAGGACGAGCTCAGGAATGCTTTCCATGTATTAACAAAATATTGTCAATGAATTCTCATGACTATATGAATTCACCTATGCACAATGCAGGTAGGCGCTGTGTAAGTGTTTCAGTTTGGCTCCAGATATAATTCCGTCCCCTCCCGCCGCTTCCCGGATATTACAGATTTAAGCCCCCTTGAGAAGAAATTTGCAGTCAAGTAAGTTTGCTACAGACTTCGTAATTGCGGTATGATGCAGTATTTAAATATTTGTATCACAACAGGCACCAAATGAGACTAGGAGCCTCTTGTCCTAGGCACTGTACAAACTCCTAATCCCTGCCTTGAAGAACTCACAACTAAACAAGCCAAATCTCATGCAGGAAACAAAGCCACAGAGGGATGAATCACTTGTCCAAGGACACACAGCAGGTTGGTTTCAGAGCAAAAATACAACCAAGTTCTTTCTGACTCCCAGTCTAGTATCACTAGACCGCACTGTCTTTTGTGTAGTGCATGACACAAACAGGAATGCCGATGGGGGTAGGAGGCAAAGGGGTAGTGCTCTGGGGTCTGGTGATTCTAAAGGGGTTGAGGCTTTTGACCATCATCACTGCTACTGCAGCAGTTGGAGTCTCAGACTCACCTTTGGAGCACCACACACTATGCTCTGGAAGTCTCTAAGGATTGGGGGGACAAGCATGTTGCTATCTGGGCAGGGCTGAGGCCTGACTGCCTCTGGCTACTCCCCTTCCATCTGAGGACCCACCCCCTTCTGGGACTGTGGAGCCAACCCCCTGCCCCTAAGCTTGTGCAGGGTACTAATGTAGCTGTTAGGTACCCTGGACACAGACAATTCCCCCCAGCACTAGGATTAGACCACCAAACTAACTTTTAATTATGGGAATTAACCAGACAAATCGCTCCACCAACTAAGAACGGCCATGCATCACCACCCACAGAATCGAGAAAGAGCTATCTATCTGTCAGTCTTTTCCAGATTGACAGATCGATAACTCTTTCTTAATTCTGTGGGTGGTGGTACATGGCCGTTCTCAGTTGGTGGAGCGATTTGTCTGGTTAATTCCGATAACAAACAGGACTCTGGCATGCTAACTAGTTACGCGACCCTCAAGCGGTTGGCATCCAACTTCTTAGAGGGACAAGTGGCGTTCAGCCACCCAAGATTGAGCAATTATGGTCTTTTAATTATGGGTTGAGGGAAAGCGGAACCTCTAAGTCCAGGGACAAAGAATGTTGAATTAGGGGTCTAGTATCACCCTGGGGGCTAGGGACTGGCAGTGAATGCCTTCCTCTCCAAATCCATAGAGTCACCTGAGTTAGATGTGCAGGATGTATCCAAAACCATATGATATATTGTTCCATTTGATCTATAGGCCTCGTCAGTATCCTTAATCGTCTCCTCATTTCATAACTGAACATGGGCCAGAACTATGATTAATTGGAGGATTTAAAATGTGTCAGCTTATCTGCCATTTGCTATGTTTGGCATATATCGAACAAGAACATAGAGTTTCCCATTTTTCCTTCTCCTTCACTAATGTCAGATGTGGCAGCCTACTGAGATATCTAATCAGAGTGAAAATAACTGAAATGTCCCTTCTTGAATCAATCATCTCTCTGCTGACATGGCAAGGCATCACAAAACCCCAAAGATGAAAAATTGCTTACTATACACTGGAGCAAGTTAACCACACCACAAAGAGTGTGGCCAAATCCTGAAGGCCTTACTCAGAAATAGCATCTGTTGACTCCATTTGGAATGGTATCTGTCCTGGGAGTACTACAGGCCTTGCTCTGTAAGCACTCATCCAGCTGTATACATCCATTTGCACACTAGTATCAGGAGAAACCCAGCCCTGTGCACAGGAGCTGCATGCAACCCTTCAGTATAGGGGCTTTACACAGAGCCTAGCTTGTGGGTGGGATTTTCAGAAGTGCTCAGTGCTGGCCTAACTCTGTTTCCTTTGAGATGAATGAGAAAATTCCCCTTCACTTCCAGCAAACCTGGCACAAAGCTGAGCACTTCGCAAAACTCCATTCCTTGTGTGAGCTATTTGCAAAAGAGTGAGGTTCACTCTTCTGTGGTGCAGGCTTATTATTCCTATTTGCCGCAATCATAACCTACAGGCCACAAGCAACATCAAGAAGAGAGTAAGAGGGAAACCCTGCCCTGAAGTGCCTATCTTCCTAGACAAAGGCCGGAAGCAAAGTCATGTTGTGATTTTACAGAGCGGAGAATGAGGCACAGAGAAGTCAAGGGACTTGCCCAAGGTCACACAGGAAGCCAGCAGCAGAGCTGCATTCCAGTTTTCCATCTAGTCCAGCGGTTCCCAACCTTTTCCAGATGGGGACCCATTTTGACAATTCAGGAAGACTTGGTGACCCAAGGCAATTAAAAAATGGGGGGGAGGGGCAGTGCCGTAACTAGCTAATTTTGCACCTGAGGCAACAATATAAAATTGTGCCCCGTCCTGTTTATATATTCATAGTAATTATTTCATAGAAAAACTGAAAATACATTAATAATAAAATAATAACACTAATTTATTTGAGTTGTGGTGGGGGAAAGACACTCACCCCCCCCCCGCCCCCCGGCTTAAACCATACACTCAGAAGCTGGAGGAGTCACACTCAAGGGCTGGAGGGTCTGGGGATCTGGAGGGCCGAGAGTCACACTCAGGGGCTGGAGGGGCTGGGAGTCTCACAGTCAGGGGTCTGGGGGCCACACTCACTCAGGGGCCTGAGAGGCACACTTGGGCTGGAGCAGCTGGGAGTCACACTCAGAGTCACACTCAGGGGCTGAGAGTCACATTCTGGGAGTCACACACTCGGAGATGGGGGGCACACTCTGGGGTTGGGGGGACTGTGAGTCACACACTCAGGGGCTCAGAGTCAGGGCCTGGGAGGTACACTCTGGGCCTGGGAGTTTCACACACAGGTATTACAAAAAATATTAGAAACATAATACGTATTATTCAAAAAAACAAGTAAAATTTAGTATTTTACCAAACAGTTTCACCTGAACTTAAATTAATGGGATGATTGAGCTTGCATTTGCTTTGCTAACTGTTGTATCCTCAGAATTGTTGTGGCACCTCCCAGCACGGTTCCAGTCTCTCCCCTCCAGGCTCCTGAACACAGTCCCAGCCCCTACCCCAGCTCCCCATGGCTGCAAGCCAGCCAGGACTCTGCCCTGGCCGGCCAATGCCAGCCGCGGGAACCTGGGCCAGGGCAGCTGGAAACCTCGCAACCCGACACCCAGACACCTGGTCCCGCACCCACACCTACCAGAGCTGGGAGCTGCTTCTTCTCTGCATTCTCTAGTGTTCTAACTTCTTTCCCCCCCATGTCCAGGGATATTTCCTTACTCCAGTGGTCACCAACCAGTCGATCAGGATCTACTGGTAGATCTTGGAGCCTCTGACAGGTGATCCTGACTGGTTTGGCTAAGAGGCTATCAAGTGCTGGTACTTCAGCTGCCCCTCCCCGCACTGCTGTGCATCTCCTGCCCTTTGCCTCGGAGCTTCCCCACACCCTCCGGGAGCCTCCTGCTTGTGGTACTCAGCAGGGAAGGGATAGGAGTGATGATGTCAGGGTGCCCCATCTCCACAGAGTGGGGAGAGGGGGACAACAGGGCCTGGAATGGAAGGAGTTTGCTGGCTGCTTTTGAGAGTGGTGCAGGGCCAGGGCCAGGGCTAGGGGTGAGCCTGCCTTAGTCCCACTGCACCACCACCCAGGAGCCACCTGTGGTAAACAGTGTACAGCTGGAGCCAGCTCTGAACCCCTGCCCCAGTCATGTACTCCCTCTACACCCCACCCCCTGCCCTAGCCCTGAGCCCCCCCAGACCCAAACTCCCTTACAGAGCCTGCACCCTGAACCCCCTCCTATACCCCAACTCCCTGCCCCAGACTCAGCTCAGAGCCCCTCTTACACTCCAAATCCCTTGGCCCAAGACCAGAGCCTGCACCCAACCCTCTGCCCTTGCCTGGTGAAAGGAAGGGAGAATAGGAGGACGGAGTGAGCAGGGGCAGGGCCTCGGAGAAGGGGCAAGGGTATTTAGGTCTGAGTATCAGAGGGGTAGCCGTGTTAGTCTGGCTCTGCAAAAGCAACAAAGAGTCCTGTGGCACCTTAAAGGTTATCAGATTTATTGGAGTGTAAGCTTTCGAGGGCAAAGACCCACTTCGTCAGATGCATGGGTTTGAGGTAGATCCTGGATTGCACTTAAATTCAAAAAGTGATCTCATGCTTAAAAAGGTTGGAGACCCCTCACTTACTCTGCTCTGAGTCACTGAAATGGTATTCAATTCAATTGATTGGTTTAACTGCCTGAAGGTTGTTAAACCAATTACGTTGAGTACCACTTCAGGTGAATAGCTCCTTAAGACTAAGGCCAGCTGTGGAGCTGACCAGCTGGAACCTTTTCAAATGTGTGAATGGCTCCTTAAGAGCACCACCTGGGGAGACACTTGGCAACCCTTTTGAAGTGTAATGGTGACCCATATTTGGATGGTGACCCATAGGTTGAAAAACCTTGATCTAGTCTCATAACATGATGATCCTTCCTCTCCAAGAAACAAAAGACAGAACTATGTAGCACTTTAAAGACTAACAAGATGGTTTATAGGTGATGAGCTTTTGTGGGCCAGACTCACTTCCTCAGATCAATATGTGGAAGAAAATCGGCACAACCATACATACCAATGTGATACAATAAAAAAAATGAACGCATGTGAAATTGACAAATCAAATTTTAGAACAGAGTGGGGGTGAGGGGGGAAGGTTAGTTTCTGTGAGGTAATGACATAGGGGTGATAATAGGGGAAGTTTCTGTGGGGTAATGACATTAGGGGTGATAATTGGGGAAGCTATCTTTGTAATGGGTGAGATAATTAGAGTCTTTGTTTAAACCCATACATAAATTGTCAAATTTAAGCATGAATGACAATTCTGAAGCTTCACGTTGAAGTCTGGAGATAAAGTCTCTTTGAAGCAGTATGCATGTTTTAAGGTCATTGAGGGAATGACCAACAATAGAACACCCCTTGTCATCACCTATAGCCCCCAACTTCAACCCGTCCAATGCATTATCAATAAACTACAACCTATACTGGAACAGGATACTACTCTCCGAGAGGCTCTGGGAGATAGACCCATAGTCTCCTATAGACAAGCACCTAACCTCAGGATGATTCTTACCAACAACCACAGGACATATCACACTAATACCAACCCTGGAACTTTCCCTTGCAACAAACCCCGGTGCCAGCTTTGTCCACATATTTACTCTGCTGACACCATTGTTGGACCTAACCATGCCAGTTACAAGATCAAGAACACATATTCCTGTTCATCCAGAAATATAATTTATGCCATCATGTGCCTAAAGTGTCCGCCTGCTATGTACATTGGACAAACGTCTCAGACACTTCGCCAAAGAATCAATGCACACAAAACAGACATAAGACTCTCTCACAGAGAGAAAGCACAGAGAGAAAGCTGTTGCTTGCCATTTCAGCCAGACTGATCATTCCCTCAATGACCTTAAAACATGCATACTGCTTCAAAGAGACTTTATCTTCAGACTTCAACGTGAAGCTTCAGAATTGTCATTCATGCTTAAATTTGACACTTTATGTCTGGGTTTAAACAAAGACTCTAATTATCTCACCCATAACAAAGATAGCTTCCCCAATTATCACCCCTAATGTCATTACCTCACAGAAACTAACCTTCCCTCCTCACCCCCACTCTGTTCTAAAATTGATTTGTCAATTTCACATGCGTTCATTTTTTTGATTGTATCACATTGGTATATATGGTTGTGCCGATTTTCTTCCACAATTTGATCTGAGGAAGTGGGTCTGGCCCACGAAAGCTCATCACCTATAAACCAACTTGTTAGTCTTTAAAGTGCTACATAGTTCTGTCTTTTGTTTCAGCTACACCAGACTAACACGGCTGCATCTCTATCACTATTCTTCCTCTTCAAGGTCATTCTCAGGACAATAGAGCTACTGATGAGTACAGACTGAATAACTGGAACCTTGTAGCCCATTACTGCTTCCATCAGAGTCAACAAGAGTTTGGCTGCTGAACTCACTGACAGCAAGCTCTAACCCTAAACTGAGTAGTACAAACAAAGGAGCAGAGAAGGGGAAGAATATGCAAGAAAAAAAGATTTTGGTATGTATTGTTAGCTCCAATATTCTTCATCCCCCACATCCAATTTTCATTATAAAATTAGTTATGTGCATTTCATAAAGAACAAAATCCTAAAATTGTGAGGCCCAGTTTATAGAAAAGCTGATTTCAATCATTCTTCTGAGATCTTAATACATTTTATGTTTTCTTGCTTGATAAGGCAACCAGGTTTTATGAGGCCCAAGGGCACAAACCAATGGGAGCCTAAATAAAAAGTTCTATAAGTTTTCTGTCAAGTGTGACAAAAATGCCTGGTGGTGAGAAATCATATCTAGGGCTTTTCTGGGATTTAAAAAAAAAAAGACGAAGAAGCTGATGCCAGTTTACCATAGCTGCACTGGTGCCAAAGAGGTAGAAAGGCAATAAAGTAAAGCTTCACCACTAAACTATCATCACTGGAGAAAGAAAAAACATGCAGCATAGGCTTGATATAAGACCTGAGACCTGAACCAAAATAAGCAAGAGTTATACTATTAGTAATAGGCAGGTCTTGTCAAAAGCAGATGTTTGCCTACAAATCAGTGTCTGGGACATGAACTAAGCACAAGTACTGCTAGCACTCTTACAAACACATAGAATATGTAAATACATTCCATCAGGACAGTACAAAGATACCTCAAGCCAGCACTCAATAAAACAGTTTGACAAAAGTGATGAATAGTGATATTTTGTCTGAAACATAAGATGTGAAAGCAAAACAACAGGTAGTAAACAGGAATTCTTGTCTGAAATATCAGGAGGAAAGTGACAAATGTGACAACACATAAGATGATATAGAAGGTGTGTATCACAGATTGTCTTATCGATAAATGATGGGGTACCTCGACTTAATTCTTTGGCTGGCCTAGGGAGCAATAGTGAAATCCATACTACTGACGGGTCCCTTCTTAGGGGGATACACGTGCATAGTGACTGTCTGGCTACTTAGAACTTTTACTGTACTTCGAAAATAAACCTGAGTTGGGCATCTTCGTATCTTATCTGAGTCTGTGATCTTTGGGGACTCTCTTGAAGTCTACTATGCTAGCTGTCTGTGCAGAGCTAGCATGATATAGAGAGGGAGCATACAAAAATACACACAGCCTAATGTTTATCATCACTGACAGAGCAGAACACCTGTCAGGAAACCACACTAGTAAATCCTGAATTACTAGATTGCTGTCCTGACAGCTCAATACACAGAATTATTTCAATATTGTTTCTTATTACATATCAAGCAGTAAAGTGTACACAGGTTTATATAGTCACACAGTAGAATGATAGAAAAAGTTATTCTTTGTATTGTGATAGTGCCTATGTAACAGATCAAGACTCCATTTAGTTAGGTGCTATGCTAACACAGTACATAAGAATGGACATACTTAATCAGACCAAAAGTCCATCAAGCCTAGTATCCTGTCTTCCAACAATGGCCAATGCCAGGTGCCCAAGAAGGAATGAACAGAACAAGTAATCATCAAGGATGCCACCCTGTCACTCATTCCCAAATTCTGACAAACAGAGGCTAGGGACACCATTCCTGCCCATCCTGGCAAATAGCCATTGATGGACCTATTCTCTATGAATTTATTCAGCTCTTTTTTGAACCCTGTTAAAGTCCTAGTCTTTACAACATCCTCTGGAAAGGAGTTCCACAGGTTGACTGTGTGTTGTATGAAGAAAAACTTCCTTTTGTTTGTTTCAAACCTGCTTTCTATTAATTTCATTTGGTGACCCCCCTAATGCTTGTGTTATGGGAACAAGTAAATAACTTTTCCTTATTTGCTTTCTCCACACCAGTCCTGAATTTATAGACCTTTATCGTATTATCCCCCCTCAGTCTCTTCTTTTCTAAGCTGAAAAGTCCCAGTCTTATTAATCTTTCCTCATATGGTAGCCCAGTGTTTCCCAACCGGAGTTCCACGGACCATCATCAGGGGTTCCGCGAGAAATCGTGGAATAAATAATGCTGGGTGGGGCCTGAAGCATCTGTCACACCCTTCACATAATGCTCTGGCACTCAGCTGACTTCTGCGCTGCTCAACCGGGGGGGCCTGGAGCCTCTGTTCACAGCCTTTGCCTCCCGCCCTGGCGCTCGGCTGACTTCTGTACAGCTCAGCTGGGCCGCCACACAGGAGCAAGCAGCCATTTGGGCTCCGTGAGTGAGAGGCAGGAGGGGGAGGAGAAGAGAAAGATAGTGAAAGGCAGGAGAAAGAGGAGAAGAGAGATAGTGAGGCAGGAGGAGGAGGAGGAGAGAAAGAGAGAGTGAGAGGCAGAAGGGGGAGGAGACGAGAAAGAGAGAGTGAGGCAGGAGGGGGAGGATATTTGATATTTGAAAAAAAAGATTAGATAATACAAAAAAAAGACAGGAAAAATACTCCAATTTTTTTTCTTACAATGTAAGCTCACACACACACACACACACACACACACACACACACACACATACAGTAAAACTCCAATAGTCTGGCATCCAACTGTTCGGCACTCCTGATACTCCGGCATCAAAATGCCAAGTGCTCCTGACCAGCTGATTAAAAAGCCTGCCGCTCAGCACATGTGCTGGCTATAACCAGACAGAGCATAAGGTTGGGGGAGGGGGGAGAGGGGGATCGTGTTACAGTATGGAGAAGAGCGTTTTGCTTCAGCGAAAGGGAAAGGGGAGGGGAGGGGGAGGAGGATCAGGTTACAGCACAGAGGAGACGCGAAGAGGAAAGGGGAGGGGAGAGGGACCTCCCAATTCTCTGGCAAATCTGATAATCCGGCACCACCTAGGTCCAAAAGGTGCCGGATTATCGGAAGTCTACTCTCTCTCTATATTTATATATAAAACAGCTCTTTACAAATAAATTTTCTTGAAAAAAATTAGCAGTAATTGAATTGCGCTCCCTGCTGTCAACTTTTTCTGACCAAACAAACGTTTTCATAGGTAGGGGTTCCTTGGGATATGAAAAATTATTTTAGGGGTTCCTCCATGGGAAAAAGGTTGGGAATCACTGCGGTAGCCATTTTAAACCCCTAATCCTTTTTGTTGCCCTGAGAAAATATTTGACTTTTTAATATGGTGGCAATTTGAAAAAAAATGGAAAAAAATGTTTTGGATTGAACAAATGTTTCATTTTAATTATTTTAAACTTTTTTAAAAGTTTTACAATAAAATTAAAGAAAATTTTGAAATAAAACATCCTTTTGAACCCAGTGGCGAAAGTAACTTACCATTTCTAATAGGTGCTGTTCATTGTCAACCTGGGTCCCTGCCAGCTCTTTACATAACTCCCTGCTGGCTTTTGCCGTAGCTCAGCCAGCTCTTGCTGGAGATGCGCACCCACTTACTTTCACCTCTGTTTGAACCTAAAGTCAAAATGCTTTGTTTCAAAAACATCAGAGCCAAACATTTTGATATTCAGGGCTTTAAAAGATGTTCCCCTTGCTCAACAAAAAACAATTTTGCAAAAA
Source organism: Pelochelys cantorii (assembly GCA_032595735.1). NCBI lineage: Eukaryota > Metazoa > Chordata > Testudines > Trionychidae > Pelochelys > Pelochelys cantorii. The sequence continues at coordinate 25,739,476 of CM064342.1, read as the reverse complement.
TCACAAACTCCTAATGTCACTGAATCTGCATGTTTTACTGAAAACATTTTCCTGTGAACAATGTCAACCAGCTCTCCTTACGATCTAAGTAAGTGGTGGATTTGGCCCAGAAAATAAATTAACTTGAGAGTTAGCACTCAACCAGACCTTCAAATTGTCTGTGAGGTTCGTTCTTTGGGTAGTGCAGCATAACTCAGATGGTCCACTGCTTTTGTTGTTTGCTCTTCTGTACAAATTGGAACCAAGTACATAACACACTTTTTGGAATATGCATTTTTGCATAATCATATTTATTCAACTGGCAAAAGGAGTTTAATTGACCTCACCATTGGACTTTTAACTAATATACACAACAAAACAAGTAGACACTCAAAGGATTAAATGATTTGCTCGAGGAGGTTGAGCCCTCCCTCATCCCATAAAAAAATTTACTAAACTGAAAGCTCATAAAAAAGCTGAAAAACTCACCAAAACCTTTATTTTTTCTCTCTTCCAGTGTTTCCATTTTCGTCAACAGAACGATGCTGTGTTGCGAATAAGGCCCAGGAGACAGAGACTTATGCCTAGAAACTAGCAATCAGTTTAACTACTGGTTCTCTGCACATTCAACTGAAAATACAGGTTGGAAGACTGCAAACTCATTCCATAGATTTTGCTTTTATAATAAGAGAGGAAGAGTCTAAACCCCCACTATATTAGAGTCATCTTAGCATAAGGTCATCATGCTTGGAAACTTAACAGGCAGAATTTTCCTATTAATTTCCTTTTTACATTCTGCTTGTAGTTTTCAGCCTTCGAAGTGGTTAACTTGCAAAGTTATTCTGAGATGCTTATCACACCTGTCAATAAATAGTAGGAAGCATTTCACAGCTGCAGAGAAACTGGCAAAATTAGTTGTTTTGCTGTCTTTATGTTACCAGGCAGAACACTTTCACTTTTCCATCTCTGAAAGTTTTCCCAAACTTTCTCAATAAGCAAAAACACATCTCTGTCACTCAAAAACATTGAGGCCTGGCCAGGTAGCTACTTTGTATACAGGCCTTCTACTCCAATCACTGGGAGTGCTGCATGAAGAGTGGCAGCAGGAGTGAATCCATGTGGAGCTGCAGATTGAAGATGACATTCATTCAATGTAGGATCAGCAATTAAATATGGACAGACCAGAATACTGATGTTTTGTTCAAGAACCTGAACTTTTACTGAGTTCAGCTGTTCAGGTCTGAAGCACAGCTCTGTCTTCCAGAAGCAAACCTACCTCACAACTTCTCTGTAGGGAAGACTAATTAGCTAGATTAAATTTTGCACACTAAACCTTTTTTGGGTGGAAAAAAAAGGAAATTTCGATCTACCAAAGCAATTTGTAACTTTAGGTTGATTTTGGAGCATTGTTTTAATTGAAAAAAGAATGGAAATGCCAACACTATTTATGTTGGCTTTTCTGAAATAAAATGTTGCCTTTTTTTGTTTTGGAAAGATGTTTCATGTTAAATATTTGTTGACATTTCCATTCACCAACATTTCCAAGTACATTTCTGTTTTGAATTGGCTCAAAATTACTTTTGTTCCCAGACCTGAACCTGAACAGGATATTCAATTATTCATCCAGCCCATGCTCCAGCATTCCTGCTTCTGAATGTGACCTGGAAATACAAAAGTGTGGGAAGATTCAGGGATCTGTTCTACCCATTATTTGAACCAGTTGATTCCTCCCTATGCAAAACTCTCCAAAATAAATCATGGCTTAAGGATGATACTTACCCCTGTGCAGAGGGCTCCTACAAGGCTCAAACACCACTGACATGCTATTTAAGTCCTCAGATGCAGTAACCAGTTGTAGTGAGGTCTTGGTTTTCTATCAGTCACCATAAATTTACACAACATTGTAAAAATAAGACCAGATGGTGTCCGGGCATAGGAAGGATTTTAAATCCTAAGGTTATATAAGATGATCTGGCTCCAAATCCAGGCTCCCAGTTCTTTGCTAAATCATCAGCCACCTTGCAATGGAGCACTGAGTACTCATCTACAACAGCTCAACTTTGCCTTACACAGTTCACACAGGATGTACCAACTAGCATTTCAGAGACAATTCCCATAGTGTCCTGTATGTATTGGACAATCTTATGGAGAGCCTTAATATTGTCCTGTGGACGGTCTCACTAGCAGCATTGACTTTAATCACAGCTAAATCATCACTCATTTACCTTCTGGTGAAAAATGTGCCCATAGAACTGGGTTGGGACTGATAATGATGTTTCTGTGGTGCATTTATCAGGCAGGGTGGTAGCCACAACAGAACAGAATCTCTTGAATAAAGCACATTAAGGAATCAAAGCACTGCATCCTCACTACGTTTTCAGATCACTGATGAAAAGACACAGTGGATGATTTTCTGTCATGGGATGAATCTGACCTTGAACACAAAAGGGGGGAGGGGGAAATCACCAGCAATATGTCAGAGATGATTAATGAGAAAGAAACAAAGGCTCCTTCCAAATGGCATTCGTGAGCAGGTAGGGGAAAAGTGCAAGAAAAAAAAAGCTGAAACACAACAGTGCACAAGGAGAGCTCACAGTGTTTCCAGAGCCTCTAGAGCATCCTGCTTCACTTTTTAATTTAATCTGCCCCACATTCATCTCCACCACCAGAAGAGTTCCTCAAAGGTCAACTGCCATAGGATGTGGCCTGGGAAGTATAGCATAAAAGTCTACAGGGCAAGGAAAACCCACCATTTTGCACCTCAGGAAAATGCAAAACAAAAAGTTATTCAATGAAATAGGTGTAGTTCTGTACTTTTGGAATGAGGAGGTATGGCCAGAAATGTAAATATTTGGCATGGTATAGCACTGTGGTGCTAATGGCTGCCCTCAGGCCTTTGATCCAAAGACATTCACAAGCCTTATTAAAGCCAGCAGCTGTTCCAAACACATTTTCAGGCTCAGAGGAACATTCAAGCCCCAAACACTGCTGCAGACCATGGTGGCATGTGGCAGGCCAGTGCTAGCCCAGCAGAGTAACAGGGGTTTCCCAGGCTATAAACATCAGGGCTAGGATATCAGTTGCAGGCGGTATGAGCTGGAGGCAGAGAATGCCTGGAGAAGTTGTGACACTGACCTTGACAGGAAGAAAAGAAACAAGCCTCTAGAAAACAGAACTTGCTGGAGTGGCAGTCTGGGGGTTTTGAGCATGGAAATTGCCTGCTTTTGGTTTCTACTGTGTTTGGGAAACCAGGACTTTGTGGATATTTTTTGTAAAGACACATCTTCCAGGAAGCAATCTGGCGGGTTTCACTGGCTTCTTATTCTCTAATGGAGTTGTCTCTAACCTTTTCAAGCATTACATCATTTTTTGAATTTGAGTCAATTCAGGATCTACCTCAAGCCCAAATACCCTTGCCCTGCCCCCCTCCTTCTCTGAGGATTCATCTTGTTCTCTCTGTGGAGATGGAGTGCAGAGGAGAGGGACACCCTGACATCAGAGCCTCCTCTTCTACCTCCCCCACCCTACATAGCAAGCAGGAAGCTCTCAGGCAGAGAGCAGGAGCATCATGGCCATGGGAGAAAGTGTATCTGAAGTGCCAGCACTTGATAGCCTCCTGGCCAAACCACTCAGGATCACCTATCAGGGGCTCTATGATCTACCAATAGAACCCGATCTACTGTTTGGGGACCACTGAGCCAATGGAATCAGCCTTCAGGGCCTTGAGAGGCTAGTCCCTCTGGTCAAAAGGGCAAGGCTATATTAGCTCACAACTCTGGCAATTTCATTCAGGGAGTGAGTTCTGAGTGGCAATGATTGAAGGTTTTAATAATCTACTGAAACCAAGAAAATGACTTCTATGAAAGTAAACAAAATCGAAGTCTGAACAATGGGCAATGAACTCCAATTAGGGTATAGAGAAGAATTTGGGGAAGTAACTGGGTACCAGGAGCACATAGTAGAAATAAAAAAAGGATCTGGATGAATGTCTACAACTGCAGCCTCGTTTTCAGTGTTTTGAATTTGAGTGTATGTGTATCCACCACTCTGTGTGACAAGATTAACCCTGGCCATTTTATTTTGAATGGCCTATTCCAATATGTGTTAACTCCTTACGCTAAACAAGCTCCTGCGCCCTTATATTTAGCTGTGATTCTGAATACCTTTCCCAGCCCTGAAGAAGAGATCTGTGAAAATTGGAAAGCTTGTTTCCTTCACCAATGAAAGTTGGCCCAATAAAAGATATTACTTCACCTGGCTTGACTAATATCATGGGACCAACACGCACAAAACTGCAAACAAAGTTTAAGAATGGACATTAAGTTTTTTTGTGAGTTTATAACATTTGCTCCCCTATTGCAGCTATTTCTTTTCCATGTTTATCTTTGGTCTTGTCTAAACTAACCCTCACCCTCAAAGTATGTGACGTTAGCTACACAAATACTGCAGCATCTTCTATGCGGCAGGGTCAGCGGCAGCTGCTTTCCTGTCAACTCTGGCTACTCTTCCCATCCTGGTAGAGTACCAGAGTCGATTGGAGAGCTATACCAGAGTTGATGGGAGAGCACTCAGAGACTGATTTATTGCATATAAGCAGAGGAGATAAATCAACTGCCAGTGGATCGATTGCTACAGTGTCAATCCACTGCATAGTGGAGACAAGCTTCCTTAATTTAATCCTCTCTGAGACACTAATTTTCTGTGGGTCATACTCATCCTGTGCCTAACACAATTAAAATAACCAATTAGGAGAAAGCCTGCCTCCAAAACCAGCCATAGTTTCACAGGTGTGAGTTGTCATGCTAATTTATAAGTGGAGATTAACCAAGTAAGCAAAGTTTAGATTTGGATTAGATTTGAGCCTGCTGTGTTTGGCTTCACCACAATCGCAGGAAGCCACTTGCCGCTGCCATCATGGTGAAGTGGAGCAGAGCACTCTGGGCCCATGCCTGAGTTACTGGAGGGGGACTGCCCCAGGCCCTGTGTTGTCCTAGGGATGAGTCCTAACTACTACCCTGATTCAGTGGTGTAAAATGGTATGACTTGCAAAACAAAAATACCCATTTCTATTGCACACAATGATGATACCCTTAGATGATGTACGGTTATGGAATTTTTTCAGTCAAGGGCATAAAGTATATTTGGACCATCTTCTTGTCAGGGTGGTTTAAGCACTGGGATAAATTGCCTAAGAAGATTGTGGAATCTCAACCTCACTAAAGATTTTTAATAGCAGGTTAGGAAAAATACCTGTCATAGGGCATCTAGACCAGGGGTTCTTAAACTTCATTGCACTGAGACCGCTCCCCCTTCTGACAATAAAGTTACTGCATGACCCCTGGGCAGGGTGTTGGAACCCAAGCCTCAACACCCTGGGGGAGGGAGGGGAAGAAAGACACAGCCCAAGCTCCATTGCCCCATGTGGAGGTGGAATTTGGGCTTCAGCTTCAGCCTTGGGCCCCAGCATGTCTAATGCTGGCCCTGGCATCCTTATTAAAATGGGGTTGTGATCCACTTTGGGGTCCCATCCTGAATGGGGCTGACAGACTTGCCAGGCCCCTGGGAAAGGCGGGGGGGGGAGGGGTCCTGGCTCCATGCCACTCAAAGGGAAAGGGCTTCAGGAGGAAGGGACAAGGTTGGGACTAGTCTCGCCAGGTAGCCCTCAGTGCTACTCAGTGATCCATGTGGGGCTACAGCATTGATTTACAGGGCTTGGGACTCTGGGACCACCATTACTACAGTGGCAGCAGCTGGGAGCTCTCTGGGCCCTTTTGAACTACCATGCCCTGGGGCAATTGCCCCCTTTTCACACACACCTGTCCCGTCTAGATAGTGCTTAGCCATACCCTGAATACAGGGGTCCAAACTAGAAGACCTCTCCAGGTGCCTTCCAGTCCCATGATTTTACACATAACAAATCTTCTCTCAACCTGAAACTTATCTTCTTTCTCATTGTTTTGTGGAAATGTTGAAGTTTGCTGTAAATAGCTGCTGTTCAAGAGCCAATAGCACTGTTAATAAGAGAACTGAAACTAATATCTTTTGGCTGAATTAAGAAACATGAATTCTCCCGGCACTTCTCTGAGCGGCTGACAGCCATTAGACTTATTCCTCCATGTATTGTTTCCGCCAGTGTATGTTTTTTGTAATTCCTTTCTTCTTATTTCAGGGCTCGTTTCAAGCTACATCATGCAATGTGGAGCAGTAAATTGAAATTAACATTATCTAAACCTGTAATTAAGGGGGAATTAATTTTTCTTCATTGAAAATTAAAGGGGAAGAAAACTCACACACCGGCACTTCACAAAGAAAATTCATTGTCACATTTTTAAGTTAATTATGAATTATGGATCATTTGCAAGAAAGCAATACAAAAGAACCCACTGGGCCTGGATCCAAAGATGAAATGAATTTATGATAAAGTTGATATTGACCCATTATTTATAAAGTCAGTTAAATTCATCTTAGGTGGGGGGCTGCTAGTGAAAAATGATTTATTATCCAAAGTAATATAAAAAGTAATGGAATAGATAGTCCCTTTTTGAAATAAATTTACCAAATCTAATGGATAACAATAAGTCTATTTCAACATGAAATAACACTTTTTGCTCCTAACTAAAGTTAGGGTTGCTAATGCATCTGAGCTCTTGGTTGAAACATTTTGTCAGGAGAATACATGGAGATACTGATTTTATTTTTGGCCTTTAAATTACCTGGAGTTTGCCCAGGGCCTGGCCAAGTCTATCATCCATCTGATAGATGTCTGTCCATCTCTACTCAAAGCTTGAAGTGTTTTATTTGGGGGGGGAAGGGACAGGAGAGTCTGCGCCTCCCAATCCAACCTCCTCGTGGATTGCCTGAAAACCAAAGAAAAACCAACAATGCTGACAAAGCAGATCCTGTTTCAATGGACGTCAATGGCAAAACTATCTATTACAGCAGTTATCAGGCTCCAAAGAATTTGGTCATGTGCTATTACTGAAACATCTCTCACTGCCATTAAGTCAGGCAGCCATCTATGTAATAGGCAATTAATCTTGCACACCTTTGTGGTTGTGCTTGACCTACAACTTCTTTGCATGGGCAGAGTGCTTTTCACTGGCAACTCCCACACGTTTATCAAGAGTCCCCACCCCACCTGGGTGAAGTTAGTTAGCATTATGCCCCATTTTACAGATGGTTAAACTAAGTTACAGGGTGATTTGGGGCCAGATGTGACTCTCTATGGGTTGTGTAATATCTTACACTCTCAGAGTTCTCCAGAAAATCAGTAGGATGGTCTGTGGAGCAGAGTATTAGCCAGTCTATGTATGGGTGACAAGATCTATTGTTGAGTGTTTTGTTCAAGGGCACACACAGAGATGGAGTAGCAGTGCCAGGAAGAGAACAGTGTTTCCTAGGCCCTAAGCCAGGAAGACATTTAAACATGTGCTCATATTTAAACATGTGAGTAGTCCCAGTGAAACCAACAAAGCCCCGGTAGAGTAATGGGGCCATAAAGTAGCTGCACCAAATGTAAGCCTCCTTTACATTGTCAGAGTGTCAGACCTAAGGTCTTGTCTGTTCTATCATGGGCCGTTGACCTAAGTTATGCAACTTCAGCTACGTAAATAACATAGTTGAAGTCAATGTACTAAGGTCTGCTTACCACTGTATCTTCACAGTGGTAAGTCAACCGCTGATGTTCTCCTGTCGACTCTGCTTATTCGTCTCATTTTGGTGGAGTACTCGAGTCAACAGGAGAGCACTCAGTGATCGATTTATCACATCTAATATAAACATAATAAATCAACCCTGCCTCAATCAATCACCACCCATTACTCGCGTGGGTAGTGAAGACATGCCCTTAGAGTCAATCAGAATCAACCCCCAATGGTATTTTAAGTGTGTGCTTTTCTGGATCACGGCTTAGCCATTAGACAGGCAATACTTTTTGCAGTCCCTCTCAAAGTGCTGGTTTGAATGTTGTACAACCTTATCCGGAGTGGCCTGCTCCTAGCCAAAGGAACAAGCCAACACTTTTCACAACATTAATTCTATTGTAATGATTGCTGTAAAGACATCATTTGAATTGTAATTTTTTATCAGTTTTACTTTTTCTCCATTTCAGTTTCCAGAATAATCCATTCTTTTATCTTACTTTTACTTTTTAGCCTTTGAACATATCTAAGCGTTAGTATTTGTGCATAATGCCACCTCATTGCCATAGGAAAAGCCATTTCTCTCTCTTAGTTTTAATTTATTCATAATTAAAACTCTTGCGTTAGTGACAGTTTTCAAATCTGACATGACATTTTTATAATCTAGTTAATATCGCAAAAGGTTTTACTGCATGGCAATCTGGGAAATATGCAAAATAAGACAAGAAGAAAAAACATTGCCTCAGTAGTGTTTAATCATAAAGCTATGACTGAAGAATGGGTGTTTTATAATATAGGAAAACTACATAACAGGGTTTGTTTTTGGCAAAAGCAAGTGATAGCTCAATACATTTTCCTCTGCAAGAATTCTCACATCATCACAGCTTCTCTGTACAGTCAGAAAGATATGGTAATTTTCACTAACCTTGCAAATATACATGGGTCTCAATCCAAAATACATACTGCAACCTATAGAAGCCTACTTCATAGTCCATTTATGTCAATGGGCTTGGCATGAGGCCAATGTTGCCTCTAATTTTTTCCATCCATGTGCAGAAAAAATGTTATGTGCACCAAAGCATGTACAGATGTGCACCACCAGCAGAAACACACACTGGTGGCTGTGGGCATTGTGGGCGCTCTGTTAATCAGCTGGGCACACCTGAATCTCTCCTCAGTGGCTGCCCAAGTGCTCAACTTACGGGGAACAATGGATGAAATCCTATATGACTGTTCCCCTCTTCTCCTGCCTTCCATATGACACTTCTCATCTTGTATTATAAACTCCAAGGCACAAAAATGTGTTCAGATGTGTCTGCACAGCATGCAGCAGGCTGTGGACTCAGTGCTGGTTGGTGCCCTATGCTAGTGTAATACCAGTATTAGAGAAAATATATGTTTACATTAATTATATATTTTTATAATTGTAACTGTACAGTTATTCCTGAATTCTCATTCAGATTCCCAATCTGAGTTACAGCCAAGCTGGGTGTTGAGTGACAGTGGGTGAAGGAATCCTCCCTCAGTGGAAACAGAAGCTGGGAAGGGAAAGAAATACATCCTTCTCATTTGCTTCCTGCCACAGGAGTGGAATCTATGTAGTGGTGGTTCCCCTGACTGCTCTTGGCAGAATCCTATGTGATTGCAAAGGCAGGGGGCAAGATTTTCCCAGGCACATGTAATTCTGAGTTCCTAGACAGGTCAGCCTGAGTTTGTGATAAAACTGTAGGGCAGCTTTATCACTGTAGGGCAGCTTTATCAACGGGAGCCAGAAGAGATAAGGCTGTGAAGCAAGCTGCCTCAGGGTACATCTAGACTGCAGGCTTTTTTTGAAAGAAGATTTTTCAGAAGAGATCTTCTGAAAAACCTTTTTTTGAACGAGCGTGTCCACGCTGCACAAGCACATCGGAAAAGCGATCTGCTCTTTCGAAAGAGAGCGCCCACACTGATTGGACTCTCTCTTTCATAAAAGGCCACCTGGCTACATCAGCCAGGGCATTAGGTCAGCATTTACTTCCCGGTGCTGTTGCCTAAGGCTATCTGAGACGTGTGCTTAAAAGGACCCCCCAGGACAGCCCTTTCTCAGGTTCTGCTGAGGGCTTGTCTACCTCTCTGAGGAACAGCAAAGCTTTAGCAGTGCGTGCTCTGGTTGCCCTGCTTCATTGGCTGCCACAATATTATTTTGTTTTTTGCTATGGAGCCGGAGCTGCCTCTGGGCATGCAATGGTTCTACACAGCCATGCTCAGGTTCTGCAGCAGTTTGAGCAGACTGTCTTGACGGTCCTGCCCCAGCTTGACTCCAAGCTCATCTGTGAGTCCCTCTGCCTGGATGCGGGGGCAAGGCCCTTGCACCTGCACCCCATGGTTGAAAGACGATTCTGGAAACTGGACACCAGTTTGGCCTGGTGGGACTGGCTGGTGATGGAGTAATGGGACAACCAGCAGTGGCTCAACAACTTCCGCATGTGGAAGGCCACCTTCTTGGAGTTGTGTGCCTTGCTCACTCCTGCCCTCCAGAGACGTGACACTCACCTGCTGCCTGCCATCCCCCTGGAGAAACGGGTCGTTCTTTCCGTTTCTCACCCCCGACAGCTACCGTTTGGTGGAGCACCAGTTCAGCATGGGGAAGTCCACCATCGGGGCCCTTCTCATGGAGGTAAGGCGCTCTCGGGCTGCAGTCCCTGTGGGGTGGGGTGGGGCAGTCCTGGAAAAGGGGAGCCCTCGGGAAAGGCTTATGAGGAGGTGTGGGGCGTGGAGTGGGGGGTGGGGGAAAGGCCCGTCCCCGGGGGGGTTGTGCCATCCTGCCCTCACACAGCCTTGCTGCTGGGTGGGTGGCCTCATGGGGGTGGCTCTTGGGGTGTTTGGGGGGGAGGAGGGGGCACTTTTCAAGGGCTCAGACACTCCCTCTCATTCTATGTTTTGTGTGTTTGTTTGTCTCCTGCAGGTTGTGCATCAACTCCATCCTGCTGAGCAGGGTCATCCGCCTCGGAGACCTGGACCCCATCGTGGCCGGATTTGCTGCCCTGGACTTTCCACACTGCGGAGGAACGATCGATGGGACCCATATTCCAATCTGCTCACTACAGCACCAGGCCACCGAGTACATAAACAGAAAGGGCTATTTCTCCATGGTGCTTCAGGCACTGGTCGACCTCCGAGGACAGTTTCTGGACATTTTTGCTGGGTGGTCGGGCCAGGCCCATGATGTCCGCATATTCAGGAACTCTAGCCTCTACCAGAAGCTGGAGGCTGGCGCATTTTGCCCCAGCGGGACTTTCACATAGGGGACATACTGATGCCACTGTGCATCATTGGAATTGCGGCCTACCCATTAATGCCTTGGCTAATGAAGCTGTACACTTGCGACCTGGACTCCACCAGGGAAAAATTCAATGCCCACCTCAATCGGGCCCACATGCAGGTGGAGTGCACCTTCAGCTGCCTCAAGGTGAGGTTCAGGTGCCTTCTGACCCACCTTGACATGGAGGAGCGCAACATCCCTGAGGTGGTTGCAGCATGTTGTGTTCTCTACAACATAGAGGATAGCAAAAGAGAGGCCTTCTTCCCAGAGTGGGGGACAGAGGCTGGCTGTGAGGGAAGGGCATTGGACCAGCCACACACGGCTGCCATCCACCAGGCCCATCAGGCCGGGGTGCACATCAGGGAGGCCCTGAGGGAGAGGTTCTCTGAAGGACCCTAGTAACTGTCCCCAGGGCCTCCCCACAGGGGGCTTGTGCCTTGCCCCCCTATGCCTTTCCCACCACAACTCCTCTCTTCCCCCCTTCCCTGTAAAATTAATAAAGACACCAGGTGTAAGCTGAACACAAACTTTGTATATTGTTTTTTTATACTAAAAGTAACTGGGGTGGAGGGGGGCTGAGAACTTGGATGGGAGAGGCAGGAGGGGGGCTCAGGGCTGTGAGTGGCATGTGGTGCATCTGGAAGTGCCTCCTCGGGTCTGGGGACCTCAACGAACTCAGCGTTGTGTGGGGACTGGGACAACAGGAGGGTGGGCAGGAGAGGGGGCTGGAGCGAGGTTAGGTCTCAGGGGGAGCAGGTTTCCGGTCACAGTGGTATCCCATGTGAGGGAGAGGGACTTGGAACAGCCTGGCTCTCCTTGGGGCCTGCCCACACACCTGCACCTGGCAGCGCTGCCTGCAGGAGCGGGTGGTGCCTCATGTGTGCAGGCATGGCCGTGTGCCATGTGTGGCACTCCTCGGTCTGTGTGTGGTCATGCATATGCCCTTGTGCCCAGCCTGCTTTTGGCAGTGGCTGGCGGGGGGAGGACGTTCCTCCCAGGGGTCAGATGTGTCTGGGGCCTCCCCCCAGCCTGTGAGCAGCAGCCTGTGTGTGCTCCATGGCTGGCTCCTGAGACCACGTGGTGCACATTGCCACTGCACAGGCTTGCACATGCACAGACAGCTGCACACTGACCAGGCCGAGCAGGCCGAGTGACGATTGCACCCCATTCCCTCTTGAGCCCACCTGCCCCTTCCTATGTGTGTGACAAACTGAGAGCACTCACCTGATGATCCCTCCCCAGCGTCAGATGATGCCTGGGAGATTTCCAGGGCCTGGGGTACCAGGTCCAGGCTGCGGGTGACCATGCCACCAGTGTCCTCCTCCTCCTCCTGCAGCTGCTGTTGGTCATCGTCATCCTCCTCCAAGAGATCCAGCTGGGCAACCACGGGTGTCTCCAAGCCTGAATCCACCAGTACAGGTGGGGAAAGGGCTTCCCCAACCCCCAGGATCTGGTGCAGCTCTTTGTAGTAGGGGCAGGAGTGGAGTCCTGCTTCAGTGTGAGAGCTGTGCTCCCTGGCCCTTGCGTAGCCTTGGTGTAACTCCTTCACCTTGCTCCGTACTTGACCCAAGGTGTGGGAGTGGTGTCTCCTCTGGGCCAACGCCTCGGCCATCCTGTCGTAGAAGTCAGCATTTCGCCTCTGGGAGTGGAGATCCTGCATTGTTTCCTCCTCCCCCCACAACTCCAGGAGGGACTGGTTCTCTACCCTGGTCCAGGAAGGCACCTGGTGTTTGGTGCCCCTGGGTGGGTCTTCAGAGACCTGGTGATGCTCCCTGTGTGGGCCAGGTGGATCTCAGAGTGCTTGTGCCATGGGTCAGCACGCCTTTAGCAGTCAGAGCTGCATTGTCAGAGTGCTGCTCTCAGGCCGGCTTCCTGCCACAGGGCTAGTCCAGGGTGCCTGCAGCTTTTAGAGCTGGCAGGAGACAGGAACTATAGAGCTGTGATTAGTGTGAATGGATTGTCCACCAGGGCACCTGTGCTTTTTCCTGGAATCCTCTTCTTTTGAAAAAACTCCCTCTTCCACAGCCACACACACCTTTTCCTGAAAGAGCTCTTTTGGAAAAGGCGTTCTTTCTCATAGAATGAGGTTTGCAATGTCGGAAAAAACCCTGCGTTCTTTCCATTTTTTTTCGAAAGAACATGATTACAGTGTGGATGTAAATGAAGTTTTTCTGAAAAAGCCCTGCAGTCTAGACACACCCTCAGGGAACAGCCTAGGAATTTAGGAATAGCTCTTCAGAGATCTAGTGGAGGTCCACAACCTACCAACAGGGTCCCAGAGGCTCACCGCTTGCCACCGCTTAGTGAGGTGGTGTTTAATCAATAGTATTAGCTAACCTGGGGGATATTCATAGAATTGGCAAGGAACAATACTAAATATGACAGCCACATGCCTACTTGCATTCTGATTTGTCTCTCCCTATTCATATGCACACAGGTAATCCCACAGAGCCAGAGAAAAAGCAGGGAATGCCCCAGATATAGGGCACTCTCCTCCTTACTGCCCCTCCCCAAACATTGTTCCAACATATTTTGTCAGCTCCATCCAGAGGGGGCAGGAAGGACAATTTGTCTCTGACTTCATCTGGGTGGCAGCATATGTAGTTGTGTTATGATCCCCATTCTGTGAACAGAAATCCCTATTGGCTCCAAAGGGAAAAAATACTGGTCAAAGACCAATTATAGCCCTACAAAACTATGCATCAACGTTTAGGAAGAAGAGCGTCCAAGTTATGTGTCAACTGCAGCCATGTGCTAGACAGAAACTTTCTCTAGAAATGAGTACACATAGAAAATGAGTGCATGAGCTCTGAAGCGTGCATCAAGCCTGACTTCCACAGCTGCAGGATTTATCCTGCATTTACTTTTCTGAACATTGTCTGAGGCAGTGACACGTGACTTGTAAGATCTTTGGGGCAAGATAGGTTTTGGGGAGGAGTTTGGGGTTAAGGGAAGAGGAGAAATGAGAGTGTGTATACCCCGGTGCAATGGCTGACCCTGTCCTCGTGTGCTGATTCCCAACTGTGTCCTTTGGATGCTACTGAAATAAATGAATGAACAAACAAATAAAATAGTATCAATGGCAAAAACAATTTAGTATCTATATATTCCATTATTTCTGTTTACAGAGTAAGTTTGCACTTATGGTAGAGTACCTTAGATACAATCTTTAATTGTGCAGTCTTAGACCCATAGTATTCCAATATTTAAAGACAGTGCCTCATTTAAATATAATTTTATACTTAAAAGTATAATTTTCTTATACAACATGCAAATGCCTCTAGCATAATTAATGAAGGTTGACTAGCTGATATTTGCAGCTGCTACAATACATGCATGATACAGCTCAAACAATTCACAATCTCTTCCCTAAGATGTAACCTAATACTGCGGCATGAATAAGCTTTAAACTAATAACACAACATTGTCATAATCTTTACTTAGTACAACCTAGTGCTGATGTTCTAACGTCAGATATTTAGGCACAACTCTCTATATTTCATTATCAACAGAAGCCAGGCTAGAAAGTGAGTGAGTCTGTGGGCCTTAAGCATGTTTTTCCTTCTCCCAATTTCCCCCAACTTCTCGCAGTGGAAATCCTATACTAGTTGTGAAGGTCCTACACACTTAAAGAGGCAGGAAAAATAAGAGATGCACAAATATTAGTAAAATAAATACTGGTAACTTCCTTTCTAATGTCAAACACCATCAAATGTAGAAGTAAAATAACTTTTGGGTTAATTGTGTGATAAGTTCCTCCACTGGAGGACTTTAGAGTCAATAATTGCATGATTCTCTTACATTTATTCTTGCTTCTCAGAGCTGGTCATTATCTTTCTTGTTTCTTTTCCTCCATATCTGTTTTTATATATTAGTTGTATTGTTGTAATGCCTACAGAGACCAAACAAGATTCAGCCTCATTGTGCTAGACATGTTTCCTGCAATCACCAGTGTACACCTATTATGTATTTGAGGCTGTGTCTACACTGCTGCTTTTTATTGGAAAAAGGTACGAAAATTGTGCTCCGCAATTTGTGTACCTTTTCCTGATACCTTTGTCAGAAGATGCTTTTCCAAAATTTGGCCCATCTACACTCGGCCAAATTTTGGAAAAACCTCCTCTTTTGGAAGAGCCCTTCTTCCTTGTGGTACGAGGAAGACAGGGTTTCCGAAAGAGCGCATCTGCTCTTCCGAAAAAAATGTCGAAGAGCAGACGTGTTTCCTGGATGCAGCAGAGTTGTCCCTGGTAGTCTAGGCATAGCCTGAGAGAGTTTGTTTGATTGTGTGTCTGTTTGTTCAAGAATCCTCCTAAATGGTGAGAGCTTGGGCCACCAAAATTGATATACAGCTTCCTCTTATCCTAACTTAAAGCAAAGTAAGGGTTGATTGTGCTAGGAAAATGGAATGTGGCTGGAATGGGATTGCTTCTCAGAAAACCATAGAGAAAAGAGACAGAATCACCAGGCAGGTGAAAGAGGCTGGCTTGGAGCCTCAGTCCTGAGACTCCTATTTCCTCAGGCACCCTTTAGGAAGGGCAGGGAGGTGAGGCTGAAGCACTGCCCCCATTGATTTGTATGGGAACATTGAGCACTGTTCCCCTTTGTCATGGAGTGAGGAGAACGTCCTCAATTTTTTGCATTCCTCATTCTGGCAGGGGAGTGGGGGGTGCAGGGGGCAAATACACCTGGCCGTGCCCCAGCCAGAAAACATGCACCCCTTTCCCAGCTATGCCCACTGGAGAAGGCACTTCTCACCTGGCCCCAATCTCCTGTAGTGAGAGAAGACTGGGATTGCCCTCTATCCCTGGTGCAGCCTGCATCCTGAACCCCATATCCCCAGCCCCACTGCAGAGAATGATTTAAATGGAGAAAAACAAAAATGAATTGTGTTAAGGACCTGAGCTATGCTGGGTAAATCTTCTAGTTTAAATTAATAACCAAGGGTACGTCTAAACTATATCTCTCTTTCGAAAGAGCGATGTAAATTAGACATATCAAAATTGAAAATGAAGCCAGGATTTGAATTTCCCGTGCTTCATTTGCATAATCGCATCACAGCGTTCTTTTGAAAAATGCTATTTTGAAAGTGAAACCGTGGTCTAGACGCGGTTCTTTTGAAAAGAAAAGCCTTTCCCGAAAGATCCTGTACTCCTCCAAGAAATGAGGTTTACAGGATCTTTCAAAAAAGGCTTTTCTTTTCAAAAGAACCATGTATAGACCGCAGTTTCACTTTTAAAATAGCATTTTTCGAAATAATGCCGTGACGCAATTATGCAAATGAAGCATGGGAAATTCAAATCCCGGCTTCATTTGCAATTTCAATATGTCTAATTTACATCTCTCTTTCGAAAGAGGGATGTTGTTTAGACGTACCCTAGACAGGCAAAGGATGGGAAGGGAGAACAGAAGCACATATGGACAAAGTGATTTGGCTAAAGTCACACAGCAGCTCAGTGGAAGATCCAGGAATAGAATCCAGGTCTCTTAAATCCCAGTGCTCTATCTACTAGACCAGTGTTTCGCAACCTTTTTTTACTCATGGCCCCCTTCTGAGCCTCATTCATCATACGCCTGGCAGTTAAGTTTGGGTGGCCCCCTCAGAAACTTACTGTGGCCCCCTAATGTTTCATTTTTCCATGTGGCCCCCTAGAAGTAAGGTGTGGCCCCCTGGTGAGCCATATGGCCTACGTTGAGAACCACTGCACTAGACCATCCTGTCATCAGAAACATGCCCATTGGGTACTGGTGACATGCTGAAATAGAGGGTGTTCAACATGTGCTTAAAAAGGGCACACCTGGCCCAAGAAGCCTCCAGCCCCTGTATAAGGATAGGATTAATGGGGAAGTGTTAAGTCATAGCTTATCTTTATCAGCAGCATCATTTTGGAGATGGGGGTGGAGGAGAGAGAAAAGGAGTGCTTTCCCTTACATTACTCCTCCACAAAAGGCTATGGATGTGGAAAATGGCAGTTGTAGTAGTAAGGGGTCCTGTCAACATTCTTCTTTTTTAAAAAAATAAAAAATTTCTCAGTGGGAAACAAATCACTTTAATTTTCAGAAACTAAAATGTTTCCCCTTCTTTCAGTTTCATTACTCCCTTTCTCCATTTAAAAAAAAAAATGTTGTGCAGCTGACCTACACGGGGATATGTTACGATAGCCCGAGTTTTGACCCCCCCGCACTTAAAAACATTTTTGTAAGCGCGGAAAGGGCCAAAACCTCCCAACTTACATCCTCGGCCTACATTTACTATGGTGCACTGTGCCTATCGTAAATGCAGGTTTGAGTTACAATTCCTCCTGACTTGCAACGCTTCCCCAGGAACCAATCACGTTGCAAGTTGGGGGCCACCTGTAATAGGAAAGGGAGGAAACAAGAGAATGGGTTTCTTTAGTTTTTAAATTTTTAGATGAAAAATGTTCAATAAAAATGAATTTTCTGCTATCTTTCCAGAACAATAATTACCATTTTTCAAACAGTTCCAGCATCAGTATAAAAGAAGGCACTGGAGCCCTGAATTGTTCTAGCATAATTCTGTTCAACTGGACAGCATCCAGTAAGTAGGTTAGTGAAGACACTGAAGGAGGCGAGATTATAGCAATACAACATGTGCTTCAGAACTCAGCGTCAGATGATTTTACAGAAGAAAAACAGCCTGTGGAGCTGGGATCTATAACCCTGGTTGATGTCATTTATTTTCTCCTTCATGATTTTTCCTTCTCTGTTCTCCAATATTACCGATAATGCTAAGATATGTGCTGCATGGATTTACAGTCTTAAATTTCCATCTGCCTTTAACATGGACTTCCTGCCCTGCAGGCTGAATTCTGATAGTCCCTGAAAAGACTAGTGCCTTTTTTTCAGGAAAGCGAATGCTAAAGCTGGATTCTACACAGGTGCTCAGTGAGAGACAGCCAAAGAAGCTCAGTCTCCAGCAACAACAACTTTCAACATAGCTGTTACCTTTTAATGAGCTGCCTGACTTCTTTTCAAATGGTTCACTTTTGATTGCTCGCCTGGAATTTGTTTACTGCTGCAAACAAGTTTCATCAACGTATTGCCCCATTTGTTTTTATTTTTCTCCATTCCAGCATGCAGAATACCTAGATGCCACGGGCTGTCACCACATGCCTCCACTGTTATTACATCGAACATGTGAAATTCTCTCTTGGGATTTTATTCACTATTCTGTCCCGTACATTCAGTTCTGAATCCAAAACACCTAACAACAGACAGACATTGGGACTCATTCTAAGAAACTTCCCCCTGCCCCTTTCCCAGTTTGAGCTGAAAGCTAGAACCAGTCAAATCAGCAGCACCTACATTGCAAACACTGTGACAAAACAAACGCAGGCTGCTAAATTTGTCAGTGAAAAGGAATTCTCCTGTTACACTCTGAGCAAACACTCCACACTATTCACCCAAAACTCATCAGAGCAAACTTCAAAGGCAGTCTAAGCACACACACAAGTCAGGAAAACAAACATGAGCTGCCAACCCTGAACAAAAACAAAGGGGAACAGTGAATATTTTGCTGCCTGATGGTGGATTTCATCTTTCAACCCACAATGAGCAAGTTACTCAGTTACTGGCATCTGCTTTGTCAGTCGCAAATAAGATAACGTTAGTTCCAACCATGCAGGAACACACCCAGACAATAACATGGGGCCTGATGGGCAGAGGAGGGCATCTGAAGGGCTGATGATGGTGCTAGGAAAGAGACCATGTATTATTACATGGTCCTTCTCCCATCTCCCCCAGAACTCCTCTGTACAGCCCCACCATTCTGCAGGCTGGGAAGGGATTTACATGGAATCACATCATGCTTCCCCTTAAAACCTTCTGATTGGAGATAGCTGCGTAGGCACGGAGGCAGAAGCAATGGCTGCACAGCTGCAGGGTTGGAAGGGATCTGAGAAGTAGCATGAGACAGGGACGGATTAAGACATTTAGAGGCCCTAAGCACTGAAAAGATTATGATGCCCCCCCATATGTAATTCAAAATAAAAACAATATTATACCATAAAATCTCTTTTTTTTTTGGTGCCCATGCTTTGCTGGTGCCCTAAGAACATGCTTAGTCTGCCTGTTGGGTAATCCAGCCCTGGCATGAGAGTTCCAGGAGTCATAGGGATGGAACCCAGTGTCCTCCAGGAGTCCCATACATGGTCCTCAGGAATCCTGCCTTTTTGCACCCCCACTCCCACCCAACTCACACAGCTGCACTGTTAAGATTTTATCGCCAGTGAAGCATCAGTTGCCATTCAATATTGTATATAGTACTTGGATATCATGTTTTTGTTTCCTTTCCCACTCAAACCTTATTTAAGAATGAATACGTCTACACAGCAAGGCAAAAATCAAATTAAGCTGTGCAACTTCAGCTACATCAATTGCATCCCTGAAGTCAAAATAGCTTAACTCAGCTTTAAGCAATGTCTGCACAGCAGGAAGTCAAACGAAGAACACTCTTCCTTCAACTTCCCTTACTTCTTGTTAAATGAGGGTTACCATGAGTTGGAGTAAGAAGTTCTCCAGCTTGACATTATTTCAAAATAAAGGCATGTAGTGTAGACACACTCCTTGTTATTTCGGAATAACTTCAGAAAAAAACAATTAAACTCAGTCACTGGAAAAAAGAAATTGATGAGTCAATTGTTGCTCCAGAGCTAGGCATAATGAAAAGATAATTATTTGAAATGGGGCTATAGTGACAAACTCTACCCATACTTTTGAGGTACCTGGCGGGTTGGCTTACCTGTCACACCCTTCAGATACATGGTATTACACCTGCACTTTATGTAAGAGCTTAGAACGAAGACCTGATTCCCCATGTGACGGGGTGTACCAGCCCCACACTGGCAAAGTGAAGTCTGACCATGCTCACCTAGTTGAAGAAGCCCTGCCCTGCAGCCCTGCTGGGCATGCTTACACTGCAGCCCAGGTATAAAAGCTTGGAGGGAGGCTCAGTCTGGGCTGGCTGCTAAGGAGGAAGCCAGTACTGCCCGAGCTCCTGCAGGTGAACTGCCTGAGAGGCCAGACCTGGAAACCAGCCAGTGAGATACCTACACTACTGAAGGAGATTGGGAGGAAGGAGGTCAGACCAGAGCTTCTGCAAGGGAATTGCCAGAGGGACTGGATTGGGAGGCCAGGCAGTGAGACATCTGCGCTATGGAGAAAGGACTCTGTAACGGGGTCTGCCTGCTTGTGAGTGCCCTTCTGTGGCCAAGGGGTATCTGGTAAGCTCCCTGCCTGGCCATCTATGGTGGAGAAAATGACAGTATGTGACCTGGGACCAGGCTTCTACTTGCCCCCTTGCTGTGGCTGCTGGGAAGTTGGGGGGGGGGGGGACGTAGGCCCTCCCACTCCTCTAGGTCCTGGCCCAGGGACCCTGTAAGTCACAGGTGCCTGCTATGAGTCTCTGCTATCTGCTACTTCCTTGTTCCCTGGGCCACTTCCCCAGGATGCTGCTCTGTCTCATCCTCTCAGGCTTCTGAGGCTGGATTCTCAATAGACCCTGTCCAGGATGATATCAACTCTTCTAATCAGCTTGTAGCTAGTCTTCAGCCACTGGACCTGGGCCTCACCCAGGCTCTAAAGTTCAGCTTCCACTTGGAACTGTCTGCAGTGCTGCTGTTTTCACAGTCAGTACCTAGATCTGTCTGGGTCAAGCTCCTGTGAGGAACTGCCAAGCACCAGCCCAGCAGCTTCTTTTATACTGGTCTGCTGGGTCCTGATTGGCCACCATGGAGGCAGCCGCTCTATCCTGCCTGGAGGACCTCTCTTCTGCTCCTCTTGCTGGGGTGGTGTCTAGAAAAGCCTTGAGCACATTTTACTACAGCCACATGCAGATTGCACTCTCAATAAAAGACTGGATGGGGAAGAGGAAGTGAATGGCCCAAGCTATACAGTAGGTTCATGGCTGGAGCAAGAATAGAACCAGAACACCCAGATCACTGCTACAGCTACTGGACCACAATGCGTTTACATTTCAGTGACTCTTTCTGTAAGGAGAAAACAACTCTTCAAGATCCAGACCAGGCATGTCCTGTCTAATCTAGGGCCTCAGCAGTAAAAATCATCACTGCATATAACATTTGGACAGTTTGGAGACTGAACATCTGAATGTGTCCTGTGTGGTCAAATTTCAGAACACAAACGAGGCTCTGCCATCTCTTCCTATCTTGGGCTGCTTACGCTGGTGAATGCAAAGCCTGTCTTCCCAATTTCCTTCTGGACCTCCCTACTGGATTACAAGACACTGCCAAGTGATATGCATTGATTCATCTATTGTATTCCTTCTGCCTGCTGACAAAATGCTTGGGCTGGGAGATGCCAGGATTCCCGTTAGATGTGCCTTTTTTCATAACTCTTTACCCACACCTTGTTCTGTAGTGCCGAACAGCCTTTCAGTCTTTGCTTGCATATTGATTAAGATGTCATTCGCAAGAGCTGTGTGAACAGCAAAATCTAAGTCTTCTAACCTAGTGTTATTGAGTCACAGGATGCCTGCATTGCAGCCATCTACTCTTCCTCCTAGTAAAGTCAATAACAATGCCAAACTGGAGAGGTGAGAAAATGCTTCCTTGTTTGACACCAACGTCTCTGTTGAATCATTTTCTCACGTCTGTACTTAAAGTGTGCAAACAGCAACATGATAATGATGGTGTCTGTTGGAATAACACTCTGAGATAGCCAGAGTGAATCAGGATGGAGGCTGTCAAATTCTTTCCTGAAATCCATGAAGTTTAGAATAAGTAGCTTTTTCCATTTGATGCTTTCTTTGACTATTCTTAGGGTGAAAATCTGATTGACACATGAACTTATTAGTCAGAATTCTGTCTGCCCTTTTCTTAGCTTTGCCTTACTCACTTCTTTTATTCTGCTTAAGGTGATATTGCAGAAGATGTTGCTTCTCATTAAAAGAAGTTTAATTCCTTGCCAGCAATGGCAGTTACTTAAGGCACCTTTCTTTGGGACCATGATCAACTCGATGGCTTACCAAAAACCAAAAAAAGTGCCTAACATACATGCACTTTACACCTTTATTGTGAGTTATGTGAACTAGGTACATCACTGCATTTGAGTATACAAAATTTTCCCAATAAAAATGAAAAAAGCTAAAAATAGGGAAATGGGTAGAATTTTCCAAAGAGATAAACTATGAATTATGTTTAAAAAAATAGCATTGACACAAATCAGGTTATTAACTAAATCAGGTGTCTAGAGTGACCAAATTCTAATATCAGTGACATGGGTGTAAATAAACATCACTGGGCTTACTCCTGACACGTGGTGTTGTAAATGACGTCAGAATCAAGCCCTTACGTACAAGGCCACTGACCTGGGGGGTAGGTACCTGGATTTTTGTTTGTTCTTAGAAATATTCTCTGTTCTCTGCCTTCTCAATTCAGCTTCCTAGGTATTATTAAGACATCCCATTGCAGGAACATAACGTACCACCAATTTCACGCTCTTTGACCAACGCATGTAAGGCAACTTGCTGTTCCAAAAGATACTCTGGAATGTAAACCATACAGGTTAAATAAGGATAACATTCTAGGCAGTACTACTGGAGTGGAGCTTTTTTGTTTCTTTATCAATAGGGAACTGTTGTATTAGATTGATTGCTAATTTGCACTGTGAAAAAAATACCTGAATGCACCCACTTGTAAACAAACAGGTACGTGTAGCAATTGCACTATAAATCTGCAGTGATATAAGTGGACAATAATATCTGGTCCCCACTGCCCACAACAAATGCTCTGCCAATGAAATAGCCCTATTAACTTCAGTGCCTTCAGAAATGATCGCATACAAGTGCTAAATGTTTTGGGAGTGCTGATAATGAGGAAATTAGGTATGGAGTCTTGACAATCTGGTGTGTAGTGATCTTCAAAGCATCACTTATATACATATCAAGAAACATAAGTGAGGCCCTATCACACACAATAACTTTGACGATAAGAATCACATCATTTTTTGGAAAATGGTTTTCATATCTGCAATCAAGCGAGTGGTCTTCCCAGTAAACTAACATTACAGCAGCTTGTAGGAAGGCTTTAATAGATTTCAAATGTTCTTTATCCCATTGCTTTGCTCAGCCACTCGGGAATTATATCCCTTCTTCTGAAGGCTACACACAAATTTTGGATTCAAGTGTATCCCACCCTCATTAGCAGACATTGTCTAACAACAGTCAATTTGATATCAGATTGCTTTCTATTTATCCATGCTACATTAAGTCTCATAATAATCACCCTTATGATTAAACCACACCTTTTTATACCACTTAAAATGCTTGGCGTGTGGAGATAGTACTTTAAAAAGGGTGAACTGTAATAAGCTGCAAGGTACATTATGGCACATGGAATGGCTTAGGTAAGTAATTTGCATCTGACTTTAAAATCAAGACATAGGATAAATCAAAGACAACTCCTCCTGCTATGGCAACAGAGTTAACCTAATATAATTCCCCATGGCTGTGGGGGAAAAAAGATTACCACACATCCTGTTCTATTTTTATCTTGTATTTAATTTTACTGCCCTAGCCTTATAAAAAAAGAAAGTAACTTTTCAGCTGAATGGAATTTTTGATGGAATGTAATGGATTGTAACAACTTTATCAATCTAACCACTATCCTCCTCCACTGAAAAAATAAAAAAGGCTACATGAGCAAGAGCTATCACTTCAGCTGCCTGAGTCATTACATTTTCATCTGTAGGGAACGGAGCATGTATACACTATCTGGACTCAAATCACTGAGTAATGGTTGATTGCCCCCCATTCCTTAGGTAGGCTGGTGCTCTGCTGAAAATATTATTGGTTAAGTAATTGGGAAACTATCTTGTGCAGACATTTTTAACCAAACACTTAGCAGGACTATTGAAATAATTAATCAAATATACATAAGATAAATGGCTGGTCTATAGAAAATAAAAGACTCCCCCCCCCACCCCAGGGTAGAATGAAGAGAGCACTGAACACTAATCTTGCTATGATTTAAACACTAAGAAGATATTTTTATTATTTCAAGTGATGGCTGAAACAAGTGCTCACCAAAATGTATGTAGCTGAAAGGCAAGTGAATGCAATGAAGGACTGCCCTTGAGTTACAGAGTTACTCTGGAATATGTATTCTGCTAACCTTGATGGAAGAAGTTATGGAATATTTCAAAGTGTCTTCTCAGACACTAATCGTCTGTTTTGTGCAAAAACCCCTTTTGCGCAATATCCTTGTGCCTCTAAAATAAAATAGAGGTATAAGGATCTTGCGCAAAAAGGGATTTTTGCACAAAATGTCCACATCCACACTGCTTGTTTTTGCGCAAAAACCTCTTGCATGAAAAGGATTGGAAGAGATTGAAAAGTGAGAAAATGCTAATGAGTGCTTCATTTGCATTGCCTCTTCCTCAAAAAGTTCGTAGTGTAGACATAACCTCAGATGTGTGCCAGGTTACTCAGGAGACTTCAGCATTCCTCCATCTGTTTAAATTAAAAAAAAAAAAAAGACACATACAAAAGCTCTGAGGTCCCAGATTATGTGTGTGTGTGAGAGAGAGAGAGAGAGAGAGAGAGAGAGAGCTGCTTCTTTCCAGATGGCCCACTGAAAATATAGGGAACCCACTATTATAAGCCTTAATAGTAGGATAACAACATAAGAATGGACATACTGGGTCAGATCAAAGGTCCATCTAGCCTGGTATCCTGTCTGCCCAACAGTGGCCAATACCAGATGCCCCAGAGGGTGGGAACACAACAGGTAATCATCACGTGATCCCTCTCCTGTCATCAATTTCCAGACAAACAGAGGCTAGGGACACCATTCCTACCCATCCTGTCTATTAGCCATCGATAGACCTAACCTCCATCAATCTATCTAGCTCTTTTTTGAACCCTGTTAAAGTCCTAGCCTTCAGCACATCTTCTGGCAAGGCATTCCACAGGTTGACTGTGCATTGAGTGAACAAAAACTTCCTTTTGTTTGTTTTAAACCTGCTACCTATTAATTTTATTTGGTGACCCCTACTTCTTATATTATGGGAATAAGTAAATAACTTTTCCCTAGTCACTTTTCCCACACCTGTCATGATTTTATAGACCTCTATCATATCCCCCCTTAGTCTCCTCTTTTCTAAGATGAAAAATCCAAGTCTTTTTAGTCTCTCTTCATATGGGACCTATTCCAAACCCCTAATCATGTTTGTTGCCCTTCTCTGAACCTTTTCCAATGCCAATAAATCTTTTTTGAAAAGAGGCAACCACATCTGTATGCAGTATTCAAGATGTGGGCATACCATGATTTTATATAGAGGTAATTAGATATTCTCTGTCTTATTTTCTATCCCTTTTTTAATGATTCCTAACATTCTGTTTGCTTTTTTGACTGCCAAGATCTCTGTCTTGAGTAGTTATAGCTAAATTAGTCCCCATCATATTGCATGTATAGTTGGGATTATTTTTTTCCAATGTGCATTACTTTACATTTATCAACATTACATTTCATTTGCCATTTTTTACCCAAACAGCTATTTGGTGAGATCTTTTTGACGTCTGCTTTGGTCTTAACTATCTTGAGCAGTTTAGCATCATCTGCAAATTTTGCCACCTCTCTGTTTGCCCCTTTCTCAAGTTCATTTATAAATAAGTTGAATAGGATTTTTAGTTCAGTGGTAGAACCCTTTGTCTGATGTGCTAAATCAGCAAAGTGGTAGTCTGGATTTCCTGTGCACACAACATGTCTTTGTGGGACAAAGGTCCCATAGTCTATGATGGACATTTTCCCTGACTGGGGACTATAGGATTGGATTCACTAAAAGAGGAAACTTTTGGAGGCCTCTTTAACTAACCTCTTTAACTGCAATAAACAATAAAAAGAAGAAAACTTAAAAAAAAAAGACAAAACTTACTAACCTTGACATTTTGGAGGAAAAAAAGCTCAATGTACAAATGATAATTATTCAAGAGGGATCCCTCAACTAACGCTGTATTAAACACTTTACATAATCTGCTCTCTGCCTCAAAGTAGCTCTATTTTAAGGTTTTAAAACTTTGTGCAGCAATTTTCAGAATAAAGAGTTTTGATTGTAATGATGGCTCTGCATCTATGGGAGGAAAAATGACACAAGTCATGAATACAAAGCCATTTATTTCTTCCTTGTCCACAGATTCCTTGGACCACAAAATGGAAA
Organism: Pelochelys cantorii; assembly: GCA_032595735.1. Taxonomy (NCBI): domain Eukaryota; kingdom Metazoa; phylum Chordata; order Testudines; family Trionychidae; genus Pelochelys; species Pelochelys cantorii. Next base: position 25,713,364 of record CM064342.1, on the reverse strand, counting down.
GATAAAGCAATGAATAAGCATGTTGATAATTTCATATTTGGTTCCAACAGGTTCAGTGATTAAAAACAAATGTTAAACATAGATGCCAGGGCTAGAGCAGCCATGGGGAAAATTAGCAGGGGCTCAGCACCCACCGATTGTCACACTCCTCACTCCCCTCAGCTCCTCTCATCCATTGGCAAACCTGCTGTTCAACTCCTCCCTCACCCTCTCAGCATCTCCCACCTACCGCGAACAGCTGTTTTGCAGCCTTTGGGACATTTGAGAAAGGAGGGGGAGGAGCAGGGATAAATCGAACTAAAATGAGGGGGAGTAGAAGAGGCAGCTGTTTGGAGAAAGGGGTGGAATGGAGCAAGGGTAAGAAAAGATGGAGTGGGGACTTGGGGAAGAGATAGAGTGGGGGTAGGTCTGGGGATTGAGGGGGGCATCAAACACTCCCCAGATAGAAAGTTGCCACTTGTGATGTCAAAGCCAACATTTAAGAGTAAAAATCAATATTTTTAATACTCCACATTTTTAAAATATCTTTCAGTAGCGAACTGTGAAAAGCTCTAGTCATGACAACAAGCTCAAAATTTAATTTTATGTACACTGCAGCTACCTACTTCCTCAGTTTTCAAAAGAAAGCCTTTTGTGGGCTAGAAATCAATTTCTCTAGGTAACAGAACCTTTGGAAGCTTTGGTTCATCTTCTCTTTAAGATAGCCAATTTTTTGCCTCCAACTATATACATTATTCAGAGATTAGTAAACAGTTGCCTTAACTAACCAGCACTTTCCCAACACAACCAAGTACTTACATTAGAAGTGACAATACTCGTAAAAAAATTGAGAGGGAGGGAATCCCACTGCACTACTGAAATATCGATTGCTAAAGTAGAGAGCTCTAAGGCACACTTGGCTGGGCAGCATGAACCTGAAATGCCATCTACATGCAGCATTTCACAAAGATCTTTGCTGGTTTTAAATGCTTCCAGTAGGTAGAGATTTTTTTTGTCAGTAGTGAAGCAGCTGGTTGCTTTAATGTGTGTGGGAGGGAAAGGAAGGTAAAAAGCATAAAAAACAAATTTATGGCCCCAGTTCAGGAAAGCAACTGAAGCCCATGTGTAATGCCATCTCTGGATATCTCTAAGAGGCAATACTTCTCCACCCACAAGCACTGAATCTGTGTGTGACAAAAATCAAACTTATGAAAAGAGTGGGGAAAAAGGGACACAATATTAATTTGGGAAAACACCCCAACCCCAGTTCAAAAGCACAACACCCACCCCATAGTGCGCTGGGCACTGTCCTTGCCTCAGCATCTTATGTTGCGGTGTGTCGCAGGGTGGTGTGCCTGCCCCACCCTCGGAGGAGCTGTTGAGTCCCTAGGGCTCTTGAAATCATGCCCCAACCCCACTCGTACAGTAATTCAGCTACTATCTCTAACACACACCCCTCTTACTGGGGCACTACGGCTTAGCAGTCTGAGTCAATAACAAATGCGCCTCTCATTGGGGCAGTGTGGCCTAGCAGAGGAGTCTGTAGCAGCAAGTGCAGGCCCCACAGGTTGGAGATTGAGGAGGGGGTAGGTGGACTCCCTACTCCACTGGATCCCAGCCCAGGGCCCTACCAGCAGTGATGTGATCCACCACTAGACTGGTGGGGAATCCTTCCACAATATGCCAGGCTCCCCATAAACCAATCTCCTGCCCTGGGCTACTTCCTACCTGCCTCTGCCGGAATCCTTCCAGGATCCTTCCTCTAGGTCATGATCAGTGTCTCTGATGTCTCACTGATTGATCTCTAGGTCCAGTCCCACAAGCGGTTCACCTCCAGGAACTCTGGAAGTATCAGACTGAGATTCTCTCCAGGCCTTTATACCCGGATTGCAGACTGAGGGTGACCAGCCAGGCTGCAGAGGCGGGACTTCTTTAGCCAGGTGAGACTGGTTAAGCCTTGCTTCCCCAGTGCAGGGCTGGTACACCCTGCCACACGGTGTGAAAGCCCTGCAAAGAAATGTCTCTTAACAGAACACTTAATAGGAAGACTGGTTGCCTGTGCAATTTCTGTGTTCTTTTGCTCTGAAGCACTATCCCCACCGAAGGTCTAAGCCCCTAACCCTGCCCAGCACTGATGTCACAACTGGAAACACGGAGTCTCAGTTGAGATTCTAATCAGCTTTCTCTTTAAATGTTGGCAAGAAACAGGTCAAATGGTGTCTAGAACTCTTTAGGGTGAGTTCATACCATCATTTAGGAACACCCATCTCCAACCACTCTCACTGGGAGTCCCATTTAGGATGACCCTCCCATGTTAAGCATAGTTTTGCTGCCCTTTATCCATACAATAAGGATAACATTTCATTACCCCTATGTTCAAAGTGATTTGAAATCCCAAACCAGCCAGAATGGATCATTTTGGCAAAGCAATTCTATCTGCTGCACACCTACGCAAACGAGGTGTGTCTGCTCAAACACTGTCTGCTCTAGATGTCTTTTCCCACTGCTCACCACTAGATATCAGGAGAGAGCTCATTCAGAGCCTGCTTACTCTGGAGGCTACCAAAAAGAACTCTATAATAATAGGGGATTTTAATTATACCCATATTGACTGGATACATGTCACCTCAGGAAGAGAAGCAGAGATAACATTTCTCAATGGCTTAAATGACTGCTTCTTGGAGCAGCTGGTACAGGAACACACAAGGGGAGAGGCAATTCTTGATTTAGTCCTGAGTGGAGCGCAGGATCAGGTCCAGGAGATATCCATTACAGGACCGCTTGGGAATAGTGACCATAATATAATAACATTTAACATTCCTGTGGTGGGAAGAACACCTCAGCAGTCCAGCACTCTGGTATTTAATTTCAAAAAGGGGAATTACACAAAAATGAGGAGGTTCGTTAAACAGAAATTAAAAGGCACAGTGACTAGAGCCAAATCCCTGCAAGCTGCATAGAAACTTTTTAAAGACATCATAATAGAGGCCCAACTTAAATGTATACCCCAAATTAAAAAGCATAGTGAGAGACCTAAAAAAGAGTTACCGTGGCTTAACCACCTTGTAAAAGAAGCAGTGAGGGACAAAAAGGTATCTTTCAAGAAGTGGAAGTCCAATCCCAGTGAGATAAATAGAAAGGAACATAAACACTGTCAAATCAAGTGTAAAAATGTAATAAGAAAAGCAAAAAAAGATTTTGAGGACCAGCTAGCCAAAAACTCAAAAAGAAATAACAAAATGTTTTTTTAGTACATTAGAAGCAGGAAGCCTGCTAAAAAAACCTGTGGGTCCCCAAGACGAGCGAACTATAAAAGGCGCAGTCAAGGACGATAAAGCCATTGCGGAGAAACTAAATGATTTCTTTGGTTCAGTCTTCACGGCTGAGGACGTTGGGGAGATTCCCAAATCTGCACCGTCCTTTGTGGGTGATGAATCTGAGGAACTGTCCCGGATTGAAGTGTCATTAGAGGAGATTTTGGAACAAATAGAAAAACTTAATGTCAACAAATCTCCGGGCCCGGATGGCATTCATCCAAGGGTTCTGAAAGAACTCAAATGGGAAATTACTGAACTATTATCTGTGGTTTGTAACCTATCCTTTAAATTGGCTTCTGTACCTAATGACTGGAAGGTAGCTAACGTGACACCAATATTTAAAAAGGGCTCTAGAGGTGATCCTGGCAATTACAGACCAGTAAGTCTAACTTCAGTACCGGGCAAATTAGTCGAAACAATAGTAAAGAATAAAATTGTGAGGTACGTAGAAAAACATAATTTGTTGGGAAAAAGTCAACATGGTTTCTGTAAAGGGAAATCATGTCTTGCTAATCTATTAGAGTTCTTTGAAAGGGTTAACAAACATGCAGACAAGGGGAATCCAGTAGATATAGTATACTTAGATTTTCAGAAAGCCTTTGACAAGGTCCCTCACCAAAGGCTCTTGTGTAAATTACATTGCCATGGGATAAGAGGGAAGGTCCTTTCATGGACTGAGAACTGGTTAAAAGACAGGAAATAAAGGGTAGGAATAAATGGTAAATTTTCAGAATGGAGAGGGGTAACTAGTGGTGTCCCCCAAAGGTCAGTCCTGGGACCAGTCCTGTTCAACTTATTCATAAATGATCTGGAGAAAGGGGTAAGCAGTGAGGTGGTAAAGTTTGCAGATGATACCAAACTGTTTAGGATAGTCAAGACAGAAGCAGACTAAGAGGGACTCCAAAAAGATCTCACCAAACTGAGTGATTGGGCAACAAAATGGCAAATGAAATTTAATGTGGATAAGTGTAAAGTAATGCACATTGGGAAAAATAACCCCAACTGTACGTACAGTATGATGGGGGCTAATTTGGCTATGACAAATCAGGAAAGAGATCTTGGACTTATCATGGATAGTTCCCTGAAAACTTCCACACAGTGTGCAGCGGCGGTCAAAAAGGCAAATAGGATGTTAGGAATTATTAAGAAAGGGATAGAAAATAAGACCCAGAATATCTTACTGCCCCTGTATAAAACTATGGTACATCCACATCTTGAATACTGTGTACAGATGTGGTCTCCTCACCTCAAAAAAGATATGTTGGCCTTGGAAAGGGTTCAGAAAAGGGCAACTAAAATGATTAGGGGTTTGGAACGGGTCCCATATGAAGAGAGGTTAAAACGACTGGGATTTTTCAGTTTAGAAAAGAGGAGACTGAGGGGGGATATGATAGAGGTATATAAAATCATGAGTGGTATGGAGAGGGCAAATAAAGAAAAGTTATTTATTAGTTTTCATAATAGAAGAACTAGAGGACACCAAATGAAGTTAATGGGTAGCAGGTTTAAAACAAATAAAAGACAGTTCTTCTTCACACAGCTTATAGTCAACCGGTGGAACTCCTTGCCAGAGGAGGCTGTGAAGGCTAGGACTATAACAGAGTTTAAAGAGAAGCTAGATAATTTCATGGAGGTTAGGTCCATAAAAGGCTATTAGCCAGGGAATAGAAATGGTGTCCCTGGCCTCTGTTTGTCAGAGGCTGGAGAGGGATGGCAGGAGACAAATCACTTGATCATTGTCTTCGGTCCACCCTCTCTGGGGCACCTGGTGCTGGCCACTGTCGGCAGACAGGCTACTGGGCTAGATAGACCTTTGGTCTGACCCAGTACGGCCGTTCTTATGTTCTTATGTTCTTAGGGATGTTAAATATTGGTTAATTCAATAGTCGAGTAAACTCATGAATCCTTATGGGTTACTCGACTATTCTGTAGTCCCCGGGGCCAAGGCCAAGCAGCCAGTGTGCTCCAGCCCTACTTCCAAGAAGCCCCCTGCCACTCTGTGCTGCTGCCTCTGTATCAGAGGCAGCAGTGCAGTGTGCCAGGCAGGAGCTGGTCCACAAGGGGAGTCAGTTTAAAAGCCAGCCCCTGTCCGAGGCGGGGGTGGGGGTTGAGCTCCTGGTCCCAGAACGAGTTGGAACTGAGCTGGGCTGCCTGCCTGCGTGGCTCCTAATACACTTTAAATGCAAAGCTGCGATGGGGTAAGCCCCAGACCCAGTACAAGCCAGAACTCAGCTGGGCTGCTGGCCTGCCTGATTAAAAATGTACTGGCGGTGGGGGGAGAAGGGGTGAGGAAAGCATGTAGTCTATAGCATTAACCTATAAGCTTTGGCGTATTGATTAATTGGTTAATTGACTACATTATTACATTCCTAGCTTACACATGCCTAAAGGGCTTCGCTGGTGAAGGATGCTTTCATGAATTGAAACCTAAATTCCCCAAATACAACAACAAGAGGTTTATTTTGCAACTTTTGTGTTACAAAAATAAGTGTATGCAGTCTGGGGCCCAACATTAGACCATCTGCAGGTCCAAAGTCACCCCAAGTATAACTCCACATGTGTAGAGGGAAAATATAAATAAAGCTAGCAGATTTGAAGTGTGATGCTATCTAGAAAGGAGCACTTGAATCAGAATTTTATTTAGGAATCCAGAGGGACTAGGCTATCACTGACAAGAATAGACATCTTTCTTTCATTGCCCATCTTAATTCACTATGAAGGGGGGAAAACATGATTGTATTCATGGGCTACTGTTATTTTGTGTCAATTGATATTCAGTGTGGCTGCAGTTCATAACTCTGCTTCACAATTCACATTCTTTATTCCTTAAGTGTACTAAATAGATGAATCATTGCCAAGAGCTTTTGCAATTTAAAACATGTTTGTGGCAGAAATGCCAGAATAAATACGACTGTTATTTTCCTTTGAACCCTAATGGGCGTCATCTGTATGGGAGCAGCTAAAAAATTGATAAAGGCAAAAATAGACATTCTTCTATGCCTATATTTGATCCATTGCGGTATATTGCCTCTAAATACTAAATATATGTATGACTGTATAACATTAGGAAACTGATGGCCCGGGTGCATAAAAATCTTTATAGCCATTTATTGGTTTGTGGCTTCTGTAAAAGAGCAGTTGGTTTCAGTCCAGCTCTGAATGGACAAGCATTGTATCATAAAAACCATGGTCCCAATTCACATCTTTATCAGTAGCATCAGCAGAGGATTTGAGATCTTGTTCTTTCATCCATAGAGGTGGCATCCTGAGGTCAGCTATTGAGGCCCAGCTAGCAGACAGTACTGCTGTATGTGATGAGAGAAGGAGGTCAGCCACTGGAAATGCCAAGCTAGAATTTCTCATGAGCCCTAACGTGCAGTCACTTCCCATGCAGATCTCCAGTTCAAGTGAGTGGGAGTTCCAGAAGTTTAGGCTTTGTCTATACTATTCCAGGCTGTCAACCTAAGCTAAATTAATAACAAAGTGAAAAAGTGCATGATGTAGCTGCATCACGGTATCTTCATCATAGTAAGTCAACAGCTGATGCTCTTCTGTCAATTCTGCTTACTTTTCTCATTTTGGTGGAGTACTGGATTCAACGGGAGAGCACTCCATGGTTGATTTATCATGTCCTTTTATGGTGTCCATTTATCATGCCCTTACTTCCACCTATATTACTGGTCAAACTAATTAATGTAGGGTCAGCTGATCTCATATACTGGCATGTTTTCTGATGTCCACGATCACAAAGTATGTCACTCTAAAGCCATACATTCAATTCATGGCTATTCAGTCAAACCTGTGATTTATCTGGGGGCCGGAAGAGAGAAGGAATTGTACATTTGAGAAAATATTTCGTCTAGCAGGAAACTCTCCATACTGGTGATTAATCCCCAGCACCCTATTGAAATTCAGGTGATCTAAGAAATATTAGTATGGGCTTTTGGCAAGAATAAAACTATTGATTTTGCTGTTGTGCAGAAAATATAAACATAACACTGGCTTAACTCAAGGCATTTTTCCCTTTGTTTCAGAAAACTCTGGGTTTTTTCCACTCCCTGTCATTAAGGCAGAATTTCAAAATTGGCTGGCATATGATCAATTAAAACTAATAATTGTTTTTTTTAGAAAAAGAGTCTCAACAGGTTCTTGAAAAGACCAGCTCTTAATTTTCTGTAATACTTTATACAGTCCTCTAAAATTAAATTGCTATTGTCTAAAATAACTATAATAAAGAGCAGGAAAAGGGGCAGAATTAAATATACCAGACTCTGCATCATGGATTAGCAGCAAATGGCAGGATTGATTATACCTAAAGTCTCAATCCTACAATCTGTCATGCTTATGAAGAGCCTTAGCAAATTTAATATGATCCTACCTGTGCAAAATGAATTTCACTACCAGAATCTAAATGCCGGTTTTGAGGAAAAATTCAATTTTTTTTACCAAAGTGTCACCTGATGTTTCAACCAGTTTTCCCCCATTGGTGATAAGGCATGGAGTTCTCTTCGTTCTAAGTGAAACAGCTAATACCTCGTAGAACAAGGCCATAATCTCAGTCCAATCCCCTCTATCTTGGATATTTGCATTCCACTCCAATTGAGCTCACATTTGAGGCTCGTTCCACGTCTTTAGATTAGTTTTAAGAGCAAAAAAAAAAATCACAAATTATTAGTAATGCTATGTAAATTGCTACCAAAATCAATGCAGCAGAACGAAGAAGGAATCTTAAAGGAGCATGCGTGTCTCTCCATTCTAGCTGGGATTTAGCAGAAAAATCAGTGCCAAATAATACATAGCCTGTTACTTCTCAGTGATCTAATGTGAAAAATGAAAGGGTTACTTGTTCAATTATCATTGCTGAAAAGATAAAATAGCATGAGTAAAAAAAAAAAGCCTCACATCAGTGCGGATTTATAGAACCTCTTTCTGTATGAGAAAGAACAAAATACACATATACATTTTCATTTCACAAAATCTAGGAGCTGCTCAGTCATAGACCAGGCCTGCATTCTGCTAGGTGCAAAGAAGTGGTCTTTGTCTCAAACGCTTACCATCTAAGAAAGATCAAGGAAATCAAGGGAGCCGTCAGCCTGCCTGAGTCCCTGAAAGATGAGGGTATAACTTTATGGGGGAGCTGCTCTGTTGAATGAGGGGCAGCATGAGAGAAAGCACACAAGTGCTTCTTTGAAAATGTTATGAGTGGGCAATAGAAGTTGGCAACAGGCGGGAGCTGGCATTGATGCTGAATGAGAGATGACAGGTAAGACAGGTGGGGTTAGGTCATGAAGGACCTTGGAAACGAAGACTGGCAACTTATGTTTGACACAATAGAGGCAGTGTTGGGATGCCAAAAGTGGGGTAACATGGTGAAAAGTGATTAGTAAAGTGGATGGTCTGTGCAGCAATGTATTGAATTGCTATGGTCAGGACAAGACTGCATTTGTCAAGGCCAGAGAAAAGCAGGTTGCAAGAATTGAGACAAGATGATCCAAGTCCGGGTGAGAACTTTAGCTGTGTGGATGGAGAGGAAAGGCTATACTGGAGGTTCTGTACAGAAAAAATCTGCAAGATTTGGACAAAGTCTAGATATGAGGACATGAAATCTTTAATTTTTTCCATCTCAGACAACATTTCAAAATATAGATTTTTAATGATGCAGTCTTAAACTTGACACACCTTAAAGGACCCTGATTTTCAAAACACAATAAGGCATTTGACCTTTGAAAATAAGATCTCTTAACAGTGCTTAAAGTTGGTCACCCAAAATCACTAGTCACTTTTGAAAGCGTTGCTCAAAACCTCATTTAATTAAAATCTATTAATATTACGTGCCCAATGAAAAAAAGAGCAGACAGTCTAATAATTGTACTGGGTGCTGTCCCACTCTTAAAATTACATAAGTCCTGACTAGCATAGCAGCAGCAGATATTAAATGCCTTTCAGAATTTGGTCCATATTCTTATTACATATATTTGATATAAGCATCTTAGAAATTACCGAACATATCCAAACACCTTCCTCATCCATATTCCTCCTTTCCCCATGGTGTGTCGGTAGAGAGGAACCCGGAACATCCAGCCTAAAAAGGGTGAGTCTCAACCACTGAGGCTAAAGGAGTAACTCCATTTCCTGTCAGCTATAGTAGAGGCGTATCTACCAACCAGACCAACCAACAAAGAGGCACTCAATTCCACTCTCATAGAAGACTGGCCCTTGGGCACACTGGGAAAGGACATTGATAAAGCAAGCCAAAAGCATGAGACTGCATGCAGCAACACCATTTACACATAGCTAGGCAACCACACATGTACTATACCAAACTTGGAGTTTGACCCCAGAGGTCGCTGCTGCTCAGTGATGTGGTTGGGCTTAGTTAGCTACTTTTTGGAAAGTGCTCAGGAACTTTGTACTCAAGGCCCTATTCAAGAAAAATATATTAATTCTTAACTCCTACTGACTTGAATTATTGCACAAATGCTGCACCAGAACAAGAAGTATAGTGATACTTTGGCACTGCAAACAGCATGAGCTAAAAATGAAGATGAGCTTTATTTTGAATTCTTTAGTTCTTGTTCAAATGTGTCTTACCTCCTTGGTTTTTACCTCAGCTCACTGGGGGTATGTCTACACTAGCCCCCTAGTTCGAACTAGGGAGGCTAATGTAGGCATTCGAAGTTGCAAATGAAGCCCGGGATTTAAGTATCCCATGCTTCATTTGCATCTTCCCGGGCACCGCCATTTTTAAATGTCCCTTAGTTTGAACTCCATGCCCGCGGCTACACGCGGCACGGAGTAGGTAGTTCGAATTAGGATCTCTAATTCGAACTACCATTACTCCTCGTGGAACGAGGTGTACTGGTAGTTCGAATTAGAGATCCTAATTCGAACTACCTAGTCCGTGCCGCGTGTAGCTGCGGGCCCGGAGTTCGGACTAAGGGACATTTAAAAATGGCGGCGCCCGGGAAGATGCAAATGAAGCCCGGGATATTTAAATCCCGGGCTTCATTTGCAACTTTGAATGCCTACATTAGCCTCCCTAGTTCGAACTAGGGGGCTAATGTAGACATACCCTGGGTCCAATTCAGATTGCCTGGACACCATTTTAAAACCAGTCTATGGCATTATATCAGCATAAAACCAGTTTAGGTCTCAAAAAATTGTTTTCTTTAGTGAGAGGAAAGCTGGGTCAGTGCTTACCAACTAACAGCAGTCTTATTCTTTCAAGGTTGGTGCCTCCTAGAAAGTTAGCTATGAAAATATGGCAAATGACCATTGTGCCTCAGGGAATTTCAGTTACTACCACGGCAGCAGAGAAGGTGCCACTTTTCATAGCAGGCCAACAATATTTAGCCTTGAGAGGGAACCAATCATATTCCGAGTCCGTGTTTCCTACTTAAAGATTATATGGATGAAAAGCTTACACCTATATGCTGCATCACTTAATGGCACAGCACTGAAGGTACAAGACTGAGAAACCCCCTAGGAAAATCTTCCTACTGAGAGAGAGAGATGTACAAATCAATGTCAGGAGCCCCAGTTCTCACAGCAGATGTTTTCCACTTTAAAAAGATGCTTCTCTACTACCCCAGTTTTTATGAGACAAAAGGTTGACTCTGGATGTCTCAAAAGAGAAACTACTGCAGGATAAAGTGCACATGACCTTAATGCAGATTGGCAATGTAAGACTACCCTTATTTTCACAAGTGAAAAAGATTAATGGAGTACAAGCATGAGTGAAGTTTAGCAAACTGTACTGTGTGTTGGAAAATACAATTTGTGATCTGTAGATGGGAAAGAGAAGAAGAGAAAATACATATCACAGTGCATCTGGGCTACAAAAAGAGCCAAAAAATTCTGATCTGGCTTTAAAACAAAACCAACCACACAAAAACTCAATGGTTCTCCTCTACCAGTCTGTCTGTAGGGGCTTCACATCCTTTCTATGGACAATGTATCGGTATCTCTAATGGTGATTAGTGGCAACATCCAGCAGAAATTTAAATGTTAAATTCTCTCTACATGTGATCCATAGGCTAGTACACAGTTTGGAGTGAAAACCTCTCTTGAGTTCTTGTCTCCTCTCTCAGGAGCAGACTCTGTAGTGGTATGAAGAGGGCTGGGGGGAACCCAGGCCTGCCCACTGCTCCAGGTTCCAGCCCAGGGACCATAAGGCAGAGACAACAAACAGGGTTTCTTCCATTCTCCATCTGGTAGCTTCTTCCTTGGGCTACTTCTCCAGATGATCCTTCCCAGTACCTTTCCTCTGATATATGAGCAAGTTTGTCCTGCTCCTCCTCAGCTCTCACTCACAACATCTCTCACACTCAGATCTTGGGCTACTACTGCCCTCCCTGCAGATCTTATAAACAAGCCTCAGCAGGCCTTAATGGGCTGCAGGTGCTCTGATTAGCCTGCTGCTTCCAGCAAGCTCTTAATTGGCCCTAGGTATCTGCTTTATTATGCTGCACTTGTCTCAGTCCTGGTTACCCAGGAAAGAGGAAGCTGCTCACTCAGAGCCCAGCTTCCCTTCCCTTCCTTAGTGTGCAGCAGCCAGGTGGTCTGGGTCTGCACATACTAATGTGTAGTAGGGTTCTGGTCCGTCAGTGGAGTCCAGAGGCACTACTGCATCACAAATAACCACACAGTCCCTAGATCTGCACTGTGCCCAGAAAGTCTTCCTTGCTCTCTTCTTGCTTTTCTGTGAAGCAGTTTACTTACCCTATGTACCCCGCTACTTTGGCTAGTGGGAGGAAAGAAATCAGGGCTCCTTCTACTCCATACCCCTCTCTGATGCCTCCTTGCCCACTGCAGGGGGCACAGATGAGAAGTCCCTGCTCTCAACACCATATCTCAAGCTTTAACCTGAACCTCACTTCTCAGCATGGCAGCCTAAGGGACTCCACCGTGTTTCTGCTCATAACAGAAATCTGTCTGTCTGCACATTTCTCTCCTAGACATTTCTGCACAACTCTTATTGCTTCTTCTGGACATCAGCAGAGGAATGTGCATTGCAATGGGGGTTTCCTCCCCATTGGTGTATACAAGTGACACAGCTGTAGGAGATGTATGGATGCTTAGCCTCTGGCTAATGTAGCATTTTCCATCCAAAGTGCATTTCGTGCAGCACAACAGCATGGCAAGGCTAAAATACCATGCTGCAAATTTGAGTTTGGAACCCAAAGTCCCAGGATATGAAGATCCAGGGAAGTGGTTAGGGTGCAAAACAAATTGTGCTATTAAATAAATCAGTTTATCTGACAGCCAGTTCCTTCCTCCCCTTAGCCAACTCACTGCACCAAAGAAAGTCAAGCTGACAAGAATGAGAAAGTTTGAAGTGTGGGTTAGACCCACTTCTGCTGGTGGCAGTGTAATGCTAGCTGTGAAGGTCCCCCAACATCTCTGGGAACCTAAATTAGGCCAGGAAAAACCACTGTCCGATTAAGTGGCTCATTTAATAGTTTAATAGAGTGACAGGAATTACTTCAATGCTGCTTATTATAGACTGAACCTCTCAAGTCTGGCATTCCCTGGTCCGGTATGATTTTAGTTAGCCATATGTCCACTTTTCATGGGTGTGGCCAAGTTTCCCATACTCCCATAAAGTTTGTTTACAGCCTACAGTCCTGGCTCTCAGTGTTCCATGCTGCTATTTAGTTTGAATTCACCCCTAAATGCTTTCAGAGGATATGTCTACACTACAGAGTTTTGCTGGGAAAAGGCCGATTTTCCGACAAAACCTGCGTTACATCCACATTGCAATTGCGTTCTTCCACAAGTAAATTGAAAGAACAGAGGATTTTTTCCAGCACTGGCAATCCTCTTTCTACGAGGAAGAAGCCTTTCCCCAAAAGAGCTCTTTCAGAAAAAGGCGTGTGTGGACGGAGAGGAGGTTTTTTTCTGGAAGAAGAGGCCTCCAGGAAATAACGCAGGTGCCCTGGTGGCCACTCTGTCCAAAGTAATCAGGACTCTATAGTTCCTGTCTCCTGGCCCCTCTTAAAGATGCAGGCACCCTGGACAAGCCTTGTGGCAGAAAGACAGCTGAGAGCAACACCTCACCGCGTGGCTCTCCCTGCCACAGGCGTGGCCAGCCATGGCAGAGCCTCAAGTCCCCTGCAAGCCTCCTGGCCCTCACAGGGAGCAGCCCCAAGGGTTCCAAGACCCACCCAGGGGGACCAAGAGGCGCACACCCTCCTGGTCTGGAGCGGAGATCCTGTCCCTCCTTGAGCTGTGGGGCGAGGAGGAGACATTGCAGGATCTTTGTCCCAAGTGCCGAAATGCTGACATATTCGAGCACATAGCTGAGTCCCTGGTGAAGCGCAGACACCCACCCTGGACCTTGGAACAGGTTCGGAGTAAGGTAAAAGAGCTCCATCAGGGATATGTCTGGGACAGAGAGTGCTCAGGGGCAGGACCCCATACCTGCTCCTATTACCAAGAGCTTCACCAAATCCTGTGGGGTGGGGAAACGTCTTCCCCACCAATTGTCATGGACTCTGGCCTTGAGACCTCCATGGTCACCTGGCTGGAAGTCATGGCAGAGAACGAGCAGGAGGACTTGGGCCAGTTGGAGGAGGAGGAGGAGACCTTCACCCTGTCCCTGGAGCTGGTGCCAGTCAGGCAGGATGCCAGGAAGGGATCTTCAGGTGAGTGGTCTTTGGTTTGTCACACACACAGGGCGGGGGAGGTGGGTGCACAGAGGGTGCAGGCATGACCCCAGACACCTTGAGGAGTGCCACACACAGCATGCAGGCATGCCTGCCATGCGAGGGACCACCCGATCCCACAGGTAGCGCTGCGTGCTGCAGGTGCGTGTGCAGACACCAGGGAGGGCCCAGCTCCTCTGCCACACATGGGGGATCCCACTGTAGCTGGACACTTCCCTTGCCTGCTTGTCCGTGGTCCGGGGGGTGGAGTGGGGGGTGTTGGGAAGCAGGCAGCACGGTCCCTGGGCACCTCAGGGCCCCTATGAGGCATGGCCCGCTGTGCAGGCCACACATGGCCTTGCTCCAGGGACATCCCCCTCCTCTGCCCCGAGGACTATTGGCCGCTGCCCACAGAGGAGGGCACATCCTCAGGGACAGTGTCTGCATAGATGACTGACCGCCTCTCCCTCTTGTGTTCTCCACAGCCAGACCAGTCGGGACTGAGGGGTGAGCCACACCACCACAGCCACCCGCCAGACCCAAAAGCATGCCACGGTCCAGGAAGACCTCATGTGCCAGCATTTTAGCATCCTGCATGACATGCAGCAGACCCTGACCCACAAGATACGTGACAACACTGAGTGGCGGAACCACGCATGGGACCAGCTCATGCAGCAGTGTGATAACATGTGTGCTGTCATGTCATGCACAATGTCACACCCTCCTGCTGCTCTTGGCTTACACCCTCCTGCTCCCCCTGCTATGCTAATCCCTCCTCTGCCTGCCCCTCATGCTCTCTCCCCAGGTGAGGCCCATGCCCCTTCCCCAAGAGATGACCATGCACCCTCCCCCTAGACTCTCTGCCATCCCTGATCCCCCTCCAACCCTCCCTCTTAACCATCCACCTGTGTTCCCCGGACCCACCTGACCCCAACTCCGATGAGGTTCCCGCTCCTGAGAAGGCACATCTAGCTGTCCCCGTCCCCTTCCAGGTTATCTGCCCCCTTCACCTGCATACCCTTTTTTTAATGTAATATAAATACAGAGTTCTTTTTGTTCAAAATCAAACAGGTGTTTTTATTGAGAGGTCAGTGAAGGGGCAAACGGAGGGGTTGTAGTGGGGAAGGGATAGGGCAGCAAGCCAGAGGCCCCTGTTGGGGAGGCCCTGGGGAGAGTTACTGAGGTGTTTGAGAGAACCTCTCCCTCAAGGCCTTCCAGATGCACACCCCAGCCTGATGGGCCTGGCTTTTGGCAGCTGTCCACAGCTGCTGGAAGGCTTGCCCCTCACTACCAGTGTCTGCCCCCCACCCCAGGAGGAAGGCCTCCCCCTTCCTTTCTACAATGTTGTGGAGGACACTACATGCCGTGACCACCTTGGGGATGTTGTGCTCCCGCATGTCGAGGCGGGTCAGCAAGCACCTGAACCATGCGTTGAGGTACACAAAGGTGCACACAGCTTGGATTCAGGCCTAGATGAGGTGAGCATTAATTTGGTCCCTGCTGGGGTGGATGGCTTCATTAGACACAGCATCAGGGGGTAAGCCACATCCCCTATGATGCACAATGGCATCTGCACGTCCCCAACTGCAAAGTCATGGTGAGGGAAGAATGTGTCTGCTGCCAGCTTCTCGTACAGGCTAGAATTCCTGAATATGCGGGCATCGTGTGTCCTGCCTGACCACCTGTCAAAAATGTCTGTCAAGTGTCCACAGTGGTCAACCAGGGCCAGCAGCACCATCGAGAAGTAGCCCTTGCGATTGACGTATTGAGCTGTTCAATGTTCCCGTGCACAGATCGGCATGTGGGTCCCATCAATTACTCCACCACAGTTTGTGAACCTCAGGGCAGCAAATCTGGTCACAGTGGGGTCCAGGTCTCCCATGTGGGTGACCCTGCACAGCAGGATGGAGTTGATGGCCCTCACCACCTGCAGAAAGAGACAAAGAAAAACACAAAACAGAGAATGAGAAAGGGAGTGCTTGAGCCCTTGGGAGGTGCCCGTCCCCCTCCAACCTCTTCAAACATTCCAGGAGTCACCTCCTATGAGGCCGCCACCCCAGTAGCAGAGCAGTGTGAAGACGGGGCAGCACAAACCCCTGGGGACAGGGCTTCCCCACAGCCCCACTCCACCCCCAACAGCTCCCAACCTCCCCTTTCCCAAGGGTCCCCCTTTTCCAGTACTCTCCCCCCCCACCACAGGGACTGCAACCCCAGAGTGCCTTATCGCCATGAGGTGGGCCCTGACGGTGGACTTCCTCATGCCAAACTGGTGGCCCACCAACCGGTAGCTGTCAGAGATGGTGAGCTTCCAGAGGGCAATTGTGACCCACTTCTCCAGGGGGATGGCGGGTCGCAGGTGCGTGTCATGTCTCCGGAGGGTGGGGGTGAGCCAGGCACACAGCTCCAAAAAGGTGGCCTTCTGCATGAGGAATTTTTTGAGCCACTTCTGGTTGTCCCACCGCTCCATGACCAGCCAGTCCACCAGTGCAAACTGGTGTCGAGGCTTGAAAAATACCTCTCCACAGTGGGGTGCATTTGTCAGAGTGTAGCTCCCACACCCAGAGAGAGGATCCCCAGAATGAGCTCAGTGTCCAGTTCATGCAGGACAAGAAAGGCAGCTGACACAAAGTGCTGCAAAAACTACAGCATGGCCGTGTGGGGCCATTGCATGCCCAGGGGCAGCTCTGGCTCCATGGCACAAAGGAAAAAGCTGTGACATCCACAAAAGCAGGGCAATCACAAAAGCAGAGCAACCACAGCAGGCACTGTGAGAGCTTTGCTGTCCATTGAAAAGGTAGCAAGCATGCAGCAGAAGCAGAGAAACGGCTGTCCAGGGGGATCCCTTTAAGTGTGTGTCTCTGGAAGGCTCCGGCACCAGTACTCGGAAGCAACTGGTGACCTAAAGCCCTGCCTGAAGTGCTTCCACGAGGCCTTTCATGCAAGAGAGCGTCCAATCAGTCTGGACGCTCTCTTTCGCAAAAGCAGATTGTTTTTTCAATGCGCTTTTTCAATGCACTCTCTTTCGGAAGAAGTTTTTTTCGGAAGATCTCTTCTGAAAAAAGCTTCTTCCAAAAGAAACCTGCAATCTAGACATAGCCTAAGAGCCCGGTAAACAGTGGAAGTGTTGGTAAGACTGCTAGAAAATATTGACCTTGTGTGGTCTGGCAAATTCTCTGGTTTGACAATTTATTTAAGATAAATTGTCATGAAACTAGCATACCTACTCTGAAGAGACTTTTGGCCCTGATCCAGCATTTGGATCCATAGATGCACAAAGTTCCACTGATGTTAAGTTTCAGGATCTGGGCCAATATTTGTAAGAAAATATACATGTGAATATGTATTTCTCTGTTTTGACTTAAAGGCAAAAGAACAACTCTTTTAAACAGCCTTTAATAGGCTGGAGCTCTTAATTCATAAAGTGGAAAGAAAAATTACTTTGTAAGCCCTTATCCACAGAAAAGAGATCCTCTCATGCAAATGTAATTATCATGTTTAATCCACTGAAGATTGATTGTGAGCATGGCCTTTTCATCAGCAGATTGTAAACTGGTGAAAAATGGACCTTTGGTTTTAAATTGCAGATAAAAGTCAAACATGCCAAGCATTTGGGAAGATGCAAAACTATCAATCATCCTCCATGCTTCCAAATCTGGTTAATTGCTTTCAGAACCATTTTACCATTATGGAACAAATCAGACCTAAATAGTATCTATTGGCAGTGCATCTAAAATACAGCAATGTACTGCAGAATCCCTTGGAGTACTGGGAATACTGAGTTTTACTTAATTGTAAATAAAGTAAATTTCACTTAACTGTAGGATGCAGCAATTCCAAGTATTACCTAGGGAAGATGACACAACAGCTGAAAAGTAATCACAGTTTGGTTTCCAGTAAGAATGTTTTTCTCCTTCCGATGACCATGGATCTAGAGATGGCCCTCGTGTCTTCTTCCTAAAAGATTAGAGGTAGATCCATGAGCATTTTTACCTAGGAAAAAGTGAAATTCTATTTCAATCACTCTTGCTTTCCCTTTATTAATATTGTTTACTTATTTGCATTATCATAGTGTCTAGGGGCTCAACCCATAGACCAGGATCCTACTGTGACCAGTGCTTTAAAATCTCATGAGTTTGAATAACCGCATTGGAGTATCTCAAGTGCTTGAATATTCATTGAATGCGTTCTACTCCATTTGCCCTCTCTCTCTTCAAGGAGACATCATACAACTGTGGTTACGTAAGACACTATGTGGCAGACCAAGACCAGGTGAAATTCCATGGCCTGGTAGAATAAAATCTACAGCCTCCTCCAAAACCACAGTAAGCAAATATCAAACACATTTCCATTAGTTCTTGTCAGTTCTTGGCCTCTGCCACACATCTGGACAATTCTGATTCCATTCATAGCGGGACTAATATGCATACACACAATCCAATTCAAGACATTTTTATAGTCAACAGTGTCTTTTAGCATAGAGAGATACACACTTTACAAGGAAACAGAGACAAGAGTATTTAGCCAGGAGTTTTCATTGTACATGGCAGCTTGATGGGCATTTTATTTTTACGTGTGCCTGGTTGCTATAAGTAAGTGTTTATCTTTCAGGAGTTCTCATTAATCAGGTGACTGCAGCTGTGTTTAAAGTGATTTCATTTCAAAACAAGAGCTGTTTATTCTCACTTCATTTTTTTAAATGTAAAAGTGACTTCTGTGCTGAATATATATCAACAGATGACCATTATATAAAGCAATGGCTGCAAGATAATAGTTTTATTACATTCCACTAACTTTTCTTCTAAACCTGCAGTTATCTTAACACCATATCTTATGACTCTGAAGATTGTAGGAGATACTACATTGGTGGCCTTTTGAATAAAAATGACTGAATTATTCAAACTCAGTAGGTTCAATTCCTGGCCAATGGAATACTTAGTGTCCACATATCAGATGTTAGTCATTTCTCTTGATATACAACTAGAAAGCAATAAAACACTATAATGACCAGGCCCATATAAACCCCGTAATAGTACAGCATACATCCTGTGTGTGTTCAGTTGTAGTGGAAGCTCAGTCTATCAAGTAAATATTTGTCACCTCTTTGTAATATACACAAGGTCAGAGGGATGCCAAAATTGAGCGAAATTAAATGTACTCTTAAAAATACCACCCCCCAGTCTTTTGATTAAAATCAAAATATAATTGAAATCCATGGAATTAAGAGACTGTTTTTTAATATAAAAAAATGATAAAAAGAGAGGGGGATAGTTTCAAGTTTTGGTGTCATTGGCAAGGACCAAAAGTGAACCCTTGCAGGACAGGTCCTTGGAAAGGTGCACATAAAACAGTGGTGGGCAACAACAGTCCATGGGCTAGTTGCAGTTCAACAAGCTTAGCTGTTGGAGAGCTGCCGCTGGTATATTTACCTGTGGGTCTGAGTGCTTTCAGTACCCATTGTCCACGGATTACCGTTCCCTGCCAATGGAAGCTGCAGGAAGTGATGCGCTGGTCTACGACCAACAGGGGCTGTCTGCAGAGGTGCAGGTAAATATAGCAGTGGTGGCCAACTGGGGGCTAACCCTGGGGAATAACTGCTGTCTTATTGCCCACCCGTGGTATAAAACCAACCTGCTGATAGGAGCCAGATACCAGTTTAATGGAATGAACCAATTAATCTCCTTTTCTAATAGCTGCTGAAATCTAACCTCTTACATAACCCCACTTCTCTACCCCCCATACTCTCCATCTCTTGAACTCTGATGCTGTGTCTTGTTCAGTGTTAAGTCTGCCATACTTTGCAATCTACACAGATGCACTATTGCATCAGTGCATAATCCCATTAACTTCAAAGGGAATCCAGGTGGACACAGCTACAGCTGGTGTGGATCACAACATATAAGCAGGGCCTTTTGGATTACAAGCGCTGTAGCACAGGGAACATGCGACACTCCATGTGTTTGTAAAACCCAATATAAATTTAGGGCATTTTATTAATGCCAAGAATTAGCAGTGCAGAAGCAAAATGTCCATTATCATTTTATCAAGATACAGCAAAACTGCCATGGCCAAATTATCTGGTAGCATGACAGATTGTCAGGACTCAGTGGAGCTAGTCCTATGCCAATGACTCACTGCACGACCTTGGACAAGTCACCCGAATCCAGCATTTTCAATGGTGTTTTGGTTTTACTACATTCTACTCTATGAACGGTCCCTCTCCCATGCAATCCCATCTCATTTAATGACAAGACAGCAGGATTTTGCCCCTATTTAAAAACATCCTAATGCAGAGTGACTTAAAAAGCAAAGAGTTCTATCTTTGCCTAAAATATCTTAAAAGATCCTGCTGCCATTAAGTTAGTGGAATGAAATCTGGAAGCATAAAGATCAGGTTTCAACTGAAATGTGAAAGGTTCAGTTCATTTACTAATAAAAGTTCCCTCTGAGGGCTGGAAAATATTCATTTTAACTCCATCTTTACACTAACATGCTTAAAGCAGACACACACTAATTATAAGGATTCTTTTCCCTTCACTTTGTTGTATAGTTTTTCAATATTAATGGACTGAGAAGCCAGTAGAACTATTCATCATCAGTGCACCTGATAAATATTTAAATGGAATATTCAGAAGGTTCAATAGTTCCTCTATTCTAAATACAAGGATCATTCAGATGCTGAAACTTCTGGTATAATTGGGACCGCCAGCCTGCTGGACGGTATTTCAGCAGAGCATAAAGTGATAGAAAACCTCACTTAATAAATAGCATAAAGGCTCTTGTGAGAAGCTGTGAAAGTTTTATACAACTCCGATTGGCAGGCTTGCTGCAGTAGGTAATGATACTACTTTGTACCTAAAGTGCCTTCCCAACATAATTAAGCATGTTAGTGTAAAGATGGAGTTAAAATGAATATTTTCCAGCCCTCAGAGGGAACTGGACCTGACATCTGGGGAAAGAACTATTGTAGTTTTGAAGGTGTTCATTGGAATGATGTCCCTGGTACTCAGTCCAGCAAACTCATTGCATGTTTAAGCCAGAGATACATCCGTGGGCATTAAAGGCCAGTACAACAACATGGTCCATCACTTAACTCTCAGGCTGTTGGAATTTATTATGAATGATGGCCACTTAACACTGGAATGAGCAATAACATAGCAATATAGTTGTAGAAATTAACAAACAACCCCTAAATTCTTTAGGTAAGACAGTCAGTCCTTGTATTTCCTGCTAGCGAGGAAGTGACTCAGTTTAAAAATGTTTTGACATGGCTAAAAGGAGGTGGTTTCCTATCTTTATTTATTTTGTGTCCTTTCTCCCATCTCATTTAATGACAAGACAGCAGGATTTTGCCCCTATTTAAAAACATCCTAATGCAGAGTGACTTAAAAAGCAAAGAGTTCTATCTTTGCCTAAAATATCTTAAAAGATCCTGCTGCCATTAAGTTAGTGGAATGAAATCTGGAAGCATAAAGATCAGGTTTCAACTGAAATGTGAAAGGTTCAGCTCATTTACTAATAAAAGTTCCTTGTGAGATAGTTAAGTATTATTGGACTCCATTAAAAGATGGCTTCTCAGATGCTCACAGAGTTTAAGAGTCAGTTTTTCAAAGGTCCCTGAGATATCAGGCTTCTAAGTTCCGTTTCCATAGATGACAGGCTCCTAAGTCACTTACAGCAGCATTTTCAGAATTGCCCAAGGCCCAGATTTGAAAAGATATTTAGGCACTGCTGCACTTCCTTTGTGTTTTCACTCCCCCCACCCTTCTCTCCATTTGAGACGCTCAATGCCTGCTACAAAGAGGGTCATATTATTCCACTTAACTGAGCTTCTCATTAATTCACAGATGGGGGGGTGGGGAGGTGTCAAGCCAGGTATCTCTGACTATATTTCTGTCCCTGCCTCCTCCTATTCCCTTATTTATTATTTGGTACCCATAACATTTGGCAGAAGTGCAATCACTCAGTTGTCTTTATAATGTGGAAAATGAAAAGTGCATCAGAGATGAAACAAACACCTTCAAGCTGTTTAGAATATGAGAAATATTTATGCTGGAGGAAGAGATCATCTGCATTTGTTTCCAAAGATAAGCTAATGGGCGGGCCAGCCAAATATTTCAGGATCATTTTTAAGTGCCAATTGTTTTATGCTTCCATTCTGCTAGTGTGAAAAATAATTGACTGAGGCCCTAGATCCATAAGACAACAATCAGAAACATTTCCTACACAGAAAATAAGATTATAGAAGTAGAATTAAAATGGGTTTTATCTTTACTTCATTGGTAACTTTTCGATCCATGAACTCTCTTAACACTCTCCAGACTGTTGAGGAGTTGATGGTTTTAAATGATCACCAACTGATGGGGATGAGATCTTCACCGAATAAGATAATGTACATGTATTCTGATATTGTAGGGTATAATCCAGATCAGTGAGGTTAAGTGTCACTCTTACCTGGAACCTTGGGTGCTTCAAAATGCAGATCTCACAAGCAGTCATACAGCATGCAGGTCACATCCTTAGTGTTGGTGCATAACCACAGCCCTGGTCCAGCAACTCACCAGCCACACTCTATCTTCCAGCAGCCGTGGTAACTACTTACAGGGTAACACAGTCTTAGTCTCAATTTCCCATCCAAAACATGTATTCTGGACAGTCCAGATATATTAGGTTCATTGCCTCTCTAAGGAGATTAATATACATGGCCTGCTACTCTAAGAAGGTATGTCTACACTAGCCTCCTAGTTCGAACTAGGGAGGCTAATGAGGGCGACTGAAATTGCAAATGAAGTGCAGGATTTAAATATCCTGCGCTTCATTAACATGTTCCCAGGCAGTCGCCATTTTGGAAATCGACTAGCCCGGAAGAACTGCCCGCATCTACACGCGGCAGTGAAATGGGAGTTCGAAGTAAAGCCCTAACTCGAATTAGCTGTTATTCCTCCTGGAATGAGGCTGAACAGCTAATTTGAATTAAGGGGTTTATTTTGAACTCCCGTTTCACTGTGCATGTAGACGCGGGCAGTTCTTCTGGGCTAGTCAATTTCCAAAAATGGCGACCACCCGGGAACATGCTAATGAAGCGCGGGATATTTAAATCCCATGCTTCATTTGCATTTTCGTCGCCCTCATTAGCCTCCCTAGTTCGAACTAGGGGGCTAGTATAGACATACTCAGACTTAGTCTACACTAGACCAGGCAGGTTGGCTTCAAGTATACCATCCAACTATGCAAAATACCTTAAGCCGAGCCACCGCAGCATCTACACTGCAGAAGCTGGTGGGAGTACATGCTCCCATTGGCTTCTTTTACTCCTCACAAAATGTGCAGTACGGGATGCTGGTGGGGTCTGCCCTCAGAATTCGATTTGGGTGTCTACACTGGACCCACTAAATCAAATGCTAAAAGATTAACCTCCAGAGGGTCAATCTTCTCCATAATGTAGACAAGCCCTAAATGGAATTACCCACTGAGTTCACAACATTGGATAGATTTTGATTAAAGATCAAAACTCATCTTATGTAACTACAAAGAGACAGATTTTAAGTGAGTTCATATAGAAGGCATTAAAGTGAGAAATGGTCATGAGAAAAATAAAGATAAAACACTTCCTAGAACTGACATTAACTAGCTTAAGTTTAAACTGACATTCTTACTGCAGGCTCCCAGTAACATTGTTGGCCATCTCACAGGCCAGGATCTGCTCCCAAAGTACAACAGCTGCTTCATTTGTTTTCTTTGGTGAAAGAGCATAATAGGGAGTGATAACTTGTCGTAATTTTGTCCTCCATTTTTATAGTCATCCTTGAAATACATTTTCCTGAGACAGAGGTGAGCACAAGGCAGGGACAAAAAGCAGACAGACCTGCCCCTCTGCCCCCTCAAACCAGCAGGGGCACAGAACTCCTCCAGGGCTAGGAGAGTGAGCTAGCTCTGGGTTGGGGTGGGGATACAGCTCCTCTAACCCTGGGCTGCAGGGGGCTCCAACTCCTCCAGCTACCAAGGGAGCGTGAGCGTCACCAACCCCAGGGGTGGAACCAGGTCCTCTGGAGCCATGGTGGGAACAGCAGCTCCTCCAGCCACAGGAAATGCAGAAAGTGCCCCTCCAAAAAGAGCCAAATTTTTATTCCTCTAACTGCTCCTCAATAAAGTTCATTCCTGCTGTGGGGACAAAGGAAAGGAGTCTGGTGATGGTAGAGGCTCCATGCTGTTGGTTGCCAAGAGGCAGATCTTTTTCTTGCTGCCCCCTTGCTTGCAAAGAATGGATAAGTGAAAAGATAGGTGATGGCCCATCTGCTTTGATGACACCTGGCGAGAGGCATCAGCTTGTCCTTAGTCTTTGAGAAACAGTTTTATCCATTTCCAAGACTGGTAAACATACCCCTGTCAATATGTCACTTATTCATAGCTTTACATATAAGGTTGCTACATTTATTTCACCAGCATATTGTTGACCTTCAATGTTTTAGTTTTAAAGCAATACCTTACCAGGCATATTTTGTACAAACACTCCCAGAAGGGTATACGGGGGTGTGAATTCAAGGGTGCATTTGATCACATGTACATTACAACGACCATCTTTTTGTTCTGTGTTTGTTCAGCACCCAACACAGTGGTGTCCTGATCTGTGACTGGGGCTCTGTGGCGGTACCACAATAAAAATAACTCACCATCACACATATGCTCAGTTACTCTAGTGGTCTCGTTCAGTGTTTCCTCTAATTTTCCATGCATGTGCAGAATAAATTTTGTTTTGTGCACCAAGGCATGTGTGCACAACAGATGCTGCCAACTGTGGGCACTCTGCTAATCAACTGGGTGGCATTTGAATCTCTTCTGGGTGGCTGCCCAAGTGCTCAGCTTACAGGGAATGCTGGTCTGCTTCAAAGTGTACTAAGTCAATGGAAAACCTACCATCTGTCTCAGCGAGCTGGGAATCAGGCCCCTAACAGATGAGGTTTTTCCACCAAAGGAAACTAACAAAGTTTGATGCCCAATTCCCATTGAAATTCCTTTTATCTTCTTTTGAAAATCTCAGCGTATGTGTGCCCTCCAGTTCATCCTCATTTCAGTGAGTCCCTCACTGCATTTCCACATTATTGCCCATCTCCATCAGATCTCTGGACATTTTAAAATGTATTTTTTTACTGCAATAAATTAAATTTCTTTTATTCCTCCATACGGTTACTGGCTCAAGATGGAGCTGAATTGGAAAGAAAAAAATGATAATACATTAGAAGAGGAAAGGGAAGTATTCTAATGATTACTTCTCTGTCCACTGTTTTACGGTGCTTTCATGGCCCTTAATGGGCCATTTTATCATGATATGTAAGGCACTCATATTAAATTGTTGACCTAATTTTTGATACTTTGCTACGAAGTCTCTCTGCCCTTAAGATAACAAGCTCTCCGTTGATATGGGTTGGAAGAATAATACACTGAACATTGGCCAAGCTCAGCTCTTTGTCTGGCAGACATGCTATCAGCTATATGGGAGATTGAGTGTGCTCACACAAACAGAGTGAAGGCAAGCATAATTAAATATGTAGCACCTATTTTTGAACACATTGAAAAAGGAGACAATTGAGGGGAAAAGCTGAGCGAGAGATTCAATTATGTGAGAGCTGGACCAGTGAAGCGTAAAGTTTGGACTTGGTCTGGCTGAATCCTCATATGTCAGGGCAATTCTAGTCCACGGTTTTGGTTGCCTCATTATTGAGAAAGGAGTTAGGAGCAAAATCTGGATCATGCCAGGATTGGAAATTGCCTGGGGTTCAGAGAGCTGGAGGAGAGGGCAGAGTGGTCCTACCCATGGGCATCAGCTGTTGAGAAAATAAAAAATGGGGAGAAAGGACACAAAATAAATAAAGATAGGAAACCACCTCCTTTTAGCCATGTCAAAACATTTTTAAACTGAGTCACTTCCTCGCTAGCAGGAAATACAAGGACTGACTGTCTTATCTAAAGAATTTAGGGGTTGTTTGTTAATTTCTACAACTATATTGCTATGTTATTGCTCATTCCAGTGTTAAGTGGCCATCATTCATAATAAATTCCAACAGCCTGAGAGTTAAGTGATGGACCATGTTGTTGTACTGGCCTTTAATGCCCACGGATGTATCTCTGGCTTAAACATGCAATGAGTTTGCTGGACTGAGTACCAGGGACATCATTCCAATGAACACCTTCAAAACTACAATAGTTCTTTCCCCAGATGTCAGGTTTTGTTTTGTGTCTGCAGCTCAGAGAGATCCAGTGTGTTGGTAAAGACATGTTTTGAAGCTTTTATTATTCCTTGCTTTTCCATTGGTGAGCTTTCCCTCTTTCAAAGCACTACAGAGCAATGCATGTAACCATAAAACCATATGAACTCTGGGAACTCTATGGAATGCATCCATGTTCCCTTATAAACGAATCACTTAAGGTCGGATTTTCAAATGTTTCCATGTAGACATACTGTCCCAGTGGTTCAGAGAGTGATACAGAGCCGATTGAATAGAGTGTCCCTGGGAGAGGCCAGGAGACTTCCTGGGACCCCAAGTTCCAGGGGTCAATGAGCAAGCAGTCTGTTCAGTCCCCACAGTTAGCACTGGATTTTTCTAGGAAAAAACTCAGAACCCATTTTAGCATCTACATAAGGTGCTGAGCTGCTGGGAAGTTTGGTCACACTATGCCCTGATCCTAGATAGTCTTGCCCATGTGCTTAACTTAATGAACTGAGTGTAGTGCCACTGCAGGCAATGGGCAAAGCATGTCAAGCTAAACATGTTCACGTGCCATTCTGCTATGTGGACCTTACTTTGGTGCCTAAACGAGCTCTTGAAAATCCGGCCCCATGTATTCTAGCTGAATCACTCATTTCCCCCAATTAATTATTTGATTAATTCTTGGTAGGCTGTAAGTGCCCCTTGAAGACTTGTGAGAAGTAAGTAAACACTGAATAATAGATTATTTGAATTAAGTTTCACAGTGTTTTCAATCTGGAATCTTTTAAGCCAAAGTGCTAAATGTAAACAAGCTGCTGAACAAGAAAATGCTACGGCAAAATATTTGTTAAGTCTCTCACAGGCATAAGCATGGGAAGTAGGAGTGCTGGGGGTACTGCAGCACCTCCAGGTTTTGGCTCTCCAAGCCCCATGCTCCTGTTGCCTGGAGACCCAGCTGTAGGAGGTGCTGCTGCATAGGGCTCTGCCAACGTCCCCTTAAACTGCCGTCTCCATGCCCATCTGGCCCCAAGGTCTCAGCCAGGTGGGACTCTGGTGCTGTGCCTCACATATGGGGTCCCAGCTGCTACCCCCCAGCTCTAGGGGGTGGTGAAGGGCACAGACAGCGGTAAGAGGGGAGCAGCTCATCACCCCAATCCAAAAGCTTTCAGCACCACTGCTCACAGGCATTCTGAGCAACTCTGGAGAGACTTGAGTTCAGTCTGTATCACAGGAAATTGGGAAAAGGAGAGAGGGATGCAGTCAGTGATTCTTGCTGGGCAAATGAAGCAAAACCAGGAAGCACTTGCATTCTGTTTTTATACCTTATTTAGTTTCACTTATTTATGTTTGTTCAATTCAGCTACTGTATCAGTCTTTAATAACTTATACAGCATATTTTGTGCCATCCAGGAGGTTGAGTGTCTGCAGAACGGAAGAAAAATCTGCCTTGATGTGAGCCCTTTGAGAGCCATGGCGGGAGGGTGAGGGGAAAGAGGGAGGGAAAGCAGAAGATCCTGAGGGAGAAGAAACATGTAACCAAATATGTTATCATGGTAATAAATACTTAATACCTGCTTTTATATCTATGTACTCTGGCTCACTAGCTACTGAATGTGACCTGCATCTCTGCACCAAAGAGATGCCACAACATATCACATCTGATCAAAGAAGTAGCTGTGAATAATCTAGACAAAAGTTTTCCTTATTAATTACCTGTATTAGGTTAGTGCCTAGAGATGGAGATGGGAAGTCCACTGTACGAACACATGACAAGAGATGAGCAAAACCTGTGCAAATAAGATAAGAGGAAAAGGGCGAGAGAGAAGTGGGGAGAGACAAAAAGTAACAGCACACGAGTGGCAGTCAGGAATGGCACTCAGGCCTCCCGAGTCCCAGCCTGCAGCGCTAGGCAGTGGACCATCCAGCTGTTTCTTACAGAGGTTCTAATAAAAGTCATTGGTTCCTCTGGGGCTTTGCTTTCCATTCTGACCTTATTAAGCAAATAGCAGCGAGTTCG
Source organism: Pelochelys cantorii (assembly GCA_032595735.1). NCBI lineage: Eukaryota > Metazoa > Chordata > Testudines > Trionychidae > Pelochelys > Pelochelys cantorii. Next base: position 25,685,202 of record CM064342.1, on the reverse strand, counting down.
TAAGCTTTCCCAAGGCAGCCCATGGGGACTTGCGAGCCAGAGACAGAATCGCAGGTAAACAGCTTTGACCCAAACTTAACTCATTAACACCAACGTGACATGTACTCAGGCTTAATACAAAGCCTCCAACAGATCTATCAACTCAATAGATAACCCACATCTACTCCAAATTATCACTGAGCTTTGCAGTGATATGGTAGGAAGTGTTGTTCCTTCTCCCATGGAAGAGAGGGAAGGAATAATAAATCTCTCATGCTTTCCTGATTATAGTCATATACTATTTTATTTAATAGCTAAATATTTTTGCAGCATGACTTAATACAAGGAGACAAGAAACATGTACATATTTAGAAAACAGATTAGTAGCTGACAAGCTCCATCATATCATGGCTTCATTTCTTTTCGCTGCAATGCTATTCCCATTTTAATGTCCCAAAAGGTGATTATTGTACACTGACAGACGAGGGATGGGGTTCCCAAGTTAAAGCACTTCGAACGTCTGTCATCCTGCAGCAGTTCAAAGCTTTTATCCAGCCTACAAGGCAAGAATGTTAAAAATGATCCCCTCCACTCACAGCCTAATTCTCCACCGCTGCGGCATACTAAGGGCTGTCATGTTAGAGGAGGTTTGTTTTGAAGCTTATACAATAGCTGAGAGCATGCCTGAAGGAAGGCAAATCTCTCTGAACTCCCTCAGCTTCCTCTGAATTCCTTCCACTTCAAGAGTGAATTGAATCCCTTTACTTTCCTCTACCCTCTCCACTGTGGTTTATGTTAAGTGAATAGCCAAGACTTGATGGTATCGTGCTGTGAGTTTATAGTGGCTGATGCCTTCAGAGAGATTAACTAGGGGGAAGACAAGCCCCAAAATGCAAACATCCAACTACAATCAATGTGTCAGATGGTCCAAGTTCATCACTGTAATACAGGGGAGCGGACAGCTAAACTAGGCCTCTGGGCAAAGTTGGGGGAGGGAGCACTGTGTTCCAGGAAAGGGCAGGGCCTTAGGTGGTAGGGGTGGGGCCAGGGCAGCCAGTCCCTCAGTTCCACCCAGACTGTGGCATGCCCCCCAAACCCACAGTACTACCCAATGTTCCAACAGCGATTTAAAGGGCCCAGAACTATGGGCCCTTTTAAATTGCTGGACTATAGGGCAGTTGTTCCCTTTGTCCCCCTTGTCAGAAGGCCTGCTGTAATAATAGAGAGGGAAGCAGTGTGAACAAATGGACATTGAACTGGATTGGGACACAGGATACCTGGTTTTGTTCCTGTTTCTGCCACTGGCCTGTTGGGGGTTCTGGGGCAAACTGTGTCCTTGCCCCATGCCTCAGTTTTTCTATTTCTAACATGAGAATAATGGCACTGCTCTGTTTCATAAGGTGCTTGGAGATGTCCTCAAATCTCAAACACAAAGGTCTTTTTTGCTATTATACCTTACAATAATTAGTGTTACTTGCCTGAAAGGGCCAAGGAATGTGTGTTCTGAAGCTGCCTAATCCTCTCATGGTGTGAGGAGAGAAATTCAGGCCAGGTCTACACTAGACCTGGAAGGTTGGCTTAAGGTATACAACTTCCGCTACAGAGAATACATAGCTGGAGTCAGTTTACCTTAAGCTGAGCTTGGCGGCATGTGGATGTCCCCAAGCAGATGCTTCTGTTGGCTTCCCTTACTCCTCACAATTGTGAGGGGTACAGGCGCCAGCTGGAGCTGCCCTCGAATTTGATTTTTGGGTTTATACTACTCCCACTAAATCAAACACCAGAACGTTGATTTCTGGAGTGGCGAGTATAGACTTGCCCTCAGTGTGCCCAATGCAACATAACACTGCGATTTAAGTTGCACATAAGTTTCATAGTACATTCTTTAGTTAAAACCATATAGATTTGTGTCTTCCAATTCCTAGAGAGAACCACGACATGTTGCATGTGAGACAACATATGATCTTGCTGGTAGAAAGTTAGAGAAATAGTCACAGTGCCTGTCCTTCACTGATCTCTGCACCACATCATCATGGTTGATTAGTGGAGCTAGCACCTATTGGGTAGTTAGTTGCAATAAAAAGAAGTGAGATTTTCACAGTGAGACATGTAACCAACCGTAAACATTCAAATAGCATGAGTGAGGACCTCAGAAATCATGGTATCGGGTTTAAAAAAATCTAGAGAGTCAAAAAAAATTGTTGGGTTGTTTTTATTTGCTTGATGGGTTTCTGAGCCTTTTGGTTATACTCTGTCCACAATTTCTGGCTTCTCTCCACTAGTAGAAAGGACTACAAACTCAGTTTCTTTCTTCTTTCTTTCTTTCTTTCTTTCTTTCTTTCTTTCTTTCTTTCTGTGAAAGTCAAATTCCTTGCTACAGCTTTTAGAAAAGCAGTAAATATTGCAAGAGTTGTCAACACTGCGTTGATGGAAGGTAGAGCAAGAAAAGCACCTCAGACAGTTACAGGCGAGGACAGAACATCCTTAATTCAAAATATGTGCAATATTCCCTAATGCCCTAATACCCCCCACAGCTAAATTATTTATTGCCTGGAATGGCTGTAGCTCCCACTGAAGTCAATACAAGTTTTTTCACTTATAAATGGGGCTGAATTTAGTCCCAAGAGAAAACCACAGTGATACAAGTTGCAGAGAAGCACACCTTTCAGCGGCTCACGTTGTATAATTCAGGGGCAGTAGGGAACAAGAGACTAAATGAAGCAGATTTCCTGTTGCAGAGAGTAAGGAACACCACACAAGGTAGCTCTGCCTGCTGCTTGCCCCCTCTTATAGCACACCTGTTTTCTGGCCAATTTTTACTTGATGTATCATTCTGACCACTCCCACCCTCTTTGACAGGGAATGGACGGGTGATCCCAGCAAATGACACATCCTTTGCTACTGGTTATTTCATACTTACTGTGATTGCATTCTCTATCCATGTGTCCTGGGCAACCTCTGTTTGAAAGCAAGATCCAAGTCTAAAGCAATGAAATGATGGCAGCCTGCCAGGGTTAGTCCCTGGCTAGCCACTGCTGCAATCAGAGCTCTCGTTGGTCACCGATCACTGTTTGTGGCCAATTGAAGTGGTGGGAACTGGCATGGACCAAGGCACCACTTCCTGCCACTTGCATTGACTGAGAATGGCAATCCGTGGCCAACAAGAGCTGCAATCACCAGATACCTGTGGAAGTGCAGGTAGACCAGTGACTATCCCTGTGGACTAAGGCAAGAATTTACCTATCTAGTCTAAAGCCAAAGGCCCCAAATTTGGAACAGATTTTGTAGCCATTCCTGTTCCCCTTTCCTAGGAAGGGGCCAGAGTAGGTCTGGAGGAGAGTGTAGAAGTGTTCCCATAAGCTGGGTGCTTGGGTGGCTGTACAGGAGAGATTCCAGGGCTACCCAGCTGATTAGCAGAGCACCCAGAGTTAGGTGTTTTGTTTCTACTCATGATGCATATTTGTACATAGTTTGGTACACACAGAAAAATGTATTCCACATATGGATGGAAATAATCTTCACATAGATGGAAAACGTGAGAGGGAACTTTGGTGTGGAGCCTCACTGCTTCCACAGGACAGCTTCCTACTGGAGAACTGTCCCAGCCCCTCCTTAGTCCTTTCCAACTTTGATATACCCCCTGCTGTCTTCATTAACGACACATGAAAGAGCTACTTCTAGCTTTGCAACAGCTGAATCCCTCCCCCCCCCCCCCGCAGACTTCTCAGCTAGACACATAGGGCCAGATACCAGATTCCCTGGCCACTTATATGATGTGCTATAGGGAAGCCAATGTGAACAGGAGAACCTGGCTCTCAGACAGCAATGAAGCTGTGCGACACTTTTGAACACAGTTCGGTGTGCTCTTGGGCAGCCTAGGGACTTTAGGGTTTGATGATGCAGCCATGTGAATTTTGCATTATGTGCATTCATCTTGAGTTAGCTTGCAGTTCTAGCTGGACTTGAATGGCAGCCTTTCACACAGCAGTAATGTAAATACCAAAATTGATACATTTGTTACTATTCACACATTGCATTCTGAGGTGCACCCAAGGGACCAACTCCACAGCATTACCAATGCCATACAGGAAAAGCAGCTTTACACAATAAAATGACCCGAAATCCTAAATTCTCAGTTTGTGAAACTGCCATTTCAGGCACCAAAGCCATAAGCCACGTTCAAGGCTGGAGTATGACATCTAACCTCTGTAGACTGAAACCAAATGAAGTGTTTGCAGGAAATTCACTGCAGCAAAATCCTGAGAGCGGACATAGCTCAAAGTTTGAGCAGTAAGCCAGCGGAACATGTGTAATCATGTTTTTTTTCTGCAACCATAATGGAAGGCCTTGTCTGCAGCCAGACTGAGGAGCAGCAGCCATTAGTGGCAAAGCTTGGAGTCACATACTCACGTTCCATCAAAATTGCATTACAGTAGTGTCACACCTGGCTGTTAAGATGGACACCCTGTCCTAATGGCACCCCCTCCGGGGCTGGGGAGTCTGTGGCGAGCACACGCCTGGTCCCCTACCCTCCCCATGGTTGGAAGTGGGGAGCATATGTGTGGTGTGCTGCCACACCTTCTGGGGGATGGGGAAGGGGTGGGGCCTAGCAAAAGGGGTGGGATGGGAGATGGGGCTGGGGGCTTGCCTCCTCCAGTCCTGCTTTCACCTACTGCCCATGCCTGATCAGGATTGGTGAGCATCGCACTGTATGCTTAGCATGTGTATTCTGCTAGCTTGGTAATTGTGAATAAACAGAGAGTAAGGATAATACTGTGTAAGGCTCTTTCAGTGGTAAAAGATCTTGCAAACCCTCAGGAAGTTACGCCTTGAGTCCAATGAATTGAATAAAGATGTGTGTCCCTAAAGTGTGTGAGAGATAAAGAAATCTGTACTGGTAACACATGAGTTATACAGCCTATGTGTCTCCTGCTAATGTCACCTTCTCTCTCTTAGGGTATGTCTACACTAGCCCCCCCTAGTTCGAACTAGGGAGGCTAATGTAGGCATTCGAACTTGCAAATGAAACCCGGGATTTAAATATCCTGGGCTTCATTTGCATGTTCCTGGGCGGGCGCCATTTTTAAATCCCCCTAGTCCGAACTAACTGCCCGCGGCTACACACAGCAGTTAAAAGTTAATTCGAACTAAGTCCTTAGTTCGAATTAACTGTTACACCTCATGGAATTAGGACTTTAACCCACTTGTTTAGCCTTCGTCTCCAAAGCTCCCCCAAACAGGGGATCTCAAAGCACTCTGTGAATCACTGACAGTGAACAGAGTGTGCATGGGTCAGGGAGGCCTGCTGAGACAAGGTGGGGGAAGGCTGAGAGAGAAGATGCCCCGGGGTTTGGCAATTCAAAAGGGCCCCGGGCCCTTTAAATCACCACAAGAGCACCAGACCCATGCTCTGGGCAGTTCTCAAGAGTGACTAGGGATGGGAGGCCAAGACTGCATGCTCTGGATGGCGCTGAGGGCTGACTGCCCCAGACCTGCCCGTTCCTCCTGAGACATGCCCCTTCTGGGATTATGATAAGAGAAAGCTGCATAGCAAATTTGGTGGTCCTAGCTCTGACTGTTTAGGAGGAGTTCTTGAACAAATGGAATCACAAAAGGACAGACGGACACACAAACAGATAGACACACAAATTCTCATATATATAGCTGATTTAAATCTGAAGCTGCTTACATCAAGCTTCTCCTCCAGTCTGAGGCATCAGTGAAATAACAAAAAGGAAGGTAACCCAGAGTCCCCGCCAAAGACAGCATATCATTTCTCCATTTGGAGGGGCCCCCTGAATCTTTGCATTGATTTGCAGCTGATTAATATGTATGCCAACTGGCACTTCAATTAAAAACCTACTGGAATTAATGGGATGAGAATACACTTGCATCGCAGCAAACAGCAAATGAAAATCAAAGTCTGCTTAGTCTTTTCATGGGTGTTTGCTGTCACCAGAATAATTAAGGCAGTTACAGATTTAGTGCAAGGACCTACCCCCTAAAGTGCTTCCAAACTAATAATCTTTGGAAACAGATTTGTGGCCTTGAAAAGGTTGCAAATACACAAGGGAATAAGATTTGATTTAAGATGAATGCTGGCTCATACACTCATTAAGGCAGCCTGCTCTACAACAAAAAGCCACAGGGTCACGATCCCAGCTGTACACTCAGAACTATCTGTGGTTTGATTAGCCTACCCCCAAGTCCAAGGGCTGCATAAGTAGACCAGGTACCTTGACCCTGAAACATTAGATTATTAGGCGTGTGGGGGCAGAAAGCAACTTTAACCATGTAGCCAGCTACCTTGCAGTCACAGAGCTACACAGAAGGGTTTAAGGATTTAAAACTCAGTTTTGTGGGTTTTGCCATCCAACTTTTTAAAGAAGATCACGGCCAGATTTAAGTTGACAATTTTTCTCCATATTGCACAGGCTGATTCATGTGCATGTGAGGGGGAAACAAAAATCAAGCATAATCTGAATGGAAGAAGAATTAAAGCCCTTGCCACATCATTTCTGATTCATTTAATATTATGTAGATCTTAACTAGACGTCAGTGGGTTCGTGCATGAGTTTTCCTTGATATCATGTATTTATGTACAAGTCTCAAAGAGAGATGAGAAAAGAAAGTTAAAATCAGTCAAGAGATCTGAGCCTTCACTCTTCCTTAAACTCACCTTTAGCAGGAGAAGTTGTTCAGGAAAGTTGCCCATCACTTTGCCTCGCTGAGAAATCCTGGCCCCATTTATATCAACACATTTGTCATTGGCTTAACTCAGAAGAGGATTTCATCTGTGGAGTCTTGCATAATTAGAAAAGAGAGAGAGAGAGAGAGACAGAGAGTTCTACCACAATTTCTGCTATAGTATCAGCCCAGATGCTGCTCGTGCTGTGATCCAAAAGGCCTTGACAGACCAGTCTCTACTAACCATTAGTATCTCCCTCTGCTCCCCTAGTCAATCAGAAGAATGCAAAATGATTCGCAACTAAATTCAAACATAATCACCTCATTAGGTTTCATATTTTGATACAACCTTGAAGCTCAGATCAGGTTCACCAAAAACGTTCCAAAACCTGGGTCCAGTTTTGTGCAAACCTGAGATGATTTAGAAATTTATCTCAGCCAAATTCAGTCAAACCTGCTGGTCTTGTCTAGATTTGGGTGTGAGCCAGAACTCCAAATGAGCCTAGACTGGGACCAAGAATTTGAGCAGTCCTGAACATTGGTCACTGAAACAGTCACTAGTGCTATACCAGGTGGTTCAGCTGTGGAGTCCCAGATGCTCATCTAGACTGCAGGAATTTGTTGGCAGAGACAATGCAAATAAAGCACTCATTAGCATTTCTCATGCTATCGTTTGCATAGTCTCTTCTGATCCTTTTTGCGTAAGTGGTTTTTGTGCAAAAAAAGCAGTGTAGACGGGGCCATTTTGTGCAAAAAAACCCCGTTTTGCACAAGATCCCTTATGCCTCAAAAAAGGAGGTATACAGGATCTTGTGCAAAAGGGACCCATCTACACTGGGTTTTTTTGCACAAAAACCTCTTCCACAAAAAGGATCAGAAGAGACTATGCAAATGACAGCGCAAGAAATGCTAATGAGCACTTCATTTGCATTGCCTCTGCCAACAAATTCCTGCAGTCTAAGCATAGCCATTGAGTGTTTACTCATGTGCCTAGTAAGGGCTGCGGCAGAACATGGGATTCAATAGGACTGCGAAGAGCACCTAGACAAGCCTCCAAGATCTGCCCTCCTGCATGGCAGTTTCATAGGCATGGGAAGTAGGGGTGCAGTTACATCACTAGATTTTTGCACACGGCTTCCCTGCACCCAGGGGCCATCTCTGCTGTTGACCCCGACAACACTGGGTGCCATTGCCATGCCACCCCCTGGGGTCCTGCTGCCTGCTGGCCCCAGCAAGGGCACCATTTTAGGAGGGCAGAGGGGGCTGCAACCAGCCCTGGTGGTTCCCCTGATGCTTGGGGTCCCACTATCAGACCAAGGCTCTGGAGCTGCCTCCAGTGCAGCTGCCTATAGCCACCTTGGCTTTTGGTCCAGGAGAGTTGTCAACCCCGTTTGTGACCTTCTGCTCACAAACAGGGAGGAACTAATAGGGGAAGTAGAAGTGGGTGACAACCTGGGAAGCAGTGATCATGAGATGGTAGATTTCAGGATCCTGACCAAAGGAAGAAAAGAGAGTAGTAAAATACACACCTTGGACTTCAGAAAAGCAGATTTTGACTCCCTCAGAGACCTGATGGGCAGAATCCCCTGGAATGCTAACATGAAAGGGAAAGGAGTCCAGGACAGCTGGCAGTATTTTAAAGAAGCCTTATTGAAGGCACAGAAAGAAACCATCCCGATGCGTAGCAAGAGAGACAAACATGGTAGGAGACCGGATTGGCTTACAGAGGAAATCCTTGGTGAACTTAAACACAAAAAGGAAGCTTACAAAAAGTGGAAACTTGGACAAATGACCAGGGAGGGGTTTAAATGTATAGCTTGAGAATGCCAGGGGGTTATCAGGAAGGCGAAAGCGCACATGGAATTTCGACTGGCTAAGGATGTGAAGGAGAACAAGAAAAGTTTCTACAGGCATGTTAACAAGGTGATCAGAGAGGGTGTGCAACCCCTACTGGATGAAGGAGGTAACCTAGTGACAGATGATGTGGGGAAAGCTGAAGTACTCAATGCTTTCTTTGCCTCTGTATTCACGGACAAGGTGGGCTCCCGGACTAATGCGTTAAGTGATGCAAGATGGGATGAAGATGGACAGCCCTTAGTGGGTAAAGAATAGGTTAGGAACTATTTAGAAAAGCTAAACGTACACAAATCCATGGGTCTGGACTTAATGCATCTGAGGGTACTGAGGGAGTTGGCAAATGTCATTGAGGAGCCTTTGGTCATTATCTTTGAAAAGTCATGGAGATCGGGAGAGATCCCGGATGATTGGAAAAAGGCAAATGTAGTGCCCATCTTCAAAAAAGGCAAGAAGGATGATCCAGGGAACTCTAGGCTGGTCAGTCTTACCTCGGTTCCTGGTAAAATCATGGAAGGGATCCTTAAGGAATCCATTTTGAGGCACTTGGAGGAGAGGAAAGTGATTAGGAATAGTCAACATGGATTCACAAAGGGCAAGTCATGCCTGAGCAATCTGATTAGCTTCTATGATGAGGTAACTGGATCTGTGGACATGGGAAAGTCAGTGGATGTGATATACCTTGACTTTAGCAAGGCTTTTGATACGGTCTCCCACGATATTCTTGCCAGCAAGTTCAGGGAATGTGGATTGGATAAATGGACTGTAAGATGGATAGAAAGCTGGCTAGAAGGCCGGGCCCAGCAGGTAGTGATCAACGGCTCAATGTCAGGATGGCGGTCGGTTTCTAGCGGAGTGCCCCAAGGTTCGGTTCTGGGACCGGTTTTGTTCAATATCTTTATTAATGACCTGGATGAGGGGATGGATTGCACCATCAGCAAGTTTGCAGATGACACTAAGCTAGAGGGGGAGGTAGATATGCTGGAGGGCAGGGATAGAGTCCAGAGTGACTCAGACAAATTGGAGGATTGGGCCACAAGAAATCTGATGAGGTTCAACAAGGACAAGTGCAGAGTCCTGCACTTGGGACGGAAGAATCCCAAGCATTGTTACAGGCTGGGGACCAACCGGCTAAGTAGTAGTTCTGCAGAAAAGGACCTGGGGGTTACTGTGGATGAGAAGCTGGATATGAATCAACAGTGTGCCCTTGTAGCCAAGAAGGCTAATGGCATATTAGGTTGCATTAAGAGGAGCATTGCCAGCAGATCCAGAGATGTCATTATTCTCCTTTATTCGGCTCTGGTAAGGCCACATCTGGAGTATTGTGTCCAGTTCTGGGCCCCCCACTACAAAAAGGATGTGGACGCATTGGAGAGGGTCCAGCGGAGGGCAACCAAAATGATTAGGGGGCTGGAGCATACGATCTATGAGGAGAGGCTGAGGGAGTTGGGTCTGTTTAGTCTGCAGAAGCGAAGAGTGAGGGGGGATTTGATAGCAGCCTTCAACTTCCTGAAGGGAGGTTCCAAAGAGGCCGGAGAAAGGCTGTTCTTAGTGGTGACGGATGACAGAACAAGGAGCAATAGTCTTAAGTTGTGGTGGGAGAGGTCCAGGTCGGATATCAGGAAAAACTATTTCACTAGGAGAGTGGTGAAACACTGGAATGGGTTACCTAGGGAAGTAGTGGAGTCTCCATCCCTAGAGGTATTTAAGTCTCGGCTTGACAAAGCCCTGACTGGTTTGATCTAATTGGGATTGGTCCTTCCTAGATCAGGGGGCTGGACTTGATGACCTACTGAGGTCTCTTTCAGCTCTATGGTTCTATGATTCTATGATTCTAAGATGTAGGGAGATTGGATTTGCCTCAGTCATTCTGCTTTGCTTTGTCTAAGTGTAAGTGATAGAGAAGCACTGACACACACTCACTGTTATGTTTATACAGCCTCATTTTTTCAAATACGAGTTAAATATAAAGACAGAAATTGCTTGTTGTGGATCTTAATGTCACCACTACATTTAGACAGTGGCTTATCAAATGTATTTTATTTGCAAGAGAGTCTGGAGAATTTCCTCCTGCAGCGAAGCGACTCGCTTACGCAGGGGCTTATGTAGAAATAAAAACATCTCAATGTGCTCATACACAGGAAAATAAAGATGCAATTAAAAGAGTGCAGTTAAAGAGGACTACCAGCACATTTCATTTCTTTGCAATTTTTCACTGACATACCCATCAATGCATTGCTTGATTAAACTGAAGTTGGGATATAAAACTTAATTGACTTCCACCCTGGGGCATGCACTGCTCTGATACAAACCCAACTGGCCTGGGGTTTTCACCAAAGGGCCCTGATTTGGCACCGGGAATCCACGCGTATCAAAAACAAAGATACAGATATACAGAGTCAGACTAAAATCAAGTTAAATACATCCACTGCATCTAAAATGCAAGAATAAATAGAGATACTGTCTTACTGAATAGAATTTAGTGCATGTTAAATTATATACTACTACTACTACTACTACTACTACTAATGCATTAGTGGCCCAAATCCCCAGTCAGAATCAGGGCTGATTGGGATAGGTACTGGAGCACACACAGAGTAACTGAGATGGTCTGAGCACTAGAGTATTTACGCTATAATGGAATATTGGCAAATAAACAAGGTTGGGGAAGCATGAAGTTGAGATAGAGTCAACACCAGCTCTGAATACAACATGTAAGGGGAATTATTTTGTATTTCTGTCTATTCAATATTGGTTCTCATACTGTACTCATTACCGCAGTAGCAACCACCTTCTAGAACATGAATGACATCTGTCTTATGAGGCCTGGTCTGTGAATTGGACCCCAGACTCCCAAGTCCTAGAATAAAGCTCTAACCACTAAATCATCCTTCCACTCACATTATTATAGACTCAAATTCTTATATTCAAAGGCCAGAAGGGACCACCATGACTATATATTCTTACCTTCTGTATTAAACAGGCCATAGATTTTCCCCCAGATAATTTCTAGAGCATAGATTTCAAGCGGGCGGGGATTTAATCATTATTTTAAAATTGTTGGTGACACTTGGTAAATTGTTCCAATGATTATTTAATCTCACCGCTGAAAATGGTGCCCCTTATTTCCAGGCTGAATTTGTATTGCTTCAACTTCCAGCTCATGTTATACCTTTCTCTGCAAGATTGAAGAGCTCATTGTTAAATATTTGTCCTCTTTCTAGACTTATGGACTAATCAAGTTGACCTTTAATTTGTTCTTGTTAAGCTAAATGAAGCAATAGATTCAAAGAACTCAATCTAAGGCTTCCCCCCTTCCCCCCATCTTTAATCATTCCCATGGCTCTTCTCTGGGCCCTCTCTAATTTATCAAAATCCTTCTTGAGTTGTTGACACCAGCATCAGCTGTATCAGTGCCAAACACAGCAGCCAAGTAACCGCTACTCCAATCCCAGATGCCCTTGTTTATGCCTCCCAGGATCACATTAACTCTTTTGGACCCAGTATCACATTGAGATCTCATGTTCAGCTTACCATCTTCCATAATCTACAAATCATTTTCCAGAATTACAGCTTCCCAGGACAGAATTCACCCTCTGATAAGAATGGCCTACGCTTTTTGTTCCTAGATGTGCCTGCAATAAAAATATATCTTGTTTGTGCCCCATTTATGAAGCAACCCAGATTTCTCTGAATCAGTAATCTTCTTCGTTATTCATAATTCTCTCAAGTATAGGGCCACCTGCAAATTTTATTAGGATTGACTATGTTTCTAACAGGTCATTGCTAAAAATATTAAATAGCACAGGGCCAAGAACTGATTCCTGCAGGACCCTAGTGGAAATGCACCACCCACTTGGCTACAATTCTCTGTTGTCAATTACATGTTGTCAATTAACTAGTTTGTCAATTACATGTTGTCAATTAACCAGTTTTATGTCCTGGGGCCAAGTTAATTTTATACTGTTCTAATTTTTTAAAAACAAAATATTACATGGAATCTGGGTGTCTTTCCACAAGTTTGATTCCAGGGACTTCAGAGCACTTATTCATGACCTGTGTTGGGGTATGTCTAGACTACATGGTTCCATCAACGGAGCCACGTAGATGAGTTTACTGGACATAGCAAAATGAAGCGGCGATTTAAATAATCGCCGACGTGCCGCAGTCAACAAGGGAAGCCTTTGTCGACTGCTCCGGTAAACCTCGTTTCACGAGGCATACTGGAGTGGTCGACAAAGGCTTCCCTTGTCGATCGCAGTGCATCTAGACTGCCCTGCTGTACCGATCAGCTGATCGTCGGCACAGCGTGGCGGCCGTTTTGATGTAAATGAAGCGGAGATTATTTAAATCCCCACTTCATTTTGCTTTGTCTAATAAACTCATCTACATGGCTCCGTTGACGGAGCCATGTAGTCTAGATATACCCTTGCTGTGAGAAGAGAAAGCCCTTCTAAAACTGTTCACATCCGAAATCAAATTCGGAATGAGAATGTTAAAACATCTATAACAGGTCTTCTGTCTCACTTAATTCTTAACTGTTACAGAGTGGATGACAGTGGCTAGAGAATGACAAAATAAATGCCAATTCTGTCTACCTTAATCAACCTGTAGCATTCCCTATCAAAAGCAACCTCTAAATCCCACTCACAAATATTGCACCTTGTATAAATGAATGAGTTGATACAACATAAACAGAAAGCTTACAGATGTTCTGTGGAAAAGCCTGCTTCATGCTGCTGTCCTTTTAAAATGGCTATCATGCAGCTGGTCAGAATAATTGTTTATCAAACGGAAAAGTATTTTTAGGTGGAAAAATGTTTCCTGCGAAATTATTTAGTGAAGGGTTAATACTTTTACTGCAGGACATAAAGCACCATGCAATACTGCTCATGTTGAAGCAATTTTACTGCAACGCCTATAGCAGCAGTGTTACAACTCTCTCTCTAGACACAACTTAGAATGCCAGGCTTCTGTAAGGCCTGGTCTACACTAGGGCATAAGGTGGACTTAAGATATGCAACTTCAGATACATTAGTATAACTGGAGTCGAGGTACCATGATGAGAACTTCAGCACCATTCCCAGAGTGGGAGGTCAATGCGAGAAGTGTTTCCGATGACTTCCCTTTCTCCTCACGAGGAGCTGGAGTACCAGTGCCAACAGGGTGCCCTCAGTGTTCGATTTAGCAGGTCCCTACTAGACCCACTAAATTGAATGCCAGAAGATAAACCTGAAAAGCATTGATCTTCCAGTAAGCATGGATGTGGCCTAAGAAGTAATGAGCAACTGTCTAGGTGCTAGCCATGTACTTTTTCAAGAGCTTGATGCATTTTAAATTATTACTGCTATGCCATTAGTGGCCAGAGCTCCTACTCAGAATCAGGCTTTTCACATTTGGAAGGGACTATTTGTAAATTATTGCAGTGGCCTTTAGTTCATTTACTGCCAAGGTCTTGGGTACCCACAGCTCTGAGGGACAAGGAGGATCTGCTGGTAATATGCTTTCAAGCAGCTTACAAATTCCCTTACATCCCTGGCATCTATCAAGGGAAATGGCTCATCATGCAGTGTGTGGGGGCTTTGGCCATCTCTCCATTTAACACAAGGTATGTAGGATGTTTTTGGCTATGTTTGTTAAAAAAAACCTGTAAGATGTCTTTAGTGGTAGGCTGCTCCATCTGAATGGATAGCTTGCCTTCAACGCCTGCCTGTCTTGTTAAGAGTGATGTTTGGTTGGAATGGGTGTGACTACCAGGACTATGCCATTCCTTGAGGGGTTCTGTACTTAAACTCAGTCCTGCTATAAATTGGTGCAACTCCAATGGTGTCAATGAAAATCACACTTCAAGCATGACTTCAGTGGAATTGCACCTGATGACACACGTCCTGGGCCTTTGACTCCCATCTCCTACCGCCAGCCATCTCATTTCTTGTTGCTCCTTTTCAGCGCCAAGCTTTGTTGCATGATGCACAGATGTTCCTCCCATGTCATCCCATGTGTTTTTCCCAACTGCCTTTCAGGAACAGATTTTCTTGTGTGTATCACTTCCACCTCCCCCTCCACTGATACTTTCTGCTTAAACAGCAGATGTCATTGCTACTACTGGGGGAAGAGAGGTTAGACACAGTTTGAAATCCCACACAAAATCATGCTGTTTTTTTCTTCAGGCTGTTTGGCAACTGGACAGAGCTAGGATTGAGCTTTTCTAGCAGCACTTGCACATGGTTAAGTCCTTCCTCTTTCTCCTCCTTTGCACCCTGTGGGAATGAATGAACTTTGCTTCCCTCTGATCCTCTAACCAACTTTACTTCATTGCAGTTGCCGGCAGACTTGCTTTAAGATACCTTTCCAGCACAGCCCACGTAAAAATGAGATATTTGGCAAATTCTCCTCTATCTGGTTCCTGCAGGGATGGGCAACATCCAGCCCACCAAGCCACTAGATCCAGCCCAAGGTCCAGAGGGAACCTCAGGAAGGTTCCCTGCCTTCCCCACCCCTGCACGCCACTCAGAGCAGCTTGCTGTGAACATCATGTACTTCTCTGAGTGCTGTGAGCTGTCTGTGGGAGGAGAGGAAGGACCAGGCTTCATGCACTACCCCACCCCGCAGCACAAACTCACAGCGCCTATTGGCTGGAAACCCAGCAATGGGAGTTATCTGGGCCATGTTTGTGGTGCTGCAGCACACAAAGTACTCCGCTACCAGGGCTCATGGCGCTCAGAGAAAAGCACATGGCTCTCACAGCTGGCCACTTTGAGCAGTGTTTGGGGGCATGGAAGGCAGCTGTTGGGCTGCTGGCCAGCAGCCACCTAGGTAAGCACCTAGATAAGCCAAAGCCAGCCCCTCCCTGCCTCTTATTCTCTGTCCCCTCCTACACTCCAGCCTCAGGTCACAACCCAAACCTCTGCTTCCCTGTTCTTGCACCCATATCCCCTCCCAGACCTTGTACCCCAAACCTCTGCCCCAGGGCACAACCCAGCCCCCTGCACCTCCTCTTGCACCCGTGCCTCAGATCACAAACCCCTCCTAGATCCTGCATCCTCTCTTACACGTCTTGAAGGAACAGAAGTTCGATACCGTATAGATCCAAGCACGAGGGTTTATTACACAGAATGCTGGCGGAGTGTCACTTCGCTGTTAGGCTCAGTGAGATACTGCTAAACAATTGATTACTATAGATTATATAGGGTGCCAAGGGCGGAGAGAAGTGATGGGGTGGGAATTCCCAAGCCCCTGGATAGGGTCTAGCAGCAAGACATAATGAGCACAATAAGCCAATAATCTAAAAGGTTACATCATTGCTCTGCCCATAGCTCAGGTTAACATGCTTGCTAATACACAGGTGTTATCCCTCAAACTTTTCCTCTTGCAAAATGTAAGCTAAATCTTGATTTCAGGTTCATAGAAATGACGGTGGCACTTCTCAGACAGGTTGGCCCACAGGTACATTCCTAGAGGGTCTTAAAGCAAAAAGAACAGTAAACAGTAAACAGCAATGACAATTGTGTATAGTTTATCAATGCGTTCTCTTGAGTTACGGATGCCATAACTTATGCTGACATGCTAGCCCAGGGGTGGCCAGATGAAGAGCCACAATAGCAGTGGAGACAGCGTGAAGGGCTAGGACAAAGTTGTTGAGCAAAAAAAAAGCACCATGCTGGGGGAAAATAGATGCTGGTACATCCGTCCCAAGGCACGGCTTTTTTGCCTTTTTTTTTTTTGGTTAATAACTTTTCCCCGGGTCTTTGCAGCCCAACCGAATCCCCTTCCCCAGAGCCAAGCACCCCCCCCAACCCACTCCCCCTCCCCCCCAGAGCCAGGCACCAGCCCCCCTCTATACTCATCCCCCTCCCCCACTCTCACCTAATTCTCAGGTCCTGGAGGCAGAGCCGCCACTACAGCTACATGCGCCTCCCTCCAGGTGCTGGGGCACGTGTGCTGAGCAGCTGGTCTTGAGATGTGCTGGCTGGGATGCCGTGCGCACCCCCTCTCCCCCCCAAACCTAATCCCCCTTCCTTCCCTTTCCCTCCCCTCCCCCAGACTAGAGCCAGGCACCCCCCCACGCCCCTCCGCTCTAACCTAATTCTCGGGCCCCGGAGCCGCTGCCACCCCCACCGCCACACCTCTCCCTCCAGGTGCTGGGGCGCGTGCACTGAGCAGCCAGCGTGCTGAGCGGCCGGCATGCCGTGCGCACCCCCCCCCCCACTCTCCTTGCGTTCCCTCCCCTTCCCCAGAGCCAGATACCTCCCCTCCCCACTCTAACCCAATCCCCCTTCCACACTAACCTTATGCCCAGGCCCCGGAGGCATCGCTGGTGCCACCGGAGCTGCTGTTAGCATGTGCAGGCTGGGATGCTGTGTGCGACCTGACCTACATGTGCAGGATATGACGTAGTACGCTGGGGGCTGTGAGCGCACATGCGGCTCACAGAGGCCTGGCTGTGAGACTGGCTGACCTGAGCGGTTCCAGGTTCCGTCCCGGTTCCATCAGGAGCCGCAATTTTTTTCTTTGCGAGCCGCATGCAGCTCACGAGCCATGGGTTGGCCACCCCTGTGCTAGCCCTCTCCTTGAACTCTGGTTGGCATTCAGGGAGTATGTACTTGTTATCTTGTCCTGAACCACGGAGGAGACTCCGAGGCCCCTCTCTGTGAATTATGTGCCCATAACTCATGATAAGTCCCCAATTACTGCTCCTCACCTGGGGTTGTGCTGTCTTAGCTTGTTTATGGCTAGTTAAACAAACATGCCTGTTTCTTGCTTATCTCAACCTTTCTTTAGCCATGTATTGTCCATTGTTAACTAGGCCTCATGCCTCAGACAAGGCCCATGGAGTTTGGGCATATGTGAAAGATTCTTAACAGAGACTGTGGTCAAAATCTTATATACATATTATTGGGATTTTGGCCCTTCACTTCTCCAGGCCAGAATCCTCTCCTTTACCCATACCTGCTCCCAGAACTGCACCCCAATCACCTGCCCCAGATCACATTTCCCTTCTTCACCCAAACTCCCTCCCAGATCCGACACCTTCTCCTGCATCCATACACCCTCCTTTACCCTGCACCACTTCCCACACCTCAATTTCCTGCCCCAGATCACATGCCCCTTTATCCAAACTTCCTCCCAAGACCCATACCCATTCCTACACCCAAATGCCCTGCTCTGAGCTCTCTTCTGCACCCAACCACCAAACCAGACCCCAAACCTCCTTCATGAATATAATGGAAGAGTACAGCCATTGACCACTTACCAAATTCCTGATGTGGCTCCTCATAAAAAATGATTGCCTATCCTTAGTCTTCTGGCTACTGCTATGCTCAAAGGAGGAATACCTACAGAAAAAAATGATAGCTTGAGAAGCCCCTCCCTCTGTCTGCTCTTGTATATGGTGACTGCTTACTGTTAGTCACAGCAATTCATTGTTACTTCTTCCCCCTACCCCAAATTCTCACACTTTTTGAAGCTTTTTGCTTGAGGATAGCAACTTTGAAGGAAACTGATAACTGTGTGTCCAGGGAGGTTAAAATGTTCTCCTGCTGTTTTTTGTATGTTACTGTTCTTGATATCTGATTTGCATCCATTTATCTTTTGCTGTAGAGACTGTCTGGTTTGTTCAATGCACATGGCAGAGGGGTATTGCTGGATCATGATGGCATATAAGACATTAGTTGATGTGCACGTGAATGAGCCTTTGATGGTGTGGCTGGTGTGGTTAGGTCCTATAATGGTGTCACAAGGGTAGAGGTGAGGACAGAGATGGCAAAGGGTTTTGTTGCAGGGATTGGTAATTGGGTTAGTGTTTCTGTTGTGGGGTGTGTGGGGTGGTGAGTATGTGTTTCAGGTGATGGGACTGTCTGTAAGCAAGGACTGGCTAGTCTCCCAAGCATGGGCGATTGGTGAAAGCATGGCTGGGGGAAGCAAGCCCCCAGCCCACCCCCAGCCCACCTTCTTCCGAAGCCCTGCCCCTTCCCTGCCCCCACCAGAGGCAGTGCAGTCTGCTGTGCATGTGTTCCCTCTCCCAACCATGGAGAGATGAGGGGAGCAGGTGGGTGAATGCTTGCCCCAGCCTCCTCAGTGCCGGGGAGGGCAGAGGGCATGTGGCCTGGCCCCAGGCTCCCCAGTCCTGGAGGTGGGTGTGCCATGCAACCTGGTGAAACCCAGCCTCTACAGCCCTGGAGCACTGGCGGAGGAAAGAGGGTGCCACCCATAACATGGCCTCTCCAGCCCTGGGAAGGGAGAAGGGCAAAGGGTGTGTGGCATGGCCCCAGCCTCCCCATCCCCAGAGGAGGGTGCACCAGGACACCCTCTCCTGCAGGTATTCTGGGGTGGAGAGTGGGTGGGCTATACCTGCCTTATTTACCAGACATCCATGCTCCCAAGGGATTGTCATCTAGTATATGTTGGAGATCCTTGATGATGTGCTGGAGAAGTTTTAGCTGGTGGCTGTAGATAATGGCCAGTGGTATGCAGTTGTTTTCTTTGTTGGGTCTGTCCTGTAGTAGATGCCTTCTGACTACCTGCCTAGCTTTGTCAATCTGTACTTTAATTTCCTAGGAAGAGTATCTTAACCTGCCTGAACATACAGTTGCAGACTTGAAAGTTGCCATCTTCAAGCAAAACCAGGCTATCTTGTGAAACTGCTGAGCTGTAATTCATATGCAAATTTGACACCATTAGGCTGGATCAGAATAGGAACTGGGACTGGCTCTCTCATTGCAATAAGTAATTTTCCATTGTAGGTATTCTCACCTTCTTATCCACATCTACCCTGATTTACATCAGAGCTAATTCATGTTCCCATTGCTGTATCTATACTATCTGGGTTTTTTTCTTTTCTTTTCTTTCACTTCATGCAGAGAGGTGAAAATAAGCCAGTGCATCTGGTATGGCGCTCTGGGGCAGGGAGCTCCCAGTTCAGGTCCCTGCAGGCTGCCGTGCTCAGCAGCAAGCAGCCAGGCAGGTTAGAGGGGCTGGCTGGGGAAGCCCCCCTCACTGGGACTGCTCCAGCCCTGCACCTCCCATCGCCAGACTTTTAGAATCTTTTGCACTTTAATTAAGCCATTTAAGAATGAATTGTTTCAATTTGGAAATTGATTTTGCATGGCTTCATATAATCTATAATCTAATAATCTAGTTTTGCAGAAAATTTTATAAGACTTCCCAGTAGTTCACTCTTCTGGGAGGGCATATCTGCATTCTTTCCATGTTAGTGATCCCTCTTAGTGGTTTATCAGTGATTCAGCCCTGCTGTTGAATCACGCATACTGTCAGTATGTGGATCAGAACAGACATCTTCTGGTGTACACAGTCCACTATGGACCTGTTCTGTTTTGCAGCTCTTTTTATGTAGCTCTGCTAGTTACTGATTGGCTTCTCCTTGCAATCTCTCTAACCTGCTTGGAGGACCTCTCTTCTGTTCCTCTTTGGGTTGCGTTGTGGGAGGACACTGAGGGCTCCAACAGGGATTCTCTAAGCCTAGTCCACCCTGTCACACTCACCAACATTCAGAAGAGTTGGTGCAGGCATATAGTCAAAGTGAAATGTTAGGACTTTAAGGTCCTTCAAGGCCACCTTTTTTATAATTGGCCTCTCTTTTGGGGTCTCTCCATTTCAGGGTGTGCAGCTGAAAGACACAAAAATGTGGATGCATTCAACATAAAAAGCCGTGTCTGGAACTAAGGTTGTTGATGCTTTTATCTGTTACCTTATGTCTAGCTTAAAAATGCAGCCATTCAAGAGTTGTGGGCTTATCATCTGGAATTTTAGTGAACAAAACCCAGAAAACAAATTATTCATTAAAGTGGTGCTGAATATGTGAAAATGGTCTGCATAAGTACATCAGAGGAAGCAGCCTC
This sequence comes from Pelochelys cantorii, assembly GCA_032595735.1. Classification (NCBI taxonomy): domain Eukaryota; kingdom Metazoa; phylum Chordata; order Testudines; family Trionychidae; genus Pelochelys; species Pelochelys cantorii. The sequence continues at coordinate 25,664,824 of CM064342.1, read as the reverse complement.
TTTTGATTTAGGGCGTTAATGGACTAAACTTGTCCTTATCAAAGACTTTCTATCTAGCTTACAAAATTTTGTTTCCGTCACAATACTGCCTCATTGAAAGACATCAATAACAAATAACACCCTTCAGAAAATAAAAGACTGAAGCCTGATGTTAATGGCTGGAAAATACTGTTTCTCCAGCTTTTCCCCTCCCCACATCCCTTGCTTTTGGATTTGCATAGAATTATGCAACAAGACATGACAAGAGAGCAGTAATGGGCCATTAGCCACCTGAGAAGTGCATTAACAGGTCATTAATGCATGCCCTTCAATATCCCATTGTTAGGATTTGATAGATCTTTTTATATTTAAAGAGGTGGAAAATTATAAATGTAAGTTTAACTCCAATTTTGGTACTAGTCCACTGAAAAGATCTTTATTCTTTTGGGAAAACAATAAACTACTGAAAAATGGGGAAAAAAGAGACAGGATAGAGTAATAAGAACAGATTTCTATTGTTCTCAACATTCATCCATGGGTATAATTCTCCCAGACGACACAGACACATACCACTAACAAGAGAAATGGGTCAATTAAGTCATGTTCTCAGTTATCAGAGGCTCAGAGAATAGAATATCAGAGCCTCAGTGGAGCTGTTTTGAGACACCCTACTGGATGTCCTCCTGTCTCAGTTAAAAAGGCTGTCCAGATCCTGTGAAGTGCTGAGTACTTTTGACTCTTACAGACATGCTGATAGTTAAAAGGCACTGAGCATCTCATGTCACTGGGCATCAGTGGAAGAAGCCAGTAGAAAAAAACAAGACTTCACATAACATCAAATACATTGCACAGATGAAATTTGCAAGAAGACACAGGGGGCAGGGAAGTGGAGGAGCCAAGGCGTAGCCACAAGTGGGCCTGAGTGGGCTGTGGCCCACACACTTTATATCTAGGTCCACCCCTTTAGCCCCCTCACAGTTCTTCTCATGCTCCAACGTTTGCCCTACTCTACCACCCAGTGATCTAGATGATCCCTCCCTTCCAGCTGGGAGAGACTCACTGCTCTGTCCTCAGCAGGGAGTTGCTGCTGTCGTGGAAGGAGACGTGCCCCTCCCCCAGTCAGGCAGCTCTGGGTATGTCTACACTACGGGACAAGGTCGAAGTAAGATACACTATTTCAGCTATGTTTATTGCATAGCTGAAGTCAAAGAAGCTTAACTCAGCTTCTCACACTGTCCACACTGCAGGAAGTTGAAGGGAGAACACTCTTCCTTCAGCTTCCCTTACTCCTTGTGGAAGCAGGACTACTGGCATCAACCTAAGTGCCCCTCTCAGTTCAAAATAGCATGTCTTCACTAGACCCACTGATTCGAACCCTGGAAGATCAACAGCAGCAGCTTCCATCTTCTCTGTAGGGTAGACATGCCCTTTGCGCACAGAGCCTTGAGCCCCTGGCTGGGTGGGGCTCATTATGCAGCTGCAGGGCTGTGCCACCATGCAGCTTAGAGGGAAGCTTGTCTGCACCCCCATCTGCAGTCAGATGTGACTCTCAGCCGCCCAATAGAACAGAAGGTTTATTAGTTGACAGGGATACAGCGGAGAGGAGACTTGTCAGAACAGAAACCAGAAGCAGTCAGTACAATCCATCTTGAGGAGAGGAGACTCAGGACCAAGGACTCTGATCCCCATCTCCACACCCCAAGCCAGCAAGACCCACTTACACATCCAGAAGCCTGCCCCAGGCTTTCTCCAGCTTTGTGGACACAAGGTGTCACCTGGTTACTAACCCCTCCTAGGCTCAGGGTACAGAGAGCATCAGCCATTGTGTACATGTGATAGACTATCACGCAGAAATTCCCATCCCCATCTAGGTATTGGTGCAGTGCCCAGGGAAACTGAGGCACCCTGGGGTTATTATCGGACAGTAGAAATCACATGCAACATAGCAAAGTGAACAGAATGAGTACAATTCTGATTTCGTCACACAGGGTCAGGGCTCAGCCTTAACTCACCCCGCCAGGCACTGCAGCAGGAGGAGAGGGATTGGGGTGCTGGGGCTTACCCTGCTCCACTTGGCTTTGCAGCTGGGGAGCAGGGTTGGAGCTGGGAGCTTACCCTACTCCTCCAGGCTCTCCAGCAGGAAAGTAGGGGTAAGGGCTCTCCCCACTTCCTTCTTCCGACACTCCAACTGGGGAGTGGGATCAGGGCATGGGAGCTTACTGAGCTCCAGCTCAGGAGCTTACCCTGCTCTTCTTGGTGCTTCAGCCAGGTAATGGGAGGAGCAGGGCTAGAACATGTACTGCAATCCCACACCCACGCTGGGGTGCAGGCAGACAGGCAGAACAGGGCAAACCCCTGAGAGCAGATTCCATTCTCTAGGTGCATCACAGGGGGGCCCTGGTTAGTGTCCACTCCCCTTCCCACTGTATGGTTGGGGGAGGCAGCCCCATCCTTCCTGTCCCCCCCATCATTGCCCACCCACTCAAAGTCAGGGCCCACCTAAGCCTCCCCTTCTGGCTACGTCACTGGGAGGAGGACAACCCTAACTCCTGAGAGTGCACAGAGAGGACTCTTCATATGTTACTCTGACTATAGGGACCATGTGGAAGAGCAGATACACCACTAGTATGTTCTGTCATGTCTGAGGTGCCCCCCCCTCCCCAGCCAATAAAATCTTAAATGGTTTCTGGTGAAGGGGAAATCTGGGCTCTATAGTCTATTCTAAGTGTAATTTGCTTTAGTTATACATGCAGATCCCAGTCCCAGCAAAGAAGTGACACAAGTAGCCTGTGAACAATGTCCTGCTCCAGGAATCTCAGTCCACACCCTCACTAGACTAACTCTGTAGTTAGAAAACTAGTTCATCCCATTGCTCAATTTCAGAGACTAAAGTTCTTGGCGCCATGAATTTTCAACAAGGAGACTCTGTTATTCCTGCATACCATTTGGTTCCATTCCAAGCATTTCAGATGAGAAAGGCAGAAGAAGAAGAATATCTTTTCATTAGGATATGGTCAAGTGAAGAAAAGAAAGGGATGCAAGGACATGCCCAAGAGAGGCAGAAGTGGATTTGTTGTTTTAATCTGGGATTTTGTTGGGGAGGCCTTCAGGGGGCAGCTCTGTGAGTCCTGGCCCTGAAAGAAGGGTGAACTTTGAGAGGCTGTGTGAGAGGCCTACTTACAGGCATGCTAGAAGAAGAGCAAAGTGGCATAAGGAATCTGCCAAAGTGAACCCTGACTGCGTGTGCTACAGTCCCTGGCCTACTACCCAGTGTAGTGGAAGGCCCTGGGTTCCTTGTGCAGCGACTACTATGCTACAACTCCTGTCTCATGAAGAGAGTGGGGAGGGGAGTGAGCAAGGGGAGTGAAGGATCACTCCCAGCCAGTGGTACAAAAGTTGCGGGGAGGGTGGAGAGGGGATGCCCTCCATCCCTTCATGGCACCCTTGCTCAAGAAGCAAATCTTCAAGGTCCTGGATATGAGCCCCACTGATGTGGGAGTAAGAGGCAATGATATTATATTGAGCTCTTTCTCTGATGCCATTTGGAACATCACTTCTTACCAAGTCTTGGGGTGTCCTGGGTTAAAACGTTTATGAAAACTAGAACTATTTTGCTGGCAGTAAAATCCCAGCCTTTTACCCCAACATACATATATAATTGAAATTAGAGATTAAGAAAACCATCTAGATCATTGAATCTCTCTGTGAAGGGGAGATATGGTCCATGAAGAGAAGACTCTGATAGCAGAGGTAGGCATTCTTCAGTCTCAAGAGACTATGGGTTTGTGCTCCTAAGAGATAAAGAATTTACTTACTCGGTGTTATGGCACGTATGAACATGGCTGAACAGACACATTCAATCTCTGCCACATCTGTCACATTTAAACGTGATGTTTCAACCCTTCGGGCTTTGCTCTCTGCAAGCTCTTTTCTCCTCTGCTAAACCATTCTGCTTCCTCTCATGCCTCAGAGACCTTTGTTAAGCTTGTTTCAAAGTTTGCGGTCTTGAGTGTGATCTTCCCATTTGTCCGTATCCATTTCTTCGAGGTCTGGCTTGCACGCATCCTTGAAAGATAGTTTGGGACATCCTATTGGTCTCTTTCCAGGTGCCAATTTGCTGTAGAGGAATTCCTTTGGGTTGTACCCATTATTCATTTGGCTGAGCCAACTGAAGGGTCTCTGTCTGAGGAGGTGTTCATAGTTCCCTGTAGGCTGCCTGCTTGCTGCGGCCGCACAGGAATAATCTAAGACCCTTCCACCATGCAGCAGCATGCCTGCAGCCCTGCACTAACGAGGTACTTCTTCCAGAGTGATCCTGATGCTGTAGCTGGAAGTGGGAAAAGGTAAGCTGGGTGTGTGGGGGGAGAGAGAGAGTAGAGGTGGGGGAGAGTGGAAGCTACTTTAAAAAGAGCCTTGGCAGCTGGCCAGGCAGCTCTGTGTCTCCTGCCCTCCTCCCCTTCCCTCTCTCCAGTGGCAGCCACATATTTTGCTGGGTTGCTTTAAAAAAAAGCCTCGGCAGCTGGTGGCTCTGTGTCTCCAGTCCCTTTCCTCTCTCTGGCGGCAGCACTGTTTTGTCCGTCTGCTTTAAAAAGAAGACTCGGCAGCTGGCAGTTCTGTGTCCCTCTGTCCCCCTCCCTTTCCCCCCAGGTAACTTCAGCTGCTTGGCTCCTGTTCAGAGTACAAAGCAGGAAGCACCCATAAGCGAGAGCAATCCAGATTTAAGAATGCCGCTGTGCTAACCTGGTGCTACAATGCAGAAGCTTGCTGTACACCCATGTTATTCAGACATTGCTTCAGTGCAGGAATAAAAATAAATGAATAAAATATGCAGAAGGATTTCATTCCTCAATCTTTCCACAGAGCTAAATTACACCAGCTTTGAAGAATGAAAGATTTGTGATATGTAAACAACTGAAATATTAAAAAACTCTGTTTCCTAGATAATAGGGAACAATATGTGCACAAAAAGTTCTTAGAAATGAGTCCATTAAATAACATACACTTTATGCTTGAAATTAAAGAATAACAACTATTTCATTTCACGTATTGATACTATAATAAAATATTGTGTTTGTTATAACAAGAAGATGGAAAATTTTGTTTTATGCCTCAAAGGAACAGATACATGTAAGATACCAAGGGTACGTCTAGACTACAGCCTCTTTCGAAAGAGGCTTTTTTGAAAGAGCTCTTTCAAAAAAGCCTCTTTCAAAAGAAATCGTCTAGACAGCAACAAGACTTTCAAAAAAGCAATCCGCTTTTTCGAAAGAGAGCACCCAGGCAATCTGGATGTTCTCTTTCAAAAAAGCCCTGTTTGCATAAAGAATGCCTTTTTTCGAAAGAGCTCTTTCGAAAAAAGGCGTTCTTCCTCGTAAAAGCAGGTATACCACTGTCAAAAAAAATGCAGCGTTCTTTCGATTTAATTTCGAAAGAATGAGATGGCACTCTAGACACAGGTGAAGTTTTTTTTTTAAAAAAGCCACTTTTTTCGAAAAAAACTCTGTAGTCTACACATAGCCCAAATGGTTACGGAATGTTAGAGCAGGAGTAGGCCAGTGATGTGGCTTGCAAATTTCTAATACGGAGTGGTGACTGAATTAACCACCCTGGGGATTTTCCTTTGTGTGAACTGAAGAAAACAGGCATGGGAATAATTGCACATCACCATCAGAGTGTTCATTCCATAGCAACTCCTCTGCTGAGTGTTTTGAAAGGACAATATTTTAATTCTAATTTCCACAGGTGCCACATATGCTTCCACCAGTTATCTTTTATATAGTTTCTAAAGTGAGCATTCTGTAGATGATAACATGTATGATAACAAGGTCTTAAAGATAAATGATAAACAATCCAAGATCTGCAGCTGTAATTACATGTAACTCCCTTCCCTGAAGAGGCTATTTTGCTACAGTGGTGTGTAAAACCAGAATGCAGCTTTTTAAAAAATATACCTTCATTAAAATAATGGCACATTAGTGTGCGTTTGCACGTAGCTACAAAAACCTTTTTATGTATTTAGTTAAATTTTGTAATTTTATTTTGGCCATGCTTCTAATTAAGTGTACCTGGAAATGAAGCTAAAATCTCATTTGTTTACATTAACTGCACTCTGACCAGTGAATTAAAAATCAATTATACTTGTTTAAAAAGGCATGTTTAATTTTGATTTAAATGATGAAAGTGGTTATAAAAGAAAAGAAGAATTAATATTAAAAAGATTAATGGGGTGTTATGCACAAAGCAGTGGGTAAAGATCAAAGCCAATCACAAATGTATTCCTTTCCTGGCAACTCAAAATAGCAACAAAACAAATCTTATCTAAGCTCTCTCTCTGAATGGCCTTGGCTATTTGTACTTTCCCCTAATGGATGTTTTCTGACCCGGACTCTAGTTCTCACTGTCTCGAGTGACTCTGGTTCTTCTTCTCTCCTGGTTGAAGTGGGTAAGATTCACCTCCCCACAAGAACAGGCATAGTTACTCTGCCTAGAGATATCTACCGTTATTACAGCAGTATCCAGAGCCCCAATCATGGACCTAAGCCCCATTCTGCTGAGTGCTGGACAGGCATATAGGAAGATCTGGAGCATGGTCAAAAGTTCTAGTATCTAAGGGTTGCTCAAAAGAGTCCTAAACTGCCATGGAGAGTCCTCTCATCTCTAGGTGCCAACTTGCAACTGGGCATGATACAACAGCTCTGTGTGTACTAGTGCCCCCTGCTAATCAGTGCTGCAGCTCCACACTGTGAACTCACAATGCTATTTGTGAGTTAATGCTGGTGCAAAGAACTCCTGTGGATAAACCTCCTTGACTCCAACTCTAGCATCCAACTGCAGCATGACTTCTGAGGAAGGGATACTGTGTAGAATCCACAAAGTTGTATGAATATCCACTTGTCTCCTAGTTAAAGAGACCAAAGCTCCTGTCTCTTCCATAAAGGAAGGGGAATCTGCACCACTTGTAGATGTTCATATTAAGAGCTTTCAGGCTTGTTTGTTTTTTTAATTAAGTTCCTTTTGTAGATTGGTATCCTGAAAATTGTTTCCTAGGCATTCAGAGAGAAAGATGGTCTTTTCTATCTTATTCATTTAGGCTCTGATTCAGCTCAGCCCTTCACCACTTGCTTAAAGCTTCAAATGGATGCTTAAAAGCTTTGCTGAATTGAAGCCTAATGTTCCCTCCAATCCATCATTCCTTTCAAATCCAACCATTTCATGACTGGAAAGGGTTGGTTATATGTAGAACTAGGAAACAGTAAATCAGAGGAAATGTAGCATACCATGGTGAAAAAAAATCCCCCATCCAGGTATCACAATCCTAACGACAGCAAATATGGAAGGAATAATATGAGATAAACAACATGAAAAAAAACCTAGAGAGTTAGTCCCCTGCTGCATATGGTGCTCCAGTGCTCCCTTCAGCACCCGCAACATCTGTTGAATTCAGTGACAGTTGAAGGAATTCAGTACCTCTCAGAATAGGTCCTACTACTTTTCCTCAGCTTCTCATGTGAATTTAGGATAGGCACAGCCTGCTCACTTGGCATGGGTGTATCTGATCTGCATGCACTGTGATTGACAGTGATTACAAGTCACACCGAACTTAGAGAAGTGAAGAGAAGCACCAAATATGCATCAGAATGTTGGAACTGGTATGATTTTGCTTTTGGATGTGGTTAACTAGGGGAATGGGCAATGTGTTCGCATTGTTTGCAGATGTCAGAAGATGGCTATGGGGGAATTTTCTCTCTATCCATGGGATAAAAGAGGAGATGGCTTTTCTCTATGATGAGGCCTAAAAATGTCCAGCTTCTGAACAAAGAATTGAGAACCAAATAAGGATGTCAGGATTTAACTCTTTGGAAATAATGGGCCAGGATATGCCAGTTCTTTGGAAACAGGGAGCTGGATTCACCATATAGAGCAATTGCCTAGTCAGGCCATGTATATAAATGCTTTGTGTTACTGTAATAGTCAAAGCAGACAGAGCCTATTAGTAAATAGTAAATCTGGTCCTCTGCTTACCACTGCATCTTTTTCAGGTGCCCAACCCTGAAACTGAAGGCCCACTCTCTCAACTCTCCCAACTGACTGGAAAGAACCCCAAAGCCAGAGTTTGGAGGGACAAAAAATGGAAAACAGAAATGGGAGTAAAGGTCAAAAGCAGGAATTGACAAGGAAAAACTGAGCAAAGCACCCGAGTCCCTACTTTTCCTCACTGGAGTCAAGGGCGGAGTTTTAGGAGGGTGAGGGGGCAGGGCGGCAGCCATGTGCTCCGGGATGCAGCTTGCTTTTCATCCCATTCCCCAGACTATCCTCAAAGTAGTAGTCCCAAAGTTGGATCCTGCAGTGACACAAATCTGATAGCATTCTTTGATGGGATGTCAAGCCTTATGGATAAAGGAGAAGTGGTGGATGTGGTATACCTAGACTTTAGTGAAGCATTTGACACCATCTCGCATGACTTTTTTATTAATAAACTAAGGAAATACAACCTAGATGGGGCTACTATAAGGTGGGTGCATAATTGGCTGGAGAACTGTTGTCAGAGAATAGTTATTAATAGTTCACAATCATGCTGGAAGGTGGGGTTCTGCAGGGGGTCTGTTTTTGTGACTGGTTCTATTCAATATCTTCATCAACAATTTAGATGATGGCATAGAGAGTAGGAATATTAAGTTTGCAGATGATACGAAGCTGGGAGGGGGTGAAAATGCTTTGGAGGATAGGGTCAAAATTAAAAGTGATTTTGATTCTGAAGTAATGGTCTGAGATCAATAGGATGAAGTTTAATAAGGACAAATGCAAAGTACTCTACCTTAGAAGGAACAATCTGTTTCACACATACAGAATAGGAAGTGACTGTCTAGGGGTACATCTAGACTACATTCTTTTTTCAAAAGGAGATATGCAAATTAGGTGCTAATTTGCATATCTTCTTCCAATCACTTTTTCAAAAGCGTTTTTTTCAAAAAAGAAAGCAGTTTAGAAGCAGTTCTTTTGGAAAAAAAAAACAAACCCTTTTTCAAAAGAACCCTGCACACCTCATTTTCTGAGGAAGAAGGGTTATTTCGAAAAAGGGGGGTGGGGAGACTCAAAAGAATCACATCTAAACTGCTTTCTTTTTCGAAAAAAACACTTTCGAAAAAGCGATCGGAAGGAGATGTGCAAATTAGCACCGAATTTGCACATCTCCTTTCAAAAAAAGAATGTAGTCTAGATGTACCCTAGGAAGGAGTACCGCAGAAAGGGATCTAGGGGTCATAGTGGACCACAAGCTAAATATGAGTCAACAGTGTGACACAGTTGCAAAAAATCAGACATGATTCTGGGATGCATTAACAGGAGTGTTGTGAGCAAGACACAAAAAGTCATTCTTCTGATCTACTCTACACTGATTAGGCCTCAGTTGGAGTATTGTGTCCAGTTCTGGGCACCACATTTCAAGAAAGATGTGGAGAAATTGGAGAAGGTCCAGAGAAGAGCAACAAAAATGATTAAAGGTCTAGAAAACATGAGCTATGAGGCAAGGCTGAAAGAATTGGGCTTGTTTAGTTTAGAAAAGAGAAGACTGAGAGGGGACATGATAGTGGTTTTTGGGTATCTAAAAGGGTATCACAGGGAGGAGGGGGAAAATTGTACTCCTTGGCCTCTGATGATAGGACAAGAAGCAATGGGTTTAAAATATACCAAGGGCAGTTTAGATTGGACATTAGGAAAAACTTCCTAACTGTCAGGGTGGTTAAACACTGGAGTAAATTGCTTAGGGAGGTTGAGGAATCTCCATCACTGGAGATATTTAAGAGCAGGTTATCAAGGGTGATCTAGACCCCTGCTATGAGGGCAGGGGACTGGACTTGATGACCTCTTAAGTTCTAGTATTCTATGATTCTACATTAGGTTGTTTAATTAGTAGATGTAAAAGAAAAGCACTTGTTTTTAAACGATTTTTGAAATCAATTATAAAATGAACAAGGGAAGACCATTAGCAATTATTTTTTCCAGCATCTTAAGTGCATGAAGAGTCCTCTCTTCTTATCTCCCTGCTGCTTCATAAAGTATGTTTATGCTGCAGAAAAAAAACCATGCAGATTAGATATTGTGGATTATTTAGACTAGCAGCAAAGACATGGAACATCTGCTTTTAACTCAAGTTACATTGAGGATGAAGGAGCTTCTAATACAAGTACACGTATCTTTATTATTATTTGAAAGTGGGATAGCTAAAATAAACTAAGAGCTCTTTTTGCAATGTAGACATGCCCATAGGTTTTGAAGTAAGAACATAAGAACATAAGAATGGCCGTACTGGGTCAGACCAAAGGTCCATCTAGCCCAGTATCCTGTCTGCCGACAGTGGCCAGCACCAGGTGCCCCAGAGAGGGTGGACCGAAGACAATGATCAAGCGATTTGTCTCCTGCCATCCCTCTCCAGCCTCTGACAAACAGAGGCCAAGGACACCATTTTATCCCCTGGCTAATAGCCTTTTATGGACCTAACCTCCATGAAATTATCTAGCTTCTCTTTAAACTCTATTATAGTCCTAGCCTTCACAGCCTCCTCTGGCAAGGAGTTCCACAGGCTGACTACACGCTGTGTGAAGAAGAACTTTCTTTTATTAGTTTTAAACCTGCTACCCATTGATTTCATTTGGTGTCCTCTAATTCTTCTATTATGGGAACTAATAAATAACTTCTCTTTATCGGCCCTCTCCACACCACTCATGATTTTATATACCTCTATCATATTCCCCCTCAGTCTCCTCTTTTCTAAACTGAAAAGTCCCAGTCGCTTTAACCTCTCCTCATATGGGACCCGTTCCAAACCCCTAACCATTTTAGTTGCCCTTTTCTGAACCCTTTCCAAGGCCAAAATATCTTTTTTGAGGTGAGGAGACCACATCTGTACACAGTATTCAAGATGTGGGCGTACCATAGTTTTATACAGGGGCAGTATTCTGGGTCTTATTTTCTATCCCTTTCTTAATAATTCGTAGCATCCTATTTGCCTTTTTGACCGCCTCTGCACACTGTGTGGAAGTTTTCAGAGAACTGTCCACGATAACTCCAAGATCTCTTTCCTGATTTGTCGTAGCCAAATTAGCCCCCATCATACTGTACGTATAGTTGGGGTTATTTTTCCCGATGTGCATTACTTTACACTTATCCACACTAAATTTCATTTGCCATTTTGTTGCCCAATCACTCAGTTTGGTGAGATCTTCTTGGAGTCCCTCATAGTCTGCTTCTGTCTTGACTATCCTAAACAGTTTGGTATCATCTGCAAACTTTACCACCTCACTGCTTACCCCTTTCTCCAGATCATTTATGAATAAGTTGAACAGGATTGGTCCTAGGACTGACCCTTGGGGGACACCGCTAGTTACCCCTCTCCATTCTGAAAATTTACCATTTATTCCTACCCTTTGTTTCCTGTCTTTTAACCAGTTCTCAATCCAAGAAAGGACCTTCCCTCTTATCCCATGGCAATGTAATTTACACAAGAGCCTTTGGCGAGGGACCTTGTCAAAGGCTTTCTGAAAATCTAAATATACTACTACTGGATCCCCCTTGTCCGCATGTTTGTTAACCCCTTCAAAGAACTCTAATAGATTAGTAAGACAGGATTTCCCTTTACAGAAACCATGTTGACTTTTGTCCAACAAATTATGTTCTTCTACATGCTTCACAATTTTATTCTTTACTATTGTTTCGACTAATTTGCCCGGTACTGAAGTTAGACTTACAGGTTTGTAATTGCCCGGATCGCCTCTAGAGCCCTTTTTAAAGTAGCAGGGACAAGCTGCTGTGAAGCAAGTCTGAACTTGTCTGACTTCTGACATCAACATTAGCATAGACATCTGTAGGCTGACTGTCCCCCCCATGATAGAGGAAATGCTAGGAAATCTGAGTTCTTCTACCTGACCAGTGGGCAATAGTTCATCATGCTCTGATGTTGGGTTCTTCATGGTTGGGTATTACCAAGACATTCTTTTCTTGGCACTCTAATATCTTCAAGAGAGGGCTTGTTGACTAGATCATAGAATGGTTTGGTTGCCTCAACCTTCTGTTTTTTGCCCAGACAGATAAAATCACATAAGCCCTGCTCCTGAACCATTAAATTTATTAGGTGCTTTGCAACTGATTTCAACAGACACAGGCAACCGCTCTCCAGTCATCCATCACAGAGTAACAGGTAGCCATTGGAAGTCATTAGAAATTTGTTCATTGTCTAGACTGGACAAAGTCCTATCTACATCTTACAGACTATTAGGTCTTATCAAAAGTATTTTAAAGACAAAGTGCATATTTCCTGCCACAGCCTCCTAATAGTTATTATAAATCAGTTTTGCCTTATTGATCCTAGAGAATCTGTTCCTATCATGTGATCTCCACAGGCGACCTGTCACAGCCCTATAGTGGAGTAAGGACACCCCTGCGCCTGATCCTTTTCACTGCTCATCTAATGCTCCTTCTTGTGCAAGTGAGTGAGCAGAGAGTGATAGGAAGTGGGAGGATCCCTCCCTCCCACACTCAACAACTAGAGAATCTACCACTCCCTGTTTTAAAGAAAGCAGGAGAATGGGTGTCACAATTTGGTCTTTGATCTACTCCTGGGACTGTCCTGTAGATTCCAAATATGCCCTGAGAACTTGGAGGCAATGAATGGCTACACAGGGCTCACATTTTCATCTAGATTGAATGTTATAATCCCATGCACGTTTCATTTACTGTAAGCGACCTTTCTTGTTTTGTTGACTAAAATGAATTCAGATAATATGTAATAAAAATGGATGTATGCCTGATACATACAGCAGCTGTTCAAAGAGGAGCAAAGGTGAAAAAGTGAAGCACTTTCACTGCATTAGTAATGCACCATCAGCTTTATTTTTACTTTATTAAAGTAACTGACAGTCAATTGGTGCATATATATACTGTCTGCAAAATTATGAAGTCGTAATATGCTGGTGTGTAGACAGCAACAAAGAATATACCAAGTGCAGGAGGAAGGGTCAAACAGATCAGAAAATGCCAAGATCTAAGTTAGTCAGTTGTCTTAATGATAGGAAATAACTAGAGTTGAATGCATAAATGAATTTCTCAGTTCGGGGACCTAACCAAAAAATCTGAAGGAAAAAAAAAGAGTTGGTTCAGGTCAAAACAAAATGGAACTTTTTGGTTCTTTTGAATAAAAACCTCTTCCTTCCCCTCCTCTAGTCAAGTGAAAAATTTTGTTCTACCCAAAATTATTTTTTGGAAGTGTATGTATTTTGTTTTGGGAGCAACATACCTTTTTTTTAAACGATGAAATACTGTTTTGTTTCAAAATGTCAAAATATTTCATCTGTAAATTGCCAGATCAAAATGTTTAAACATTTCCAGTAAAAAATTCAGATTTTTTTTTTATTCAGCCAAACCTATTTGTCAAATTTGACGCAAGCGTTGATGGCCTGAAAAATATCATTTTTGGTATATTTACTCTTCTAAAAAAATTCATGCAGATCTAGAAATAACCATTGTGTATTATATTTGGCCCAAGTGTAACAAATTATTTTAAGGCTTTATAAAAATCAATATAATTTTATGGAAAAAGAGCGAAAGTGACCATATTTTCAAAATAAAGAACTGGGATTCTTTCATGGTGACTTTTGTTAGGGTTGGCAAATGAAAAATGGAGGTGACAATTATTTAAGCCATATGTGCTGCTGTCACCACTGCCTACAAACAGTTACACAGTCACTTTTACTGGAAAAAATATTCTAGTCATTTGATGTTCTGAATGTAGCATGAAATGCTGAACAAGCATCATTAACAAACAAGCACTTAGACACTCTCATGGGAAAAGGTCGGTTTCAAAATTTCTCAACTCTAAGAGGTTTTGAAGAGAATGTCATAATTGTCAGCTTGAGATATTCTGAAAATTTGGAGGGAAATGTTTCAGTTTTCTGCACTGAAGCTACTTTTTGTCTCAAAATTTAAACAAAGTACAGTAGAAATATTTTTTAAAAAAATTGACAAAAGCAAAATGAAACCTTTTGATTGACCAGAACTGATCTGGTTTTGCTTAGTAAGAAAGACCTAACAAGTCAACAAACAAAGCTAGTTCCATTGTTTTCTTAAAGTTTAAGCATATAACTAATGAGCATGCTCAGTTACCTACAACTGTGGGAATTTGATGGTGGTTTTATTTAAGGTTTACCACCAGCTATAGTGCTTGAAAATTTAAGAACACAACCCTGGCATGTATTGTAATGAGAAAGGAAAGACTCATAGACTAGAAACACAAGAAAAACAAGAGCCATTCTAACACGTTTCAGTTTATTAGATTTCATTATAATGGAGATTCAGTGTAATAAGGCAGGTCATAAACAAGGCTGTGTGATTTGACTACTAGGAGAGGAAAGGCACAGACTGCTCCAGACCTCAACTGCACCTAGTGCAGCATTGACTAAGGAATCCAGACACAGACTAGCTGTATCCTAGTAGGTCCTGGAATGGACTGTAAGCATCAAGGCAGCAAAGAATTATTGGAAAATTACAATCAACATAGACACTTTGTTTTCTTAATCCTGACATTCTAACTTTGTGTTCTCCAAGTCACTTGGCCCTCAAAGCAGAAGAGGTAATTGAATTTCAATCATGTCATGGCCTGATTCAAAATAACCCATAATGGCACTCATTTCAATATTGCACACTACTGATTTTTATTCTTGGCATAGTGTCTGTTCCTTGCAGTAGCAATTTCCATATGCTCCTTGCCCTGAATTTCAAAGAATAGGTTTTATCTAATGGAGTTGAATACTGAGATTTTTTTTTCTCTCCCATGACTTGTGGGTACAATTTGAGATAAGGTAGCATGCAAATCCCAAGCACATATTATACTGTGCAATGATAAATAAAACTTGCAATTTATTTAGTTATAAGATGTTCTCTGTCTTCAGAGATACTCCAAGTCTTTTGTTAGGACATGAAGGCTTAGTTTTATCCCAAAGATCATGTGAGTTTATTAGAAATGAACCAAAATTGTTAGCCAGAGCTCCCCTCACCAGCCCCCCCCCAGCAAAAAATACAGAAATTCAGCAACACCAAAAGTTTTCATAAATTATGATAATTTTGAATAGTTACTGTCAAGAAACTAAAGAACAAAAAAAAAAGTCAAACAGCCTCTTTATTTGCAATGTTCAGAAACAGAACATTTTGGTTCAAGATGACTTTGTTTTGAAACTTCGTTCAAGTGTATTTAAAACTTTAAAGTTAAAAAAAAGGCCTCAAAATCTAAACTAACTTTTTTATTTATGGGATCATTTCTGTTCAATATCTTCATCAACAATTTATACAATGGCATAGAGAGTACACTTATAAAGGTTGCAACAAGAATGGTCAAAGGTCTATAAAACATGACCTATGAGGCTATGTCTAGACTGCAGGCTTCTTTTGGAAGAAGCTTTTCCGGAAGAGATCTTTGGGAAACACTTCTTCTGAAAGAGAGTGTCCAAACTGCCAAAGCGCATCAAAAAAGCAATCTGCTTTTTAAAAAGATAGCATCCACACTCTCTCGCATGTAAGCTGTGATACTATGGACGGAGTGGCCATCAAGGCACCTGTGCTTTTTTCTCTTTCCTCTTCTTTTAAAAGAACTCCCTCTTCCCTGTCCACAGACACCTTTTTGCGAAAGAGCTCTTTTGGAAAAAGGCTTCTTCCTCGTAGAAAGAGTTTTACCAATGTCGGAAAAACCCCTCTGTTCTTTCAGTATTTTTTCAAAAGAATGTGATTGCAGTGTGGACGTAAGTGAAGTTTATTAAAAAAAACCAGCCATTTTTCCAAAAAAACTCTGTAGTGAAGACATAGCTTGAGGGAAGACTGCTGCTTCTGCTACTGCATTCAAGTGGACAGACCCTGCCCTTACCTGTAGCCCCACTGATTTGAAGAAATGTACAGGTCCAGGTGTGTGGATATACTTGTGGGATAAAGACCTTAAATAGCAAACTTACATTGGGTATGTCTACACTACTATTAAACACCCATAACTGGCCCATATCAGCTGATTCAGGTTTGTGAACCTAGTGTAGACATTTGGATTCCAGTCCAGACAGAGTATAGACATACCCATTCATTTTATCACTACATGTACTCTCTGTCAATCCACATCTCCTGCAGAAGTCACCCTGCCTGGAGTAAATTTCTCTCTGATATGACAGCCTTTTGTTGTTTGCCTTCTATCAGTGATTGCTCAACTTCACAGAGAGCCCTGCCTCTTCCCAGCACAGTTGTTTCATTTGCATAAGTTATGTCATTCATCCTACAGCTAGAAGTGTCATTCTACATGAAATGGAAACACACAGCAAAGTTGAACCCTCACTTGGTTTTGCTTAAGTTGACACAGCTGTCATAAAAAGAGTACAGTTCAGTTGGTGTAACAGTCTTTACTGTGGCCACGTGATAGATGGGTCGAAGGTATTGTTCAAGGGGTCTTGTACCTTAAGCAAAAATGATGCCAGTAAGCATAGTTGCCAGAACACTTCCCTTTGCTATCTTGTGCCTGTTTCATAAAGTAACAGCATTGGGCAAAGAGCAGAGACCCACCTAGGTTTGACCTTGATACCCAATGAAGCATGTCACTCATGGTTGTTTTGTTAACAACCCAAACAATTCTATCTGCTGTTCAATTGTTCATGGGGCAGCTCCTCCCACTCTCAGGATAGTTATGGTGACTGCTGGACCCAACAGTTCTTGTATGTCAGGAACAATCTTGATCGGGAAAATAGCAGCCTACCCCTCAAAGCTATTTAGACTGGTTTGACTATAGGAAGGAAGAGAATAGACATCTGGAGAAATCTGGGAATATAGGATCATTATATTTAGGTCACACAAAGTCAAAGTGAGGTATAAAGGCAGCTGAAATCTGGTTTTTTGTTTTGTAAGGCTGCCAGGGGAACAACTGTGGAGATGGCCAAAGCCACACAGGTAAAAAACAGAACAGAAGCCAATCCCAGCATTCCAGTTTCAGCCTTCTGAGAGCCCCAAACCAGAAGAAGTTTGGATTTATCACCAAACTCCTCCCAAACTGAGCAGAGGGATTTGGCGATATCAGGTTCTGTGCTGAGAATTCTCTAATTTTGTGGAGAAAAAAAATGTATAATCCTAGACTCAGGTTTAAACGAGACAAAGAAAGGGCAGGTGAAAGACCAGATGTATAGTTAATCAGGGAAACTGAATATGGAATAGGGCAGGCTAAGAATTCCTGGCCACCCAAGCAGAAACAATGGACAACGGGAAGTGGAGCATTTTTCAGATAGGGATATGAGTTAGTGAAAGTCTTATTATCCTACAGAGGGAAAAGGATGAAAGCTTTTCAGGCAGAAAAAGGAGATATGAATATGCATGGACTGAAGCCTTGCAAGTCTAACCCTTTGGAGAAATGATCCATCTGCTTCATGGAGAAACAGACGCCAAAGGAAGGAGAGTGCTGTGCAATGAAGGTACCCAGGAATATTTGAGAGCAGGCACTAGGAGGTAGGAGCTCACAAGTAGGCACACATGGTTCTGTTCTGAAGGAGATAGGCTGGAATCAATAGGAAAAATAAAACCCTCTCTCTGAGCTGGTGTGATGGTAATTCAAATGCCTCTTGCAATTAGCAGCAGGGTACCAACATGGCAAGAAGTCAAGGGAAAAGCTGTTGCAGCCTGGAAACCTGACAGGCTCAAGTAGTCCTTTCATCTGGTCTTCATTATTCTGTCAGATTTGGATGGCGTTAGAAGTGGCAGGGGTTTTAAATATGTAGCTGTGCTAGTGACTGAGTCATCAGTTGTCAGACTGCAGTGGGGAACCAGGGAGTCAGAAGGCCTGGGTTAAGACAATCTGGGGCCACAGGGCAAGACACAGTCACCGCCCCTTTCACTCTTCTCAGCTCCGAACGGTGAAGCCGGGAAGTTCTCTCCCCCCTCTCAGAAAAGCAGAGGAAGAGAATCCCCTCCATCCCAAACAGTGCCAGAGCCACATTTCCCTGGACAGTGGAACACATCCCATTCTTTCTCCCCCTTCTCCTTTCAGGAGGCAGCAACTGGAGGATTTCTGTTTCAGGAAGGGCTGCTGCATGGTCCTCCTACCATGCACACAGACTGAGGTGATTGGAGTTAAAGGCCTGTCAAAATGGATGAGGCAGTTCACCCCCTCAGCCCTAGTATTTCAGATTGTCTGCAGACTCAGGCAAATCTCTGCATTGATTACAGTCTGGTCACATTTCCAAGCTTTCCTTTGCAATTCCAAGGATAAGGAAACCTTCTATAAAAATAACCAAGATCCAGTCCTGATCAGATTTTCTACTGCCTCGTTCCTTATGAGGTTCTATCTCGCTATATAGCTATCTATCTGTCTTCAGGTGAATAGCCATGCAAGGTACAGCAGATGAGAATGAGGCTCAGAGTCTTTACAAAACAGCTGTAAGGCAAGACGCTGCTATGCAATGCGAACAATAGCTTTAGGTGTCATAAAGATCATGTTTTCCTCTGCAGTGGATTAGCCTGTATCACGTCTCCTAGCAGCATTGTTTCATCCACTAATTTCTTTTATGTCTTTATAATATAGAGCAGTACTCTCCTTAATGATTCCAAAATAATGAGTGGTTTGTTTTTTTAAAAGGAATTGGGGAGTCACACCACCATTATTCCTTTATTTTACTAAGTACCAGAGCTTTTATGTGAGTAGTTTTATCCTCATTATCCATAGTTTATGCTTGGCAAAGTCACAATAAAGATTTTCTCACGCCTACTTAGAAAAATCAAGGTTGCACCATGGTACTAATTTGAAAAGGGTAGAAGAATAGCACCTAAAGGATTACAAAATTAAGCCCAATTAATAATTTGCAGTTCTGAGGGGTTTTTAATTTTATTTTAAAGGAATATTCATGTTACTGCCTCCCACTCAAAGATCCCTTTGAAATACACAGGAGACAAGGGGTTTGTTGCCAGGCCTGCTTGTTCAGAATTTGAGAGGTAAGGACAGTCTTTGGATGACCTACATCTCAATCTTGTGAGGGCTGATTGTGGTTAGGGTGCAGAGTGGTGTTTGCAGTTCAGGTAGTGTAGCCTGCTAAGATAAGTTGTTTGCCTGCCTGTTAATATGTCTTTGGATTGACTTATATTAATTTATCATTAGATTTATTATTATATTTAGTATAAATATGGTAGATATTATGTTGTAGGTATTCCTGGTATTAAGCCATAATGCAAAAGACCTACAGGCCTGTATCCTGCATGAACAGCTAAAGCATATTATATGGAATGTGCATAAGCAATCTCTGTCCCAGATACAATGCCTGAACATTTGTAACATAAGACACCATCAAAAGAGGTGGAACAAACTATCATTGTCAACCCCAGAAAGTAACTCATTTTACAGTTTTATGCCAATTCACCAGAGAATGGTTTGGTGGACTCATTTCCATATCTTGTAAAGAGCTTAAGTCTTGATACAGGGCTTACCATTGTTTGGGGTTGGATAGAGGAGATTGCAGTGGACTGTAGCAGTGAAGAACTAGCAGTACAAACCCTTGGGCAGGCTTGCAGTGCGATATGTACACAGTTTGTATCTCCCCTCTTGAAACTTGTGATGCATCATCTTCACTGCCACTTTTAGCCATGATAAAGTGAGTGAAGCTAACACCACTAGCTTTGCCCAATGTTTCACAGAAGAGTGGCTCACATGGGCCAGGCTGGGCCCTGTCCCTGCCTTCTGAGTGGGAGGGGCTCCCTGTGCGAGCAAGCTTTCTTTCTGGGAGTTGTGTGCATACAGTACTCTGCAGAAGAAGGCTCTATCAATCTAGGTGACCTTGAACAGTTTAGTCAGATCCAAAATCTCTGATGCCAATGGCACCAGAAAGTAAGACATAGAAGGAGAAATGGCTTATGATGTAACAGAAATTTTGTAGGACCCAGGCTTTCATTCATGATAATAGGCAACATTCTATAATATGGAACTATTCCAGTAGTTTACAATAAATGCAGAATGGATGTTGTAACTCAAAGGACATGCAGTAACTGCCCTTCTACACAGCGTCTGTGCAGCACCTAGACTCATGGGGCGCTGATCCTGATTGAGGCCCTACTAGTATGTCTATACTGTACATTAAGCCCAGGCTCCCTTTCTGTCTGCACACAGATCAGTTTGACATGGGTCAGAGAGCACTCCGAACCCAGCTCCTAGCACCCTACCAGTGGGGTGGATCAGAGTCCAAGCCCTGCTGTGACTTGGGCACAAGTCCTATAATTTTGCAGTGTGGGTGCAGCTCAAGCATTGAGGCATTTGGGGTAGAGGAGGCTCCAAGATGTGGCTCAGGGGTTTGGAAGTGTGAGTGGGGGCTCAGGGTTAGAGTGTGGGATGTGGGGCCTGGGAGGGAGGGAGGTACTTAGGTGCAGGAGGGCTGAGGTATAGGGGCTGGGAGGGAGTTAGGGTGCAGGAGGTAGGGCTGAGGTAGTGGTTTGTGGTGAGGTAGCGGTTTGGGGTGAGTGCCTTTATCTGGGGCAGCTCCCATTTGATGTGGGGGGGGGGAGGAGATAGGTGGCTCCTCATGGCCTCACGCTCACTTGTAGGAACCCCTTCCAGTTCCCATTGGCTGGCAATCACAATCAAAAGGGGCAGTGCACTGCCGGAACAAAGCTTCTAGGTGCAGTCCTCATTGCGGCAATGCATCTCTATGGAATAGTGGGGGAGGAGGAATGGCTGTGCACAGAGCTGTTGTGCCACCCCAGCCAGGCAGGGCAGCTCAGAACGCAGCATGCTGGGACTTTAGTGGCTGCAGTCCAAAGGGCTAAGGGGTCCCCAGGTTGCAATAGCTAACACCCCTTTCTTAATCCAGGCTGGCTGTTACCCACCTGCAACATGGGACTAGGGGACCTGCTTTATTTTGTCTAGTGGCATTATAAACCCTTCTTACTATGTATCTGCTCAGTGACTTGCACAATGAGACCTAATTTCAGTTAAGGCAAAAAGGTGTTACCATCAGACAAACAGGAAGAGCTGGGTAACACTTTCTTTTAACTCCTGGTTGTGGAAAGTCTGCAGATCTACATTCCTAGACAGTGTATTGTCTGCTTGGGTTTTGGACATACTGTACATTAGACATTGCCTCCAAACAGAGGTCTTGTGCAAAACATAGCAAACAGAAACACACTGACTGTGAGTGTGGAGACCTTTAAGAGGACAGACACAAACAGCTGGAACAGGTACAAGGGCAACATTTCACTCTCACACATAAACAGCAGGAATTAAGGACACACCCGTTAGGAGCTAGTCTATGTGGGACTAGGTCAGTTTGGAAAATTTAACCTGACCCAAAACATGGAGAAATGATTTTATGCACAGCTTTGTCCACAGAGATGTCAGTCTTTTAGAGAAACTAGCTGTGGACTTGTGTTCGGAATCATTTCTGCTGCTCCTTCACTTCTCAGCATGCTTTGCTCATCCTACCTCTACTGGGAGAGAGTTAGAAGTTTGCTTGCAAGCACAGCCAAGATATAGAAAATGTAAATTGCACACAAACAACTATAGATGGAATTGATTAGTAAAATAAAAATCAGAGTGGGGGAGAGTCAGTTTTGCAGCATTTTGAGCTGTTGGATTTTTCATAAGAAACTTTCTCCCTGACTCTTTTGCTGGAAAAGGCAATTAGAAGAAACTGTCCAGCAGTGAAATAAAAAAAAGGGCATTAAACTCGCCACAAATTATCCACTATGGTGGGTTTTTTTTTAATCTAACATTAAAAAAAACCCTAAAAGACACAATTCTGAGCGTGCTCATGAATAAAGATTAGTGCTGTGAACACAAACAAAACTGAAGAAAGAGTTAAGGGACTTCTCAGAGGGCCAGTGCCAGAGAATGTTTCTGTGCCTTAGCCCCTGCTCTAGCCAACAGAGAATATTACCTCTGGGAGAAGAGAAACCGAAGGACAGCTGCAAAATTCACCTATTAACAGTGAGCTTGTATACAGGTTTTGCAAGTGTTCCTTCTCATTTTCAGTGGTCCACCACAAAATCTGAAACTGATTTGCCCATTCACTGGGGAGAGAAGAGCAATTCAAGTGAAGTGATCCTCCACAACGTAGGAAGATTTATATGTCCTATATTTAGTGCTCTTAGATTTCCCTTTCTCTTTTTTTACATCTTCATTGATTCTAACTATCACCTATCAGCTTGGAACATTTCTCTTCATTATAAATACAGATGGATTTTAGTTTTCTGGGCAGGATTAAGGCTCCCCTCCCAAAAGCACCAGACTAGTTGGTCTCCAGGAACCGACTTAGCTCATTCTGGGCTATATAAGATCTAACATGAGCTCCAAGAGTTCTCCCAACATTTGAAAGTGCTCAAACTTAAGGGGGTATGCTTGGTTTTATCTAGCTCTACTTACTAGCTAACTTGGCAGGCAGCTTCCCTAAAGTTACTAGGCTACTTATGCAGGGGTTATTCTGGTACCCTTCAAAGACAGCAGAGGGTGCAGAGTTGAGCCTGAAATATCCCGAGAAGGCTACTAAGAATAATATTGATGTACAGGGCCACAAATGGAAGGCCTTTGAGGAAGGTAAGAAGATGCCATTACAAAAGGGTACTTTGGCCGAAGATATAAGGAGCTCTCCATCTAATCAACATTGCAAACCCACCATAAGCCAAGTGGAGAGTGGGAGTCTCAAGTTGATGCAACTACCAATTTCCATTTCTTCTGGGTATACTCACCAACATGGCTTCCTCTCCTCTCCCCACAAACATGGTCACTCTGAATTTGACCCTTTGAGTCTGAGCACAGAGGAGTCTTTGCTGGTACCTCCTGAGCTAATTGTACTTGTACCTGCTGCTGTTTCCTCAGCACGTAAGCAGAATTAATGCTGTTACTCAGGAAGTGGGGTAGGGCAATGTTGCATACACTCATGTAGCTAAGCCACTGAGGATGTGCTGCCAATTATAATATGGTAGCTTATCGTAATCCATTGCATCTGTGTGAGAAGTGTTGGCGACAGATTTTGCCAGGTCCTGGGCAACATGGTGGGGGTTTAACTCCAGGCCCTTGAAAGGAGCAGAAGCTCAGGAAAAAGGGGTGGGGCTCAGGGCAGCCAACCCTTAGCACCATCTGGACCAGGCCACACCTCCCCCAGCCAGCCCTCAATGCCACACGGACTGACTGGGCTATATGACTGGATTGCATTAGTGTGGCTTCTTTACCCCTCCCATAACTTCCTTACTCTAGACAAGTCCTGTTTCATTACACCTCATTGACTTGGTCTAAGTTAGTCTAATTTAGACATGTCACCTCTGAATTTGGCTTGCAGTCATTCTGATTTTATTTACATCAGCTCCACTGCCTCCATGGCAACATGGTTGTTTCTTGTGTGCAAGGTTGAGCCAATCAGAATTGTGCCTGAATTGGGAGCAATGTCTTAGAGTTTGATGACATCTCAAGCAGAGAGTATGTTGGCATCTTAGCACTTAAACAATGCATATTTTACTCAGACACACAAGAGCAGAAGTGTGTAAAATTATACATAAGTACACAAACATTCTTGTATTTAGAAAAAGAAGACACGTCTACATAGCAGGGCTAAAACTGAAATAAGCTATGCAACTTGAGCTATGTCCATTGTGTAGATTAATTCAAAATAGCTTATTTCAGCTTTTGGCACTTTCTACACAGCAGGAAGTCCGAGGCAGAGCACTCTTCCTCTGTCATACCTTGCTCCTCATGAAATGAAGGTTACAGGAGTCGGAGTAAGAAGCGCTCCAGCTTGACATTATTTTGACATTATGTCAAAATAACTGCATGTGGTGTAGAGAGGACTATGTTATTTTGGAATAACTGATGTTATTCCGAAATAATAGTGTTGTGTAGATGTTATTCTGAAATAATAGTGTTGTGTAGACGTAGATATAAAATATCCCTTAAAACTTTGATGACAAATTCATCTACTTATGTAAACCCACGACAAAATCAAAGTAGTACAGGATTTCTACGTGTGAAATAATGTGAAATAACAGCTGGAAAGAACCACACAGCAGCTGCTAATATTAAAAAAAAATCATTCCTTGTTTCCATGGGCACTCCTGAAACTGTTACGCCAAGAAGTGTTGTAACAGGATGACAAAGTGAAAAAGGAGTGAGTGGTAAAAGGATGCAGTTCTGCACTGTGTTCCTGGTGCTTTCTGAGTCTACACTAGGGAGTTATTTCAAAATAACCCCCCTTATTTAGAAATAACAAGCAGATAGTCCACACTACCCAGCCCGTTATTTCAAAATAAAGGGCTGGTTATTACAAAATCTGTATTCCTGCTTTCCTTGGGAATAACGCTTATTTTAAAATGGTTATTTTGAAATAGTGTTAGTATGGATGATCTGGTGCTGCTAATTCAAAATTATTGGCCTCCAGAGGCTTCTCACAGCTGCACTTGTGGCCACTCTGACCATACCTGCCAGGTCCACTGCTCCCCTCCTCCTGTGGAGCTTAAAGCAGCAGGCTTCAGAAAAAGGACTTGTGGCACATGGAGAACTTTGCCAGCCCTGTGCCATACAGTCTCAGCA
The DNA here is from genome assembly GCA_032595735.1 of Pelochelys cantorii. Lineage (NCBI taxonomy): Eukaryota > Metazoa > Chordata > Testudines > Trionychidae > Pelochelys > Pelochelys cantorii. The sequence goes on along the minus strand of CM064342.1, from coordinate 25,640,286 downwards.
GATGGAGACATGGCAGACCCCACCACTCTCTCTGAGCACCCCACAGCTGCCAGCACTCTCACAGCACCCTCAGCTGCCACTGGGCAGGGATGCAGAAGAGCACCGGTTTGGGCTGGTGCAGAGATCCTGGACCTTATCAAGGTCTGGGGCAAGAAGACCAACCTCCAGGATATCTGCATCAGAAAGCACTATGCTATTGTCTATGTCTGGATGGCCACCAGCCTGGCCAACAAAGGCCACACTGACACCCTTGACTAGGTCTGGATGAAAATCAAAGAACTCTGGCAGGCCTACAACAAGGCCAGGGAGCAGAATGGATGCTCTGGAGTGGCACCTCACCTGTGCTGCTATTATGAGCATGGGTCACCTCCCCCCCATCATCATTGAGTCTGGCCAGGACACATCCAGTGTCAGCCTCCATGAAGGCAGGGTGATGGAGGATGAGGAGAATGAATAGAAGGAGGCCAGCCAGGTGGCAGTGCCCACAAGCCAGGAGCTGCTTCTCACCCTGGAGCCAGTGCCCCCTTCCCAGGATGTCTCCCAGGCATCGGACAAACCTGGGGAAGGCACTCAGGTGAGTTCTACATGTGGAGTTAGGTGATGGGTGGCGAGGCCCTCTGCACTCTGTGCTTAGCCTACTGAGCATGTGGGCTACACAACAGCCTGTGCACATGGGTGCACATGGAGTGCCAGTCTGGAGCACTCATCTCCATGACACTCTCACATAGGAACCCCTGGACCCTCCTCATAAGTTTCCTGGACCGGCCTGCTTTACTCCGGCTTCCGTGGTAGGATACGCACCCACCACAAGCCACCACTAAGGAGGCTGGGGTCACAGAAACACACAGCAGTGCTGCATACGGCACAGGCTCATGCCCACACTCAGGCAGCATCCACTTCTGGACAAGCATGGTGATGTGGAAGAGACCGATCCCCTGCATGGGAACCTGCCGGGAGAGGAAGAGGAGGGCACTCTCTATGGCTAGTGGCCTCTGCTGCTCACATACACATCCCCCAACACTCCACCCCTCCAGGAGGCAGGGATAAAAGTCCTCTCTGTGTCGGATGCCACCTGTGTTGAACCCAGTGTGTGCGGGACACAGAAGGAAGCCAAGCTGCCCAATTCCCTCTCCCTCCTGTAGACTTCTGGCCAGCACCTTCTCATGCCTGCTTGTCCCCGGGCTGTGGGCATCACAATGCTCCCTTGGGACGTCTGTGCCCCTACAGGATGACGCCCACTAGCAAGGGAACTTATCACCTTGCTCAAAGCACATCACCATCATCTGACCAGAGAGGTTTGGTGTTGGCTCAGAGATTAGGGCCAGGCTTCATACACAGTATATCCTGGGATGACTGCCCTTGTCACTTTTCTTCACAGCTGAGTCAGTTGTGAGCCTGGTGTGTCCACCACTTCCCATGCCATTTTCCTGACTCTGCGGGATCTGCCCACAGAAATGCACCTGGGAAGACCTGAGGTGTGAGCAGATGGCCTGCCTCCAGTCCCTCATTCATGGGCTTGATGAGGAACACCAGGAGTGGGCTGCAGACTGGGAGGAGCACTGGGCTGACCGGAAGCAGAGGAAGGATACCTGGGACCAGCTGGCATGCCAGCACGAGGCCACACACTCCTCCCTCACCTCAGTGATTGATCACATGTCCTCATGCACAGAGTGGGCCACCAGCCACCTCCCTGGCCCACCCACTATGGCTTCAGCTCCTAGCTCCCTTCCCCCCCAGGGGCCACTGGGGCCCCAGAACATGGGGCAGTGGGACCTCTCAGGAAACCGAAGTCTTCTGAACTGACTGAGGCAGGCACCACTCCCTGCCCCATCCCTGAGCCCCCCCCTCTTATTTCCTCCTGCTTTCTAGGTTCTTTCCCCAGTCCCTCCCCTGTTGTATATCCCCCAAATAAATAAACTTGTTTTTTTCAAACAAAAGAGGCTTTTTATTTGCTCTGCAAGAGTGCTGGGGGAGGTGGGAAGGAGGGCAGGGGAAGGGTGGGGTGGGGGAGGAAAGGCACATGGGAAGAATGCAGGAGCCCCTTGTGGAGAGGCACAGGAGAGAGTCTCACAATTGGCCTTAGCTGAACCTTCCACTCAAGACCTCCCTGATGGACACAGACCTTTGTGCTCATCAAATGGCACTTGTGTCTGGCTGCTTATGAGCCCTGGCCAGCCATTCAACCTCTGCCCCCCACCCTGGCAGGAAATTCTCCCTGTTGCTGTCACAGAGGTTGTGGAGCACGCAGAAGGCCACTACCATGAAGGGGATGTTGCACTCACTGAGGGCCAAGTGGGTAAGGAGACTCTTGAACCTCCCCTGTAAGTGGCTGAACGCACACTCCACCAACATGTGGCACCTGCTCAGCTTGGCAGTGCAATGCTTCTTGGTGGGGTTCAGGTTGCCCACGTAGGGCTTCATAAGCCAGGGGAGCAAGAGCTAGGCTGCATCACCCAGTGTATAGGTGGATATGGCGACCTTTCCAGCCCTGATGGTGCATTCAGGGAAAAAATGCCAGCATGTATCTTTGCATCTTTAAGAAGAAGCAAGAGTTCTGGAAGATGCAGCTATATTGCACCTTCCCCCACCATAGTGTTTGGTGGCCTTTTTTAAAAAATTTTGTTTCTCTCCTGCCCTTCAAGGGGGCATTTTAAAACATCTGAGGAATCTCTCTGAAGAAAGGCTAGTATGGATAGTAATAGATCTTCTGTAGTTACCTGCACAGCATGTGCCATGTTTGTCTTCCTCACAGAAGAGAGAAGAGATTTCATCTGCACTAAGTGTAAGCTGGTCACCATTTTGGAAGAAAAAATTAGAGGACTTGAGGCCCAAGTATCAACCCTACATTCCATCAGAGAAGATGAAGACTTCCTCGATAGAAGGCAGCATTTAATACCACAAGCACAGTAGGCTGAAGAGCCAGTGAGGGCAGTACAGAACAAGGAAGAAAACTGGCAGCATGTAACCTCCAGGAGAAGAAAGCCAACTCAAGTATCCCCAACTCCACTAAAGGTAAGTAACCACTTTCAGGCTCTCTGCACAGGCACTGCTGTGGAGAATGCTTTGGCAGGGACCTCTCAGGGAAGAGATCAGAAGGAGACACCATCTACTGGAAGTCATGGGATGTGTAGTCCTAGTGATGGGGGGTTCCACGACCACCCTTACCCCCCCCCCCCCGCAAGAGAAGAAGATGGGTGGTGGTGGTCAAGGACTCCCTCCTAAGAGGGACAGAGCAATCCATCTGCTGTCCAGACTTGGAATCTTGAGAAGTGTACTGCTTACCAGGAGCTAGAATTCAGGATGTGATCAAGAGTCTTCCAAAACTGATCAAACCTTTGGATCACTACCCCTTCCTACTTCTCTATGTAGGAACTAATGATACGGCCAAGAATGACCTCGAGCAGGTCACTGCAGATTATGTAGTGTTGGGAAAAAGGATCAAGTAATTTGAAGCGCAAGTGCTGTTCTTGTCCATCCTCCCTGTTGAAGGAAAAGGTCCAAGTACGGATCGTCAAATCATGGAAGTAAAGTCCAGGTTGCGCAGGTGGTGTCGGAGAGAGGGCTTGTTTCTTTGACTATGGAACTGTTCCAGGCACAAGGATTGCTAGGAAGAGATGGGATCCACCTAACCAAGAGAGGAACGAGCATCTTGGTGGGCAGGCTTGCAAACCTAGTGAGGAGGGCTTTAAACTAGGTTTGTTGGGGGATGGTGACCTAAGCCCTGAAGTAAGTGGGGAATTGGGATACTGGGAAGAAACACAAGGAGGAAGGAGCAACAAAGGAGGACCCCGGATTCGAATGGAGAAGGTAGGGCAATCAACTAGTTAGCTAAGGTGTTTGTACACAAATGCAAGAAGCCTGGGAAACAACAGGAAGAATTAGAAGCCCTGGACCAGTCAAAGAACTATGATAACTGAGACTTAGTGGAATGACTCACATGACTGGTGCACTGTCATGGAAGAGTATAAACTGTTCAGGAAGAACAGGCAGGGGAGAAAAGGAGGAGGAGTTGCACTGCATGTGAAGGTATGTCTACACTTGCTCCCTAGTCCAAACTAGGGATGCAAATGTAGCATACCTAAGTTGCTAATGAAGCACGGGATTTATATATCCCGTGCTTGATTAGCATATTCGCATCCGGTCGCCATTTTAAAAATCCACTAGTCCAAATTAACTCGCCATGTGTAGACGCAGTGTTCCAAAAGAAACCCCTTCCCTCGGATTAACTGTTACTCCTCGTGCAATGACATTTGTTTTGCTCCCAAATTGGGATGAAAGGTTGAAGTTCAAATAATTTCCATTATGGTGGAAAAAAATGAAAGTTGTGCACAGACAATTTCCATGTATTTTAATTTGCTGAACTGACCCAAGTGTTTTGAGTCCCTTCAATACTTAAACTGCATTTACACATGGTGGTGTATTCCCTTATGGGAGTTGTAGTGTAGTGGGAGTGTATCCTGATTCCATATTCTTCTAAGGGAAGCCTCCCTTGTCTGAGTATATCCTCCATGATGCAACACATAATGCTTGGTCTGAAGAAAAATCTGTATTGTGTTACGGGTTATGTAGTCCTACAGGGAGTGAAATCTATAGTAGAGAATGGAGGCATGAAAGGACAAACTGTTGATAGGGAAATGCAGTTTACTGTTTTATTGAAATGATTCAAAAAAGTTGAAATATTGAAATATTGAACCAAACTGAAAATAATATTCTATTTAGATCTTCCTGACTGAAAAACAACTTTTTGGGGGTCAAAATAGAGATTTTCCTGAGAAATAATTCAGTTTTGTATAAGTTCCTTCTCTCCCCCCTCAATTGGAAAATCACTTCAGCAGAAAATTCCATAACAGCTCTATTGGAGTATATCTTTTGGGATACTTCTGGTATCTTTCAAAATAACAGGTACACCATTCCAATATCCTTCTAAACTTTGTTCCACAAGGATTAAGGGATGTTTTGGAATAGTGCTTTATTTTGAAATTTAGTGCTGTGGTGACAGCACCAAATTATGAAATAAGCTATTTTGAAATTGACTCAAAATAAGCTACACAATTTGCGTAGCTCAAATTGTATGGCTTATTTCGAGCTAATGGTGTAGTGTAGACACACCCTTCATGACTAAAACCAGCAGTTGTGAGCATGAAAATTGACCACCTACACATGGTCTTTTAAGCCCAGAGTCAGTGGCCCCATCCTTATTCAGCAAAGCACTTGTGTATGTTCTTAACTACTATCAGATGTTTAAATACTTCATTGCATGAGGATCTTAAATGAGTCAGGGAGAACTACAAAGTATATCTAGTTCTATAAGCCTCAATAAAAAATCTTTTTATACGTTACAACAAAGCTATCTTTTGTCTTCTGCAAGGAGAATACAATAAAAAGATGCATTTACTCTTGGTCCTTCAGTGAAAGAACAGAAACCACAATACCTGATACCTCAAACAATGAAGAGATTGTGAATGATCCATAAACTGAAAATGGATGGCACAAATGATTGCTTCCAAAATGATGAAACCAGGATCAGTCTAAATTCATGGACTGAAAGGCATAAACCAATACTGAAAAAATTGACTAGCCCGAGCCATAAGGAGAAAAACAAAAGCTGTATGAATTGCAGAACACTCTTGTGATTTGAATTCAAAGTTAGTAAAGATTTAAGTTCATGCTATACTCTTAATCCTGACATGGATCATTAGAACCATATATGCCTAACTGTTTTGGTCTGCTAAAGCTTCCGCAATGGTTTGGTGGCATCTGGATATCCTCAAATCCTCTAGAGCTCCTGATTGTATATAGAATGTCTGAGCCACATTCATAGGTCATAAGGGCAAACTGCAAAGATTCAAGGGATCAAGGCCAAATCCTAGAAGCAAACCATTTTTTTTTTAAGTTAACTATTCAGGCACATCTCATTGCGGTGCCTGCATGACTTTTCTTCACTTATATACTAAACTCCAAGTTTTAGTCAAAGCACTCATATATCAGTTTTTAAAATACTTCCACCCAGACCTACTCATTACCAGTGTGCATTGTAAAGTACAAAGTAAGCAAACTAAATGTGCAAATGTCCAGATCCCATCCCCTTCCTATCTCTCTTGAAGACAATTTTTAAAAAGCAATTACAGGTTGAACCTTTCTTAACCAGGACTTTCTGGTCCAGCAACATCCCTGGTCTGGCAGGACCATGGATGTCCCCGGACCAGAGAATCCTGGTGGAGGGCTGGTGGCTGAGAGCCCTGCAACGAGGCTAGAGCCCAGTAGCGGGGCTGCCCTGTGGCAGGGTACAGGAGATCAGTACTAGGGCTGCCACCCAATACCGACACTGCAGGGGGTGGGAGGCAGTGGGGCTGGAGCCCAGTAGAGAAACTGCCTGGTGAGACCAGGAGGCAGCACAACCAGGAGCCTGGCAGCCCCACTACCACCAAGTGGCACAGCTGCCCAGCAGGACTAGGAGGCAGCATGGCTGCCCTGCGGGGCCAGGAGCCTGACCGCGGGGCTGCCTGTCAGTGGGGCCAGGAACCTGGAAGGGGGGGCTACCTGAGCTGCCTGGTGAGGCCTGGAGGCAGCGGGGCTACCCAGAGAGGCTGAAGCCCAAGTGGAGCTTGTCACTTGGAGGCGCAGCTGGATGCCAGCAGGGAGGCCACCCCAAAGGGATGGAGCCTGTCAGCGTGGCTGTGCTTGTGTAACCCACACACCAAGTGTAGTTCATTGTCCCATGCAGTGGTACTTAGACCACAGAAACAGATAAGAACAAGAGGCCTCTACAGCCTAAGCTGCAAGCCAGCTGGCTTTCAACTCATGTGGTAGAGGCTCCCCCACTGAACTCCTAGAGGACCCAGGTTCAAATCTCCCTGGTGGTGGTTACACTTGTAGCAGTGGGGCTGCCATGATGGGGCCAAGAGCCCTGCATTCAGAGGGGCTGGCAGTAGCAAAGCCAGTTGGGAGGCTGGCAGTGAGGCCATGGTTTGGGGACTGGTAAGTGGGTTAGGCTCAGAAATGACCTTTCCTGATCTGGCAAAATCCCTCATCTAGCACCAGTGGGGTGCTGGTCCAACCTTTGCTATTTCAAATGTATAAATATTAAAAAGAAATAAATGGAGCCCTATGTAGATATAAAGTTGGCATCTGCAAAAATGATTGGTGGATGCAGCTATTGGGGAATATAAAGTGGAAAGCCACAGGTTTGCAGGTATCTAGATACAAAATTTGTATCTGCATCTACCAAAATGAGCCACGGATATCCGCATCCACAGATGAGGATACCCATGGGTATACAGCAGCTATCCACATATTTGCAGGGCTCTACAAATAAATCAACACCAGCATTTAAGTCCATTATTTGCCCAGATCACCACTAATCATATGCCAACCTTATTTTTTTTAAAAAGGAGTTTTTTGAAGGTGACCTGCATTGCTATTCCATTAATAAAAATGCATCTCGTGTAGCATGTTACTTTATCTCTAACTATAGCTGTTTTTTCAAAGGTGTAAATGATCTCAAGGGAAGCAGCACGACAGTGACAGAAAACTCGTTAGAACTGAAGAGGCCAAACTTCCCCCAAAGTACTAATAAGCTCCCTGAGGCACTGGTCATTTTAAACTGTGCATAATATTTTGTTCTTGGATTAATGCAATGCAATGCATTAGATTTTACTGTTTATATTATCCATATTTAACACAGTAAAATTGCATTACATCCACTTCATACTTTCACATTTGTGTCCTTATCATGTAAGTTTAGATGTATTTGGAGATTTCCTGGCCAGAGTTATTGTTATTCAAGGAACATTAGTTGAGAATATGCTGAGTGGCTGAAAAATAATTTAGTTTGCTAGTGAACTTGCCCAGTCACCTATAATCCTTTGCCTTTCCATAAGACCCTCATTATACATCAGCAGTAGGTCAATCTCAAAAGTTTTTATGTACCACACTTGCCCCTAAAACTACTGAGTCACAAAAATCAGGTTAAAGCACTGAGAGAAAACTCTCTCTCCCTTTCCTTTGCTCCCCACATCCAGCTCTGTAATATACTCTATGAAACTGCAAATTCAGAGCTGATGAGAGTCTTCACCAGGCCCTGCGGGTAACTGGCTATGGGCCCCTTGAAAAGCGTGGGGCTGAGGGCAGAAGGTGCAGGGCTAAGGGCTAACTTCCTTCAGTTGGCTCTTCAGTGCCTTGGGGCTTCAGCCACTGTTGCTGCCAAGGTCACAGATTCTGGGAGCCCCAGGCCCTTTTAAATCATTGGACCCAGGGGGCAGCTCCCCATTAGGAGATCTGAATAAAGTTTCTGGATCAGCCACTCATTCTGAGTAATCTTTGGCATCCCACTTAACTACCTGTGCCTTTGATCCTCATCTGTAGAAGGGGACTGCAATTCCTCCCCCCCACCCTCACAGGGGGATTGTGTGAGGGTAAAGCCATTAAAATTAACAAGATAATATTGTTCTGTCATGCTGCTACACACAACAAACATCTGTGACTCAAGTCTCACTAATCGTCTGTTCCTCCAATATCCTGTTAGGGTGGCTGCAATGTGCTGGGGCACTATTTGTTCCTCTGATTAAACACCCTTGAATGAGCAACAAGCAACTGTCAAGAGATTTGGGCCAAGGTACCTAGCTCTCAAGGTCAAGGTTCTGTAATATCCAAGCACAGGTATCACAGTGGGATATTTGGGATAGATTCTTAACTGCTGTCCATGTGCATACTCCAGTAGGAGATATGGAAGGTGAAGAACAAAGCTACTTATTTTTTTTAAAGAGTATTTTAGTCCTGGGTGGGATGTAGGCAGTTCCAGTTCTAAGTTATTTATGTGCACTGCAAAACTATAACTTTAATAAGACTCCACTGCAAATGAAAACTACTTAAAAAAGCATCTGGCCAACTGTCTTTAATAAGGTAAAACAGACTACAAAACACTTTTGTCCCCAGCCTGCAGGTTTCCCGCTGATCTCTGGCATAGCTTTTAATACCTGCAGCACATGATTTTCCTCAAAAAAGGGAAGCATTTTTAAAGTCATGGTAGTGTTTCAGAACTTCATAGCCTCCAATACAGTACCTGACTAGAAACACATTTCTTTCAAAGATTAGGGCATGAAAGTAGAGACGGTGGGTTGGTTCTAAGGTCAGATTCTCTTACTGATCCAAAGGTTCTGAAACAGATTTTGAGCAGAGGAAGTCCCAGGCATGGCTATAGCCCATGGCAAGTTGCTTAAGTGATCCCTTGTTGTGGGTGCAACCCATCTTCACAGTTCATTTCAGTTTAGAAAGCGGTTTTTTTAAAGAAACAGACCCAAATCCTGAGCTGCAGCTCAGATGATGTTAGCCTTTAAGCCCCCAACCTAAGAACATCTAAATGCCATTCTTGTTCCTAGCACAAATTAAAGCAATCTGAATTGATTCTGGTAGCCAATAGGTCCCAGTAGTCTGGGAGAGATTTCCCCAGAGATGCCTCCTAGACTTGAAGGAAAATTGGTTTAGGAGTTACTACAGTCAAAGATTTCACTATGCTGAGGGAAATTTATGGCCAGAGTGGCTTTATTGAGGGTGGGTTTGCACTATGGCAGTAGACTGGACATTTACATTGATAAGGATCCCAATGGAACTTGAAGTAGATGGATTTATCTCTAGCTTCACAGAGGCCTACTGGGAATTAAGATAAACAGTCATGATTGTTTACATACCATTCTGGTGCTAATGGCACTTTAGAAGAATATGATAGACAGATCTTGCCCTGAATACACAATATGAAAACTGAAGTCCTGGACAAATCCCTTTGCGTAAGACTTAACGTGATAGGCCTAATTCTAAGTTTGTACGAATTGACCTTGTTTCAGCCAAGCCAGTTAACACCAGGTGAGGATTTGCTGTATATTTTTAAACCCTATTTTATTTCTTTGCCTAGGCTAAAGAAAAATTATATGTACCTTTTATCCCTTAGGGGAATCACTGAATTGCTATGCATCACTTTTGGTTCCACCAGTCAGATTCCGTTAGCTGCAACAGAACAAAAGATACGCATCAGCTAGGACATTTGAGAACAACCTGCTCTCTCATAAATAAGGTTTTTTTAAAAAAGAAAAGCCAAACTTCTAAACAGCTATTGCTAAGGGTATGTGTACACTTAACACATTGCTTTAGCACAAAGAACATCACTACAGAAACAGGAAGGATTCCTCTAATCACTGTGTTTAATCCATCTTACCCAAGAGGTAAATGAGTGGAAGACTTCTTCCATCAAACTAGCACTGGAGGTTAGGTGGGCATATGTCTCTCAGGGTTGTGGAATTTGTCATATCCTTGACAGATGTGGCTATGCATGTTTTTAGTGTAGACCAGCCTTAAGAATTAAAGGCTCAGATTCTCAGGTCCCAGAGGTTGATAAAGCAACTCACATGAGAACATTCTGCTCTAAAAACACGAGCTAGGGTCAAACAATTGGGGCGTTAAATATCTGTACTCTGGAAAAGATCGAACCCTATAAATCCAGATCCTGCAAATACTTAGACCAGATTCACAGCTCTTTTAAAGTGCCAGAATGTCATTTGATCCAGTGCAGGTATGGTGCTTTATACCAGCCCAAGACCTGGCTGCTACTGCTGATCAGCAGCCTTCCAGCCATTAGAACAAGTCTAGTGGATAGAGGACTGGGATGGACCCAATAACCTATGGTCCATTCCCAACTCTGCCACTTCATCCTCTGCCTCACCTTCTCCATCAGTAAAAGGAAGAATAATTATGAGTAAAGTGATTTGAGATCTACTGATGAATAGTGTTTATATATATATATATATATATATATATATATATATATATATTTCCTGTGGGACAACAGAGTGACATAATTATGTCCCTCTGCATTCCGTCACCCACTTCCACCCTCAGCTGCATGCAGCTTCCCTCCTCCCCTCTCCCCAGTGTTTTGAGGGACAGAGCAGGCAGCTAAGGCACATCTGGGCTGTGACATGGGGGCAGCCAGGATAGACCTGGTACCAGCTGTCCTGAACGCCTGGGTCCCAGTGCCCAGCCTCGTCTCTGGGGTGCTGCTGAGCCCTCTAAAGGAGCCATCCCGGACACCTGCCTCCCCCCCCCCTTTCCAGCCACTGGGAAGTGCCATTGGAGTCACAGCTGTCAGTGTCATAGGCCTGCTCAATGGACGGGGCCTGTGGGAGAGGGGCAGGTGGCATGAGCCCCCCACCCTGGGCTGCGGCAGGGGAAATAGTCCAAGATCTGGCAGATGGGGCCAAGGCACATGTCGATGGCCATGTGCTCATGGATCAGCACCAGGGCCCAGGCCCACTCCCTGCCCCAGCTGGACATGTGTGCACCTGTGGGGGACATGAGTAACTGGGCTGCAACAGGGCCAGCACCTCTCTCATCTTCCTAGCGCCCTGCCCTTCCTCTGCCCTCAGTGCTCTGTCCCTCCTCAGCACCCTGCCCCTCCTCTGCCCCCTGCCTCTGCCCCTCAGTGCTCTGTCCCTCCTCAGCACTCTGCCCCTCCTTTGCCCCCGGCCTCTGCCCCTCAATGCCCTGTCCTTCTCTGTCCCCATCCACCACTCCCCAGTGCCCTGCCCCTCCTCTGCCCCAGCCCCCACCAATGCCCTGCCCCTCTTCTGACCCCAGAATCTGCCCCTCCTCTGACCCCAGTCTATACCCCCCCAATGCCCTGCCCCTCCTCTGCCCCAGCCCTCCAGCACCCTGGCCCTCCTGTGTCCTCAGCTTCCTTCCCACCCTGGCCCTGTCCCTCTTCTGCCCCAGCCCCGCCCCCCCACAGTGCCCTACCTTGATGCTCTGGGGAGGCGGATGCAGGAACCACGTGGCCTCCCCTCTCCCTGGTGGTCCAGAGAGGTGGGAGATATAAGTCAGGCAGCCTCCCCCCTTCCTTCTCCCTAGTGCTCCAAGGAGGCAGGATCTGTGTGGCCTCCCCCATCCCCAGAGCCCCAGCCCCTTCAAGCACCCACTCGGCTGAGACCCCACATCTCCAGCCTTCTCACTCACCACTCTGCTGACACCTCACATCCTCAGCACTTCATACATCTCCTCCACCAAGACCCTGTACCCTCACAAACCTCCTCCACTGAGACTCTGCTACACCCCCCAGCCTCTTCACCCCTTCTACCAAGACTCCACACCCCCAGCATGCTCCTGCACCTTCCCCTGCTCTTGCACCCTCCCTCCTGGCCAAACACCTACCCCCATCCTGCTCCTGCTCTTCCCCCTCTGGACAGACACCCTGCCTCCAGACTGCTCCTGCACCTTTCCCCTGGCCAGACATCTACCTCTAGATAGAGGGGGGTTTGGCGAGCATAGTGAGCAGAGGGAGCAGCCCCCTATTGCATATATATAGACAGATAGATAGATCGACTGATAGATATATAGATACAGATACATATATACATGACTGATTTATACTTTGAAAAAATGCCTCTCTAATCCAGAGGCACTGAGAACAATTGACAATAGAGAGTAAAGTCATCGTGACAGCCTTAGCTAAAAGCCAGCTGGCTTTTATCTCATACAGCAGAAGCACATGGTTTAGCCCCTGAAGTTCAATCCCACCTGCCAATGACCCTGGTCTGTTGGCTTTACACTAACATCAACAAGCATTTGCAGAATTTGGCCTGAAGTTGTAACTATTCCTTTGGTGGAGAAGAAGGGATAAGATTAGGAAAAAGGAGAGTTTGTTAGCTTAAAACAAACATCATCTTGCATATCAAATTTAATGTTGTAACTTGATGGAAACAATTGGAAAGAAAATGGCTAATGAAAGATATCACTGTTTCCAGCCTAATATTCATCCAGAAAAGTAAACAGATTGAAAACTGTCATAAATGCTCTCTTCCTGTCCCCAGTGCTCCATAACATTTGAGTGGGAATGCGAGAAAATTAGAGTAAACTGCATTTGGTTTTGTGTAGGTTATACTGAGCCCATTAAACCAAGTACACATGAATCAGATGTTAAGTTCTTGCTTCTAATGAAAAGCTAAGGGGAAAATAGACAGTGTAACGGATTTGTGCATTCAGGACTTTATAGGCCAAGTAATTTAGTTAAAACACTGTATGAACATTGATATAGTAGGTAGTCAAGATGGGAAAGTCAGCAGCCTCATTTTGTTTTGAAATTGTAGTCCAGGTCTGTGCTAGTCCAGAAATTTGACTTACGATACAAAACTCCAGCTATGAGAATTGCATAGATGGAGTCAACATACCTTAAACTAAACTTCTAGGGGGATCTCACTGTGGAAGGTTGACAAGAAAGTTCCCTTACTCCTCACAACCCCATGGAGTACCAGGGTTGATAGGGGTGATATCACCCTTCGATTTAGCTAAACTGAATCCTGTAAGTTCAATTGCTAGAGCGTTGTTCTCTGCATTAAGGATGTTAAATATTGATTAATTGAATAGTCGAATAACCTCATGAATTCTTACCAGTTAAGCGACAATTCTATGGTCCCTGGGGGCGGGGATGGCAGCCAGTGTGCTTGGGTCCCATTCCTGAGGAGACCCCTGGCACTGTGCTGCTGCCTCTGTATCAGAGGGAACAGCATGGGGTGCCAGGTGGGAGCTGGTCAGTGAGGGGAAGCAAGTTTGAAAACCAGCTCCCCTCGCGGACCAGCTGCCTATCGCGCTGTGCTGCTGCCTCTGATAAAGGGGTGGCAACCCTAGTTTAGGGGAGGATCTGAGCTCCTGGATTTGGCACAAGCTGGAACTGAGTCAGGCTGCCTGCCCACCCAGCTCCTAATACACTTTAAATGCAGAACTGCAGAGGGGGGTAGGTCCCGGACCCGTTGCAAGCCAGCACTGAGTCAGACTGCTGGCCAGCCTGCTAAAAATTTACTGGCAGGGGTAGGGGTGGGAAATGAGTGCAGTCTATAGCATTAACCTATAAGCTTTTGCTTATTGGTTCATCAGTTAATCAACTGCACTATTACATCCCTACCCTACATAAGTATAGACAAGGCCTTAGAACAGAACCCTGGAGATTCCCCAGTACTTCTCGGGAGAAATAATCTGACAATAGGCTTTATAATAGATCCCGAGTAACTCACACACCAACTGAGCGTGGCTCACTGTCCCATGCAGTGGCACTTAGATCACTTACAGGGTGGAGAGAATGAGTTTGCTCTACAGCCTTCGCTGGGAGCCAGCTGGCTTTTAGCTCAAGTTTTAGAGGCTCATGCGCTAAGCTCCAGAGGTCCCAGGTTCAATTTTGTCTGTCAGCATTACATCAGCAAAACCAAGCAAGTGTTGAGGTCACAGAAAATTTTAACTAAACTTTTTTTGGAATCTAGGGAGGTATTCTCGTATTTTAAAGTTTGGGTTGATTCTTTAATTCAGCAACATTTGTCAACACATATCACCTCTTTCTTTGGATCCACCCCAGACGTGTAGATCAGGAGCAGCATCTTAAACAACATCCAGATGTTCTTCCAGTTATGTATAGAACATAGCAAGAGTCACTGCAAATAAAGATCCTGATGTGGCTGGGTTCATGGGAAGGAAAAGGGAGAGAGAGATAAGAGCACCTGCTGATTTTCCTCTAATGGCTCCAATCTACAGAGCTTTAATAAGATGGAAGTTTAAATTTCATATCATCATCAGAAGCAGCCATCAAAAGCCACCATTAGGATTTCAAACAAGAGATCAATTAGGAATCGGAGCTGATATGCCTATCAGAGGGATGAAAATTCCCAGTCTGTCTTTGCAGATTTAGAGAAAGGCTAGAAAATGTGGATTGGCACTTGGATGCTGGCACCCAGCTCTGTAACACAGTATCTCTATATGAGGGGAGTCTGTGGCACCAGTGCAGTTTATTACAATATCCCCTGAAGCTCAAAAAAGTAATCTTAACTGCTATCTCCAAAATTCATATTTTAGGGCATGTCTACCCAGCCGTACCATTTGGATTATGGAGGTATGAATAGCAGTGTATACTAAAGAGCTGCACTTGTGACTTCTTCCTGTCGATACCATGAGGATGAATTAAAAGTTCTCAGAAGGGGTGAGGCTGTGGGCAGAAGGGGTAGGGCTGAAGGCAGCCAGCCCTCAGTATCAGACCATAGTACACCCCACCCACAGTGCTGTCTGGAGTGCACCGCATGGCACCCACATCTGCCCAAGGAGCCCTATGAGCTGCTCAAAGCATGGTGCACACCACTCCAGTGGTGATTTAAAGGGCCCAGGGATCCATGTGCTGCCGCAGCTCCATGTGCTGCTGGGCCCCTTTGAATCACTGGTCCCTGGGACAGTTGTCCTCTTTGTCCCTCCACCATTGGAAGACCTTCATGATGGGGGGGTGGAGGAAGATATGGAATCTGCCAACTGGGTCTCCTCTCTGTGCAGCAGCTCCTGGAGCTGGAAAGCTGCAAGTTGCAGCCATGGGTTGAAGCAGCAGCAAACAGCTGGAAGCTGTAGGGAGGGGCTGCTGAGGACTCAAGCTGTTGCTTGGGGCAAACCTTTATATTTTGCCCTCCCTACTATCAGTAGGCAATCATCTCTTGCAATCCCAGGTTTCTCTTTTTTAAGCCACACAGAATCCTGTCCTAATACCTGCCCTTTGGAAATAATAAGTGATTTGAGGTAGCTCCGTCTAAAGTACCTTGAATGGGCCTGATCATTAGAGAGCAACTGCTTAGTATTCTCTGAACATCAGGCCCTTTTAAGGTGCCTAGGTGAGCAACCAAGAAATGGGGCACTCTGTGTCACCAGTCACTTGAAACTTTAGGCTAAAAGTGTTGCTTGGTGTGCCATGGCTGCCATTGCTTCAGGAATATTAGGGGACCGCACCCTCCACTCACTACACTTGCCTGCCCCCCTTCTGATCACTTTTGCTTGGCAGAGTGAGCCTGTTCATATTGATGATGATGATGATGATGATGATGACATCATTCTGTCGCCTGACAGGAATATTATGTCATCCATCAGGAAAAACTTTTTTATACATATAGAGTATGCAAATGTGTTCAGGATGGGAGGTGGTCTGTCCATTCATAGATGGGAGAGAGGGGTCCATGAAAATGTCTAAGAGGAGGTCCACACTGCAGAAGTATCTGATTCCAAACTCCTAATGGTTTCTAGAGCAGAGGAAGTCACAGTCAGTTAGCTACTAAACGCGTAAGCCTCGATTCGGCATTTCAAAGCCTTAGGTTTGCTGTTTATGTCAAACTCTACGTGCTTTATTGGGTGCAGCTAATTACACTAAGAACAAAAAAGATCCTGGTGACAGACACTTATTCTGAAATGTACTAATGGACCCTTCTGAAAAGATCCAACATGCTTCTCTATTTTAAAGAGGAAGTTACTGCAATATGCTTTCATTATGCAGTATTTTAGAAAGAATGACAATAAGAAGTCTGCAAAGCACTAAATAGATTCAGACTTCTGTTTGCTGACAACTGCTATCGTATGCGGTGGGGAGAATTTCACCTTTTATTAGACAGGAAAGGACTGTGTCAAAAAGGCCATCATCTCAATACATGCAATCATTCAAATCTGGCACTTATTGAATGATTGCACGCACACCTTAACTGAAAGGAGTAGTATCCATTTCCCTGGTAAACATCCAGCTAAGAAACTTTGGTCAACTGAGTAGTTTTGTATCATCTACAAATTTTGCCACCTCACCATTTACACCATTTTCCAGGTTATTTATGGATATTCCTCATTATAGCTATTTTTTATTTTGATAGCTTCTCTAATTTCCCTGGGTATTTCACAGTCACTATTCACTATTCTGGTCAGGTGGTCGGTAATGTATCTCTGCTGCTATATTCTTGTTATTAGAGCATGGCGTTCCTATCCATAGAAATTCTATAGTACAATTTGGTTAATTTAAGATTTTTACTTTATTTGATTCTACGCTTTCTGTCACATATTGTTTCACTCTCCCCACCAGCATGACCTGATATGTGATATGTATTTATGTGTACACTGGAAGGGCTCGACAAACCGCTGATTCTACTAGACCATGGGTGAGTAGATTTCAGCCAGTCGCTCTGTGCTCCCCATTCACCGGCACTGCGTGCATGCACAATGCTTGTCTGGCACATGCGCGGTGCAGGGCTGGCGAGTAGCACTCACTGCAGTTTGTCAAGCCCTGCATACTGGTATTACTGTGACCCATTGATCGTTCTCATTCTACCAAGTTTTGGTGATGTCTATTAGAGCAGCATCTTCATTTAATATGAAGCACTCTAATTCACTCACTTTATTATTCAGACTTCTAGCAGTGGTATATAAGCACTTCAGAAAACTTGTTACATGATGTGACTGAATGGGACTCTTTTTTGTTTGACAGCTTCTAATCAGATTCTGCCTGTATTTAATCATTTTTCACCTTCTCCTCCTACTAGAACATACAGTAATATATTCATAGACCCCATAAGAGATGTCTTTCTATCCAAATCACATAAACCTCTGTACCTGCTGGCTTTACCCTAGCCCTTAGCTTAAAAACTGCTCTATGACCTTTTTAAATGAGAGCAATCTGGTTCTGTTTTGGTTTAGATGGAGCCTATCCTTCCTGTATATGCTCTCCTGCCCCCCAAATTTTCCTGAAGTACTTAAGAAATCTAAATGTTTCTTCCCTGCTCTATTGTTTCATCCATACATCAAGACCCTGAAGTTCTGCCTGTCAAATTGGCCCTGCATGTGGAATAAGAAGCTTTTCAGAGACTGCTATCATGGAGTTCCTGGATTTCAATCTCTTACCTAACAGCCTAAATTTGGCCTCCAGGGCCTCTTTCCTATCCTTCTCTATGTCATTGTACTGGCTTCTCCAAAGCACTACACATAAGACTAGTTAGCTGTTTCCAGGGATCCACAATCTTCTAACTAGGGCAAGCAAGTCACCATCCAGTTCTCCCAGCCACCACAAACCTAGCTATTTTTCTAGTGACCAAATCCCCCATAACTATGATCTATTTCTTCCTAATAACTTGGGCTCCCTCCTCCAGAGAGATATCCTCAGTGTGAGAGGATATCACAACATCATCTGGAAGGAAGGTCCCAACTCTGGGATTGTTTCCCTTTGCTACAGGCGGATGTTCTTCTTCCCTGAGTCTTTCATCGTCCTCAACCACACAGAGGGGTGGGACCAATGTTCCTTCTAAGTGTTTCCATCCATGAGCACAGTGTCTTTTGTCATGTGCATCGATACTGAAGTCATGTGCGCTTGTGCAGATGCGTGCCACTGTGGTATCCACCAGTAAAAAGAAAATTAATACTGTAAAATTTTCAGTAGCCATTTCGTATCTTATTAAAAAGGTGTTTGTTGTTGTCTTTGCCAGGAAAGTAGAGTTGAAGGCACTGGGACCTAAGCTGGCATGGATTGGGTCTTATTGGGATAGATGTTTTAAATTGTTTTTAACCACTAGCTAAATTTAGTGGGCTCACTTTTGAACACTTTTTGCGCACATATTACTCCCTATTACCCAAGAAACAGGATTTTTGAAAGAAATATTTCTGTTCTATTTACATATCTCAAATCTATCCAACAATTTGCTTTGCCATTCGTCAAAGCTGGTATGATTCATCTTCTGAATATTGTATGCATTCATTTTCATGCCTGCACTGAAGCAATGTCTGAATACCATGGGTGGAGAGCAAGCTTCAGCATTGTAGCACCAAGTTAATGCAGTCTCATTCTCAGATCTGATTTGCTCTCTCTGGTTTACGGGTGCTTCCTGCCTTGTTCTCTGAACAGCAGCTAAGCAGCTGGAGTTATCTAGGTGGAAGGGGAAGGGGTGATGGGGACAGGGAGGTCTCGCTTTTACTCAAAGCAGCTCAGTGCTCCTGGAAGGGCTATCTGAAAGGGAGGCTAGAGGGGACAGGGAGCTGCCCCTGCTTGTATTCAAAGCAGCCCAACACATGCAGCTGCCAGGGATGGGGAGTGGAGGAGAGGTGCTGCTTCTATTTGCAGACACACTCACTGATGGCAGCCCAACTGGTGCGGCTGGCTGAGAAGGAGGAGATGCCTTTATGCCTCGTGAAACGAGGTTTACCGGAGGGGTCGACAGAGACTGCCCTGTCAACCGCGGCACGTCTAGACTGCCCCGCTGTTCCAGGACAGCTGATCCCTGGCACAGCACGGCAGCCATTTTCATGTAAATGGCACTGCGATTATTTAAATCGCGGCTTCATTTGGGTATGTCTAGTAAACTGATCTACATGGCTCTGGTGACAGAGCCATGTAGTCTAGACACACCCTTAGAGTCTGTCTACACTGCAGCATTTTTCCAGAAAACCAATACTTGCATCTGCACTGACATTGAGTTATTTTGACTTTCTGTCGAAAGAACGAAGGGGTTTTCCTGACAGCGGTAAACCTCATTCTACGAGGAAGAAGCTTTTTTCTGAAAAAGCTTTTTCGGAAAAAGGCATGTGTGGATGCAGAAGAGGGTTTTCTTTTGAAAGAAGAGGCCTCCAGGAAATAACACAGGTGCCCTGGTGGCCACTCCATCCATACTAATCACAACTTAAATGCAAGATAGCGTCCAATCACTGTGGACGCTATCTTTCAAAAAAGCACATCGATTTTTTTGTTGCGATTTTGCTGTGTGGACGCTTTCTTTTGAAATAAGTTTTTTCAGGAGATCTCTTCTTGGAAAAGCTTCTTCTGAAAGAAACTTGCAGTCTAGACATAGCCTCAGAGTCAACTCTTCCTCTACCCCCAACCCCCCACTGACTTCTCCACTCCTATTCCCTGCACAAAACCCACAAGCTTACCTTTTCCCACTATTTCCATCTGCAGAGTCCAGGATCATCCATGCTGTTCCACAAAGGAGGTAAGTGAGTCTTAATTTCTTCCTGCGCAGCAGCTCAACCATGCACTTTACTAGGAATTATGGGTGGGACCATTCTACTATGTCTTGGAAAGTCTCATCTATGTACATCTCTGTATCCCTTAGCTCTTCCACTTCTGCCACTCTGTTCTCCAAAGCCATATACAGTCTCTGAGGGACAGAAGATCCTTGCTTCAGATGCACACATATGCCATCTTTGTCTTTCCCTTAGTCTTTACAAAGTTGTTGGATGGGGGAGGGGTTCATTTCCTCTCAGAACGGGCAGCAGTTTTACCATATGTACCTGTGAATCCCAGAAAGTCTGCAGCAGTCATCTTACTCTGCGACTCAATTCCTCATCTGAGTTCCAGTCCAGTGCCTTCATAGAAGTCTTGGGCTGAAAGTTTCCTAGTTACGTGATAGAATGTCAGCTGCATTTTAAGTACAGCATTCAACCTGTCTTCTTTGTAGTTCTGCCAATAAACAGACTTTGAGCATTCCTATTTTCCTTCAAACTCCTCAGCACTGTCTTTACTCCAATATGACAGTTATTTTGCTTCAGCACTTCAAAGAATCTTCTCCTGGATTGACCTCCATGTTTATGACCAGCTCTCGCTTCTTCTGTCACTGCCAACTATTCAGTTGATGTAGTTTATACCTTCTAGATGCTTATTATCTATCATTAAAATCAGTCAAGTTTACTGTAATGGAAGAATAAAGTGCTTTGCTAGGTCAGTTAATGCTCTGTAAATGTTTCTGTTGATAAGATCTATTCCCAGCATTCTTTTTACCTCTGTTTCCATAATCAAATGTCACTTTTGAGGGTCTCTTGAGTTGGGTGCAATTTTGCCACCTTTGCTGAGAAAGTAGCATGAGGCTTATTTGTGTCTCTGGTTCTTTATTTTCTTTCCAACTCCAAATAAAGCAAAAAATTCCCCTGGAAATTCACTTATTAGTGTGTTAGAAGACACATTCTAAGCCAAATAAAAATAGTCAATGCTCTCCCCCAATAGATTTGAGTGGACTAAAATAATTGTATACATAATAAGCATTTGCATTCAACTAAATAACTTTTTAAGAAATCTAGTTTTTACTTAGCATGTGAAAAATCCTTTTTGTGTTAACTCTGAGCTATGAAAAATGTAACAGATTAGATTGTGCTCCAGCAGAGGTTATGCAGGTGGAAAAAAATCCAGAATACTTATATAAACTTCAAAAGAAGTTATTCCACATTTACACTATCACATCTGAGATCATTGTAGTGCCTAACCCAGGTCAGGGCTGCATTGGACTGGGTACTGTACATAGACAGCAAGAATCCCTGCCCTAAACAATGTCTATTTTGACTGTAAAACAGAAGAAGGATTGGGTGGTAAAAGACAAAGGTGATTAAATGCCTACAAGTGCTTTGTAAATCCCAACAGGCATCTCATACATAAATCCCATGGCAGAGTATGGTCAACTGATTAATTGTTATAAATTGGGTCAGAGCCAAGGGGTTTGGAGTTTGGGAATGGGCTCAGGGATGGGGCTTGGTGCATGGGCTTCACAGAGGGTATGGGCTCTGGGACAGGGCTGGGGATGAAGGGTTTGGAGTGCAGAAGGGGCTCCAGGCTAGGGCAGGGGGTTGGGATGCAGGAAGGCTCCAGGATGGAGTTTGGCTGCAGGAGAGGATACAGAGTGGGTTTGTGTTGCTGTGACTTCATAGCTATTTTTACTGTAACTAGCTAGATCAAAGCAGCTTGGAATGTCTATTTGTGCTTCAGTCACACCTCTGATTGCAGGGTAGACATGCCCTATGTTTGATAAGTTTGCCCTTTCCCCATTGGCTACCTCTATTTAACATGAAATCTGCCCAGATGCTTCAAGGCAGACTTCTCAGTACCACCTCTATTAGCTACCACCATATAGTCCTTTTGTACAAAGCCTTTGAAATGGGGAAATGGATTTCTTTCACATTCTGTGATTAATCACTCTCTGGCTGACACCTTTCATGCCATCTTTCAACAAGCAGCACGTGTTTACAGCCAAAATTTAGAGACCAGAAAATAGATTATAATGAAAAACCTTAAATGTATACCCCAAATAAAAAAACACAGTAAGAGACCTAACAAAGAATCACCATGGCTAAACAGCCATGTTAAAAAGGCAGTGAGAGAGAAAAGGGCAGCTTTTAAAAAGTGGAAGTCAAATCCTAGTGAGGAAAATAGAAAGGAACATAAACACTCCCAAATTAAGTGTCATAATGTAGTAAGAAAAGCCAAAAAAGAGTTTGAGGAACAGCTAGCCAAAAATTCAAAAAATGATAGTAAAATGTTTTTTAAATACATTAGAAGCAGGAAGCCCGCTAAAAAAGCAGTGGGGCCCTTGGATGATAAAGATATAAAAGGAGCGATCAAGGAAGACAGTGCCATTGCGGAGCGATTAAATGATTTCTTTGCTTCAGTCTTCACGGCTGAGGATGTTCCAGAGGTTCCTAAATCTGAGCCAGCCTTTTTAGGTGACAAATCTGAGGAACTCACTCAGATTGAAGTGACATTAGAGGAGGTTATGGAATTAATTGATAAGCTGAATAGTAACAAGTCTCCGGGACCAGACGGCATTCACCCAAGGGTTCTGAAAGAACTCAAATGTGAAATTGCGGAGTTATTAACAGTGGTTTGTAACCTATCCTTTAAATCCACTTTGGTACCAAATGACTGGAAGATGGCCAATATAACACCAATATTTTAAAAAGGCTCTAGAGGAGATCCTGGCAATTATAGACCGATAAGTTTAACATCAGTACCAGGCAAATTAGTAGAAACACTAGTAAAGAGTAAAATTGCAAGGCACATAGAAGAGCACGAATTGTTGGGCAAAAGTCAGCATGGTTTCTGCAGAGGGAAGTCGTGTCTAACTAATCTGTTAGAATTCTTTGAAGGGGTTAATAAACATGCGGACAAGGGGCACCCAGTGGATATAATATACCTAGATTTCCAGAAAGCCTTTGACACGGTCCCACACCAAAGGCTTTTACGTAAATTAGGTGGTCATGGGATAGGAGGAAAGGTCCTTTCATGGATCAAGAATTGGTTAAAAGACAGAAAACAAAGGGTGGGAATAAATGGTAAATTTTCACAATGGAGGAGGGTAACTAGTGGTGTTCCCCAGGGGTCAGTACTGGGACCAATCCTGTTCAACTTGTTCATCAATGATCTAGAAAATGAGGTAAACAGTGAGGTGGCCAAGTTTGCAGATGACACAAAGTTGTTCAGGACAGTCAAAAGCAAAAGGGATTGTGAAGAACTACAAAAAGATCTCAGCAAACTGAGTGACTGGGCAGCAAAATGGCAAATGAAATTTAATGTGGATAAGTGTAAGGTAATGCATGCTGGAAAAAATAACCCAAATTACACGTACTACATGATGGGGTCAAATTTAGCTACGACAGATCAGGAAAGGGATCTTGGAGTTATAGTGGATAGTTCTATGAAGACATCCACGCAGTGTGCAGCGGCAGTTAGTAAGGCAAATAGGATGTTAGGAATTATTAAAAAAGGGATAGATAATAAGACAAAAGATATCATACTTCCCCTATATAAAACTATGGTACACCCACATCTCGAGTACTGCGTGCAGATGTGGTCTCCTCACCTCAAAAAAGATATATTGGCATTAGAAAAGGTTCAGAAAAGGGCGACTAAGATGATTAGGGGCTTGGAAAGGGTCCCATATGGGGAGAGGCTAGAGAGACTGGGACTTTTCAGTTTGGAAAAAAGGCGATTGAGGGGCGATATGATAGAGGTATATAAAATCATGAATGGTGTGGAGAAAGTGATTATAGAAAAATTATTTACCTTTTCCCATAATACAAGAACTAGGGGACACCAAATGAAATTGATGGGTAGTAGGTTCAAAACTAATAAAAGGAAATTTTTCTTCACACAGCGCACAGTCAACCTGTGGAACTCCTTGCCCGAGGAGGCTGTGAAGGCCAGGACTCTATTAGGGTTTAAAAAAGAGCTTGATACATTTTTGCAGGTTAGGTCCATAAATGGCTATTAGCCAGGGATAAAGTATGGTGCCCTAGCCTTCATAACAAGGGCAGGAGATGGATGGCAGGAGATAAGTCACTTGATCATTGTCTTCTGTTCTCCTTCTCTGGGGCACCTGGCATTGGCCACCGTCGGCAGATGGGATGCTGGGCTCGATGGACCTTTGGTCTGACCCAGTATGGCCATTCTTATGTTCTTATGTAACCTGACACATGCTGCTCTGCCAGAGAGGAGGTTACATGCTCCTTTTAAAATAGGAGTTGAAACTGTTGCTGTGTGGACCTATGAGGTAATTGACCCATTGTAGCATAATTTAGACAGTTTACTAATTATTCAGCCATGCTTCTCAGGCCTTGTCTACATGGAGAAGTTGAGGGGCATAGCACACAGCTGAGCGATTATTCCAAAATAAAAGTCACGTATACCAGAATAGAGTGTGTCTACATGGGGAAGCTATTGCAGAATAGCTAAAGTATGACCAATATTGCTATGCTGGTCAGCATCCCCCTGTGTAGACAAGGCCCAAGTAACAAAATTACCCAGACATTCTGTTTTTGCTGTTTTATGTATCTTGGATTCTGTATGTCCACTACAACTCCTCTGATGAAGTGGGTTTTGCCCACAAAAGCTCATGATCCTATACCTGTTAGTGTCTAAGGGTAGACAACACTATGCACTTATTTCGAAATAAGCTATTTCAGAATAATAACTCCCGGAATAGCTATTTTGAAATAGTGCATCCACACTATAAATGCCCATCAAAATAGTGCAGATCTCTAGTGAAATAGAGCATCCACACTGATTGGAGGCTGAATCGCATTTCACCCTCCTTTCCCTCAGGAAGCACTTCGGGCAGGGCACCAGGACAGCGTTCACTTCCTGTAGCTGCTTCTGAGGCTAGCTGAGGCTTGTGCTTAAAGCGGCCCTCCTACAGTTGTGTCTCAGGCTCTTCACCATTGCCTACCTCCTCAAGGGACAGCAAAGCCTTCTCACTGCCTGCTCTGGTTGCCCTTGCAGACACCCCAGCACTACAGCCATGGAGCCGGACCTGCTGCAAAGTGGTCACCAGCTCGTAGACCTCATGCTGCACTATCCAGTGCAGTTAGGACCCACAGCTCACTGTAGAGCCCCTTCTCTCCTCTTTCCATGTGCTGCTCATGCAACACAGCCCCTTCTGCCCTCCCCTGCACACCGTGCACCACCGCCTTTGGCGACGGGAAACCAGTTCCAACTGGGACCGCATTGTCTTGACCAGCAGTGGTGCCAGAACTTTTGCATATGGAAGGACACCTTCCTGGAGCTCTACGAGTGGCTCACCCCTGCCCTTAGGCAATGGGACAACCACACGCGACCCACAATTCCTCCCCAGAAACGTGTTGCCATCGCCATTTGGAATCTCGCCATACTGGAGAGCTACTGCTCTGGGGGGAACCAGTTCAATGTGGGGAGATTGACCTCAGAGCCATGCTCACACAGGTGTGACTCTCTTACTATTGTCATAGGAAGGTGGTGAACTGCTGGAATGGGGTTCCTAAGGAAGGGGGAATGGTGGAGGACTCTCCCTCCCTGGGAGGTTGTCCAGTACACAAAGCTCTGCCGTGATGGGGCAAGTAGGGGTTGGTCCTGGAGTGGGGGAAAAGGGTTAGGCTGGGGGAATTCTCAAGGGTTCTGGCAACTCTGTGATTCTCTGTTTGTATCCTTCTGCAGGTGGTGAGGGACAGCAACACCATCCTGCTGCACAAGGTCATCACCCTGGATGATGTTGACCCCATCATTGCTGGCTTTGCCATCATGGTCTTCCCCAACTGCCACAGGGGGAGGCATTGACAGCATCCACATCCACATCTGGGCCCCCTACCACTGGACATTGGATTATATTAACTGGAAGGGGTACTTCTCCTTGATTCTTCAGGCCATCATATACCATTGATTTGAGACCACTTCACGGATATCAACGTCGGGGAAGGTGCATGACACCCACATCATCAGGAACTCCAGTATCTTCCAGAAGATGCACACCAGCACTTTTTCCCTGACCACACCATCAAGGTAAGGGAAGTGGACATGCCCATGTGCCTCGTGGGGACGCAGCCTACCCTCACCTCCTCTGGTTTATGAAGCCCTACACTGGACAACAGGACCACAGCAAGGAATGTTTCAAAGGCAGGATAAGGAGGTCCCACATTGTTGTGGAGGGCACCTTTGGTTGCCTCTAACAGAGGTTCCACTGTCTCCTCACCTGACTGGACCTCAGTGAGCGGAACATGCCCCAAGTGGTGGTGGCCTGCTGTGGCCTGCAAAATATATGTGAGAACAAGGAGGAGACGTTACTGCCAGGGTGGGAGGCAGAGGCTGAGCTGCTCACAAGGGCCTTTCAGCAGCTGCACATGGCTGACATCTGGCAGGCCCATCAGGGGGCTGTGCGTATCTGGGAGGCCCTGAAGGAGGCCCTCTGGGCCTCTCCACAAGGGGCGTCTGTGGTGCCCCTCTGCTCCTTTCCTCCCCCTGGACCTTACCTTAACCCTAACCCTAACCCTGCCCTTCCTTCCCCCTTCCTTTCCTCTCCCCTCTCCCCTGCAGATACAATAAAACAGACTTTATGTTTTGAACAAAGAAACTGTTTCTTTTTAATTTGGGGTAAAAACAACTGGGGAGAGACTGGGGAAAGAAGCTGGGAAGGGGAAAGAGGGAAGTGGAAGAAGGAGTAGGGGAGGAGGGGCTCAGAGATGGGTCTGGGACTGGTGCCTACCTCGGGTGGTCCCCATCGCCCTCAGTGGCCATGGGGGGCAATAGAGGGAGAACCTGGAGGGGTGGGAGCAGGGGCAGGGGTTGGAGCAGGAGCTGGAGTGGAAGCAGAGGTGGGAGCATGGGCGGGAGCAGGAGTGGCAGCAGGGTTCGGGGGGGGTGGCTGCTGGACTGCTCAATGCCAGTCACCAAGCAGTCGATGGCGGTGGCATATGCCACACACATTCTCCAGGTCTGCTGTAACAGCTCCTGCCAGGTGATGCAGCGTAGCTCCAGGTGGGCATCCAACCTCTGGTTCTTCTGCTCCAGAGACCACTGCAGGGCATGTAGGCAGGCAATGTGCTCCTGCTCAAGGTCTTCCCGGGATCATAGCATCTGCGAGTCTCACAGGGTTGTGAGGCTGGTGTAGGAGGTGTGGCTTGTGCCCCATTCACAGCAGGTCCAGCTGTGAAGAAAAGTGAGAAGGACAGTCATCCCAGGAAACAGAGCGCCTGAAGCCCATCCCTAATGCATGAGCCAACACTGAAAGGTTTCGGTTCAGATGAAAACAAGGTGCTTCAAGCAAGGCCATCTGTGGCCTAGATATTGGCCACTTCCCTGTGGGGGCACAGATGTCCCAGGGGAAGCTCGTGACCCCCCACATCCTGGGGACAAGCAGGCATGGGAAAACGCCAGCCAGGCTTGGAGCCTGCAGGTGGAAGGGGAATGATGGGGCAGCTCAGCTTCCCTTTGTGTCATGCACACACTGGGTCTAGCAGTGGTGGTATCCTACAGGGAGAGGACTTCTATCCCTGCCCTCTGGAGGAGGAAGGAGGATATTGGGGGAGGTGTGTGTGTGTGAGCAGCAGACGCTACTTGCTGGGGAGGGTGCTACTGGGGAGGGTGCTTGCTCCCTTCCTGCAGGCTCCCCTGGCAGGGGCTTGGTGTCCTCTACCTGGCTGCACTTGCCCGGGGGCAGATGCTGCCCTGGGAGAGCAGGCATGAGGCTGTGCCATGTGCAGCACTGCCATGTGTGTCCATAACCCCATCCTCTGTAGTGGTGGCTTGTGGTGGAAGGTGTCCCACCGTGGGGTCGGGAGTAAGGCAGGCCTCCCCAGGAACCCTTTGAGCAGGAGTGAAAGGTTCCTTTGTGGCAGCCTCATTGCAGCTGTGTGTTCCGGACTGGTGCCCCATGTGCACACATATGCACAGGCTGCTGTGTGAGCCCCAGGCCAAGTGAGGACCATGCAGCTCCTCACTGCCTGCTCCTCCCCCCATGTGTATCTAGGGAAAGAAAAGGATCTCATCTCATGGGCCTTCTCTGGCCGCGTCTGAGCCCTGGGTAACATCCTGGGAAGGGGCTACTGGCTCCAGGAACAAAGTGAACTCCTGGCTGGTGGGCAACAGGTCCATGCTGGTTTTGTCCTCCTCCTCCTGCACCTCTTCTTCCACCTCCTACTCCTTCCATAGTCCTGCCCTCTGGGAGGCTGGTGACAGTGATCTCCAGCCCAGAGTCAACAACAAGGTAGGGGAGAAGGGATTGACCCCCCGCCCAGGATGTGGTGGAGCTGCTCAAAACAGGGGCAGGAATGGGATACCACCCCTGAGCAGGAGCTCCTCTCCCTGGCCTTGGTATAGGCCTGCCTCAGCTCCTTTACTTTCATGTGCACCTGTCCTTGCCTACATGTGTGGCCCTTTTTGGCCAGGCTGTCGGCCATCCATCCATAAATGTCAGCATTCCTGCGTCTAGTATGGAGATCATGAAGGTTTGCCTCCTCTCCCCAGACCTCAATAAGGTCCAGGATCCCTGCACCAGACTATGATGGGGCCCTCCTCTTTCACCCCTGAGCAGGTATTCGAAGTTGGTT
Organism: Pelochelys cantorii; assembly: GCA_032595735.1. Lineage (NCBI taxonomy): Eukaryota > Metazoa > Chordata > Testudines > Trionychidae > Pelochelys > Pelochelys cantorii. The sequence goes on along the minus strand of CM064342.1, from coordinate 25,611,873 downwards.
GCCATTGTGCTGGCAGCCCTAAGGGCTCAGATGGAGTGCTGAACTCTGCCATGGCATCAGGGAAGGCAAAGCAGGGAGCTGCTGTGTGGCACAGTGCTAGCAGAGCTCGCATCGTGCCATAAACTGTTTCCTCTGAGGGCTGCAGGGGATGGGGAACTATAGAATTCTGATGAATGTGGAAAAAAGTGGTCACTGGGGCAGCTGTGAGAATTCCCTGGAGGCCACTTATTTTGAAATAACCATAGCTGCAGTGTCTACACACTCCCTAGTTTGAATTATCTGTTTCAAAATAGGCATTATTCCTAGTGAAATGAGGATTACTGATTTCAGAATAAGAAGCCCATTATTTTGAAATTATTTTGAAATAACGAGCTTGCTGTGTAGACGCTCACCTTGTTATTTCAAAATAACCTGAGTTATTTTTATTTCAAAATAATGAGCCTTATTTTGAAATAATGCTGCAGTGTAGACATGCCCTAAGGGCTAAAGGACTACTGATTGCTTTTAAAATTACAGATTAACTCGGCTGCCCCTCTGAGACTTCTTACCAGACATCTCAGTGAATGTATTGTCTGGGAAAGAAACAGAGGAGGAGATTTGCCAAGTAAAAGTGTATTGGAACACCTTACTGCCTCTTGTGCCTTCAAAAGTCATTCTCTTAGAAGGAAGTGTAGATTCTTATTTATGGATAGGAAGACATTTTCCCCTCACCTTCCATTTAACACCTTTTATCGTCTTCTCATCCTCAATATCTGCAACATTCTTGGGAGTAAAATGCAAACACTTCTTTACTTCAAATGTGTGGCTTTCCCACAGTATCACCTGGGCAATCTCCACATGATGCATCAAGATGGGGTTAGACAGGCACAAGTAGTATAACACAGATCAGAGCCTTGCCATGGAATTATTCCAGAAACCACTGACTGCACCCCAGAAAATGCCATTGAGTTGGCACATATTTTATAGAATTCTACATCCCTGTAGACATTTATTGCTGTACAAAGAGATTAGGGGAAAAATAAGGCATATTGATTGGTTTCCTTGCACAAGAGTGACATGAGGGCCCCATCCCCTTTTTTACTTTTTGTATTGGAGCACAAAAAGCTGAAGGCAACTGGGGTAGTTTTCTTGATACCCTTCTACCAATATTGCAGATGTGTTGACAGAGTCCTATGAGTAGCAAGGAATAGTTGGGATAGGCATAACCCTAGGATTTATGACAGGTGTCCAGTATGCCAATGTGTATCTGCTTTCGTGGCCAGGTGTTAAGGACAATCTGAACTCCAGTTTAATGCTCATTCTCTGTCAAACTGTTCTATGAACCAGAATCTCCCCAAGTGTCTTATCCCCTGCAATGAGGCCAAGAGCTATTCTTCTAGCCTTCTTTCAACCACTTGCTCCATGACTGAAGCAGAATGACATTACAATATTTGGGGCCAGATTCTCAGTTGGCATTAGACAATGTAGCCATTTGCTTCACTGGAACTAGGCTGATATTTTACCAGCAGACAACCTGACACCTTGAATATAAGATATAGTGAACAAATCAATTTCAACCCATCTTCAATAATAAAAAACCTCATTGTGTATGCATAAAAATAAAACTATGGGGGAGCAGACAGATGATATTTACTTATTAAGACTGTGACAGGGCACCTCGGCCCCGTACTGTAGAACAGACTGTGGGCTGGGCTCAGCTGGATGCAAGTGCCCCTCCCCCATGGCCTTGCTGGGCATGCTCACAGGCAAGCCTGAGTATAAAAGGCCCGGCGGCAGCTCACTCTGGGCTGACTGCCGAAGGAGAAGGACCTGCTGAGCGAGTTCCAGGAGCTGTTGCAGCCCGACCTGTTGCAGCAGCTGCTACAGCCCCAGCAACAACCTGGAGGTTTGGTGACGGGGAGTCATGCGGGGCAGTAGGAAGTGGCCCAGGGCGGGGGACTGAAACCCCGAGTGCTCAGCATGGTGCGGTGGGATTCCCCACTGAGCGAGCAGTGGACCAAGCTACTGCTCATAGGGCCCTGGGCTGGGACCGAGTGGAGTGGGAGGGCCCAAGGCTCCCTACCTCCCACTCCCCCTCCCCCCGCAGCGCTCCTGGGCAGAGGTAGTTCCTGAAGCCTGTAGACTAGGCCTCAGGGCTGTATTTACCCCAATAGAGGGGAGCATTGCAAAGACTGTGCCCCAAGACTGTATTTACCCCAATAGAAGGGAATATATCAAAAGACTAGGCACCAAGGTTGTATTTACCCCAATAGAGGGGAGTGCTACTCAGACTGGGCCTCGGGACCATAATGACCCTGATGGGAGGGGAGCGTTATAGGAACTTAGGCTGCTGAGCTGCACTGACCCCATAGAGGGGGGATCTGGGACTCAGATTCCGGCCATTGGGCCATACAGACACTGATAAGTGTACCCATGGGGGAATCTGCACGAGGGGAGCCTGCCTCTCGACAAAGACCCAAAATAAAAGACAAGCAATAGGGGAGCCTGATACCATAGAGCATGAGGTTTACTTCTAGCTGGCTGTACTGAAGTAGAGACATTGCTGATAAAAAGCTCCTTGACCTTACCAGCTGAATGCCAGACTCATGCGCCCAATAGCCCTGCAGTACCTATCTTTCAGAGTGAAGACCTGACAGATTAAGGAACTTACGGGTACATCTAGACTACATGGCTCCGTCAACGGAGCCATGTAAAATAGTTTACTCGGCATAGTCAAAGAAGCAGGGATTTAAATAATCCCGGCTTCATTAAAATAAAAATGGCCGCATGCTGTGCCGACGATCAGCTGATCCGGCACAGCGCGGCAGTCTGGACGTGGCGCGGTCGACAAAGGCTTCCCTTTGTCGCTCCAGTAAACCTTGTTTCACAAGGCATACCGGAGCAGTCAACAAAGGCTTCCCGACTATACCGAGTAAACTATTTTACATGGCTCTGTCCACGGAGCCATGTAGTCTAGACGTACCCTACCAGTTGATATATTTACTGCAGACCATGCTACTCATTTCATCCATCATGAAACTAGAGGCATTTGTGACTCAGCAGCATATCTTGGTGCCTGTTCAGGCTGCATTTATATATATATTTGGGAGAGGCAGACAAGTAAAAACATAAAACAGAACCCCCACCGCTCAACATTCCACACACACACACACACACACACACCATCGTTTCCAAAATTTGAAAATTAAGCCAGCAATATAATCTGTTAAACAAGAAGAATGTTGAGAAAAAATTAAAAGGTCAAACTATAGAATTTTTCAAACTTGTAGACAATGGAACTTGTAGACAAAGCTCTGGCTACTGTATGTCTTTTGTCTCCTCAGCTCTCCATCGAAGCTTTTTCACCCTGATCTCCTAACTGGAACTCTATTCCATTCGTTTTTCATATTTACTTGATGCCCAGCTGAGAGCAATACAACTGCAACCCATGAAGATTCCACATTTGCTGCTGCAGAATAGTGATTGTATTTCTTCCGAGATTTAGTAGCATCTATTTCCTGAACAGCTACATGCAGTTTAGGAAGTCCACTATGTTGCTGAAAGTTAAATTTAAAGTTTAAAACGTTCCATTTAAGAAGCCATATTAAGGGGGTTTTAACATCACTTGTTAGATATAGGTGTAAAGACAGATTCTGCAAGTTTTCACTAGAGTGTTCTTTGCTGCTAAATCCTGGTTTTCTTGATTTTATTTATGATTGAGACAAAACAATCATAACAAATATGCTGTGACTAATAATGTCACTAAATCAAACTGTGAAATATATTCCTGTTGTACTTTTTAACCAGCCAACAAACTCCAAGCAAAAACTTCATTATCCTACTGATTGCTTTAATGTCCTTGTCTGCTAGAGAGACAAACTGTTCATTTAAAAAAGGTGGCCATTTGAATAGTATATTTCAGCATTCAAATAACCCAGTTGGTGTAATGCAATATCAAAATGTTTTAAAAGACTTTGCAAAGCAGGATATAGAGAATGCATTAGTAAATGTCATGGGAAAACAAGGGAACCATTGCAAATTAGACTTACTAGAGTTGGGGGGGCATTACTGCTGAAGCAATACATGGGAACATTAGGGCTAGCCAGAGACTATATGATCCATTAAGACAATGCCTTTATATATCTTGGCATGTAATGTCCATCAGTTGATATTGCAATCAGTGACAAACAATACAAACAGCTAGACAATTTGAGCCAAATCCAGTCCTCCTTGTTTATGCAAGTAGCACCAATGACTTCAAATGCAGTCAATCCCACTCAAGTCAAGAGGACAACTCATGCAAACAGGGTTTGGCCTCTGTAGGATATGCTTAGATGATAAAAGAGCTTGGATTACATAACACACACAAATTATCCTCAAAATTCAAGTCATGCCACAGCGCAGGGGCTGCAGTTCCATCTTATGCTGACACAGAGAAAGCCAAGTAAGCAGGGAGACAGAGGCTCCTTATTTCCCTCCCTGTCCAGGATGCAGTGGAAAGGTATGTGAAGAATCTGGTTTTTAAATGGGTTGCATGGAGACTCATCTGCAGCTCACACTACAAGTGTGCTAACATAGTAAAACAACTCTTGTCTCCATTAGAGAAAAGTTTGGGAAAGTGGAGGCACAGCAGTCCCCAATTTGCTCTGAGTCATTGGAAAGGGTCAGTCACAGAACTGGGATTAGAGTACACATTTTTCTGGATTCAGCTGCTGTGTTGATGCTTCTAGCCCCAAACCCTCCCTCACTATAGACGATTATTAGGTTTGTACCAAGCTCCATGATGATCCATGACTGAAGGTCCCAGGCACTACTACGATACAAATTATTATTACATTACCCATTGGAATCATGTTATTGGTTGGCCTCTATCCCAGTATACACATTGTAAGACTTTCCTTCCCTGAAAATCTTCCCATCTGAATGGACACAGGAGAATAGGGTTCTGGCTGTTTGACAAACTGAGGTTCAGAGAAATTAAGTGGTTTGCCTATGGTAGACACAGGAAGTCTGTAGCACAAGTGGGAACTGAGCTCAGAGTCCTACTCCAATGCTTTAATCACAAGACCGTTCTTCCTGAGAACAGACAAATGGATTGCTCTTAAGTATTCAAATATCAAGTACCAATAAATGCTGATGTATTTTAGGATACAATGCAGAATCACGCATTATGCTTCTCAAATTGCATTGCAACTCAACCTTTGATGATGATATTTTCATACACAAGAGGTTTGAATAGGCAGTGGATTTATGATTTTTGTTGCTATGGTAATTTGTATTGTCACCGTTTTAATAACCTCATCAAAAGTAGGCACTCAAGAGCCATGTGGCACCTCTACATAATTTAACACCAAGCCATTCAGAGCTTGTGGTGCCATTTGAAACATTGCACAAGGAAATTAAAAACAAATAGACATAAATCACCATAATACTGAAAGTAATAAATATTTGAGCTGGGAAGGTGAATAGTCAGTGGAAAGAAAAGTTATTCCTAATAAAATGGTGAAAACCACAGGCATGATCATGCTCCCATAGAAATCAACAACAGAATTTCCACCATCAGCAGCAGATTGGTGAGAGACCATGGTGACTGCAAAGAACATGCTTACGCATTTGTCGAATGTATTAGGCCCAGTAAGATAATGTGTACACATTACAGAATATAATTAATGTAGGCTGAAATTACACTAAATTTAAGAAGTGCATGTGATAAATTACTCATGGATGTAACTCCACTTTTGCCGACGAAGTATAGAAGGTAGAAGTCAGGTAGGAGTGTGGCTTAAGACACCTCTCCTAACAGGATCAGTCATTTGATCAGTTATTTGACAGTAATATCTTTTATTGGGACAACTTCTGACAAATATTTGATATACACAGAGTTCTTCCTGAGATCTGGGCATATTTGCAGGCTTGAGTATTATATATAGAAATAAATTATGTTTTTAGCTTTTTATTTATGCTGGAAGGGTATAACAAGTGGGATTCCACAGGAGTCTGTTTTGGGACAGGTTCTGTTCAATATCTTTGTCAACTATTTAGACGATGGCACACAGAGTATGATTATTAAGTTTGCAGATGATATCCAGCAGGGAAGGGTTGCAAGTGCTTTGGAGGATAAGATCATAATTTGAAATGATCTGGACAAATTAGAGAAATGGTCTCAGGTAAATAGGATGACGTTTAATAAGGACAAATGCAAAGTACTCCATTTAGGAAGGAACAATCAATTTCACACATACAGAATGGGAAGTGATTGTCTAGGAAGGAGTAGCACAGAAAAGGATCTAGGGATTATAGTGGACCACAAGCTAAATGAGTCAACAGTGTGACATTGCTGCAAACAAAGCAAACATGATTCTGGGATGCATTAACAGGAGTGTTGAGGGCAAGACACGAAGTCATTCTTCCGCTCTACTCTACGCTGATTAGGCATCAACTGGAGTATTGTGTCCAGTTCTGGGCACCACATTTCAAGAAAGATGTGGAGAAATTGGAGAAGATCCAGAGAAGAGCAACAAAAATGATTAAAGGTCTAGAAAACATGAGCTATGAGGCAAGGCTGAAAGAATTGGGCTTGTTTAGTTTGGAAAAGAGAAGACTGAGAGGGGATATAATAGTGGTTTTCTGGTATCTAAAAGGGTGTCACAGAGAGGAGGGGGGAAATTGTTCTCCTTGGTCTCTGATGACAGAACAAGAAGCAAGGGTGATTTAGGTTCGAAATTAGGAAGAACTTCCTAACTGTCAGGGTGGTTAAACACTGCAATAAATTGTCTACGGAGATTGTGGAATCTCCATCACTGGAGATATTTAAGAGCAGGTTAGACAGGCATCTATCAGGGATGATCTACCTGGTGCTTGGTCCTGCCATGAGGGCAGGGGTTTGGATTTGAAGATCTCTCGAGATCCCTTCCATTTCTAGTATTCTATGATTCTATGATTTATACCTGTTTTAACTGTATTATATTTTAATGGATTTTGCTAAGTGCCTCCTCTCCCCCCATTTCCCGTGGTAAGGAGGACTTTAATAATAGCCTAGGAAAATATCATTCTTTATGGCACACCAAGTTACAGTTTCAGATGCCTATTTACAACTCTGATTTTACTAGGTTCAATGGGTTGATGGAGGTATCAAGAAAGCTTTGCCCTATGGGGCTAGATCCTCAGCTGTTGTAGACAGCAATTATTTCTTTGAGAGCTAAGGAACACCAGTTCACACATGCAAAGGATCCAGCCAATGTTTAATTTATGGCAACCATATGTCACTTGAATTCATTTGAATTCAGTATGGTTTGGAAGAGACCCCAGGTCTTTTTGAACCATGCATAAAAACTATGGAACACTTTTAAATGCACTATAAGACTACTTGCAGGTCAACTGTGAAAGAGTATACAATACATCTTGAGAGGCAGAATACCCATAATCCCTCTGAGGTCCACAGATTAGAGGGAGTACTCAACAGCTTTTAGGTTTGACTTACTATAGATTACATTCTGAGACTGTCATAAGTAACACGGAGCATCTTTGACTACTAAAAGCCCACCAATGACATCTCTCTGTTAGTTACAGTAAATACAGCAAACTGTAATAATCTGGAACAAATTCCCTATTTTTTTTAAAAAGGAAATTCCTGCAGCAAGGACTCCATTAAAACAGCATTAGGAGTCTGCACACAAAAGCAAGAAATTCAGTTATGGATAAGCCAATAACAAAGCATGGTGAGATGTCACTTCAGCTTTAGTTTGGGGCTTGTTATTGGGTATTAAAGATTTAATCCTGAATTTACTTGTCTGTAGTCAAGGCAGATTATTTTTATTTTAATAAAGTAGTTTTACTTATGAGAGTAATGGGGCCAACTCAGACCTCTTGCCATAGTCTACATGGAGCTTGGAGGTATAATTTCATGGCCTTCAAAGGGAGCAGGATTGGAATCGTAATTATAAAGCCCTCTATTGTGGGTTTGCCACAAGCCGTCAGTAGGCAATGCATTGCCACACCCACCCCTGTGTAAGTACTAACCTGACCTTCAGTACAGTCACTTTATGCATCTTTTACAGGGTCTCTTCTGCCACAAGAGAACTTGAAACAAACAAACAAACAAACAAAAAGAAACACAGAAAACAAACCGTGTCTTTGATAGCTGACCTCTCAGGCCAGGCAGGCACACACAGAGAACTGTTACCTTCCAGGACACAAGAATCAAATCATCTCCTTAAAAAAGATTATTTCATTAAAAAAACAAACAGTAGGGTTACCAGGTGTCCAGTTTTGAACCAGACAGTCCAGTATTTGAGCCTTCTGTTTGGGAAACAAATTGAGAAAATATAAATGAGAAAATATAAATGTCCGGTATTTTCTAAATAAGATGTAATGTAGATTGTGACGTAATGTCTGTCTAGTGTGTCCAGTATTTTTGTTGAAACCATCTGGCAACCCTAACAAACAGAGGATATGTCGACACTACAGCACTAATTCGAACTAACTTAATTTGAATTAGTAATTCGAACTAAGCTAATTCGAACTAGTGCATCTAGACCTAAACACTAATTGGAATTAGCGTTTTGCTAATTCGAACTAGCATGTCCACATTGAGTGGACCCTGAACTGAAGTTAAGGCTGGCCGGAACCAGGACTTAGAGTGTGGAGCTGCTGCCTCAGGCTAGCCGAGGGCTGTGCTTAAAGGGACCCGAGCCCCCACCCGGACAGACAGTTCTCAGGGTTCCCTGCTTGCTTATCTACCTCAATGAGGGACAGCAAAGCAGTCCTGTCTTGGAGTGCCCTGAGTGCCCACACTCGGCACATCAGAGCACTCGGCCATCAGCCCGGCTGCACTTGCTGCAGGCTGCCATCCGGGGGGGGGGTGTCAATCGGGGGGCTGTCAGGATCCAGGAGGCCCTGCAGGAGAGCTTCCACCCCGAGGAGCCCGCAGAGCCACCCCAGTCCTCCCCATCAGGGGCTCGTGCCCCATTCCTCCCTCACCCCCTTCCACTTACCCCTCCCTAGCCCCCCCTTCCTGATGTAAAAAATAAAGGACACATGTGTTCAAAAATAGAAACTCTCTTTATTTAACAAAACTGGGGGTGGGGGGAATTAACCTCTGGGGAGACTGGGAAAAGGAGGTGGAAGAGGGGAAGAGAGAGGGTGGGAGAGGGGAGGTGGAAACCTGGGAGGAGGGAGCTGGAAGGGGGAAGCTAGGGGAAGAAGGAGGAGGGGAAGTATAAAACTATGGTACACCATATCTTCAGTATTGTGTAGAGATGTGGTCTCCTCACCTCAAAAAAGATATTTTGGCTTTGGAAAGGGTTCAGAAAAGGGCAACTACAATGATTAGGGGTTTGGAACAGGTCCCATATGAAGAGAGGCTAAAGAGACTGGGACTTTTCAGCTTAGAAAAGAGGAGACTGAGGGGGGATATGATAGAGGTATATAAAAGCATGAGTGGTGTGGAGAGGGTGCATAAGGAGAAGTTTGTCATTAGTTCCCATAATAGAAGGACTAGAGGACACCAAATGAAATGAATGGCCAGCAGGTTTAAAACTAATAAAAGAAAGTTCTTCTTCACAAAGCAAATAGTCAACCTGTGGAACTCCTTGCCACAGAAGGCTGTGAAGGCTAGAACTATAACAGAGTTTAAAGAGAAGTTAGATAAAGTCATGGAGGTTGGGTCCATGGAGTGCTATTAGCCAGGGGGTAGGAACGGTGTCCCTGGCCTCTGTTTGTGGAAGGCTGGAGATGGATGGCATGAGACAAATGGCTTGGTCATTATCTTCGGTCCATCCCCTCCGGGGTACCTGGCAGATAAGCTACTGGGCTAGATGGACCTTTGGTCTGACCCAGTATGGCCGTTCTTATGTTCTTACGGTCTAAGCTCAGGGCTCAGGGTCGGGGGTCTCACTGGACCAACCTGATTTTCATGCAAACCTGCTCCTGGTTTGCATGTGGCCTTTGGTGGCCAGGCTGGCAGCTATCCTGCCCTAGACGGCCTCATTCCTGTGCCTAGTGCGGAGGTCATGGACGTTGGAGGTCTCCCCCCAAACCTCGATGAGGTCCACGATCTCCACACTAGATCAGGCGGGTGCCCGCCTCTTGCGGCCCAGGGCAGGCTCCTGGGAGCCCCCAGCCTGGTCCTGGGAAGAGGCGGAGGGCTGGGTGGCAGCGGGTGGCTGGCTCATGCCATGCCAGGTGCAGGGTCTGCTGGCTGGGTGCTGGCAGGCTTGCAGCTGGCACGAGCAGTGTAGCCAGACCGTGCCCCTTTAAGGGCTCCGGGGCTGGGGGGGTAGGGGGGGGCAGAAGAGTTTCCCTGGCTTGGCCCAGAGTGGCCACCAGAGCAAGCTGGGAAGAGCTAGCCTCCAGCTAGTTCGAATTAAGTGTCTACACAGCCCTTAATTAGAACTACTTAATTCGAACTAGGCGTTAGTCCTCGTAGAATGAGGTTTACCTAGTTCGAATTAAGTGCTCCACTAGTTCGAATTAACTTCGAACTAGCGGTTTGTATGTGTAGCGCCTATGAAAGTTAATTCGAACTAACAGCTGTTAGTTCGAATTCACTTTGTAGTGTAGATATACCCAGATATCCTTAATAAAGCATACTTGGTTGGTAGGTGTTACAACTCTAGAGCAACTGAGAGAAACAAATTAAAACACAGAGAACATAGTACCTTTGGGTACAGGTTAGATAGTGAAGGAGAAGGGAACCACATGGATTTTACACAGAGAAGCTTAACCAAACAACCAAAACAAAGTAAAATACCCTGATTGTGACTAAACATACATTCCTCTCTACTCACAGTCAATGTTGATATGTACTTCAAGGCCCAGTTCACTCCCTTCCCAATATTCCTTGTAGGCATGGTAATTCTGATTAATGCATCTTGATCCCTCTACCCCTTAGCTTAGAACTCAAACGCAAAAAGTGCAGTCTGTAGTGTAATAGTGGCCTGCCTGACCTTCCCAAAATGATGGCAGCAGTCATTTTACCTATGGCATGGCTTCAGTTACACTGCAAAGAGCAGCGATGACAGGCATCTTTATTAGGGGCAGCAGCCATCTTGCAGGCTTTAGTCCCATTGTAAAGGGAGAAATAATTTTGTATAAGCAATTGTGTGTGAGTTATGTTTCGTCAGACAAATTGAAAAATACAGCCCCCAAATCACTAGACTCAGCATCAAATTGCAACAGTTGGCAACCCTGGGCCTAAACAGAGGAACCGACAAAGTACATTATTGACGTGATCACACAGTGTGTTTCCTGGTAGGTTAGCATAGCTAGATTGAATGCCTAGAATAGTGATGGAGCTGAGAGTAACAGAATCATATCTACCTATGCCAGAGGGTCAAGATGTAGCTTAGCTCCTGGTCTCTACAAAATCAATTTGCTATCTCCCTGGGCAGTAAGTGAAACCTATCTCACAACGCTGAAAACCCCCTCAGAACTTGTGAGATGGGGATCTTGTCCTCCGAGAGGAACCGCAAACTTTTATTAATTTGCGTGGAATATAGGAGTCAAATGTAGTAACGTAGTCTAGTTACTATTCAACATTAATGAGTTGGGAGTTGGAAACAAGATCTGTTGTTTAAAATACAGAGATACATCAGCTTGCTTAGCATCAGGGCAACCATCATTAAACACACTTTTTACCTTTTACTAAGGATAAAGAAAAAAAGGAAAAAATAGTTAAAACATTTGAAATGTATGTTATTAAATGTCTCCCTTTAGTGACACCCCTTGCTACCTTTTCTTTAGCTGACAAGAGCTTTTAGAGAGTGTCTACACAGCAAAGTTATTTCAGAATAACGGCCGCTATTATGAAATAACTTTGTAAGTGTCCACACAGCAAAACTGCTATTTCAAAATAATTTTGAAATAACGGCCACCTTATTTTGAGTTCTGTAAACCTCATTCTGAGAGGAATAGTGCCTATTCTGAAATAGATATTTCAGAATAGGGGCTGTGTAGACAGGAAATAAGGGCTATTTTGAAATAGGGGACCTCCAGACCTTCCCAGGGTGCCCTGCTGGCCGCTCTATCCACACACAGGTAAACGCTATCCCCCCCGCCTCCTCTGGAGCCCTTAAAGTTGCAGACTCTGTAGACAGGGTTTGTGGCTTGCAGCAGGCCTGACAGCCCTGAGCCACCCTGCAGCTACCCCGATTGCATTCAGGCTCAAAATGAGCCGCTCTGATGCAGCCACCCAGCCGTCCACTGCTTCCTGGGAGCATTTAGACAGCTCCCAGGAGCCTACCAGGGATGAGTTGTGTCATGGGCCCCCCGGGCTTTATGAAAATTGGCTTATGGATATGAATATGCATACCTCAGTGGTACTTTAGACAAAAATACTCAGGTAACATATCAATGTGAATGTTACAATCTGCTGCATATGTATGTCCCATTTTTGTGCATGAATCATTCTTCTATGTGAAGTAAGATATATGGAGTATAGATATGTTTATAATTCTGATTGTGCTAATGAAGGCCATTACTGATGCCCTGGAATCTTAATGGCTTGGTGATCAAATCAAAGACCTGTGAATAGCTTTGTTTGTCCTGTTATCCCAAACTGTGGTTTGTCTAAAGGCATGTGGCTATGCCATATGGTACTGGAATACTTCTTGAACTTAAACAACGAGAAGTCCTGTGACACCATTATTTATGCGGATTCAGAGTAACACAGCCACCCCTCTGATTCTTGAACTTGGTATTTTTCCATGGGGGATGGGCGTTTCCGAACAGAGGATTCCCACCTTATGGGAAAGCAATGGGAAGCCATCAACCTTTGTCTTCAGCTGGCCTTTGAAACTGCCTGGTACACCCTAAAAGGACTCTGAAAAGCTATCAAAGCCAGAGTAAAGGTCAGCTCTGATTTGAAGCTTTTAGAGGAGAGAAGAACAGCTGTTTAGGGCAAAAAAATTGCATGTAATAAGTTTCTTAAGGTATGTCTACACAGCAAAGTTATTTCAAAATAACTTTTCTAGCATCTACAAAGCGAAACCGCTATTTCAAAATTAATTCAAAATAGTGGAGTGCTTATTTCGAATTTGGTAAACCTCATTCCATGAGGAATAAAGTCAAATTCAAAATAGCTATTTTGAAATAAGTGCTGTGTAGACACTTACATCGAAATAGGGGGCCTCCAGCCTTTCCAGGGTGCCCTGATGGCCACTTCAGTCTCAACCAAGAACACTCCTCTCCCTCCCCCCCCCCAGAGCCCTTAAAGAGGTTGACTTTGGCCACAGTGCCTGTGACAGCTCCAAGCCTGCCAGCCCAGAGCCAGCGGTCACTGCCCCTGACCCAGTGGCCCCGAAACATAAGCCAGCAAGCCACTGGCAGCCAGCCCTCCACCGCTCCCCAGAAGCAGTCTGCCAGCTCCCAGGAGCCTTCCAGGGCCCGGAGAAGGTGGGCGCCTTCCTGGTCCAGGGTGGAGATCATGGATCTTTTTCAGGTTCGGGGGGGATGCCACCAATGTCCATGATCTCCACACTAGACAGAGGAACGTGGCCGACTATGGCAGGATAGCTGCCAGCCTGAGCACCAAAGGCCACATGCGAACCCAGGAGCAGGTTTGCATGAAAATCAAGTTGGTCTGGCGAGACCCCCCAACCCTAAGCCCTGAGCTTCCCCTCCCCCTTTTTCCCCTTGTTTCCCCCTTCCAGCTCCCTCCTCCCAGGTTTCCCCCTCCCCTCTCCCACCCTCTCTTCTCCCCTCTCCCGCCTCCTTTCCCCAATCTCACCGGAGTTTCATTCCCCCCCCCCCAGTTTTGTTAAATAAAGAGCGTTTGTGTTCATGAAAATACGTGTATTTTATCTGACATCAGGAAGGAAGGTTAGGGAGGGGTAAGTGGAAGGACGTGAGGGAGGAATGAGGCACAAGCCCCCAGTGGAGCAGACCAGGGAGGCTCTGAGTGCTCCTCAGGGTGGAAGCTCTCCCACAGGGCCTCCTGGATACTGACAGCCCCCCAATGGACCTCCTGGATGGCAGCCAGCAGAAAGTGCAGCCAGGCTCACAGCAACGCGTCCATGAGAAGCACCAGAGTGCCCAGGGGCAGCACTGGCTCCATGTCGCAGAGTTCTGTGGTGTCCCAAGTGAGGGCAACCAGAGCACGCAGAGACAAAATGCTTTGCTGTCCATCATCGAGGTAGGCAAGCAAGCAGGGAAACCTGAGAACCGGGTGTCCGGGGAGGGTCCCTTTAAGCACAGTCCTCAGATAGCCTCAGGCAGCAGCCACACAAAGTAACTTCTGACCTGATGCCCTGCCTGACCTGGTTCTGGCTGGCCTTAAATATGATTCAGCATCTACTCAGTATGGACACGCTATTTCAAAATAGCAAAACGCTATTTCGAAATGCATTTTGTGTGTAGACACGTTATTTCGAAATAAGCTATTTCAAAATAAGATATGTCAAAATAACGCTGTAGTGTAGACATACCCTTAGTGAATTAGAACTAGCTAAGCATTTTTGTTCATTTCAATTTAGTAACTGACTTTGATCTGCCTGTTTTCACTTGCAACCATTTAAATCCTACTTTTTATACTTAATAAAAGCACTTTTGTTTATTATCAGCCCCAGTCTAAATAATTGTTCATTGATAAAGTAGGTGGACCTTATGAGCTTTCAGTGTGTAAAACTTTTACATAGGGTAAGATGGATTTGTTTAGGGTTTTGGTCCCTTTTGGGTGCTGAGCCCTTAGAACTGAGTTCTCCCAGAGCTGAACTGGTCCAGTGTCTGAGTTGCTTTGTGTGGGGTAGTAACCCCAACTCTGCTGCTCTCTTGGCCCATTCTGGTCAGAACATCCATAAGCATTAGGATGCTGAAAACCTGGCATCCTAGGAGATAGTCGGGGAGGCAGTCATGATGGTGAAGCTTGTTTTGCTGGCTCCACACACACACACACACACACACACACACACACTTACTTTTGTTAAGAAAGTGGAGAGGAGAGGTGGGTGGAATAGCTCGTCATAATTTAGTCAATGAATTAGGCTTACTATCACAATCACTAATTTTGGTTCCTTAATTTCCAGTCATATTTTCCAGTAATCAAGAATGATCTCACAGTCCTTCACTTTATCAGCAGGATTTTGTTTCGACTAATTCTGTTTTTCTGTGTTTTCTTGCACCTGTTCATGACATTCATTTGTTGAAAATAACGTGACCTTTTTTTGTAGTTAATTTTCAAGCAGGTAGAAAGTCATAGGTTATTGTGACATCTTTCACATAATTTCTATTGTAAGAACTTTCACATAATTTTCATAGCTGAGTTGAGGAACAATGTTTAGGTCTAGTAATTCCAACATGATTCGGGGACTGTCTCTGAGGTGCAAAACACAAACTCATCTCGCCAGCATTGTAGCTCCTTTACAGTCTAACAAGTGCAAGAATTTAGGATCAGGCCATCCATTACCAACACTTACCTAGGCCTTGATTTCTTTGGACAGACCCCAAAAATTCCCCAGCTAGAATATTTTAATCTCAAATTAGATTTTTATGTTCTGCAGGAACTAGTGCACTACTCTGAATTTTGCTTAGGTGACATTTTGCAATCCAAGTTAAGAAGGATGCAACTGTGAGATTTTGCAACTGCATGCAATAGCTTTGGGGACCTCATTATATTAAATGTATAAGGAGTTTATATATCACTCTGCAGACTGAAGAAGACTCTGAGACTATAGACAACTCCCAGAGGAGGACATAGGCACAAGAACTAGGGGAGTAGAAGATACTGTAGTACCCCCACCCCTGTGCCTAGGTGTCCTGGCTGTCAGCCCCACACCTGACATCCCAGTCACCAACATTCAAGCTGCTGGCCCCCTACTGCTGTCCATGACCCAGGGTTCTGGGAGAGAGGTAAGGAGGGGTGCAATATAAAAAGTTTTAGGACCAATGTTTTACAGTTTCCTTAGCTGGCTTTCAAAATATTTTAAATAACAGCAACTTTAGAGTCATTAGACGTGAATACCCACAGATATAAAGCAGATATTAGCAAATTTTCAGGGTTCTAAATACAAAATTTATATCTACATTTTTATCCATATCTGCAAAAATGAGCCAAGGATATCTGCATCCATATTCATGGCTGTGGGTATCCACGGATATAAAGTGGATATCCATGAAATTTGCAAGGCTATAAACATACCAGGATTTTTGCTGCATCTGCACAAGTACAAGCAAGCAGGAGAAGATTCAAGGAATGTTCCTCCTTCAACTCTGCCTATCAGATGCAAGCATAACTCAAATATAGCTAGTAGCACAGGTACAATGCTACAGCATAGAATCATAGAACTCTAGAACTGGAAGGAACCTCAAGAGATTGAGTCCAGTCCCCTGTACTCACAGAAGGACCAAGCACTTTCTAGATCATCCCTGATAGATGGAGATTCCACAATCTCCGTAGGCAATTTATTCCAGTGTTTAACCACCCTGCCAGTTAAGAAGTTTTTTCCTACTGTCCAACCTAAACTTCTCTTGCTGCATTTTTTTTGTAATATCATCAGAGACCAAGGAGAACAAATTTTCCCCCTCCTCCCTGTGATACCCTTTTAGATACCTGAAAACTGCTATCATGTCCCCTATTAGAGTTCTCTTTTCTGAACTAAAAAAGCCCAATTCCTTCAGCCTTGTGTCATAGCTCATGTTTTCTAGACTTCTAATCATTTTTGTTGCTCTTTTCTGGACCTTCACCAATTTCTACACATCTTTCTTGAAATGTGGTACCCAGAACTGGACGCAATACTCCAACTGAGGCATAATGAGGGCACAGTACAGCGGAAGAATGACTTCTTGTATCTTGCTTACTACACTCCTGTTAATGCATTCCAGAATCATGTTTGCTTTTTTTTTTTTTTTGCAACATCTCACATTGTTAATTTATATCTAACTTGTGGTCCACTATGACCTCTGAATCCCTTTCTGCAGCACTCCTTCCTAGACTGTCACTTCCCATTCTGTATGTGTGAAACAGATTGTTCCTTCTTAAGCAGAGTACTTTGCATTTGTCTTTATTAAACTTCATCCTATTTTACTCAGACCATTTCTCCAGTTTGTCCAGATCATTTTGAATTATGACCCTATCCTCCAAAGCACTTGTAACCCTTCCCAGCTTGATATCATCTGCAAACTTAATCATCGTATTCTCTATGCCATCATCTAAATTGTTGATGAAGATATTGAACAGAACCGGTCCCAAAACAGTCCCCCGAGGAACTCCACTTGTTATGTCCTTCCAGCATGATTGTGAACTTTTAATAACAACTCTCTAAGAATGGTTATCCAGCTAGCTATGCACCCATCTATGCACAGTAGCCCCATCTAAGTCATCTAAGTTTTATTTGCCTCATTTATTGATAAGAAAGTCATGTGAGACAGTATCAAATGCCTACTAACGTCTAAGTATATCACATCCACCGCTTCTGTCTTATCCACAAGACTTGTAATCCTATCAAAGAAAGCTGTTGGATTGGTTTGACAGGATTTGTTCTTTACAAATCCATGCTGGCTGTTACCTATCACCTTATTATCTTCCAGGTGTTTGCAGATGAGTTCCTTAATTACCTGCTCCATTATCTTTCCTGGCACAGAAGTTAAACTGACTGGTCTGTAGTTTCCTGGGTTGTTTTTATTTCCCTTTTTATAGCTGGGCTCTATATTTGCCCTTTTCCAGTCTTCCAGAATCTCTCCAGACTTCCATGATTTTTCAGAGATGATAGCTAAAGGCTCAGATACCTCCTCTATCTGTTCCTTGAGTTTTCTAGGATGCATTTAATCAAGCCCTGGTAACTTGCAGACATCTAACTTTTTTAAGTAATTTTTAATTTGTTCTTTTTAAAATTTTATCTTCTAAACTTAGTCCATTTTTGCTATCATTCATTATGTTAGGCATCCCTTCATCATTGAACTTCTTGGTGAAGACCAAAACAAATAAGACATTAAGTATCTCTGCCCCTTCCAAGTTTCCTGTTATTGTTTCTCCCTCTTCACTGAGCAGTGGGCCTACCCTGTCCTTGGTCTTCCTCTTGCTCCTAATATATTTGGAGAATGTATTGTTGTTACCCTTTATGTCTCTAGCTAGACTGAGCTTATTTTGTGCCTTTGCCTTTCTGAACTTGCTCATGCAAGTGTTGCAGAGGTGCAAAGGGAAAATTTGCTCCTCTCCCCCCCGCTGCTGTGCTGTGGGGCCCTGAACCTGGTGCATGGCTAAGCCTGACCCCGGGGGGGCGGGGGAGCTTGTACTGCGTCTTCCTTTGCCTCCCCCTCCCCCCCCGGCGGGCCCCCTCATGAACTGAGCCACTGGCAGAGAAGGAGGAGGGTTGGGCTGGGGATGGAGAGGTGGTGGTTGCGGAGGAGGAGCAGGTGAGGTGAGGGATGACAGGGGGATTAAAGGGAGGACTAAATTGGTGCCCCCCTAGTGTGGCACCCGGGGGCAACTGCCCTCACTGCCCTCCTCACTATGCCACTGCTGTGTTGTTTGCTTATATTAATCCTTTGAAATTTGACCTAGTTTCCACTTTTTAAATGATTCTTTTTTTATTGTTAGATCATTCAAGATCTCCTGGATAAATGAAGATGGTCTTTTGCCATACTTTCTAGCTTTCCTACATAACGAAATAGTTTGCTTTTGGGCCCTTAATAATGTCTCTTTGAAAAACTGCCAACTCTCTTCAGTTGTTTTTCCTCTTAGTCTTGCCTCCCATGGGACCTTACCTACCAGGGTAAGCAGGGTACAGCAGGGCTGTAGTTTATTTGCTTTATGCAATGTTTTTGGATAAAGATAAGAAGTACTATGTACTGGGGGTGCCAAGCAGTATTATTTTGGGTGCTTATATACTATGGCAAAAATATTATATTAATGCCTATAGTTATGGCAATTGACTGGTGGGTGAAGGATACTGTTCACAGAGGAAAGAGGAAGAAAAGGCTCAAAATCAGGTGGAACTTGCAGCAATTATTACATTTCATTTGTGTGTACAGTATTGTCCATGAAAAGAGAAGTAGGACCTCAGGCTGAATGTGAACTGTACAAGACATTTGTTAGTCTCAAGAGGAACTTAAAAGAACATTAAAAGGCCATACTGGGTCAGACTAAAGGTCCATCTAACCCAGTATCCTGTCTTCTGACAGTAGCCAATGCCAGGTGCCCCAGAGGGAATGAACAGAATAGGTAATTAAGTGATCCATCCTCTGTTGCCCATTCCCAGCTTCTGACAAACAGAGGCTAGGGATACCGTTCCTATCTATCCTGGTTAATAGCTACTGATGTACTTATCCTCTGTGAATTTATCTAGTTCTTTTTTGAACTCTGTTAAAGTCCTTGTCTTCACAACATCCTCTGGCAAGGAGTTCCAGAGGTTGACTGTGGATTGTGTTAAGAAGTACTTCCTTTTTAAAATTTAAACCTGATAACTATTAATTTCATTTGGGACTTCTAGTTGAAATGAGTGCTATGTGTTATAAGTAATGGTATTTTATGGGTCATTGGGTCATGTAGTCCATTCTTGTGCACTTGCACAATACCATCTTTGAGACTGATCTGTTAAGTGCTTTATCAGTTCTTGAGCACTGTTAGTATGGTGCACAATGATCCCCCTTGCAGGCTATTAAATTGTATAGCTGACCTTACAGTTGGAAAAGGTTTCCTGCTAAATAACATATCTTCCTAGTTGTGTTCATACTAGAGTTGTGCAACAGTAACCACGTAAATATGTTTCCTTTCTCTATCTTCCTAGTTTCAAGGTATGAGAGTCACCAGTCTCCATTATCAATATACTGTTGAGATGTGTATATTAAATTTCCCTTAATCTCTTCTCAGTGTTAGGAATCAAGAGAGACAAAAACCCTTTCTAATCTTCTCTGCAGTGAATATGCTTAGTGAAGTGTGCAGTTGCACAGGAATGATTCAGTAGGGTTGACTCCATCTTAATCAAGGCACCTATAAGAGCTTTAGTTGCTATAATGTGGAACATTATGGTGAGAAAGCAAGTTTTAGACTTCATTAGAATAATCAGTTTAATTCTTCTTTAAACACTGGATTTCTTTGCTCCATTTAACAATTACAGTGTGTCAAAGCCTGAACAAGGAGGCTTCTCAAATAGCTGTCTGGAGCTGAGATGGTAAGTCAGTGGAAGCTATTTGTGGATTCAGACAGCTGCCTGCTTAAGTACAAAATTTGGGACCAAATTCAGGGGAGTAATAGGGATGGCTAGAAATTTCCTATCAAAAACATTTGATAGAAAACTGATTTTAAACAATATGGCGGCGAAAAAGGCTTTGCAAAACACACACACACACACACACACACACACACACACACACACACACACACACAGAGAACATTTATTTTGAAAATACTGCCATACTGCTTCATACCTGCATTTTCTTCTGTGGACCATATTTCTCATGCCAGACTACATCTCCCATGATGCTTTGATGATTCTGTCCCACAGTGTACCTCAGCGGCTGAACAAAAGGGGAAACTACAGTGCATCTTGGACATGAATTTATTCAAGGAACTCAGGCCATGGAGACGGGTACATAAGATACCTTAACTACAACTCCCATGAGGCACCATGGTAGGATTTCTAAGTCCTGAGTTTTGATCACTTACCTAAGAAAGTTTCACATATTCTGTGAAATCAAGTTTTCCCAACCAACTCTAGCATGTGGTTCTGTTGGACTTGTGTTTGAGGTTAAGTATATGCTCGCTGAAACTGGGGATATAGAAGCAAACACAGGAAACAAGAAATCACATGGCACCTGCATCCGAAGTTTTCTGCTCAAATCCTGGCTATGCTAACAGAGGTAGTGGCCTCATGAAAGGACACCTGGACACCTCACAGCCACCACAAAGAGCAAGGATTACATGGCATAGACCTGCTGACTAGGGCAGAACAAGAATTTGACATCAATGAAGTGTTTGGCTAAGATTTCAAGATCTGGCTGACAGAGAATATGTGAATCCTAGTGAGAGCAATTCATCTACCAACATCAATAATCTGTATGGCCAGAACTACTGATTGTCAGAATATAGGTGTATAATACTAAAAAAACATTCAAGCATGTGACATTCAGAATCATCCCATCATGATATTTGCTACCCCTCAAAATCCATTCAATGCTTGGAATAAAAGCCTTTTCTTGTCTCTCCAATGTTAGATCAACATTCTGGCTAACTTTTTCTGTGGAATAAATTTTGTTATGTGCATCAAAGCATGTGTGGATGTGCACCACCAGTGGAAACACATGTTGCTGGCTGGGGGCACTCTGCTGATCAGCTGAGCAGCATTTGAATCTCTCCTAGGTGGCCACCATAGCATTCATCTTAGAGGGAACATTGGCCTACACTCTGCTATAAGAAATGACATCTCTAGCATAATAATAAGAGGATTTAGATATGCTTGGGTTTTGTGGCCAGCCAATGCTCTTGAATTCTTATAAGGAAATTACAATAGTCTCTGTCCTCACTTAATCCTTATACTTTTCCTTAGCCTAATTTCTCAGTATTAGGCTAAGGAAAAGGATGAGGATTAAGTGAGGATGCTTCTCTGAGCGTCCCTGATTTTGTTGGCTTTGTTTGCTGTGGTAGGCACTCAACATCTTCGCAAGTCAGGCAATGAATTTCAGCTACCCTTAAACTTTGATTTCAACAACTCTTTTGGTTATCTGCAGTATCTTAATATTTTTAGTTCCTTATTTGTGATATGTAGCTAGTTTGTGAACAACTAGCAGATTCACCTGGCATTGTCCTGTAGTGCTAAAACTACTCTAAATTTCTCTGCTTTGTCTCTTTTCTGTAAGGTTTATTGAGAACTAGTCTGATTCCAGGTTCAGTCTCCTTGAACATTCACTCGGTTATGTCAATTGTGAGGTCCAGGTGTGGCAGGTTTGTATAATTTTTGGTGGTGCCCAGAATGGGTCTAGTCCCCGCCCCCCCGACTCCTGTTAACCATGCCCTGACCCCCATTAGCCACACCCGTGACCCCTGTTAACCAAGCCCCTGACTTCCATTAGCCAGGCCTCTGGAGGTAACACACTCGGGGCAAGATGGACACATGACCAGAAGTAAAAGGTGTCGTGTCGTCATCCCTCTCGAAGGACTTTTCCCACCATCCTCCTATCAACAGGGATTAGTTTGGCTCCCACCAAGAACCCGAGAGCAAGAACCCACAGAGCATCCACACTGCCCGCCTGCTCTTGTGCAAGGAAATTTACAGTATGGCGTGGTAAGAGAGTGTGTCTTGCGCAAGAGTTACGCTCTTTTCTAACAGGTGTAAGCTCTCTTGCACAAGAGGGCAGTGTGGACGCTCAGCAGGGATTTCTTGCACAAGAAACCCCTATGGCTAAAATGGCCATCAGAGCTTTCTTGCACAAGAGAGCATCCACACTGCCATGGATGTTCTTGCACAAAAGCATAGCTCGCACATGGCAGTGTGGACATGTTCTTGCACAAGACTTCTTGCTCAAGAAGTTCTTGTGCAAGAAGCCACCAGTGTAGACATAGCCTAAGAGTTTCCTCCCATGAGCAAAATGAATTTTGTGTTGTGCACCAGTACTGAGTTCATGTGGCTTGTTTGGATCACCCAAGTTATTAATAAATATCTTATAAATCTCTACCTTTTCCCTCTGCTGCCATGTCTCCTCCCCTTGTTCCATCAGCTCCCCTGGTGCCTGCTGCCCCCCAACTCCTCACCCTCCTCTGCTGTCCTGACTCCTGCCCTTCTCACTACCCTCAGCCCTCTTGCGACCTGCCCCCCTCCACCAGCCCTTCTTTCCCTCCTGTGCCCACTCCTCCAGTAGCCCCACTCTGATCATGTGAGCTACCCCTCCTCATCCCCTCTCCTAACACCTCCCTCTACACACCTGTCCTGCCTCTCTCCTCTGGTGCTGGTCCCTCCCCGCAGGTGTCTGCCCTTCTGCTTTACCCCCAGAATCCCCTGGCACCTGCACCCTCTTAGTGCCTCCCCCTTCCCTCACTGCCCCTGGCCCCTTTTTCCCTGATGCCCACCCCCTCACCACCCTCTGCCCCCGTTCCCCTCATTCCTCTGTGCCCTCACACGACTTGCTCCATCCCCGCCTTCCTCATGCCCACCCCTTCTTTCAAGCCTTCTCCCAGCACCCTTCCCTCCCCCCTCTAGCCCCCAATGCCCTTACACTTTCCTCTCCCAGCATCACCCTGTCCTCCCTCCCACTGACACCTCCCCTCCAGCCCTTTTCCTCATTGTCTCCACTTGGCCCCCTGGCATTTCTCTCCTGCACCCTTCCCTTGGTGCCTTCCCCTTTATTCTCCTGCCCTGCCCCCCTCCCCTCAGCACAAGTCCCTTCCTCTCCACCCCTTCCCCCTATTTTTCCCCCTCCCCTACCTTCCGCCTTCCAGTTTGTGGGGCAGCGGGGGCTGGAGTCTGCAATCAGGCCCTGCTGCCCCTCTGACCGTCGAGGACGTATAGGCCACTCCGGCATCTGCTGCCCATTCCTTCTGGGGCTGCGGAGTCTGGGCATCTGCCCCATGGGATTGCCTGCCGGGTCCCGGCTGCTGCAGGAGGGTGGGCGCTTCCCCAAGCTCACCTCCCCCTCCCCGGCCCAAGCCCAGGTGGACTCCCTCTCCCTTGTTTGCTGCACTGCTGACATTTAAAATACCCGACGTGTGGCGTGAGCATGTGCCGCAAAGGTGCGGGGGCGGGGCTGGCCTGCCACGCCCGCTCGCTGCAGCGTCCGCCCAGGGGCGAGGCCTCTGCACATCCCGTCACCCCTGTCTGGCGCCCAGTGTGTGCATGCGCCTCAAGGGCGCGGGCGCGGGCACGGGGGCGGCCCGCCGCGACAGCTTGCCATGGCATCTGCCCAGTGGCGGAGCCCCTGCGCTCTATCACAGCAGGGCTGCGGGCACCCTGTTACAATCCCTCTTCTCCTCCGGGGATGCTCTGGGGGCCAGGGGGAGGACGTGCCGGTAGGTGGGGGCCGGGGCCCGCTCCAGGCAGGGCCAGGGGAGAGACCCAGCTCCAAATATTGGTGGAGCAGGGCCCCCGGCTGTGAATATTGCTGGAGCATGGGCACCACGAGCCCATATAACTCACCGCCCATGGTGAGGTCTGTAGTTGCTTTGGTGATTCTGTCTCTTTCCTGTTTGGTTCTCTGAAAAGCAATCCCATTCCACTCACATCCCACTCTCTTGGCACAATCAAACCCTGACCTTGCTTTAAGTTAGGATAAGAGGAAGCTGTGTACCCAATTTGGTGGTCCTAGCTTTTACCATTTAGGAGGCATTCTTGATCAAAGAGACAGAAAAACTAACAACATTTCTAATATGTAATGTGGCTATATCTTGCCACTGCCATGATTTTAAAGAGTTTGCTCTTTGGTTCATGCATTTCCTCCCCCTCCCC
This sequence comes from Pelochelys cantorii, assembly GCA_032595735.1. Taxonomy (NCBI): domain Eukaryota; kingdom Metazoa; phylum Chordata; order Testudines; family Trionychidae; genus Pelochelys; species Pelochelys cantorii. The sequence continues at coordinate 25,587,529 of CM064342.1, read as the reverse complement.
ACCCATCCTGTGTAGTTGGGAGGTGGGGAAGGAAGGGAGGCACAGCAAAGTGCATGGTAAAGCATAGATCTTCAATCAGTTTCATTTTTGAAAAGTCATTTATATGACATATGTATCATCCCTTTTTCTTTGGTGCCATATGATTCTGCTCTAATCCGTTTCACTTTCTGCTTCACATGAAAGTGATGAGCTTGTAGTGTATGTGAGAGACATCTGCTTGCTTGTTAGAATGTGTGTGAATCTGACACCAAAGATGTGGAAGCCTCCTGGTATGCAGAGGCAAAAAAAGACACAGAATCATCAGTTCTACCACACTGATCTATGCCAGAGCTAGCTTTATTCTCCTTTTAAAACCCGAACCCTGGAAACAAATCACTTTATAATAGTACCATGGTACTGCATAACTCATACAGCATCTGTCTTCCAAGGATACCTTGCACTGCTGCAGTAATGTACTAAATAACTTGCACAGTCACATTAATTTTGAGCCAAACAGACTCAAAATGCTAACCCAACGGCATTAGACATCCCCTCACTCCTCTATCATCGAAGAACTGGAAAAGGAGGGCAAACAGTTTTTGTTTGTTTGTTTTTTGGCCACTGCTTGCATGTACCTTCACTCAGCTATGTTGGCCCCCATACAGGGGGAAAGTCAGATGTGTCAGATAAAGATCGGGTGCAGATTACTTCCTCCTGCAGCCAAAGAGAGTCAGGGACTGAATTGTGACAGAGTCAGCACTTTCTCTTCAGCTAAGTGCTACCCTATCCATTAATCAGGGCAGACTGTAGGGTTCAAATCCGATCCTAAACCAAGTAAGCCACACCTGTAATTGCAACCCATTTGTTGTTTGCTTTTCTAAATATAATCCGGTCACATACACGAAGTCAGATACATCTTCATCAAATGAAGTCCTATGCCTATCTGTCCAATTATTTAAAAAGCTATTCTTTGAAAATTTTGCTTCCAGACATGAAAGGGAAATTTGGCTTTCAGAACCTTCACTATCAGGGGAACAATGAACTCTTTTTCAAAGCAAACTGTCACTTTGCCGCAGAGGCTATCACAGCAAGTACAGTATATTATTCAATATTCTAAAAATGACCATTCAGGCAGAATCACTGAGAACATGAACAAGTTTGGTGTTCCATTTTATCCACTCATTTAAATGTTTAATTAAATCTTAATGACAACTGCAGCAGAGCATTCTTTTTTGCCTATCACACATGTGCCGACAACTAACTTGAGAGGCCTGTTTGACCTTTTTCCTCCTCTCTGTTGGTTGATTAGGAAGAAGAGTCTCCTGCATCATGCCACTAGAGGTAGTCGAGTGCAGGCTAGATCTATACTACAAGCCTTTTGCGGAAGAGCAAATGCAAATGGAGTGCTCATTTGCATAGGTTGCAGTCTCATTTGAATTTTCTTTTCAGATCCCTTTTGCGCAAGAGGTTTTTGTGAAAAAAAGAGCTGTGTAGATGGCACCTTTTTGCACAAAACCCCCTTTTGCACAAGAGCCGTTCTTCCTCAAAAAATGAGGAAGAAGGACTCTTGCACAAAAGGGGGTTTGTGCACAAAAAGGAGCAGTCTACACAGTGGCTGAATATCATTCCATTGAAGACAATGAGGTTTATATCAGTTGAGGATCTAGTCCCAGGAGTTCAGGCTCTGGCAACAATCACTGCAAAGTGCTCTAAAGCCTCAACTCTGCCAATGTTTATGCACATGCCTATACCCATGTGAACAATCCCAGTGTGGGGCGGAGGCAGGGGTAGGGGTGGGGCTTAGTTTTGAAACTTACATTTGCAGATGTTAATCATGTAAGAGGAAGTGCAACTTCAGTTAATGGAGACAGAAAAAAAGTAAACTTCTTGAGATCTGAACAAGTGTGTTGTGTAAGGTTTCAAGATTTTTACTTTCATGTCACATATCTCCTTTTCTCCTTCCCTCCATCTAATTGTTTCAGTAGTTTTGAGTTGTCCATCACCACAGTTATAGCATGTCCCCACTAGTTAAAATACTAGTCTCTTGGTAGATGTGTCTATGCAAGTGGGAAGAGCATACTGTGGGAGAGCCAAGTGGAAGTGCAGAGTTTGATTTGTTTAGATACAATGATGTCTGTTTTCATTGTTATCTCTTGTAAGAATGAGCTGCATAATATAGGTCTGTCTGCCATCTATTTATAGGGTCTTCAGGGCACTGTAATACACAGTAATACTTACTCTGCTATTTCATTGCAGTAGCAATAAAAGAAGAAGCAAAACAAAGCCCATCTGCTAACATCTTCTTACTTCTATTTACCTCCTATTAGCATAGGATCTGAGAGCATTCCCTGTAAAATAAATAGCAATATCAGTATGTGGAATGCAATACTTGGCCAATAATAAAAGACTACAGAGTTACTTACTGAAATAAGTGCAGCCTGGAGTTATAAACAGAGGTGGGCAGAAATCATTTCAAGATGTGAAAAAGCTTTTCAAGATGTGAAAAAAAAATCTTGTCCAAAGAGGGGATGTAGCAGGTTAGCTGCCATGCTAGCACCCCTTAATGGCCAGAACTTGGTCTATGTCTCCCTTCCTCTCTTTTTCCTCCTCTTCATGGTTACTTTGCCCTTTAAGCTGTTTTGAGTGTAAGTAAAAAAAATCAAGAGAGACAAAATGGAAGTCTTAAAATGTTCACAAATAAAAAATTTAGAGATTTCTGCTTGACCCAGTGTGACAGAGTGTTTCCCATGTTCACCCGTTTTACAAGGCTATGATACATTTTGTACAAAGTATGTCTTATGAGGTATCATTTGAAAAGTCAATCTGATGAACATCATTGTCCTGGTGAAATATGTGTATAAACATTGTATGCAAATTTTTACATTTCTGCTGAATAATATTGCTGTAACACATTGGAGAGATAGAAACACAGGTGCAAACTAATTCTTCAGAGACAAAGACACACCAGGTTATCAACAAGTCAAGTGGGCTATCACTTAGTTAAGAAACCATTCTCTGATGGGGGAAGGTATGAATAAGCCATGTACATTTCGTCACAAGGACAAATCTCACAACCCCATAGGGTTGCCGACATTCTAATCCCACAAAACCAAATATCCTTGCCTTGTCCACAAGGCCCAACCCCTACCCCACTCCTTCTCTGAGGCCCTGTGCCTCACTCACTTCATCCTCCCTTCCTCTGTTGCTCTCTCTCTCTCACCCCACTTTCTGGAGTGGGGCAGGGATTGGGAGTGCAAAAGGGGTGAAGGGTGTGGGTGGGGGTGCAGGCTCTTTGGTGGGGTGGGGGATAAGAGGTTTGAGGTGCAGGTGCGTGGGGAGAGTATGTGGAATGCAAGCTCTTGGACAGGGCTTAGGACAGGAGCTGGGGGTTGGGATGCATGCTCTGTTTGGGGATATGAGCTCTGGAGAAGGGTCAGGCACGAGGGGTTTAGGTGTAAGAGGGAGTTTGGGGTGTAGGTTCCATCAGGGTGGTTCTTACCTCAGGTGGTTCCCTACTGATGGTGCAGAAGGGCTAAGATAGATTCTCTGTCTGCCCTAACTCTGCATGGCTCATGGAAATAGCTGGCATGTCTGGCTCACAGGTGGAGGGGGCTTGGGGCTCTGTGTATTGTCTGTACCAGCTGGCACTCCCTCCTGCAACTCCCATTGACTGTGGTTCCCAGCCAATAGGTGTTGCAGAACCAGTGTTCTGAGCAGGGGCAGTGTGAAGAGCCACCCTGACCACTCCTGTGCTTAGGAGTTAGACATGCTGGATGCTATTGGGAGCAGAGTGAAGCCAGGGCAAACAGGAAGCTGAGTGGAGCCTTTTAGAACCTGTTCAGCAGCTGCCAGGGTGCCTTTTTGACCATGTGTTCTGGTTGAAAGCTGGACACCTGGCAAGGCAACCCTACATCCACAAGAGGCTGTTTGCCACCCAGACTCCGTAATGATGCCTCCATCTCCATTCAGGACATCAGCAACAACTCTCAAAGAACTGAAGAGGTGAAAGGCGGAAGTTTTGGCTGAGTGGCTTTACAGACAATACAGACTGCTGTAGCTTATGTTAAGATAATTTTTTTTTTCTTTAAGTTCACTTGGCTTGTTAAATTAGGCACTTCAAATGCAAGCTATTCTTTAACCAATTCTAACTTTTATGCCTCATTACTTACAGTTGCTTAAATTCTCTCTCTTTTTTCTGCAGTTAAGAAATCTCTTACTATTTTTTCCTCAACCAGTGTGTTTGGACTGAAGTATTTGGGAGCTTCTCCTTAAGATAACAGGGTTGTATACTTTGCCTTTGATGAAATGACAGACTTTCTATGAGCTTGCATTATCCACCAGAGTGCTGGGCAGTACAAGATGCACATTCCTGGTGGAAGTGACAGGGTTTAAAGCATCTGTCGATTTCTTTTGCAGTAGCTGGAGTAAGCAACATGCTGGAGGCTGGCTTTTAACTGGCCAGGAATGGCTGTTCACAAGTAACACAGTGTAAAAGGATCCCAGTTTGGACAAATGAGGAAACACAGCTATTCATCAGTCCATAGTGTACACTGGGTAATGTCACACCCATTTAAATGTTTTGTTGATGTTAACATTTTTCAGTGTTAACCTTTTACATTTGGAAACCTTTCAAAAATGCAGCATTTCAAATCAGGAAGTAAACTTTTCATTTAAAAAATGCCAAGGCATCCTGCTTTAACAATTGCAAGATAAAAGACAGGGGAGTCACCAGAATCAACTCTTTCCTGAGTGCAGTTTTGGTTTCAACAGACTTATGTTTTCCAATAAGACATTCCACCAGAAAAATTAGCAGTCCTCATTATCGGACAGCCTAAATCCCTTTTATTTAAGGGTCATAGGAATATGGGTTCTGATCAGATAGTTATTCTTTCCTATAAAGTACCTGGTCGGGCACTGTCCAGCTGTACTAATTTGTTTCACTTAAATGATATTTTGCTGTTTAATGCATAAGGAAGCATCATACACTAAAGTAACTTCTCGCTTAATGTTGTAATTATGTTCCTGAAAAATGCTAATATAAGTGAAATAATGTTAAGCAAATTCAGTTTCCCCATAAACATTAATATAAATAACAAGGGGTAGGACCCAGGGAATTATTTTTCAGCAGACAAAAGGCAGAATATATAGATTCAGATATATACAATAGAACTTTTAAACAATGTAAAACAATTTAAGACTGTACACAGCAATGATGATTGTGAATATTTTCCAGGGAATGTCTTGCTACTAAATGATGAATTGGCACTTGACTGAGACATCAAGAGTTAACATGTTGCTAACTTAAATGTTGCTTTGCAATCTAGAGGCAGCATGAAGTGAGTTAGGAGGGAGGAAACATAGTAGATGCACAGCAGGGACTGCAAACACTTCCCTGAAGAAATGGGGTATGGAGTGGGGGACTTGATAAGGGCAGGGAGGGAGGACATCCTGATATTAACACATACATACCGAGCACAGGCTTCTGAGAACAGCTCCATGGCAGAGGGCAAGAGCAGCAGCAGCAGCAGCAGATGCAACAGCAACAAGGCAGTGGGGAAAACAGGTGCAGCTGAACTCCAGCTGCATACCTTCCAGGGAACTTAGGGGAGCTGATGGAGGATATCAGCCCATGCTGGTTCTAAACCCCACCAAGGGCAGGCTGTGTTTCCAGAAAATCCTTCATGTAGCAGACAATCCAGGCAGCCAAATGACATTATAAGGAAGCATTACACAACTTTAAATGAACATGTGCTCTATTAGATAAGCAATGTAATGATGAAACATTGTTAACCAAGACAACTTTAAGTGAGGAGTGACTGTATTATATTACTTGTATGATCATGTTATCAAAACTGTGGTGAAAGCTAAGCAGGCACAGACAGATAATTGTGCTGAAGATGGAAGAACCTTCAGAAATTCATGTTTGCAAACCTCATATACTGTTTTAGACTTTGCAGCTACTTTAAACCTAAAACAACAAACAAACAAAACAAACCTTCATGCCTGTCATTTAAACCATGCATCTCTGGAAGAAGGTTTCATTTTAAAATAAGAGATTTCTTAGCTGTGAGGAAATCTGTGCTAGACATAAGGGATATGAATACCCTCAACAAATTTTTCATTGGAATAAATAGATTGTACTATGATATAATAGGCCAAATCCTCAAATGGCATAAAACAGCATGGCAACACTGAATTCTCTGGAGCTACAGTTTATGCCAGGTGAGAATCTAATAAACCATGTATATATTTGTTAGAGGTATTTCCCTGTCCCCACTCAGTTTTGTGTAGTCAAGACCTCCTCTCCTGTTTTTCATTAGATCTTTTCCATAGATCCCTGATCTCTTTCATGACAGCCTCTCCCAGACAGCAATCACAGTAATGTAATTTAAACAACAATGGGTTCAAAATAAGGCAAAGGAAATTCTCTTCAGAATCTACTGTATACATTGTAGAAGTTCAAGGAAAAGTGGTCCTACAAAAACAATCCAAAGGCAGTAATAGCTTCTCATTACAATGCACTCTTATAGGCAATTTGATAAGAACAGCAAATATTTTCTAAAACAAAAAACACATTCATGAATGAAATTCATACAGCTAAAATTATTCCCTTTTATCTTCATCTGACACCTAGCCAATTAGCAGCAAAAAGATTGCCACAGTTTATAAGTTAGGTTCCATAACCTTCCTAAAATTAAAAAGGAATAAAAAGGAGTGCTGATTTTGTCTGTGGCACCTTGGGAATGCACCACCACCATCATGCACTATAATAACTATGTGTTTCCTCCAGAGCTGGTCGAAAATTCTGCAGAAGCTGTTTTGATAGAAAACTGATGCAGCACTGAAACAAATCAAAACCTGAAAACTTCAATTAGAGAAATCTCAAAACATTTTGTTTCGGCACTTTTGATCACAGCTGAAGGGTTTGATGTTCCCTGATCAAAGCATTTTGTTTTGGCTTGGTTCAGCATTAATTTCAGGTCCAATGTACTGCCTTGTGCCCCCATTCTCATCTTTGCACTCCTTGCGTCGTCTTCTTCCAGACCCAGAGAGTTCACAACCCCCTGCTCTGCCCCAGACCCTGCCCTTACCCTTCCTCCACCCCTTCTCCCAAGCCTCTACTCCCACTCCACTCGAGACCCTGCCCCCATCTCAGCCTTTCTCCTAAAACCCAACCCTTTCCCACTTCTTCCCCGTCTCTTCCTTCCACCTCCCTAACTGCACTTTGATTCCACTCTTTCCCCACCCTCCCAGAGTTTCCTGCTTGCTGCAGAAGACTGCAGCAGGTGGTAGGCAATGGGATGGAGGGAAGAAGCTGGCTGCCAGTGGGTGCTAAGTATCCGCTAGTTTTTTCTGTGAGTGTGCCAGCCTCACATCTCCCACAGAGTTGGCATCTATGTTCTCCCATGATGCACCACAATGGAAGAGCAAGAGGGGAGATGCTGATGCTCCATGGAGGAGACCAGGACTCTGTTATCCCACAGCACTATGGACAATTACACACTATGTAAACAATAAAGCTTCTCACAGATGTCTCACAGAAACTACATTGTCTGTGCGCAGGGGAGCCGACAGGATTGCTAGGCCCCTGGGCAATGTGTGTGTGTATGGGGGGGGGGGGGGACAGTTCACCACTTCCAGAAGGGGCAGGGCCTCAGGAGGAAGGATGTTCTGGGCTCACCACACCCCCCCCTCCCCCAGCCAGCTCTGAGAGCCGGCCAGAGCATGTGGCACGGGGCTCTGGAGCATGCCACATGGTGCTCTGGCAGAGAATCTAAAGGGCCCAGAGCTCTGTCTGACACTTCCACCACATCAGTAGCCAGGAACCCCTAGCCCTTTAGATTCATCAGGTCCCACGGCAATTGCCTCCCTGCCCAGGCCTGTATGTGCCTTGTGGATATAAGCGGAGAGGAGAATTTCCTTCCCTTTCATGGCATCTTGGAAATTGGGAAGGCCAGCAGGAAGAATAAGGTTAGTAAGCTAAAGCAGTGGTGCAGAAGGGTAGTGATGGGTAATGCTATTTACAAAGAAAGTCTCTTCTGTTGCCATACAGTCACATACACTTAGAAAAGCGTTTGTAAGACATTTGTTACAGCAAACACCAGGAGAACCAAAGTGTGCAGACTTGGTGGAAGGAGGTAGAAAGGGTCAAATAAACAGAACTGTGAGCTTCACGTGACAGATAGGACAGAGTGATACCTGGTCTGAGAGCCTAGTTATAAATTGTACCTTACATTTAAAGGATCACATTAAGGGTAGTTGTTGTGGTTTGGGTCTATTTTCCAAAGTGCAGCAACTGCAGACCTGTGAAGTTGGCAGAGTTCAAAATGGAAATAAGATGTAAATTTCCAGCAGTGATGGTAACTAGCCACTGGAACAGATTACCAAGTAATGTGGTAAATTATCACTTGGAGTATTTAAAATCAAGGCCAAGTGCCTTTCTAAAAGACATGCTCTGATTCAACATGAGTAAGTGCAGGAATCACTGGCTGAGTTCTAAGACCCATGTAAGATGGGTGGTCAGAACTGCCCCTTCTGGGCAAATCTTACAATGCCCTGGACTGTATAAAAATGCATTTTGCAGTTTTCCCACCCAAACCTCCCATATTCACATCAAATTGAGTTATCCAAGAAATCACTGCAGTAAGACTGGCCCTGTTAAGTATCAGTCTTGTAAAAGAAATGAATCATGTAGGCATTGTAATTAGGCCACTGAAGCTGTTTCATACCAATGTGAGCTAAAATATGAACTGTGTTGCAGTAAAGTTAATCTTTGCACTGACACCTGACTTGCTGGAATGTCTGTAGAACAAAAATTTAAAAAGACTGAATGCTGTAATGCAATCCTAATTGTTGGGATAAGCCTTAATACAAGAAGGGGTCAGGGAGGCATGGCGCTTAATTGATTTTTCTTGAAGAAAATAAAGGCGGCATGCAAAGAACGAAGTCCTATGATATCAGTGGGAACAGTCATTAAAAGCTTATTAGTGGGATAGGTCCAGGCAGTAAGACATAAAAACAGAACATTAAAGGAAATAAATTTTGCCCACCATGAATACAGTCTGTTTTTATTTTCCTCACTGAAGTTTCCTCTTCACTTTAATATGATTAGGATAATTACCATACTGTAAGAGGGAAACTTAAGAGCCTATTCAACAGGCAAAGATAGGAGTTTAATGACAGCAATGAAGAGCAACATCTCAAAACTTATATAGCCCAGGGGAGACCAACTGAACTCTAGCGAAGTTCAAATGTGGAATTGAACTTGGCAGCCCATGCCCATGTACATGGGAAACGGTGACTGGGATTTTCTAAATTGCTCAAACAATTGATTCTGATTACTCTTTTAATTTTTACTAAAGTTAGGCATCCAAATCACCTAGGCTTTGAAAAAAAAAAGACCATTAATGGGCAACATTGTGCCCTGCTCTGCATTAGCATGCAAAAAAGAGGGAGAGGAACCAGAGAGAGGGAGAGGAGGCTTCCTCCTCTCCTATGATTTGCCCCACTGTGGGATCTCAGTGTTACTTAGCCATTTGTATATGAGGGGCATGTGTTGTAAGAGAGTAGAGGATTCTCAAGCTAGCAGCAGAGGAGCAATATGACCAAAGAAGTCTTTCCTCTCTAGCCAATGTGGTCCCAGAGGCAATTGTATATTCTGTCTTCTGCAGCTTTTGTGGGCTGGAGCCCACTTTGTCAGATGCATGAAGCAGACGAAGTGTGTTCCAGCCCACACAAGCTTAGGCCCAAATAAATTTGTAAGTCTTTAAGGACTCCCCATTTTCTTTGGGGACGAATGCTGAATGTTTTTTTGCTGCCTGTAGACAATATAAAAAGGAATGAGATTCTTACCTAACAGAATTATTCTGTGTGTGTGCTGCAGTTTTAGCCATTGTGGTACATAATACTTAGCAGATATTTTAAGACATAAATAGTGTTTCCACATATTTAACATTAAAATGCAAATCTGTTTCTTATCTACAAATGATGCAGATCTTTACATGTAATAATTTTAATAATGTTTATTCTTTTCTCAATTGTTAGCTGTGGTCTTTCCTTGTAGGGATTATAATGATTTTCTTTTGGCTTTAGCCCTGTTTTTGTGCAGCATAATTGGGTTATTGTAGTTTAAATAGACCTGCAGTCTGTATATTTTAAAATAGCAAGGGAGGAAAAGAAAGTGACATTTCTGGAAGAGGCAACAGTCATATGATGAGCAAGTGCAAGGAGAAGACAAGTGGTGTTTTAGTCAGATAATTTGAAGTTAGTGCATAAAATTAATAATATATCAGCAGATTCACTGCCTGTGGTGAGGTTAGTAGAGGTCTTTGTTTTAAAAATGCTTGCTGCTTAATGTATCCTTCAGGGTGAAGCAATGTGCCAGGAATTCATAAACCACATTGGCATTGCTCTCTCTTTTCAAATGGTCTCTGTTCCAGACTGGCTGTGGCAGCAGAGGAAGAGAGAAGAGAATAATAGATTCCAGAGTCCCTGTAGAATATGGGTTTCATAGAGAAAGCAGATTGATAAGGGGCTTGTGTACTCCTGGCTCAGGGAGGTCTGATACCAGGGGACTAGTTTTTTGTTATTTAAAAAAAAAAAGACAGAAAGCACTATTAGGCTACTAGCATCTAGTGCAATTATTGATGGGAAAGAGACCAGACAGAATGGTAAATGCATGGTTGGCAAAAAAAAACCCTGATGGCACTCAAATCATTAAAGGCCATAATGTGAAGAATAGGGCCACCAACAAAGGGGAGCAAAAGTGGCAGTTGCCCCAAGCCCCAGCAATTTAGAAGGGCCCAAGATTCCTGGCCACCACTGCTGCTACCATGGCAGCAGCTGTGGCCAGAGCCCTGGGCCCTTTAAATGCCACTGGAACACTGCATGACATGCTCTGATTGGTGCTAAGGGTTGGTTGGGGCTGAGTGCAGCATGGTCCCAGTGGCACTGAGAACTTGCTGTCCTTAGATTTGCATCTTCTGTCCAAGGGCCCAGAGGTGAACTCCCTGAACCCTTCCCAGCACCAAGAGTCTCGTGAAATCTGTCACCAGACCTAGTGAGGAAACTACAGGTGTCATGTTGTATATGCGTGACTACACACTGCATTGAAAAGCAAACTGTATCCAGACTGCAGTGCGTAGCTACACACAGCAAGGCTCTGGCAAGGAGGAGACAGCAGGGAAAGGCTCTGGCAGTGGGGAGACAAAAGGACACTGTCCTGCTAAAAATGGTAGTGGCAGGGGGGAGGCACACTGCATGGTCTTGTAGGGAGGAGAGCAGTTTAGGGATATTATCTAGAGGTGGATGACTGACAGTGTCACAAAGGAAGACATGTACATAGGGATATCCTAAGGGATATCCTAAGGTTCCTCCTGGTTTTACTCACCTAAGCAGTGCCAGCTAGTCTTCATAAGTACATAAGAACAGCCATATTAGGTCAGATGAAAGGTCCATCTAGCCCAGTATTCTGTCTTCCAAGAGTGGCCAGTGCCAGAAACAAGTAATCATCAAGTCATCCCTCTCCTGTCATCAATTTCCAGACTGTAACAGAGGCTAGGGGCACCATTCCTACCCATCCTGGCTAATAGCCATTGATGGACCTAACCTCCATGAATCTATCTAGTTCTTTTTTGAACCCTGTTAAATTCCTGGTCTTCCCTGCTATTTATACCCACACTACGGGGGCATGCAGTGTATGTTCTCTACACACTACTCTGAGGAATGCAGATGAGAACTCATTGCGGTATGTGTAAGTTGCCTCTGTTCAGAGAGATCACTACATCTCACAGCCCTTTTCTGGGTCTCTAAGGAAAGTGAAGTGATGGCATGATAGGAAGGTGACAGTACATAGCATGAGGATTTTCCTCAAAGCGGTGACATCAAGAGATTTTGAAAGGCAAGTATCTTTCAGGCCAAAGCTGGGAAAACCCCCATAGCAGCACAGGGAGGAAGGATGGGTTCACTACTACACTGGGTTCAGACTCAAGTAATTGGGGTCCAGTTCTGAATTCTGCTATAGATTTTCTGTGTGACATTAAGTCACTTGATTGGGAGTTAGGCATCTGAATATCTTTGAGAAGCTGGGCCTTAATCTCTCTTTGGCTAGGTCTAGACCGCAAGCTTCTTTCGGAAGTAGCTTTTCCAGAAGAGATTTTCTAAAAAAACTTCTTCTGAAATAGCATGTTCACACTGCCCAAGCGCATCAAAAAAGTGATCTGCTTTTTCGAAAGATGGCATCCACACTGAATGGACATTATCTCGCATTTAAACTGCAATTAATATGGACAGAGTGGCTACCAGGGCACCTGTGCTTTTTCTTCTTTCCTCTTCTTATTCCAAAAGATTCCCTCTTCCCCGTCCACACAGAGAAAGAGGATTACTTTCAAAAGAATGTGATTGCAATGTGGATGTAATTGAATTTTTTTAATAAAAACAGCCATTTTTCCAAAAAAACTTCTGTAGTGTAGACATACCCTGTGATTCAGTTCCTGTTTCTAAAACATAATAGGATAGGAGTTGGAGGTGCTCAGCTACTCCAAAAGCTGAATATGCACCTACTGTAGACAAAGGTCCAAAAAAGGACAATGAACTGCACATTTTGTCAGACTCTTTGTGCAAAGAGGCAAACTGAGCCACAGAGAGTTTAAGAGATGTGTCCACAGTTAAGAGCCCTACGTGGATACGAAGTTGGTATCTGCATCTGTATCCATAAAAATAAGCCGTGAATAACTCCATCCACATTCATGGATATGCATACTGGCAGATATGAAGCAGATATCTGTAGATTTGCAGGGTTCTAGATAAAAAATTTGCATCAAAAAATGAGTCACGCATATCCACTTTCACAGATGCTTGTACCAGTGGCTATATAATGGATAGGTGTAGATTTGCAGGGTTCTATACAATATGGATGATTGGATGGGTGGTACAAAAAGCTGATGGCACACTAGGTGTTAAAGGCCACAATGTGAGGAAAAGAGCCACAGATGATGTTGCCCCAGGACCTGGCATTTTAAAAGGGCCCGGGGCTCCAGTCACATAGTCACTAACAGACCCAAAAATAGAATCCAGATCCTCAGTCCACACACCCTAACTTGATGCATTCTTTCACATAATTTAGCAAATCCCCTCATACCAGTCACTTTTTTCTAAGCTGTCAGATGCAAATAACCACCACGGCAACTACTCTGAGACCAGGGAAGGATACATTGTAGTTAGAAAAACCACAGGGCTCTTATATCTGCAGTGAAGAGGGAGCCCCTGAGACAACAGACAGGGAGAAATGTTTTCCATCTCTGTGGGACAGCATAACATGCTAGGTAAAAATCATATGCCATCTTGCAATGGTCATGAAAATAAGGTCTGTCCCCTATGTACATGTCTTCCTTTGTGACACTGTCAGTCATCCACCTCTAGATAATGTGCATTTAAAAGCTTTCTACTATGCACACATTTCCTCTGCCAGTAGGAAAACACCGTGTTTTTGGTCATCTATCATTTTCTCTTCAGAAATACGCATATATAGGGAGGGAGAGAGAGAGAGAAAGAGAGAGAGAGAGAGCGAGAGAGAGAGGGGGAGGGAGGGAGAAAGAGAGAGAGAATGCATAATGCACAAGCCTAGTGAAACTGTAAGCTATGGATACTGTACCTGGAAGAGCACTGGGAGTTAGAATTTAACTGAACACAAAGAAGAAACTGACAGGCAGAGACGACATTTCTGAGGCTTGTGAAAGAGAGTCTCTGAAATTTTTTGCATAAATTGATAGATCTGGTGGAGCTTCACTTGCACATAAATTGGTATGAAAAAAACAATATTTGATTTTCATTCTTTTGGCCCTCAAATGAAGGAGGGGCATGGGAGAGCTGGTTTGTTTGAGATCCAAAAGCAGAACTGTTATTGGGTCCTGTGTCACTCAGAACATTGGGGAACTGTAGCCAAACAAGCATCAGTGGAGTAGCATCAAAAGCAACTATATTAAGAGCAGAAATAAATGAACCTGGAAAAGGCTCCATATGGAGGAGCAACCTAATCTTTGAATACCTTATGGGTATTCAGGATTACTGATGGGGAGGGGGAGCAAAAGGGCAAATTGCCTTGGAACCTAGCAATTTAAAAAGGTCTAGGGCTCCAAGTGCCACCGCTTATATGCAGTAGCAGCCAGAGCCCTGCACCCTTTAAATCACTGCGGGAGCCCTGTGCAGTGAGGTCCAGGCAGCACCGAGGGCTGGGTGAGGGTGGCTAGCTCTGGCCCTGACCCTTCCACCCAAGGTCCTGCCTCTTCCGGGGAGCCCAGAGTCAAGCCTCCCCCTCTTCCCTACGTTGCCAAGGGCCTGGCAAAGTCTTTCACCAGTCCTCTCAGTTCTGTTTATCACTCTACTTTTATGGCCTGCCCTCACTGTAGAATTTGATTCCTTCACCATCATTAATGTCTTTATCAGCACAACATATCTATGCAGTATGGAAGCTTTATTATGTTCTCTGTACAGATGGAGAACAGTGGCACAGAAAGGCTACACTGATTGGTAAAAGGTCACTTGAGGAGTCCATAGTAAAACTGAACGTAGGCTTAAAATCCTGGACCCAGTAAAAGCAGGGCAAAATGTCAAGGACTTCAATAAAACCAGGTTTTCACCATAGGTCTCTGGCATTTCAAGTCCAGTGCCCTAACCACAGGTCTATCTTTCTTCTCTACATTTGCTCTGTGCAATTGGTTTAGAAATCTTTCTAGAAAAGTCTCTCTACTAAGATTTCAGTTCTTCTAGGCCCCTGCCAGAATCCAGATATCCAGACAAGACCAAAAACAACTCAGTTTTTGGACTCCGGCTGGGTCAGTTCTTGATTAATCCTCGTGATTTGGCCACAGCTAATAAAAGTGGGCCAGATTAGGACACCTTTACACCCACAAATGGCATTTTACTCCTAGAATTGTCCCACTGATTTCATCGTGGGCACTTATTCAGGGCAACTGTAATAGTGCTCTCTCTCTCCAACGTACAGCAGGGCTTCTGGCTCCCTTGGCCATCACCCATCTTGGATGAAGAGCTGCCTCATGTTACCTTCTGATTGGGATATCTCCAGACTAAACAGTTCCTTGCCATCACTGTGTTATTCCTAGCAGAAACAGAATGCTTAAACAGGTCTGTTTGCTTTTTCCCCTCAGAGACATTATACAGCATAATTGCCAACAGCTAACTGTTACCACACAACATTCCCTAGACAAGTTTATTTTTTCCTTCCAGCAAAAGTATTAAAGAGAAAACACACTGACAAGAATAAAAGACCCTATACATTTGCTAATATGCTAACCAGAGATCACCCCATGCAGTCTAGCAGAAGCAGTCCCTCAAAACCCTAACAGAGAGGGTTCTTTATGGTTTGAAGTTCATTCCACTTCAGCTTAGTCCACATATGGAATTTCCAGGAGCAGAGAATTAGCAGACAATTGATTTTTCCACCCTAGGCATAGCTTTAAAAGTATGGATTAAAAGTGGGACATTTGCTAGGAAATCCACTTCACATGCTTTGTCGCCAAAAGTTTTTGGAAGTTCGTTTTTTACCTCTCAGAGATTGCATGAATCCTGCTCATAGAAAAGTTACATACAATCCTACAATAGCACATATACAATTGCATTTTTAGTACACTACCCCAATGGTATTAAAGCAAATTCAATAAAGTTTAACTTATTTCAGTAAAGTTTCTCTTAATTCCATAAGGCTTGACCAGGATGTGACATTCTCCAGGGTATAAACTGGACCGTTGAACAGCTATCTCCTCAGTTCTCCAATTTGGGGTGCCTCTTACACTGCTTGCTCTATGAACAGCCACTCCTGGCTTGTTCATACACAGCATCTAGGAGGTAAACTCCCACTTGCACAGTATTGAGGGCTATAAGATACTCATGAATTAAAGATTTCAGATTTGGGGTGGGGGAGCTACCTGTGCATGTTGATAGTGTGGGGAAGCTGATAGGAGCACTATATCTAATTCCTATATAAACAAAAGACAACTAAATAAATATTAGATCCACTCAGCTCTAATACTAACATATTCTGACATCTTGTGACAAGTACCTTAAGAGACACTGGTTAGGCTTAAAATTTTAATATATATTTTTACTTCCTTACTAACTCTGTGGAGAGAGAGAGAGAGAGAGAGAGAGAGAGAGAGAGAGAAACACTGTCAGGACTCCTGGACTCTATCTCAGCTGTGGAACAGGAGTGGGTCTAATGGGTTACATCTGCGTTCTTATTAAGAACATTTGAATGGCCATACTGGGTCAGACGAATCATTTATCTAGCCTACTGTCCTGCCTTTCAACAGAGGCCAATGACAAGTGCTTCAGAAGGAATGAACAGATGAGGCAATCATCCCCAGCTTCTGGCAAAGAAAACCTAGGGACACAATGTATTATGTAAGGTAAGTAAAGGTACCACAGTCTCATAGTACAGGTATCATGTGCTCATAACGTGAATAAAGACTGGTAAAAAATAACCTCACCCAAAGTGAAAGTGAACAATTTTAAGCACTGTTAGTTCTACTTTGTGGTGTAAAGTAGATTTGCTCTCATTCTATAGTGGGAACAAGGACCCTGTTTCTCCAAAAATGAGTATTTATATACATTCATGTACACACATATCTCCCCAGATATACCGAAAGATTGACTGATACAGTAGACCAAGTTTTTCAGGGATAAAAGTCAAACAGAAGCTTCCAAAAATACCACATCAGAAAGAATAGAGAAGTAAAACTGGGAAAGGAGCTGAAGTAAAAAAATGACACTGATCTCCACACTTTTGATGTTGCTGTCTCAGACATAATGGAGTAAAGCGAATTTTTTTAACTCTTTAAATAAAAGTCATTTAAATGTCTAATATGAAGAAACCTTAATAAAAGGGAAGAGAAATCTACTGGACCCAAAGTGCCAGACATTTATATAGTTCTTTTGATTTCCAGTAATCCTGGTGTGTTTCTTGCACCATCATCATGATATACACTTGTGAAATACAGTCATCTTTAGGACACAATACAGCTTTAGAATCAGAAGTCTACAGCATAGGACTCTGAAGGTACGTCTACACCGCAACATTATTTCGAAACAACTAGCGTTATTTCAAAATAACTTAGTCCACGTCTACACAGCGGGCACCTGTTCCAACATAATGTCAAAATACTGTCAAGCTGTAGGACTTCTTACTCTGACTTCTGAAACCTTCATTGTACAAAGAGTATGGGAAGTCGGAGGAAGAGTGCTCTGTTTCGAAATGTGGGTGCATCTCAACAGCAAAGTTATTTAGGAATAATGATTGTTATTCCAAAATAACTATGAGAGCATCTACACAGCAATTCTGTTATTCTGAAATAATTTTGAAATAATAGATGGCTTATTCTGACTTCTGTAAACCTCATTCTATGAAGAATAACTACTATTCCGAAATAGCTATTTCAAAATAAGGCATGTGTAGACGCTCCACTTCTGCTATTTTGAAATAGCCCCTCACCAGGGCCATTCTAAGTTATTCCTCCTGGGGCTTGAAATTGAGATAGCACGTCTACATTAGGGAAGCCGCAAACTAATTTTGAGGCTTCTCTGTGATGTATCATGCAGTGCATGATATTTCAAAATAACCTATTTTGGAGTAACTATTCCAGAATATTTTATTCCGAAATAACTGCAGTGTAGACATAGCCTAAGTGCTACGTAGACAGCACCAAAACTTGAAATAAGCTATTTTGAAATAAGGTAAGCAATTGACATAGCTCAATTTGCACAGCTTTTTTTGCGTCAAATCTTGATAAGTAGATGTGCCCTGACTAAATCCAAAATATGTTCCTTTTGAGAAATACTCCATATAAGTCATAGTCATCCTTTTCAAAAAACATGGCATGTTGGCAAAATACTGTCACTTGAAAAACCCAGTTTCTCTATATAGAAAAAAAAACCCTTGGAAATCTTATATAGCAAGAGAAGAGGCACAGTCTAATGGATTGAGCATAGGAATGGTGGGGAGTTATGGGCTCTTGAGATCTAGGCCTCATCTGGACATTGATTTCCTCTATGCTGGAACCAGGGGAATGCTTAAAAATGGGCATGTTAGTCTTGAGAAAAGAACACAGAGGCATGATTTGGTAACAGTCTTCAAGTATGTTAAGGGCTGTTGTAAAGGGGATGGTGATAAATTTTTTTCCAATTTCACTTAAGGTAGGACAAAAAGTAGTCTGCTTAATCTGCACCAAAGGATATATGGGTTAGATATTAGGAAAAAGTGTCTAACTATAAGGCTAGTTAAGTAGAACTCCCATCATTGTAGTTTTTCAGAACACATTAGACAAACACCTATTAGGGATAGCCTATGGCAGGGGTGAAGAAGATGCAGCAAGTGGGCCAGATCTGGCCCCTGAGCCACTGTATCCAGCCCACGGCCACCTCCTTAGCACCCTTACTACAGATCAGAGGCAGCCACTTTAAAGAGCAGGCTGCTAATTACTCTGCAAGCTGGACACGGAGGAAAAAGCTTTGCACGCTGTCCTTGCCCCCTAGCAAAATCTCCAAGCTCTCATTGGCCAGTTTCTAGCCAATAGGAGCTGAGAAATTTTGCTGAAGGCAGGGCAATGAATAAAACCTCCTCACTCACTCCCTCCCTCTCCCTTCCTGTGCAGGAGCAGAGCCAGTGGAGCAGCCCACAGGCAGGGAGTCTGCAGACCTGCTGACTAGGAGCCACCTAGGTAAGCGTATCCCTGCCAGAAACTGCCTCTGGAACTCCAGCCCTGCTCTCCCTGCAACTACCTGCCCCAGGCCATCATCCAAGCCCTCTGTATCCCCTCTCCCCACCTTCTCCAGGTCACAACTCCCTCCCAGACCCTGCACCCCCTCCCGCACTTCTCCCCCAGGCCAGAATCCTTTCCTGCACACATACCCCCACTGATCCTGCACACCATTCCCCGCCCCACATCACCACCTAAAGTCTCTGCACTCCCTTTCCCCCCTTCTCCCATATCACAACTCCTTCCCAGACCTTGCACCTTCTCCTACACCCTTCCCCCAGGCAGGATCTTCTACTGCCGTGGTCACCCACCCATCGTTCGGGCAACCCCGCCCCCCCATTTTCCCCCCACCCCTGAGAAGCCCCACTACCTACCTCTAGTGTAGTGCCAGCTTCCCGCGGGGTGGACGGAAGTCCTCTCTGAAGCCCGCGTCACTTCCGGGGGTTCCGGAAGTGCGCGGGCTGCTCCCCCTCCCACAGCTCTGTTGCGTGCTGGGGGAGGGGGCGTTGGCCCTAGAGGAGGAGTGCAGAGGCTTCCTTGCGCCGCCGGCGCTGGAGGGGTGAGTTGGGCGCAGGGGTTTCCCTGCACCGCGGGAGCGGGAGTCGGCCCCGGGGTTTGGCCACGCTGCGGGAAGGGAGGGAGTTGGCCGGGCCGGGCCGCGCCGTGGGAGGGGGGTTTGACCCCGGGGCAGGCACCTGCGGGGGTTGGCCATGCTGCAGGAGAGGGTTGGCTGCGCTGCACCGCAGGAGGGGGGTTTGGCCCCGGGGCAGGTGCCCGCGGGGGTTGGCCGCTCTGCAGGAGGGGAGGGGCAAGGCTGCACTGCGCTGCGGAAGGGGGGTTTGGCCCTGCCGCGGGAGGGGGTGGGGGTTGCCCCTGGTGCAGGCTCCCGTGGGGGTTTGGCCCCGCCACGGGAGGCGGGGGTTAGCCCCGGGGCAGGCACGCTCGGGGTTTCCCTGCGCCACGGGGGGCCCGGAGGAGGCTTCCCACAGGGGGAAGAAGGGAGAGAGAATCCTGGGAGGAGGCAGATGCAGGTGACTCTGCTGCCACTGGCACCCACTCCCCAGACTCCACTCCCCTGTCACCAGCTACAGAATTCTGTCCCCATTCCTGTCCCCACTCCCCGAACTCTGTCCCCATTCCCCTGTCCCCAGTTACAGAACCCTGTCCTCTGCCCTCCCAGCACCCTGATCCCTCTCCCCTGCCCCCAGCCGCAGAACTCTGTCCCCACAAAATGTATAATTATAAATGCTTCATTTTAGATTTAAATAGCATGAATAAAAACCAGACCATTTAGTTCATAACTATAAACACATGATTTTAATTTTATATATCTCATAATTTAAAAATAAAGTGTTTATCAGAGTGTGTAAGTAAGGGCTGGGGATAGCAAGTGATGGACAGGAGGAGAATAGAGAGGGTGGGGCTTCAAGGAAGGGGCGGGGCGTCAAGGAAGGGATGGGGCGGTAGATCTTCGCCTGTTCTGAGATGTTAAAAGTGATCTTGGGTGTAAAAAGTTTGGAGACCACTGCTCTACTGCATCCATAACCTCTCCTGGACCCTGCACCCCAAGCCCTCACCTCAGATTATAACCCCCTCCAATACCCAAACTACCTCTCAGACCCCACACTCCCTACTGCACCTGAGTCCTCTATCCCAAGCTGCTTTTTGCACTCCACCTACTGTCCCAGATCCCAAGCCCCCCTCCTCAGAAGTGCCGCTCTTGACCAGTTACCAAAATCTTAGAGTGACCCCCCCCCCATTAAAAATTATTGCCCACCCCTGGTCTGTGGTTATTTGGTCCTGTGTGAACCTGGATGTGATGGACTAAATAATCTCTTGAGGTCCCTTCTAGCCCTAATTTCTATAAGTCATTAGACTTTTCAGTTTCTCCACCTATAAATTGGGGGGTAATAACACCTACTCCAGAGGAATGTTGTGATACTTTTGGGCTACGCTCTGATACCCTTATTCAAGTTGAGTAGTTTTACTCCACAAATTGTCTCATTGACTTTAATGAAACTGCTCTTGGAGCAAAGTGCTACTCAGAGGAGCATGGGTATCATAATTCAGCTCCAAGCCAAAGCTCACTCATGTCATTGGAAAGACTCTCTTTGACTTCAGCGTGGTGTGGATCTGGCTTTACCTGCTAATGGATTTTGAAGATGTAAAACCCTATGTAAGTTCTAAGTAGTGTTATTATTTAGAGTGCTCCCACTTTTTAGTAGACTTTATTGTCCGAGAAACTTCAAAACACAAATTGAAAACAAACTAACAACTGACGCGGAGCACTACAACTTTTGCAAACTATTAGTTAAATAAGCAAATACCTCCATCAACTAAATAATCTACTGCACTTCCAGATAGCACCATCTTTAGGGGAAAGTTAACTGAATAGGAAAGCCTTCTTCAATATAAAATTGATAAAGCAATAAACTCATGCATGATTAATCTAAAATTGTACATTGAAACTTGTTTCCTCTCTCTCTCTTGCTTCTTTTTTTCACTGTCTGGGACCATTAGTTTTTATTAAAACATGACAATGTTGTTGAGTAGGCTACTAACCAGCACTTACAAGAGAAAGAAATGGAGACAAAAGACCATAAATGTATCTTCCTGAATAAGATTTGGCCATAAATATGATTAAAGGTTCTGGTGGCTCGGTGTGGCATTTATATATTACATAGATGGAGTCAAAATTAATAAATCCTATCCAAGTGTGCCTTGGAGAATTAATGGCAATTGTGTGGACAATGAGAAAAAAGCAAATTAAAAACCAAGTGAAGAAATGCCACTTATCTAGGGGAAAAACATTTTTAATGCTGCAGTTCAATTTTTTTTAATCATAAGGGTAGATTCAGTTTTAATTAGAAAAACTGATTCAGAAAAATGCTTATACCATCAGCAAATAGCTCTTTTATTTCACCAGTTCTCAGAACTTTAACAGGTGGTTAACTAACTCATTATTTCATGCAGGCTCTTTACCTACCTTTGTTTCTGAAGGCAGAAAAAATTCTTTATTGTTACATGGTTTTTGGTAATGCAGCAGCTGCTGTTTATGCTAATTCTTGCTTACTTGCAAATAGACCTATGTTTATTTTGTGCCACACCAGCTGTCAACAAAGACATTTGAAGAATAATTTCCATACTTAAAAGAAAGGCACTGCTCTTTCTTCTGATTGTGTGTCTCTTTCTTCTGCATTTCAGGCCCAACATATGTTCAATGGAGAAAACATCTAATGACAAATTAAGAGATGGGCTGAACTTGGAATGGCTGATGATCCTGTAGGTTTCTACTTACCTCCATTCACTCAGCACTTGCTCCTCCCCCTAGCCCTCATTCCAAAAAGTTCATCCTCTAAAATGTGGTAGTCCCAGGAAACACTGATCCCAAAATACAGGGGAATTCATCAGTATACTTGGTCCTGCCTCTGCTCAGAAAGATGTGCTAGATGACCTTTCTAGATCCCGCCTAGTCCATTATTACTATGATCTTATATGAATTTCTTAGATGGAAGTACCTGAGGGTTGAAATGGTAGGCTATCCAACCTACTTGTTAGTTAGAGCTTACCTGTATTCAGAGGTAACTCACTCGAGGGTAAGTAGGCAATGGCAAGGCTTTAGTCAAAAGGTAATTTGCTATAACACCTCTCTCATGATTAGTTATACTGTCACATGTTCTCATACTTGCACAAAGGCTCAGAGTCTAGGATAGAGAAAAGTTAGACTTGAAATCTACTCCTGATACTTTCACGGACATACTGTGACCTGGAGTAAATCTTTTTAGTCATCATGTGTATTTTTGTTTCCAATGCAGCACCTTGATATTGACCGTTAGATGACTAAATAGTTCTGTTGTCTCAAATTGTCCCCCCATTTCCTGCTCATGGGGAAGGGGTGACAAAAGGGGGGAGCCTGGAGATTCAAAGGGGACTGGGGTTCTTGGCTACCACCCCTGCTACTGTGCCAGCAATCCTGGGCCCTTTGAATTACTGCTTGAGCGCTGGCACACTGTACTGTGTGACTCAGGGCTGGCAGGGGGCCCAGTGCCACAATCCACATGACTTGGAGGCCTGGCTGTCCTGGCTCTGCCCCTTCCATTCAAGGCCCCACCCCTTCTGAGGGTGTAGACTCGGCCTCTTCCACTCCTTGCCCCAGGACCCATGGTGACTGTTGGCCCTGCTGAGCTCTAATACAGTCAAATCAGCAACAATTAGATCTTCAGTTTAATAACCTCCTATCTGAGCTGTCCCTTAGCGTATCTGTGATTCCATTGTATTTTCTGGAATAATGTGTATCCATCCTTGAGAAAATCAGGCTAATAGTATCTAATTCTGTAAGCCCAATATGACATTGTTTCATATTAGCATTTAAGGTATCCCAATGAATGAGGCTAAACCACATTTCTTTAAAATCAAACAATCATTAAAGGTCTCAGCACTCTAACTACCAAAGTTCTAGGAATCAGTCCCTCGACTAATCGCTTCCCCCAACTTGCTGCCTCTGTTAGAGCCAGCAGGGTCTTAATACATTTAAAAGGCAGACCCGCAGTGGGGTTAGATTCCAGGCTGGGAGCTAACCCCACTGCAGCTCCCCTTCTTATTGACTAATTGACTAAACTAAATTTAAAATCCCTACAAAGTTCCTTTGTCCCCTATTGCTTCTAGAGGCCTAGAAAGCCTCCCCTTCATTTGCCCCTCCCACAGACATATAAATCACTTACGGGGGAAAAGAGAATGTTTTTCAGTATAGCACCCACATATTACTTAAACTAGTCAGGAAGTTAAAATACAATGCAGGAATGGGAAAAATATGATCTGGGGGGTTCAAGTCAGCCTGCCACACATTCAAATCTGACCTGCCATGATATTCTGGGCCACTAGTTTCCTGCAGCCTAGTGGGAGCCTGTGAGCTATATATAGGGGCACAGCACCCAGAGTGCCTGCCTGAGGGTCCCACTGAGCTGCTGGCTGGGAGATGCCTAAGGTAAACACCTCCCAACCAGAACCTGCCCCCAGTATTCCACACCCTTCTGCACCCCAACTGCCTGCCCCAGGTCACAATGCAAACTCAGGTCATAACCCAAACCCTCCATACCTCCTTCTATACTCCTCCTGCAGGTCAGAATCCTCTCCTGCACCCAACCCCCCTTCCAGACCCTGTACCCCATCCTGTATCCCAATCCCCTGCCCCGGGACATAAATCCCTTCTTTATCCAAACTCCTTCCCAGACCCCTTCCTGAACTCCAGTACCCTACGCAGAGCTCCATCCTGTATCCAACTTCCATTCCAGACAGCATACACACCCTCCATTGATACCATAGAAAAATCCAACCCTAGATCACTTACCAAATTCTTGAAGTGGGCCTCCTTAACAAAATCTATTGCCTACTCCTGTATTAATGAAATGCTACACTAAATGTACGTCCAAACTTCAGGAACACCGTTGCATGGGATCAGGTTTTAAACTTACTCTTTAAAGAGCGCCTTGTTGACAGAGTGTTCAGGTCAGTGTAAAATGAAAATAAAGTTTTTTTCTGTAGCTGCCAAGCTGGGCAGTACTTGTTCTTTTTATACAGATAAATATACAGATGCTCTCTACAAACATCTATAAAGGCCATCTGTTCAAAGGCTTTGTTAACAGGTGACACAAGTAGAGCCCTGCGTGGATACAAAATGTATCAGGGTTTGGTTGTGCCAGTGTAACCTGCACACCTAGTGTGATTCACTGTCCCATGCAGTGGCACTTAAACCACGTACAGCAACAGATAAAAACCAAGAGACCTCTACAGCCTAGGCTGAGCGCCAGCTGGCTTTTAGCTCAAGCTGTAGAGGCTCCTGTGCTAAGCTCCAGAGATTCCAGGTTGAAATCCACCTGATGGCAGGTTATACCAGGGGGCACTATACTGCAGAATGACCACCGGCAGATTGGGCCAGCAGAGGGTAAGGGTGGAGAAAGGGACAGCTATCTACTATATATTTCAGAGAGTTTGTGTTGTCTGTATGTTTGTGTGACTGACTGTCCCCCAACTAGGAAACATGCATCCCTCTTCTGGCTATGCTTGCTGGAGCTGTAATGACCAGAAAGTGGTGCTTCTCACCAGGTGGCCCCAGACTGCTCTGATGAGAAAGGGCTGGGGTAGTCCTCTCTCCTTGGGGCAGACTGCATCCTGAACCCCTCATCCCCTACCCCACCCCAGAGCAATGATTTAAATGAAGAAAAACAAAACTTACTTGAGTTAAGGCCATGACCAATGCTGGATATATCTTCTAGTAATTTATAAAATTCAATAAAGCTGTTTTTGAGACTGTGTGGGAAAACAAATTTACCAACACATTGGAACATTACAAAACCCAGCCTCTGAGACAACTAAAAGGAAGTTTTCAAGTCCATTCCAACAGAGTCACTGAAGTTGATTATTACTTCAGTGGATTGGTCTCCTTTCATTGCCAACATTTGCATTTTCACCTTGGGTTATGACCAAGTCCTGGCAAGCAAATATTGGTCTCCTCCAAAAAAAATAGACTTGATTATCAAGTCTTGCATTTGATTAATCTTCAAAGACATCTTACTGTCATATATGAAGGGATTGTGTTCTTAGTCTCTATTTTCCAGAAGCTGGCAATGAGTGACAGGGAATGGATCACTTCAGGATTGCCCGTTCTGTCATTCCCTCTGAAGCACCTGGTATTGGCTATCAGAAAACAGGCTTGTGGGACCTTTGGTCTAACCCAGTATGGCCTTTCTTATGTATCTTTCATCAGTATCTTTCTAGGAAACCAATAATAAAGTAACAGGGAATGGGACATGCTGTCAGTCAAGATATAAGTACAAACTCAGGCATAAAGATCACAATTGCCATGAAATGTGTTGCAGTGAGAGAAGTCTGTGTTGAAAGGAGATTAAAAGCAATCAGGGACGGCAGGTTTGTATAATTTTTGGTGGTGCCCCATTAGCCACACCCCTTGGCCCCTGTTAACCACTCCCCGACCCCTGTTAACCACGCCCCGACCCCCATTAGCCACACCCCAACCCCCTTTAACCATGCCCCTGACCCCGTTAACCAGGCCTCTGGAAGTAACATGCTCGGGGCAAGATGGACACATGACCAGAAGTAAAAGGTGTCATGTCACCCCTCTCAAAGGACTTTTCCCACCATCCTCCTACCAACAGGGATTAGTTTGGCCCCCACCAAACCCCCCGCATGCAACTATCCTGCAATTGCATTAACCCAATGTGTGTGACATTAACTCGGGGGCGGAGAGGCTGGGGGAAGTGTTCCCTCTAAGGCTATATCTACACTCGCGGCTTCTTGTGCAAGTACAGCCGTTCTTGTGCAAGAACCCACAGAGCAGCCACACTGCCCGCCTGCTCTTGCGCAAGGAAATTTACAGTACGGCGTGGTAAGAGAGGGCGTCTTGTGCAAGAACTACGCTCTTTTCTAACAGGTGTAAGCTCTCTTGCGCAAGAGGGCAATGTGGATGCTCAGCAGGGATTTCTTGCGCAAGAAACCCCTATGGCTAAAATGACCATCGGAGCTTTCTTGCGCAAGAGAGCATCCACACTGCCATGGATGCTCTTGCGCAAAAGCACAGCTTGCACATGGCAGTGTGGACGTGTGTTCTTGCACAAGAAGCCACCAGCGTAGACATAGCCTAAGAGTTTCCTCCCATGAGCAGAATGAATTTTGTGTTGTGCACCTGTACTGAGTTCATGTGGCTTGTTTGGATGTGCCACTGTGGCACCCAAGTTATTAATAAATATTTTATAAACCTCTACCTTTTCTCTCTGCTGCCATGTCACCTCCCCTTGTTCCATCAGCTCCCCTGGTGCCTGCTGCCCCCCAACTCCTCACCCTCCTCTGCTGTCCTGACTCCTGCCCTTCTCACTGCCCTCAGCCCTCCTGCGACCTGCCCCCCTCCACCAGCCCTTCTCTCCCCCCTGTGCACACTCCTCCAGTAGCCCCACTCTGATCATGTGAGCTACCCCTCCTCATCCCCTCTCCTAACACCTCCATCTACACACCTGCCCTGCCTCTCTCCTCTGGTGCTGGTCCCTCCCCTGCAGGTGTCTGCCCTTCTGCTTCACCCCCAGCATCCCCTGGCACCTGCACCTTCCCTTAGCCCTGCACTCTCCTGGTGCCTCCCCCTTCCCTCACTGCTGCTACGCCCTTTGCCCTCTTTTTCCTGATGCCGACCCCCTCACCACTCTCTGCCCCTAATCCCCTCATGCCCCTCTGTGCCCTCACACATGACTTGCTCCATCCCCACCTTTCTCATGCCCGCCCCTTCTTTCAAGTCTTCTCCCAGCACCTCCTCCTCCCCCCTCTAACCCCCAATGCCCTTACTCTCTCCTCTCCCAGCATCACCCTGTCTCCCCTCCCACTGACACCTCCCCTCCTGCCTTTTCCTCATTGTCTGCACTTGGCCCCCTGGCATTTGTCTCTCCTCCACGCTGTCCCTTGGTGCCTTCCCCTTTCTTCCCCCTCCCGCTCCCCCTCCGCCTCCGCACAAGCCCCTTCCTCTCCCACCCCTTCCCCCTAGTTTTCCCCCTTCTCTTCCCTTTCCTTCCCCTCCCCTCTCCTCCTCTCCTCTTCCTTCCCTTCCCTTCTGCATTCCACTTTGCGGGGCCGGAGTCTGTGCTCGGGCCCCAGAAGTCCCCGGACTCTGAACCCAGAGCTCGGCTGCACGGCACAACGCCGCACTGAGCAGTTTTAAAGTCCTGGGCCATGACGTCATGTCATGCCCGGGCATCTCCCTGCTCACCTGTAAACACTGCACATGGCAGCAGCAGCCGGCAGCGTGCACCAGCAAGGGGGAGCCGGACTGAAAGCTGCACACGGCTCTGGGGCTGGGGTGGGAGGACACTGGGGGGCCAGCAGTTGGGAGCCAGGGCCCGCTCCAGGCAGGGCCGGGGGAGAGACCCAGCTCCAAATATTGGTGGAGCAGGGCCCCCAGCTCTGAATATTGCTGGAGCATGGGCACCACAAGCCCATATAACTCGCCGCCCATGAAAGCAATAACACACTTTCTGAAATGACATGGAAATTTAGTGAGGCTGTTTCCTGATGCAGAGGAAAAGGATCGTAATGCCTTTGTTTAGAGCAATTTAACATAGAGAAGGTTTGGAATGCATGAGCTGAAGCAAGTTCCAAGATCCTTTGAAGCACCAAGAGTTCTCACTTGGAACTGGGTTCATCTGAATTCAGTTGTCAGTGTAGATTATTGTTTCTGTTGGGATTCACCTACACCGGTGAATGCTGACATTCATTTCTTGCCATTAGTGATGGCTGATTGTGACCAGCAGAGAGGGGTGGATCAGGACAAGAGAGGCAGTCATTAAACATTCCAAAATGGAACATTTCTTCCTGGCTGATAATTC
Organism: Pelochelys cantorii; assembly: GCA_032595735.1. NCBI lineage: Eukaryota > Metazoa > Chordata > Testudines > Trionychidae > Pelochelys > Pelochelys cantorii. The sequence continues at coordinate 25,559,403 of CM064342.1, read as the reverse complement.
CCCTCTTCACACTGATCCCAAGAAAGACTGGCCTGAGTCTCAGATATGTTAAAGTGCATTTACAAGGCTCAGGATATCCTTTATGTTCAGAGGCAACTTTACATAGCCAGAATCATATGAAGAAGCCTTAGTCTGACTGAGATTCAGCCCCTGAATATTTTACATTACTAAGGGTATAATTCTCTATATCTGTGTCTAAACATACCAGCCCAGATGGAAACCCTTGGAATATGTGGAGTGGGCAGAGTATGAGTGGATTCTCTGATGATGGTTATTCATCTATGCTGGCTAGGAAGTGATTTTGAACAAATGTAGCAAAAGCAAAAGACTTCTCTGGCTGTCTAAGTACACAGAAGGCACCAACATCCCTGACCGTATACCTGTAACTGTGTCCAACAATGACTTGGCAATGACAGCATGCAGCTTTCCCACATCTCTTCATTAGTGAGATGTCCTGGTGGCAACAGACACTGACTTCATTTGCAAGAGATATGCAGAAGTGCTCTGAGTAGGTTCTGGGCAGCCTTACTGACCCGGGGGGGGGGGGGGCAGAAGGAAGGAGGAAGGAGAGGAGAGAGACAATGGGGTTGGTTGCTCCAGGGCCCAGATATTCAAAGGACTCCAGCCACTACTACTGCTACCACAGCAGTAGCATTGACTAGAACTCTAGATCCTTTAAATTGCTGCTGGAGTGCTACACGGTGTGCTTCAGGGAATGCTAAAAGTTGGGGAGGGGCAGTGCCATGCTAGGGACAGCACTGTGGGCTCGGGATGATGCTCAGGGCTGGCTGCCCCAACCCCTCCCCTTCTGTCTGAGGCTCCACTCTTTCCAGGAGGAGAAGCCGCTGCCCTTACACATTGTCCCGGGGCCCATGTAGGCTGTTGGTGCCCCAAGCCTTGTGAGTTATAGGCATATAAGCAGTATGATGTTACTGAGTTTTCTTTTAAGGGCATGTTTCTTAGGTTGCTTTACATATATTGTGCAGTATGTAGACCTTTGGCTTTAAAAAAAAATGCTGAAATAATATTAAACTTCACAACATCCCTGTGAGGAAACATAAGCACAGAGTTTAAGTGATTTATACAGCCAGTAGCAGAGGCCAGATTAGATTTCAGAACTTCTTAGCTCACACCTCTCAGTTGAGTCCAGCAGATCATAATGCCTTTTCTCAAACCTTAAGGCTTTTGCAGTGCCATTTTACATGGGAGATACACAGACTACCTCCTCTCAAGGGCTAGGTTTGATTCCTCACAGTTCATGGAGTATCACGTGAGGGGCCCTAACAAATTCACAATCTAATTTTGTCAACTTCACAGTCATAGGCATTTAAAAATAATAAATGTCATGATTTCAGTTATTTAAATCTGAAATTTCATGGTGTTGTAACGGTAAGGATCCTGCCACAAAAAGAAGTGGGGGGGATTGCAATGCTGTTGAAAGCATTTTTCATGGCTGTGTATTTGGTAGGGACCTATCCATGTGATAGAGAGGCAGCTATGCCCTGGGTTGAATTTCCTACCAGAGCCAGGCATAGATGTTTGGTACAACCACCTTCCCCCAGAAAGCAGCTTTAAAGCATACTAATATTCAATCAAATCAGCCGTGGAAGTAAATCCCAGGGACATGTATGACTTACAGAGCCCTTCACTGCACCTCCTCACTGGACATGTAACCTTCCCATTGGTTTTCAGATAGTCAGTGCTGTCTCAAAAGTGGGCCATGCCCTTAGGATGCTGCTGGCTTGGTACAAAGGAAGCAGAACTGGGGTGAAGTCCAAGAGAAAACATGGGTTCTTATCTCTGTGCTCCAGCATATTTGCAATATAGTCCCTATGACTGTGTAGGAGATTCATAAGAACATAAGAACGGCCATACTGGATCAGACCAAAGGTCAATCTTGCCCAGTATCCTGTCTGCTGACAGTGGCCAATACCAGATGCCCCAGAGGGAGGGATCACAACAGGTAATCCTCATGTGATCCCTCCCTTGTCATCCACCTCCAGAGAAACAGAGGCTAGGGACACCATTCCCACCCACTCATGGTGTCTATTTGGTTCCTGCAGATAGGTGGCCATCCTATCAGTTTCCTGGCCTACAAATGACAAACCTTCTAAACCACCTTGAGTCTGTTATGATTTACAAGCTTCTAGGACACACATCCGGGTTTCAGCTCTGAGCTATAGTTCCTCTCACAATTTCCAGTGAGACAAAGGAGAAGAGGAGCGAAGAAGGGAGCAGAGTGGTTCTGTAAAATTGTCTCCCCCTGTTTCTGACAGGGGTTCATATGTTGTCAAGAGGTAAACGGGAAAAACTGCTTTAAGTCAAAATGTCTTCAAGCCTTTTTCTTTAATAACTTGTCATCTCTGGGTGAGAAGAACTCCCGCAGCAACAATTTGTAGTGAGACTGTGAAAAACACGGTGTTAGAATTATGAAAAATAAAGCCCAGCTGTGCTGCCAGTGCAGTGTAATCATGGCAGTTCACAGGAAAAGCCAAAGGAGCCAAGGGGGAAAGCAAATTCCAAATCTATCTACTATATATTTGAAAGAGATTTTCTATCTGTGAATCTGTCTCTGTCTGTCTGCTCAAGATCTCCTACCTAAACTGTGGGCACGTCTAGTATGCTGAAGTTTTGAAAGAGGATATGCAAATTCTGTGGGAATTTGCATATCTTCTTCTGATCTCACTTTCGAAAGCTCTGCTTTCCTCACTGTGGCTGGGGAGCGCAAGGGGCTGACAAACCTGGACTTGCCCCAGACAGGTGACATGCAGCCTCCCCTGGCTGTGCCCACTGGATTTGCAACAGATATGAAGAGGTGCTTCTCACCTATCCCCATGATGCTCATATGACAGGGGGTTGAGGGAGTCTTTTCTTCCTGAAGCAGCCTGCATACTGAACCCCCCCCCCCCCTTCCCAGCTCCTCCCCACAGCAATACTTTAAATGAAGCATGGACATTTTCATTTTATCTTCCAAAAACCAAAAATTAATCAAGAATCCAAGCAATGCTCAGTAAATCTTCTAATATAAAATAAATACAAAATATTGAAACTGTGTTCATTAATTAACAACTGGACTCTAAACCTAGCTCTGAATAATGGCTGCACAAAAAGGTTGGCTTTATTAATTTCCCTCTGGAAAACTATCCAAATGCACTTTTAGGCTCCTGCAAAGAGTTATGCACCTGCTTAAATTTACACACTGTTACTAGTGCTATTGAAGTCACTGGCACTATTCCCAGTGCATCAAAAGTAAATATGCACAGACCTCTTTCCACATCTGAGTCTGAGCCTCAAACCTGCCGTCCTGATGCTGCCAAAGCTGCAACCAAAGTGTAGAAATATTGTCTTTGTCAGGATTGAGTTCCCAGCTCTTTTAAGGACAATAATTTCTTATTTGTTTTGTAAAACTATGAGCCAAATTCTGCTTTTACTTACATCACCTTGGCTTCATAGAGAAATCTGCAATGCGCTTAAATGAAAAAAGGAAGCTTACAAGAAGTGGAAACTTGGACAGGTGACTAGGGAGGTGTATAAAAATACTGCTCACACTTTGTAATCAGAAAGGCCAAAATGCAATTGGAGTTGCGGCTTGCAAGAGATGTGAAGGATAACAAGAAGGGTATCCACAGTTATGTTAGCAACAAGAAGATGATAGGCGAAAGTACGTAACTTTTACGGTGTGTCTAGACTACAGGGTTTTTTCAAAAAAGTAGCTTTTTTTCGAAAAAACTTCCCCTGCATCTAGACTGCTGCCATATTCTTTCGAAAGTAAATTGAAAGAATGTGGCAGTTTTTTCAACTGTGGAAAACCTCATTTTATGAGGAAGAATGCCTTTTTTCAAAAGTGCTCTTTTGAAAAAAGGCGTTATGTAATGCAAACTGTGTTTTTTCGAAAGAGAGCATCCAGACTGCCTGGGTGCTCTCTCTCAAAAAAGCAACTTGCTTTTTCAAAAGTACTGGTTGTAGTCTAGACGCTTTTTTTCGAAAGAGGCTTTTTCGAAAGTATCTTTTGAAAAAGCCTCTTTAGAAAGTCTAGACGTAGCCTTACTGAATACGGAAAGAAACCTAATGAGAGATGATGTTGAAAAAAACTTAAGTACTCAATTTTTCTTTAGTCTTCACAGACAAGGCCAACTCCCAGACTGCTGCACAGATGGTAGAACGATAGGTGTATTAGGTGAACAGCCCTCAGTGGTGAAAGACTAGATTTAAGGACTATTTAGAAAAGCTGGAAATGCACAAATCCATGGGGCCAGATTTAATGCATTCAAGGATGCAGACAGAGTTGGCTGAAGTGACAGCAGCACCATTGCGCATTCTTTATGAAAACTCATGGCAATAGCAGGAAGTTCCAGAAGACTGGAGAAAGGTAAATGTAGTGCCCATCTTTTTAAAAAAGGGAAGAATGAGAATCCAGGGAACTAAAGACTGGTCAGCTGCACCTCAGTATCTGTAAAAATGCAGGAAGTCCTCAGGGGATCTATTCTGAAGCATCTGGAAGAGAGGAAAGTATCAAGAATGGTCAGCATGGATTCACTGAGGGCAAGTCATGCCTGACCAACCTATCTGCCTTCTATGATGAGGTAACTGGCTCTGTGAATATGGTGAAAACAGTGGACATGGTATACCTTGACTTTTACAAAGCTTTTGATACAGTCTCCCTCAGGGTTCTTGCCAATAAGTTAAAGACATATGGCTTAGATGAATGGACTATGAGGTATATAGGGAGCTGGCTAGATATTGGACTTTCATCACTGATGGCTGCTCACTTCCTCCCTATACTGGGCAGTGATTATTGCCCTTGGTGACTTCATCCAGAGTATTGTATCCAGTTTTGGGCTCCCCACTACAGAAAGGATATGGACAAATTGGAGAGAGTCCTACAGAGGGCAGTGAAAATTAGGGGGCCTGGGTCACATGACTTAGGAGGAGAGGCTGAGGGAACTGTGCTTGTTTAGTCTGCAGAAGAGAAGAATTAGGGAGATTTGATAGCAGCCTTTAACTACCTGAAGGGGGTTCCCAAAGAGGATGGAGAAAGGCTGTTCTCAGAACAAGGAACAATGGTCTCAAGTTGCAGTAGGGGAGGTCTACGTTGGATATTAGAAAAAACTATTTCACTAGGAGAGTGGTGAAGCACTGGAATGGGTTGCCTAGGGAGGTGGTATAATCTCCATCCTTAGATGTTTTAGGGCTAGGCTTGATAAAGTCCTGGCTGGGATGATTTAGTGTGTGGTGGTCATGCTTTGAGCAGGGGTTTTGACTAGATGACCTCTTGAGGTCTCTTCCAACCCTAACCAATGAACACAGGTGCATAAACTGGCGAAATGTGCAAAAGGCAAAATACCTGACCTCTGGACATGAAAATTAGATAAAACTGCATGGGTAGTTTTGTTGCATGGCTGGTTGAAAATGATGCTGAGTCTATCTAGAGCAGATGGAAAGGTTTTGAAAATTTCAAAATGCTCATGGGAAACAAATATTTTTCACAAAATGTTCATGAAAAATGTGTTTTGATTGCTAGTCAGTTCTACTCTTATCACACTAATTCTGCAAGAATGATTGTCCTGGCTTAATAAATGGAAAGCTAAAGACTGAGTGTGAGTTTGATCTAGCAGGCTTGTGTCTATGTAAAAATAATAGTCACAAATACATATCTGTAGTGAGACCTCTGTAATAAAATAACAAAATGATCAAGCTGCATTTTGCTAAAAGATTGTGAACACACCACTTGGTGTGGTAGAAAACAAACTATCAGCACACAAGTAGCCAAATGTTCAGGTTTGAACTTAAGAAGGCAAATTGGCAAAAAAAAACTTTACACGAGATTCTCAACCCCAGCTCCTGAATTGCTTATGCAAATTTTGCATGAACAGCAATGTGCATGAACAGGCTGACATTGTACAGGAAGGCTGGGCAACTGTGGATCTATCCAATTCGATAAAGTTTTCTGAGATTAAACTTTGGGAGGGTTCAAGTCTACGAGGCAAAAGTATTGGAAATGTTGACATTAGAGACTATACATTCTTGATTATATACACATACCGTCTTTCATCATTTGCAATTACTGTATGCTCACTATGATGATATTCAAAGAATTATCAGGCTTCATGCTTCAAGGCAGTGTGGAGGCAGGAAAAGGGAATAAGGGAATTTGTGTGCAGCCATCTTGGTCTTGTTAACAAGAGAGCAAGAGTCAGGCTAAGTCTGTGGCCTGACAACGCGAGATCTGTGATTAGACGCTGCCTTTGCCTCTCGCCTCCATATGGAGATAAGGATAGAATGCTGACTCTGGCAGGGACCTTGAGATAAGGAGCATCTGGGTGGAACTAAAATAACTGTTAGCCATTGGTGTCTGTAATGGGAAGGAGACTAATTGTTATTGTTATTATATCTAATGGACAGTATATAAACTGCTTCATAACTGTTTGTATTCGAAGATCTGCCTCAGAGGGGAGGGAAGGGGAGGGGCTTCCCCCCCCAGTCCAAACCAGTTTTTCCCTTGCTGCAGCTCGTAATAAAACTGCCTCTGGCTACTTATTGCTTACAAACACAGAGTGAGGACAATTTTTTCTTCCACAGCAGAAACTAATCACCATTCATAGGAAGAAATGTCCCCCTATGGCAGTGGTTCTCAATTTATTTATTATTGTGGGCCACATATGCAGCTCTCTGTGTTATGTGTGTCATATCCACACAATATATATATTTTACCTGTATAGCCCTAAGCATGACACACATAGGCTGCAGTTAAGTGCTGATTGGGCAACAAGTTGTCCAATGACCATGGCTTGAGACCCACTGCCCTATGGTATTTTATAGCCTCATTAGATACACTGTGTGGGTTTACTCCATTCTTCTGAAGCATCCATTGCTGACAGTAGGATGCTGGGTTAGATTTGCTATTTCTGTGTTGCAGCATGGTGATTTCTAAAATCTTGTAAGTCAGAAGAGAGCTTATTTGCAGATGTAGGGAACAGAGCTAGAGAGAAAAGGAGAAGGAATAATACAATTAGCTTTGTATTTGAGTGTGCTATGTGTTAATAATACAATTACCTTTGTATTAGACTGTGCTAGGCGTTCATTATTGACCTAGCCCTTCCTTCCAACACACAACCTCCTTGCCACGTATCTTGATAAAGCACATGCCTGTCTAAGAACATTAGCTGATATTAGAGTATCTGTTAAAAGGATTGAGTCCCAAGAATTAGGCTGTTGCTTCTAATTAGTGGATGCACAGTACAACAATAAAAAGGAAACACCTTGCAGACATAAACTCCTTTTTGTTGTTGTTGTTGTTGTGTAGAAATTTAATCAGAAAAGGAGCTGCAGACAGAACATCTGTGGGGCAGACAGACAGATGTTTGCAGTATGCAACTGTGTGCTTTACCTTTTTCTCAGAAATCCTCATATTTTCAAGGCCTTGCCTCTCAAAACCAGATGGTTATCTTTTAAAGCAGGTTAGTCTACTGTTTCATTGGAAATGGGGAGGAAAGATGTATACATTAACCATTGCCATAAGCATGGAGTAGAGCAGGATTCTGTTGAGAAGAGAATAACTAAACAAATTCACACTGCTGCCTAGCTAGTTCTTTGGAGCTTTTCCAGATCTCTTTTTTGTGTTTTTGGGTGAAGCTAAATAAACATTTAAAATGAATTGCACAATTGGAACAAAACCCCATAAATAATTCAAAAGCAAATTAATGGTATTCAAGATACTCATTTCTGTTTTTCAACATGGTTGCCTTTTTTTTTTTTTTTTTTTACAGTAGAAAGCAGCTGGTACAGAACATTACGCTAATCAGTTAGTGTCTTTCACATTTTTTTGAAACTCTTTGGAAATGCATCCCTAGTTAACTGCTTTGAAGTTCAATTTTAATTTAGATGCAAACTACCCCAAAAGTATGGATAGTCTAAAAAGTGCCTCTGGCAGTCTATAATTACAATGCAATAGTGCTGTCAGATTTGATTAGAATGTCATTTCACTCACTCATTCCACACAGCACAGTTTAGCTTCACGTGATGCTTTAAATATTCTTCCTCGTCCTTCAATCCCTCGGCCTGCTGTTAGAGTATATAATGAATAAGACTTTATTTACTTGTTGGTTTTCACTCATTCAGGTCCTCTAGTCCATTTCTGAAAGATAAAATAATGCAAAAGAAACAACCCTAAAGACTTCTTGGTGTTGAAATATTCCAGTTGCAGTGTTTCATCTGCAAAATATTCACAGCATAGGCTTAAAGCAATCTCAGTATTAAGGCTTAATAAAATGGTAATATTGAGTTTTAATGCATGGCTTTCAAGAGTATCAAATGAGCTGAGAAGATGCTTTTCTACCTAAAACCTTTGAGTTCACTTCAGTAACCTTATTTCTTAAGAGAACTTCAGTGTTTGTGAAGGGTACTAGACTAAAGTCCTCCATTTCTCCACTGAACAAATATGATATGGTCTACATCAGTGTAATATCCTTCATACTGTCTTGCCAACATATAGTATTCTATCCTGATGGAACCACAACTGAAGATGGAGACGTGGTTTTGGCTCTATATCCATTCAATCATCAGCTTTGGTACTTTGACTATCAGTGTGAGTGCCAATTAGTGTCAAAAATTTAGGTGGCGTTGCAGCATAGACACTTCTAATTTAACACGCGTCTGTCATAGAATAACATTTAGTCACTATGTCTTGAGATGGTTAGGAACTATTGACCAAAAAGGTAAAAGGCACTGTATCCAATTACTGGTCTCCCTGACTCATCTAGTTCCTCATGAATTACATTTGCTGTGGAAGTCAGAATTTTATTATCTAAAAACAGGTGGTAAAAGCAGACTATGCGTTAACTTCAGGACAATCTTGGCCAGATCTTCACATGGGAATCAAATCAGTAAAGCAACACAAGTTTACACTAGGAATCACCTAGTGCAAATCAGCATAGCCTCATTGATTTAAATGGAACTCCAGCAATTTACATCAAAAAGCAGTGTGGCCCGGAGTCTGTTTCATTAATATTTGTACTCCTTGCCAATTCCTGTACAAGCCAAAGGCAGCAAAATGGATCTGTGCTAAGGAGATCCTACTCACATAGACACAACCAATGACAAATGGGCTTTAAAAGAAAACTGTGTCATGGCATCCAAAATGAAGGCTGATGATGGGTCTCCAGAATTTTCATTTCAATAGAGGCTGCAAGCCAGAGGCATGAGTAAAAGTGTAGCTGAGTAAGCATTCTGCCTTCATGAAAGGCATATGCTCTTGTGAAATTCAGATTCCAGAGCTGTCATATCATTAATGCTGTGGGGATAAAAAAATAATATTGTTGGAGAGCAGCTGTATGCCAAGTGCTCTGAGTAAAATGAAAGTGAGAGGGCAAGAAGTGAACGGCAGCCTGGGAGATTTCTTCTCCCTTAGCAGTTAACCTCTGGACAAGCATGGGAAAGCCTATACAAGGCTTTAGGGAAGGGCTACTCAACATGTGGCCCAGGGGCCACACGCAGCCCACAGCCCTTTTGTTTGCAGCCCTTGGTGTGGTTTGAGTTTACTTGGGGCTCAAAATGCGGCCCATGGGTGGAATCAAAACAAAAAAATAATCAATATAATGGTCTCCTGTTGATATGTGTTTTAGTAGTTAAATTCCTGGGCTGTCATTGCTCATTAAAAGTGCTGTCATATGGATGGAAATGGGGTAAATAGTGATTTTATTAATATCAGCAGAACTGGCTTAAATGGGGACTGTGTGTTGTGAAATCTTGCTTAATCTTTGTATTCATGCCCAACAGTGTGAAAGAAGCTATTTGCATATATCTGCATATATATGCAACCACACTTAAGTTGTGGCCATCAGCATGTGCTGTGGGTATCATTATGGCCCCCAGGGCTTCCAGAGTTGAGTAGCCCTGCCTTAGGGGATGTTAACATGTATTCTAAGTTTGCCAGCTTCACAAATATAATAGAACGCCGTAGGGGAGGGACAGGAAGTGAAGCACTTGTCAAAACTATTCTCCTTGTGTTTTGTTATCAATAAGCAGCAATGTAATGCCGCCTCTCCGGAGATCTCTTCAGATCTCAGGTTCTATCCTGAACCTCTCAGCCAACAGGGTCCGCAAATGATGGCCCATTGGAGAAGAGCTGTCTTTATCCACATGCAGAATATGCAGTTGAATAGGTCATCTGAAAATCTGGAGCACCACTGGGTCTTAATGTCTGCTCTCCCACCTCTTTCTATCCTTGTTCTGTGTCTCTGCTTTCCTCTGAGAGGATCTCGTTAACATAAGTGAAAAACCCTGCCCGACCTATTAGCAGAACATTGAATCTGTAAAGAGCAAGAGGAGTGAAGCCATTTGACAAGCATTTGCCAGCTCCAGGTATAGACTGTCAGTTTCTGAATTTACTTTGTTAGTTGACAGGACCTGAGTTTAAAAATTGCTTTAAGCAGAACAATATGACAAAGAAGCGGCATAGCTTACGTCCCTTTCTGCAAGCCTGGAACCCCAGGTAGGCTGCGGACAAAGTGGGAGGTTGTCTCAGTTTCCAAGGCACTGGTACCCAAAGCCCATCGGTGAGGTTCAATTTGCTTGGCTCTGAGGCAGCCTTAAATACAGTTTTCCTGCCTTGTTTGGAAATGTTGAGAGATTACTCATTACGTGCTGATGTAGGGCTTAGCTGTTAGTTATCTATCTGGTTCTGTTCTGGATCTACTTGTTCTTTGGCCCTGTTTACGTGATCAGTATGCTAGGGTATGTCTGCAGCGCTATTTCGAATTAACGTAATTCGAAATAGTTAATTCGAATTAAGCTAATTCAAAATAACGCATCTAGACACAAAAACTATTTCAAAATAGCGTTTTGCTATTTTGAAGTAGCATGTCCACACTGAGTGGACCCTGAACCAAAGTTAAGGCTGGCCGGAACCAGTGCCGGCAGGGCATCAGGTTACAACTTAGTGTGTGGGGCTGCTGCCTGAGGCTAACTGAGCTCCGTCCTTAAAGGGACCGTACCCCCATCCTGGACAGACAGTTCTCAGGGTTCCCCGCTTGCTTGTCTACCTCGATGAGGGACAGCAAAGCAGTCCTGTCTTAGAGTGCCCTGAGTGCCTGCACTCGGGATACCACAACACTCGGCCACATGGAGCCAGAGCTGCCCCTGGGCATGCTGGTGCGTCTTGTGGGGTCGTTGCCATCAGCCCGGCTGCACTTGCTGCAGACTGCCATCTGGGGGGTCCATCGGGGGAGCTGTCAGGATCCAGGAGGCCCTGCGGGAGAGCGTCCACCCCGATGAGCCCTCAGAGCCTCCCCGGTCCTCCCCACCGAGGGCTCGTGCCCCATTCCTCCCTCACGTCCTTCCACTTACCCCTCCCTAGCCCCCCTTCCTGATGTCAAATAAAAGACATGTATGTTCAAAAATAGAAACTGGGTTTATTGAACAAAACTGGGGGGGAGGGGGATGAACCTCTGGGGAGACTGGGAAAAGGAAGTGGGAGAGGGGAAGAGAGGGTGGGAGAGGGGAGGGGGAAACCTGGGAGGAGGGAGCTGGAAGGGGGAAGAAGGGGGAGGGGAAGCTCAGGGCTCAGGGTTGGGGGGTCTCGCCGGACCAACTTGACTTTCATGCTAACCTGCTCCTGGGTTCACATGTGGCCTTTGGTGGCCAGGCTGGCAGCTATCCTGCAATAGACGGCTGCATTCCTCCGTCTAGTGTGGAGATCATGGACGTTGGGGGCATCCCCCCCCAAACCTGAATAAGGTCCATGATCTCCACCCTGGACCAGGAAGGCGCCCACCTTCTCCAGCCCCTGTCAGGCTCCTGGGAGCTGGCAGACTGCTCCTGGGGAGTGGTGGAGGGTTGGCTGCCAGTGGCTTGCTGGCTCATGTTTTGGGGCCACTGGATCAGGGGCCCTGGTGGCCACTGCTGGCTCTGGGCTGGCAGGCTTGGAGCTGGCACAGGCACTATGGCCAGGGTCTACCTCTTTAATGACTCTGGGGGTGGGGGAGAGGAGAGTAAGTTTTCTTGGTTATGCCCAGAGTGGCCACCAGGGCTCCCTGGGAAGGGCTGGAGGCCCCCTATTTCGAATTAAGTGTCTACACAGCACTTAATTTGAAATAGCTATTTCGAATTTGGCGTTACTCCTCGTAGAATGAGGTTTACCAAATTAGAATTAATGGCTCCGCTATTTCGAATTTAATTTAATTCGAAATAGCGGTTTGCATGTATAGACGCTATTGAAGTTAATTCGAAATTACTGCTGTTATTTCGAATTAACTTTGCAGTGTAGACATACCCCTAGGGTAAACAGAATTGTTTATGTTCCTGCCCTTATCTACAATTCATTCTTGCTATTGCTACAATGGCGTATGTTCCTAGAGGCTTGCTTCTGGCTCATCAGAAAAAGGGAAAAGGAGGGGGGAAAGAATGCAGGCCTCACCACCCCTAAACTAGTAGGTACAAAGTTCTTCTGCAATTGACCCCTACAGTCTCCCAGGACATCAGTAGTAAACACAACTGATAGTTAACTGTCACCAGCTGTGAGGTGTGTACAGCCTTGCACTCCTCCTTCTCTCCTCAGAGCCAGCAGTCAACATGTTCTCTGCCCGTCTACAATCGGCAGGCACATACCCTCTTTCTCCTCAGGGAAGCTACGTACATGGGCTTTCACTCAGATGATTTATGAAAAGAAACCATCCCAGGAATTGGTTCTATGCCTGAATATTTTAGGAGGGGTCTGGGGAAAATAGGGCATTTTCAAAGTTTGATCAACATTGGCCTCTTCACTCCCTCCCTCTTTCAGGTGCTTTTGAAGACATGTCTTCAAACAGCTATTCCCCTCATCACTGCCCTTCTCACACTGTATGTGTTATATTAGAAGCAGCGAAAGCAGGGAAGACTGGATGTTCATTCACATAGCCTCTGGAGTTTCTAGTTTTCTCCATCTGTACAGCCCTAACTGTGGTCTCATCAGAACATCATGGTCTTGTTCTTCATGATTGCCTGTTTTTTAAAGGGACATTATTAAGGGCTCAAAAGCAAACTCTTCCACTACGTGGGAAAGATAGAAAGCATGGCAGGAGACCACCTTGGATCTACCGGGAGATCTTACATTATCTAAAAATCAAGAAGGAGTTGTATAAAAAGTGGAAACTAGGTCAAGTTACGAAAGATGAGTATAAACAAACAACACAGGCAGCAGGAGCAAGATAAGAAAGACAAAGGCACAAAATGAGCTCAGTCTAGTTAGAGATTTAAAGGTTAACAAGAAGATGTTCTACAACTAAATTAGGAGCAAGAGGAAGACCAAAGACAGGGTAGGTACATTGCTCAGTGAAGAGGGAGAAACAATAATAGGAAACTTGAAAATGGCAGGGGTGCTCAATGATTTCTTTGTTTCGATTTTCGTCAAGAAGATGGATGGTGACAGGATGCCTAATATAGAAAATACTAGTGGGAATGGGGTAGGTTTAGAAGTTAAAATAAAAAAAGAACAAGTTAAAAATTACTTAGGGAAGTGAGATATCTGCAAGCCACCAGAGCCTGATGAAATGCACCCTAGAATACTCAAGGAACTAATAGAGGGGGTATCTGAGCCTTTAGCTATCATCTTTGAAAAGACATGGAAGTCAAGAAAGATACCAGAAGACTGGAACAGGGCAAATATAGTGCCCAGCTATAAAAAGGGAAATTAGACCAACCCAGGAAACTACAGACCAGTCAGTTTAATTTCAGTGCTAGGGAAGATAATGGCGCAAGTAATTAAGGAATCCATCTGCAAACATCTTGGAAGATAATAAAGTGATTGATAGGTAACAGATAGCATGGATTTGTAAAGAACAAATTCTGTCAAACCAATCTGATAGCTTTATTTGATAAGATATTAAGCCTTGTGGATAAGGGAGAAGCGGTAGACATGGTATAAGTATACATTAGTAAGGCATTTAACACAGTGTCACATGACATGCTTATCAATAAACTAGGGAAATGAAACCTAGATGGGGCTACTATAGGGTGGGTGCACAAATGGCTGGAGAACCATTCCAAGAGAGTAGTTTATTAATGGTTCACAATCCTGCTGGAAGAACATAACAAACGGGGTTCTGCAGGGGTCTGTTTTGGGACCAGTTCTGTTCAATATCTTCATTAACAATTTAGATAAAGGCATAGAGACTATGATTTTTAAGTTTGCAGATGATACCAAGCTGAGAGGAGTTGTAACTGCTTTGGAGGATAGGGTCATAATTCAAAATGATCTGGAGAAACTGGAGAAATGGTCTGAGATAAGTAGGATGAAGTTTAATAAGGACAAATGCAAAATACTCCATGTGACGTAGTGGGGGGTACCTTTGCTGGTTGCTATGCGGGGCAGTGGGTTGTCAGTGACCACCACTGGCTGTAGGTCCTCCAGCTGATTGAGCACCCCGGCAGCCTCCTGGTTCAGTGCGGGGATGAGCTCCTGTAGCCAGTCAGCTGGGGGGACCCGTTGCAGTCCACAGGCCCTCTCAAAGGAGCTGAGGAACCCGTCTATGTCACCCACGTCCTTCAGTTGGGCCACCACGAGCTTCTCCAAGCGGCTGGCCACCCTGGGCCCTTGGGGCCCATCCGCACTCAGCACAGCTGGGGCCCTAACGCTTCTCCACTCTGCCATGGCCAGCTCATGCTGTCGCTGCTCTCTGCGGTCCTGGACTTCCAATTCCTTCATCTGCAGCTGGATCACCAGCCGCCACAGCTCCGCTGGGGTGGACCCTCCCCTGGGTGGACTACGGTTTGCAGGGTTCCCCTGGGAGGCTGTCCCGTCTCTCCGGTGGGTTCCAGTGCTCTGCCCACTCTCAGAGCCTGACACGCTCCCGGGGGGGGGGGTCTGGCTGCTCCTCACTGGGACAGGATCCCAGCCCTGTGGCTGGTCATTCTCTTCCAGCTGGGCAATCAGCTGGGCCTTGGTTGCGTTCCGCACAGGCAAGCCCCTCTCTCTGCACAGCTTCGCCTTCAGGAGTTGGGTGTAGGCCATCTCCCCACTGGTCCCCTCGGTGCAGACTCACCAGTCTATTGCTGCTGCGCCCCACGATTCTCAGGAACCGCTTCGCTCTGTCTCCAGCACGACTGGCTCTAAGGCCCTTGCTTCTACTGCGCTTTGTCACTTGCTGCTGGGAGCTCCATCCACGGGGTGCAGTGCATCCCACTTCTGACACCACTGTGGTGGCGCGTCGGGGTCCCCCGACTCCTGCACCCCTGTACTGGCACGGACAGACTCCACCAGCCAGTAGAATAGAGGGAGTTTATTGCTTCTCCAGGATACAGCCCAGCATAGATGCCATCTGGTTACAGGAACCAGGCCTAGGATGCGTCAGCCCTCCTTGAGATGGGGGGGACTGGGCCCCTAAAGTCCAGCCCCTTTCCCTAGGCGGTCTCCTGAATGATTCCAGACAGCCACTAACTCTTCCTTCCAGCCCTGCCCCCAGCCAGGGCTGGCCTTGCCCCTTCCTTTCCATTGTTCCGCTCCATGGGAGATACCTGTCTGACGAGTTTCGAAGCCCCCTTGCATAATGACTCATCCCCTGCCCTGCTGGGCCGTGCTGCAGACAGCAGCCAGTGGAGGTCACTGACAACCCACTGCCCAGCATAGCAACCAGCAAGGTACCCCCACTACGTCACACTCCACTTAGGAAGGAACAATCAGACTCACACATACAGAATGGGAAGTGACTTTCTAGGAAGGAGTACTGCTGAAAGGGATTTAGGAGTCATAGTGCATGACAAGTTAAACATGAGCCAACAGTGTGACACTATTGCAAAAAAAAGTAAACATGATTCTGGGACGCATTAACAGAAATGTTGTGAGCAAGACACGAGAAGTCATTCTTCCACTCTTCTCTGTGCTGATTAGGCCTCATTTGGAGTATTCTGTCCAGTTCTGGGCCTCTCATTCAAGAAAGTTATGGAAAAATTGGAGAGGGTCCACAGAAGAGCAACAAGAATGATTAAAGGTCTAGAAAACATGACCAATGAAGGAAGACTGAAAGAATTGGGCTTGTTTAGTTTAGAAAAGAGAAGACTGAGAGGGACATGATAACAGTTTTCAAGTATTTAAAGGGTGTTACAAGGAGGAGGGAGAAAAATTGTTCTCCTTGGCCTCTGAGGATAGGACAAGAAGCAATGGGCTTAAATTGCAGCAAGGGAGGTTTAGATTGGACATTAGAAAAAACTTCCTAACTGTCAGGGTGGTTAAGCACTGGAATAAATTGCCTAGGGAGGTTGTGGAATCTCCATCTCTGGAGATATTTAAGAGCAGGTTAGATAGACATCTGTCAGGGATGATCTAGGTGGTGCTTGGTCCTTCTGTGAGGTCAGGGGACTGGACTCAATGACCTCTCAAAGTCCTTTCCAGTTCTATGATTCTATGATTCACTAAGCCTCCTCCAATAACAGTTTTTATGTTATTGGTCCTTGTAAAAAGTTTAACTCTCCACCTATCTTTGGGGTCATGAATGTTATGTTCAAGGCATGTCCAGAGGCAGAGAGAAGATAGGTTGAAAAAGGTGGTACTTTTGCTGGAAGGTTGTAGTGTAAGGCTTTTATTTCTTGGCATGCCAAATGATGACACACTAGAATGCCAAAATAGAAAGAGACAAAACTGGCTGATCCCAAAGGCAAAGAAGCACAATCACCACAGATTAGTCTAGTCAGTGTGCAAAATAACTGCTGCTAAGCTCTGATTCTGTAAGAAGGACCAGGAAAAACTCTGAAATTTAAAGTGACGGCATACAATTTTAAATGCATCCCAATGAATTTCAGTGGGATAAGGGGTTAAAGAAGGTAAGCTTGAAGCATTCTACATTAATAGCCTTTTGAGCCCATTTAAACTTGCACTGAAAAACGAACCTTGTGAACCCTAATACATTAATAGGCTTCAGAGGCTGGTCCACCATATTTTGTTGAGTGGATTTCCCTGGAGGCATCCTTTCACTAAATCTGAGTGAGAAACAATTTTCTGCTTTTTGAGATTATAAACATTTTTCCTGTTCTACATAGGGATGAAACATCTTTCAAATAAACAATCCACATCGGTGGGTCCACTGCATTATAGTTACTAGCCTGGTGTCTGTGATACTAGAAAATGTGAGACTCTGATTTCGAGCAGGGGTTGTACAGGAATTTTCCACATCTCAGGCCCTAACCACTAGCCTAACTGACTAGTGTGGAGTGGTGGGGATGGGGAAAGAAGGACGACAAGAAAGGTCTATTTCAGATTTTGATCAGCAATTCCATCCCAACAAAAGTACTGTGAGAACTGACCTTTACATGCAAAAATGGTCAGTTTTATCAAAACAGGCATTTTTGCAACCAAAAAACCCTAAACCAAATTGGACAGCTTTATTCTTTACGTTGTGTTTGGTAATTCTGAATGTCAGACAAGACACTTCACAAGCCACTAAAGAACTACAAGAAGAGGTGAATCTTGCACCCTTCTTTCCTTCCCTGTGATTATGAACTCAATGGATTCCCATTTCAAATTGAGTTACTGAAGGCAGCTTAATCAGGGAATCACCCCTGGAATATCAGCCAACACCTCATTGCCAAGAAAAAATGTTTCTTAGGTAAAAAAGGGTGTATCTACACAGCACCTGAAACTCAAAATAAGATATGCACTTTGTGCTATGCAAGTTGCGTAGCTTATTTTGAATCTATTTTGAAACAGCTTATTTCATCATTTGGCACTGACTACACAGCGCCAAATTTCGAAATACAGTGCTATTTCGAGACATCCCTTACTCCTCGTATAATGAGGTTTACAGGGAAGGCAAAATAGCGCATCTGCTATATTTTGAAATAGCAGACACGTTCAAAAGACACGAGGTAGCTATTTTGGGATACCTCTGGTATTCCAAAATAATTTTGCTGTATAGACATACGCAAACTGTGCAGCCCTTGAATACTGCTTACCTGAGGGCTATACTCACTCTTACTCCTTCATTTGTCACAGTGTGAAATCTGAGTGTGCATGGGAAATGTAGGATGAAAACACCAAAAGCGATAATATTAATGTTTTAGTGGCAATCATTAATCTGGAAAGAGCTACCGGAGGTAGCCAGGAAGAGTTTGGGGCCAGATTGTTTCACTCCATTTTAAGTCTGCAACAGACAGACAAAACCAAATAAAAAACTTCTGAAAGATATTGAAACAAAAGGGCATTCAATTTTCAGTATGTGCTACCAGCTTATGTAAGTGGGAGAACTTTCCAAGTGAAGGCTTCATTTTCCTCTTGGATATTCTGTCTTTCAATATTTTTTGTGTCCTTAGCATGCTGTCTCTGAGAAAAGTGGCCATTAGAGAACAACAAAGGATAAGCAAATTAAAAATAAAAGGTATAATCTTTCACACAGCATTTTGTCATCTCATGGCATTTACTATTTCTGGAAGGCAGGCTCCTATACTGCGATGCTACTTTCTACAAACTTTTTTTTAATACAAAAGAATCAAATTTCTGGACCTTAATGTAGCATATTTAATGTGATGTGTTATGATATTTACAGCATTTTACATGCCATTAATTATACTTCTCTATCCAATCCTTTCTCTCTGTATATTTACCAGTATAAATAGATAACATTGGCAGCAGGTGAGCTTATGTTGATCACTATTGTCTCACTCTAATCTTGTATTCCTCCATTTTTTTGGTGCATGCCCTGTGGTCTCTCACCTTATACTTGCACTTTGAGGCAGTGAATTTCTGTTCACTTATATGATTGTACAGCACTTAACACAACAGGACTCCAGTGTATAAAGCCAAAATATTAAATAACAGTTCAAATGTGTGTCATGGGTATGTCACTTGAAGCAATATGCCTTTTAACCAGACTGTATCATATTAACATGGTGGCACTGGGGATTTTTTAAATGCCTGGAAGTCATGTATGTAGATTTTCCTATGCTATGAATTTGGACTGAACCTAAGTCAGTGATGAGAAAGAAGAGAAGGCTAATTGTCTGAATGAACTATTGCCCAGTGTAAGCAGGGTCTGAACCACTGCTTCCAATGCCCTGTAAGGTATTCAACTGTTGATATGTAAATACAGCTCATGCTGGAATGGGAAAGGAATCTGGGGTGTGATTATGTAAATCCAGTTCAGCCCATGCTATAGGCCTGATTGATGGTCAGTTGTTGGAATGGAAAGTTGTGTATTGTAACTAATTTGGCTGTTGTGGGGGTCACAAACCAAGTTAACCCTAAATGTAGGATTTGTAAAATATGACCACCAGTGCTTGCAGAAGAGACACTGTCATTGTAAAGAGTCTCGAATGGATAAGCCTCCCCTTTCCAGACTCAAGTGGACTTAACTAGGAGGAAGGAGCTTGAACCAGTCAGCTACATGCTCTCCAGGTTTGAGCTGTAAGACTGGTTCAGCCTGTCTCACTTCCCCCCTGTTCTAAGGATAGACTTAAATAGATTCCATAAGGAGTGTCTTTATTATTTTGAAATATTATTCCAGTGAAAGCTGGAATCTTTTGGCCAGCCTAGGTGGTGGGCCAAGAGCTGAAATCACAGAGAAGCTGACAAAGAGCTGAAATCACTAGGTTTGGCTCAAAGCCAGATGCATCGCGGAAGCAGCAGGTGGTAGCCTGTGGGGTGGCTGGCAGAAGCAAGTGGCCAGCAGGTGGCTGGCAGGCGTGGCCAATGGGCAGCCAGTAGGAGCAGCAGCGGGCAGCCAGTGGGGCAGCTAGCAGTGCAGCTGGCAGGAGTAGGCAGACAGCAGGGTGGGTGGCTGGTGGGTGGCTGGTAGGAGAAGTGGCAAGTGGACAATAGAGTGGGTGAGTTCCCCCCTATCCCCAGTCCCCCCAAGGGTGGGAGGTGAGCTCTGAAAAAATCACCTCGGAGATCTGGTCTGCCCTGACCAAGGGCAGGAACTGTGAGTGGGGTATGGAGAAAGTTTGGGCATGTGAATGGGACACTTACATTGTTGGACTTGTGAGCCTGAGAGGCAAAGGACAGTGCTCAATCCACTTGAGCTGGGACATTCACTTATGGGTTGGTTATGAACTCTGTGGTGTTTTCCCTAGTTAATGCCATGTGACTTCTCTCCCTCTTCCATTAAAAGTTTCTTTCCTACGCTCAGACTCTGTGCTTGCAAGTGGAAAAGCAGTGCCTCTCAGAGGCATCCGGGGATGCATGAATTTCCCAGGCTCCTGAGTGGGGGCTCAAGCCAGTTCTGTGTGGGATGGATGAAGAGGAACACCTAGCTATTGAACCCGGCCCAGGCTGCTTCCAGCGCTACCTGGCAGAAGGGTTACACCAGGAATAAAAAAAGAAAAAGGAACTCGCTTGGGAAGTATTTCTCCGGAAGCAAAACAAGACAACACCACCACAATCTGTTTGTGTATTAAAAAGGAACAGTGGGATGCAGGAGGCCATAAGGATGGGAAGTTCTGCACAAATAATAAACAGCATGCTGTGGTTTGTGATAAATGTGTGGGGAATAGGCAATACACACACATACATCCCACCAGTAATGCTGTAGCAGAGAGGTGGGAGTGGCGAAGATACCCATGATGGGTTTAAAGTAAATGAATGACAGGTATTCCATTAAACAGCATAACAGCCATTATCCATTTCCTCCTATGCACTCGAGCTAACAGTAGTGTTAATGGAAGAAGCTATAGGCAGGCAAATTACCTGTCACATGCCAGTGACTCTTAATGAAGAAAGATTCAAAAAGCATAGGAAAATGCAGCCTATAAAACATTCCAGCATCTGTACACTAAATGTAAAATGGATAAGGAGTATTGGCAGAGGTGCGCAGCTCTTGTTTTATTGTGGAACCTGAAGGTTTGCAAAAGCAGATAGAATATGCTATCTCCAGATTGGTACATGGCTGTAATAATTTAGTTTCTTCATCAAGAATGCTAGAGAATGTAAAACTCTTCAAGCAATACTGATGAATATCATGTGATACACAGAGTATATGGGAAACTAAGGCAGCAAAGGGTGGCAGAATGGGTCAGTCTCTAGATTTGGATGAACACGACCTCTGTTCCATTCTCATGACCTTGTGCCAGGCATTTAATCCAGACTGTCTCAAGAGTCCATCCACAAAATTAGGATAATACATCCCAATTGCACTGAGACACTGAAGCTACATCTACATTGCACCCTCTTGCACAAAAACCTATGCAAATGAAGCATGGATTAGCATATTGCTGCACTTCATTTGCATAATTAATTAAGGGGCGTTTTTGCCCAAGCGGCTTTTGCACAAAAAGGAGCCATCTACACAGCTCCTTTTTGCGCAAAATCCTTCTCTTGCTCAAGAGCCGTTCTTCCTCATTTTTTCAGGAAGAATACCTCTTGCACAAGAGGGTGTTTTTGAACAAAAAGGAGCTGTATAGATGGCTCCTTTTTGCGCAAAAGCCTCTTGCGCAAAAAAGACCCCTAATTAATTATGCAAATGAAGGGTGGCAATATGCTAATCCTCGTTTGCGCAAGAGGGCTGCATTGTAGATGTAGCCTGTAGAGAATAAAGTCCATTAATATTGGTGAGCCAATTAGATATTATAGCAATGAGACTCCATATGTACCTAGCCAGGTAATAAAAACCAAGCTCTTATCGATATTTTATGAGGTACGATTCACAGGCTAAACCACAGTTCAATTTATTATTTATTTCTAAGCATGCATTAAAGAGACAACATAAACAGAAGTCTCAAAATAATGTGTGATAAATAATACCAAAGAAAACTCTGCAAAGCAAAACTTTATTTTGACACAGATTTAAGGGTGGTTTCAAAAAGCCAAAATCCAAAAGTTGTTTGGACCGAGGTTCTATCCACACTGAACCATGCAGAATTTGATAGGGGGCAGGTTAGAAAAGTGAGGTCTGTTTGGAACTCATTTCTAAAAATGACCTATTGAAACTATCTTATTTACTTGGGTGTAAACAAATTTATTTGGGTTCCAGCCCACTAAAGTTTACATTCAGATAAATTTGTTAGTCTTCAAGGTGCCACAAGATTCCTCATTGTTTTTGCTGAAACAGAGTAATGTGGCTATCTCACTGAAACTTGTCTGATATCACATTTACATATTAGAACCAACTGGAGAGTTTTCCAATCAGACAGTTTTGTGTCAGCCAGACGATGCTGATTGAACAAAACCTAAACATTTCACAGGAATGTATCCATCTCTTTAAAATTTTCTAGGGGAAAGTATTGGTTTGATAACCTCAAAATGTTTGATTTTGACTTTTTCATTTCAGCTTTTATATCTAATGTTGAAACCTATCAACTGCAACATTATACATCACATTTTAACATACTGCAATATACATCAACAGGATAAAGTCAAAATGCAATCTTTCTTTCAGATCAATAGAAAATATTTGGGAATATTTCATTTCAATACTTCAATTTCCTGCAGGGTAGAAAATCCATTTTTCAGCTAGCTCTTCTATAGATATCTGCAGCAAATCATACACAGTGTTAATATTATACATTATTTATATTGTGGGAGTACCTTGATGCAGCAATCAAGGAGTTCTACTATGCATCTTAGAAGTTAACTTCCCATTCACTCAGGATTATCCCTGAACCCTGACTAAATATTCAGCTGTAATTGTAAGCATGAGCAACAAATGGCACATTGAAAGTTGCTGGATGATAATGTTCTGAAGCTTCTAAGCATCTTTAGTTTTAGCACTACACAGATTCATCTGAACCTATTTGATATCTCTCTACTAAAAGTTAATATGATATTTCACAAGCAATTCTTAATACTACCATCCCACCTTAAATCTCTCACCTCTGAGGAGATACTGTCTACCAGCTTCTATTTGATTTGAAATGCGTACCCAAGAGATTGAAACGGATAGAGTATATTATCTCTGGAAGCATTTGCTACTGACAAAATGTATTAATTGCACATGGAAATCAATGCATAGCATTGTAGCTTTCAAACAAGAAACCGAATTAGATACAAGGCCTATCCAATCTGATAATCCCTCATTGAATCAAACACATTGTCAAGGTCACTACAAATATGCAGCTTGTGAAATGTCTCAGTCAATAGTAAATCACACACTTGGCTGTGGTGGTACATGATACCATATACACTCAGCCAGTTTTTATTGCCATTAAAAACCATCAGCAATTATCAATAGTCCCTATACAGGGTTATACAAGATAAGAGAATTATCTTCTTTTCTAAACAGATCAGTGTGGAGGAAAGGACAGTTCTTATCGTCCAAGCACTGAAGTGGGACTTGGGAGTTCTGGGTTGAATTTCCAGCTCTGTCTTAGGCCTTGTGCAAGTCACTTAATCTTTCTGTAACTTGATTCCCCACAGACTTGCCAGGCCCCTGAGCAAGGTGCGGGGAAGCTCTATGCTCTTGGGTGGGGTAGGACTTCAGAAAGGGCTCAGGTGGCAATTTAAAGGGCCAAGGGCAATTCCCCTTTGCCCCACCCCCCTATTGGTGGGCCTGGTTCCCCATCTGTAAGAAATGTGGATAATATTATTTCTGAGGATAAAAAAACTTAGATTCTAGAGACTTTCAGGGTATGTCTACACAGCAAAGTTATTTCAAAATAACAGCCGTTATTTCAAAATAACTTTACCAGAGTCTACACAGCCAAACCGCTATTTCAAAATTAAATCGAAATAGCGGAGGGCTTATTTTGAAATTGGTAAACCTCATTCCACGAGGAATAGCACCAATTTTGAAATTGCTATTTCGAAATAAGTGCTGTGTAGATGCTTATTTCAAAATAGGGGGCCTCCAGCCCTTCCCTGGGTGCCCTGGTGGCCACTCTGGGCACAACCAAAAAAACTCCTCTCCCTCCCCCACTCCCCGGAGTCCTTAAAGGGGTTGACACTGGCCACAGTGCCTGTGCCAGCTCCAAGCCTGCCAGCCCAGAGCCAGCAGTCGCTGCACCTGACCCAGTGGCCCCAGCATGAGCGAGGCAGCCAGTGCCAGCCAGCCCTCCACTGCCCCCCAGGACCAGTCTGCCAGCTCCCAGGAGCCTGCCAGGGGCTGGAAAGGGCGGGCGCCTGCCTGGTCCAGTGCGGAGATCAGGGACCTAATTCAGGTTTGGGGGGATGCCTCCAATATCCATGATCTCCACACTAAAGGGAGGAATGCAACAGGCGGATGGCTGACAGCCTGGCCACCAAAGGCCACATGCGAACCCAGGAGCAGGTTTGCATGAAAATAAAGGAGCTGCGGCAGGCATATGCCAGGGCCACAGGGGGGCAGCTCCCAAACAGGGGCAGACCCAGACCCCTGCTCCTATTTTGATGCCATGGACTGCATCCTGGGGGGCAGAATGGTCCATGCCCCCCAGGTGGTCATCGACCCTGGGGCAGAGCTTGCTGCCTCCTGCTGTTCCCACCCCTGCTGCCTCCCCAGCTACTGCTCCTCCTCCCACTCCTTCTCCCCCTCCTGCTTCTTCCTCCCCACCCTCCCCACACCCCCAGGGATTCCGAGGCCCCCACACGCATGGTGCTGGGAGACACTTGAGACAGCGAGTCTCCCGCTTCTTCCTCCTCCCTTCCTCCCCCCTTCCTCCCCATGCCAGCTCCCTCCTCCCAGGTTTCCCCCTCCCCTCTCTCACCCACCCTCCTCCCCTCTCCCACCTTCTTTCCCCAGTCTCACCTCAGTTTCATTCTCCTCCCACCCCAGTTTTGTTCAAGAGGCTTTGTTGTAATGAACACGTGTCTTTTATTGTACAGCAGGAAGGGGGGTTAGAGAGGGGTAGGTGGAAGGACATGAGGGAGGAATGAGGCACAAGCCCCCAGTGGGACACACCAGGGAGACTGTTACTGCCTGCAGAATGTGCTACCAGGCTCGCAGCAACATGTCCAGGAGAAGCACCAGAGTGCCCAGGGGCGGCTCTGGGTCCATGCTGCAGAGTGCTGTGGTGTCCTGAGTGAGGGCAACCAGAGCATGCAGAAAAAAAAATGCTTTGTTGTCCCTCAGTGAGGTAGGCAAGCAAGCAGGGAAACCTTAGAACCAGCTGTCCGGGGGTGTCCCTTTAAGCATAAGTCTCGGATAGCCTCAGGCAGCAACCACAAAAGGTAACTCCTGACCTGATGCCCTGCCAGAACCGGTTCCGGCCGGCCTTAAATGTGATTCAGTGTCCTAGCAGTGTGGACGCACTATTTCAAAATAGCAAAACGCTATTTTGAAATGCATTTTGTGTTTAGACACGTTATTTTGAAATAAGCTATTTTGAAATAAAGCTGTAGTGTAGACATACCCTCAGATACTATGGTGATAGGGTAAACAAGAACCAATAGATAAAAACTTAAAAGTGATCACCATGTAGCAAGGTTACTGGTATAATACAGAAACTAGGACCCTCTTCTTTAGATTGAGAAAAAAAAGCTGCTTGGTGGACACTTTTAACCTCTTACCCCTCAGCTTTTTAATATAATTTGATACACCCTCTCACCTTTTGTAATTTAAGTTCCTGCCTTCAAGTATTTTGTAAAAGCATATTCAAGGCTCTGCTACCACATTTTTTCAGGGTAATACACTTTTTGTTGTTTTTCAGAAAAGGTCAAGAAACATCAAATATTTTGGAAAGGACGTAAGTATAAGGATAAATTACAATCAGATTTGTTCATATTATTTTTGATGGCTGAATTTCAACTCACTTTGTCTATCCATTTCATTCTTTTACCTACCATAATCCATGACAATATAATTGCCTGTAGATTTTGCTCCTCAACATCCCAGAAAAATGTCAATACTAAACCATAGTTATTATAGTGCAAACAAGAGTACAGCATTTATCGAGGGAGCACTGTAAGCAGAATTATTAAAATCCACATATTGAGATGCATGATGGGAAACACACAAACACACACTTCCCATCATTATAAATCTTAACTTGACTAATTTCAGTGTTATAATTGGTGCATTTTCAGTTAATTTCTATTGCAACTTAAGTTTGTGAACTACAGTAAAACTTGTATTATCCATCACTTTCGGGGATTAGGGCGTTCTGGTCATCTAAAAATTCTGGTTATCTGAGGGTCCCATCAACCCAGAAAAAAAACCAACAGACAATAATAGTAAAACTCAAGTTTTTAATATTGGTAGTTTTGTAGTGTGAGGAAGTTGGTCTCACATTTCTATTTTGAGTTAAAGATGATTAGTACTTCTTAAATAAAAAATTGTTAAGCCAATTATGGCAAACCAAGCCAGGCCTGTGTACCTGAAGATGTGACAGTATTGTGGCTGGGGGCAATGCTGGTTAATAAAGTTTTCTGGTTAACAGAGTGCCGGATAATGAAGGTTTCACTGCATTCTGCTTGGATGGCCACTGTATGTCATACATGGAGTTATTCCATTCAAGGAGCTACTGCCACTGACTGAAGTTCACTCACCAAGTTTTCTGTGCCACCAAAAAATGTCTCCTGCAGCAATGCACCTGAAATAAACTGCAGTCACTCTATATTACATTATGATTTTTCAGCATACATTTTGAAAATTTTGGCTAAAAGGTGATTAGTTATGGGCGAAAACCCCACAATTCTATGGCTCTCCACACAGAGCATTGACCTTGAATTGGGTTTCATTATTGTGGTTCTAAGTCGTAGATCTGATTTTCAGAATCATGAAATCCCTTCAATTCCTACTAACCTCACAAGGAAACTTATATTGTCCCCCTCTCTCAGTCATAAGAGTATTGGGAAAGAAACTGAAGGAAGGAGCCAACCAGAGCCTGAACCCAGCAGAACAGCAGCAGAAAGCAGCTCATACATGCTTCCCACATGGTTCCTGCAAAACATTCTCTCTCCTGTTCTGATTGGCTCTTTGCTGCACCCCTTTTCTTCATTCATCTCTCTACATAGCTATTATTCTGACATGACACTACTGAAGTAATTTAAAAAAAACATAGAACTTTATTGTGACATTTGCAACCATTTAATTTTTTTCTCTCCACTCGTGTTCTGTCCTTTTCTCCTACAATTTAGCTACATAATTAACATAGCTGGAGTTGAGTATCTTGATTCAACCATCCTTTTTAGCATAGACCTGTGTTTTAACCAGAGAGCCCCTTTGTTATCTGACCCATAGGAACAAACTCCTGCAACAAACACCATTAATAAGAAAAGGAATAGTGGGTACTCAGCATTTCTGGAAATCAGATCTACACTCTACATGAAAAAAGTCAAGGGAAAAAAAAGAAAAAGCAATGCCTGGTTTTTCCCCTGGTATTTCTGGCTGTTGCATTCTCAAGAGTTCCTTTGATTTATTATCCCAACATGTTATTAAAATAATGAATTATGTGTTGGTACATTACATTTAACACCGTATACACAGAGGCAGTTACATCTGCTAGCTATTAATCAAATATTCACCAACAAAGGCTGATTAACAGCATTTTACATATTTACAGCAAAGATGAAAAACATAATAAAGCTCAACAAAAGTTAAAAGGTAATAAATTATTAAACTGCATTTATACAAGCCCTGATTAGAGCATGAAATAGATAGAACTGTAGGTAAGGTTTTGTTCATCAGGCAATACCATTTGCATATTGAAAAAGACAAGGCATTTCTTGCAAGCTTTTGTATATATAATTTTCTAATCAATTACTTCCATCTTTGCCTGCTATATGCAATGTAACCCAAAAGAAAATGGAACAACCTAGAGCTATGCACATTTGAAGTCAGCTGCTGATGGGGAGTTAGTTTCAAATAAGTCCCCCCAAAACCACTATGTGTCTCATGCCCACAAATGTTAGGACCTACATTTTCATATTTAGTGGTTTTCAGTGCCTTTGGTTTTGTGCATCAAGGATCCACAAAGGTATTTAGCATCCTAACAGCCTTTTAAGACACTGGGAGTGAGGTGACTAAATACCATTCAAGACATGGGCTTCAGTGACCAGCATGGACACCTTAGGTGCATCTAGGCTGCAGGGTTTTTTTTTGAAAAATGGACGTTTTTCCAAAAAAACTTCACTTACGTCTACACTGCATGTGCGTTCTTTCGAGAGAAAATCAAAAGAACGCAGGGTTTTTCCGACATTGGTAAACGTCATTCTATGAGGAAGAACAGCTTTTCCTAAAGAGCTCTTTTGGAAAAAGTCATGTGTGGACATGGAAGAGGGAGTTTTTTGAAAGAAGAGGCCTCCAGGAAAAAGCACAGGTGCCCTGGTGGACAGTCTGTCCACACTAATCACAGCTCTATAGTTCCTGTCTCCTGCCAGTTCTTAAAGCTGCAGACACCCCAGAGTAGCTTTGTGGCAGAAAGCGGGCCTGTCAGCAGTACCCTGACCATGCGGCTCTGAGTGCTAAAGGCCTGCTGACCCATGGCGGAGCCACAAGCCACCTGAGACTCCCCTGGCCTGCACAGGGAGCAGCACCAGGGCTCCAAGGACCAATCCAGGGGCACCAAATGCCAGGCAACTTCCTGGACCATGGTGGAGATCCCGCCCTCCTGGAGCTGTGGGGGGAGGAGGAAACAATGCAGGATCTCCACTCCTGGAGGTGAAATGCCGACATCTATGGCAGGATGGCCAAGGCTCTGGCCCAGAGGGGACACCACCCCCTCACCTTGGGCCGAGTATGTAGCAAGGTCAAGGAGCTAAGCAAAGGCTATGCAAGGGCCAGAGAGCACAGCTCTCACTCTGGGGCGGGACCCCACTCCTGCCCTACTACAAAGAGCTGCATCAAATCCTGCGGAGTGGTAAAGCGCTTTCCCCACCCGTACTGGTGGACTCGGGGATGGAGACAACAGTGCTCTCCCGGCTGGAGCTCCTTAAGGACAATGACGATGATGAACAACAGCTGCAGGAGGAGGAGGACACTGGCAGCATCATCACCCTCAGCTTCAAGCCAGTACCCCAGGGCCTGAAGATCTCCCAGACATCATCTGATGCCGGGGAGGGATCATCAGGTGAGTGCTCTCAGTTTGTCACACACACGGGGCGGGGGAGGTGGGCTCAGAGGGGATGGGGTGCAATCGTCACTCAGCCTGCTCGGCCTGGATAGCGTGTGGCTGTCTGTGCATGTGCAAGCCTGTGCAGCGGCAGTGTGCACCACGTGGTCTCTGGAGCCAGCCCCAGAGGACACATAGACTGCTGCTCACAGGCTGGGGGGAGGCCCCACACACGTCCGACCCCTGGGAGGGACGTCATCTCCCCGCCAGCACCACCAGAAGCAGGCTGGGCACAAGGGCGCACACACAACCCCACACAGACTGAGGAGTGCCACACATAGCAAACGGCCATGCCTGCATGCACAAGGCACCACACACTCCCGTGGGTAGTGCTGCCAAGTGCAGGTGTGTGTGTGGGCCCCAAGGAGGGCCAGGCCACACCAGGCCCCTCTCCTGCACATGGACACTTCCCTGGCCTGCTTGTCCATGGGGGTGGGGAAGCAGGCATCATGGTCCCCTGGGCACCTCAGGGCCCCTGTGAGGAGGTCCTGCTGTGCAGGCCACATGTGGCCTTGCTCTCAGGACATCATCATCCCCTGTTCCAAGGACAGTTGCTCGCTGCTCACAGAGGAGGGTACAGCCTCAAGGGCAATGTCTGCTTGGATGACTCTCCCTCTTTTCCTCCACAGCCAGACCAGCCATCGCTGAAAGGTGATCCACGCCATCACAGGCAGCCACTCAAAGCCAGGGGAGCTGCAAATTCTGGAGGGTCCACGAGCCCTCATGAGTGAGCACATTGCAGTCTAGCATGACATGCAGCAAACCCTGGCCCAAAAGGTCCGTGATGATGCCAAATGGCACAATCGCATTTGGGACCAGCTCATGCGGCAGGGTGAAAACATGTGTGCTACCATCCAGGAAGTGATGGCATACCCAGTTCCTGTCCGCACTTTAGCCCTCCCCACTTCCTCTCCCCCCACTCCCCTTGGCCTCTTGCCAGACCTGATCCCTCTCCAGCTCCCCCTCCTGCCTTGCCTCCCTGTTGTCCCAGGTCCCACCCAACCCTGAGTCCATTGAGGTCCCTGGACCCAAGGTGGTACTTGCAGGCACTCAACACACCACTCACAGCCCTGATCCCTGCTCCTCACTCCCCCATCCAGGTTCTGAGCCCCCCCCCCTACTCCAGTTACTTTTTGTTAAAAAAAAAATGTACAAAGTTTCTGTTTTTCAACTCACAACTGTTGTTTTTATTGATTGTACAGGGAAAGGGGGCAGGGAGAGGTTGTGGTGGGAAAGATATAGTGGGGCAAGGCACAGATCCTCATTAGGAGGCCCCAGGGAGAGATACTGGGGTCCTTCAGAGAAACTCTCCTTCAGGGCCTCCTGGATGTGCACCCCCCAACTGATGGGCATGGCGGATGGCAGCTGTCTGTGACGGTTCAAGTTCCTTCCCTCCCAGCCAGCCTCAGCTCCCCACCGCAGGAGGAAGGCCTCCCCTTTGCTCTCCACAATGTTGTGGAGAACACAACATGCTGCGACCTCCTCAGGGACATTGCACTCCCCCACATCAAGGTGAGTCAGGAGGCATCTGAACCTGGCCTTGAGGTGCCCTAAGGCGCATTCGGGCTTGGTTTAAGTGCGCATTGAATGTTCCCTGGTAGGGTACAGGTGGCTGATGTAGGGCTTCATCAGCCATGTCATGAGGAGGTAGGCCATGTCCCTGATGATGCACAGTGGCATCTGTACATCCCCCACATGAAAGTCCCAGTGTGAGAAGAATGTGCCAGCCTCCAGTTTGTGGTAAAGGCTAGAGTTCTTAAATATATGGGCATCATGTGCCCGGCCTGACTACCTGACAAAAATGACCAGAAACTGTCCATGGTGATCAACGAGGGCCTGCAGCACCATGGAGAAATAGCCCTTCCTGTTTATCTGCTGGGTGGCTCAATGTTGTGGTGCATGGATTGGAATGTGGGTCCCATCGATCATTCCTCCGCAGTTTGGGAACCTCAGGGCAGCAAATCCAGCCACGACTGGGTTCAGACGCCAAAGAGGATGACCCTGCGCAGCAGGATGGAGTTGATGGCCCTCACAACCTGCAGAAGGAGACAAAGAAACACATAAGACATAGAATAAGAGGGAGTGCCTGAGCCCTAGGAAGGTCCCCGTCCCCATCCCCTCCGCCCCCAAACACCTCAGGAGCCACTCCCTATGAGTCCACTTCCCCCAGCAGCAGGGCTGTGTGAGGGCAGAATGGCACAATCCCCCTGGGGATGGGCCTTCCCCCCACCCCCCACTCCACCCTTCACAGGCCTTTCCCAAGGGTCCCCCTTTTCCAGGACTCTCTCCCCTCCCCCCACCCATGCAGGGACTGTAGCCCAAGAGCTCCTTACCATAATGAGGAGGACCGGAAGATGGACTTCCCCATACCAAACTGGTGGCCCACCGAATGATAGCTGTTATGGGTGGCGAACTTCCACACAGCAATAGCGACCCTCTTCTTGAGGGGGATGTCAGGCCGCAGGTGGGTGTCACATCTCTGGAGGGCAGGGGTGAGCCAGCCACACAGCTCCAAGAAGGTGGCCTTCCACATGCAGCAGTTGTAAAGACACTGCTGGTCATCCCACCGCTTCATTACCAGGCAGTCCCACAAGTTGGAACTGATGTCCAGCCTCCAGAATCGTCTCTCAACTGTGGGGTTTGGGGGCAAGGGCATTGCTCCCGCATCGAGTCAGAGAGACTCACAGTTAAGCTCAGAGTCGAGCTGGGGCAGGATCATCAAGACGGTCTGCTGAAACTGCTGCATAATCTGCAGCACGACAGTGTGGGGCCATTGCATGCCCAGAGGCAGCTCTGGGTCCATAGCAAAAAATAATAATAATAACAATAATAATGCTGTGGTGTCCAACAAAGCTGGGCAAACAGAGCACTCACTGCTAAAGCTTTGCTGCCCTTCAGAGGGGTAGGCAAGCCCACAGCAGAAGCAGAGAAACAGCTGTCCAGCGAGGTCCCTTTAAGCAAGTGTCTCAGATAGCCTTAGGCACCAGCACCTGGATGTAACTGCTGACCTAATACCCTGCCTGAAGTGGTGCTGGCTGGCCTTTTCTGCGCGAGAGCGTGCAATCAGTGTGAACCTGCTTTTTTGATGCACTCATGCAGTGTGGATGCTCTCTTTCAAAAGAAGTTTAGAAAGAAAAAGCTTCTTTCAAAAGAAGCTTGCAGTCTAAACATACCCCTTGAGACAGCAATGGGCAATTGAAGTTACTGAGTGGTCTGCATGACCAAGACAATCTCCCAGGGTAGGGTAGTTCTGCTAATTGCACTTGTGTACCTGTAATTTCCAGGGTGTGTGGATTGAACCATAGCAGTGCTTTGGTTGGATGCAGAGAGAGCACATGGTTCTCACCGTCAATGTTGTGTGCAATGAGCATACACCTGCCTTCATGTGCTCTTGCTTTACTTTTATGTCACTTAAGTGATACTGGTCAGAAAAAAAAATATGTGGACAGAAACCAACGCAATCTGGCAACCCTGTGCACAGGCAATGGTAAACAAAATATCTCCTGAGCCATACATAGAATCCTGATGGGCCGCATGTGGACTGTGAGCTGCAGATTGCCCACCACTGCCCTTCAGGTCATCTTTACAAGTGCTGAACACCTGGTCTTTGGCCATCTGCCACTTGGGTAAGGCCTTTAACAAGCAAAGATTTTTCTAAAGAGATTTGAGATATTGGATGCCCACCTTAAAGTGGCTTGATTAGTGGTGCTTAGTGTTTAATGGAACTTAAAGACCTTAAACTGAGCACCTAAAAATAGAGGTATTTTAAGCTGGTTTTCTAAACCTTTACCTAGAGTAGGGACAAGCATCCTTTCTGGACCCTCAAAAATTGCTGGGTTCAAATGTGGGGAAATTTGGGTAGGGTTTTGAATTTTAGCTGAATAGATATGCACAACACTCAATGCAACTTCTTTCCCTAGGCCCCAGTAGTCTCAAGTTTCTGGCATCCTTGCAAATCCCATACTCTTACTGAAGTCAATGGGAGCTTTGAATGCATGGGGAATGCAGGATCACACTCTGTTGTTAATTATTGGCAGTTTCTTTAACTAGACTTTAGAGAAAACCACTTTTTTTTCTAAATTGCCTTTTTATTGATTTTCAACAAAAGACTATCACAAGAAAACAAACATGGACTATAAATTAGAGATTAAGGATGCAGCACACATATTGTTGAACAGGAGAGAAAAATGTAGCATGTTAATAAATTCTACGAAAAGAATACAAAAGAGAAAGTAAATAAGCAGGTGCAAGAAGTATATGAGTTCAGAATCTACGTTCAGCAAGAAAAGATGAAGACTTTACATTAAAGAAAATGACAGCAAGAGAAAAATTATTAGGAGCCAGATCTCTAGCTGGTGTAACTTGATGTCAGTGGAGTTATGTCCATTTACACTGAGAATGTGGCCCATATAAATTTGTATTGAGGAGTGGGAATAAATCCCTTTATTCTCTGTGGAAAAGGATTCCATAGCAAAATCTCTTTTGATAGAAAGATTTCACTTATTTAACAGCATATATATGAGGCATTCTAAAGAAAGTAAATCACTTATCACTCTTTTCTATAAAAAAAGGCAGAGACAGAGAGTCTCAGGTTTAATCTACTGTGAGTGGCACCGTCTGGCCAAGAAAGCAATTTATAAATAAGAGTGCAATTAGACTGACCTTCAAAGTTTTGCAACCCACTCTAAAGAAGAACAAATTTGAGAAACGTAAGCAGTGTGGAATCTGCAGAACTACACATTGCATGTCTTACACATATTTCTTTTTTAGGGTCTTATCCACTTGCAGTTAAAAATCAATGTGAACTTTTCATGGTTTCCATGGGATTTGGATCAGGCCCTATTTCATTTTACAGAAACTGACTGAGCCCCTTAATGGGCATACTAAAGATGATTAAGTCGATTTGAATGAAATGGACCTGTACTAAATCTCTCCTTGAAACTAGAATCAAACATTAGTTTTTGGAAGCTCAAAAGGTTGAGTTTAACTTTTGTGATTCCTTTTCTTTCCCTCCCTTAATTTTTTTTTTTAAATTTTTTCCATTCACTGCATTTATGGGTTCCCACAAGAAGCAGAAGGTCTCTGTCATGCCACTCCAGCCCAACCAGAGAATAAAAGCACCAAAAACCTTTTCAAGATGAAGTTGATGCTTCAATGTGAAATTTCCAGCCCAGTTTTGTAGATTCAAAAGTTTCATGTATATCAGATAATCTATGAACTAGCATCTTTGGTTGCCTTATCAAAACCAAAGTCTAATTCAGATACTGTTGCTAGCTTTTTAGTACACCCAATATGAGATATAATTTCAGTGAGTAACATATGGTGAGTGTTTTCTTTGAATTTGTAGTACAAAGAAAAATGTATGACACAAAAGCAGCAGACTGAGTTTGTTAGGCACTACTTGGACAGGTTAAATGGAGCAGCTTGATTGCCAAAAAAATGTTTCAGTGGCTTTTGTGGTTTCTGAGGATGTGGTTAATCCAAAAGCCACTCTCCAGACTAGACTCTCCTCTGCTGTGAAGCAAGACTCCTGGTACCATTTTACTCCCTTAGGGGGACGTCAGCAACTGAGCATTTTAGTCCCTTAGTGGCTTTTGTGGTTTCTGAGGATGTGGTTAATCCAAAAGCCATTCTCCAGACTAAACTCTCCTCTGCTGTGAAGCAAGACTCCCGGTACCATTTTACTCCCTTAGTGGGGACGTCAGTCTTTAATGACTGAGCAACAGTCATTAAAGAGCTAGGCAAAACTTTTGTAGTTTATTCAGGGCTAAGTCCATCAAAGTTCAGAGAATTTTCAGCAGACTCTTGGGTCAATTAGAGATCTGTATGAACTATAGCAATTTTACCCAGTTTATACAGGAAAGGGTGTGATGATTGGCAGACTTGGCAGAGACCTGCTTGGAGTCCGCTTAACACTAGAACTAGTGGTGTAGAAATCTATGGGGACCAAAACCACATGATTTTGTGCATCTTTATTATTGAAGGCAGAATCCATTCATGGTCAAACAAACAAGAGTGAATGAATATCCTGGGAAAAACCTCGTCCCACTGGGATGAGATGGAAGTGCAGTAATGTGATGCTTTTCTGCTCTAAAAGTATTGGCATCACCGTGTGTGACCAGAGCTGTTGAGTCTCACAGTAACTTCCTTTGTTTTGGATACCTGGGAGCAGTTGCTGCCCTCCATCTTCACCACAAGTGCTAGCCATCGTTTTCAGGGTTCATGTTAGATTTGTCCAGCTCACATAATGCCCAAAGTGATATTTTGGACAAGCCTTCATCATGGGTGGCATAGTTCCAATGAGCAATCCTTTACTTTAGATGTTACCTCCCCCTCCACCACGATGAAGTACAGGCTGGACTTGAACAAAGCTGTCAAATCAGTTTCCAGCTTTTGTTATCTGAATTCTATACTTACCAGCTCTTCCAGTTCTCACACAGAATTCTCCATCCAATTGGCCTCACAGCATCTGCCATGGGCAGTTTACCATAGCTATGGAATCAACATCATCTTCGTAGAACAACCAAGTTCATGATTTATTCAAGCTGTATACTTCCCTTTCTGTTGTGAAATATGGACATGACCTTGTGCAGATTGGGCAAAGCTGGAGACTTTCCATGCAAAATATCACTGTCATATATTGGGGCATAAAGTGGAATGACTTCATCTATAATTAGCTCTACCAACTGCTGGGGTCACTGTCCTCAGGATGCACCTTCTGCTTTTTGAACATGTTGCAAGGGTGCTACAAGACATTCCAGCAAATGCCGTTCTCCAGGTGGCTGGGAACATCCATGATAAAATCCCACCAATTAAGGGTTGGAGGTGGCCCAGAGGTAGACCCTGTATTACATGGGTTTATCAGATCTGTTCCAGTGTTGAACTCTCAGGCCGTAAAGCCTTCACAGTTGTACAGAAATGGCCCAAATGGCGAACAATCACAGTGGCCCACTGTCTGACTAAGCGCTGAAGAAGACAATCCATTAGATCTTATCTCCCCTGCCTTTTCCCTGTACAAGAACATGGAGACTCTCAAAGGTCAATATTCAGGTCAAGATTCCAATAACAACAACAAAAAAAAGATGTAGCAGTTACAATAAAATATATTAATTGTGACTGAATATAGCTCAATACTTGGAGTGAGACCAATCCCAGCTTCTGAAACACTCAGAGACAAGAAGTGATGATAGCTTCCAGCAGGCAGCAAGGTTATGAATATGTAACTGGACGGAAAAGAAGGTTAATGGATTTAAACATCTCATCAACAATTAAACTCCCTTCTTTTAAGATTGAGCCTCTTTTCTTCTCTCCCTTAGCATTTCTGCAAAGTTGTCAAAAAATGCGGGCAATCTGTTTTTTAAACACAGAAGAACTAGATCACAAAAGGTGTTTATTTTTCTAGCCGAAAGAGAACAACTTTCATTCATTTTCATTTCACTAATGACATCCCTGGACAATCAGATGGTCAAATGCAATAATACAGTGAAAGAATGAATAAAATTCAATACTCCTCCTCAAACAATCTCAAGACACTTCAGTCTTCATTAATCCTTGCTGCACCCCTTCTTTTCCAGGTGGGGTAACTGAGGCATGAGGCAGTTAGATGACTTGCCCCACGCCATATGGAACATTTTTGGCACAGCTAGGTTTATAAGCCGTTGACAAGTTCCTTACCCCTCCTATGACTTCTGGGTATGGTGGTTTGAAGGCTTGGGGTGGTCTAAAGAGACCCTGAAATCCCAGTTTCAGCTAGGTAAGGATTCTTCCACATTAGAAACTGCGGAAGACAGTCAAATGCCCTGGTATGAGGGGCAGCCAGAGGAAATGGTCATAAAGGACCTCAGAACTCCTGGACAGTGAATCTCAGCTCAGCTCTTACTCCAGATTTCTATTCCTGTGCTTAACGGTTTCTTTTCCTTTCTCTGAGTCACCTAGCACTGGTGCAAATACCTAAGCCCTGGGCTCTGGTGTGTGGAAGAAACACAATGACATCCAACAGAGACTTGTGATGCTGCCGATTTAATGTGGAAGATACTCAGACACTGCAGTGATAGTTGGCAATCTAAAACCCTAAGATACACAGATGTCTGCATGGACTGCTCTTTTGGGTAACATACTTGTTCACCAGGAGGTCTATATAGGCAGCCATTGAGGGTGTATATGGAATAGACATGCATACAACAGCTCAGTAATACACCCTAGATACCAAAAAATGAGTACCTTACTTGTTATATATAGTATCATGATTTTGTTAGTCTCTAAGGTGCCACAGGACTACTCAGTGTTTTTAAAGTTACAAACTAACACAGCTATCTCTTGAATACTCTAGACATCAAGTTTTTACACACCTTACCACAACAACACATTTTTCTTTTTCCCGTCTAAGAAGAGGTTCCAAGAATACAACATGGATAAGCTTCATTTAAAGTGATCTTTCACATTCCCATGCTGCAGCAATGGTTAATTTCATGTCCCTGTAGAAAATGTGCTTACTTGACTAGCTCTGGGAACTGAAGTCTTCAAGACAGCTACAGTATGATAATGGGTAGAGGTCAAGCATTCCTCACTTGCATTGAATTTTTCACTATCAGGCAGGGTTGGCCTTACCATGAGGTGAACTGAGGTGGCCACCTCAGGTGTCAGACTGTGTGTGTGGGGGGAGGGGGAGCGCCACTAGGACCCAGCGTGTAGAAAATTGTGTTTGCTGCTGGTGCATCTATATTCTCTTTGCTTTAGAGTCACAGAGATGGTGGAGTGCTGTGCTGGAGGAAGGAGGGCACAAGAGACATAACAACAGGCAGGAGAAATGGTGAGAGGGAATAACAGAAAGCAACAGGAGGTGCAGGAAGAAGGAGGAGGAGGAGCCTCTTATGTACCTCTCTAGTATCCCCAGGAGCCTGGACTGATTAACACCACCTTCTCAGGGAGCTTCCTGTTTCCTGCTGCTTCCCTGAACCCACTTGAGGAGAACAGGCAGTCAATTGAAGTAGTAGGAGCCAGTTAGGCCCTTACGATGCTGATATCTTCCCTCACTCAGGCCCTGCTACCATCCTACTTATTTGTCCCCTTCAACTGAGGGTACGTCTAGACTACAGGCTTCTGTCGACAAAGAGCATCTAGACTACATCCAGTTCTGTCGACAAAGCAAGCCGCTTTGTCGACATGACAGTGTAGACGCAAAGGACAGTATAGATGTAATAACGCCTTCTGTCGACAGAACTCTGTTGACAAAAGGCGTTATTCCTCGCAGAATGAGGTTTACCGCTGTCAACAAAACTGCCAAGTTCTGTCAACTTTATGTTAACAAAACTCAGCGGTAGTGTAGACGCAGGTATAGTTTTGTCTACAAAAGTCCACTTTTGTCAACAAAACCCTGTAGTCTAGACACACCATGAGTGTTGAGAGCCACTATAGCTGGCACAGAACAGCAGTCATGAGTGAAAGAAGAAAACGGCCCTCTGGGGCAGCATTAAGAAAAAGAAAGAAAGCAAAGGAAGCTTTCCTATCTAAGTAGGAAGGAACTCTCCTGAGATACATCCTCACTGGGGCTGGAAGGCTCACTGTGAACATTTGTGTCTATGTAAGTGGTGAGGAGATGCCTGATCTTTCAGTTAGTCAGAGTGCAGGTGACCTGGCAGCTACTGCAGCATCCATATCTCCATCTCAAATGGATGTAACCATGCACATTCCTGAAGAAAAGTGTAGATCAGAGAAGAGTGTGGTGAAGGTGCAAGAAACAGCTGCTGCTGAGTTTAGTTCCTTAAGTCTTGATGATCCAGGACTGTGGACCCATTTGATCAGTAGCCTGAGAGGCTTCCTTGTACTGCATGGGCCAAAGGAAGTGGAAAACTTCATGTTCCCCAAAGACAATGAAAATAGAAGTTTCCATCCAACACATTACTTGCGTGAAATCCCCAATGGTGACAAAATGGAGAGACCATAGCTTATGTACTCAAAAACCCAATGCTGCATACTGTTTTTGTTGCAAACTCTTCCAGTCTAATGTTCCAGCTACACTGGGTTCTACAGGAACAAAGGACTGGAAAAATCTAGCTAGAAATCTAGCATGCCATGAGAAGGCAGTAAATCACCAGAAAGTATTCCATAGGTGGAAAGAGCTTGAGATGAGACTAAGGTTAAAGGCCACCATAGATGATCAGTATCAAAAGAAGATTGCATCAGAGTCTCTTTACTGGCAAAATTTTCTAAAAAGGCTGATTGCCATTGTGAGAATGTTTGCTACCCAAACCTAGCATTGTGTGGCACTTCAGATCAGCTGTATGTGCTGAACAATGGAAACTTCCTTAAAATTGTGGAGCTGATGGCTGAGTTTGAGGCTGTACTCCAGGAGCATCTAAGAAGAGTCACCACTCAAGAAATGTACACATGCCACTACCTTGGAAAAACAATTCAAAATGAGATCATACAGTTACTAGAAACAAAGTCAAACGGAAGATTGTGGCAGATCTGAAGTCAGCAAGATATTATTCTGTTATTCTGGACTGCATAACCTAGTGAAAATGTCCCTGTCATGGTGACTGTCAGAGAGCATTTTCTAGAATTTATTGACATTGATGATACTACAGGAGCTGGTATGACAAATGTGCTTCTTAAAAAGCTGGAAGATACAGGAATTGCGATAGCTGACATGAGAGGTCAGGGCTACAATAATGGTGCCAACATGAGAGGAAAGAACAGAGGAGTGCAGACATGCATCTGAAAGTTAAACACTCAAGCTTTTTTCTTTCATGCAGTTCTCATTCATTGAACTTGGTGGTCAGTGATGCAGCATCAGCTTCTAGTGAGGCTGCTGAATTTTTAAATGTAATTCAAAGCATCTATGTATTTTTCTCTGCATCAACTCATTGATGGCAAATTTTGAAGCAACATCTGGGAACATCCTCTCTGATACTGAAACTACTGAGTGCCACATGATGAAAGTTGAGTGGAGGGGATAAAGCCTATCAAACACCAAATTGGGAAGATAGATGATGCCATAGTTGCCATTATGGAGGATAATGCTATGACAGGAACTGTTCGTGGGAGAACAATGGCAGAGGGAAATGGAATCACCGGAAACATACATAACTTCAAATTTCTGTGTGATTTAGTGTTGTGGCATAACATACTGTTTGAAATAAATGTTGTAAGCAAGAGACTCCAAGCTGTTGACCTTGATATATCTGGAGCAATGGAAAAACTGGACAAAGCAAAGTCATACCTATAGTCTTACCGGTCAGATGAGGGATTTCAAAACGTTCTGAAGAGTGCACAAAAGTTGGCAGAGAAACTTCACACTGAAGCTATTTTCCCACCCATTCAAGAATACAAGAGTCACCAAAGAAGAAGACATTTTGATTACAAAATCAAAGAGATCCCAAACAACAATTCAAGAGATCCCAAACAACAATTCAAAGTTGAATTCTTTAACAAGGTGCTAGATTGTGCAATTCAATCAGTTGAAGAACGTTTCATGCAGCTCAAGGAACACAGCAGTATATTTGGAATGTTGTATGATATTCCAAAACTCCTCACTCTACCTGAAGAAGACCTACACCAGCAATGCAGGGCACTAGAGACAGTGTTGACACGTGATGACATGCACAATATCGATGCGGGTGATTTAGGTGATAAACTGAAAGCCCTTTCAAGATACATTTCAGCAGGATCAACTCCAAAGGCTGTTCTGGAGTATGTGCACAAATAAGATGACCACCCCCTTTCCAAATGCTTTTGTTGCTCTGCACATACTTCTAACACTTCCTGTAACAGTTGTCAGTGGAGAATACAGCTTCTCCAAGCTGAAGTTAATAAAAATACATATATGCTCTACAATGACACAGGAGAGCTCGTTGGCCTTGCAACCATCTCAATAGAGCATGAGCTGGCCCAAACTGTGGACCTTCAGGAAGCAGTTCAAATCTTTGCAATGAAGAAGGCACGGAAAGCATCACTTTGATTATTCAAACAGATAAAAATGCCCATGTTTACTATGCAGACAAGAAAAGCTACATTTGCTGTTCAGGCGTGTCTGAAAGTTAAGTGTTACTTAAAATTTTTGAACAAGGCATTTTAAGTTGCTAGTTCTCCTTTCTTGGGGTAGGTAACAGAGCAGTACCATGAGAGGAATAGAACAGGAAGAAGGCAGAACTGAGACCTTTCAAAGTTTTGGCCCAAGCAAGGGTGCATGGGGGCATCATTTGAGCTCCCCGCCTCAGGTGCCAAAATGTTGTGGGCCAGCCCTGCTATCAGGGTGCATCTACACAGTACCTTAACTCAAAATAAGATACTCAATTTGAACTACGCAAATTGCGTATCTTATTTCAATGCTATTTCAAAATAGCTTATTTTGTCATTTGGCACTATCTACACAGTGCCAAATTTTGAAATAAAGCACTATTCCAAAATGTCCCTTACTCCCCATAGAATGAGGTTTACAGGGACATTGGAATAGTGAGCCTGAAATAATGAGCTTGCTGTTAAGACACAGGATAGCTATTTCGGGATACTCCGGTATTCCGAAATAGCCATGCAGTGTAGAAGTACCCTCGGTATAAGAGCATTCCCAGCTAGTTAGGATTTGTTAATTTGAGTGATTTCAGCATTCAATTTTATTTTCTACAGTAGCAAGCATAAATCTCTGCTGTAGTACTCAAAATTATCCTAGAAAGATCATTGCACCATTTGTTCTCAATAGCTCACTTTCCAACATTTACAGTTCAAAGTCTTGGGTTATTAGACAGAATTGTACTGTGTGATTTTGTTCCAGTTTGCATCTTAATTTTGTGGATGGATCTAGGAATATTTTGCCATTAGCCAATTCATATTGCATAGATTTTCAATATTCTTCCACATGCAACCCAATGGAAAAGGTGATTAGTATATTTTGCAAATGTAAAAAGTGTAAATGCTTATATAGATGGATGCCATTGAAATGGCATTAGGTCTCTTTCTCTACTGCCCTGCAGCGAGATAAAATTATTTATATTACAATATTGCCTAGTCATCCAAAGACTAGGGCTCTGCTGTGCTAGGTAATTATCAAACACTTATCAAGGGGCACTCCCTGCCCACAATAGCGTATACTCTAAAGAGATAAGAGGACAGGATGACACTGAAAGGTAAAATTACTTGCTCAAAATCACACAGCAAGTCACTGGTGGAGCTGGTAATATAATCAAGTACAGTTGCCAGTCAGGTGCACTAGCCACTAACCTTCACTGTCTTTCTTGAAATGAGAAAGTAAAATGACTATGAGATTTTACCATTCTGACCTAATCCATTCTACCCATTACCACACTAAGCAATCCAGTATTTAGCAAAGCAATATTTCCTTAAACACAGTACAAAAAATAACTGACATCATCGGTGGTATAACAATGGTCAGTAAATACCAACTTGTTAATGGACACCACTAAATGTAATCACCTTGAGAAGTGGTGGTGTTGTGAGTTTGAACTGTTAGTGGTGTGGGATTCTGGCAGATTCCCTATTCACAGTCTCCTCAAAGACTGAAGTGATCCTTAAGTCAGAGAGAGAGAGAGAGAGAGAGAGAGAGAGCAGATGTCCTAGATCAACCTTGCCTTAGAACACAGTTGCAGATGCCCTGAACTGTAACACTGGTCACCTCAGAATCCTTAGATTCAATATCTCACTTCTCACTGAGGTAGAGAAGTGCTATTTATCCCCATTTTACAGACAAGCTAAGCAACTTTCCTTAGAGTTACACAGGAAGCCTGTAGAGCAGTGTAACCCACATACCTAATGTGGTTCACTGTCCCATTTAGTGGCATTTAGACCACTTACAGTGAGCGATAAGAATGAATGAGCTCTACAGCCTAAGCTGAGAGTCAGCTGGTTTTATAGCTCAAGCATAGAGGCTCCTATGGTAGGTTCCTACACTAAGCTCTAGAGCTCCCAGGTTTAAATCCACCTGGTGATGGTTACAGCAGCAGGACCTTAGACCCAGATCAGACCTAAGCTAGTGAAGCCAAGAACATCTCTAAAGAATTTCACACAGGAAGCCATTTGCAGTGCCCAGCAACTTGGATTTGGATTGGTTTTAGAAAGTCTGTGTACACTGCTGTATATTTCTGATCATCGTTTACAGGCACATTATTTATTTACTGCCTATGTATGTCAACATTTCTTTTAGCGAATATGCCCATAGCGTCAGAGTCAGGAAAAAAGAATCAAGACCTCCTAACAGGCAGTTTTTGCCTGAATGATGAAAATACCTTTGCTCCTTAACAAATAGGATTTACCATTATGTTTCATGATGTCTTGTGATAACATTACTTGATATCTTAAATATAGTATAAGTTTTAAAGTACATCAGAAGCAAGAAGCCAGCTAAACAACCAGCAGGGCCCTTGGACGATTGAGATGCTAAAGGAGCACTAAAAAAGATGATAAAGTCATAGCGGAGAAGCTAAATGAATTCTTTGCTTCACTCTTCATGGCTGAGGATATTGGGGAGATTCCCAAATCTGAGCAATTCTTTTTAGGTGACAAATCTGAAGAATTGTCCCAGACTGAGGTGTCATTAGAGGAGGTTTTGGAACAAATTGATAAACTTAACAGTAACAAGTCACTGGGCCCAGATGGCATTCACCCAGGAGTTCTGAAAGAACTCAAATCGGAAATTGCAGAACTATTAAATGTGATTTGTAACCTAACCTTTAAATCGGTTTCCATACCTAATGATTGGAAGGTAGATGACAATTACAGATGAGTAAGTCTAATGTCAGTACCAGGCAAATTAGTTGAAACTATAGTAAAGAATAAAATTGTCAGACACATGGATGAATCTAATTTGTTGGGGAAAAGTCAACATGATTTCTGTAAAGGGAAATCATGCCTTACTAATCTGCTAGGGTTCTTTGAGGGGGTCAGCAAACATATGGACAAGGGGGATCCAGTAGATATAGTGTACTTAGATGTCCAGAAAGCCTTTGACAAAGGCTCTTAAGTAAAGTAAGATGTCATGGGCTAAGAGGGAAGGTTCTCTCATGGATTGATAATTGGTTAGACATGAAATAGATGGTAGGAATAAATCATAAGTTTTCAGAATGGAGAGAGGTAACTGGTGGTGTCCCCGAAGGGCCTGCCAATCCTATTTAACCTATTTATAAATGATCTGGAGTAAGGGGTAAACAGTGAAGTGGCAAAATTTGCAAATGATACTGAACTGCTCAAGATAGTTAAGACCAGAACAGATTGTGAAGAGTTTCAAAAGGATCAAATCAAACTACGTGCTTAGGCAACAAAATGGCAACTCAATTTTAATGTTTATAAATGCAAAGTAATGCACATTGGAAAATGTGATCTTACTATAATCACAAATCAAATCTAATGAGGTTAGACTGCTTGAAAGTATAGACATCATTATTTCTAGTTTTCTAACTGAGAAATAAAAATGATTATTAGTACTCCAGATGTGTTCCTAACTATCCTGGGCAGACAAACTATTGCTGAGTTGGTAGTAGCATTTCTCTCCCCTAGCTCTGATCAGATTGCATTTACCATAAATAGAACAGCGGTTCCCAGTTGTCATTATTTAAAATTGCAATTTCCAGCAATACTGGTTGTGTGTGCTGCTTCCTGAACACTACTTATAAGAGCTGTCACTAAGTACCACTCACAGAAAACTCAGAGAGGTAGCCGTTTTAGTTTGTAACTTAAAAATAAATAAATAAAAAAAACCCGAGTGTTCCTGTAGCCCCTTAGAGATGAAGAAAAAAAAAAAAGAAAAAAGAAAAGAATGCGTATAATAATCTACAATCTATCCTGGAAAATTATACTTTGCTCTCACAGGCCCTCGGAGACAGGCCAATCCTCACCTACAGAAAACCCCCTAACCTGAAACAAATTATTTCCAGCAACCGTACAACACACCTCAAACATACTCACCCAGGAACCACACATCTATATAAG
The DNA here is from genome assembly GCA_032595735.1 of Pelochelys cantorii. Classification (NCBI taxonomy): domain Eukaryota; kingdom Metazoa; phylum Chordata; order Testudines; family Trionychidae; genus Pelochelys; species Pelochelys cantorii. The sequence continues at coordinate 25,514,550 of CM064342.1, read as the reverse complement.
TGACAACATCATAGGATCTAATCACATAAGCCAGAGGCTCATATACATTCCCTAATGTGATCTATGCCATCAAGAGCTAGCAATGCCCCTCTACCATGTACATTGGCCAAAATGGACAGGCTCTACGATAAAAGATAAATGGACACAAATCAGATATTTGAAATGGAAACACACAGAAACCTGTTGGGGATCATTTTAAGTTGCCCAGGCACTCATTAATGGATCTAGCAGTGGCTATCCTTATGCAAAGAAATTTCAGGAACCAACTACAGAGAGAGAGAGAGAGACTGCAGAACTGGCCTTTATATGCACATTTGACACATTCACTCAGGCACTGAACAAAGACATGAACTGGATGGGTCATTATATTCTACAACCAAATGACATGCCCATTTACTTATTTTAATTGTTGTTATGGCTGCATGGTTCTATTTTTATACAGCTTTCTTCAAATGCAGAAAAGCTAGGAAAATAAATAATTGAGGTCAACTCACAAACACACACACTTCTGGATCTACACCAACAAAAAAACTTATCAAATCCAAATTATGATTTTTCTTCAACACATTGTTAACATCCAAGATTTCATAAACTGCCATAAAACATAACACTGACATGCATAAATGAAGGACACATGTTAATGATGTGTGTGTATATATATATATATATATATATATATATATATATATAGCCTCTTTTGATTTGGTTTTTCTTTCTATTGCTTCTTCTTGGATAAGCTACCCTACAGACTTAATTCCAACACACATCTAAGGGCCATATGTTAAAATATAATTTCTTCTTATAAGATGAGGTTCTTTTTTAAGAGAAAAAGAGAACAATTTTTACCATATGTCTCCTTCTTGTATTTATGTTGAGTTAATGCTGTATGGTAGTTTAGACAAGAAGACGACATATGTTAAGAACTTTTCTCTTTTCTCTGTTCAGGAAAATAAAAAGAAATAAATAGGACTTGATCCAATTCCCACTGAAATCAAAAGCAAGATTCACATTGATTTCAACAGGAGTTGACTCAGTCCCGTAACATTCAGTTACTAATTTACTTTAATAAAAGTTAGGCAGAATGGTTGACTGTACATTTGTTACATTAACAGAAATAGAGAGGGCATCAGACAAAGATAAAGGAATATAATGGAACTGAAACACAACAAATTATGAGGAAGTGCAGATATTGTTATAATAAAAGCCATATCAATTATTTGTTTTAGGTTAACTACAAAAATCCATAATAAAAATACTGCCAGGAGTTATTTAACTAAAATTATAGCTTGTCCTGAAATTTTCATTAACTGTTGTTTTGAATGAACCTGTCTTTCCTTGTGACATGACTATAATTTCTCAGACATTAATACTCTAAGTGTAAAACTAATAAAACCAAAACACAGAAATAGAACAAGGACCAAGTTGCAATACTAGCAATTTCACTGAATAAATACTTGAACCATTGGTTAAGGTATTAAACATGCCTTTGGACCCAGAATAGGCCACAGTGATTAAATAGCCCATGAAATGATCAAATACCATTAAATGCTATTACCCGTATTTTGAAGGGTCTTTTTACTATGAAATGAAGACCTATAATTTATATCTTGTGGTTACCCATCAATGATCTTGGCTAATCATATTTATGGTAGAGCTGACTAGACAATGGAGATTTCCCCCCAACAAAAAATTTGACATTTTCTGAAAAATAATTTTAGTGGGAGTGGAAAAGGAGAGTTGGCAACTAAAAAATTATAGTTAAGAACATAAGACCATAAGAATGGTCATACTGTGTCAGACCAAGTCTGTACTGTGTCAGACCAGGGTCTACACAGCACCCTTACCTTGAAATAAACTACGCTGTCCTGTCCATCTGTGCAACCGCTCACCCACCCTGGCTTCCAAACCTTGCCAGTTCTCCGGCGGAGAAGGATGCGTGGAGGATAAATAAACACCCAGATAGAGCAGCAGACCCGCGCCCCACCTGATGGCCTGAAGCACAGGTGGGAGGGAGCCTGCCCGACACCTGTCCCCGACCACCAGGCCAGACCTCTTGACCCAATTGACCCAGGCGGAGGAGGCCGCCGAGTAGACAGCTTGGCAGGCCTCCACCCGTGCCAGGTCGCCCGGGTCCTGGACCACAAGGAGCACGTCATCGGCGTACGCCAACAGGACCAGCCGCAGCTCCGGCTCCCGGAGCACCAATCCCGTCAACCTCCTACGGAGGAGACAGAGGAAGGGATCAATCACCAGAGCATACAGCTGGCCTGACAGCAGACATCCCTGACATAACATAGTGGGGTGGAGTGGCCACCCATTGACCCGGAGTGGGAGGAGTGCCTCCCACAGCCCTGGTGGGCAGCACCTGGCCCCAGCACCACTACCTGACTGGAAGGTAAGGCTGGCTAGAACCAGTGCCAAAAGGGCATCAGGGTCGGACTTAGTGTGTGGGGACTGCTGCCTCAGGCTAGCCAAGGTCTGTGTTTAAAGGGACCGGACCCCCCCCCATCTCGGACAGACAGTTCTCAGTTTTCTCTGCTTGCTGGTCCACCTCGCTGAGGGACAGCAAAGCATTCGTGTCTCGGAGTGCTCTGCTTGCCCTCACTCAGGACACCACGGCACTCTACAACATGGAACCAGACCTGTCCCTGGGCACACCAGTCGTCTCGTGGGGTTGTTGCCATCAGCCCGGCTGCACTTGCTGCAGGCTGCCATCCGGGAGGTCCATCGGGGGGCTGTCAGGATCCAGGAGGCCGTGCGAGAGACCTTCCACCCTGAGGTGCCCTCAGAGTCACACCGGTCCTCCCCACCGGGGGCTTGTGCCTCATTCCTTCCTCACGTCCTTCCACTTACCCTTCCCTAGCCCCCCCTTCCTGATGTCAAATAAAAGACATGTATTTTCAAAAATATTAACTGCGTTTATTGAACACAACTGGGGAGGGGGAATGAAACTGTGGGGAGATGGGGGAAAGGAGGCAGGAGAGGGCAGGAGAGAGGGTGGGAGAGGGGAGGGAAAAACTGGGAGGAGGGAGCTGGAAGGGGGAAGCAAGAGGAAGAAGGGTGAGGGGAAGCTCAGCACTCAGGGCTGGGGAGGCCATGGCGAGGGAGGGGGCCTCGGCATCCGCGGGGGGATGGGGAGGAGGGTGCGGAGGTTGAGGTTGGGGGTGTGGACATTGAAGGGGAGGGTGTGGAGGTTGAGGAGGAAGAGGTGGGAGAGCAGGAGTGGGAGGAGGGACAGTAGTTGGGGGGCAGCAGGCGCAGGACTGGCACAGGGCACCATGCTCTGCAGCAGGGCCTGCAGGTGACAGTTCCTCGCTTGGTCCTCTGCAAACTGCTCCCGGTGGAGCTGCAGGTCCTCCAGCATCCAGGCCTGGACGGTGCGGTGCAGGGCTCGCAGGGCCCCCAGGTGCTGGTCCCAGTACTCCTGCCGCATGGTGGTGGCCCAGAGCAGGCCGCGGGTGCAGGAGCATGTCCCGGGTGGGGTGGGCACTCTGCACGAGCAGCTGGTGCAGCTGTAGAGAAAGAAGAGAAGTGGTCAGTTCTCCCTGGGGACACAGTGGATGATGCCCAACCCCCCCTGCACAGAGGCCATGGTCAGGATGTCTGGCTCTCCCCGGGACTGGGAGCTGCCTCAAGACCGCACCCATGCCCCTGTGCCGTGTATAGTGTGGCCGGGGCGGGGGGAAGATGTCCCCTGCCTCCGTGTAGAGGGGGCGTGTGAAGGGAGAACGTCCTGCTGGGTCCCGCTCCGGGGTCAGGAGCGTGTCAGGTCTCTTCACACACGCATGTGCCTATTGGGCCACGGCCCCTGGATGTCACGCAGCTGGAGCCACCTGCCCAAGGGTTGCATGGCACATGCTCGCACGTGCACAGGTGGCTGCGTGATACATGGGAGGCATGGCCCACGCACACAGTCCCTGGTCTCCCTCCCCGCCTCCCCGTCCGGGTAGGGGACAGTGCTGGCACTTACCCAGTATGGCCTCCCTGGCTGACCCTGCCAACTCCGGTGCTGGAACAGCTGGTGGTGGCCCCTACGGTGCACCTGGGTCAGGGCCCTCCGGTCCCAGCTCACTGCCTCCCAGGCTGGCATGGACCGCCCCGCCCCCCCCCCCCCAGGAGTTGGTCGAGGGCGGGGAAGTAGGGGCAGGTGGCAGCCCCTGCTGCGGCGCCGCCCCTGGCGTACGCCTGCCACAGCTCCTTGACTTTCAGGTGCACCTGCTCCTGGGTGCGCCTGTGTCCCTTTTGGGCCATGGTGGCCGCTATGCAGCTGTAGATGGCCGCATTCCTCCTCCTAGTGCGGAGATCATGGACGTTGGGGGCCTGCCCCCAAACTTCAGTGAGGTCCATGACCTCCGCACTAGTCCAGGCGGGCGCGTGCCATCTACGGCCCCTGACTGGCCCCTGGGTGCTGGGGGACTAGGTGGGGGATGGCTGGCTGTCATTGGCTGCCTGGCTCATCCTGGGGCCACTGGGTCAGGGGCAGAGACTGCAGGCAGGGCTGGCTCTGGCAAGTGCCAGCTGGCCAGAGTCTACCCCTTTAAGGGCCCTGGGGTTGGGGGAGAGGAGAGGAGTTTTCCTGGTTTGGCCCAGAGTGGCCAGCAGGGGGAACCTGGGAAGGGCTAGCCTCCAGCTAGTTCGAATTAAGTGGCTACACAGCACTTAATTCGAACTACTTAATTCGAATTAGGCGTTACTCCTCGTAGAAGGAGGTTTACCAAGTTTGAATTAAGCGCGCCGCTATTTCAAATTAAATTCGAAATAGCGGTTTGCATGTATAGCCGCTATTAAAGTTAATTCGAACTAACGGCTGTTAGTTCGAATTAACTTTGTAGTGTAGGCATACCCTTAGAGAGGTCAGCAGGCTCATCCCTCCATCATTCCCCAGTCTTCAGCCAGCTCTGCCCTTCCAGCTTCAGCCGGCCAGCTCAGAAAGCCAGCAGACAGCTCTTCCTGTATTGATCTCAGCTTTCAGCCCTCTGTGGCTCACCAAATGGGAGACTCTTCCTACAAATTTCTCTGCCTACCTTCCTGCTTTTCATAGCCTGATCTAGCTCCACTCCCCAACAGGGAAACACGCACTGCTCCTTTCCTGAAGCTCTCAGTCCACTTCTGAGCTCACTTGGTGGCATCTGGATTTTCTTGCCTGCTAGCTGTCTCTCATTTATAACTCCTGTGACAGCCCTGCCCCCTTCATCACACCAAACTGAGATGCACCAGGACTAGAAAAGGAGAGAGTATGTCTGATTTCTTGTAAGGTGCCAGTTACCTTATTGCAAGCTACTATGAAAAGTGAAGTTGACAACAGAAAGGAAATTCATTTCTTTCGCCTACAATGGGTGAGTCAGTCCAATCTCTACCTGCAGGAGAGCAAGCTCCCACATGGCATCCTGAAAGGGGGGGGGTATAGATCAGCATTTACAGTGTACTCCACATCAGTATCTGGCCTGAGCCAGGGAACCTAGTGATCCAACCAGTGGACCAAATTCAGTAATAACTCCTAGCCACGTGCCACTGGATGCACATTGCACATATACTAAGTCTGTCTGAAAGTGCTCATCAGCAAAGAATCATAACCAATTTTCCTCTATCTTTTCTATCAGTGTGAAGAATAAATGTTGTTATGTGCACTGATGCATGTGCATATGTGCACCACCAGCAGAAACACATGCTGCCAGCTACGGGTACTCTGCTAATCATCTGGGTGGCACCTGAATTTCTCCTGGGCTGTCCCTAAGCATTCAGCATGCAGGGTACACTGATCGAAACTGTTACTCTTAGCAAGCAGGCTCTTTACCTAGCAGAAATGTTTTCTTCAACTGAATTTATAAATCACAGCGTGCTCGTGGAAACAGCTTTCATAAATCTTGGACTATTGGACTGTGGCAAAAAAAATGCAATGTAAAAAATGAGAGCCCTATGGAGTTTTTCAGGGGTGGGAATAAGGAGCAAATGAATGGTAATCAGGAAAAACTGGGGAAAGTAAATGTTATTCCTGTTTGGCAATGGCTAATTTCTCCTGCTTTTGGTCCTTAGAATCAAACCTCTGATTTGCAGATTCCTTTCCTCTGCCTGGAAACCTTTCACACAACTGGCTTTAGTGCTCTGCCAGGTCAATTGACTATGTTAAATTGCCACAGCTGTTTCTTGCACTGTCCATTTCCTTCCCTAATTGCTCATCCTCCATCACCCATGTATAAAAGGAACTCCTGTCCCAGGAAACACCACCCCAATGTCAGCTGGCTGATGTATTTTTAAAAAACTGTTAGAGGATGTCCTCCCCTGCCCTGTGTTTATTTCTATTTGAAACATTTTCCCATAAAAACCATGGCACTTTTCATTGTAGCTAGTTGGCAGCTTAATATCTTATACAAGAATGGAGCTTGGTCTGTGGCTGGAGTGTCTAGGAACTAATGAAAAACAAATCATTAACTACTAAGGCAATAGAACTAACCCCACACCCACACCCCAGCTGCGTTCTGTGATTTGTTTAGTTTGTTTTAAACACCGAACTTTGGGAGACTTGTATAAGAAAGGCTAGTTTTTGCCTATAGTCATTATAGAATACAAGACCTGAGTGGGCTGCACTAAACAATTTTATCAGAGAAAGTTAGAAATGTGATTGGAGAGGTATGGAGTGGGGTCAGGAACAGGAGGGTAAGGGATGGTGATGATAAGTTAAGAAAATGATCTTTTCTTGAGTTGACAAAACATTGGTAACAAGCTTCCCACCAGGCTATTTCTTCTTATTAATTCCTTTTCACTGAGGCGTGTTCTGTTTCAAAGCTCTTATCCCCAGTTCTAAATCACTGAAGCTGGTCACAAACTCTGAGGTATCTTTTGCTCTAATAGATGTTTAATAATACGTGTGTATGTCAATTGGGCCACACATGAACCAAAGCCACTCATCTCTATAAAAAGCCTTGAGACCTTCATCTGAGTGCTAGGGAAGTCTGACCTAAAGTTTAATAATGAATCAAATCCCTACATGCTGCCAGCGTAGCTCAGGTTCAATCTAAAGGTGTAAGAATCTCAGTAGATTTGACTACACTTAAAAGTTTGAAATGCTGCCGTGACAGCACTTTAACATGGCAATGGAGCCTCCACAGGAGCACTGGGAAAGAGCTCTCCCAGTTCTCTATGCACACCACCTCCATGAGGGGAGCAGCTAACTGCACAGGGAGCCTGGCTCTTCATGCTGTAGCCTCGTTTACCCTGTCACTTTATAGCACTGCAACTTGGGCTATGTCCACACTGCACATTTATTTTGGAATAAGCAATTTCAGAAGAAATATTCTGAAATAGCTTATTTCGACATAGTGCATCTACACACCAAAAGCTCATTGAATAGCACCTAGGTATTTTGAAATAGAGTGACCACACTGATTGGACACTAACTTATATTTAAGGCCATCGGGAAGCCTCCAGGCAGGGCATCAGGACAGCAGTTATTTCCTGGAGCTGCTGCCTGAGGCTAGCTGAAGCTCATGCTTAAAGGGACACCCGTCCCCCCCCCGTATAGCTGTGTCCCAGGCTTTTTTCCTTTGCCTACCTCCTCGAGGGACACAAAGCCTTTTCTTCTGTCTGCTGTGGTTGCCCTTGCAGACACCTCAGCTCTGTAGACATGGAGCTGGAGCTGCCTCTGGTCAGTGGATGGCTATTGCAGCTTGTGCTGCAGCCCTCATGCAGCAGTTTCTGCAGGCTGCCTCCCAGGGTCTGCAGGAATCCAACCCCCAGCTCCGCTTGGAGACCCTCCTCACCTCTCTGCGGGTGTGGCTCATGCTGCTGGATCCCTCCCACACTCCCTTGCACACCGTGCACTGCCGCCTCCGACATCTGGACACCAGTGCAGACAGGTGGGACCGGCTTGTCATGGAATGTTGGGATGACCAGCTCCAGAATTTTTGGATGAGGAAGGATACCTTTCTGGAGCTGCATGAGTGGCTTGCCCCTGCCCTCAGGCAATGGGACACTCACACGAGACCTGCCATCCCCCTACACAAATAGGTCACCATTGCCCTCTGGAAGGTCACCACACTGGACAGCTACCGATCTGTTGGGAACCAGTTCAGCATGGGGAGATTGACAGTCATGCTGGTATGGCACTCTCGGGCTACTGTCCCAGGAGGAGGTGGACTGTTGGAATGGGGTTCCCTAGGGAAAGGGGGGGTAAAGAGGGTGGTGCAAGCCCCCTCCCCAGGAGATTTTTCAGTCCCGCCTTCACAAAGCCCTGCTGGGGGGTGGGGTTAGTCAGGGAGGGGGTTACTCCTGGAGGTGAGGGGGGGAGGGTTAAGCTCAGGGACCCCCCAATGGCTCTGGCCACCCTGTGATTCTCTGTTTGTTTGTCTGTCTCTTTCTACAGGTGGTGCGGGCCATCAACACCATCTTGCTGCACAGAGTCATCCACCTCGGCGATGTGGATGCCATTGTCGCTGGCTTTGCCGACATGCACTTCCCCAACTGGGGGTGGTGGCTACTGATGGCACCCACATCCCCATCAGGGCCCCTGACCACTGGGCTTCTGCCTACATCAACCAGAAGAGATACTTCTTGATTGTCCTGGAGGCTGTCATGGACCACTGGGGCCAGTTTGCAGACATCTATGTCAGGTGGTCAGGGAAGGCTCATGACACCCTCATATTCTGCAACTCCAGTGTGTTCCAGAAGCTGCATGTTAGAACTTTTTTCCCCGACCATACCGTCAGGGTCAGAGACATAGACATGCCCATGGTGAGGGATGTGGCCTACCCTCTGTTGCCCTGGCTCATGAAGCCCTATACTGGCCATCTTGACCACTCTAGGGAATGGTACAGCGCCAGGCTCAGAAGGGTTCGCATGGGTGTTGAAGGAGCCTTCAGGCATCTGAAGGCTCGATTCAGATGCCTCCTTACCCAGCTGGATGTCAGGGAGTGGAACATCCCACATGTGATGGCTGCGTGTTGTGTGCCTCAATATTTGTGAGAGGACGGGGGAGGAGTTCCTGCCAGGGTGCGGGGCAGAGGCCTACTGGCTCCACAGGGCCTTTGAGCACCTGTGCACAGCTGCCATCCAGCAGGCCCATCAAGGGGCCGTGCACATCTGGGAGGCCTGGAGGGAGAGTTTCTCACAAGTCTCCCCTGTCTGCCTTTCCTCTCACACCCCTCCCTTCCCTCTTCTCGCCTCCCATGCACAGACAATAAAAAGACAATTTTTTAAAACAATAAATTTGGTGTGGTTTTTATTTGGGGTCAAAGTAACTGGGGAGGGCTTGGGGAAAGAACCTGGGAGAAGGGAGGAGAGAGGTGGGAGAGGGATGAGAACCTTGGAGGTGGGAAGCGTGGGAAGAGGAGAGGCTCAAGGTTGGGTCTGGGAGTGGTGCCTGGCTCTGGGGATCCCACCACCACGGGTGCAGGGGCCTTTGTGGCCACAGACAGTGGGAGTGGGTTGTGGGAGAAGTGGGAGGGGCAGGAGCAGGAGTGGGAGCAGTTGGCATGCTGGCGACCAGGGATTGCATGGCTGTGTACATGGTGTGGCCCTGATCCAGCATCTCCTAACAGGTATCTTGCCACTGCTGGATGTCTTCCTGCAGTCTCTGGTCCAGGTTCTGCTTCAGGGAGCAGAGTGCCACGAGGTGCTACCCGTGGAATTCATCCATGCATCTCAAGCACCTGAGGGCTGCTCGGGTTTGGAAGACTGCCCTTCATGGTGTTGACCACGCCCTCTCACAGCTGGTCCAACTGCGGAGAATAAAGAGAGATGGTTAGTCATCCAGGGGACACTGTGCCTGAAGCCCAGCCCTCATCTCTGAACTCAGTGCGAGAGTTCTCAGCTCAGATGAGGGAGATGTGCTTGGAACAAGGCCATATGGGCTCTAGGCAGTGAGCCCTTGCCTGCAGGACCCAGATGTCCACGGAGGGCGGGGGGAGGGATGGGAAACCTCAGTACTCCCCTCCCACCCAGGAATAAGCAAGCATGTGAAGGATCCAGACTGGGACCCTGTGGGTGGGAGGTAGAGGCTATGGGGTGGCTGGGTTTCCCTTCATGCCATGCTGCCACCAAGGTCATCAACACCATCTGGCAGTGCCCCGCAGGGAGAGGACTTGTATCCCTGCCCACTGGGGGAGAAGAGGACAGGGAGTGGATGCTGCCCCAAGAAGGTGGACATGTCCATATGTGACACTGCTCAGAGAGTGTGTGTGCATGCGCATGTGTGTGTCCATATCCCCAACCTCCTTCTAGTGGTGACTGGTGGAGGGAGGGTGTCCCATCCTGGTGTCATGAATGTGGCAGGCCTCTCCAGACACCCTGTGGCTTACAGTACAAGAGTCCTCTGGTGCAGCCTACTGGGGCTGTGTGCTCCCAAGTGCACAGGCTGTTGCGTGATCCCCAGGCCACAAAGTCTGAGTGAGAAGCATGCCCTCACCTGCTACCCCCTGTATACTGTGTGTGTAGGGAATGTGATGGAACTCACCTGATGTGGATTCCCTGGCCTCAGACAATGCCTGGGACACGTCTAGAGCATGGGGGACTGGCTCCAGGGTCAGGAGGGTGAAAGAGCTCTCCTCGTACAGCTCCTCTTCCTCCTCCTCCTCCTCCTTTTCTCTGTCCCTTGGGAGGATAATAATGGGCATCTCGAGTCCTGAATCCACTACTGCAGGTGGTGGGGGAAGGGACTGCCCTGCCCCCCCCAGGATATGGTCCATGTCCTCGAAGTAAGGGCAGGTATGGTGTTCTACCCCAGAGCAGGAGCTGCGCTCTTGGGCCCTGGTGTATGCCTGGCAGAGTTCCTTGACTATCATCCTCATGTGTCCTTTTGTGGTCAGCCTGTTGGCCATCTGACCATAGAAAGCCACATTCCTACATCTGGTGTGGAGATCCTGGAGGTTTGCCTCCTTGCCCAGACCTCAGTGAGGTCCAGATTCTCCACACCAGACCAGGAAGGCACATGCTTTTTTCGGGGCCAGGCAGGCTCCTGGGAGCTGCCTGATTGCTTTCTGGGAGCAGCAGAGAGCTGGATGGGAGCAGCCGACTCGCTCATTGTGGCCCAAAGGTAATCAGTGGCAACTGCTGGGTGGCTCAGGGCTAAGAGGGCCTCCTGTCTGCCACAAGCCCTTTCCCCTGAGGTTGCAGCTTTAAAGGCTTCAGGGGAAGGGGGGAATATAGAGTATGGCTGAGTGTAGACTTTGGGAAAGAGGCGGCCCCTTATTTCAAAATAACTGCAGCTGCCCTGTCTACACAGTCCCTATTCCGAAATAACTATTTCCGAAGAGGTGTTATTCCTCAATAAGCTGCCCGTTATTTCAAAATAATTTCAAATAACACAATAGCTGTGTAGACGCTTGCATAGTTATTTCGAAATAATGTCTGTTATTGCGAAATAATTTTGCTGTGTAGACATACCCTTGCTCAGGGCCGGCCCGAGCCATTTGTGTGCCCCAGGCTCCGGGAGTGTGGCTCCACCCCCCCAGGAGTGCGATGCATGCGTGGCCCTGCCCTGGGCATGTGGACCATGCACGGTGCCGCTCCTGCCCGGCCCGGCAGCCTGGCGCCCCAGGTGGTAGCCCACCTCGCCCGTGCCTTGGGCCAGCTCTGCCCTTGCTGTGCTTGGGGGGAGGGGCAGTGTAGACTTAGCCTCAAATAGAGGTGACCTTTGGGATCTGCAAAAGACCCATGGGGCTTGCAAATGGAATGCCTCTTGTTGGCATCCCACACTACATTATCCTGCTCGATGGAAGAGATCCTTCTCCCTCCTTATGGGTGAGCAGGCTGTACATTCAACTCAGAGGAAAGTAAAATGAGAGCACAAAGGGGATAAAAAGACTGGTGGATCAACAGTTGCCTGCCTGGAACAAAAGCTGATTTCTGAATAGATAAAAAAACAGTGAATGTAGGACACATCAAGTGTGCATTAATTGAAAGGTTATTTTTCTCTGATGATACCTGTTCCTGTTTACTTTTAAATAGAAGATTTGATGACATCTTTGAATAAACTCCTTTATATTATCTATGCAAACAGAATAAATACATATCCAATCAAGCCAAAGCAGTTACACAAGAACTCTGAAATATCTTTGAGAGATTGTTTTTGAGCTATATCTCTAATAAAATCTTCCCATCCTAGGGCAGTTTCTTGTAAATATTTTTTTCTGCAGAAAGATCACTGTATAAAAGTACGTGGTCCAAATTCCCTCCTAGTATAAACCAGTTGAAATCACTGGAGTTATCATCTCACAAGTCTACAATTAGCCCTTCCAAGGAAGCTTTTTTCATTTCTGTTCATTTTTTAAAATAGTTACACACACATACACACACACACACACACACACACTGCCAGAGCTGGATTATAAATTTGCAATCTGTGCGGTGTGAGAATAAATTGTGATGCAAGGAACTATGGTTCCTCCCCTGATCTCTCTCGCAGTGGTCAGAACATATTGCTTCACCCCTTTTTGTGGGGCATCTTATTCCTCCAGGTGCACCTGGGAGGAAAATGGGCAAAGCAAGGGGCTCCTCTGACTTCCTAACTGTATTTCATCTACTTGCCTTCTATGGAGAACAGCAGGTTACCCACCCTTGCTTTCTCCAGACCCAAGTAAGGAAGAAAGGTGCTCCTTACTTCCCTCCATGGTCAAGAAAAAGCTGTTCCACCAGCTCTTAATGGCTACTTCATTCGCTAATACATACCCCTCCCCTCAATATATTCATTACTTACCCAATACCAAATGAGCGGAATGAAAGAAAAACAGCAGAGTTATTCAGAGATGTCTCAGAAAAAAAGACATGACCAGAGAAAAAAGAAGGGAAATCAATATGCATGATTGCTCTTCTCCAGCCACTGTGAAAGTGTTGGTGAGGGACATGATTCATTGTTGCTGGTGAAAATTGGATTATAAGTGTTGTTGAAGCAGAAAGGGAACTTTGAAAGGAAAACATGTCCCTCTGTTCATGGCTGAGCTGGTTGAGCAGAGATTTTCAATTGCCCATATATGGCAGATTCTGAAATGGGAACTCAAGCCTGCGATGGAACACACAAGTACAAAAGTCACCAACCTCCAAACTTCGCTCTCCTTTGGCCCTGGCACCTTATTTTTAAAGGACTTCACAGTTATCAAGTTTACTTTTAATCTCCCATAAGAACCATTGGGTTGGAATGACTTGAAGTGCAGAATGAAGGGGAGGAACCCAGAGAGACTCCAACACCCGTCTTGCTTTTCCAATCAAAAAAGGCATGAGGCAGGTGTTAATAAATATACTTTGCCCTTCCCTAACACGGTTTATCAGACAATCTCAAAGTGCTTTGCAAACATACATAATCAAAGCCCTACTAATCTTAAGACCTGGGAGAGAAGTAAATTTAAAACTCTCCTCTTGGGTGCCTGCCCTAGATCATGCCTAAAACCCCATCTTACAGAGGCTGAAATCGACATGCAGAGAGGTTAAATGACTTGCTTCGGCCTGCTTCATTTCCCTTCTGATAAAAATAATTGCCAGCGTGTCTAAATAGTCAAAATAATCAATATTTAAAGGGCTTTACAACATTATTACGAAGGAGTTTGATTTCATTTCCCTGACACCTCAAGAGGTAACCAGATTTAATAAGGAATCATGGCTGCAGCAAAGCTTCTGAGCTTTTGTGGCTAATTCTAAAGATCTCAGAGTGATAAAAGTAACAAAGACTGAGGAGTAATAAAAACTAAAGCAGTGGAGTTTTAATCAGCAGCAGAAGGATACACATTGCGTGTTAGAAAACATTTTTTGTAGTGAAAGTTAAGCTCTTATGCACAGTAAAGCACTTTGCCATTGCTGTTTTATTGTCATGCAGTGTATATTGTAATCATTTTAATATGCATTCAGATTATTAATTAGTGAAATAATAATTCAGCCCAGGCTGAAAGCAGAGGTAGGGAGAGGAAAGCAGCTGGCTTTCTCTCTAACCTTTTCTAATTCAAAGCTATTTCATAATGACCCAGCTGCTGTTGAGGGACATATGATATTTACATGTTAACTCTGTAACCAAAATTCATATTATGTATGAAACTGTAATATACGTGGGGGTGGAGAGAAAGAGAGGAGGTGGCGGGGACACATTATTTCTATGCCATCAGCTAACCATAGTTCCTTATTCGTTCTGGTAGATATCTCAACAGAGATAGCAGTGACACCAGCAAGAAAGCTAAAACAGTTTCCATTACCTCAACTGCCCATGGGGCCATCAGGCATATCACTGATGAAACAACTTACTGATTGGTATTTAATGTCATGGACAGCCAGATTCATGTACCTTCTTCCATTGTGTATCTAGCACATTAATTACATTGAATATGTGACTTTCTGTGCCTAAAGACAGAGGTCCCGCAGGACTGTAAAAACTTTTAAAAACACCTAAGTCCCTGAGCTCAAAGGGTGTTAGGCACCTACACATTTTCAAAGTCCTGCTAAGTATCTGCCTCTTTAGGAGCCTAAATATCTTTGAAAATCTGGCCCAGATAGATATGCATATCAGTATCACACAAGGGTAAGTAGCAGGCCATTACAATTGCTGGGACTCACTGCTAGAAAAGGACATGCTAAATCTAGTATTCCAATGAGATTTTCAGAGCTGCACAGAGGATATGCAAACCCAGTTCCCATTAAAATAAATGAGAACTGTGTGGTCAAACCCTGGAGGCAGAACTGTGAATCTCTCCCTACAGAGGTATGTAGATGGTTTACATAGATCACAGAGGCAAATTAAAGACACCTCACTTGGATGCATGTGCCAATTCTGTGGACAATCAAAAGCTAGGCAAATAATTGGTTCAAATCTGAACAAGAGGGACAATAAACTAAAGTTATGCCCATCGAATAGCTCTCCTTTCAGTGGAAATAAATGACCTTCCACATCTCAAGAGACACTGGCTTCATGGAACTAGATGAAGGAAGATAGGATTCGGGGAAGTGTGCTGTGCATGGTTCCACTGGGGGATGGGATATGGCTGATCTAGGAATGTTATGCTATGTACCTGCACTTTACATTCCCCCACTGGCTATGTAGCACAGGGACAGGAAAAAGGTAAAGTTCCCTTCTCCTCTACAACCCAGGGCACCATCACACTCCTCAGGTTGTGGCTAGAATTGAGGATTGGCCCAATGTCATAGAGAGTCACACTTTGTAACACAGCAAATGATCAAAACACATCTCATCACTCCAATGTTCCCTTTTCTGAAAGAGAAAAATTACAACCAATGCTTTACAAATCAAAGCATTTCACTCCTAAAGGATGAAGGACTATAGAAGTCACTTTGCCACAATGGATGTTTTTTAAGTACATCAAAAGCAGGAAGCCTGCTAAACAACCAGTGGGGCCACTGGAGGATTGAGCACTAAAGGAGCACTCTAAGACGATAAGGTCATTGCAGAGAAACTAAGGTTATGTCTACACTGCAAAGTTAATTCGGAATAACGGCCGTTATTCCGAATTAACTTCCATAGCATCTACGCAAGCAAACCACTATTTCGAATTAAATTCGAAATAGTGGGGCGCTTAATTCAAGTTTGGTAAACCTCATTCTACAAGGAGTAATGCCAAACTCCAATTAGCTAATTCGGAATAATCGCTGTGTACACGCTTATTCCGAATTAGCTGGCCTCCAGCCTTCCCAGTTTCCCCTGGTGGCCACTCTGGGCCAAAATAGGAAAACTCTTCTCTCTCCACTCAGCCCCAGAGCCCTTAAAGGGGCAGACTTTGGCCACAGTGCCTGTGCCAGCTCCAAGCCTGCCGGCCCAGAGCCAGCAGTCACTGCCCCGACCCAGTGGCCCCAAAACATGAGCCAGCAAGCCACTGGCAGCCAGCCCTCCACTGTGCCCCAGGATCAGTCTGCCAGCTCCCAGGAGCCTTCCTGGTCCAGGGCGGAGATCAGGGAGGACCGTACTCAGGTTTGGGGGGATGCCCCCAACATCCATGATCTCTGCACTAGACAGAGGAACACAGTTGTCTATGGCAGGAAAGCTTCCAGCCTGGCCACCAAAGGCCACATGTGAACCCAGCAGCAGGTTTCCATGAAAATCAAGTTGGTCTGGCAAAACCCCCAACCCTGAGCTTCTCCTCCCCCTTCCTCCCCTTGCCTCCCCCTTCCAGCTCCCTCCTCCCAGGTTTCCCCCTCCCCCTCCTACCCTCATTCCCATCCCAGTTTCGGTCAATAAAGAGAGTTTGTTTTTGGCAAGAAATGTGTTTTTATTTGACATCAGGAAGGGGGGGTTAGGGAGAGGTAAGTGGAAGGAAGGAGGAATGAGGCGCAAGCCCCCAGTGGGGCACACCAGGGAGGCTCTTAGTGCTCCTCAGGGTGGAAGCTCTCCTGCAGGGCCTCCTGGATACTGACAGACCCCCTGATGGACCTCCAGGATGGCAGCCTGCAGAAAGTGCAACCAGGCTTGCAGCAACACGTCCACAAGAAGCACCAGAGTGCCCAGGGGCAGCTCCGTCTCCGTGTTGCAGAGTGCTGTGGTGTCCCTCATCGAGGCAGGCAAGCAAGCAGGGACTCCTGAGAACCGGCTACCTCGGGGGCGGGGGGCTGTCCCTTTAAGCACAGGCATCAGATAGCCTCAGGCAGCAGCCACACAGAGACACTCCTGACCTGATGCCCTGCCTGACCTGGTTCTGGCTGGCCTTAAATCTGAGTCTGTGTCCAGTCAGTGTGGATGCAGTATTTCGAATTAGCAAAATTCTAATTCGAACTGCATTTTGTGTGTATATGTGTTAATTCGAATTAGCTTAATTCGAATTAACTATTTTGAATTAAGATATCTCGAATTAACGCTGTAGTGTAGACATACCCTAAATGAAATCTTTGCTTTGGTCTTCACAGCTGAGGATGTTAGGGAGCTTCCCACCCCTGAGCCATTCAGACTGAGGTGTCATTCGAGGAGATTTTGGAACAAATTGGTAAACTTAACAGTAACAAGTCATGAAGACTAGATGACATTCACCCAAGAGTTCTGAAAGAACTCAAATGTGAAATTGTGGAACTTTTAACTGTGGTTTGTAACCTGTCCTTTAAAACAGCTTCTGTACCTAATGGCTAAAAGATAACTAATGTGATGCCAATATTTAAAAAGGGCTCCAGAGGTGATCTTGGCAACTACAGACCTGTAAGTCTAACATCAATCCAGGCAAATTAGTTCAAACTATAGTTAAGAATAGAATTGTTAGACACATAGATGAAAATAACTTGTTGGGGAAAAGTCAACATGGTTTCCATAAAGGGAAATCATGCCTTACTAATCTACTAGAGTTCTTTGAGGGGGTCAACAAACATGTGGACAAGGGGGATCCAGCTGATATAGTGTACTTAGATTTCCATAAAGCCTTTGATGAGCTCCCTTACCAAAGACTCTTAAGTTGTCATGAGATAAGAGAGAAGGCCCTCTCATGGATTAGTAACTGGTTTTTCTTAGGGTGCATCTATACTGTACCCTAAACTTGAAATAAGACATTCAGATTGAACATCTTATATCTAATCTATTTCAGAATAGCTTATTTTGAAATTTGGTGCATCTACACAGTGCAAAATTTTGAAATAAAGTGCTATTTTGAGACATCCCTTAACTCGCCTGGAACAAGGGTTACCAGGATGCCAAAATAGCGTGCCCATTATTTCAAAAAATATTTTGAAATAACGGGCAGGTTGTATAGACACAGGGTAGCTATTTCAGGATACCTCTGGTACTCCAAAATAGTCATGCAGCGTAGACCTAATGTCCAACCTAAACCTCCCTTACTTCAACTTAAACTTAATATTATTATTTATGGTGTCTCTTCCCTTTCTCTTAGCATCCAGGCACAGGCGTATGTAGTGACAGGACTGTGAGACCACAGACTTTGAACTGTGGATACTCCATAGTGCGCTGAAATCCCTAGTCCTTACAGCTATTAATTTTACATGTTTTTCCCATGAAAGGGCTTGCCCACAGCCTCTAACTTTCCATGTTACCATGACAGGCCAGATTAGAAAAAGTGATTTTAGCTGGAGTTGCACTCACAGTGAATTTGGCCTTTAAACTCCAGCTCATCAGCATTTCTGTAGTAGGTTGATTGATCAGATGATCTCCATCATTTCAAATAAACAGGGAATATTAACCTGCCATTTCATCCAGCACGGCACATGTTCCCCCACAAATCCAAAGAACCAGCCCCTCCTACTTCTACAAAATACATCAGTATAAAAAAATAGAATAAAATAAAACCAAATTAAATAAAATTTATTATTCACTGTCAGCTGACATTTGCAACCATAGCTACATTTTCAGAGATTCCTTATTGTAGCACATGCAACCAACCTCTACAACTTTCTGCTATGAAAGCAGCATTGGGGCAGTTTGAAATCAAATCAAGTTTGTCCTTTGCTGGACAGTTGCATTATTTGGGTTTTTACTTGTAGTAAACCTGCCTCCATCAAAACAAAAACAAAAAAAAAGGCAGGTGAGGAGCAGAGATGTAATTAAAAGGATTTGCTGACTCTGGTGGAAGCAAAATGGAATTGAAATTGCATATGAATATCTGTGGGGAAAAAATCAATGTAAGATATGCCACAGGTTTCAAAAAGGCTTTAAGAAAGGATTTTCATAGCTTAAGGTTTCTCAGAAAGCTTTTAGTTTTTCATTTGATTCAGTGCTTTAATTTATTTTTATACATAAAATGACATCAGATTTGGTTGCAGTATCCAATTGAGTGAGGGTTTGCCTATTATGTGGTATATTAGTCCATGCTAGGAGGGCATAAATTCTAGGGCACAATAGCATGTCATGCACTGACTGTCCCATGTAGACCCCACTGCCATGCAATAAAAGTTCCTTAGGCTATGTCTACACTGCAGCTATTTGTTGGCAGAGTGTATGCTAATGAATCACTCATTAGCATTTGTTGCACTGTCATTTGCATATTCTCTGCCAATGCTTTTTGCAGAAGAGGTTTTTGCACAAAAACAAGCAGTGTAGACGGGCTGTTTTGCACAAAAAATCCCTTTTGCACAAGATCCCTTATGCCTCAAAAAAGGAGGTATACAGGATCTTATGCAAAAGGGGGGGGTTGTGCAAAACAGACCCCTATAAAGTACAATTGTGCCTCACCTTTAAACAACCTCCACTAAGAAACCAGTTTTTTTTCAACCTTCTTCAAACAAATTTGATGCTAGCATATAAAAGACAAAGAGTGTTGCTTTGCATGGTAATAGAAGCTTATTAATGGACTACGGAGCTTTAGAGTTCTGTGACAATAGCACAAATACAATCCAAGGGGAAAGTGATTGAAAGTTGTTTCAGAAGGCTGTTTGGTGGCCTCAATGAAACAACAGGATGGTCTCAGCTAGTGGATAAATGTTCAGGTCACAAAAACAAGGTATCAATGGCTTGGTAATGCTCACATTGACCTCAGATTAGGCAACAGCCTTTAGGTTCAAGTCCTAGAGCTCTATTCACAAGTAATCCCACTGACGTCAAGGTGGGATGCATTATAGATTAGAAGAGCTAGTCCAAACAATTGTAAATGAAGCCAGCAACGAAACCATGTTTCTGTTTTCCAAGAAGCTTTAATTCTTAGGACTTAAGGAGCATTTGGAAGGACTGTTATTACTTACACAGAGCACTTCCCGCCCAGACATTTTCTTTTGATGCTGTAATGACAGCAGATCAACCATAAAAGAAAATGTAGGTGGGCTCCTGCTTGTCATATGCATGACAGAACTCTGCCCTGTTCAGAACAGTGTGACTCCATGCACCAAGCTACCTCTGTCTGCAAGCCATCTATGGATATGCATCATGTACTCACACCTTCCACTCTGACCTGATACAAGCAGGACTGTTTCTCTCATAGTTTCTCTTTCTTTACCCCCTGCCATTCAGCAGTTGGACTTGTGCCTTCTCAGCTGCTTGTCCGTCTCTCACAGCAAGCGCACTTGTCTCCTGAGTTTACTGGTATTCACCCCTGCATGGTTCAATTTTCTCCTACCTGATGCTGTCTAACACTTGATTGCCTGCCTATAGAGGACACCATGCCAATATACTTTTCGTTACATATTTCCAAACACCCCAGTAATTGCAATGGATTTCCAGTGCACCCCCTGTGATACCATATAGCAATTTGCTACATTAACTCAGTGCCTTCCCTACCCGCTGGGCTTTTGCTTTTGATCCTGACCGCTGTGACTTGAGCTGTCAGATTCATGCTGTCCTTGTCAGTTTCACACTGGAAAGCAACACATATATGACTGTGCTCCAGAGTATGTTGATGAAGCATCGCAATTAGTACATGACAAAAAATAAATAATAATAATAGCCAGGATACAGCATCTCATACATAGTGAAACTGCCAGATGCAGTTGTTGGGAAGAAAAAAATTTACTCAAGGTCCACACTTTTAAAAATGTAGACAAGATATGTAACTTTCATACTTAAAAATGAGCAAAAAAAAAAAAAATCTCCATTACTGTTGCAGTACCTTACCCAGAAAATAGACTGAATATTGAAGTACATCTGAACATTCAGTACATAACATAAGAACGTAAGAATGGCCGTACTGGGTCAGACCAAAGGTCCATCTAGCCCAGTATCCTGTCTGCCAACAGTGGCCAGCACCAGGTGCCCCAGAGAGGGTGGACCGAAGACAATGATCAAGCGATTTGTCTCCTGCCATCCCTCTCCAGCCTCTGACAAACAGAGGCCAAGGACACCATTTTATCCCCTGGCTAATAGCCTTTTATGGACCTAACCTCCATGAAATTATCTAGCTTCTCTTTAAACTCTATTATAGTCCTAGCCTTCACAGCCTCCTCTGGCAAGGAGTTCCACAGGCTGACTACACGCTGTGTGAAGAAGAACTTTCTTTTATGAGTTTTAAACCTGCTACCCATTAATTTCATTTGGTGTCCTCTAGTTCTTCTGTTTAGGGAACTAATAAATAACTTTTCTTTATCGGCCCTCTCCACACCACTCATGATTTTATATACCTCTATCATATTCCCCCCCTCAGTCTCCTCTTTTCTAAACTGAAAAGTCCCAGTCGCTTTAACCTCTCCTCATATGGGACCCATTCCAAACCCCTAATCATTTTAGTTGCCCTTTTCTGAACCCTTTCCAAGGCCAAAATATCTTTTTTGAGGTGAGGAGACCACATCTGTACACAGTATTCAAGATGTGGGCGTACCATAGTTTTATACAGGGGCAGTAAGATATTCTGGGTCTTATTTTCTATCCCTTTCTTAATAATTCCTAGCATCCTATTTGCCTTTTTTGACCGCCTCTGCACACTGTGTGGAAGTTTTCAGAGAACTGTCCACGATAACTCCAAGATCTCTTTCCCGATTTGTCGTAGCCAAATTAGCCCCCATCATACTGTACGTATAGTTGGGGTTATTTTTCCCGATGTGCATTACTTTACACTTATC
This sequence comes from Pelochelys cantorii, assembly GCA_032595735.1. Classification (NCBI taxonomy): domain Eukaryota; kingdom Metazoa; phylum Chordata; order Testudines; family Trionychidae; genus Pelochelys; species Pelochelys cantorii. The sequence continues at coordinate 25,493,157 of CM064342.1, read as the reverse complement.
CACATTAAATTTCATTTGCCATTTTGTTGCCCAATCACTCAGTTTGGTGAGATCTTCTTGGAGTCCCTCACAGTCTGCTTCTGTCTTGACTATCCTAAACAGTTTGGTATCATCTGCAAACTTTACCACCTCACTGCTCACCCCTTTCTCCAGATCATCTATGAATAAGTTGAACAGGATTGGTCCTAGGACTGACCCTTCGGGGACACCACTAGTTACCCCTCTCCATTCTGAAAATTTACCATTTATTCCTACCCTTTGTTTCCTGTCTTTTAACCAGTTCTCAATCCAAGAAAGGACCTTCCCTCTTATCCCATGGCAATGTAATTTACACAAGAGCCTTTGGTGAGGGACCTTGTCAAAGGCTTTCTGAAAATCTAAATATACTACTACTGGATCCCCCTTGTCCGCATGTTTGTTAACCCCTTCAAAGAACTCTAATAGATTAGTAAGACAGGATTTCCCTTTACAGAAACCATGTTGACTTTTGTCCAACAAATTATGTTCTTCTACATGCTTCACAATTTGTGCTTCAAGCCAATGTGCTTGATACCAGTAATACACCCAAAGCCAAATGTAAGGCCTTGTCTACACTGACTTGTTTTGTCACCAAAACCTGCCTTTTGGCAACAGAACAATTAGAATGTTTACACTACAATGCAACTTTTGTTGGGAAAAGCACTTAGTTTTGGTGACAAAAAACGTCCAGCTCTGTGAGAGATGTTTGCCTATTCCCCTCCCTTTATTGTTGATAAAGAGCCAGTGTGGATTCTGGTGTTTGTTTTGCCAAGAGAACAGGCTTCCACGAGTATCCCACAATGCCTGCCTTGATTGCTGTGCTCAGTGTTTTGTGATCTCTGCTGCCCTGAAGACACATGCCCCTACCCTCTCAAAGCTCTGGGAAGTATCTGAGCTGCTCCATTTGGGGAACAAACAAAAAACAAATTATTTGAATGCTCCAATTCTGTCCTGCACTAGGAAGACAGCAGCAGGCAGACTGCTGCTACAGGGAGAGGACTGGAAAGATTGCTGTGCTGCTTTGGCATTCCTCAGCACAAAGAGGTCACAGAACTATGAGGGAATCCCATGAAGATCAGGAATTAGTTCTGCCTTCTCACAACACTGCTCTGTGGGATGCTTGCCCACATTGCTTTGCTCCGTCAACCAGGTGCTACCAATGTGGCGTGAAATGTTGACAATGAAAGACAGAAATACTGGTTTGACCAGTTTTTACTTTTGGCAACTTTTACATCTTGACAGCACTTTTGTCGCCAAATCTTCCCAGGGTAAAAATAGCCTAAATTACCATGGTGCTTCAAATATAGAGTTAATATGTGATATTGTCTGATTTTGTATGTATCTTTTCTAAAAGAAGATTTATAGAGGACTTTTTAAATGCAAGAATTCCAGCAATATGTTCCAAACAATGGGGCCAGTCCCACAAATGTTCCCTGCAAAGAGCTTTTCTTGGCTTCTTTTTTAGTTCAATACAATGCTGCAGCTGCACCACACTATATAAACACAATCTGGGTGAAATCCTGGCCTCCTTGAAGTCAATTGCAAAACTTCCCATTGACTTCAGTGAAGATAGGATTATATCTAAACAAATCATTCCCTGCTAAAATGCAGCCCCCTCCAGGGTAAGAACCATAATACTGAACAATTTTCCTCAGATAGGACTACATTTTCTTGAAGTGAGACCAGTTACCAATGCACACATTTGTTTCCAGGCCTTCTTGTTGCAGGAGGTAATTTCAGTACATAGGCAAATCATTAAGATAACTAAATGCTAATTTGCTCATACAAATGCAGGAAATATGTGTGCAAAAGCACATCAACCCACATGGATCTTGGACTAATCATTCTCCTCAGTCCCAGCATGTGCATGAAAAAAAAATCTCTCTTCAAACATGCAGTAATTTGTATCCATGGAGGCTCAGATTATTAAATCTCTGTATACACCATTGCTGCATGATTCTAAAGTTGCTTACTGTGTCATAAATGCATAGACCAATGCATAGACCAAGAGTATAGTCAGTGCTTTTCAAATTTGTTATTTCTCCCTCTCCCTTCACCATGACATCTTCAGCCACGGGGAACAGTTTCAAGAGTCTTCAAAGAATGTTTATGAAAAGCAAAGGGCATCACTGTAAGATACAATAAGAAAAATATATTGGTAATTTTTTTTACAGACCTTGCCTCTATAGCTAACCCAACTTTACAGATAACCAATGAAAATGACAGGTGTCACTTTGCTTTTAGAGAAGCATTCATAAATTCAAAGCAAGTGCTGGCACTTAGCTACTTAAAGTGTATTAATACCTCAATTAAAAAGAACCCCAAAGTCTGCTCTCAGTTATCCAGGTTTAGCCAAGAGTAACTCTCCTCCCCAACTAAAATTAAATCCAAGATTCAGATAACACTATATCACAAGTGACTAAAAGAAATTCATGGGGAGAGGGGAAGCAAATTTCAATATTTTGTGAATTTGTTATCCCAAATCTGCTTTTTTTCTAATGATATTAGAGGTGATAATAGAGGGGTCTCAACAAAGACTCTAATTACCTTACCCATTACAAAGATAGCTTCCCCAATTATCACCTCTAATATCATTAGCTCACAGACATTTACCTCCCCCCCCACCCCCCCTCTGTTCTGAAATTTGATTTGTCCTTTTTTTTGTGTGTTCACTTTTTTGATTGTATCCCTTTGGTATATATGGTCATGCCTATTTTCTTCCACAATTTGATCTGAGGAAGTGGGTCTGGCCCACGAAAGTTTATCACCTAATAAACCATCTTGTTAGTCTTTAAAGTGCTACATAGTCCTGTTTTTTGTCACATTTCCAGACATTTCTTTGAATTTTCATGCTGCCACACAAAGATCTCTTTTTTTTTTAATCTCACAAATTAGCACATATGGTAGCATATTCAGGAACCTATCCTCCCAGGTTATAATACTTCGCTGAAATCACAGACTTTATCCCCACAATATTGTCATGGGCAGTTGCTTCTGGAAAGTTTCAGGAAAAGAATTCTAGTTGGCAGGGTGAAAGGGTTAAACAAGATCTTGAGCTGCAAAGAAAATGAGGAACCAAGCTGATATAGATATTTAGGGACTACTGTTTTTATCTCTCACCCACCTCCACCCTCCATAATGAATGCTTCCTCCTACACTGAGTTGCCATAGTTTCAGATTTTTCTGCTTCTCTGACTGCTGGTTACTAGGGCATTTTTATATGCCCTGATGATTGTGTGTATACAGGGTCTGAAATTGTTTTCATACCATCTACTGTCACTTGCCTGATATTTTATAGCTGGTATCATTATTCCTTACTATTAAAATTATTTCCATTTGGATCTCTTTTTTAACTTAATGTTACAATATATTCAAAATGCCCCCTATCTAATTTCAATGCTTATTACTGGTTAGCCTTCAAAACTAATGCAGGAGAACTGGAATTTACAGGTGAAAATAATGACTTTTACATTACTGGAGGCATTTCTGATGATGCATTCTGGAGAGTGGTAGTCGTTAAAATAAATCACACTTACAGTACTATCTTCTCATCAGGGAAATTCATAGAGAAGAGACTCTGGACACAAGGAATATGTAATGGAATCCCAGCCTGGTATATGCTTAATGTATCTACTAGGTAAGTTATTAATTGGCTTAAGTAAACCTTGGTGTAAAGGAAAAGATTAGACCTTGCTATTTCTGCATTCACACTTTCTTGAAACTCAGAACTCTAGTTTTCCTCAACCCACTATAGGGACTTAAAAAACAAAACAACAACAAAAACGCTGTAAGAAAATTTTATTGTGGTGTCACTTTTTAGATATGTTATATTGATTAGAGCTGTGGGAGAAAGGGTGTGGGTTTCCCATTTGTTGGCAAGTCAAAAAAAAATTAATGCCATTTTGGGTTAAACAAAACATTTTGTTCAACTTAAGTGAAATATTTGGTTTTATTTTGAGCTTCTTAAAATACTTTGACTATTTAAAAATAAAATGAATGGATACTTTGAAAGAAAAAGAAATTTGGAATGAAAAAACCTCCAAAACATTTCATTTAAAAAATGTCTAAGTAAAGTATTTTTTGAAAACAAAAAATACATTGAAAAAACTGACACAAATTTACATGGAAGTTTATTTTAGAATCTACATTTTTTGACTGAAAAAATTCCACATAACCAATTTTCCCCAGTTTTAATAGTGAAGAACAAATGTTGTAGCTCTTTTTTTTAGGTTCTGATTAGATCTTTGATTCAGAGATAACCAAATTCAAAATGAAAAGTCATTTTCCACAATCATTTCCACAGCTGGAAATCTAAAGAGATTCCATTGAATTCAATGGTGTCACTCTGCATTACACCTATGTAATCACAGCACAATTTTGAGCTAGTTTTGTCTCCATAATTTTTTAACAAATCCAAAGTCCCCATAAGTTGTTTTTTCCCCATACCTGATCTACACTAAAGGGGAAAGTCAAATTAAGATATACGACTCCAGATACATTAATTACATTAAGTATCTTAAATTGTGTTTTGGAGCTGTCCACAAAGCAAGAGGTTGACAGGAGCACATGCTCCCATTAACTTCCCTTATTTTTTGTGAGGAGCAGGACTACCAACACCGATGCGAACCCCCTCTCGGTTCAAATAGCGGGTCTTCCCTAGACCCTCTAATTCAAACTCTGGAAGATTGATCGCAGCACTGTCGATCTTCCCCGTAGTGTAGACAAGCTCCCAGTGTTCCCACCATGGCAGTACAAACCTTGTACATGTCACCTAACAGTGCTGTGAGTCTATATTAATCATTAACTTCATGTTATACACAAATCATCTTCGTTGCAATGACAATCACACAGAGCAAACACTTGATATTTGTTCTAAAAGATCCTACAATAACCATGATCTCTAATAAAGCTCATCTAATTGCCAATATTATATATTTTTGCAGTTCATTCGAGGAAAACATGTTTAGGAGGTTTATGATAATTCCAGTTCTAGACTTGCAGGGGTTAAAAAGAATATAGAATTTTAAAACTCTGATCTCTTTCTTACTCACAATCTCTCAACACTTGATCTACATGTTGAGTTTGCTTCTGTTATATTTGTTTTTCTCTCTCCAACTGTAGGTTTACATGCCACTCTGCAATGGCTCTTTGCCTTTTTGTGTCCTTGCAAGATTTTCTTTCACGTCTCTTTTCCAGGTTGCCAGGCTCCCCCTCCCTTTGTTGTGTGTGTGTGTGTGTGTGTGTGTGTGTCTGATCTTGCCAAGTTCTCCCTGTGCCTCTTTTCCATCAAGGCCAGGTTTTCCTTTTGTCTTTGCCTCATTTATTTTGCAGCTGCTTTGTTCTCATGCCCAGGCTATTTAGCAACATATCCTGTAGAAATGTTTTTTAAAAAACAAAAAACAAAACCCAAAACAAAAACAAAATCCACAAAACTAGATTTCTTAGTGTATTGCATTAAAGCCCAATGCTGTTCCTTACAACAGAGTGTCAGTTATTTGCATTAATTTACCCCTTCCCATGAGAAACGTAAATATAGCTTAAAAACTTCAGTACAAATTCAAAGCTCTTAGCTTTGGACAGCTGTAATGTAAGAGTGCTTATATTTTAAATAAAAAGTTGCAGTACAACAACCATTGGCCTCCCTGAGAACAGAATGTGGCCTATTGATAATGCTCATTCCCCTTTCTTTTGTGTGTTAATGTTACTTACACATCAGCCACTTTCAGAAGCTGTAGAACTCAATGACATGTTGCTATACGATCTAAAGGCAGCATTCAAACTAAGACAGCCCTGGTATTATAATGGATTGTTTCAATGTTCAGTGGTCCACATTTCTTCATGCTGGGATCTGAAGCAGCACAGCTGAGAGCTAGGGAATTGTATCATATTAGACCCCAACTGAATGTTCCTTTCCAAAGGCTTTGCTGCTTGAGATTGCAGCATGAGAGCAGAATACTCAAACGCCCAAAGGTGCACTTAAATCTCTAAGGCAGAAGCCTTTTTCCTTGACTGATTAAGGAAAAATGAAGTCATTGAATTGCATTAATGCCTATTTTATTCATCTGCATTTTGGGTTTTTATATATATATATATATATATATATAAAAGTTATATATATATAACCCTTCTGCCAGGTAGGCCTGGCAGTAACCAGGGCTGTGTTCAATATCTTGGGGTCCATCTCACACAGAACTGGCTCGAGCCCCCACCCAATAATCTGGGAAATTCATACACCCCTGGGTGCCTCTGAGAGGCAATGCTTCCCCACTTGCAAGCACTGAGTCTGAGTGAAAGAAACTTAATGAAATAGAGAGAGAAGTCATCCAGCATTAACTTGGGGAAAACACCACAAACAGGGTTCATAACCCAAACATGAGCTAAGCCCCCCCCCAGCCAAGAATCACCTGAAGTCCAAAGAGTCCAACACCCCAAAAGTCTCTGTTCCTGGTCCGTGCCACCCAGAGTCCCAAAGTTCACCCACAGGGTTTCAGCTCCCAACCTGGATAGAAATGGGGGTGGGGGGATAGATAGGGGACACCTTACGACACTCCGCCACGCTCCACCAGCTGTCTTGTCCCATGCCACCGGATGCTCCACTGGTCACCTGCCGCCGCTCCTCGCCTGCCACCACTCCATGCCACGCCGCTGGTCGCCGCTCCTCACTTGCTGCCAGCTCCACGCCACGCCACGCCGCTGGTCGCCGCTCCATGCCACGCCACTGGTCGCCACGCCACGCTGCTTCTCCCGGCCATGTTACACCACCAGCCAGTGATTCCCACCAGCCACTCTGCTGGTCGCCGCCGCTTCACTGGCTGCAATGGGTCTGGCTCTCAACCAAACCAGTGATTTCAGCTCTCAGTGATTTCAACTCTTTAGCCACCAGCTAGACTAGCAAAAGAAAAGCCTCCTCAGAGAGTCTGCTTTAGGTCTGTCCTTAAAACCAAAGGGGGAAAGGGGCAGGTTGGGACAGTCTTACAGCTCTCATTTGGCAGGTGTGAAGCAGGCTGACTCAAGCCCTTTAACCCTTCCCCCCAGCTCTATTCACTCAACTCTGGAAGGGGGAAGGCTTGTTTGTCCGAGACCTCTTACCATGATGGTGGTGTCTCTCCTGCAAGCACTGGTGGCATGTTTTACAGTTCCCACATTTAGGGGTAGCATGATTAGTGACCCCCACAACAGTCTCAAATTATTTACAATTCTCCACATTCCATTCCAACACTGACCCTCCATCAGCCCTGGCTGAATGGGATTTACATAGCCACACCTCGTATTCTCTCTTGAGCTGTATTTACATATCAACAGTTAACAGTTAATTATCTTGCAGAGCTAAACAATTGGGCTGTGTCTAGACTGGCCGCTTGAATTTGCACAAGAACACTAATGATCTAATGTATGATCATCAGTGTTCTTGCGCAAACACTATGATGCTCCCGTTCGGGAAAAAGCCCTCTTGCGCAAATGCTTTTGTGCAAGAGGGCCAGTGTAGACAGCTGAGAACCATTTTGCGCAAAAAAGCCCCGATGGCAAAAATGGCGATCGGGGCTTTCTTGCGCAAAACCGCGTCTACAGTGGCACGGATGCTTTTCCGCAAAAAGTGCTTTTGCACAAAAGCGTCCATGCCAATCTAGACGCTCTTTTCTGCAAATGCTTTTAACGGAAAAACTTTTCCGTTAAAAGCATTTGCGGAAAATCATTCCAGTCTAGACGCAGCCTTGTAGTGGGCACACCCACCCCTCCTTTTAGCTGGCTGATAGCAAGCAGCAGTTCAGCCCCTGCTGACATATATATAAGTTTTTTTGCCAGCACCCCATAGGAAGTACCGGAATGTTGCATGACATTAGTGAAGCCACTATTCTTTGAACTGGGTGACTGGTCAGTCCTTGTTTAATGCAGAGGATATGCCACTGACAGAAGACTCTTAAGGGCCTCTAACAAGTAGCATGAAGATAAATTACCTCTGCATGATAACAATACAAATGCTGTTCTTTTTGCAGCTGGTTGTCACAATTATTTCCCCAAACTGTGAGTTTGGGACCCTGGAGTGAACAATACTGTAGAATAGTAAAGGATAGTATTGTACATTTCTAAAGACTGATTTGACTCCAGAGATATATCTGAAATGCATCCTTGCCTCGTTATATCCACCCCTTACAAATGGAAATTACTAAATTTATTTTGCCTCATTGAATCCCCTTTCTCATTTTCATTCAGTGATGGCTTTTGCTTACTAACTGTCCCTGGCTGACACCCAATAAGAAACACAGTCCTCTGATGCTCACCTATGTGGTCACAATGACTGCTATTCATAGACTGACAGATTTTAACACCAGAAGGGCTCATTGTGATCATCTAGTGTGACCTCCTGAGAATCTTCTCAGAATAATTCATAGAACACAGATTTTAGAAAAACATCCAATTTTGATTGAAAAATGGTCAGTGATGGAGAATCCATCACAACCTTTGGTAAAGAGTTCCAACAGTCAGTTACTCTCACTCTTAGAAAAATTATGCCTTATTTCTAGCCATTTTTTTTAGGTTTAACTTCCTGCCAAAGGATTATGTTTTACCATTTTCTGCTAGACTGAAGAACCCATGATTAAACATTGTTTTCCATGTTGGTACTTAAAGACTTACCAAATCACCCCTTAACTTTTGTTAAACTAAACAGATTGAGGTCCTTGAGTTTATCACTAGAAGATGTGTCTACTAATCCTTTCATCATTCACATGGCTCTTTTCTGAACCCATTTCAATTTATCAACATCATTCTTGAATTGTGGACAACAGAACTAGACACAGGATTCTAGCTGCAGTTGCACTAGTGCCAAATAGAGAGGTAAAAAAACTGCTCTGCTGCAACTCCTCCGTTTGTACAGTCAAAGATCACATTAGCACTTTGGTCATAGTGTCATCCTAGGAGCTCGTGTTCAGCTGATTCTCTATAGGGTTACCATTTTTTTAAATGCAAAGGAAACTGGCAACCCCTCCTACAGACAAGCCCATCATTACCTCTATCCCCAACCCAACAGCTACTTATAGTATCAAGAGAGACGACACCAGGCCAGTGTTCCCTATAAGTTATATGCTTGGGCGGCAACCCGGGATAGATTCTGTGCTGCCCAGCTGTTTACCAGAGCACTCTCAGATGCCCACAGCTGGCAGTATGTGTTTCTGCTAGTGGTGTACATCTGCACGTGCTTGGTGCACAAAATAAAATTTATTTCACACATGGATGGAAAAAATTAGGAATGGGAACATTGTGTCAGACTGATAATATCTCAGGTCTCTTCACTCTTGAATGACTCAAACCTTCCCTTGCACACCTGTGTGGTGCACTTGCATGTTGGTGGGCAGACAGCTGCTGCATTTTCAACAGTTTTGATCTGTCATTATTTAAACTGCAAAAGTAGGAGCACTGCAGCAAATTTAGCTAGACATAGAAACTTTTAACATTAGAGATTCCAATGTATTGTAATAATAATTAAAATTTTTAAATCCACATAATTTAATCTGCCAGTTTTTAATTTTTTTCTGGGAACTGGCAAATCCATAAAAAAGAGGCCAGGTCAGCCAAGTACTAGCCAGGTGGTAGCCCTAATTATTCACATGATCTCCAAATCTTTTTCACTGCATCCCAGAGTCTCCCATCCTAAATATGGCCTATGTTCTTTGTTCCTAGATTTATAACTTTAAAATTAGTCATTAAAACATTGTTTCCTTGCACCCACCTTAGCAAGCACTCACAACGGCTTTGTATCAGTGACCTATCCTCTTAATTATTTACCACTCCCTTGGTTTTATTTGCTATTTCTAAACATTATCAATGATAATTTTATGTTTTCCAACAAGTAATCAATAATGTAGGGCCAAGAGCCAATCTCTGCAGGGCTCAACTAGAAACCGTCTTTTTGACCATGATTCCCTATTTAAATTTACATTAAGACTTACCAGTTAGCCATCTTTGAATGTACTTAATGGGTGCCATGTTAACTTTATATTTTTCAAGCTTGACAATCAAAATATCATATGCCAAGTCAAAAGCCTTACAAAAGTCTAAGTATATGACATCAACATTATTACCATTATCAACTGAACTTGTAATCTCATAAGAGTAATACATCAAGTTCGTCTGACAGGATCTATTTTCCATAAACCCACGTTGATTGGCATTAATTATATTACCTTTCTTTAATTCATTACTAAATCAAGTCCCATATCAGCTGCTCCATTATCTTGCCTGGGACCAATGTCAGATGACAAACCTATTATTCCCTGGTTCATTTAATAAGGATTTTTCCTCCCCTCAATGAAGGTAATAGATCCATAGCATTAGATGTTGGTTTATTCCACACCAAAGGAAAGAAAATCAATATTTGTTTGCTTTAGTGTATTCTGTAAAACTTTGAGATAGGCAGGGTCAGATTCTGATCTCATTCCTGTGCAAATGCCGAGTAAATCCACTTATTCCCAAGGACCTGATCCTGCAAACATGTTTGTGTATGAATCCAATAAGTAAAAGTAGGCCAAATTCTGCATTGTCATACCCAAGTGAATAAGGAATAACTTCATGAGATCACATCTTGGACATAAGTAACATTATTCATTCAAACAAAAGACAGGACTATGCAGCACTTTAAAGACTAACAAGATGGTTTATTAGGTGATGAGCTTTCATGGTCCAGACCCACTTCCTCAGATCAAATAGTGGAAGAAAATTGGCATGACCGTATATACTAAAGGGATACAATAAAAAAAAAGTGAACACATATAAAGTTGACCAATCAGATTTTAGAATGGGGGTGAGGGTGAGGGGGGGAGGTTAGTGTCTATGAGATTAGGGGTGATAATTGGGGAAGCTAACCCCCTCTCTGTTCTAAAATCTGATTTGTCAATTCAATAAAAACAAGAACAAAATACTAAACTGTGGGGGAAGGGAATCAAATACACCAATACACAATGGGGAATAACTGGCTAGGTAGTGAAGAAAAGGATCTTGGGGTTATAGTGGATCATAAACTGAATATGAGCCAAACCTGATGTGTGGCAAAAATATTAATAGTTTAGCATGTATTAACAGGTTTTATCATATGTAAGATATGGAAGATAATTGTTCTGATCTACATAGCACTGGTGAGATCTCAGCTGTTTCTGAGAATCACAGCTTATGAAAGACATGTACAAATTGGCAGCAATGCAAAGTAAAGCAACAAAAATAAGAAAAGGTTTAAAAAAATCTGATCTATGAGGAAAGGTTAAAAGAAACAGAGATCTATTAACAGTCTGCAAATATGTTAAAGACTATTACAAAAAGGACAATGATCAATTGTTTTACACATCTACTGAAAGTAGAACAAGAAATAAATCACCTTAATCTGCTGCAAGAGAGATTTATCTTAGACATTTTTCCAAATGTCTAACTATAAGGGTATTTAAGGCATAGATTACCAAGAGCGGTTGTAGAATCTCCATCATTGGAGGATTTTAAGAACAGGTTAGACAAATACTTGTCTTGTAGGGTCTAGGTTTACTCAGGGGGGGGGCAACAGAACTGCTGAGCCCCTAGGCAAGGTGAGGGGAGTGTGGCTCCATCCTCCCAGAAGGAGCAGAATCTCAGGTGGAAAGGACGGGGCTAGAGGCTACTCTCACACCTCTCCCCCCACCAGCCTTTTATCCCTGCCTGAATCAATGATTTAAAGGACCCAGGATTCTGATCGCTGCCGCAACGGGCCCTGGGGCAGTTGCCCCCTTAGTTCCCCCTGGTCAGCAGTCCTGAGTTTACTTGATCCTCCCTCAGCTATGAGAACTGGACTATTACTTCTTGCTTACCCTCTACATTTCTATGATTTTTCTATCATATTGTTCAAGTAGCAAAATATTAATGCAGTTCCAAAGGGCCCCCAATCTACGGGCCTTTATCTAGTTCTTAAAACCTTTCTGAGGAAGGAAATTACTGGGAGTTTTCCTGTGAAATAATAGCATAAAATGGAGGAATGAGGGAGGGCTGATTCTTCTTTGACTTTGTGCTTGATTCTGCGCTGTTCAAATCAATAAGAGCATTGGCATGGGGGGGGGTGCAAGAAGAATCTTGCACTGGTTTTACTCCTGTGTAATTGCATTGACTTCAGTGGAGTTACTGGCAATTAAGAGGAAAAAAAATCAGGGCTTAGGTACAGACTTGTATATCTGGCCCAAATTCGTGGCCTGATTCTGCAAGGCGCGGAGCATCCAAGCACTCTTATTCTTTCCTAAATTTGAAATATAATTACATAGCTACTTTCCCCCCCTAATTCCATCTTTGTCGTGCATGATGTAAAAACATCAGGAGGGAAATAGATACAAATAGGCATGGAACCCCCAACACAATACCAGAGGTCTTTTGCTAAAATTCTCACAGTTTATCTTGGACACATTACATACATAATTCTTTGTAGACAGACAGAGACACACAGGAACCTTTTTACAGTGCACAAGATATTATTGGTAGTCTGTCGCCTGTCTGTCGGGTAATACAAAAGAGGGGAAAAATTTTCAAAAGTTTATGTCCTCTCTTGGATTATTGCCAACCTGGAAAGACTGACTTCCACTCCCTATATTTCCAGTCAGCTCAGATACAGTGCACTGAGGGGCGAGAGGCCCGATGGAACACATAAACCTATTGGAAAGGCAGCCTTTTTTCATCCTTTATTTAACATAGTGTATAATGTATTGTTATTATGCTGCCCTCTTGATGAGGTTTTAATTCCAAATGTACACAATTTTCTGTCACTCAGACATTCTGAAGCATATTTACAGGAAAAGAAAGAAAGTACAAAATTACTGACTCATAAAAATTAGAGATGGAAGAAGATATAGCAGTTTTTCTGTCTTGGTCACAGTCTATCAAAAGAGCATGAATTTTCTTTACATAATATTAGCGCTATGGGCAGTTTCCTGAAATGTCAGTGACTGTGGTCATAGAAACAGGCACAATTAGTATCTGTGGACATAAGCTAACTGTATGCTGAGGTAATGTTCTTTGTTACTAGACGGCACATGCCATGAAATATGATTTTTTGATCCCAGCAGGAAAAGTTAAACATAGGGTTTGAGTATGCATTGGGGTAATACATTCTACAGTGATCTGACTTCTAAAGTGCGCTGATGTATTGCACATTATTGCACACCAGCAGGGTCTATACAGACCAATTAAATGATCCTAGTGCACTTTACCATACTACTGTTTCAAACAGTTCTAGGTTAAAGTGCAGCAGTAAAACCTACATGGACCAATTAATGTGCAACATGTTAGTCTGCTTTAGAAATCACACCCCATGGAATGCATTACCCTATGATGTAGGCAAGATGAACAAATATCCAGGTATACAACATTGTAAAATATAGAAAGGGGGGGAGGCTTATTCATTTTAAAATCCAAATTACATCTTCCAGCTGTTGATTTTTTAAGGCATTTTGTTGTTATTCAACTTTCCCATTCTCCCCCATAACAACTCATAACCATTCTGAACATTTGGTTTCTGCACACATGGTGAAAAATGGCAGTCGATTAAATGCAAGACACTCGCCTCCTCTCTGGAAAACAGCCATGTAATCACCAAAGGGCAAAGCACTCCAAAGCAGCCACCTTCTTTAAAGAATCTGAAAGCAGAGCAGGGCTTGTCTATAAAGCATCATTTTGAACAGATCACCCTAGGGAGTGAATTGCCGTTTGATACTATTCTGACCTTTATTGCCAACCATGAATTTTATCAATTGAATATTATTTTTCCTGAAGTATAAATCCACAGTCTTTTTAACATAATCACTTCTATGGGGTACCCCCTAACTCTTGTCCTTTCATGGGTTGTCTTTGAAAGATCTTTTCTGGGTTTGTTTTTCACATTTGCCTCCATGACTGCAAATGAATGCAAACTTTACTAGATTCACACTGATGCCTCATAGCCTTCTAGAAGATTTAGGGTCAGCTGGTATAAATCAGCACAGCTTCTTTGACATCAGTGGAGCTATACTGACTTATACAAACTGGCCCTCAGAGTAAAGAATAGCAACTCAAAGTTTAGCTATTTACGTAAATCATTGATCTGCAAACTTTTTGACCCACAAGCTCATTTTTTGAATTTAAATCAGTCCAAGATCTATCTAAAACCTAAATACCCTTGTCCCATCTCCATCCACATTGCTTCTTCAGTTCCCTGCCTACCCCACCCCCTCTCTAAATCCCCCTGCTCACTCTGTGGAGAGGGGTAGTATAGGGAGCTCCAAGGCAGAGGGCAGAAGCAACATGGCAGTGGAGGAAGAGGCAGCTGAAATATTGACACTTTATAGTCTCCCAGCCAAACCTGTCAGGATCACTTGACTGCAGGGTCTATCAATAGATCCTGATCTATTGGTTGGTGACCACTGATATAAATTAACTGACCCTTTAATGACTATACAATTGGTTGGGAAATCATACAAGAACAGGCTATAATGAAGCTCCAGTTTGATTCCTCTCCCCCCGTGATTCCACAAAGAATCATCTGAAAAGGAAATCAACCCTCCAAAAGAGCTATGCATCTAGGAGCCCATTTCATTGTGTGTATAGAGAGCTGACAGAGAACCTGGAGACAGCATCACAGAATGAACTGGCTTACAGCATGCCTCAGTGGGAGCCAAGTGTTTGGTCTCAGAATCCTCTAGCCCAGTGTTTCTCAACCCCTTAGGGGTACTTGAGAGAAGTCTGGGTGGTAGGTGAACACAACTGAAATTTGGAGAAAACTGAATTTTTGTTTAGTTTTACAGCGCTTTATTATGTTTGTACTTTTTACACCCCAAAATTTCATCACCTGCCCAGCTATGATTAAGTTGTTTAAACAAATGTGTTGCAATGGTAGAAAAAAAATTGTGTGCCTGAAAACTAGGTACTGGGGGTACTTATATATATATATATATATATATCTTTTTTTGAAAAAGGGGGTACTTATAATTTTTTTTTTAAAAAGAGGTACTTTATAAAAAAAGGTTGAAAAACACTGCTGTAACCATTCAGTGGGTATTGGATGTTGCATTCCCCTTAATTGCCTGCTGATGGCTTCTTATTGTAGGACCAACAGGCAGAACCAAACCTAGGACCTTTGGAGCTTAGTGCATGAGCTTCTACCACATGAGCTAAAAGCCAGCTGGCTCTCAGCTAATGTTGTAGAGCAAACTCACTCTCTCTCTCTGTAAGTGGTCTAAGTGCCATTGCATGGGACAGTGAGCCCACACCCAGTAAGTGTGGACTATATTAGCACTTCTAGGTTGTTACAGATCTTTCTGCAGGGGGAAGGCAAACTCAGCCAAACAGGGTTGCCAACCATCAGTAAATTTACGGACAGTCCATAAAAAAATTAGCCAAAAATTGGACAAGTCCATAAAGTCCGTAAAAAAATTTAGGTGTCCGTAAATTTCGTAAAAGTGCAATAAAATAAAAACAGCAATTATTCTATAGCAATTAAATTTCTTCTGTGCTACTTCAGCCATTTTACTGTGGAGCAGTGGAAATTGGATGTTTTAGTTGTTTGGATGTACATCACATCAGTGTTTGGATGTACAATCACAAAATGGAAAACTTCCAGGACCATGACAAACTAAATGAAAGTGAGTTAAATAGCATATTGTTCTTTTGATGTATGAATGCCAACGATTTCTTTTCGCTTTTGGCCATTTATGTCATCTTAATATAGTATAAAAATTATGTCTGTAAAAAATTTGGCTGTCTGTAAATTTTTCCCATTTTGTCCATAAATGACATTTCTGTGGGTTAGCAACCCTGCAGCCAAATGACAGAATAATTAACAGTTTCAGAGGGGTAGCCGAGTTAGTCTGTAACAGGAAAAACTTAAAAAACAACAAATAGTCTAGTAGCACTTTAAAGACTAACAAAACATGTAGATGGTATCGTGAGCTTTCATGGGCACAGCCCACTTCTTCAGATGACCGGACTATTTGTTGTTTTTTAAGAATAATTAACTGTAGAAGGGGGATCTAACCTCCCATCTCACCTATCCCCTTCACTATGTCAAAGAATTTTATTTAAAGAATTAATTTCCCTGCCCTTTCACATCAGTAGCTCCTCTGCACAATAAATACAGGCACTGGAGACTCTGTTGCTAATGCACCTGCTATACTATCCATTTCCCAGTTTTCATTTCCTGGGCTTTGATTAAACGAGCTCAGTTTCTCCCACTTTACCTCCCAGCACTGTTTCTTCAGTCAAAGAGGGAGACGGGTAGCAATATAAATCATTTCCCAGAAGGAGGAGAGCAACTTTCTTGAATGCCCTGTGTACAAAGTTGTGCTTCTTTTCTAGTCCAGACTCTATCCTACCACAGTCAGCTCAGGAATGACAAAAGGTACATCCAGCTGCCAATTTTCATCTCCCTGTGGCAAAATATGGAGGCACTGTTGCTTCTCAATGAAACAGCTGTAAGCATTTTGACACTCGTAAAACATTTGCCTACTCTAGTTTTTAGAAAAAAATTGAACCTCTTTGGCTAATACTTTCCAAACAAAGCTTTCACCCTGAGGAAAATATCAACCCACACAGTTAAAGGCTGGGAAAGTTGCAAGCAATTGAAAGCTAGGCACTCAGCTATACTGATCTGCCTGAGCAAAACTCAATCAGCCACTCTCAGCTGATGTGGGTAGTGTCACTATTTAAGGATGTCTTTGTGATGCAGAAGCAGGACCCTCCTTAGGATTTATTGGGCCCTAGGCAGTACTATTAAACTAGTGCCCCTATGCCCAATGATAATCGGGGGTAGGGCAGCGTGATGATTCTTTAGAGATGTGATTTTATAATATTCAGCAACACACTAATGAAATATTTTAAAAACAAATTTTAAATTAAGGTTCTGGAGATTAACACAGTAAATTCAGAAATTGATAGGGTTGGCAAATGTCTGTTAAATGGCTTCATTACCACTTGAATGGCTCTTTCACAGGTTGATGTTCCACTAATAGCTCTTGCAGGCTTTTTCAGTGTTAACTAGCTCCTCTCCAGAGGAAAAAGAGCCACAGAATAAAGATAGGAAGAAGTGGGTGGGTGGACATTAAGAACCAGAGGTGCCCCAAAACTTCGGGTGCCCTACACCTGTGTATGGGTCAGGACAATTCTGTGCAGAGGACTGGAACTGAAAGCAGAGAATCTTTCCTGAGCTCTCAGTGCTCCCTCTCTTGAACTCAAGCAACATCAAGAAGGAGGAGCAAGCTGCCTGACTGGAATGCCGAGGTAACTGGATTTAGGAGGAACCACAGCTGCAGAGATCATAGATGGGGACAAGGAGACTGGGTGGGGACTGAGTCAAGAACCTAAGTGGTGGAGGCTGGAACTGCTGCATAGGCAACCTTAATTTCTGGCATTTCTGAACTTTTCAATGATAGACTTGGCAACTAGTACATTCTCTTACTGTAGTTTTTTGCATGTAATCTACTGCATATTTTTAAAAGTTTGTGCTTTGTCTGTTGAAGAATGCAAAGTAATGCACATTAGAAAAAATAACCCCAACTATACATTCAATATGATGGGGACTAATTTAGCCACAACTACTCAAGAGAGAGAGATCTTGGAGTCATTGTGGATAGTTCTTTGAAAATGTCCACTCAGGCTACATCTAGACTGCAGGATTTTTGTGCAAAAAGCCTTTGTCGGAAGAGATCTTCCGCAAAAACTTCTTGCGCAAAAGCATGTCCACACACAAAAGCGCATCAAAAAAGCAATCTGCTTTTGCAAAAGAGAGCATCCAGACTGATTGAATGCTCTCTCACATGAAAGGCCACCCAGAACCACTTCAGGCAGGGCTTTAGGTCACCAGTTGCTTTCGAGGGCTGGTGCCGGAGCCTTGAAGAGACTCGTGCTTAAAGGGATCCCCCTGGACAGCCATTTCTCTGCTTCTGCTGCCTGCTTGCTACCTCTTCAAGGGACAGCAAAGCTCTCACAGTGCCTGCTGTGGTTGCCCTGTTCTTTTTGGGGATGCCACAGCTTTTTCCTGTGTGTGCCATGGAGCCAGAGCTGCCTCTTGGCAGGCAATGGCCCCACATGGCCATGCTGCAGTTCTTGCAGCATTTGTTGCCAGCTGCCTTCCTCTTCATGGAGGATCTGGACCCTAAGCTCCTCCTGGGGACCCTCTCTGTGGCTGCTCCACTGTGGCTGCTGAACCCCACTGTCAAGAGGCATTTTTGGAGGCTGGAAACCAGCTTGGACTGGTGGGATCACCTTCCTCAAGCTCTGTGCCTGGCTCGCCCCCATCCTCCGGAGATGCGACACTCACCTGCAGCCCGCCATCCCCCTGCAGAAGCAGGTCGCAATCACCCTGTAGAAGCTTGTCATCCCACACAGCTACTGGTCAGTGGGCAACCAGTTTGGGGTGGGGAAATCCACCATTGGGGCACTCCTTATGGAGGTAAGGAGCTCTCAGGCTTCAGTCCCTGCACGGGGGGGGGGGGAGAGGGAGAGTGTTAGATAAGGGGGACCCTCGGGAGAGGGGGGGCAGGGGACTGTAGGGGGTGGGGTGGGGGGGGAAAGCCCTGTCCCTGAGGTGCTTGTGCTGTTCTGCCCTCACACAGTCCTGCTGGTGGGGGGGAGGGAGAGTGAGCTCATGGGAGGTGGCTCCTGCGGGATTTGGGGGGGGCAGAGGAGGGGACGGGGGTGAGCATCTCCCATGGGTTCAGTCACCTCCTCTCTCATTCTCTGTTTTGTGTGGGCAGGGGGAGGGGGGAAGTCTGAACTGGGAGAGGGAATCAGGACTGGGAGGGGGGGGTCAGGACTGGGAACAGGGCTGGCTCTAGGCACCAGCAAATCAAGCACGTGCTTAGGGCGACACATTTCCAAGAGCAGTATTTCCAGGTAAGCAGCCGCCCCCCGGTAATGCCTGGCCCCGCCGATTTTAAAGGGCTGCGGGAGTTCAGCTCTGGCTGCGTGTCCCTAGGAGCTGGCTGGAAATGCGGCGCGGCCAGGCTCCACCCTGCCCTGCCAGCTCCAGTCCTGAAACGGCCCCATCCTGCGCCCCTCTGGCTCTGCGCCGCCCCTTCCCTGCACTGCCCCTGCACCCCAGTTCCCACGCCTCTCTGGCTCTGCACCCCTCTGCACCCCGCAGACCCTTTTCCCTGTGCCCCTCTGGGTCTGTGCCCCCCATTACTCGCACTGCCCCTGGACCCCGATCCCTCTGCCCCTCCTGTTCCCCATGTCCCATTCCCCTTGCCTCCCCTGCATCCCGCACCCTGCTCCCCACAATCCCTGTGTCCCTCTGGCTCTGTGCCTCCCATTCCCTGCGCCACCCCTGTACCCCCCACACTGTTCCCTGCACCCCTTTGGCTCTGCGCACCCCAGCAACCCAGTCCCCCTGCTTTCCCCGGTCTCCGCGCCCCTCTGGCTCTGCACGTCTCATTCCCCACAGTGAACCCTCCTCCCCCTGTTCCCCATGTCCCTCTGGCTCTGCACTGTCCCTGCACTCTACTCCCCCTGTGGGTCGGAGTGAGGGGTGCTTGTCCATAGGGAGGGTCTGGACAGTGCAGGGAAAAGGCTGTTGTGACCCAGCAGCGAGTGAAAGTAGAGGGGGAGTTTACTTGAAGCGCCTTTGCCTTTACGGAAAAAAAAATAATTAAAATTATATTTGCTATTTATAGGGCTAAAATGCTGGGACAAAAACAACAACAACAACAACAAAACAAAGTGCAAACATGTAAAAGCCAACAAAAAAGCTGGGGGGAGGGGGAGATTTTTTGCTTGGGGCGGCAAAAAACCTAGAGCCGGCCCTGACTGGGAAGAGGAGTGGGGAGGCTTAAGGTGCCCCCTCGGGTGTGGGGACCTTGTTGGGGCTGTGTTGCTCTGGGGGCCAGGGTTGGCAGAGGGGGCAGGAAGAGGGGCCATAGGCATCACTTGTGGAGGGGGTATAGGCATTGCTAAGGGAGAGAGCAGAGGCATAGCAGGGTGGGCTGGCGGACGGGCAATGGCCCTAGCAGGGGGGCCAGAAGTGTGGAAGGCCGGAGCAGCGGCATCATGCAGGTGTGCCATCATGCAAGACATAATGCCACACATGGTGTCACAATGTGACATCAATTGGTCCCAGGCACGCTCCCACCAGTCAAGATCTGCATTGATCCTGTGCTCCAGGGCCTGCTGGATGTCCTGGAGGATGCTGACATGCTGGCGTCCTCCTGCACCCTGGCTTGTCTGTGGGTCCCCCAGGCTCTGGCGGGTGGCTGTGGTGGTGTGGCTCGGCCCTCAGTCCCAGCTCGTCTGGCTGTGGAGAACACACAAGAGGGAGAGACGGTCAGTCATCCCTGCAGACACTGTCCCTTAGGCCGTGCCCTCCTGTGTGAACAGTGACCAACAGTCTGTGGCCCACAGAAGAGGGATGTTCCAGGTGCAAGGCCATGTGTGGCCTGCACAGCACGCCCTGTCTCACAGGGGCCCCGATGTTCCCAGAGGACCGTGCTGCCCGCCCCCTCATCCCCACCCTCCCCCTCAGCCCACAGACAGGCAGGCAAGGAAAGTGTCCTGCCACAGTGGGATCCCCTCATGAGCAGCAGAGGAGCCTGGCGCAGCCTGGCCCTCCCTGGGGTCTGCACACACAGCTGCAGCTCGCTTTGAGCCAGGTGCGCCCCTCCTTGGTGGGGGCAGGATATATGTGGCCTCCTCCGACCCTGGCAGCAGGACCCTGGGCATGTTTGCACCCGCATAGAATCAAAGAATCATAGAACCATAGAGCTGAAAGAGACCTCAGGAGGTCATCAAGTCCAGCCCCCTGCTCTAGGCAGGACCAATCCCAATTAGATCAACCCAGTCAGGGCTTTGTCAAGCCGAGACTTAAATACCTCTAGGGATGGAGACTCCACTACTTCCCTAGGTAACCCATTCCAGTGTTTCACCACTCTCCTAGTGAAATAGTTTTCCTAATTTCCAACCTGGACCTCTCCCACCACAACTTAAGACCATTGCTCCTTGTTCTGCCATCCGTCACTACTGAGAACGGCCTCTCTCCATCCTCTTTGGAACCTCCCTTCAGGAAGTTGAAGGCTGCTATCAAATCCCCCCTCACTCTTCGCTTCTGCAGACTAAACAGACCCAACTCCCTCAGCCTCTCCTCATAGGTCACATGCTCCAGCCCCCTAATCATTTTAGTTGCCTGCCGCTGAACCCTCTCCAATGCGTCCACATCCTTTTTGTAGTGGGGGGCCCAGAACTGGACACAATACTCCAGATGTGGCCTCACCAGAGCCGAATAAAGGG
Organism: Pelochelys cantorii; assembly: GCA_032595735.1. Lineage (NCBI taxonomy): Eukaryota > Metazoa > Chordata > Testudines > Trionychidae > Pelochelys > Pelochelys cantorii. Next base: position 25,471,893 of record CM064342.1, on the reverse strand, counting down.
GAATAATGACATCTCTGGATGTCATCACATCTTCTTGTGGCCCAATCCTCCAATATTCTGGCAAGAATATTGTGGGAAACCGTATCAAAAGCCTTGCTAAAGTCAAGGTATATCACATCCACTGACTTTCCCATGTCCACAGAGCCAGTTACCTCATCATAGAAGCTAATCAGATTGGTCAGGCATGACTTGCCCTTTGTGAATCCATGCTGACTATTCCTAATTACTTTCCTCTCCTCCAAGTGCCTCAAAATGGATTCCTTAAGGATCCCTTCCATGATTTTTCCAGGAACCGAGGTAAGACTGACCAGCCTAGAGTTCCCTGGATCGTCCTTCTTGCCTTTTTTGAAGATGGGCACTACATTTGCCTTTTTCTAATCATCCAGGATCTCTCCCGATCTCCATGACTTTTCAAAGATAATGGCCAAAGGCTTCTCAATGACATTTGCCAACTCCCTCAGTACCCTTGCATGCATTAAGTCCAGACCCATGGCTTTGTGTACGTTTAGCTTTTCTAAATAGTTCCTAACCTGTTCTTGCATACCCACTAAGGGCTGTCATCCCATCTTGCATCACTTAGCGCATTAGTCCGGGAGCCCACCTTGTCCGTGAATACAGAGGCAAAGAAAGCATTGAGTACTTCAGCTTTCCCCACATCATCTGTCACTAGGTTACCTCCTTTATCCAGTAGGGGCCGCACACCCTCTCTGATCACCTTCTTCTTGTTAACATGCCTGTAGAAACCTTTCTTGTTCTCCTTCACATCCTTAGCCAGTCGCAATTCCATTTGCGCTTTCGCCTTCCTGTTAACCCCCCGGCATTCTCGAGCTATACATTTAAACCCCTCCCTGGTCATTTGTCCAAGTTTCCACTTTTTGTAAGCTTCCTTTTTGTGCTTAAGTTCACCAAGGATTTCCCCTGTAAGCCAATCCGGTCTCCTACCACGTTTGCCTCTCTTGCTACACATCGGGATGGTTTCTTTCTGTGCCTTCAATAAGGCTTCTTTAAAATACTGCCAGCTGTCCTGGACTCCTTTCCCCTTCATGTTAGCATCCCAGGGGATTCTGCCCATCAGGTCTCTGAGGGAGTCAAGATCTGCTTTTCTGAAGTCCAAGGTGTGTATTTTACTACTCTCTTTTCTTCCTTTGGTCAGGATCCTGAAATCTACCATCTCATGATCACTGCTTCCCAGGTTGTCACCCACCTCTACTTCCCCTATTAGTTCCTCCCTGTTTGTGAGCAGAAGGTCAAGCTACGCATGGCTCCTGGTCGGATCCTTCATCACTTGTACCAAGAAGTTATCCCCAACATTCTTCAAAAACTTCCTGGATTGTCGGTGGACTGCCATATTGGTTTCCCAACAGATGTCAGGGTGATTAAAGTCCCCTACGAGAACCAGGGCCTGCGATCTGGAAGCTTCTCTCAGTTGTCCGAAGAAAGCCTCATCTACCTGATTCGGTGGCCTATAGTAGACACCAACCACAACATCACTGCTGTTGTTTGCACCTCTAAACTTAACCCATAGACTCTCAACAGGTTTTTCTCCCTCTGTATACTGGAGTTCAGAGCAATCATAGTGCTCTCTTACGTATAGTGCAACTCCTCCTCCTTTTCTCCCCTGCCTGTTTTTCCTGAACAGTCTATACCCTTCCATGACAGCGCTCCAGTCATGCAAGTCATCCCACCAAGTCTCTGTTATCCCAATTAAATCATATTTCTTGGACTGGAACAGGGCCTCCAGTTCTTCCTGTTTGTTGGCCAGGCTTCTCGCATTAGTGTACAAACACCTCAGATAACCAGCTGATCACCCCATCTCCTCCATTCGAATCAGGGGTCCTCCTTTCTTGCTTGTTCCTCTTTGCATTCCTTCCCGGTATCCGACTTTCCCACTCCCCTCAGGGTGTTAGTCACCTCCCCCAACGAACCTAGTTTAAAGCCCTCCTCACTAGGTTTGCAAGCCTGCCCGCAAAGAAGGCTTCCTCTTTTGGTTAGGTGGATCCCATCTCTTCCTAATAATCCTTGTGCCCGGAACAGAGTCCCACAGTCGAAGAAACCAAAGCCCTCTCTGCGACACCACCTGCGCAACACACCAACCCTCACTCACAACAACAAGCTCATCTCACATCAAGAAAGCCCCAAACACAACACTCACTTCCCTCAAGAGTCCTCTATCTCCTTCTCTTCTACCTGGAGAAATCCCTCTCTAAAGCCTCACTCACAACAAGAGAAAAAAACAAACAAACAAACACACCAAGCATGCTGCACCCTTCCGCTGCACTTGGTTGCATGTGCACAGACTGCAGTACGATATGCAGCCCAAGCAGCCCGAGCGATACCCCACTCTCTGTGCACCCACCTCCCTCATCCTGTGTGTATGTGTGACAACTCACCTGAAGATCCCTCCCAGGCATTGGAGGAGGCCTGGGAGATGTCCTGGCTGGCGGTGACCGGCTCGAGAGGACAGGGTCATGGTCCCTGTCTCCTGCTTCTCCTCCTCCATCTGGCGCTGGCCCTGGCCCTCCTGATCATCCTCTGGGATGACCTGTGGCTGAACTATGACGGGGCTCTCGGAGTCCACCAGGATGTATGGGGAAGATGTTTTCCCACCATCCAGGATGTGGTGGAGCTTGGTGTAGTAGGGGCAGGTGTGAGGTCCTGTGCCAGAGTGCGCGCTGCACTCAGTGGCCCTTACATACCCCAGACAAAGCTCTTTCATATTGCTCCAGACCTGCTCCATGGTCCAGGCAGTGCGTCCTCGCTCTGCCAGGGATGCAGCCATCCAAGAGTAGATCTCGGCGTTCTGCCTTTGGTCCAGGGCTCCTGCAGGGAATCCTCCTTGCCCCACAATTCAGGGAGGGTCTCAATCTCTGGTCCTGTCCAGGTCGGGGTGAGCCTTTTGGTCCCCCTGGGAGGGGGGGGGGTCCTGGGATCCCTGGTGCTGCTCCCTGGAAGGGCCATGGAGGTTTTGGGGGGCTTGTCGCTCTGCCATGGGTGGCAATGGCAGTGGAACAGAGCGCCATGCGGTGAGGGTACTGCTCTCTGCACAGCTTCCTGCCACAAAGCTTGTCCAGTCCAGGATGCCTGCAGCTTTAAGAGGGGCCAGCAGATAGGAACTATAGAGTTCTGTTTACCTTGGATGGAGTGGCCACCAGGGCACCTGTTTTTTTTTTCCTGGAGGCCATTTCTTGCACAAAAACCCCTGTTCCCCATCCACACACACCTTTTTGCGAAAGAACTCTTTCGCAAATAGGAGTTCTTCCTCATAGATAGAGTAATACCAATTGTGCAAAAACCCCTCTGATCATTCAATTTACTTGTGCAAAAACTCTGTAATGTAGACATAAGAACATAAGAATGGCCGTACTGGGTCAGACCAAAGGTCCATCTAGCCCAGTATCCTGTCTGCCGACAGTGGCCAGCACCAGGTGCCCCAGAGAGGGTGGACTGAAGACAATGATCAAGCGATTTGGCTCCTGCCATCCCTCTCCAGCCTCTGACAAACAGAGGCCAAGGACACCATTTATCCCCTGGCTAATAGCCTTTTATGGACCTAACCTCCATGAAATTATCTAGCTTCTCTTTAAACTCTATTATAGTCCTAGCCTTCATAGCCTCCTCTGGCAAGGAGTTCCACAGGCTGACTACACGCTGTGTGAAGAAGAACTTTCTTTTATTAGTTTTAATTTAATGCTACCCATTAATTTCATTTGGTGTCCTCTAATTCTTCTATTATGGGAACTAATAAATAACACTTCTTTATTCGCCCTTTCTACACCACTCATGATTTTATATACCTCTATCATATCCCCCCTCAGTCTCCTCTTTTCTAAACTGAAAAGTCCCAGTCGCTTTAACCTCTCCTCATATGGGACCCATTCCAAACCCCTAATCATTTTAGTTGCCCTTTTCTGAACCCTTTCCAAGGCCAAAATATCTTTTTTGAGGTGAGGAGACCACATCTGTACACAGTATTCAAGATGTGGGCGTACCATAGTTTTATACAGGGGCAGTAAGATATTCTGGGTCTTATTTTCTATCCCTTTCTTAATAATTCCTAGCATCCTATTTGCCTTTTTGACCGCCGCTGCACACTGCGTGGAAGTTTTCAGAGAACTGTCCACGATAACTCCAAGATCTCTTTCCTGATTTGTCGTAGCCAAATTAGCCCCCATCATACTGTACATATAGTTGGGGTTATTTTTCCCGATGTGCATTACTTTACACTTATCCACATTAAATTTCATTTGCCATTTTGTTGCCCAATCACTCAGTTTGGTGAGATCTTCTTGGAGTCCCTCACAGTCTGCTTCTGTCTTGACTATCCTAAACAGTTTGGTATCATCTGCAAACTTTACCACCTCACTGCTTACCCCTTTCTCCAGATCATTTATGAATAAGTTGAACAGGATTGGTCCTAGGACTGACCCTTGGGGGACACTAGTTACCCCTCTCCATTCTGAAAATTTACCATTTATTCCTACCCTTTGTTTCCTGTCTTTTAACCAGTTCTCAGTCCAAGAAAGGACCTTCCCTCTTATCCCATGGCAATGTAATTTACACAAGAGCCTTTGGTGAGGGACCTTGTCAAAGGCTTTCTGAAAATCTAAGTATACTATATCTACTGGATCCCCCTTGTCCGCATGTTTGTTAACCCCTTCAGAGAACTCTAATAGATTAGTAAGACAGGATTTCCCTTTACAGAAACCATGTTGACTTTTGTCCAACAAATTATGTTCTTCTACATGCTTCACAATTTTATTCTTTACTATTGTTTCGACTAATTTGCCCGGTACTGAAGTTAGACTTACCGGTCTGTAATTGCCCGGATTGCCTTTAGAGCCCTTTTTAAATATTGGTGTCACGTTGGCTACCTTCCAGTCATTAGGTACAAAAGGGATTTAAGGGATAGGTTACAAACCACAGATAATAGTTCAGCAATTTCCCATTTGAGTTCTTTTACAACCCTTAGATGAATGCCATCCGGTCCCGGAGATTTGTTAACATTAAGTTTTTCTATTTGTTCCAAAACCTCCTCTAATGACACTTCAATCCGGGACAGTTCCTCAGATTCATCACCCACAAAGGACAGTGCAGATTTGGGAATCTCCCCAACGTCCTCAGCCGTGAAGACTGAAGCAAAGAAATCATTTAGTTTCTCCGCAATGGCTTTATCGTCCTTGATTGCGCCTTTTATAGTTCGATCATCTAGGGGACCCACAGGTTTTTTAGCACGCTTCCTGCTTCTAATGTACTTAAAAAACATTTTGTTATTTCTTTTTGAGTTTTTGGCTAGCTGTTCCTCAGAATCTTTTTTTTGCTTTTCTTATTACATTTTTACACTTGATTTGACAGTGTTTATGTTCCTTTCTATTTATCTCACTAGGATTGGACTTCCACTTCTTAAAAGATGCCTTTTTGTCCCTCACTGCTTCTTTTACGTGGTGGTTAAGCCACGGTGACTCTTTTTTAGGTCTCTTGCTATGTTTTTTAATTTGGGGTATACATTTAAGTTGGGCCTCTATTATGGTGTCTTTAAAAAGTTTCCATGCAGCTTGCAGGAAACTCCATAGACATAGCCTCTGTACGCAGCGACAGTCAAAAAAGCAAACTGAATGTTAGGAATCATTAAAAAGGGATAGAGAATAAGACAGAGAATATCTTATTGCCTCTATATAAAACCATGATACACTCACATCTTGAATACTGTGTACACCTCATCTGAAAAAAGTAAAAAAATACATGTGGTCACCTCATCTGAAAAAAGATATATTGACATTAGAAAAGGTTCATAGAAGGGCAACAAAAATGACTAGGGGTTTAGAATAGGTCCCATATGAAGAGAGATTAAAAAGACTTGGACTTTTCACTTTAGAAAAGAGGAGACTAAGGGGGGATATGATAGAGGTCTGTAAAACCATGACCTGTGTGGAAAAAGTGAATAACGAAAAGTAATTTATTTGTTCCGATAATATAAGAACTAGGGGTCACCAAATGAAATTAATAGGTAGCAGGTTTAAAACAAACAAAAGGACATTTTTCTTCAAGCAGCACATAGTCCACCTGTGGAACTCCTTGCCATAGGATGCTGTGAAAACTAACAGTTTAACAGGGTTCAAAAAAGAGCTAGATAGATTCATAGAGGTTAGGTACATCAATGGCTATTAGACAGATGGGTAGGAATAGTGTCCCTAGCCTCTGTTGTCTGAAAATGGATGACAGGAGAGGGATCATGTAATGATTACCTGTTGTGTGCACTCCTTCTGGGGCATCTGGTATTAGCCACTGTTAGCAAACAGGATACTGGGTTAAATGGACCTTTGGTTTGATCCAGTATCGCCGTTCTTATGTTTGTTCAAGAACTGCTCTTGAACAATAATAGCTAGGACCACCAAATTTGGTACACAGCTTCCACTTACCATTTACTCAAAGAAAGGTCAGAGTTTAGTTGTACCAGGACAAAGGAGTGTGACTGGAATGGGATTGTTTCTCATCAAACCAAACAGAAAAGAGACAGAATCACCAGGCAGGTGAAAGGGGCTGTCTGGGGGCATGCACTGCACACTCGGGACTGTCACAGCCCTGAGCCTCCCACCCTCTAGATGCCTTTTAGGGAGGTGGGGGGGGGGGAGGCTGAAACTCCTCCCTCTCCTAATTCGTACAGAAACATTGCTGGCTGTTCCCCTTCATCAGGGAGTGAGGGGAAAGTGCACAGTTTTGTGCATTCCTTACTTTGGCTAGGGAACACAGGGGGCAGACGAACCTGGACCTGCCCCAGCCAGGGACATGTACCCTTCCCTGGCTTTGCCTCTTGTAGGTGCAGGAGGTATGGAGAGGCCTCTGCTGAGGTGAGAGAGGGCTGAGTTAATCCTCTTTCCCTGGTACAATCTACATACTGAACCCCTCATCCCCATCCCCATCCCCATCCTGGAGCAATGGTTCAAATGAAACGTGTACATTTTCATTTTATTTTCCAAAATATAAAAATTGAGTTAAGGACCTGAGCAAATCTTCTAATAGGTATATAATTTCCAGAATGTTTTTTGTAGCTGAGAGATAGTTTATAAAATATATTGTATACAATATTATAAAATATATTGTATACAATAAAATATATTGTAACTATACCTAGCAACTAATGAGAATATGATGCAATTACTACTGCCTTTCTTCATGTTTCTGTGTTATTTAGTTATATAAATTCTGCTCTTAGTTACACAAGTGTAAATCCAAAGAAATCCCAAGGAAGTCACTAGCATAGCAATGGGAGCTTTCTTGCTCAGAACAGCCTGAGGAAGGCATATAATAGTATTTTCCTGAGAAAAAGACAATCACTGGAGTTGGAGCTGTGCAAATCACTGATTTTTTTTCACTTCTCTGGATGTTCTGAAATGTGAAATAAATATTTTTTGGGACTCGTACGTACATTTCATTCCACCCCAAATAAAATATTTCATATCGATATCAAACATTTTTGTAATATAACTTTTAAATGAAATTGAAGAAAATTCAAAGCAAAATCTTTTCAAATTAACAAAATAGATTTTCATTTAAAAGATGTGGAAATGTAATGGGTTTTTTTCTCTCAATGTTTGATACAGTTTGGCAAAAATGAGTAGCTTTATGAAACCAATCCAAGTTTTCCACCAAAAAGTTGTCCCTAAAATTTCATCCAGCTCTAACTGGAGATAGAACTTTCTAGTCAGATGAAAGATGCACAAGAACAAAAACAGGCGACCCCAAATTGCTCAAGATGTTCCTGTTTGGGAGGTATGTTATTCTGCACAAAGTACAGCATGTTTTTTCTGGGAGAGAGGACAGGATTTAAAGTCAATCTCATAGAGGACCGAGACTTAAGTATCAACTCATGTCTTCAGGTAGTGCTGTTGGGCTAAATGTATCACTGCTATTACTTGGTAGACTTCAATGGGATTATGACGGGGTTGAGTATGGCACAGTTGCTTCAATGGGTCTTCACACAGCAGAACAATGAGCAGCATTTAGCTCTCTTGTAGATAAATATAATTCCCAGGGATATAATCTAGGTACGAGAAAATGACATATCTCTGGTGAAAAGACAAACTGGGGAGGAGGGAAGCATAGCTAATTCTAAACATATTACGCACCTGGTTAAGTCCATAATTTCAGTGGACATTGGAACAAAGGCTTATTTCAGTCTATAGTATCTGGCTTAAGCATAGTATATGAACTAACTTTTTAAAAGAACACAGATAAAAACTCAGTAGAAATGCCACAAATCCAGTAATTTTAGAATTCAAAACTATTGTGTGTAGTCCAAATTTATTCATTGAGAAAAATAACTGCACATTAAAAGGTTAAGATTCTGAACACATATCCAGAAAAAGCAAAAATCTTCATAAAGGCTATGATTTTGCAAACCCTAACACACCTGCTTACCTTAAACATATGAATAGGCCCACTGATTTAAAGTTAGGCAAGTGCATGTGTTTTCAAGGTCATTGCCCTAAACACTAAGGTTTAGGTGCATTAGAGCTACCTATATGGAGAAAGATTAAACTCAGTTATGCTCACTCCATGTATGCAATTCACACTGAGTCCACCTGGGAATCTAGAGACAGAATGGCTATTGCTGTACCTACATTTTGAGGAATCAAATAAAAAAAATTGTGTTTTGATACTCTCTTGTCCCTCCATTTCCTCCTGTGCCTGACTAAATATAGAAAAACAGGCTTTGCTCATATGCAAATTCAACAGTTGTGAAAAGCCCTCAAGGTCAGAGCATAAGATAAATAGTAAATGAGAACAGTGCTGACAACAACTGATAAGCTGAGTTTTGCGGGTGTGGAGTATCCCATCAATCACATTTTGAGGTGATGTCATGCAAGAGCTATCCCATGTACTGTAATTCAGAAGTAATATCACACAATGGGAATAAAATGAGCTATGGCATGGGAGAATTCACTATTCTGCCTGACCCATATTAGAGTGTATGTGTGGTACAGTGACAGATAATCTAATGTAAAAAGCTGTATTGAGAAAAAAGGTTTGATAAAGAAGAGGGTTTCCACTGTAAATAACTGTCCCAGCATGGAGAGAGTTTATTAGAAATACAGGCATGCCAGTACAGTGTGACCATTTGGTAAGCGCGGTCTGAAATAGGGATGTCAATGAGTAGACAACTAGACAATAAGCCTAGCATTATTAGTTAATCTTGTTGATTACACACATTCTCTCTCCCCCCCTCCTCGCACTGCTGCTGCGTCTGTATCAGAGGCAGCAAGGGGGAGGAGCAGGAGCCAGTGCTGAAGGGAGCCAACTTAAAAGCTGGTACCCCCAGCACCAGCTCTACAGTGCTGCCTCCCCCGCACCCCCACCCCATGCTCATAGAGGCAGCAGTGAGGGAGGGGGAGAGGAGGCTGCCTTGCAGCAGCCTCTCTCCACTAGGGATGTAATAGTTTAGTCAATTAACTGATAAGCAAAAGACTAGAGGTTAATGCTCCCCTCCTCCACCAGTACATTTTTTAGCAGGCTGGCCAGCAGCCTGGCTCAGTCGTGGCTTGCGCCAGGTCCGGGACCTATCCCTACTGCAGTTTTGCATTTTAAGTGTATTAAGAGCTGGGCGGGTGGGCAGCCCAGCTCAGTTCTGGCTTGCACTGGGTCCAGGAACTCAGACTGCCCCCCACCCTCCAAGACAGGGGCTGCTGCCACACCACGCTGCTGCCTTTTTATCAGAGGCAACAACACAGGGCGACAGGCAGCTGGTCCGTGAGAGGAGCTGGTTTTTAAACTGGCTCGTTTCATAGACCAGCTCTCACCTGGCATCCCAAGACAGAGGCAGTAGCGCAGAGTGGCAGAAGGCACCTCGGGAATGAGGTTGGAGCTCACCGGCTGCCGGCCCCGCTCCAGGGACTATAGAATAGTCGACTAACTGATAAGAATTCATGAGGTTACTCAACTATTCAATTAACCAATATTTAACATCCCTACTCTCCACGGTAGGCCTGGGGCCACTGCAGGCGGGAGCTGCTTCACGGTAGCTGCCTTTGTCCACAGAAGGTCCAAGCTCATCATGGACAGACGCTGCTCTTCATCCCATGGACCAGCCTTTGTCTGTGGGGAGCTAGGACTCCCATGAACAGGGGCTGCTGCCACCCCACACTGCTACCTCTGTATCAGAGACAGCAGTGCAGAGCAGTAAGCAACTGGTCCATGAGGGGAGCTGGTTTTAAAATTGGCTCTCCTTTTGAACTGGCTCCCTCTGCCACCCTGCACTGGGATCACAGAGGGTTCCCCAGGAGTGGGGCCAGGAGTGCCCTAGCTGCTGACCCCACACCTGAGGACTATACAATAGTTGCGTAACTCCAGAGATTTCATGTGGTTACACAACTATTCAAAAACCCTCTATCTAACATCCCTAGTCTGAAAACAAAACATTTATGCATTGCCAGAATGCAAAAAACTTGATGATATCAGCTTACATCTGCCGGGAAGTAAACACACCTAATGCATTGCCAGAATGCAAAAAAACTATACATAAGAGACAGTGCTGCCAGTGGCTAGGGGCCCAAATTGAGATTCAGGTCACTTGGGTTCTAGTTCCTAGCTGTCACACTGATCTACTGGGTGACCTTGAACCAGTCACCCCAACTCTGTGCCTTTGTTTCTCAGTCTGCAATGGGAATAATGCTACTGACCTTCCTTAGGAAGTGCTTTGAGTTCTAAAAATGAAAAGCTCGATATAAAAGAGTGAGCTATTACTACAATAAGATTTAAGCATTCACCTTAAGCAGTCATGTTATGCTTAAAAGAAGCACCTGGGATCTTTTTCAGGAGGATAAGGCAACACACTGCATTTATTGATAATATAACAAAGTAGCATATTCATTTACACACACACACACACACACACACTGCTGATGGAATAGCTATCAGTCTGTTGCTCGGCCCAACCTATTGGCCAGATAAGTTGGGTGCGAGGAAGGAGCTGGGTTCTTGTCAGTCTGAAATGATGCTCCATAGTCTTAGCAGGACAGGAACCCGAAGAACCATACAAGACACCTCGTTCGCTATAGGAGTTTCCTTCCATGCAAGTCTATGCATTTTTGCCTTGTCAGGCCTTAATCAGTCATTCAGCATCAAAATCAATTTTTCTGCAACATATGTTTATCTGGAGGTTGTTCTTGCAGCCGCCAATATCAGTATGCTGACCACTCCTCCTGGGTGTTGTCTTCTGGGAAAACTTGTTATTGGTTCCCTATCAAGGGGTGCTTGCCACTAACTTCAGGGTTCATCAATCTGCTCCGGTAGTCTGCATCTTCAGTGTGTTTTCCCTTAGTTGATAATTATTTGGTGCTTCTGAGTCTCTGGTCCCTCCTTTGAACATTTGAGCATGCAGTTGCCTTCATACTTATCTCTCCTAAAACATTCTCTCTCTCATTCACACAAACAATACCATCAGATCTAGAGAAGTAATTATTCCCCTTTATTCGGCTCTGGTGAGGCCACATCTGGAGTACTGTGTCCAGTTCAGGGCTCCCCACTATAGAAAGGATGTGGATGCATTGGAGAGGGTCCAGCGGAGGGTAATCAAAATGGTTAGGGGGCTGGAGCATATGACCTACGAGGAGAGACTGAGGGATTTGGGTTTGTTTAGTCTGCAGAAGAGAAGAGTGCGGGGGGATTTGATAGCAGCCTTCAACTTCCTGAAAGGAGGTTCCAAAGAGGATGGAGAAAGGCTGTTCACAGTAGTGACAGATGGCAGAACAAGGAGCAATGGTCTCAAGTTACAGTGGGAGATGTCTAGGTTGGATATTAGGAAAAACTATTTCACTAGGGGTGTGTCTAGACTACAGGGATTTTTCGAAAAAAGTGGCCTTTTTTCGAAAAATCTTTACCTGAGTCTAGGCTGCCACTGAGTTCTGTTGACAGTAAATCGAAAGAACGTGGTGGTGGTGTTGACAGCAGAAAACCTCATTTTACGTCGAATAACGCCTTTTTTCAAAAGTGCTCTTTCGAAAAAAGGCGCTATGCAAACTGTGCTTTTTCGAAAGAGAGCATCCAGACTGCCTGGGTGCTCTTTCAAAAAAGTGGCTTGCTTTTTTGAAAGTACTGGTTGTAGTCTAGATGCTCTTTTTCGAAAGAGGCTTTTTCGAAAGTATCTTTCGAATAAGCCTCTTTCGAAAGAGGCTTGCAGTTTAGATGTAGCCTAGGAGTGTAGTGAAGTACTGGAATGGGTTACCTAGGGAGGTGGTGGAATCATAGAATCATAGAGTTATAGAGCTGGAAGAGACCTCAGGAGGTCATCAAGTCCAGCCCCCTGCCCAAGGCAGGACCAATCCCAATTAACTCAACCGAGCCCGGGCTTTGTCAAGCCGAGACAAATCTCCATCCCTAGAGGTTTTTAAGTCTCAGCTGGCTGGGTTGATTTAGTTACGATTGGTCCTGCCTTGGGCAGGGGGCTGGATTTGATGACCTCCTGAGGTCTCTTCCAACTCTATGATTCTATGATACGTTTATAGAATTGCAGCATGGAACAAAGACACTTTAACAAAGTTACAAAGTCTTTTAACATTAAACTTCTTTCTGTCTATTACAAGGCCTTGCCTAATATTAACATCACTATGTATTACAATATTCCATCTCTTTGATTTAACATCCGAACATGCTAACATCAAACAGAGCTGGAGCTAAGTTAACAAAGCTGCCTGGCCTGTCTAAGGCCTACATCTTGTGTTTAAGTTGAATCCAAACCTTTTGCTATAACATATCTTCATTATAACTAACTAACTTATTACTTACAAAATTCCAGGGCTACAGCCATGATAGGAGGGAAGTCACTTCCATGGAGTTAGGTGGTATTCATGCTGAGCCAGCCAACTGGTGCAGAGAAAAGAGGCCACTCTGTGGTCCTAAAAATGACTGAAGGGCCTACACACCAAGGAACATTTTGTGAGGGATGCTGCCTCAAAAGGCACAATACCTTATGGAACTCACCCTGGGTCAATGCATCTCCATTCTGTCCCCTGCTCAGGGCTCCAGATATACTACAGCAAGCATGTCAAACTCGAAGCCTACTGAGGGCCGCACAAACAAAAACTGATAGCTTTCAGGACTGCCAAAGAAAATGTACTCCTATTGGAAAGTTGTAATTATTTATTATTATAGATTATGTTTTAGGTATATTTTTAAATATTTTTTTCAGGGCTTGTTGGACTATAATACAATAATTTGATGTGTAAAATTGTTATTTGCTCATATATATTTTAATTTAAATATAAATTTAAGGTACTTTTTAATTTTTTCTATGATATATAACTTGTTGAAATAAAAACAAGTATAGACAGTGGTTAATCAACTAGAACAGGCTTCTGTGAAAATTTGAGATACTTTGTAAGTTTGAGATTTTGCATAAACATAATTATTTGTGTGATTGCAAAAAAGGACATATTTATTGATATAAAATTAATACAATACATTTTGTGGTTTTATTTGGAAATAAATAAATAAAAAACAAAATATTAGCAAAATATCCTCCTCTACTCCCCCAGAGCCAGGCACCCCCTGCTCTAGCCCAATGCCTCACACTTCCCCCAGAGCCAGCCATCCGATCCGCAGGTCGGCAGAGGAGCAGAGCGCCGCCAGGAAGGGGGAAATGTGGTGATTCTTGCCAGCTGGGCTGCCTGCGTGCAGCTCCGGCACGAGGAGGCAGGGCGTGAGCCAGAGGGCGGGATGCCAGGACACCGGCATGACATGGCCCCGCCGATTTTAAAGGGCCGCGGCAGCTCGGCTCTGGCCGCATGTCCCCGGGAGCTGGCTGCGGTGTGTGGCATGGCCAGGCCCCGCCCCGCCCCGCCCTGCTGGCTCCAGTCCTGCCACGGCCCCAGCCCCCTCGCCGGCGAGAGACCCCTTTGTCTCTGCACCGCCCATTCCCCACACCGCCCCTGCTCCCCTGCACCCCGGACCCCCTGCTCTCCCTCTTCCCTGCGACTCTCTGGCTCTGCGCTGCCCTTGTACCCCACACCCTGCTCCCCCTGATCCCTGCCCCCCCAGCTCTGTGCTGCCCGTTCCCTGCACTGCCCCAGACCCCATCCCTCTGCCCCTCCGGTTCCCCACATCCCATTCCACGTGCCTCCACCACACCCCGCACCCTGCTCCCCCCGATCCCTGCATCCCTCTGGGTCTGTGCCTCCCGATCCCCACGCCACCCCTGTACCTCTCCCCACTGTTCTTTGCACCCCTCTGGCTCTGTGCTGTCCCTGCACCCTGCTCCCCCTGTGGGTCAGGAGTGAGGGGTGCTTGTCAATAGGGAGGGGCTGGACAGGGCAGGGAAAAGGCTGCTGTGACCCAGCAGCAAGTGAAAGGGGGAGTTCACTTGAAGCGCCTTTGCCTTTATGGAAAAAAACAAATGAAAATGCTATTTGCTATTTATAGGGCTAAAATGCCAGGTCAAAACCAAAAACAAACAAAAAAACCATTGCAAAATGCAAATGTGTAAAAGACAACAAAAAAAGGGGGGGGGGGAGCCAAAAATGTTTTCCTTGGGGCAGCAAAAAACCTAGAGCTGGCCCTGGGGGAGGGGAAGGGGCTGGGCTGGGCTGTGTGGAGGAGAGGGGAGGGGAAAAATATGGGGAAGGGGCTTGTGCTGAGGGGAGGGGAGAGGAGAGGAGGAGGTCAGGAGACGAAGAAGACGAAAGGGGAAGGCACCAAGGGTATGTCTACACTACCACCCTAGTTCGAACTAGGGTGGTTAATGTAGGCATTCGAAGTTGCAAATGAAGCCCGGGATTTAAATATCCCGGGCTTCATTTGCATCTTGCCGGGCGGGCGCCATTTTTAAATCCCCTTAGGTCGAACTCCGTGCCCGCGGCTACACGCGGCATGGAGTAGGTAGTTCGAATTAGGATCTCCTCGTAAAGGTAGTTCAAATTAGAGATCCTAATTCAAACTACCTACTCCGTGCCGCGTGTAGCCGCGGGCACGGAGTTCGACCTAAGGGGATTTAAAAATGGCGCCCGCCCGGCAAGATGCAAATGAAGCCCAGGATATTTAAATCCCGGGCTTCATTTGCAACTTCGAATGCCTACCTTAACCACCCTAGTTCGAACTAGGGTGGTAGTGTAGACATACCCCAAGGGATAGGGGTGCAGGAGAGACAAATCCCACGGGGCCAAGTGCAGACAATGAGGAAAAGGGCAGGAGGGGAGGTGTCAGTGGGAGGGGGGAACAGGGTGATGCTGGGAGAGGAGAGGGTAAGGGCACTGGGGGCTAGAGGAGGGAGGGGGAGGTGCTGGGAGAAGGCTTGAAAGAAGGGGTGGGCATGAGGAAGGCAGGGATGGAGCAAGGCATGTGTGAGGGTACAGGGGCATGAGGGGAATGGGGGCAGAGAGTGGTGAGGGGGTGGGTATCAGGGAAAAAGAGGGCAAAGGGGGCAGGGGCAGTGAGCGAAAGGGGAGGCACCAGGAGGGTGCAGGTGCCAGGGGATTCTGGGGGTGAAGCAGAAGGGCAGACACGTGCAAGGGAGGGACCAGCACCAGAGAAGAGAGGCAGGACAGGTGTGTAGATGGAGGTGTTAGGAGAGGGGATGAGGAAGGGTAGCTCACATGATGAGAGTGGGGCTACTGGAGGAGTGTGCACAGGGGGGAGAGAAGGGCTGGTGGAGGGGGGCAGATCGCAGGAGGGCTGAGGGCAGTGAGAAGGGCAGGAGTCAGGACAGCAGAGGAGGGTGAGGGGTTGGGGGGCAGTAGGCACCAGGGGAGCTGATGGAGCAAAGGGAGGAGACATGGCAGCAGAGGGAAAAGGTAGAGGTTTATAAGATATTTATTAATAACATGGGTGATATTTATTAATAACTTATTAGTAATTACTGTTCTTATTCTTATTAGGAATTTATGCCATTAAAAAAACACTTGGGGGGGGAGGGGGTGGCGAGTCCCTTTTTTGTCTGGCGAGTAGGGTTTTCCATATTTTGTCGAGTCCTGATCATGAAAACATTGTCCGGTGCTTCACTTAAAAGATTGGGGGGAGGGGTAAACAATGACTAATCCAATGCTGCCTGCAAAGAGTTATAAAGGGATCTCACAAAACTGGGTGACTGGGTAACATAAAAGCATATGGAATTGAGTGTTTATAAGTGCACAGTATTGCACATGGGAAAATATAATCCTAACTATAGATACAAAAATGATGGAATCTAAAATAGCTGTTACCACTCAAGAAAGAGATCTTGGAATCTTTGTGGATAGTTTCCTGAAAACATCTGCTCAATGTACAGTGGCAGTCTAAAAACTAAAAAGCTAACAGAATACTGGGAATCATTAGAAAAGGAACAGATAAGACAAAATACATATTGCCTCTCTATAAAATCATTGTATGCCCATATCTCAAATACTGTATGCAGATCTGGTCACCCCATCTAAAAAAACCCCGATATATTGGATCTGGAAAAGGTACAGAAAGGGCAACAGATAGGATTAGGAGTAAGGAACAGCTTCTGCATGAGGAGAGATTAATAACACTGGGACTTTTCAGCTTGGAAAAGAAATTAAAGGGTGGGGGGATATGTTTGATGTCTAGAAAATCATGGTGTGGAAAAACAGAATAAGGAAATGTTACTCACTCCTTTACTAATATAACACAAAAAGATGACCCAATTACAGTTATAGGCAGCAGATTTAAAACAAACAAAATACATTTTTTCACTGTCAACTTGTGGAACTCTTTGCCAGGAGATGGTGGAAAGGCCCAAACTGTAACAAGGTTCCAATAAGAACAAAATAAGTTCAAGGAGAATAAGTCCATCAATGGCTACTAGCCAGAATGGCAGGGATGATGTCCCTAGCTTCTGTTTTCCAGAAGCTGGGAATGAGTGGTGGGATGGATCATAATGACTGCCTCCTCTGTTTTCCTTTCTGAAGCACCTCGCACTGGCCACTGTTGAAGACAGGATACAGGGCTAGAAGGCACCTTTGATCTGACCCAGTACAGTCATTCTATACTACAGGACAAAGTCAAATTAAGATACATAACTTCAGCTACGTTAATTGTGTAGTTGAAGCTGAAGTAGCTTAATTCAGCTTTTGCCTACACAGCAGGAAGTAGAAGGAAGAACACTTTTCCTTTCACTTCTTTTACTCCTTGTGAAAGCAGGGTTACCAGCATTGACCGGAGCACCCCTCTCATTTCAAATTAGCAGTCTTAACTAGATGGCTAATTTAACTAGAAGATCAACAGCGGCATCTTTGGTCTTCCTCTGCAGTATAGAAGTTTCCATATAGAGCTGAAATATATCTGCCATCTTGTTGTAACCCACTAGACCCCACTCTCTTTCCAGAGCTGAGAGAGAGTCCAGGAGTCCTGATAAGGCCTCTGTCTTCCCAGTTAGTAAACAAGTAAGAATATACATTCAAATTTTAAGGTTAACTAGTGTCCCTTAAGTGACTTGCCACAAGATGTGAGAATATGTTAGTGTTACAGCTGAGTGGGTCTGAGATGTAAGTAATTTTCTTTCTTTTATATAGGAATTAGATACAGTGCTCCTGCCAGCTAACTGCTAAGTTGTCTGTGAAAAAAAGCAGTTATCTAGTGCCTTGGTAGCCCCTGGATAGATATGATGTGTGTGTGGGGAGGGCAGATGGGGTGGGTTCCCCCTCTCCCCATTTGGTGCTTGGTTTGTACTGAGCATGCTCAGTAACACGGCTGAAGCCACTGTCCTCAGTCTGCCTCCCATGCTGTCACTCTCTCCCTCCCAACACAGCATGTATAGATCACCCTCCCACCAAAATCTGAAATGGCACCCCTCCTGTGGCATCAAGGGGACCATGACAGTGCTTCCTGGCCAGCGGCTCCTCCTAAGGGGGCCAGGATTGTGCTTCCCAGAGGATGGCTCCTCCCTGGATGCGAGGATCCAGGTCCATGCACTTGTTGGGTGAGGGTTGAGACTCTGTGGGCCAGCCACAGCCAACAGCTGACCCTTTTAGCCAGGGGGAAGTGGGGAGCAGCTCCCGGCCTGTAGCTGCCTACCCAGCCTGCAGCAGCTCCCATAGGAGGATTGCTTGAGCAATGGCTACCCTGTGCAGCCTGTTCGGGGGGGGGCACCATTCTGTGGGCTGATCCCACCCTCCAATGGCCCCTCCATGGCCTGAAGGCTGTCGGGGGTGGGTGAGGCTCTGGGGACTGTCCCTGGCCTCCATGGCCTGCAGGCTGTCAGGGGAATCGAGGCTCTGTGGGCTGGGGGACTGTCCCCTCCTCCAGTGGGTGCCTCCCACACGTCCTGTAGGCTCTCCTGGGAAGGTGGGTTTGGCAGGCTCTAGATTTGGGGTAGGAAGGCTCCTTACCTGGTCTGGAGGCAGTCAAGTTGGTGGAGCCCCAGCCCTGCTGGCCACTCTCTTTGTGCTGTAGCTGCCCCCAGTGGCCACTCTCAGCATTGCATCCCTCTTCTCTGCGCTCCTCCTTTTTGCATCGCTCCACTCTCTGCCTCCCTCCCTTTACATGTTATCAAAAACAGGTCCATTCCCAGCACTTCCCATTTTCCAGGCACAACCAAACCCTGATATA
Source organism: Pelochelys cantorii (assembly GCA_032595735.1). Classification (NCBI taxonomy): domain Eukaryota; kingdom Metazoa; phylum Chordata; order Testudines; family Trionychidae; genus Pelochelys; species Pelochelys cantorii. The sequence continues at coordinate 25,453,362 of CM064342.1, read as the reverse complement.
GGTTTAAATTAGGAGAAGAGGAAACTTCCTACCAAATGTAGTGGTGCTAGCTCTTATGGTTTAGGAGGAGTTCTTGAACGAATGAATAAACAGATGGACAGACTGACGGATGCACTCTAAAATATACAGAAAGATATAAAGGCATCCATTGCTATGCTGGGCACCTCTGACATTACATAAAACAATCCAATTCAAACAAAAGCATCAGCAAACCTCCACCCCAACACAATTCAATGGGCCTTCCCCATCAGAACTCTATTCTCTGTAAACAGTCACCCTCTGATACACCCCTTCTTTTAAACGAAAGGGACTCCAACCCAAATATCTCTGTTGATCATAACTTTGGCAGTTTCAGGCAGGCGAATCCATGCAATTCAGGGCTTCATAAGTGAAAATAAAAAACCTTATGTTCTAAATGGAAACCAGTAGGTAGCTAGACCATATTACAGAGCACTGGTGTCTTATACAACTGATCATCTATTTTGCTTATGTAATCTGGGGCTGAAATACTGCTTGCTATAAGCCAGCTAAAAGGAGAGAGCTGCCCTGGGGGTGAGTGTGCTCACTCCAATTGTTTAGCTCTGCAAGATAATTAACTGTTAACTGTTGATATGTAAATACAGCTCATGCCAGGAGGGGGAAGGAATCTGAGGTGTGGCTATATAAATCCCATTCAGCCAGGGCTGATGGAGGATCAGTGTTGGAATGGAATGTGGTGTATTGTAATTAATCTGGGGCTGTTGTGGGGGTCACAAATCATGCTACCCCTAAATGTGGGAACTGTAAAATATGACACCAGTGCTTGCAGGAGAGACACCATCAGTGTAAGAGGTCTCAGAGGAACAAGCCTCCCCCCTACCAGAGTTAAGTGAACTGAGTTGGAGGGGAAAAGGCTTGAGGGTTTGAGTCAGCCTGCTTCATGCCTGCCAGGTGTGAGCTGTAAGACTGGCTCAACCTGCCCCTTTCCCCCTGGTTTTAAGGATAGACCTAAAGCATACGCCAGGAGGAGTCTTTTTGCTAGTCCAGTGGAAGCTGGAATCTTTTGCCAGCCTAGGTGGTGGCTAAAGAGTTGAAATCGCTAAGAGCTGAAATCACTGGTTTGGCCGGGAGCCAGACCCATTGCAGCCAGTGGAGCAGCTGGTGGGAACGACTGGCGGCCGGTAGGAGTGGTGGCAGGCAGCCCAGTGGTGCAGCTGGCAGGAACGACTGGCAGGCGGGTGGCCAGCGGAGCGGCTGGCGGGAACAACCGGCGGGCGGCTGGTAGGAACAGTGGCAAGCTGCCAGCGGAGAGGCTGGTGGGAACAGCTGGCGGGAACAACCGGCGGGCGGCCAGTAGGAGTGGCAGCAGGCGGCCAGTGGAGTGGCTGGCGGGAACAACCTGCGGGCGGGTGGCCAGGAGAAGCGGTGGCAGGTGGCCAGTGGAACGGCTGGAGGGAACGGCTGGTGGGAACAACCAGCGGGCGGCCGGTAGGAGCGGCGGCAGGCGGCCAGCGGAGCGGCTGGCGGGAATGACCGGCGGGCAGCCTGTAGGAGTGGTGGCAGGCAGCCAGCAGAGCAGCTAGTGAGAACAACCGGTGGGCAGCCGGCAGGAGTGGCAGCAGGCAGCCGGCTGTGTGGCTGGTGGGAACCACCAGCGGGCGGGTGGCCAGTAGGAGCGGTGACAGGTGGCCAGTGGAGCGGCTAGCGGGATGGCGGGTGGGAACAACTGGTGGGCGGCTGGTAGGAGCGGCAGCAGGCAGCCAGCAGAGTGGCTGGTGGGAACGACTGGTGAGCGGCTGGTAGGAGCGGCTGGCAGGAATGACCGGCAGGTGGCCGGTAGGAGGAGCACAAAGGTGGCATAGCCTGGAGGCTCAAGGAGTAGAGTCATCAGGATGATGTGCCAGGGTCTGCACTGACTGGACAGAGCTGTAAGTGGGGCGTTTGATGTGTGGTACAGGGAAAGTTTGAGTAAGTGAACAGAATCCTTACCTTGTTGGACTGGTGAGCCTGAGAGGCAAAAGACATTGCTCAATCCTTTTGAGCTGGGACAGTTACTCGTGGGGGAGGGGGCTACGAACTCTGTTTGTGGTATTTTCTCAAGACAATGCCATATGACTTCTCTCTCTCTTTCATTAAAAGTTTCTTTTGTACACTCAGACTCTGTGCTTGCGAGTGGAGAAGCATTGCCTCTCAGAGGCGCCCAGGGGTTTGTGAATTTCCCAGGCTACTGGGTAGGGGCTTGAGCCAGTTCTGTGTGAGATGGACCCCGAGACATTGAACCCAGCCCTGGTTGCTGCTGGGCCAACCAAGTGGAAGGGTTACACTTAGAAAGTAGGCTGTCACCTGCTGCACCAACTTCAGCTTTCAGTGGGTATTAAGGAATAGCCTTATTAACAATTCAATGAAACATTTCCAGCCTTGCGGTGACAGAGGCATGATGGATCAGAGTAGTAGTCTATTGCTGTGATGACCTAGAGGTGAATAGTATAAGGAATACACTAACTCAGCTACATGGCTGCGTCTAGACTGGCATGAATTTGCACAAATGCTTTTAACGGAAAAGTTTTCCGTTAAAAGTATTTGCGCAAGAGAGCGTCTAGATTGGCACGGACGCTTTTGCGCAAAAGCACTTTTTGCGCAAAAGTGTCCGTGGCCAATCTAGACGCGCTTTTGCACAAGAAAGCCCCGATTGCCATTTTAGCCATCGGGGCTTTTTTGCACAAAACAAAACTGAGCTGTCTACACTGGCCCTTTTGCACAAAAGGTTTTGCGCAAAAGGACTTTTGCCCGAACGGGAGCGTCAAAGTATTTGTGCAAGAAGCACTGATTTCTTACATTAGAACGTCAGTGCTCTTCCGCAAATTCAAGCGGCCAGTGTAGACAGCTGGCAAGTTTTTGCGCAAAAGCAGCCGCTTTTGCAGAAAAACTGGCCAGTCTAGACACAGCCCCCATGTATTGTTTCTAATAGGGTTGCATCTGGGAGCCCTAATAAGGGACCAAGACTCCATTGTTCTAGGCACTGTGCAAGCAAAACAAAAAGTCTCTACCCAAAAGAGAACTATTATACAGGTCATCTTGTGTTGTGCTGTGTTTCTGGCAAATACAGAAATTAAATGAAAGATAAAAATACTCTTGGGCTACGTCTACATTGGCAAGATTTTGTGCAAATACTTTTAACGTAAGAGTTTTTGTGTTAAAATATTTGTGCAAGAGAGCGTCTATACTGGCATGTACTTTTGTGCAAGAGATGTGCTTTTGCGCAAAAGCATCCGTGCCAGTGTAGATGCTCTCTTGCGCAAGAAAGCTCCAATGGCCATTTTAGCCATCAGGCTTTCTTGCGCAAGAAATTCATGTTGCCTGTCTACACTGGCCTCTTGCGCAAGAACACTTGCTCAAGAGGGCTTATTCCTGAGCAGGAGAGTCATAGTTCTTGCACAAGAAGCACTGATTTCTTACATTAGAACGTCAGTGTTCTTGTGCAAGAACTCGCAGCCAGTGTAGACAGGCGGCAAGTTTTTGCGCAAAAGCAGCTGCTTTTGCACAAAATCTTGCCAATGCAGACACAGCCTTGCTGAAAAGTTATACTGGGTCAGACCAAAGTTTCATTTAGCCCAGTATCTTGTCTCCTGACAGTGGTTGCAATATAACAAAAACACAGAATCAGAGAAATCAGGCTGCTCCCTAATGCAATGAAGTACAGCTCATCCCACATTGCTTTAGGCTCTTTTCTTCCACCATTGCTCTGCTCACATGCTTCTTTGCTAAAGAGGTTCCTCTAGCCTGCGAGCAGGGCTCAGCCCTGATCTTATATGAATAACCTGCAACTCCATTGCTGTTCTCAATGCACCACATAGTACATACCTGTTCTTCATGGGGAAAAAATGCTGAAGGGCTAAACTCTGTTTCAAACCTTTGTGGCCTGCCTCTAATCTTTCAAAGACTCAGATCTAAACCTGAGCTTGCAGTATAAATCTGTTGTTGCTGGCTAGGTTTTCCAGAGCCCCCAAATATTCTGCATAGCTCTCTCATTGTTTTCAACAAAATTATTCTTCATCAATAAAATATCACAACTCATGCCTGTAATAATAGAAAACAACTTCATTGGGTTGTGATCACTGATTACATTTTCAGTGTTGCTCTGAATAATCTCTTTGAAGTAGAACTGTACTCTTAAAATAATTTCTGAATTTCTATAAATATTGTCTTGCTATTGACTTTGTGCCACCGAAGCACTACCAATAATATACTTGCCCAGCCCTCATTATCCTGATAGCAAATTAGTGCCCTGCTTTGACCTTCACACACAGTTTTAGTATTTTTAGTACTGAGAATTCACTGTTTTTAAAAAAATGAAAAAGGAAAGGTGAACACAGCCTTTGTTGCAGACAGAAAAAAAAAAAGAGGGGAATTAAGACTATAGCCTACAATGCATAGGTTTTTAAACACCAAACACTGTTGCTGTAGGAGCATAAGAATTCAGTAATCCACCTGGATAATAGAGCTGCTTGAAAGGTATCACCTGTAAAGCACAGGTCCTGTGAAATGTGAAAAGAAAAATTGCCAAGGTTTTGACTATTCACCAGTTTCACAAAAATGGACAATCCCAAATGAAACATTCTGCAGAGACAGAAAGAATATTTTTGGGTAAAACGTTCCTTACCTTTAAGGAAGGGAAAAATTAATACTGGAATCAAGTGTAACCCATTTTGTATAGCCTCTTTTATATAGACAGTATCCTCCAAATGCTCCATAGAGTTAAATAATTCCAACCAAGGTTATACAATGCACTACATTTCTACACATAGAATAAGGTGAGGCGGGGTGTAGGAGGGACTCACTGCTGGTGAACCACATAGAGCCCTCTGCTGACAGCTGCTGTCTGTGGTCTGCTATGTGTCATGACTCAGCTCTCTGGTCAGATCATACTTTAGACCCATCACTTCTGGTGAATAGACTGTCTAACTAATACTCCAATGTCCTTACAAAAGGTTTTCAGGCAATTCTAGCACCTGGGGTTCCCACACTCTTTTCTCAGGACTCAGTCATCTTTATCCCCAAATGAGGGTCTTCATGATGCCTTACCAGCAATTGGAAGGGGAATTCAGGCCCATCCACACTAGACTGCCGCCCAGACACCCAAAGACAGGGAGGTGTGGTTCACTCTACTCTGCTGTACTCTACTTCCTGCTGCCATCTCCCTTCCAAGTTTGTCAGCAGGCTTCTCTCACATAGTCTGTGCTCATTTTCATATCTCCTAGCTGGTCTTGCACTAAAAATAAAGGCAATTGTCATATTTTTTGTTAGTTCTTTGACTAAGGTTTTAACTGCACAGTTCTCAGCCTTTGCCTAGCAGCATGGCGTTGTGTGTGCAAACGCACTGCAAAAACTATACAAAGGGACTGCTAAGGCTATCAACAAGTGAAATTGCCAGCCTCATTAGTCTTTCAGCCCCCACTGCAATTGTTAAGACTTTAACTTTAGTCAACATCATTTATCCCTTAAAAAAACAGATCAAAAGGAGGCACGAGGAAACACGAATAAGTGTCCTTCACAAGACCATATATGTGAGTATTAACAAACATTAATTAATGGCCTTGAACTTAAAACTATGACAGAACTAATATAGTTGCCCACTCTCTGAAGAGTGAGAAAGAACAGAGAATTTTTTTCAGCTTATAAGATCTGCTTCAGCCAACACTTACTGTCTAATTCACTGATGAAAAAAGGTCTTCCACATTGTCTTAGCCATTCTTCTACTGAAAACCTTTCACGTATCTGCTGTGTCTAAGAATCTCCCTCATTTATCCCTCTAACATGTATCTTGTCTAGTTTTTGTAAGCCTTATTGGCACCTAGCTCATGCCTGCATTTTTTCCCCAATGATTTGCTGTTTCTGTGGTGATACATCGTAATTACTGGTTTCTCTCCCTCTGACCTCATTCATGTCTATTATTGTCATGTAAATGATAGCAACACACCTTGTCCCTTTGCACATCAGTTAATTGCAATCATCCCCTATTGTACTTTTATAATCAATGTGCTTCAACAGCCTTATTTTAGAATGACAACTTCTAGTCATAATTCACTAACAAGAAAAAAATCAGCATCCACACCATAGCAAAATCATTTCAAATCACAATAATCCAAACCAACCTCATGACATGGCATGAACTCCATTGAGGACCATGAATTGATAGCCTTATTAAATGTCCATATGTCCAGAAGGGAATTTTACATATACTTGGACATGTGAGAAGAAGTGTGGTACAGTATTTATGGAGAAGCTACAGGATATTAAAAAAAAGACCTTGGAAAAGACTTGCTGTCTGAAAGACAGAAAGACTCAGATGACTGTGATAAAAAAAATTACAAGACAGATATATGTAAAATATATAATACAGAGCATGGTGACAAATCATATACAGACAGATCATTAAGAGTCAAATACAAATGATTAAAAAAATGGATTTTGAGTAACCAATAAGTTTCAAAAATTTGTAAAAAGGATTTTGGATTGTTAGCTAGAGTAGAGTCATTTTATAAAATAATCAAACTCAATAACACCTCCATAGATATGAAAGGGAAATACCTCCACTTCATTGCTGGTGTGATGGAGAGTGCATAGCTCACACTGAAGGGGAGCAGGGGAGGCCTAAGACTCTGTGGGTGGAGGATGTCCCACCCCTTCACCAAAACTGGGCATGCTCGAAGTGCTGGAACAGTATAAAAGGCAGCAGAGCCGCTCAGTCTGGGCTGACCAGCAAAGGAGAAGGACCTCCAGCCAGAGCTCCTGAACTGCTGCTGCCAGCCACCCCCGCAATGAGAACCGGAGGCCTGGGAGATAGCCATAATGCAAACCATGTGGAAACTCAGGGAGAACAGCTGCCAGAGAGCCGGAAGACCCAGCTACCACGTGATATATTGATCCAAATAAAAGTGGTAGGAAGTTACCCAGGGAGGGTGCAGGAGCAGCAGCTCCCATCCTCAGTGTGTTTTGGCTGAATTCCCCACGGAGGGAGTGGCAGACCATGCTGCTACTCACAGGGCCTTGGGTTGGGACCCAATGGAGTAGGTTGGGCCTGGGTCCCCCTATCAGGGCATGATCCCCAATCATATTGACACTGGCCAGTAGGCCATACTGACCTGAACTAAGGACTCTCATTTACTGTCTCCAGCCAGTAGGCCATACTGCCCTGGATTATGGGACTATTTATTGACTCAAGCCAGTAGGCCATATCGCCCTGGACTGAGGGCTATGTATTGACTCTGACCAATAAGACATACCACCTTGAACTGAGCACTACCTTTTTGCTGTCTGTGGCTAGTAAGCTATACTACCCTGAACTGAGGGCTACTATTTACTGACTCTGGCTAGTAAGCCATACAGCCCTGAACTGAAACATAAATATTGACTCTGGCTGGGCCACATTGTCTAAAGAGCCGAGCCTCTTATGGACGTGGGGTTACCCATAGACTGGTGAAGTGTTCCAGATTATAGTGACGGCCAACCCACTTTTGGCCAAGGAGGCAGCGTCTGCACCCTGGAAGGTGGTCACCCCAGTGACAGGGAGTGCATATGCCACCACAGCTGTCCAAGGGTACCCAGAGTCCATTCTCATAATCTATGGTAAGGATTTGTACCACAATTTGCGAACCACAATTTGCAATAAAGATAAGGTGTGAATTTTAAAAGGATTAACTGTTCCTAATAAACCCCATGTGTGGACGCTCTGATTCTAGACTAAGAGTGTCTTATCATGAATTAGCTTTATGTACTTTGGAAATGTCCAAGTAGTTTTTCCTCATGAAAGTAGTTCCATTTGCTTCTGTGGAATTACTCACATAAGTAAACAGTAATGGACCGGGCCCTTGGTCTACAACAGCACATCACAATACCAGTCATCAGGGTCAGTCATACAACTATTAATGTTAGAGAAACAAAAATCTAGATTTAATATAAAGAGCCTAATCTTCACCCAATTTACTGCAAATTCAGATTGGTTACAATCTCCAGCCTAATGGGTTAGGAGGCAGTATCAGAAATTTTGCAAGACAATCAAGCCGGCCAAAGAGGTTCAGCTAAGTTTTGTGTGAAATTCAGAGAAGCCCCAGCATTCTTGGGAACTTGACCTAATTTTTTAAAGTCTATTCATCATTAACTGTAACATGTGATCAGGTTATGAAAAAATTGCTAGCACAAGAAATTGTCAATAGCCCTAAAAAGATATTGATGGTAATGTAATTGTATGAGGATGACAAACCAGTAGGCTAAGATCCAGTGGAGTGATTAAGGAAAACAGGATAGATTAGATTAATGTTGCCAAGATCCAAAGCCCAGATGGAAGCCCAATGGGACAGTGAAGAACAAACTTGGGAAGTTAATGACAGGTGAGATTGATAAAGTTCAGAGCTTGGATAATTATTATTTTGCAGCATGATTAGACATGAGAGGCTGAAGGTCACACCTCACAGAAAGGGAGCACATCTTTCTGAGAAGGGGGAAATAAAATAATGAAAAGATTTGTAACTGTATGAGGATAGATGCAAGGCACCCGGCTGTCAAGGAATTAACATCAGTTCACCCATCTGGCTCAGTAGGCAAAAGGTAATAGCAGGAAACTGTGTGGCCACATGTGGCCCATACACAGGAAGAACCAGCACTTGAAGGAGTTCCTAAAATGTATTAAAAACTTTATCTTACCAGATTTTTGCATGTCTCTTGTGTGTCTGGTGATGGGACTCTGCTCATCAGGCTGGTGATTATCTGGGATTATCTCTGGCCATCAATATGTCCTCTCCTGATGGCTCCTTGTCTGCTAACATGTCTACTTTTGGACCTGAATCACTCCAGGGACAAAGGCATCCTCTTCATGACATATCCTTCTCACCATGTTACCATCTGTGCTCCTGCTTTCTGAGGTTTAGCATTGTAGTCCTGCCACATCACCAGTGGTGAATGCAGCAGGGGGAGACCTGGGCCCACTCCCTGCTCTGGGCCCTGACCCAGGGACCCTGTATTTGTCAGCCACATGCTGAGTCCCCTCAAACTTCTCAATATATTTCCCTAGAAGCCAGCCAGATCCCCCTCATATCCTCCAGTCCCTGACAGCAACTGCTCTGTCAGCAACTGCTCTGTGCATGGCTCTAGCTTCCACCCACACACCAGGAACCCAACCCCCCTCTACCCCACCCTCCCCAGAGCTCCAGAGAGTGGTTGACCCTGCTCTGCCCTGGGGCTCTTCTTATCTGAGACTGCTAGGCTGGGATCCTGACTGACTGAGGTGCACATAGTCTCTGTGGGATGCTATGTAGACTATTGCTCCCTGCTGAGATTAGCTATTCTTATGGATGTTAGGTGCCCCATCACAATATAGCTGTGTCAGCTATACTTTTTTCTTATGGGGAGGTTATTGATAAAGGCTTGAGGCTATCTGAGGCTCTTGCTTAAAGGGATCCCCCTGCACAACTGCCTTTTCCTCTGCCTGCTGCAGTTGCCCTTGTGGACACCTCAGCTTGCCAGACATGGAGCCAGAGCTGCCTCTGGGCAGTCTGTGGCTATTGCAGCAACTCATACAGCAATTTCTGCAGGCTGCCTCCCAGGCTCTACAGAAACCCAACCCCCAGCTTCTCTGGGAGACCCTTCTTGGATCTCTGAGGGTGGTGGGGGACACAACCTACCCTCTCTTGCCTTGGGTCATACTGGCCACCTAGATCCTTCTCAGGAACACTACAATGCCCGGCCGAGCAAGGCCCGCATGGTCATGGAGGGCACCTTCAGCCTTTTGAAGGCACGGTTCAGATGCCTCCTCACCCAGCTGGACCTCAGGGACAACAACATCCTTCACATGGTGGCCACATGTTGTGAGCAGAAGGGGGTGCAGTTCCTGCCAAGGTGGGAGACAGAGGCTGACCGCATCAACTGGGCCTTTGAACAACCATGCACAGCTGCCATCTGCCAATCCCATAAGGGAGCAATGAGCTTCCAGAGGCCCTGAAGGAGAGTTTCTCCCCGGTGGCCCACTGACACTCTCCTTGGGCCACCCCACTAGGAGCCTGTGCATCGCCCCTCTCTGCCTCTCCTCCAACAACCCCTCCCTTCCCCGCTTCCCTGCAGAGACAATAAACAAAGGGAGATGGAGAGGGGATGAGAATTTTGGAGAGGGGAGGTGGAGGAGGGGGAAGACAGGATCAGGGCTGGGACTGGAGGTGGCACCTGGCTCTGGTGATCCCACCACCACGGGTGCAGGGGTCACAGCTGCCATGGGGTTGGGAAGTGTTGGGGGAGAAGTCCAAGGAAAAGCTACAGCGACAACAGGAGTGGGAGCAGAAGCAGGAGCAGGCATTATGCTGGCAACGAGGGATTACACAGCCACACGCATGGAGCATCCCTGCTCCAGCAGCTCCCACGAGGTGTCTCGCCACAGCTGGATGTCTTCCTGTAGCCTGCGGTCGATGGTCTGCTCCAGGGATCAGAGTGCCGCAAGGTGCTCCCTATTGAATTCATCCATGTGTTTCCCGCGCCTGCAGGTCCCTCGGGTTCGGGAGGCTGTCCTGGGTGGTGTCGACCGGCCCCCTCGCACAGCTGGTCTGGCTATGGAGAAGAAAAAGAGATGGTCAGTCAACCCAGGGGACACTGTGCCTGAAGCTTTGCCAAGAATGACAGTTCTCGGCTCAGTCGAAGGCAATGTGCTTTGTGCAAGGCCATGTGCGCTCTGGCCAGGGGGCCCATTCCTACAGAGGCCCAGGTGTCCCCGGGAGTGGGTGATGCCCCGAGAGTGTGGGCAAACCCATGTGAGGGACTGCTGAGTGTATATGTGTCGATGTACCCAGTCTCTTTCTAGAGGTGGCTTGTGGAGGGAGAGTGTCCTACTTCAGGGTCACGAGCATGGCAGACCTCTCTAGACACCCTGGGGGCCAATAGCACAAGGGTCCTCTGTGGCAGTCTCCTGGGGCTGCATGGCCAGGAGCAGCATGACACATGCTCCCATGCACACAGGCTGCTGTGTGATCCTTGGGCCACAAGGGCCAAGCAAGGAGTGCCTAGCTACCCCTCACCACCCACCCTCTCCACCTCCTGTGTGAAGGGAACGTGATGGCACTCACATGATGTTCCTTCCCCGGCCTCAGACAACACCTTGGACAAGTCCAAAGGGAGGGATACTGGTTCCAGGGTCAGGAGGATGCTGGGGCTGGCCTCATCTGGCTCCTCTTCCTCGACTGGCTCCTCTTCCTCTCCCCAGCAAGGACGACGGGCATCTTGAGCCTAGAGTCCACAACCAGGGGGGTGAAGGGACTGTCCCACTCCCAGGATGCAGTCCCGGTCCTTGAAGTAGGGGCAGGTGTGTGGTTCTGTCCCAGAGCAGGAGCTGCTCTTCCTGGCCCTGCTTGGTGGAGCTCTTTGGCCTTCATCCACATCTGCTCCTGGGTGTAGATGTGCCCCTTGTTGGCCAGGTTGTTGGCCATCTGGCCATAGACATCTGCATTCCTGCATCTGGTGTGGAAATCCTGGAGGTTGGTCTCATCACCACAAACCTCAATAAGGTCCAGGATCTCCACACCAGACCAGGAAGGTGCATGTCTCTTTCGGCCCCCGGCAGGCTCCTGGGAGCTGCTTGACTGTTCCTGGGAGCAGTGGAGTGCTGGGTGGGAGCAGCAGACTGGCTCATTTGGGGGGAAAAGTGAGGCAGCGGCAGCTGCAGGGTGGCTCAGGGGTGGCAGGGCCTGCTGCTTGCCACAAACCCTTTCAGCTGAGGCTGCAGCTTTTGGGGCTCCAGGGGGAGCATGGGGGGGGGGGAGGGGGATATAGAGTTTTGCTGAGTGTGAATGCAGCGGCCAGCAGGGCACCCTCAGAAGGGCTGGAGGCCCCTTATTTTGAAATAACTGCAGCAGTCCTGTCTACACATCCCCTATTTCCAAATAACTATTTCAGAAGATGTGTTATTCTTCATAGAAAGAAATTTACAGATTTAAAAATAAGCCACCTGTTTTTTCAAAATAAATTTGAAATAATGCTATTGCTGTGTAGATGCCCAAATATCCTGGGGCTTCTCACTACCCTGTCCTGATGGGCCAAATCTCGGGCCCTCCCCCAGCCAAGGCACAGAGCTGAGATCACTGACCTCCCCCCAGCCTCCAGCCCCCGAAGAGTAATACAGTCACTAAATCTTTTCAGGTCTGAGGAGAATGTACTGTTGGGCCCAACTTCAAGGAACACAACTCCCAAATGGAATCAGAACCCCAAATAAATAATTCAGGTAAGCCCACTTTAACAATGAAAAGATGATACTGATTGATCCCCTACATAACCATTATTTACACTGGGCTTGATAGTAAAAAAAGTCCCACTTAACTAGCCCAGATAACATTATCATGTATCTTGAAACATGAGGGCTTATTTCTCCTTTAATGATCAACGAGTTTGGGGCTTAGGTTTGGTTTTGCAAAACTCAGGTTTCAGTTCCAGAAAACTACAATAAGGATCTGACCTTCATTCTATCCAATCCATCACATTTAAGAGAGAGATAAAAGCTACTGAGTGGCCATACTCTAGGTGAAACAGAAACATACTGAATCAAAGGAAAAAGGAAGTGCAATAGTGTAGAGGACACTCTCAGCAAGCCCTCAGGCTACATCTAGACTGCAGGCTTCTTGTGCAAGAAGCTTTTTGCAGAAGTGATCTTCCGCAAAAACTTCTTGAGCAAGAGTGTGTCCACATTGCTAAAGCGCATCAGAAAAGTGATGCACTTTTGTGCAAGAGAACGTCCAGACTGCACGGACACTCTCTTGCAAGAAAGCTCTGATTGACATTAACAGAATGGACACCAGGGTGCCTGTGCTTCTTCCGATAGGCTGTTTTTATGCAAAAAACCCCGTTTCCCATGCATACACACCTTTTTGCACAAGAGCCCTTGCACAGAAAGGAGTTATTTGTTGTAGAAAGAGAAATACCAACACCGGAAAAACCCCTCTGTTCTGTCGATTCACTGTAAATTTTCTTGCGCAAAAACGTGCTTGAGGTGTGGACGCTCCACGGGTTTTTGCACAAAAACCCTGGAGTGTAGATGTAGCCTCAGTGCCGAGGCATGGAGAAGCCCATGCTTCAATTTCCCCTCATACAAGGTATAAACAAGTCCAAGGTGGCCTTTTTGGCATTCATGAACAATATTTTCAGAGGGTCTCATGTATTTAGCAGAAGTAGACAACATGCACACAATAAATGAAAGCTTCATTCAGCTTTTGTACTGGAAACGATCACCATATGATGATGATGCAACACTGCACTAGTGTATAACATGTTTTTGGTTAAGGTATATACCTTGTTAAATAGGTAAAGCCACCCTTTCACAGCTTAGTTTGGCTTCTGTGTGGTTTTCATAAATGCATTTCCATGACAGCTGGCAGTTGGTTGCTATAAGTCGTTTGCAAACGTGAAAAAAATCAGATAAGATTAATCCTTATTTTTCTACTCTAACTACCTTCAAAGAAAACCACTTACAGCAATTTGTAGGTAAATCAACCAAAAAACATGAAGAAGGAGCACAGGTACAAGGTAAAGTTATTAAAATTAAAATGATTTTTTCCCATAAAGTTTAAGAATAGCTGCCCCCTCAATGTCTTCTCCACCTGATGTGAATAAATAATTGACAATCTGCAAACAGCCTTTTTATATACAGTGTGCAAAGAAAAGTCATGTGATCATTTTAACCCCTACATGATGAATATCAAAGAGACTTGGCTTGTGATCTGCATTGAAGAAATTCAACTGTACTGCAAATTAATTCAGAAAAATATCACAATTGCTTAAATACAAGCAATGCAACAAGTTAGGGCTAGACTGGAAGTACAGAAAGAATGGCTGCAAGGAGCTTTCACCCTTCTAGTCTGGCATTGAAACTGGAGAACACAGAGCCTGTTGCAGTCTAGGCTAGGATGGAGTTACTGCCTGGAAAGCAGAAGGAAGGGGTAAACTGAGAGAAGAGCCAATGATGTCATGCAACCCCTAAATAGTCAGCAGGCTAGCTTTGATTCAGAACTCACTGGGATCTGGTCCACACTAACAGGGAAGGTCGACTTACTACATGCATCTCCAGCTATGTTAATTGCATATCTGGAGTCAAAGTATCTTAAATTGTGTTTTGGCACCATCCATGCAGCAGGAGGTTGATGGGAGCATGTGCTCCCATTGACTTCCCTTGCTCCTTGTGAGGAGCAGGACTACCGGCACTGATGGGAGAGCCCTCTCAGGTTGAATTAACAGGTCTTCACTGGACTCACTAGTTTGAACCCTGGAATATCAACTGATTCAGTGTCCATCTTCATAGTGTAGACAAGCCTTGGGATATGCATGGGTTCCTTACCTCCATCCTCAGTTTTCTCTTCCTTTATGAGGAGTGATTGCATCACCTTATTGAAAAGGTGTGCCAAATCTCCTGCCGGGGGTGCTTTCTTCCAGATCCTGGAGGAAAAATCCAGAGGCACTCACTGCAGTATAGTACAAATTTTACAGAGGCTTGGAGCCATCATGTGGCCCAGAGTCCAAACCGAGGTCCTCTGACCACTTAAAGTTGTCATGACAATTTAATTAAAAACAAACACGTTGGAACTTGTCTTGCCAAATTCCAACTCATAGTGGCATACCACACCCCAGAAGTGGCTTAACTCATCTTGGTATATTTTGAACCTACCTCAAAAGGCTGCTGCAGTGCTGAATTAGGTAGGGACAAATCTTCACCTAGCAGAACACCTTGGAGAGCAGAGATGATGTGCATACTCTGCTGCAAACATTATTTCATCTAGCGCTGAACACTACAGGACAGGCTGGCAGGTCGGAGCACTATGTTGCTAGATAGCTTATGCATCTGCTATTGACAAATACTATAATCAGCTAGCACGCACTGACATGGATGCACCATAGCTGTGGTGTGCAGACCAAGTCCAGCATCCAGTCCCACTTGCTAGGCTGTCAGAATGAATGACAGTTGGGTAGAATTCATGCTGTGATGTTTGCTGATGGACACAAGGGCACTGCAAACAGCTGGGAGCAGGGCCCAACTTTGAGACCCTCAAAGGTGATATGGAAAGGTGATATGGAAATGTAGAATATTCTTTTTCTGGTTGTGGTTTGTAGAGATGGTTGGAAAAGTCACTTTGTCAAATGCAAAACAGGGCTTGATCTCCTCTAACTTTGAAGCTATTCTCTGTATATGAAGGCACGAGGTCCGGTGTCAGGGAATTAGGTCCAGCCCAGCTTTGGCCCCAGTCAGAATTAATGCTGCTTCTGGGCAAATGCATGCCATTGATGAACCTCTTGCACCAGTGGAGAAGAATAGTGGACCTCTAGGAGGTTCACTCCTCCCATTGCCCTATATCAGGGCGGGCAAAGAGAGTGGCCCCAGCCAGCTCACTGATGCCACAAGGGAGTTTTCCTCACATCAGGAAATTTCTCTTGAGTGGCACAAAAGAGCCAGATCCATGGAGAGAATCTGGCCTAGCATCAGCTCACCTGGAGCTCATCTCATAACTGACGATGGAATCAAGATAAGAGCAAAATATTTATGTGGTAAGACTAATAATGGCATAGCATGGAAAATAAAATTCTGTCCAAGCTACACATTCATTTGAACAGGTTTGGGGTTTAGGCTCATCTCTAAACATAAAAAAAAGACAAGAATATAAAGGTGTCAGTAAGATGCATAGAAAACGTACGATGAGGAGTGCCCTGAAATTTGACAGCCAGATCCCGCACTATCACTCTGACTCCCTTATTTCATGTTTCATCACACAATTGCCAGAGAGCTTCCTTTTCTTTGGCTCTACACCATTCCCTAGTGGTCTCCCCAGCAGAGCAGTTATGAGAGTCATGTGGCCAGAGTGCTGCCATGTTTTGAGAAACAGTGGTTGTGTAATAGTCCCAAAGGTGCTGTAGCCAGCTGGTACCAATTACAGCAACCCTGAGGTTCCTATATCATGCTTCCAATCAAACCTGAATGTATACATCCAATGCAGTATTCAAAACATGGACCCAAATTTTGCCAATTGAGACCAACACTCTAGATCAGATTTCATTCTCCTAGCTCTTTGCTTTTACAAAAATGACTTTTTAAATGCATCTGAATCATGATGAGTTTGGGTTTGACAATTCTGTCCTTCCCTTTCCATTTCATGAACAAACACACTCAAGTACTGACATACTTACAAAGTGGAGGGGAACCAACATATAAAGTGCCTCTATTCCATAAGTACTTGGTGAGCAATAAGGTAGCATAATAAACCGACCTTTGCCAAGGAGATAGAGTTGGAAAATATGTTTCCTTTCTTTAAGATATGAACAGAGCACAACATTATTTCAGGAGTGAAAAAGATCAATGAGATATAACACGAGGAAGATGAAATCCGATTTGTTGACTTATTCAAGATGGAATATCCTGTTGATTCCTTCCGTCATTGCAAATGACCCATTTGTGTTCTACTGAGTTTTGGTCAAGGGATCTTCACTTTTTCATAATTTAGACAAGTTAACCTATTTAAATCAAGATTATCAGCCATTATAAGTTGATCCGAAAAGACATAATTCCTCCACACATTAAAAAATTACTACAAAAAGCAATAAATTAATGGCAATAAATTTGTAACATTGCAGCCATTCAATAATTAGTGGCATTCACCTATTTGTTATAATACCTACTTATGACTTTTTTGGCCATCTGCTAAAACATTTAGGGGCCGATCTTCAGTCTCAACTGGCTTTAAGGATCTTTCCTATCTTTCACCTCTTTGCAAAGAGTCAGCATGAGTTCTGTGCATCACTTCAATTCCAAGCAGGCTCTCTAAATAAGGTGTGAGATTTAAGTGGCGCAGGCCCATTGTGCTGGGCTCCTGCACAGAGGGGAGGGAATTTCACCCTGAGTGAACATCAGAAGCTCTGTTTCTCTTTTTCAGTTAAATATGATCCCACCCACTTGATGGATTGCTCATGAAAGATTCTTAAATATTTTGTAAATCAAACTGTGTTAGTTAATTATGATTCGTCCTATAAGTCAGATGGTATTTTTCCTAGTCCAATATCTGACCCAGGTAATAGTGTGTGTGTGTATTTGAATTTTTCTTTGCAGGTGCTACAGTACGTTGCCCTGAGAGTACATTTTAGTGTTCCAGTGTTCTTGGAGTCAGAGAAAACACAAGTTTTGTTTATATTTGTGGGAAAAATATATGCAGTATTTGTTCAGCACTATCTGCAGCAACCTTGATGCATGTCCTCTGAAACAAATTCATGAATGGCATAGTACACAGCCCCTGTCCACTTATGTCCCTTTCATTCATATATGCTGTGCATACAATGACACTTGACTGGTCCTTGCTTATCCTCACTGACTGGAAAAGAACAGAGCTTTCACCATCTCTATGTATATTTTCATTGAGGTGCTATGGGCCTGGACCATCCCGAGGGATTTAAGTAGAGCTATTAGCCTCAATCAAGAAAGGTTTGGATAAGGGTGGGTGCACTTGGAAAAGTGAACATGCAGGATATACCAGCATCAAAAGACCCTTGAACTAGATAAACCAATCATTAAAATGATAAATAAAGATTAAAATCTAGCAGAGAGGTTCCATAATCCAGTACAGCATTTTTCAAATGTGGGTCACAGGGCCGCCAAGGTAAGCTGCTAGAAGTCTGTGTGGCAGCGTTTACATAACATGTGCATAGCCACGGAGTCTTGTAGTTCCCATTGGTTGTGGTTTGCAGCTCCCCTTGTCTGGAAACAGTGAAATGCAGCCAAAGGGAGCTGTGAGGCTCTGTGGTATGGACACATTAAGTAAACACCATGGTGACATCCCACCAGCAGCTTACCCTGGCAGTCCTGTGACCAGCACTTTTCAAGCTTAGTAGACAGGATACAGATGTGAGACTCAGAGGCCTGGGTCCTGTTCCTTGTTCTGACCTGTTGTGTAACCTCTGACAAATACCGTTGCCTCACTATGCTTCTGTTTCCTTTCCCACCCGCCCATTGTGAGTGGAAGAGGATTTAGATCAGGGATGGGCAAAAGGGCCTCCGTGGACCAGATCTGGCCTGCCAAGCAGGTGGATCCAGCCCATGGAAGCCCTACTGCTCCCCCCCCCCCCCCCCGCCCCCAGGCCCATTAGGGCCTGGGAGTGGGGGGAGCACATGAAGCCTCCTCCTGGGCAGGGGGAGAGTGGAGGAGGCTTTGTGTGCTCCCCCGCCCCCAGACCCTATTTGGCCTAGGGACAGAGGAGCGCGGGAAGTCTCCCACACCAGGGGCATGGGCAGCTAGGGGGAACATGTGGGGGGGCAAAGGCACTCACTCCCTTACACCCAGACCAATTATGGTCTTGGGGTGGGGAATCCTGAAGTACCTTGGCCCTGCCCCTTCTGCTTGATGTCCTGCCCCTTCCTGTGCGGCCCTGGGCCAATTAAAAAATGTCCAAAGTGGCCCTCGGCAAAAAAATATTGACAGCCCTTATTTAAATGCTAAGTTCTTTGGACCCAAGAATCTCTCTCATTATGTGGTTTTTACAGTGCCAATGCTGGTTGGAATGCCTATCTGCTACTGTAATACATATAATAGAATTGCCTATGGTGCAATACTACAACAACTGATTGGCTATTGTTGCCTGTCAGTCAAAATGATAAATACACAACCACAATTAAGTAGTCACTGTGGTCCACATCACCCCTTTTGTCCAGGCCCTTAAGATGGGCCAGAAGGATGGTGAGTGGGTGCTGTGGAAAAGTTAATATAGTCTCATGGTGTAATATTTTCTCCAAGTATTCTCTGCAAGGGGAGAATGATACAGTTGCCAGCCCTGGTATCTCCACACTCTGAGTTTCCGCATCCTGATGGGTACAAAATGTCACAAGTGAACTCTTCAGCTGACACCCCACCTTTTGAGTAGTCAGATCCAGGAATGAGCTATTTCAGGGTTACCAACTTTCCCTCAATAGCCAATTACACACGTCAAAGATCACCCTGAGTTCATGAAGCATCTTGGAAATGTAGGGGATTGTTAATCCATAATGCTGAGTTGCAGGGAGAATGTGGGGGGAGAAAAGGTAAGAGGAGAGTACAACCTAAAAGAACGATGCTTCCCATCCTTAGTTCAGAAAAGTTTCTCAAAGAGGATGGGAAAAAATGGAAATGTCACTGCCATAAGATGACAGGGTACATTTCACAGCACCTAATACCAAGGGTCAGATGACTGTGCTGTTCTACCAAAAAAACCTATTAGCTGCCTGCAGAAAGGCCTCTCAATCCATCCACAGAGAGGGTTAATGAGATTCCTTAATTAGGTACCCTGGAGAGGGGAAACTGGAGCTTTCTATTTTAGCTTTGTGATCAAACAAGACCTTAATACCCTCAGGGCATTGTCTTTAACAAGAAACAGTAATGTGAATAATTCTACAGCCACAGGACCTAACAGGGAGAAACCAGATCCAGCTAGCTAGTAAACTGTAGACACACACACGGAGAATTTAAAATAAGACAGCCGTACAGCCTTGCCAATCTTTAACATCTCATGCCATTGGCATTCAGGCCATGCTGAGGTTGTATTTTACTTCCTGGGCTGTGGGGCTGAAACCCAGCAAAGGGCTTCATGGCAGACTGAGGAAATCTTTGGTGGCTGAAAGCAGCTATTGCAACCACTGCATCCTGGGCCAGCAGGCTAGCTGAGCAGTTGGTTGAGCTAACTGCAGAGAGGAATGGCCCAGTAACTAAATCCCCAGTTGCAGCTTCTGCCCATGAGGTGCTATAGAATCCCTCGCTGAATTGAAAGCTGCCACCCTGAATGCTAAAGGCAGCATGGTATACTGGATAGGGCACCAGACTGAACTTTGGGAGACCCAGATTCTATTCCAGGATCTGTAACTGACCTACTACACCTTTCCCCCCCTCTTGCCTTTTGTCTGACTTGTCTACTAGACTGTAAGTTTACAGTCTAGTGCTTTGTACGATGTGCACCATGCTTAACCCAATGGAGCCCAGATCATGGTTGAGTCCTCCAGGTGATACCATAATAATAAATCACCCCACCACCATCACTAGCAGGGTGTGTTTGCCCTCACCCAGGGGAGGCTCCCTTGCAGGATGGAACCAGCAGGGGTGATTTTGCATGAAAAGTTATTAACAAATGTCAGTCTCATCTGGAGAGAGAACGTGAGCATCTTTGGGAGTGTCCAGAGTCCAAAAGTTAGGTAAAGCTCTTAAACTCATATAGTAAAGCATTCAAGTCAATGGAATTACTTTCACTTCAGAGCATTGCTGCCATGGGTCTCTTGGAATGAACTCAGCTATCATGGGCTCCATAAGCTTTGACAGAGCATAGAGTCTCCTTTAATTGTTTCACCCCTTTCACTTTCTCCTGTTCTATCTGTAATCATTTCTTTCCAAAGAAAGCTGCTAAAGCTACCCACTGGCTAGCTGGAACACATTTTCCTAGAACACGGAGGGTTTTTTTTTAACTCCTCTCTGACTGAGATCTTGCTTTCCAACCCAGAGCTTGATTCTGAGGCAGTGGGATATGTGACTGCTTGAGACCTTTCAAAATCATGGTGAAATCCTAGCCCTAGTGAAGTCATTAGCAAAACTCTCACTGGAGCCTGGTTTTGACCCCTCCCCACCACAGTACTCATTCTGGATATCTGATGGATAGGAGGAGTGCTGGCCAGCACTCAGTGACTAAAGGGTTAAACTCAGGTAGCTAAGGGTGTTGGCATAGGGTCTGAAGAACTAATGGGATATAGTGCTGAAATTTAAATTGTAAATAAATACCTGCTGCCATTTCTCTTTGTGTGAGCTTTTTTAACCAGAAGCTGTGGGGACATGATTTTTAAAATCCAGGCAGGATTACCATTCCTCCAAGGAATTCGGAGAAGGGAAATGGACTGGATTGTGAAGGAATCATGAGTAAATAAGGGGAAAATGTATATTTAGTTGCAATCAGGATATTTGTCTTTGTTTTGTTTCCAGTTAAACTTTTGTGTGCAAACCACGTCGTCCCTCCCACACTTATCATATTTAATCTACAGCCCAAAGAAACAATGTTTCTTTGTGCTTTGATCTGTTCATTTCTACGTTGCTCTGTAACACCTAACTACCATGTTTGCTTTATCAAGTATATCTTTTTGTTTTGTTAAAAAGATCACCTTTTTAAGACAATGATTTGATTCTTGTGTCCTGGAAAGTAACAAGAGGTCTGTGTGGGTACCTGCCTAAATTGAAGGGCCAGCTATCTAGACTGTAGTTTGTTTTCTGTGGGGGGGTTTTCAAGCTCTATTGTGGCAAAAGAGCTTGGGGTACCCCTTGGGAAGAAATTCAAGTATTTCTTCTTGGTTTTCAGGGATTAAATCACTTGATGGTGGCAGCTACCTCCCAACGCCAGGGATTCTGTGACCTTGGGAACCTTTTAAGCAAAAGCCTATAGAGGCAAAGTATTATTTTAAGGTCTCTTGCGGGTTCCCATCTTCTGGACTCGGAATGCCAGAGTGGGGAACAGCCCTGACAGGAGATGAGAGGCAGCTCTTTGAGAACCTGAAGCAGAAACCCTTCTCTTTTGGGAAGTCAACTCAGTAAAGTATTGGAAGGAGCAGGAAGACATGGAATAATTGTTTACTTTGCTGTGGTATTTTGGAAGTAGAATCCAAAGGCTGATAGTGCAAAAGAGTTAGAGAGACTAGAAGGTCATAAGTCATGAAGCCCCTTGACTATACTAGTAGTGGAAGACTGGTGCATTAGAGAAAGACTAAAATATTGGACTCAAGAACCTAATTCTCTTCTCTCGGTGGTTTAAATAAAAAATAATTCAATTGAAGAGTGCTTCTAGGTATGTACAACCTGTCCCATGACAGAGAGGTCACAGGGATGTGTAGATGCCATTTGCATTATAGATGGCCTAACTGCCAGGGATCTATATATTAGCCCTTGAAATACAGGGTAACACAGCCTAATGGCCCAAGTTTATATTGTAGCCCTTGAGAACAGGGCAATATAGCCTAATGTCTAGAGTCAAAGGGGTTGGGGAAAGCAGCTCCGGGTGTGGGGGGATCAGGCCCTCCCTATTCCAATGGGCCCCAGCCCAGGGGAAATGATCCACCACTCACTAAGCAGAGAATCCCATTGCAACATGCTGAGCTCACGCAGGTGGGAAATAGCATTCACGCATCCTCCTTGGGTCACTTCCTACCAGCTTTGGTGTTGGAGCAATCCCCATGGTTTCAGAGTCCTCAGGTGCTGCAGCACCAGTCTCCCCTTGAGGATCCACTAGCTCTGTACGCTCAGTGCAGTCTCCCAAGTCTCCAGCTCCCATCATCTGGGTTTCTGGTAGGCTTACTTCTGGCGCTCCTGTAGCAGGTTCTTCCTCTCCAGCATCCAGATAGGACTAAGCTGAGCTGCTCCCTGTTATCCTGCCCCAGCACTTGGAGCATCTCAGTTTGGCTGGAGGGGAGGGACTTCTTCCACCCACAGGGTTTTAACCCCTTCTGACCCAGTACTGGGAATGCACACTCCGTCACAAAGAACAATGCAGTGGGATTACAATCAGACTCTAGGAGCCTAGGTGAAAAACTGAGGCAACACCAAGTTATTATGGAGATTTCTGTGGACTGCACAAGCAAGACCTGATTCACTCCTGATGTAAGAGGGTAGAACTCTACCTGAGTCAATGGAGTTGCATCCTCTAACACCAGAGGTCGATATACAGTCTTAATGTTCAACTGACTGTTCATCCCGCATTCCTTAGATGGAGGGACCATTACGTGAAGAGATTACTCCTAGATATCCCCACAAGATATTGCCTCTCTGGATTATGAATTTGGACTGAAAATGTTCATTTCTTAGTTGCATTTTCCTGCTATACCTGCTAACTCTGTATGTTTGAGCACGACTGTGAATTTTTCTTTCTCTCTTTTCTCCAGGGAGGAAGTGTAGGTTATTATAATAGGTTGTCAGTGAAATGGTTTGTGTTAGTCATGCTAAGGGAATTCTGTGCAATACTTAAGTCACTTATATGCTAATGCCTGGTATGATGAACAGAGATGTGCCAAACCCAGGGGCTATAATGTGAATACCTTCAAATTCCAGGGATAGGTTGTTTTTGCAGCCTGGTATGCTGAAGTTTTGCTTATATCTCTGTCATAGTTCCTGCATAGGCTGCTTCTGCTAAGACCTTTCTCCATCCACGTCTCTACTTCTCTTTTGGTGGGATCCCACAATTGAAGCATTGTGGGTTTCACCCCTCTTACTGCCAACCAAGTTACTTAGGAGCTTGACTCCCTCTGAAAGCCTGTGGACAGCAGCTGTATCAGTGACACAGTATAGTGCCTAGGAACCTCATTTATGAACCAGGACCCCCTAGCGCTAGGTGCTGTACACACAGAACAAACAGAAGGCCTTGCCTCAGTACCTAGTGCTGTACAGAGGGAGGTGGATGTAAACCAGAGACCATTAAGTATGCTTGGAATTCCTCTCATGCCCCTAGGCCGTCATGAGAGGAATCTCAAAATTTTGGGGCCTTGGTGCACCTGGTTCATTGCAAACCTTTCCATGGACCACCAGTTGCTTATGGAAATTCACAATTAATTACATAATTATGCCTGAGCCATTTTGCTAGTTCTGCAGCTAGAAAAAATGGTTTAATTTAAACAGTAAGGAAGGAAATATTAAATTATTAAACAGATTAAGCTCTTCAACTTTCCCATATTAGTTTATCTAATTTAATTTTAAATACAGTAAAATATTAATTTATGTCCAACACAAAAGATTTAAGTGTTTTCTTTATTTATGGCAGGGGTGGAGAACACTTTTTCGGTCGGGGGTTACTGACCCACAGAAAAATCAGCTGGGGGACCACGCAAGTGAGAAGCAAAAAAAAACCCCTCCAAAAACCACCATCCCCCACTGATGTGGCCTTCAACTGAGACACCTCATTTCTCTGGCACACTAGCCCCATGGAGCGAGGAGAAAGGAGGGCAGGGAGGACTGAGGTTCAGGGCTTCCCAGGGGCTGGATTTACTCTTTGGGGTTCTGAAGTTAGTGGATTTTGTGAATGCTACTTGGCTCTGGGGTGGGAACAAAAATGAGGGCTTCAGTGCACAGGACAGGGCTGTTAGTGAGTGGAATAGGGATGAGGGTGCAGGATCTAGGTGAGAGGTGCGGTGCAGGAGAGGCTGAGGGGTGAGGTCTGGGTAGGAGGAAGGGTGCACGAGTAGGCTGGGAGTAGGGTGTCTGGCCAGGAGGATGGGGCAAGAGCTAGGGAAAGTGCAATGTATAGCCAGGAGTGAGAGTGCAGGGCTGTGTCTACACTGGCAAGATTTTGCACAAAAGCGGCCGCTTTTGCACAAAAACTTGCCGCTTGTCTACACTGGCCGCAAGTATTTGCGCAAGAACACTGACGTTCTAATGTATGAAATCAGGGCTTCTTGCGCAAATACTCTGACGCTCCTGCTCAGGAATAAGCCCTCTTGCGCAAGTGTTCTTGCTCAAGAGGCCAGTGTAGACAGGCAGCCAAGACATTTTGCGCAAAAGCAGGCTAAACGGAAAAAAGCCCTAGTGGCCGCTTGGACACTCCGTACCTGCAGGCAGCTCCGGACTTCGTGGTAACCCAAGACCCCTTAAAGGCAGACGCAGCCTGCAGAGGCCACGGGGCAGAAGCCTTTCTGCTGCCTCTGCCCAGAGCTGTGCCATGCGGCTCCTGCCGTCCCCAAAAGCCACCAGGCCAGGATGGCCGCTCCAGGGGGGAACAACCACCCGCACCCCCAGTGCAGGAGGCCCCAAGGGGCCGAAAACAAAGGGTCTCATCCTGGTCCCCAGGGGAGCTGGAGGCCCTACTGGACCTGTGGCAGGAAAAGGAGACCCTCCACAGCACCCACTCCCGTCGCCGCAATGAGGAGATTTTTGACCACATGGCCCAGGCACTCTCGCACCACGGACATCCAGCCCAGACCCTCGAGCAAGTCCGGGCTAAGGTGAAAGAGCTGCGCCTTGGCTATGTCCGGGCCAGCGAGGTCCAGGGAGCAGGAGCCGACAGCTGCCCCCACTACCAGCAGCTCCACCGCATCCTGGGCCAGCCAGCACCCCAGGGACCGTCCATCCCCGTGGACACCTGCAGGCGCCCCCCCACCTCCCATCACCAGGACCAGCGAGGCGGGGGAGGAAGATGAGCCAGCCAGTGGGTCGGAGGACGAGGCCAGCACCGCGACCCTCCAGGCGGATGCCCCCTCCGCCAGCCCCGATGTCTTCGGTGCATCCTTGGAGGCCAGGGAAGGATCCACCGGTGAGTGTTGCACTTTGCACTCACAAGGGCGGGGGGGAGCCAGGCGCCCGGAGCGGGGAGGGGGAGAGCGTGTCACACAGGCTGCGTGAGCTGCACACTGTGTAGCATTAGCAGTATGCAGCACATGCAACCATGTGCAGCCTGGTGACCGAGCGGCATGTGGCCGCGGCAGGCAGCTCCAGGGCATGCGTGGAACTGTGCTGCTCACACACATATGGCGGGACCGGGGGGAAGGGTGGATGCCGGCTGGAACCAGCCAGGGCCCCAGGGGCTCAGGCCAGAGCCCGCACCTCCGCAAGAGTGCAGCACACAGAACGGCACACTGTTCCATGCCTGGCTGTGAGGCACAGCCAGCTGCTCCTGGGAAAACCGCAGCATCACAGCCCTGTGAGCACGGCCCCCACTGAGCCCCTTGCCTGCTCCTGGTGTCTTGGCTGGCCCCCCGAGGGAAGTGCCCACTGCGGCCACACATGTCCCTGGGCTACCGTGTGTGAGAGCTAGAGGGAGGGGGAGGAGGGAAGTGCTCGGGCTGGCCCTAGGGCCGCCTGAGTTTTGCTGCAAGGATGGTATACTCCCCAGTCACTCTCCTGGTTCCATCCAGGAGACATCCCACGTTATAGGGATCTGAGAGCCCAGACCACGTCTGCCATATGTGCTCCCAGGCACTGTGTGGGGATTCACACACGATTGATTAGCCCAAAGCCTCACAGCCTCCACCGGCCTCCACTGGCAGGGAGTTCCACAGGTTAACACAACACAAGCGCCCTCCCACCCCCCAAGGGGCCATGACACAGACCGGTGGTTACAATACATGTAGGAGGACCCTACTCCCAGGGGCGGTCCTGTATGCAAACATGCAACACGGGGGGAGGGGGGTTACCGAGTGGGCCCAAGCCACACTACTGTGATGTCACCTGGGTTCAGAGGTGGACGGCATGGGGTGTGGGGACAGTGGCCGGGCTGCCTGACTGACCCATCCTTTCTTCTGTTCCCTGCAGCGGGACCAAGCAGGAGCAGGGGACCCGACAGACCTGCAGCACTGGCAGCACCCCCAGCTGCCCAACCACCAAGCCAGCGGGTCCGGCAGCAGGACCAGCTCCTTCGGTGGCACGTGCAGGCCGTCGAACGAGTGGAGGCAGCCATCACGCTCCAGGTGGAGGTGGACCTGCAGTGGCGCCAGGAGGCCTGGGGCTCCTTCCAGGCCCAGTGTGTGCACATGGAGGATGCCATCTCCACCCTCACCGCACACATTGGCCATGCCATACACTATGGCATGGCCTTGCCCCATGCACCCGCCATCCCTCCCCTAGCACTGCCTGTGCCCCCTCCTGCTCCTGCCCCTCCTGCTCCCGTCATGCCCCCTCCTGCTCCTGCCCCTCCTGCCCACCTCCCCGTGCTGCCTGCCCCGACACAGCCTGACCCCCATGTGCAGGTCCGCCCCCGCAGAAGCAATCGCAGGGACCACCCCTCCCAGCAGTAGTTCCCCCCTCCCAGTTAAGAGCTTCCACCCCCGCCCAGTTAAGAGCTTCCACCCCCTCGCACCCTACATCTCCCCCCTCCCCATTGTAAATAAAAAGTTCAAACATTGTGTTAAAAAAAACTGTGTTGGTTGTTTATTGGGAGGTAAGGGGAGGGGAGGAGGGAAGGGTTGAGGATGTGAGGGAGATGTCAAGGGTGACAGAGGCGACCCTACTATGGGGCCTGGGAGAACATTTCCGTCAGGGCCTCCCGGATGTGCACCCCATCGTGGTGCGCCTGGCGGATGGCAGCTGTGCGGGGCTGTTCAAAGGCCTGGCCCTCGCCTGCCATCCATGCAGGGAGGAAGACCTCCCCCCTCCGCTCCACGAGATTGTGGAGCACGCAGCACGCGGCCACTACCTCCGGGACATTCTGCTCACCCATCTCCAGATGGGTGAGCAAACAACGGAACCGGGCTTTCAGACACCCGAAGGCGCACTCGACTTGGTTTCAGGCCTGGTTGAGGTGGTCGTTGAACCGGGCCCGGCTGTGGTCCGGCCGCCCCGTGTAGGGCCGCATTAGCCAGGGCAGCAGGGGGTAGGCCGCGTCCCCCACAACACACGTGAGCATGGGCACATCCCCGACAGTAAATTCTCTCTGGGGGAAGTAAGTGCCCACCTCCAGGCTGCCAAACAGGCCAGAGTTGCGTAGGATGCGGGCATCATGTGTCCTGCCGGACCAGCCCACATAAATGTCCAGGAAGCAGCCACGGTGGTCCATGAGGGCCTGGAGTACAATGGAGAAATACCCCTTTCTGTTTATAAAATGGGCCGCTCGATGCTCCGGGTCACGGATAGGGATGTGGGTTGCATCCAGGGCTCCCCCGCAGTTGGGGAACCCGAGGGCAGCGAAGCCGGCCACCATAGCCTCCACGTCACACAGGCGGATGACTCTCTGGAGCAGGACGTCATTGATGGCATGGATGACCTGCAGAAGGGTGCAGAGAAACACAGGGGAACACATCACATAAGGCAGGGTGAGTGCGTGCTCCCTTGGGGGACCCCCCCCCGATGCCCTCTGTCATCACACACACACACACACACACACACCAGGGTCCCCTTGCCCCACGGCCCGTCCCCCACCAGCAGGCCTGTGCAAGGAAGGGACAGCCCAAGCCTCTGGGTGACCCAGCCTGAAGTCTTGCCTGCCCCTGGGCATGGAGTGCAACACCCTCCCCCAACCCCACTCCCCACGCCCCCTGGGACTTACCTCCATGACGACGGCACTGATGGTCCATCTGCCCACCCCGAACTGGTGTGCCACCGATCAGTAGCTGTCCGGGGTGGCCAGCTTCCAGAGTGCGATGGCAACCCTCTTGTCCACGGGGATGGGTGCCCGCAGCCGGGTGGTTGTTCTCTGGAACGCAGGGGCGAGCCAGGCACACAGCTCCAGGAACGTCTGCTTTCGCATGCAAAAGTTCTGGAGCCATTGCTGGTTGCCCCATTGCCCCAGGACCAGCCGGTCCCACCAGTCGGTACTGGTGTCCAGTCTCCACAAGGACCTCTGCACGGTGGGGTGGGGCTGGCACATGGACGCCATGGCCTCCCTGGTGAGGGAGTCCAGAGCAATCTGCGCCTCGAGGTCCTGGACAAGGAGTGCAGCAGCCTGGAGCACCAGCTGCAGGCACTCCAAAATGGCCGGAAGGGGCCAGAGCAGGCACAAGGCCACCCCTGGCTCCATGGCACAAAAAACAAGCTAGATAAAAAAAAACAGGCAAAAGCACTAAAAGGCACAAGGCAGTGGTGTCCAAAAAGGCAGAGGGCAACCACCAAAACTGCTACGGCTGTCAGTCCCTGCAAGAGGTCCCATAGCATGCAGCAGGAGAGAAACGGCTGTCCAGGGAGATCCCTTTAAGCACGTGTCTCAAAGGAGCTCCAGCCCCCGCCCCCGGAAAGGGCTGGTGCCCTTTTGCCCTCTTCAAAATGGTTCTGGGCCTCTGCTTTTGCACAAAAGCATCCCGCCAATGTAGATGCGCTTTTGCACAAAAGCGCATCGTTCTTACGATGACTCCCGGACCAATCTAGACGCTCTCTTGCACAACTACTTTTAACGGAAAAACTTTTCCGTTAAAAGTATTTGCGCAAAATCATGCCAGTGTAGACGCAGCCCCCAGGAGTAAGGTTGAGTTCAGGAGCAGGGTCGGGACAGGGTGTCTGACACAGGGAGGGTACAGGAGCAAGAGAGAGTGCAGGAGCAGACTGGAGTTACGGGGTCTTGGCGGGGGGCAGTGTAGGATCAGGGTGGGGATGTGGGTTCTGGGCCTGAGGGGGCAAGGGGCACTTACTTGCTTTCATGCCCCTTGCCGCTTGGAAGTATCGTGCCCCAGGCCCTGGCCAATGGGAGCAGAAAGGAAAGGCTCTGGGCAGTGCATCTGTGCACTGCTGTTTCCCCAGTAGGAAAGGGGAAGGGGGAGGAGGAGCAATAGATGCCGAACTGCTTTGGCTCCACTTCTTCCCTGCAAGCCAGTTCCAGTGAGGAGGCTCAAAGCTCCTCCCTCCTCCCCCAGAGGGAAGCTGGCAGTGGGCTGGCACTGGAATGCTAGTGCAGGCTCCCTTCTGCAGTGAGTGGGGTCTGAGTTAAAGCCATGGACCATCTGGAAGGTGGCCACAGACCACTGGTGGTTTGCAGACTACACTTTGAGAACCACTGCCCAAGGCAAACATGACTTAACCTTCTTGTGGGAACCAAGTTGGATCCTGTTTACAGAAGACCTAGAATTATAGAATCATAGAGCTGGAAGAGACCTCAGGAGGTCATCAAGTCCAGACCCCTGCCCAAGGCAGGACCAATCCCAACTAAATCATCCCGGCCAGGGCTTTGTCAAGCCGAGACTTAAACACCTCTAGGGATGGAGATTCCACCACCTCCCTAGGTAACCCATTCCAGTACTTCACCACCCTCCTAGTGAAACAGTTTTCCCTGATATCTAACGTAGACCTCTCCCACTGTAACTTGAGACCACTGCTCCTTATTCTGCCATCCGTCACTACTGAGAACAGCCTTTCTCCATCCTCTTTGGACCCTCCCTTCAGGAAGTTGAAGGCTGCTATCAAATCCCCCCTCACTCTTCTCTTCTGCAGACTAAATATGCCCAAATCCCTCAGCCTCTCCTCGTAAGGTCATGTGCTCCAGCCCCCTAATCATTTTGGTTGCCCTCCGCTGGACCCTCTCCAATGCGTCCACATTCTTTCTATAGTGGGGGGCCCAGAACTGGACACAATACTCCAGATGTGGCCTCACCGGAGCTGAATAAAGGGGAATAATCACTTCTCTAGACTCTTGATCAGTTTGCATTAGCTTGCAGGATGCTTCTGCTCGGTCCCTGTGTTCTCCCCACCCACTGTCGATCAGTAGCACCTTTGAACAGGTCAGCCATTTTTTATCTTTGCATTTTCATCTGTGATCCAACAGCCCTCTCACGGAGTTGAACTGAAGGAGTCCCCTCTGCATGGATACCATATTTGAGGAGGATGTTCCTTAGTCAAGCAATTTTTAACCTTTCCTGCCTGGTTTCTTTTAAAAACCTCTTTTGATCTGACTATGCATCCAGGCAGGATAATAACCAACATGCTGAGAAACATTATATATTTATTTAAATTAGTCATTCAAATATTTTCCTGTTTCCACAGGATCCATATCAGATTGGAGCTGCATTATCTAGCTCAGATGTGAACACAGCTGATCTTGTAAAATTTCTCCTATTTAGAGCAACAAATCTCTGGAAAGTGGTACACAAGTAATCAGTACCGTTTAGTCCAAACCACGATCCTGGCCCTGATTTAGCATTCAGTTCAAGCCCTGTTCTACACCTATTCCAGTTTCTGATTCAAACACCATCTCATCTCTAGTCAAGAAACTGTTAAAATGGGAATTCCCTAAACATTTTGTACATAGTCATAGTCTACTTTCACCTTCTGGATGTATCTCAAGGATTCAGGAGTAGAACTGGTGTGTGACAAAGGGGGGTTGTATACACCTTATTATGATGCATAGGAGTTCTACTGTCCTATAGTAAATCCGTGTCCTATAGTAAACTCGTGTACATGCCTCAGTTTCCTGGGGGTACTGAGCCCAGACTGCTAGGCATGGGGATTAGTCTCAATGGTTTGGGGTGCAGAGATGGGGGTCGGGGCTTTTGGTTCTGAGTCTCCTTTCCCCAAGATGGATTGTACTGACTGCTTCTAGTTATTATGCTGACAAGTCTGTTCTACACTGTGTCTCTGTCAACTAACTTCTGTTCTACCTGCTGGCTTAGGGTGTCTACACTGTAGCATTTTCCCAGAAAAATGGCCGTTTTTCCAGAAAAACTATACTTATATCCACACTGCTAGTGCATTCTTTCAACAGAAAGTCGAAAGAAAGGAGGGGTTTTTCTGAAAGTAGTAAACCTCTTTCTACAAGTAAGAAGCTTTTTTGGAAAAAGTCACGTGTGGATGCAGAAGAGGGAGTTCTTTCAAAAGAAGAGGCTTCCAGGAAATAACACAGGTGCCCTGGTGGCCACTCCATCCATACTAATCACAACTTAAATGCGAGATAGTGTCCAATCAACGTGGACTCTCTCTTTTAAAAAAGCACATCACTTTTTCCCTGCACTTTTGTTGTATGGACGCTGTCTTTCGAAATAAGCTTTTCCAGCAGATCTCTTCCAGAAAAGTTTCTTCCAAAAGACGCTTGCAGTCTGGACATAGCCTGAGAGTCACCTCTGACTGTGGAGGGGGTGCAGAGCCAGGTGACTGCCCACACCTTTGTACAACTGGTCTCTGATTGGATCTAAACCTCTGTATGGATAACAGTTCTCCTTGTCCAGGTTTGCGACAGATTGCCAGAAAAGGATGTATCAAAACATTTCACAAATTTGTGTTGAAATAAATTCCAAAAAAGTGGATACAAGATTTTGACATTTAACCCCCCTCCCTCCCACACATACACATTTTCAATTCAAAACTACTTTATTTCAATTTGATGTTTCATAAAGGTAAAAGACCTTCAAAACAAAAAATGAAATGTGGTGTTCAACCCAAAATAAAACACATTTTGTTTGTCCTGAAAATTTTTTTTTTTACTTATTTGGCCACCAGACTGTGGGTATTTACACAGCTTTATTTGTGAGTTGATGGGCTCAGTTCAGTTCCTACTGGATGAAGTGCATCTGTAAGTTATGATATGTTAGTATGTTACCAGATTTCATAGTTGGTAAGTTCAATCCAATTCTGTCACCCCATTAAAAAACATCATTTATGTCAAATACAGATTATCCTTGCTCTGTATTTATTCCAACGCATGTGAAGCTTAGGTGAGAAGCCTTTTATTAGCCCTCCTTAATTTGAAAAAGAGGAGTTTACATAATCTGCTTTGAATGTGTGTAAATCATATCTGCTTCTGCCATGCTTTGCATTGTCTGCGGAACAGAAAATTGAAGGCTACACAATAATAGCATGTTAATAAGCACGTATTAGTTGTGGCACCAAAAGCTCTCTCTTTCTGTATTAATTGAAATTACCATTGTGTGACATAAAATACATCAGCTAATGATTTTGAACAAGTCTGCTTCACAATTAGAGTTGGGTAATGAAATCTAAAGTGTATAATGAATCCCATAATGAATATTTTGATTGAGGGAAAAAAAACCCAGCGCTATTAGTTTTACTTGGTTCAAACAGGAAAATATCCAACACATCACAACTACCATTGAGACATTTTTTATTTTTAGATACTGCAAATGCCCCAGTGTTAGAGTTGGTAGGAATATATTGGTTTTGGTCTAACTTATAGGTAGAGCATTTTACTGCACAGATCTAAGGATAAAAACTTGGAAAGTGTCACCTGTTTAAAAACTGAGGTTTAAAAATAGCATATTGTTTTGCTTCAAAAGAATCCCCAATTCCATACACTCTTTGAGAGGTTTTAACTTCTAAACCATTCCAGACTTTTGTTCTTGTAGAGGGTCAGAAGTACACTCAAAGCCTCGAAAATGTGTGGTATGAAATACCCTGCAGTGGTATTTTAAATTTCCTTTAATGCAATGTCTGTAAATAACTTCAGACAGAATATATATATATATATACAGCATTGTCATTAATTTTGCTTTAGCTTAGGTACTTCTCATCACTACCATCCTCACAGCAAATGAATTTCTTGGGTACCTAATATCAATTTATCAGATAGATTATTATATCCCACAGTATGATCCACACTTAATAGACTAGTTTTATGACCAACAACAGAATCCAGACCTTTAGATGTGAAAAGAGATGATCCTGGTCCACACTGGAGTGAAAGGATGACCTAAGATACACAGCTCCTGATATGCTAATTGTGTAGCTGGAGTTGATGTATTTTAAATCACCATCCACATTGCAGGAGATCAACAGTAGCAAATGCTCCCCTCAGCTTCCCTTACCCCTTGTGAGGGGCAGGAGTACTGACACTGATAGGGGTTCCCTCTGAGTTCTATTTAGCATGTCTTCACTAGACCTGCTAAATCAAACCCCAGATGATCGATTATAGCAGTGTCCATCTTCCTCATAGTGTAGATGTGCCCATGTAGTCCATCCACAGAGCCATATATAGGATTTATGGGGCTCTACACAGTATAGGTTGAACCACTCTAGTCCAGCACCCTCAGGACCTGTCTGGTGCTGAAACTTGGAAGAGGCAGGTGAATAGACATTAAGAGCCAGTGGTGCCCCAAATTTTTGGGTGCCATACATAGCTGCATATTCTGTATATGGGTAAGGATAGCTCTGTGCATTCAAATGCAAGGTTTAAATAGTTATTTATAATTACATATACAACATCAAAAGTAGGCTTGGATCAAACAAAACAAAACAAACACCACTGAGAGTTCTCTGCTCCATGGCGATTACATCTTAAACAAAATGTAAAACAGCACAGGATGACAATAATGAAAGGGGAACGAGAAGATAACAAGTAATTAAAGTTTGAGACAGGCTCTTTGTAGTCACCCATAATTTAAAGTGTCTCACTTCCTAGCACTTCTGTGGAAAACAGATTGAGGAGAAGACATTTCTATTGTGTGTCTGAAGATATAAACATCTAGACCTGGATCTTGCTAATCACTCAACTACTCAACTCACTTTTGGAGTGAGCAATTCAAAATTCCTTTAACAAGAATTTTCTTGTGAATGAACAGCACAGTGAATGTTGTGAAAGCCGGACTGAATGCTGAACTGCCAGAATGGAAATAAAGATAAGTTTGGGTTCCTATGTACTTCACAGTGCTTAAATGAGGATAAATGTTATGCTATAATAGGGAACCTAGTTGGCAATAATTAGTTTGACTAAATCTAGAAGGAAATGAGTTTAATCTAAATCAAATTATCTCAACTAATTTAGACTGGAATTTTCAACTCCCAATGAATTTGGGCACTTAACTTCCTTAGACTCCTTTTTAACTCTAGTATGAGCATTAAGGCTGAGATTTACATAGTGTGCTCGGGGATTCCATACCAAGAATACACTATCAATAGTTTTCACCATGATATCAGGAATAAAAATGTATCTTGAACAGGAGGCATTTATTAGAGAAATTGCTACAATTACAGGCACAAACAATAAAACCTTCCACACAGCTTGAGTTCCAGCTTACCAGTGGACTTTGCCCTGCCTTGGAATTCTATCAGAGACATCTAGTGGCTGACTAATATATAATAAATCATTACAGCTTTTGCTTCTGCAGCACTGGACTGAAGACCATAGTGGAACTTAATTTCATGGCCTCATCTCAGACATTTGACCATATCACAGATCCTATTGTCCTGAAAGAAAATTAAATATTCCTTAATACAGGTTGCACTTCTGTAGTCCAGCATCCTCGGGACCTGACTCGTGCTGAACCAGAGAACTTGCCGGACCATGGTAGGTTAACAATGTCTAGAGGCATTACCAACACTTCCACTGCTTACTGGGCTCTCAGAAGAAATGTAGGGGTGAATTAGAACAAATAACAGCACATAACAGTGAGATCCAGGGCTGGCAGCTGTAAACAAACTTTATGGGATGGCAGGAAACTTGGCCACACCAATGATAAGTGGACATTAGGCTAACTAAAATCACCCAGACCCCAGATATTTTGCTGCCAAAAATACGTTTAAGACCTTTGCAAACAACCAGTGAAGGTGACAAATGACCTTGAGAATGCAGTATTTAGAACAATGTCAGCCATGTATATAAATAGATTTAATCTGGGGATTACTAGTATATTTGTTAAATATGCATCTAAGGACTGAACTGTGTTAAAAAGAAATTATTAATATCTTTCTGCAAAGGATGTTAAAAGAGGATTTGAAGTAAGATGGCATGCCCAAAACCATCTCTAAAGTATAATTTAAGAGATAAAACAGAGCTAGAGTGTGAGCTAAGATTCCCCCTCCCAGCAGAAGAGTATCTGATAGCCTTGAAGGGTTCTCTAATTCAGTTAATCAATTCTTATCATAACTTAATTTAGATACTTCCAAGAACACACTGCATAGACATATGGAACCAATTTAGCAGGTAAGTCACCAAAGTAGGTAACCAATCTCCCTCCCATCTAAAAAAACCCTACAAGTGGGGCTGTCAATCTACTATATATTTTAAACGTCTCAGAGGAGTAGCAGTGTTATTCTGTAACTTAAAAAGCAAACTTGAAAATTGAGTGATCCTGTAGCATTTTAGAGATTAACTATATATATATACATATATTAGCTCATCTGAGGAAGTGGGTTGTGCCCATGAAAACTCACAATACTATCTATATATTTTGTTAGTCTCTAAGCCCTGGTCTACACTAGGCAGTTATTTCAAAATAACTCTCCTTATTTTGAAATAACAAGCAGAGTATTCACACTACCAAGTCTGTTATTTCTAACTAAGGGGCTGGTTATTTTGCAATAATAACTCCTGCTTTCCTTCGGAAATAAGCTTATTTTCAGATAGTTCTTTTGGGAGTTATTATTTCAAAATAAGTTATTTCAAAATAAGTTATTTCAAAATAATTTCCTAATGTAGGCATCCTTTAAGGTACTACAGGACCACTCATTGTTATTTTTATATATTTTTTTTTTTACTATATATTTTAGAGAGTTTGTCTGTTTGATCAAGAACTTTTCCTAAACGGTAAGAGCTAAGATCACCAAAATCAGTATACAGCTTCCTCTTATCATAACTTAAAGCAACATAATGGTTTGGTTGTACTTGGAAAATGGAATATGCCTAGAATGGGATTATTTCTCATAATACCAAATAGATAAGAGATAGAATCTCCAAAGCAAGTACAGTCCTCAAAATTTACATAACCGAGTGAATATTGAAAAAGGCTGATCCAAGATGAGCCAGAAACAAAGGATGAACCTGGAACAGGGTTGCTTCTCAAGAAACCTTACAAAAAGAGATACAAAATGGAGAAATTTAGAGTAGTGCTCTATTTTGGCACCTCTAACTCAGACCTTAATATTAGAAAACTAGAAGAAAATATTATTGAAAACCTTTGATTATAGCCTTTTTTGTTAAAACATAACAAATGATAACACTATATAGGGATGAGGAAAAAATGCACTTGATGGAATTCCCATTTTTTAAATGCGCTAAAAAATTAAATGGAAAAATTTTAACAAACTTTTTTTTGAGAAAATCCACAATAAAAATTAACTTAATCAATGCTGTATTTCTTAAAAACACAATCATTTAAATAAAGCAGGTACATTTTTATTTTATTAAAATAAAATCCTTAATTGACTTAAAGACCCGAGCAACACCGAGTAAATCTCTTAGTTGCAAATAATCTGCAACAAATGAAAGTCCCACTATGTATCAGGTCATACTACTTGTTTTCACAGAACCTCTCAAACTTTTTATGAAGTGGACTTTCTCATGAGGAACCATGAGAGCTCTTATGATTTTGGAATGTACAAGACATAGTATTTGTTCCCAGTGATTCAGCCATCAGGCAGCAGTATATCTTGGTGTAGAGCATAATGAAACAAGTTGTTTGCAGTTTTACAGGGGGCAGTGTTCCCTGTAAGCTGCTATGTGCTTGTGCAGAAACTCCAGAGAAATTCAATTGCCACCCAGTTGAATAGGAGAGAGCCTACATCTGGGTTTTGTTTCTACTGGTGGAGCACATGCCTTGGTTCACATAAAAATATTCTGCAGATGTATGGAAAAAATTAGGGGGAACATTGGCTGGGGCTGGAACCATATGAAATAACTACAGAATCAGATAAGGTATCCTTGTCCGAGTATCAGTGAGACCTAAATGCTTGAGGTCATAGACATCAGTCTCTAGCATGTCTCTTAGAATGGCTTTGGAATAAGCTACCTCTATAGGCACAGAAGGGGTGGGAGGGAAGAGGGAGGAAGAAAAAGCACATGTCTACCTGTCCCTGGGAGAAACAAAGCCCAATTTTATTATAATGAATTGTACATATGGTTATGGTCTGTTGGATAGGTTTGCTCTCCTGTGTAAGGAGTTCCAGAGGTTGACTGTGTGCTGAGTGATGAAAAACTTCCTTTTGTTTGTTTTAAACCTGCTGCCTTTTAATTTCATTTGGTGACCCCTAGTTCTTATACTGTGGGAATAAATAAATAAATTTTCCTTATTCATGTTTTCCACACCAGTCATGATTTTATAGATCTCTATCATATCCCCCTCTTAGTCTCCTCTTTCCTAAGCTGAAAAGTACAAGTCTTTTTAATCTCTCTTCATGTGGGACCCATTCCAAACCCCTCATCATTTTTTATGCCCTTTTCTGAACCTTTCCCAATGTCAGTATATCTTTTTGGAGATGAGGCAACCACATCGGGACATAGTATTTAAGATGGGGGAGTACCATGGTTTTACATAGAGGGATTAAGATATTTTCTGTCTTATTCTCTATCCCTTTTTTAATTATTCCTAATATTCTATTTGGTTTTTTTGACTGCCGCTGCACACTGAGTGGATGTTTTCAGAGAACTGTCCACAATTACTCTAAGATCTCTCTCTTGCGTAGTTGTAGCTAAATTAATCCCCATCATATTGTATGTACAATTGGGATTATTTTTTCCAATGTGCATTGCTTTACATTTATCCACATTAAATTTCATTTGCCATTTTGTTGCCCAAACACTTTTTGAAGCTCTTCACAGTCTGCTTTGGTCTTAACTATCTTGAGCAGTTTGGTATCATCTGCAAACTTTGCCACCTCTCTGCTTACCCCTTTCTCTCGATCATTTATAAATAAATTGAATAGGATTGGTCCCAGGACAGACCCTTGGGGGACCCCACTAGTTGCCTCACTTCACTTGGAAAATTTACCATTTATTCCTACCCTTTGTCTCCTGTCTTTTAACCAGTTATCAATCCATGAAAGGATCTTCCCTCTTATCCCATGGCCATGTAATTTACACGAGAGCCTTTGGTGAGGAACCTTGTCAAAGACTTTCTGGAAAACTAAGTATACTATATCCACTGGATCCCTCTTCACCACATGTTTGTTAACCCCCTCAAAGAACTCTAGTAGATTAGTAAGGCATGATTTCCCTTTACAGAAACCATGCTGACTTTCCCCCAACAAATTATGATCATCTATGTGTCTAACAATTTTATTCTTCAGTATAGTTTCAACTAATTTGCCCCGTACAGATGTTAGACTTACCGGTCTGTAATTGCCAGGATCACCTCTAGAGCCCTTTTTAAATATTGGCGTTACGTTAGCTATCTTCCAGTCATTAGGTACGGAAGCTGATTTAAAGGATACATTACATCCCACAGTTAATAGTTCCACAATTTCACAATTTCTTTCAGAACTCTTGGGTAAATGCCATCTAGTTCCGGTGACTTGTTACTGTTAAGTTTATCAGTTTGCTCCAAAAACTTCTCTAATGACACCTCAATCTGAGACAGTTCCTTAGATTTGTCAGCTAAAAAGAATGGCTCAGGTTTGGGAATCTCCCCAATATCCTCAGCCATGAAGGCTGAAGCAAAGAATTCATTTAGCTTCTCTGCAATGACTTAAACATCTTAGAGTGCTCCTTTAGCATCTCAATCGTCCAAGTGCCCCCACTGGTTGTTTAGCAGGCTTCCTGCTTCTGCTATACTTAAAAAACATTTTTGCTACTACTTTTTTAGTTTTTGGCTAGCTGTTCTTCAAACTCCCTTTTGGCTTTTCTTATGATATTTTTATACTTAATTTGACAAAGTTTATGCTCCTTTCTATTTTTCTAACAAAAATTTGACTTTCACTTTTTAAAAGATGTCTTTTTATATGTCACTGCTTCTTTTACTTGGTTGTTAAGCCACGGTGGCACTTTTTTGGTCCTCTTACTGTGTTTTTAATTTGGGATATACATTTAAGTTGGGCTTCTATTATGGTGATTTGAAAAGTTTCCACTCAGCTTGCAGAGATTTTACTTTTGTCACTGTACCTTTTAATTTCTGTTTAACTATCTTCCTCATTTTTGTGTAGTTTGCCTTTCTGAAATTAAATGCTACAGTGTTGGGCTGCTATGGTGTTTTTCCCACCACAGGTATGTTACATTTTATTACATTATGGTCACTATTTCCAAGCAGTCCAGTTATATTTACCTCTTGAACCAGATCCTGCACTCCCTTTAGGACTAAATCAAGAATAGCCTCTCCCTTTGTGGGTTCCAGAACCAGCTGCTCCAACAAGCAGTTATTTAAGGTATCAAGAAATTTTACCTATGTATTCCAATCTGAGGTGACGTGTACCTAGTAAATATGGGGTTAGTTGAATTCCCCCACTATTATTGAGTTTTTTATTTTGATAGCCTCTCTAATCTCTCTTAGCATTTTATAGTCACTATCATTGTCCTGATCAGGTGGTCGAGAATATATCCCAATTTCTATATTCTATTATTGGAGCATGGAATTATTATCCATAGAGAATCAATGGAACATTTAGCCTCATTTAAGATTTCTACTTCATTTGATTCTATATTTTCTTTCACGTATAGTGCCACTCCCACACCAGCACGACCTGTTCTAACCTTCCAATATATTTTGTATCATGGTATGACTGTGTCCCACTGATGGTCCTCATTCCACTAAGTTTCTGTGATGCCTATTATATCAATATCCACCTTTAAAACTAGGCACTCTAATTCACCCCTTTTATTATTTAAACTTCTAGCACTTTAAAAATTTGTCACTATTTATCTGTCTGACATTTCCTGATGTGATAGACTCTTTTTCATTTGATTGTGTCTCATCTGATCTGACTCATACTTCCATCCTCTCCTCCTGACTAGAACATAGAGCATCTCTATTAATAGACCCTCCTCTAAGAGACGTCTCTAACCAATCCATGTGCTCCTCTGCACCCGTCAGCTTTCCCTCAGCCCTTAGTTTAAAAACTGCTCTACAAACTTTTTAATGTTAAGTGCCAGCAGTCTAGTTCAATTCTGATTTAGGTGGAGCCCATCCTTCCTGTATAGGCTCCCCCTAACCCAAAAGTTTCCCCAGTTCCTAATAAATCTAAATCCCTTCTCTCACACCATCGTCTCATCCACGCATTGAGACTCTGAAGCCCTGCCTGCCTACTTGGCCCTGTTCATGGAACTGAAAGCATTACAGAGAACGCTACCATAGAGATACTGGATTTCCATCTCTTTCCTAGCAGCCTAAATTTGGCCTCCAGAACCTCTCTCCTATCCTTCCCTATGTCATTGATACCTACATGTACCATGACCACTGGCTCCTCCCCAGCAAGACGCATTAGTCTGTCTAGATGTCTTGAGAGATCCGCAACCTTCACACCAGGTAGGCAAGTCACTTGAATCTACAAACAAACAGACAGACAGTTGACTGTTCTCCTTCCCTGAGCCTTTCATCCTCCTTAACAGAAGACGTGCTGAGCTATTTGTCTTCTGAAGTACTGTGTGCTCTGGCCAGCAGTTGAAAGCCCCCTGGCTAAGGGTTGATCAATGAACAGAGGGTTCTAGATTTCAAATCCTCATTAAGAAGCTCACAGCTTTCAACTGCTGGCCAGAGCACACAGTACTTCAGACAAATAGCTCAGCACTTGAATCTACAAACAAACAGACAGACAGACACAAGCTCAGCGCACAGTTTCTTTGAGGCAACCAGCAAGTAACTCCCAAACAGAAATACAGCCACTTACACAAAAAAGGAGCTAGATAGATTCATGGGGGTTAGGTCCATCAATGGCTATTAGCCAGGATGGATAGGAATGGTGTCCCTAGTCACTGTCTGGAGATGGATGACAGGAGAGGGATCACATGATGATTACCTGTTGTGTTCCCTCCTTCTGGGGCATCTGGTATTGGCCACTGTTGAAAGACAGGATACTAAGCTAGATGAATTTTTGATCTGACACAGTATGGCCGTTCTTATGGTCTTATGAATACAAACTATGGGCTTGTATGTATACAGCATATACAAAAGCTAAACAAAACACTAGCTGTGGCTGAGCAAAGAGACTGCCTGAACTTGAAATGAGGTCTACATATGTATCAGAGGAACCTTCCCCAGAAGGGTTATAGTGGGGGTTCCATAAAGTGAAAGGACTCAGAGTGGTTTTGCAGAACCTGGGAGTATTAGAAAATATCAGAGTAGGGATCAAATAAGCTTTTGTTCTTCTAGCATCTATCAATGCATCTAGTTTTTTTGTATGTCTAACTCTGCAACTTGTGAGAACTAGCTCTGCAATAGCTCTATACTTTTTGAAATGTGCCTATCACATATTAACAAAGCAGAACCAAATAACAAAACCCAGCATTAACTGTGTCATTGTACAAATGGGCTCTAAAAAACATTTATGGCCACTTTCTAGCCCCCAGCATCTCCTTATTCATCAATAATTCTCTGCAATGTAACTGTTTTAATTAAGGTTACAACCTCCACTCCTTGCTTTCATCGTGTATCTCAATCCATTAGTGAAAATGGAGTCCAGTTCTCATCCTTCAATGGCTTGTCCATGGGTCCTAATGGAGATTCAATCTCAAAGACAGCAAAAGGAGCAATAAAATATTGCATTCTCAGATTAAAATTGAAGAAGAAAATTTTTCACACACATCCGGTCAAGACAAGCCTGTTGCTGTAAAGGAAAGAAATAATTTACACAGATCTAGGAAAGTACAGATTTATCTAAGCGTATTCCTTACTAAAAAGCTATGTTAAAAGCTTATTAGAGTTGCAAAGTAAAGCACTAAAACATCATTAAATGCAAGCATTAGATTGCTTAAGCAGTCTTAACTTGGCCCCTTGTACGCATGCATTATTATATAGCCAAATTCCTTGATAACCTGATATTTGTTATCAGGGACCATTGCCACATATACCTGCCTGGTCAAAGGACCTAAGGTACAGTCCCATCATAGGAGCAGCCCCAATGACACCATTAGGATTGATCATATACTTAAAATTAAGCACCATAGTGACATCAGCATCTGTCTGCTGCAAACTCCCCATCCCTTTCTATGTGTCTGCTATTGCTGCTTTCAGCAAAACGGCAACCACTGCCTATGAACATCCCCTTTCTCCAGCCAATGGTTCTCTTGTCAAGTCTTCCTCAGCACAGTGCTCCAGCTGAACCACACATGCTTCTCCCTTCTGGGATACATAGTCTTGAGTTCTTTTCTTGAGCTGGTATGGGATCATAGCTCGAAAGCATCTTTCCCAAAGCACTGCCTTCTTCAACAACCCAGCGGGGCTCCCCCTTGGTACCCTCACTTGATGTCCGTTCAGCAGCCTTTCCTGGGTTCAGACTGTACCCAGATCAGCAGGGCCCATTGCAGTACCCTTGCTTCAGTGAGCCTGGGTCTGGGCTCAGTTCCTTAGGCTAAACCTGACCATGGACCTGCTGCTCTTTTATACAGCCAGGCAAACAGTCCTCTATTTTCAAAACACCAGGCAGTAACTATACACACCACCTATGCAACTCCTTTTTATCTGGCTCTTCTGGCCCCTGATTAGTTTCTCCAACAGCCCCTCTGATTGTAAGATCCTCTGCAGACACTCTAGCCTCCGTGGAAGACTTCTCAACTGCTCTGTTCTGGGGCATGGTGAGGCAGGACTTGCGGGGCCTCCAGCATGGGGCCTCCATAACTAGTCCCCCTCATCACAAGCACCAACAGAAGTATTTTGCTGAGTAAGAGCCTGAAGGAACTCTAGGTCCTGCAGAAAAAAGAACTTGATCATAAAAATAAAGAGATCACAATTTATCTTCCATTTTATGGGAAATGGAGTTTATTTTTTTTTCTTCCAAAATTAAATTCAAAGAAATTGGAAATGTCCCAGCAAATAAAGTTTGAAAAGTTTAGGACAACCAAACTGTTTTGTTCCAAAGAAATCAAAATATTTTGTTCCTATTTGACCATTTTAATTAAAAAATAATATGAAATAAAACTCTCAATGACTAGAAAAATCAAAGCATGCTGTTAATAAAATGCTGAAATCAAACATTTTGACCTTATCAAAACTCATCTTCATTTTTCTCCCCCAAAAGAAAATTTCATTGAAATTGGCACAATTTCACAAAACATTTCACTTTTGACATATCATAGAATCATAGAATCATAGAAAATTAGGGTTGGAAGAAACTTCAGTAGGTCATCTAGTTTAACCATCTTTTCAAAGCATGACCAACTTCAACCAAATAATTCCAGCTAGTGCTTTGTCAAGCCTGGACTTAAAAACTGCTAAGGATAGAGATTCCACCACTTCCCTAGGCAACCCCTTCTGTGCTTCATCATCTCTTAATTAAATAGTTTTTCCTACTATCCAACCTAGACCTCCCCCACTGACACCTTGGCTTCTTGTTTTGTCATCTGCCACCACTCAGACTAACTTGGCTGGATCCAGTGGCTTGGCAGGCCGGATTTTGCCCAGCCCTGGTATAAACTATTCAGGAAGGACTAGTAGGGGAGAAAAGGTGGAGGAGTTGCACTGTATGTAAGAGGGCAGTATGATTCTTCAGCACTCCAGTATGAAACTAGAGAAAATCCTGTTGAGAGTCTCTGGGTTAAGTTCAGAAGCGGGAGCAACAAGACTGATGTTGTGATGGGCATCTATTATAGATCACCAGACCAGGAGATGAGGTAGATGAGGCTTTCTTCAAACAGATAATGGAAGTTTTCAGATTAGAGTCTCTGATTCTTATGGGGGACCTCAATCACCTTGACATCT
Organism: Pelochelys cantorii; assembly: GCA_032595735.1. Taxonomy (NCBI): domain Eukaryota; kingdom Metazoa; phylum Chordata; order Testudines; family Trionychidae; genus Pelochelys; species Pelochelys cantorii. Next base: position 25,409,432 of record CM064342.1, on the reverse strand, counting down.
TAGGGGAGAACAATACAGACAATCTAGAAAGTTTTTGGAGTATTGGGGACAACTTTCTCATCTATCTCATCTCCAGATCCAGCCCACGGACGACTCTGACGGGACCCTCAGGCACATAGCTGTCATGGTTTAAAATGCAGTCCCTATGGTTCTCTGCTCTGCAGGGAGGGGGAAAGCTTTGTGTGATCTCACCACCCCTGCCCAATCCTCAGCTCCTATTGGCTAGACACAACTGGCCAATAATAACTGACATCAGCCAATCTCTCAGCTCCTATTGGCTGGAAACAGCCAGTCAACTGGAGCTGAGAGATTGGCCTGGGGATGGGTGCAGTACGGACTTCTTCCCCCACCCGGAGTTGAGAGACACGTGGAGGGAACGGCCTATATTTTCAAGTGGTCTGAGGCTGCAGCAGGCAGGGAGCCCAGCCTGCCTTGGGGGTGCTGCAGGCTGGGAGATGCTTAGGTAAGTGCATCCCAGCCAAAGCCTGCCTCTGGCACCCTTGCCCCTCCCACACCCCAACTCCCTTCCCCAGGTCACAATTCCCTCCCAGACCTTGTACCCCTTACACCTCTCTCCCAGGCCAAAATCCTCTCCTGCACCAGACCATGCACTCCATTCCCGTGACCCAGGTCACAACCCCCTCCTCCACCTATACACCCTCTCAGACTCCACACCATCTCCTGCACCCCAGTCCCTTACCCCATGCGTCCTTCTATACCCAGCCTCCATCCTAGACCCCACACCTTCTTCACAGAAAAGTTAGCCCTTGACCACGTACCAAAATCTTGGAGTGGCCCCCCACCAAAATTATTGTCCACCCCTAGTTTGTACCCATCCACAACAGTTCTCCAGTCATGCAATGTAGCCGGCCAGAGTAAGTCTCAGGTCTGACACTGGGCTCTCAAGGTACAAAATACGCCACACAGGTATCTGTCAAACACAAATAGTTTATTTCTTGACAGCTAACAGCTGTGCCCCATAAATGGGAGAACAATATAACAAAGAAGCTGCATATCTTACGTCTCTTCCTGCAAGCCGGGGACCCCAGGTAGGCTGCGGACCAAGTGGGAGGTTGTCTCAGCTTCCAAGGCGCCGGTACCCAAAGCCCATCGGTGAAGTCCGATCTACTAGGCTCTGAGGCAGCCTTAAATACAGTTTTCCTGCCTTGTTTGGCAGTTTGGAAATTTCCAGGGCTTACTCATTAGTGCTGATGTAGGGCTTAGTTGTTAGTTATCGATCTGGTTCTGATATGGTTCTTCTTGTTTTTTGGCCCTGTTTACGTGATCAGTACGTTAGGGTAAACAGAATTGTTTATGCGTTCTTGCCCTTTACCCTTATCTTATACTTGTTCTTGCTATACTGGCAACAATGCTTATCTTAAGTGGAGTATGTTCCCAAAGACTTGCTTCTGGCTCATCAGATGTAGGGAAAAGGGAAAGGGGGGAAAGAATGCAGGCCTCACCACCCCTAAACTAGCACGTACAAAGTTCTTCCACAATTGACCACTACATTCCACCCCTGGGTGATGTGGCATGCATTCTACCCCGATACATCCCTTCTAGGGTGTCAGTTGTTCCAGGATGACCTGGTGTTTTACTTGCTGAGCCAGTAGTGTCATATGGAAAGCCAGATGCCTTACATAACAGGCTAACATACTAGTAATAATACAAATGGCTACAAAACCCAATAATACAATAACAATAGGATGGAGGATCAGATTATATGGAGACTGGATGCTTTTTCGTTGGCACAAGGGCTCCCTCATAATGTTCCTTGGTCCAAGGTCCCGACTGAGTACTGGCGTTCCAGGACTGGAGGATCAGGCATTCAGACACGAATCCCACCCGCGCAAACGGGGAGCACGATCCATTCAGTCAGGTCTGGGGGGATCTTTCCACCTGGGAAGTCGATTGCCACCATCCCGAAGGGTTAACTGACAGCACACTTGGAATCAGGAGCACCCACCGCATCAACTGCATGCTGGAGGGCTATTCTTGTTTATGCAAGCATGCCTGAGGAAAACATTGCAAAGTGACATCATTAGCAGGGAGGACCCACCACGTAGCCCCTGGGCGATGGTTTCTGCAGCCACCATAGGAGCGGAGTCTCCCGGTCGGGGTAGTATCCAGACCCTCTGTCCAACCTCCTCCACACCCTTAGGTGTTCTTTCATCAGGAGGCGGGGTGCTAGGGCCACACTGACCCTTAAAACATTCGTGAGGAGTACTGCCTGCTATTAAGTGAGAGTTCAGATTACTACAGGCTTGCTCCAACACTGGCTTCCATGAATTTGCCAATTACTCTGAGCCCAGTGCCCTGACCAGACTGCTAGACCATTGGCCACTGCCCAGGAATCTGTGTAAAGGAGGCATGTTTTGTCCCCCAGCTCTATTGCCTGCTTGCATGCCAGGTGTATAGCCACTAATTCTGCTAGCTGGCTGGACCCTCCTGTGCCTTCTTTAATCATCTGTATGTTCCAGGTCTGCTGTAGGGCAGCAGCTCGCCACTTCCGGGCACCCCCCACATATCGGGCAGACCCGTCAGTGAACCAGGCAAACTGTTTCTGCTCGGTAGTCAGAGCACTGTAAGGAGAGTCCCACACTGCTATTCCTTGCAGCGGAGGCGGCTGCTGTGGGCTGGGCTGTTCTGTCTTATCTCCCTCTGGGAGCTGTGCTATTAACTTATGCAAGTGGGAAACCCCTGAGGGTCCAGGCTTAGCTCTTTCCTGGATGTACCACCTCCACTTTAACAGAGTACTGGCCATAGCTCGACCTGACCGGGGAGCAGCTGTATCTCGCACCCAGCTCCTGATAGGGAGCTTGGGGCACAGCAACACCTGCCTATACTGAGTGGCATACTCAGTATCTAATAATGCCAGATAGCAAGCCAGCACCTGCTTCTCAAAGGGAGTGTAATTAGCACTGGCCCCAATCAAAGTCTTGCTCCAAAACCCTAAAGGGACCCGATGCCCTTGCTGCATTTGCTACAGGCTCCAGGCTGCTTGGTTTCCCTGGGTGGAGACTTGCAATTCTACAGGTCCTGGTTCCCACGGCCCCAAAGTGAGGGCAATTGCTACTGCTGCCTTTGCTTGCTGAAACGCTTCCTCCTGTTCATTCTCCCATGTAAAGGTGGCCTTTTTCCAGCTGACTTGGTACAAGGGTCTTAAAATGGTCTGCAGGTGGGGGATAAAGCCCCTCCAATAACCCAGTAAGCCAGTAAAGCACTGTGTTTCCTCTTTTGAAGAGGGCTGAGCTGCACTTAAGATCTTATTCTTTGCAACTTCTGGCATGACATGCTGCTTTCCTGTCTATACTATGCCCAGGAATTTGACATTCTCGCTGGGGCCTTGAATCTTATCTCTGTTAACTGCCCACCCACGTTCCTTAAGGTGGTTCAGGATAGCGTCCAAAGCTTCTGCTACCTCCTCTTTGGAGTCTCCCTGGATCAACACGTCATCAATATACTGCAAGCACTGGATACCGTAGGGCAGAGAGGGACGGATTTGATCTAAGTCTCAGGCAATCAGCCCGTGGAACAGAGTGGGGGAGTGCAGATACCCCTGTGGCAGCTGGGTGAACATATACTGCCGGCCATCCCAGGTAAAGGCAAACTGATCATGCGATTCAGGGGCTAAAGGGATAAAAAAAGAAAGCGAGATCTATTACTGCTTTCCAACTTCCTCCAAACTGGGCAGCTTGTTCCAATAGGGTAACTACATCCGGTACAGCGTCAGTGAGTGGGGTACTACTCTGTTCAGATTCCGGTAATCAATAGTCATACGCCAGCTGCCATCTGTTTTTCTAACAGGCCAAATAGGACTATTGAAAGGTGACACTGCAGGGCGGATTACACCGCTCGTTCCAGATCTTTAATGGTGGCCGTAATTGCTGCTGTTCCCCCTGGGATATGGTATTGCTTGGTATGCACCGGGCGTGGGGGTGGAGGTACAACCACCGGTTCCCACTTAGCAGTTCCCACAGTCAGTGCCCGGACACCAAATGCAAAGCATCCACCTGGCAGGGAGAGTTGCAAGCCCTTTAATACATTCATGCCCAGAATGTATTCACCTCCAGTGTTTGCAATTACAACAGGACAGACTGAGGGGGGGGGGGGAGATCTCCAATTCCCAATCTGAGGGTAGTTTTAACTGCAGGAAGGTCAGGGCCTCCCAAACCTTGGATTACAATGGGCTGTCCCCTCCGTGGGTTAGGGGTCCCGTGGATTACAGTCACTTTTGCCCCAGTATCCACTAAAGCAGTTACTTTGTGTGGGGTCTGTCCTGCACGATAAATGGTCAGGGGAACATATGGCCTCGGGTCTCCCTGGGTGTCCCCCCTGAACCCAGATATCCCCATCCCATGTGGTGGGGTCCCAATCAGTGGACCGGAGAGCACAGACCTTCGCCTGCGAAGGCTGGTGGTCCCGGTTGTACTTATACTTCTGATTGGCATAGCGGACAGCCATAACTTGCAGATTCTGACCCATCTCTGCTGTCTGCTTCTGTGCATGCTGTAAAGAGGCTTGCTGTACTCCAGACAGAGCTTTAACCCTGTCCAGTTCCTCCTTAAGCTGTGCCACCTCTCACTGTAACCCCTCCTTCTCCTCACACACACTGCGGAGCGCGCTGAGAAACAGCCATCTGGCCTGACTCACCCCCTTATCCTTCTTGTGGATGTCCAAAGCCTCCGGCCCCTTTTGGATACTAGCAGGACTGACCCCATCAGCTAGCTCCCACTCCCACTCAAACACTCAGGCGTCACGTCATACCAAAGTCGAGCAACCAAAGCCCAGGCTGATGTGCACGGCCAGCCTGGAATTCAATGCTCTGCCCTACTACCTGCCTGGAATTCAATGCTCTGCCCTACTATCTCCCTTGCCCATCTGCTTCCCTTTCTTCCACATACTGAGCGGTTTGTACCAAGAGAACCCTGCTCGCTGCGCCAAATGTAGCTGGCCAGAGTAAGTCTCAGGTCCGACACTGGGACCCCAAAGTACAAAGGACGCCACACAGGTATCTGTCAAACACAAGTAGTTTATTTCTTGACAGCTAACAGCTGTGCCCCATAAATGGGAGAACAATATAACAAAGAAGCTGCATATCTTATGTCCCTTCCTGCAAGCCTGGGACCCCAGGTAGGCTGCGGACCAAGTGGGAGGTTGTCTCAGCTTCCAAGGCGCCGGTACCCAAAGCCCATCGGTGAAGTCCGATCTACTAGGCTCTGAGGCAGCCTTAAATACAGTTTTCCTGCCTTGTTTGGCAGTTTGGAAATTTCCAGGGCTTACTCATTAGTGCTGATGTAGGGCTTAGTTGTTAGTTATCGATCTGGTTCTGATATGGTTCTTCTTGTTCTTTGGCCCTGTTTACGTGATCAGTACGTTAGGGTAAACAGAATTGTTTATGCGTTCTTGCCCTTCACCCTTATCTTATACTTGTTCTTGCTATACTGGCAACAATGCTTATCTTAAGTAGCGTATGTTCCCAAAGACTTGCTTCTGGCTCATCAGATGTAGGGAAAAGGGAAAGGGGGGAAAGAATGCAGGCCTCACCACCCCTAAACTAGCACGTACAAAGTTCTTCCGCAATTGACCACTACATGCAAGTTACCTCACCAAGTCTCCATTATTCCAATCACATCATACTTCTTAGATTGTGCAAGGAATTTTAATTCTTTCTGTTTCCCAAGCTTTTTGCATTCGTTTACTGGCACCTAAGATAACTAGCCAATTGCCCTATTTTCTCCCAATATCCCACTTTCCTCAGGATTTAGGTTAAAATCCCTCAGAAAACCTAATTTAAAGCCCTCCTCACTAGGTTAGCAAGCCTGTCTGTGAAGATTCTCTAAGCAGATCCTACCTCTTCCTATCAATCCTTCTTCCTGGACCAACATCCCAAGGCTGAACAATCCAAAGCTCTGTCTCCAACACCACCTGCACAACCATGCATCTACCTCCACAATTCAATGGTCTCTAACCTGGGCCTTTTCCTTCAACAAAGAAAATGGGTGAAAACACAACTTGCACCTCAAACTCCTTTATCCTCCTTTCCAGAGACAATCTGCAATGACCAACTCAAGGTCATTCTTGGCAGCATCATTGGTGCCCACATGGAGAAATAGGAAGTGGTAGTGATCTGATGGCTTGACCAAGGTCTGGAGGCAAGCTCCAGCCAAACACCACAATATCAATATTTCCAATGGAAAACATTCCTTTGGAAAATTTCTGACAAGCTCTAATAATAATTTCTATACCCAGGGAGTACTGTTTCCCTTGGCAACCTTGATGAATTTATAGTTTTTAAATGTAATTTCCTAGGTTTCTTTAGATATTTTAAAAATAAAAAACAGAAAAAACTAAAGTTCTATCCCATGATATGCTTTTCCCCACACAAGGTGAGTACCCAATGAAATAAGCTGTTACCAGGAATAAAATACATGGGAGTTAATGCTGAAGTTTCAGAAAAGTAGGAGTCTATATGGGACAATAATTATCTTTGCAACCAAATGATAGCAAATAATATCATACAGCCAGAAAAGAGTTTTTTACAGGTGGATTATATCCCGGCATTTTGAAGAACTATTAATTGTATCCTTTTCACAGACAATTTTTCTAACCTATTCCTACTTACACACCATTCCATGTAAAATTACCTAGTAATATTCTATGACCTGTGATATAGAGGAGATTAGACAAGCTGATCACAATCATCCCTTGTGCTCTTAAAAAAAATCTACGGATCAATTAATTAATTTGAAGTGTTGGAAAATCAACACTAGTCATTTGTTCAACTGAACTTCCCATTTGCTTACTTTAATTGAACAAAATCTTTCAGACTGAAAATACAGAAAACAATTGAGTTTGCATCTACTTTAGAGACAGAATCCAATAACCCCTGCATGCTAGTGGTATTTTACTCTACAAATAGATCAACTAAAGTATATGGGAGTCCTCTGGGAGGAAAGATTTGCGTAAGTAAATATATCAGAATCTGGTCCTTAATAGTCTGTCCACTTTTTTCTCTTTTATCCAAGCAATTATAAACTGTCACTTTCACATATGTTAGCCATTCAATGATCCATGGATTTCAGATAGGAAGATTAAAAGGGTATGTTAACATGAAGCTACCCAAAAGTTTTAAACATTTACTTTTTCTTGTAATGAGGAAATTGGCATGATCAGCATTATTTGTCATTAAACACTGTGCTCCATATAAATGAGGCTGAGGTATATGTGGGGTTTTTCTTGAATTCTACTACTCTGGCGATTGATTGCCAAATGGGGGGGGGAAATGTAGCATCTTAAGACTTTTAAATTTTCAATAATTGAATAACAAGCCCCAGGGTTTCCTGCAGGCATTTATAACAATATATTTTTAAAGCAGATTAATGGAGGTTTTGTGTGGAACACCAAATTTATTAAAAGATTGCTATTCCATGTGTATGCTTTCCTTTGTTCTTTTGTTACACTGTTGCTTTGAAAAATAAATTGCAGCAGCAGGGGGAAAATGAAATATAATGGGAAACAGCATTATAAGCACATTAGGAATTAGACAATCCTGGAAAATATGTATTTGAGTATTAAATAAGTTTTTTTATTTCTTATTTGATTTGCCATGATGCTATAAGTTTGCTCATAAAACTCAGTTTGACACCTGAAGACTGAAAAACAACTGTGTTCCAGTGAGACTTAATTAAAATATATAGCACTGGAATGTCCTTCAACTGCAGGTGAAAGTAGCAAAATCTGAAATGAATGTGGCTTATGTGGAAGACTTCAAAAAATACAAAACAACCAGCAGGTTGTAGATAAGGCATTTACAAGACCATTTGCTCTGGGGAGGATTTCTGGCTCTGTGAACTGCATTCCGTTTGGTTCTTTTGGTATGAAGAGAGGGGAGACAGTCTCCCTTGTAAAACAGGTGACACCAACTGTGTGAGAGGCATGGAACAGAGTGAGTGTCATTTATACATAAGCTTCAAGCAAGATTTGAGGGTGACTATAATTGAGATTCATGTAGCAGAAGCAGAGGGTCCAAGTATGCTCTCAGTTATGTGTTTAAGGGTGCTTCTTATTGCATTATCTTATTTCAAATCTATTTCAAAATAGCTTATTTTGAAATTTGGCGTGTCTACACAGCTCCACATTTTAAATAATGTACTATTTCCAGAAATCCCCTAACCCTCATGAAATGAAGGTTACTGGGATACTAAAGTAGCACGCCCATTATTTTGAAAAATATTTTGAAATAATGGGTGGCTTGTTGAAACACGGGGTAACTATTTCAGAATACCTCCGGTATCCCGAAATAGCCGAGCAGTGCAAATGTACCCTAAAATTCCTACTGGGGCTTAGGATGCTATATCTGAGGACAGAGTTGGGTCATGTATATCTAAGGAGAAGCTGGAATGGTGGGTTAGTTTGACTCTATGACATTCTCAGGTGTGATCCAAACCAGTGATGTGTGGAGCTATGTTACGTCTGCTTTGAAAATATGGGTGAATCCCAAAGGTTTGCTGCTGTAGCTCTCATTGGCCCTATTCACAAACAGACAAACAGTATGCAGGTCACACCCTGAGGGTACGTCTACACTTGCTCCCTAGTTCGAACTAGGGATGCAAATGTAGGTGACCGAAATTGCTAATGAATTTATTTAAATATCCCGCGCTTCATTAGCATGATCTCGCCAGCACGTTACTCTGCTCAACAGCTGTTTCAAAAGTGAAAGTGCGTGCCAGGATGCGTTAGTTCGAACCAAGCCCCTCGGTTCGAACTAACGTTACTCCAGCTTTGGTTACCAGTTGGAGTGTGACCCCAAAACATTCCCAGTCCTAGATTTCCCCCCAAAACATGTTATGCATTGTCCAGTCTTGTCCTGTACAGTCAAAGCAAATTAGGTCCATTGACCTTTTAAAGGGATTAATATACAACAGTTTGTTACAATAAATGGAGTTATCCACACAGTTCCATTTAAACATAACACTAAATTAGCTTTTAATTAAAGAATAGAGCAAGTTTTAAGTACAAAGAGATTTTTAAGTGAGTAAATGTATAAGGCATTAAAGTCTGAAACAGTTACTAGAGAAATAAAGATAACATGCTTCCTAGGATTAAAACCTAACAAGTTAGACTTGGTTCAGGATAAAGTCGTACCACATGCTCCCAACAATAGGTCTGGCCACATTTCAGATTGGGAGCTCTCCCAAAGTCTATAGGATGTTTCCTTTGAATTCACAGGAGAAAAGGAGAGAGATGGTGTGATGGATAGGAGAAGCGCTGGCCAGCACTCGGTGACTAAGGGGTTAAATTCAGGTAGCTAGCAAGGGTGTTGGCAGGGGGCCAAAAGAACCAGTGGGGATACAGTGCTGAAATCTGAATTGAATATAGACACCTGGTCTAGTCTTCCTTTGTGGATTCTAAGTTAAGGGCTGGAGGGAGCAGATGTAGTAATCAGAATTCCCACGCATATAAGAAATATTGGACATAGGAGTGAACTGTGCCTTGAAGTATGGATCAGCACAGGTTGTGAGCAGAGGGAAAAAGTGTAGCTAGTCGCGATCAGGGCATTTTTCTTTGTTTTGGTTGTTTGGTTTAATCTTCTCTATGTGAATCTATGCCTTCCCTCCCCCATTCACTATCTCAGAGTGTACCCAGAGGTGTTCTCTGTGTTTTGATTTAATGTTGCTCTGTAACACTTAGCAACCAAGCAGAGGAAGCCTGGCCAAGGCACATCAGTCTGGGTAACAGCGGGGCCACCATGCAGCGGCAGCGGGGGCCACAGAAGTCTGGGCAGCAGTGGCAGCAAAATCGGGACTTCCTGCTACCCAGCAGCAAAGCCATTGCTGAGGCCGCAGCAGCCCAGGAGGGGAAGCCTGGCTGGGGCTGGGATAGTGTGGCAGAGGCAGCCCAACTGGGGCTGCATGCCACCCAACTGGCATGAGGGTGGGGACTGGCTAGCAGGCAGCCCAACCAGTTTGAAGGAGCCAGCAGCAGGGAGAGGCAGCAGCCTGAGGGTCTGGTGTCAGGGGACCATCCTTGGTCTGGCAAATTTCCAATTTCCTGGGACTGGTCAGCTCCCGAGAGTGCCGGACCAAGGAGACCCAGCCTGTGAGTGTGTAAATACAGGGATGCATGTCATCATAGTGTCATTAGCCTTTACCTCTGTGAGACAGAGAATTCAAATCACAGAAACATCCCTTTAAATCCTGGACTTCTTCCCAGTGAAAACAATGATTTTATCCTTCCTGTCATTCGATAAACTCCAGAGTTCAGGAAGATTGGCTCTGCTCAGAAGAGTGCTCTGCAGGCCCACTGATGGGGGAGGGGGAAAATGCAAATGCCCTGTGCCCTTTAGAAATTCTCTGGAGTGCACCGCACACTCCAGTTGGCTAGGTTAGATAAATGTCTATCAGGGATGGTCTAGACAGTATGAGGGCAGGGGACTGGACTCGATGACCTCTCAAGGTCCCTTCCAGTCCTAGTATTCTATGATTCTATGTGGCCCAATAGCAGGAGCAGGACACTGCACCATTCAGGCAGTGCTGGGTGCTGGCTTTCCCAGCCCTGTGTCTTCCTCCAGAGCCCCCGCACTCACCCATATCCAGGAGCACAAAGTTGGGCGCTCCCATATTGCCCAAGGGCCTGGAAATCCTGACAGCTCCCCTGGTGCTGTGATCAGGGCAGTGAGAGGGCATTGTACAATGACTCTTCCTCAGTGTCCACAGCTCTTTAGGGTCTACGTATGCAAGAGCATAAAATTTAGGGTGAGCCGGAGACTATTCTAACACTGATAGAGGGGAGTGAACAGACTCTTAGCTGCCACAGACAGGTCAAAGATAGTGTAAAGTACCCTTTGTTACCCATCCATCCAACCTCCATATACAGGGACATGAATAATACAAATCAGGCCCAATTTACTCTGACTTTTTCTGAGAAACAGGGAAAAGATAAAGAGTAATCTTTCTGCCACTGGAGACTTCAGTGGTATAGTCTAGTGCCAATGCATGGGTATAATTTCCATTGAAAGGAGTGAGAAGTCCATAAACTTAATGGAAGAATAGATCCCATTATCACAATGAGACAACACTTCTTTGATACCTGGATAAATGATCCAATCTTGGCTGTATTTTAATTTTTAATGTGCCAACTATATTATAATCCTAAATAGACTCCTGTAAATCCACTTAGAAGCATAATTAAATGAAAATCAAGTTTGAATAGAAGGTGCGTTGATTTTCCATGCCAGAAATGAAGCAATTTAGTCTTTCTTTTACTCAAGGTGCTACTATTCTGTGCCAGTACTAATTAAATTCTAATGTGTTCAGAGCACAGAAATTATATTGTCTCATAGTGAAGTAACTATATCAAACTGAGGGGCAGAGAATTTAATGGCCTGACCTGGAGAATTAGCGTAAGCCAGCAGCTCTTTTCATAATGCCAGTACGTTTTTCTTTGAATTGACATTTCTTGATTTTTATAGATTACTTGTATGTAGAGGCCAAGGGGGTTGCTGGTTAATTTTTGTTAGCCCTTCTTCCTAGACATTGAAATTACAGAAGAATAAATTACAAATGCCTGAATAGTTAATAAAAATGCAAAATATAAACCAATCCCTCCCCCCAAAGAAATCTGAAAGGTCCAGGCCTGTAATAAAACCTTGTCACAAACCCCTGGGTTTGCAGTTGCCTGGAAAATCATATATAAAATACTAGTCTTAAGCTTGCTGATAGCTTTAATCTGGTCAGCCATCTGAATGCAGTGGACGGATGCATATAAAAGGCCACAAGGCAGTTTCCCAGCCAATTTCTTTAGGACTTCCAGCCATATATCCTTATGCTATGGCCCAATTAAATCTAATTTGCACAAGTAAAGTGAGATTAGAATTTGGATAGCAGGCCTGCAAAAAACCTCAGAAACTCCATATTGCAAGGAGTGGTTTTGGTGCTTGAGCAGAAAGACAACTTCTCTCTGAACATAACTTCCGAAAGAGCGCGTCCACACTGCCAAAGCGCATCGAAAAACTGGTCTGCTTTTTCAAAAGACAGTGTCCACACTGAATGGACACTATCTCACAATTAAACTGTGATTACTATGGACAGAGTGGCCACAAGGGCACCTGTGCTTTTTCCTCTTTCCTCTTCTTCCTAAAGAACTCCCTCTTCCCCATCCACACACGTCTTTTTCTGAAAGAGCTCTTTCAGAAAAAGGCTTCTTCCTCGTAGAAAGAGAATTACCAACGCTGGAAAAACCCCTATGTTTTTTCGATTTTCTTTCGAAAGAACGTGATTGCTGACATAATTGAAGTTTTTTTGGAAAAACAGCTGTTTTTCCAAAAAAACTCCATAGTGTAGACATACCCATAGTGACCAGTAACCCAGCTATTAAGAAAACTGGGAAAGACATTTTTTTAGTGCATACACATTATGGGCTCCACTTCCAAAGGCCCAGCTTTCCTATAAAAAACAAGAAGTCCTGTGGCACCTTATAGACTAACAGATTTATTGGAGCATAAGCTTTCGTGGTCAAAGACCCAGATGCATTTGACGAAGTGGGTCTTTGCCCACAAAAGCTTATGCTCCAATAAATCTGTTAGTCTATAAGGTGCCATAGGACTTCTCATTGTTTATGCAGATTCGGACTAATACAGCTACCCCTCTGATACTTGTCAGCTTTCCTATGTGCATCATAAAATGAAGACCGCTTTCTCTTATTTCTGCAGTTGATTGCAGGCAAAAATATCAGTACTGCTAGGTACACATTAGTAGAGGACCACTAGCCATCTTGGGATATTAGTCATTGACATTGTTGATTTGGTAAAATAAAATTAGTTTTCTTGTTTCCCAGTCTTTTGTCACTTGCACTGCAATTGGAAGATTGTTGGGCTGCTAGCATGCCATACAGTTCTAACGAGAGCTAATAGGAAATTTTCCCACAAAAGGCTTTTAATCATCAGAAAGTGCCAATTTACATATTTTCAGAATATTTCAGTTGGTCCAATACATTTTTTTTCTATTCACGAAAGTATGAGATTTTAGTACTTTGCCCTAATTTAGGAAAATTTTGAAAATTCACCTAAGTCTAATAATAACCAATGTAATAATGTACCAATGCTTCTACATGTGATCAATATGAACTAGATAATTTAGAATTAGTTGTCTGTCATTTAAGTAATTAGCAGTATTTTGTTGCCTTAAGATAAATCTCTAAATTATGTTTGGTCAGAAACAAGATTTCTGTTTTTAAAAAAACTGAGATTTCAAAAATTGTTTTTATAATAATGCTGAATGAAAGTGAGAACTTTTGAAATAATTGTGTGTGTGCACGCACACATGTGTGTGTGTGAGAGAAAGACTCATCCCACAACTCCTGAATAGCCAATGAATAGCCAACTCCTGAATAGCCAATTAGGCCATTCACTGAGGATGAGGAAAACCTCAGAGTCAAGTATCTGTTCCAAATTAGGCAGTAGTGTTTCTATCTCTCTTTTTTTTTTTTTCATGAAAAATTTCTGAAGTTCTCAATTTTGTCCCGGTATAGAACAGGAAACATTTTTAAGTCTAATTTTTTATGGGATAGGAGACCCATTTCGCATTGTGGTCTAAAAATAGGAAGTACAATAACTACCTCACAGGAGCACTGTGAATCTTCAAATAATGAATGTCTGAAGGACTTTTAGATCCTTGTTTGACAGACGTATGTGGCAATATTCCATATAATACCTTTTTATTTGGGCAGCAGTGTTACAATATTTTTCCCTTCTTGGTCTACTTCTTTAATGTTTCCTTTATGTTTCTCCCGAAAGGCTTTGTAAGTTCTTTCTCCCAGCATGGATATAATTAGGAGCTAAATCTGCCAGTACAGTAATCATTGTTTAAAGAGTTCTCTAATTTGTGATAGAGAACATTGGTGATAGAGAACATTCCAATAAACATCTTCTGTTCTTGTTCAGAATTTACAACAACTATGAAATTTACTACATTTAGAATTAGAATTCTAAACTTGACCTTTGGTGGCCAGAAGAAGCTGTATGAAGTGACTGCTTCATGCTGGGTCTCTATACCATCTGATAACAAAGAAAACTTTTTAAAAATTATCAAAAGATAGTTTACCAGCTAACAAGTTCCTTTTAGGTAGGAGTGAGAAATGTTAGGAATCTTAACTATAGTTATAGTTGCTTCAGAAGTATGCATTTTGTATGTGTGTTAAAATTCTGCTTTAACATCTACTCTTGGAGTCAGTCCCAAAAAAGATTGTTTCGATTTCCATTCATTATGAGAGAGAAACTTTAAAAGTACTCTGATGTATAGACACTTGGTATTCCCAACATCTTTCATGCAATGGAAGTTAGTGGTGTGTGACAGGACCTATGATAACTAGTGATCAAGAGCCTTAAATCATGGTGCGGTTCGTATTAACAGAAAATCTTAAGCACTATGTTCTAATAGGGCTCTAATCAACAGCTTCATTAACAACGTCCAAAATTGCAAATCGACAGTCTTTATCTGCACATCACTTTTATACATAAAACATATTCAGCGCAGAAAGAGAAACAAAAATCCATACATTACCATTTCTTCTTTCTGTTGCTTCTGAAAAATGAAAGCAATTTTTAATTAAATACCTATACCCCAAAATATATGCTATTAATGCCACATGGTTTAAGAGCAGCTAGTAAATCTGTAAATCTTTTGGTGGTCTCTCGAGCCCCTTCCTTTGTTCTTAACTTTTAGGATATTCTTGAGGGAAATTCTAGAAAAATTAAAGAACTTGAGTAAACAAAATCCATAAATGTGGCTAACACCTAACACTGTGATTTCCAAACAGCTGTCCTCTATGATCACCACCGCAGTGAAGGGGCCAACTGCCTTGACACAGGAAGAAGTGAAACCAGTGTATCTGGTTAAGCTAGAAATATGGAAAAACAAAATGACATTTAAATAATAAGCCAAATGCTACCTGAGCATATGCAACTCCAAATAGCTTGTTCCCAATAACAATGATGATTTTCTCTTATGGATAGAAATAATGAAATCTTGATCCCAGTCTAAATACCTCCCAGTTTGGTGGGAGGAAGTCAAGATACAGTCTTTTGGTTCTGGCTCATATTTAATACAGAAAGGAAGGATAGTCCAGGAGTAAGGGTGTTAGCTTGGGATGTGGTTTCAATTCCCCAGTTTGCCTCTATGGGCCATTGGGTAAACCACATAGTTTATAAATCTCTTTGTGCTTCAGTTCCCCATCTATAAAATAGATATAATAGCACTGTCCTGCCTCATAGGGATGCTATGAGAATAAATTAAAAATTGTGTGGCATTCAGAAGTGATTGTGATGGGGGAATGGAATATATATATATAGTAGAGCTGGTTGAACATTGCTTCATGGAGCAGTTTTATTCTAGAAGGTATTGATTCAACATAATTAAAATGTTCCCTCCAATGTTTTGTTTGACCAAAAAACACCCCAAAACAAAATATTGAAGCACTTTGTTTTGATGTGGTCAAAAGATTTAATCATTTTGACTTTTATATTATGTTATATAGAAACAAAGCACTTAAAACTTATCAAAATGAAATATTTCAATAAGGTCATGTCAATATTTCTTCAATAAGAAATTTGAAAATTGACTTTTTGATCCAATCCAGGCAAAAAGGAAATGTCCAGATATCAGAATTTCTCATGGAATGCCTCTAACAAGTCCCTAAGGCCATGTCTACACCAGGAAACTATTTCAAAATTACTAAATTCAACTTAAGAACTCCCAATTTAACAAATTCATACTAGTGTGTCCTCGCTACGGGGAAGCCTTGAAATTAGTCCAAAATAGCATGCCCACATGTAACGGAACCTGCCTCAGACTTAAAGCTCCCAGAAGCATTCTGGGGAGGGAACCAGGAGGGCAGATACTTCCTGTGGCTACTTGGTCTAGCAAACTGTGATGCTCACTTACAGGGGCTCCTCTCTAAGCCTGTGTCTCACCAGGCACTCTTCCACAGCCTCCCACCTCGGGGGACAGAAAAGGAATGCAGTGAGCATTCACATTCTCATGCTCTGGTTGCCCATGCGGATACCACAGCACTGCCAACATGGAGGAAGAGCTTCTGCAAAGCAGTGGCAGGTTCCTAGGCCTTGTGCTGCACCTCATAGTGCCATACGGCCAGACTGCCCACATGTTGCTCCAGCGGGACGAGGACAAGGAGGATGAACCCCAACATAGCCCACTGGTCCTGTTCAGCCAAGTCCCGGCGATGCTACTTTCTGCATATGCCCCTCAATCCTCTGGACACAGTTGAATGCCGCTTCTTAAAGAGGGAGATGAGCTTGGACTGGTGGGACTGCATTATTATGCAGATCAGCAGTGACTCCCAGAGGCGTAGTGAGGTGTTATGCACCCACGGGGCAAAGGTAAAATTTGTGCCTCCCCCCTGCTGCTGCTACCACCGTGCCGTGGGGCCCCAAACCTGGTGCATGGCTGAGCTCGACCCTGGGAGAAGGAGGGGAGCTTGTACCATGTCTTCCTCCGCCCCCTCCAGTTTGGGGCCAGGTCCCCGAATGCACTAACTCACCAGTGGAGATGGAGGAGGTTGGACTGGGGGTAGAGAGGCAGGGAAGAGGCAGCTCCAGCCAGCAGGGGCGGGCAGAGGAGGAACAGGCAAGTCAAGGGATTACAGAGGGAGTGGAGGGGAACTAAATTGGCCCCCCCCAGCATGGTGCCCTGAGATAACTCCCCCCACTCTCCATTGCTATGCCACTGTAAATAATCCACCTCTTAGGATATTAATCTTTTAATGAATTACTTATTTTACTCACTATAGACAAATAAAAATTATAGTTTTTGTGGTTTACAGTCTGTTAAATAATTTTTTCTCTTTAATTTGTTCGTATCCCATTCTCATTAGGTTCATGTCTTTTACATGAAAAATGTCAAATGCTTAAAATATGTAAATTTTATAAAACACAAGAGAAATAAATGTTATACAACCTAAATACGAATTTTATTACTATATTTCAATCAAGGATTTGAAACCACTGTTATAGCAAACAAATAACTCATCGCTTTAATGAATAAAAGATAAAAAGATTTTGAGCACATCAAATTTATTGGAAGCAATCTGTAATGCTTCCTAACTGCCTAGTTACTTACCTAGTTGTTTTTCATACTATCACACAGCGATAAACTACATCATAGTAGTGTGTGATAGCAGGGGGTCAGACTAGATGATCATAATGGTCCCTTCTGACCTTAAAGTCTTCATGAGTCTATGAGTCTATGAGTAAGGGTATGTCTACACTACAAAGTTAATTCGAAATAACAGCAGTTATTTTGAATTAACTTTAATAGCGTCTACACAGCCAAACCGCTATTTTGAAATCAATTCAAAATAGTGGAGCCCTTATTTTGAATTTGGTAAACCTTATTCTACGAGGAATAACACCAAATTCAAAATAGCTAATTCGAAATAAGTGCTGTGTAGACACTTATTTCAAATTAGGGGGCCTCCAGCCCTTCCCAGGGAGCTCTGGTGGCCACTCTGGGCACAACCAGGAAAACTTGTCTGCTACCCCCCAGCCCCGGAGCCCTTAAAGGGGCAGACTCTGGCCACAGTGCCTGTGCTAATTGCAAGCCTGCCAGCACACAGCCAGCAGAACGTGCACCTGGCACAGCATGAGCCAGCAACCTGCTGCCACCCAGCCCTCCACCGCTCCCCAGAACCAGGCTGGTGGCTCCCAGGAGCCTGCCAGGGGCCGCAAAAGGCGGGCACCTTCCTGGCCTAGTGCGGAGATCGTGGACCTCATTGAGGTTTGGGGGGAGGCCTCCAATGCCCACAATCTCCGCACTAGATGCAGGAATGTAGCCGTCTACAGCCGCATGGCTGCCAGCCTGGCCACCAGAGGCCGCATGCGCAGCCAGGAGCAGGTGTGCAGCAAAATTAAAGAACTGTGGCAGGCCTATGCCAGGGTCTCCCAACCAGGGGCTGACCCGGAGGCCTGCCCGGAGTACGAGGCCCTGGACTGCATCCTGGGGGGTCAAACGGTCCATGCCCCCCTGGTCATCATCGATATCGGAGCAGAGGGCCCTGCCCCTGACACAGGGGAAGAGGAGGAAGAGGAGGATGACGGTAGCCAGGAGCCTGCAGGGAGCGTGCCCTGCACCCAGGACCCCCGAGCCGAACCGGAGGGCCCATCTGCAGCCTCATCTGAGGCTGGGGAGGCCTCCACATGTGAGTGACATCACGGTCCCCTTATGCGGAGAGGGGGGCGGGGAGGGGGGAGCCCAGGGACCGTGCACGTCGGCCTTGCCGACCACGGAGCAGGAGGCAACCTGTGCATCTGCCGTGCCAGCCAGGACATGTGGCCCCAGCTGGGTGCCATGCAGGGGCCCTGGCCTGTTCCCCACACGCATCTACGTATGAAGGCACATGACAGGCTCCTGACCCCGGGGAGAGACACTGCACACTGCCCTCCCTCCAGATGCCCCCTCTACACAGAGGCAGGGCACATCTCCCCTCCCCCCCCCCCCACACCACACTACAGGCAGCACAGGGGCTGGGGTGCAGTCCTGGGCCAGCTCATACTCCCGGGGATAGCAGGACATGATGGTGCGGAGACCTGCCGTTCTCGCCTTGCAGAGGGAGGCTGGGTTTCACCCACTGTGTCCCCAGGGGAGAACTGACCACTTCTCTTGTTTCACCGCAGCCGCAGCACCTGTGAGTGCAGGACGCACCACCCGGCCTGGAACATCCACCCGCACCCGGGCCAGTAGGTGCACCTGCAACCACGAGGAGTTCCAGAGGCAGCAGCTGCGGTTACAGGGACGGCAGGTCCACAGCCAGGAGCAGTGAGTGCAAGAGGATCTGCAGCTGTGGCGGGAGAGCTTGCAGGAGCTGCGGGAGCAGGGCCGTGCCCTCCGCAAGCACCTGAAGGCCCTGGCGGACCGATTGTTGCCTCCTGCTGCTCCAGCCTCGGCGGCCACCCCGGCCATCACTCCTCCTCCCACCCCTGCTCCCCCTCCCACTTCTTCCACCGTCCCCTCCCCCCGTCCAGAGGCATAGCAAGGGTGTTATGCGCCCGGGGGCAAAGGAAAAATTTGCACACACACACCCCTGCCGCCATGTGGCACGGCCCTGAACCTGGTGCACAGCTGAGGGGAACTTGTACTGCATCTTCCCCCACCCCCTACAGTTTGGGGCCAGGCTCTAGCATGTACTAACCCGCCAGTGGAGATGGAGGAGGGCTGGGCTTGGAGCAGAGAGTCAGGGAGGAGGCTCCAGCTGCCGGTGGCCGGTGGAGTAGGAGCACATGAGCTGAGGGATGACGGGGGGAGCAGAATGGGATTAAATTGGCACCTCCCTAGCATGATGCCCAGGGGCAACTGACCCCTCCGGCCCCCTCGCTACGCCACTGCCCTCCCTCCTGCAGAGCTATCATCTTATGTATGTGCAAGATCTGTGAGAGCCGTCCCATGAATCTGCAATGAGTGTCTGTGGCACCTGCTTCTGGGTGGTGTCTCAATGCTGGTACATTCACCTACAAAGAGGGGGTTTCCCAAAGCAGGCCCTTGCTGCAGACCCCCAAGGTATCCACAGGTCCAGTCTCCTTTCAATGGGCCCACTTCCCAGGGCTCATTGATCTTGGATCTGGCTTCCATCCCCTCTCCAACCTTTGCAACTGCCCAGAGGTTCTCACCTTCCACCTTATACATTCCCACCTCATTCACCCCACAGGGACAGTCTGGGTATGTCTACACTAGCCCCCTAGTTCAAACTAGGGAGGCTAATGTAGGCATTCGAAGTTGCAAATGAAGCCCGGGATTTAAATATCCCGGGCTTCATTTGCATCTTCCCGGGCGCCACCATTTTTAAATGTCCCCTAGTCTGAACTCCGGGCCCATGGCTACATGCGGCACGGAGTAGGTAGTTCGAATTAGGATCTCTAATTCGAACTACCGGTACACCTCATTCCATGAGGAGTAACAGTAGTTCGAATTAGAGAACCTAATTCGAACTACCTACTCCGTGCCGCGTGTAGCCGC
Source organism: Pelochelys cantorii (assembly GCA_032595735.1). Taxonomy (NCBI): domain Eukaryota; kingdom Metazoa; phylum Chordata; order Testudines; family Trionychidae; genus Pelochelys; species Pelochelys cantorii. Next base: position 25,389,408 of record CM064342.1, on the reverse strand, counting down.
GGGCCCGGAGTTCGGACTAGGGGACATTTAAAAATGGTGGCGCCCGGGAAGATGCAAATGAAGCTCGGGATATTTAAATCCCGGGCTTCATTTGCAACTTCGAATGCCTACATTAGCCCCCCTAGTTCGAACTAGGGGGGCTAGTGTAGACATATCCTCTCTGCCTCACTTGTCCCAGGGACTATTCTACCAAGACGTAATACAAAGTTTTCATGTAAAAGGACTCATTACGAAGCTAAAAACTTCAATGAGAGAATGATTAATACAGAGACGTGTATTATCTGCTGCAGGGAGACACCTCTGCCTGCCTCCACCCCTCTCCCCCAGAGTCTACAGCCCCATTGCAAAGTGGGGGAGTGGAAGGAAAGAGGCTGAGACCCATCAACGGGACTGAAGCAGTCATGAGCAAGTCATGCCTGGGAGCCATTCTCCTGTCCATTGCTGGTGCTGTGTTGCTTCAGGCACACTGAAATGCAGTCACCTCTAGGGTGGGCTGGACAGCTGTTTAACACCTGCACAAGGTTTCAGACAGGGGGCAGTGCGGGCTGCCTTCCTGCACAGCCCCCATCAGAACCACTGTGCCCTCCTGTCTTAGGAAAAGGATAAACAGGAGGATTGGAAATTAACCCGCCCAGTCTCACGTTCCCAAGGCAGGGAACGAGCCATCTACATTAGGCCCCAGCTGGAGCATCATGTCCAGTTCTGGGTGCCACATTTCAGGAAACATGGAGAAACTGGAGAAAGTTCAGAGATCAACACAAATGATGAAAGGTCTAGAGAACATGAGATATGAGGCAAGGCTGAAGGAATTGGCCTTGTTTACCTTGGAAAAGAGAAGACTGAAAAGAGACATCAGAGCAGCTTTCAAGTATCTAAAAAAGTATCATAAGGAGGAGGAAGAAAAATTGTTCTCTTTGGCCTCTGAGGTTAGGATGAGAAGCAAAGGGCTTAAATTGCAACAAGGGAGGTTTAGGTTGGACATTAGGAAAAACTTCCTGCCTGTCAGGGTGGTTAAACACTGGAATAAATTGCCTAGTGAGACTGTGGAATCTCCATCACTGGAGATATTTAAGACCAGGTTAGACAGACACCTGTCAGGGATGAGCGAGGGCAACTCAACTTTGGAAGCCCCGGGGGCCACACTGATACTTACAGAATATGCTGAGGGCCTCAACTTAAGTGTGGTTGCATATGCAGCAAATATATACAATAGCTTCTCTCACACTGACAGGCATGAATACAAAGATTAAGGCAAGACTACACAACACAGAGGACCCATTTAAGTCAGTTCTGCTGATATTAATAAAATGCAACACTTACCCGATTTCTACCCATGTGACAGCACTTTTCACGAGCAATGACAGTCCAAGAATTTAACTACTAAAACTCATATCAACAGAAGATCATTACACTGACTACTTTTTTGTTTTGGCTCCCACTCGCCGGCCACGTGTTGATCCCCACATAAACCCAAACTGCACCGCAAGGCGCAAACAAACTGGCCATGGGCAGCATACCAAGTTATTAATAAATATTTTATAAACATTTACCTTTTCTCTCTGCTGCCATGTCTCCTCCCCTTGCTCCATCAGCTTCCCTGGTGCCTGCTGGCCCCCAACTCCTCACCCTCCTCTGCTGTCCTGACTCCTGCCCTTCTCACTGCCCTCAGCCCTCCTGAGACCTGCCCCCCTCCACCAGCCCTTCTCTCCCCCCTGTGCCCACTCCTCCAGTAGCCCCACTCTGATCATGTGAGCTACCCCTCCTCATCCCCTCTTCTAACACCTCCCTCTACACACCTGCCCTGCCTCTCTCCTCTGGTGCTGGTCCCTCCCCTGCAGGTGTCTGCCCTTCTGCTTCACCCCCAGAATCCCCTAGCAACTGCACCTTCCCTTAGCCCTGCACCCTCTTGGTGCCTCTCCCTTCCCTCACTGCCCCTGCCTTTTTCCTCATTGTCTCCACTTGGCCCCCTGGCATTTGTCTCTCCTCCACCCCCGTCCCTTGGTGCCTTCCCCCACCCCCACCCCTTCTGCACAAGCCCTTTCCTTCCCTACCCCCTACCCCTCTGCACAAGCCCCTTCCTCTCCCACCCCTTTCCCCTACTTTTCCCCTTTCGCTGCCCTGCCGTACCTTCTGCCTTCCACTTTGCGGGGCTGGAGTCTGCACTCGGGCCCCAGAAGTCCCCGGACTCTGAACCGGGAGCTAGGCTGCGCAGCGCAACGCGGCGCCGAGCAGTTTTAAAGTCCTGGGCCGTGAAGTCACATCACGCCTGGGCATCTCCCCGGTCACCTGGAAACGCCGCGCATGGCAGCAGCAGCCAGCAGTGTGCGCCAGCAAGGGGGAGCCGACTGAACACTGCACACGGCAGGGACGGTCCGGGGCCGGGGGGGCGGTGTCCATATAACTCATCGCCTATGCCAGGTGAGCCCGTGCAGCGTGCACTCGCTCTCATCCCGGCCCAGCGCCCCCCTAGTGTGCCCCCCTGCCCTCTCTTTGCTATGCCTCTGCCCCTGTCCCTCCTGCCCCACCCTCCATACCCACTCACCCCCAGGAATGCCAAGGCACCCTCACCCACAGTGCTGTGAGATGGGAGGGCTGGCAAGACCCCCAACTCTGAGCTTCCCCTCCTGCTTCCTCCCCTTGCCTCCCCCTTCCAGCTCCCTCCTCCCAGGTGTCCCCCCTCCCCTCTCCCACCCTCATTCCACTCCTCCCCCCACCCCAGTTATGTTAAACAAAGAGAGTGTTTTGTGGCAGCACAGGTGTTTTTACTGTATATTAGGAAGGGGGGTTAGGGAGGGGAAAGGGGAAGGAGGTGGGGGTGGAATGTAAGGCACAAGGCCCCAGTGGAGCACACTGGGGAACTTCAGTCCTTGTCTGCCTGGAAGCTCTCCCACAGGGCTTCCCAGATGCGGACAGCCCCCCGAAGGGCCTCCCAGCTGGCAGCTGTGCGGGGCTGTGCGTACTGGCCAGCCAGGTGGGCAGCCTCTGCCATCCAGGCTGGCAGGAAAGCCTCCCCCTTCCTCTCGCATAAATTGTGGAGCACACAGCATGCTGCCACCACATGTGGAATATTGTGCTGGGAGAGGTCAAGGCGGGTGAGCAGTCATCTAAATCGTGCTTTTAGTCGGCCGAAGGCCCCCTCAACCACAATGTGGGCCCTGCTGAGCCTGGCATTGAAGGCCTGCCGGGAGGGGTTGAGGTGTCCCATGTAGGGCTTCATCAGCCAGGGCCAGGGCCAGGGCTGTGACAGTTGGGGAAGAAAGTCCCGGCGTGCAGCCTCTGGCACACGGAGGAGTTGCGGTACACCCATGGATCATGTGCCTTGCTGGACCAGCCCACATTGATGTCCGTGAACTGGCCCCACTGGTCAGACACAGCCTGCAGGATCACGGAGAAGTACCCCTTCTTGTTGATGTAGATGGAGGCCTAGTGGTCTGGACTGCCTCACCAGGTGTTCACAATCACAACATCCGAACACATATAAGACTTTTAGCTGAGAAAGCCATGTTAATCCCAAGTCTCTGCTATGACTGGGAGATGTGGGTGACCTATAGAAAACACCAGCATTTTCTTTGGAAAATCCGCAACAAAACGTGGGAGGATCATTCGCCTCAGTAATGCCAGCTCCTTTAGAATTGAGGCTCTGATTATCCAGCACCAGCTGAGGTAGAGCAGCTGTGTGCACATGTCTGATATATTTTTTATCAAAACTGCTGCCTGCCCAACTCACCAAAGGAGAAAGGAATCAGGGAGACCAAAAGGAATGGTTTAGAGAAGTGTTTCTCAAAATTTTTTAATAAAGTATCCCCTTTAAAAAAAAAGTAAGTGCCCCAAATGCACCCCCCCTCCCAACCCAATGCCCGTCCCCCAGAGCCAGGCACCACAGCCCCCTCCCAACCCAATGCACCCACCCCTCCCCCAGAGCTAGGAACCTCCAGCCCCCCACCACTCTGCTCTAACCCAATCCCCCTCCCGCAGAGCTAAGCACGAGATATATGCTAACCCTACCTTTGAAGTTCCCGCTCTCGCTGCCTGGCCCTGCCTCGGCTGCTTGACTGCAGGGAGCACATGGCCCACGAGCGCTGGGCTTTTTGTGACATATGGGGCTGTGTGCTCCCACCCCAGCCCAGTGCCCCCCTAGCATGGCACCCGGGGGCAACTGCTCGCCCCCCACCCATCCCTCCCCTCACTAGGCCTCTGGTGGCTCCAGAACTTCCGCATGTCCAAGGCCACCTTCCTGGAGCTTTGCAAATGATTTGCCCTGTCCTCAGGCAACAAGACACCCAACTGAGGCCTTCCGTCCCCTTGCAGAAGTATGTGTACCTCGCCCCGTGGAAGCTCACCATGTTGGACAGCTACCACTCAGTCGGAAACCAATTTGGGGTGGGGAAATCCACAGTTGGGGCTGTGCAAGTGTCATCATTCTAGGCAACATGGACATCATCATGGATGGCTTTGCCACCATGGACTTCCCCAACTGCAGGGGGGACATAAAGAGCATGCACATCCCCATTCCACCCCCCAACCACTGTGCTTCAGAGTTTCATCAAATGAAAGAGGTATTTCTCCATGGTGCTTTAGGCGTTCATGGATCACAAAAGATGCTTCACCAACATCAGTGTTGGATGGTTGGGAAAGATGCATGATGCCCGCATTTTTCAGAATTCCTGCCTCTTCTGAAAGATGCATGCCGGCACTTTTTTCCCAGACTGCACCATCATAGTTGCAGGGGTCAATATGCCCATCATGATCTTGGGTGACAGCCTAACCCTTGCTCCCATGCCTCATGAAGCCCTGCACAACCAGCTTGGGCCCAGCAAAGAGGAGTTCAACACCAAGGTGGGCAGGGGCAGAACGGTGCTGGAATGTGCATATAGGCATTTAAGGGTGGGGGTCCCACCTGGACCTCTGTAAGAGGAACATCCCCTTCATGGTGGTGGACTCTTATGTACTCCACAACTTGTGCAAGAACAAAGAGGGGGCTTTTCTGTCAGAGTGCGGGGCTGAGGCTGAATATCTGGCCAGGGAGTTTGAGAAACTAGACACCAGTGCCATAGAGAGAGCACAACAAGGGGTTGTGCTCATCAGAGAGGGTTTGAAGGACAGTTTCATGCAAGGCTGTCTCATAACAAGTCATATGTGGGGCCTGTAGATCAGCAGGCCTGGGATGGAAGTTTCCATCCCTGATGTACCCTGCTTAGCATAGCCTGGGACACTGCAAATATAAACAGCAGCTGGGCTTTATCAGCTTTAACCCATGTCTTGAGCTGGGAAACTACTAAGTGGTAAACAAGTTTGACGTAGGTCTCAGCTCATACAAGTGATAAGAATGGCGTTGAGCCAGTACGTGCACACCCATAAACAATTGTAGCATAACTGGTATAGGAAGTCTCATGCCCAGCGAGTCTTACCAGGAACCTAGATCTCAGAGGGTGCCCTGGATCCCCTCTGCTGGAGCCACATCTGCTGCGGCCTGGTGAGAGGTGACAGGAATGGGACTCCACACAGACTGAAGGGGCGTCAGCATTTCTAAGTGCCTGTTACTCTCTTCTATGCGTTGCTCTGCTTGTGCTTATTGATCAGTGACTTTGCAGTAGCTGTGTAACTATCTGGGAGTATTAAGCCTGTAATAGTAGTGATGTAGTGAGATTAATAAAAACAGCTATCCCTAATTGACGCTGTCTTGAAGCGAATCCATAATCCTGTTTGGCCATGGCACTGTGAGATGACCAAGGCCAGTTCTGAGACTATCCCCTCTGCCTCTCCACAAGGGGCCCCTGCATTCTCTGTGTGTGCCTTTCATCCCCAACCCCTCCCAGCCTGGAGGCTCCAGCTGCCCTAGAGGGTTCACTCCCTCATGTTCTGGGGCCCCTTGCTAGGGAAGGCATCAGGTGGGCAGGGAGGTGACTAGTGGCCTGCTCCATGCATGACTCCATGCACGCCATTGCCAAAGTAAGGGAGGTGAATATGGCTTTGCGCTGGCATGCCATCTCGTCCTAGGTAGCCTCTCTCTTCTCCCAGGCAGTCTGGCACTCGTCCAGATCAGTGGCCCACTCCTGGTGCTCTGCCTTGAGTCCCTGGACCATGGACTGCAGGCACACAGTCTGCTCCCTGGGTTCTTTTCCACCTGCAGATCCTGCTCAGTCAGGTAAATGGTGTGGGAGGTGGGGGACATGCCAAGCTCACAGCTGTCTAAGCTCTGAAGAAAAGTGACAAGGGCAGTCATCCCAGGAGACACTGTGTTTGAAGCCTGGCCCTAATCTCTAAGCTGACACCGAAGGTCTCAATTAAGATGATATTCTTTGAGCAAGGCCATATGATGCCTAGAAAGTGAGCACTTTCCAGCAGTTGCACAGATATCCCAGAGGAGCAGCAATACCCGCAGCCTGGGGACAAGCAGGAGTCTTCAGGTGGGAGAGGGGATGGAGCAGCTCAGCTGCCTTCTGTGTCCCACACATGCCAGGTCTGGCACTAGCAGCATCCTAGAGAGAGAGAACTTCTGTCTCTGCCTGCTGGAAGGGGCAGGGGCTGTGTGTGTGAGCGGCAGATGCTGCTTGCCGGAGAGAGTGTTAATAAGTTCATCTCCTCTTCCTCCTCCCAGCAGGTTCCCATGCATGATATTAGTCTCCTTCACATCACCGCACTTGACTGGGAGTGAATGCTGACTGAGTGCAGGCATGACCCAGGGCCAAGTGCAACACAGATACATGGTTCCATGGCTCCAGATGCCTTAGAGGTGGCATGGCATGGGAAGATGTCCTGCCACAGAAGCTGGAGTAAGGCAGGCCTCTCCAGGAACCTTGTCAGAAAGACTGAGGAGTTCCTGTGTGACAGCATCATGGAGCTAAGTGCTCTGGACTGACGCTCCATGTTCAGATATGTGAACAAGCTGTTGTGTGACCGTAGGCCCAGTAGGCTGAGAGAGGAGTGCGCAGCCCCTCACAGCCCGTCACCTGACCTCAGCTGTAGATAAAGTCAGAGAACTCAACAGAAGTGCCCTCTCAGAGTTCATCGGAAGCCTGGGAGACATCTGGGAGGGGAGGACCAGCTCCAGGGTCAGAAGCAGCTCCTGGCTCTTAGGTATGGTCACCTGTCTGTCCTCCTCTTCCTCCTGCATATCATTCTCCACCATCCCACCCTTCCGTAGGCTGATGCTGGGAATATGTTGGCTGGACTTGATGACCATGGTGAAAGAAGTGACCAGCCCCCCTTATAGGATGGAATCCATCTGCTCATTGTAGAGGATCCAGGCTCCTGCTGTGTCCTTTCTTGGCCATGCTGATGGCAATCCTGATGTAGACATCGGCATTGCGCTTCTTGGTGCGGAGATCCTGGAGGCTGAAGGTTGGACTACTCCCCCCGCACACACACCTCTATGAGCTCCAGGATCTCTGCAGCAGTCCAGGCTAAAACTCTTCTGTGTTCCTAGATAGTGAAGGCCATGGGAGCAGCAGAAGTGCTGGCAGCCATCAGAGGGTCTGAGGGGATGTTAGCGGTGCTCATGTCTCTCTGCATCCTGGTCGCTCGCATAGGACTTGTGAAGCTGATCACATGGGACAAGACCTTCTTCTGTTCCCAGGACTTGTATAGCCCTGCAGAAGGAGGAAAGCAGTGGACACACCTGATGTGGCCAGAGTGGTCAGAACTGACAGCTGTGAGAGGCCTCTAGAGGCCAATTAGTTCAAATAAGCAGCACCGGAGCATGCACACTAATGTTATTTCAAAATTACTATTTTGGAATTAGCATTCCTGATGAAATGCAGGAGTCCAGTGTTTGAATTACACAGCCCATTATTTCAAAATAACAGGTTTGGTAGTGTGGATGCACCTCTTATAAATCCAAACTTCGAGGGGAGGAGGGAGTATTTCAGAATAAGGTCCTAGTGCAGACCAGGGCTAAGATAGACAGACAATACTGAAACACTTGGGCCAGATTCTCAGCTGGTATATATGTGCATTGTTCCACTGAAGTTAATGAAGCTATCTGATTTATACTAGCTACAGATCTGTCCTGTGACATCTGAAAAAGTGGACTGAAAGTGTCACAAGCAGATTTCATATACAACTTTCAGTATAATTCTTATATATTACTAGCATTACCCATCCCGTTGTGACGGTAGACATACACTCAGGTTGGCCTGGTGTGCTTCTGTCTCTCCCGGGGTCTATGCAATCGCCTCTTACTGGGTTCTTTGGCCTAGTAATATATGCTATTCTTATGTTCCCCTCTTTATTCCCTCTTTTTCCCAGTCTTCAACCTACTCAGTGTTTTCTCTTCCTGTAGTTCTCATCCTATTCTTCCCTCCCCCCGCTCTGCCACCACATTGGCAGCCACTTGAATTTTTCTCCTGCACACCTCCTTGTGCCCAGCTCAGCCTACCCTATCCTATCCTATTTATTTATTTCTTCCCAGACACTTGTAGAGACAAACTGACTCATGCATTTTGCATAGACCACAAAAATACAACTTCTAAATCATCTCCATCACCTCCAGTGAGGTAATCCAAATGCTCTGGAAATATGAAAGAGATGTTGATCAGAGTACATCCTGACATTTTTTAGGTCTCCAACTCGGCTCATAGCAACATACATTTGTCCAAGCTTCTGAAGTCTTCCAGTGTATTCTCAAATGTTCTCTGTGACACATGGTGTGATGGATACCTCTCCTTTTATAACAGTTTAGATTAGATTCAGATATTTGTGCTTCCATCCCTAAAAGGATTCATATTCAGTGAGGCTACGTCTACACTGCAGCTTCTTTCACAAGTAGCTTTTTGTGGAAGAGATCTTCTGCAAAAACTTCTTGCACAAGAGCGCGTCCACACTGCAAAAGCACATCAGAAAAGCAATGTGCTTTTGCTCAAGAGAGCATCCAGACCGCATAGATGCTCTCTCGCAAGAAAGCTCTGATTGCCATTAACAGAATGGCCACCAGGGCACCTGTGCTTGTTTCGATAGACTGTTTTTGCACAAAAAAACCCTGCTGCCCATCCACACACACCTTTTTGTGCACTAACTGTTGCGCAAAAAGGAGTGATTCCTCGTAGAAAGAGGAATAACTATACCTCAAAAAACCCTCTGTTCTGCTGATTCACTGTACATTTTCTTGCGCAAAAACGCACTTGAGGTGTGGACACTCCACGAGTTTTTGCACAAAACCAGCCATTTTTTCACAAAAACTCTGCAGTGTAGACATAGCCTGAGTGTTGGAGTTAGAAATTAAAAGTAATTCTAGAAAATTTCCCAACATTAAAAATAAAAACCACACAAACCACCCTGATTCATTGTTTGGGTAAAGGTTCATATTAATTCTTATTTTATCCATACAAACTAGCCAACATCTCACTGAAAGGCCTAATAACAATTTCACATTGCTGTCTTATGTTTTCCAAAACAGGAAGCTTTGTTGCCATAAGTGCTTCCAATGGTATTGGGGCAGAGAGGAAAGGAAAGAGTTTAGAGGTAAAAAAAAGTATATTTTGTTTTTACTAGAGCAGAGGTTTATTTTGATGCAGTTTAATGCCTAAACCAAAGATGCTATTAAAAAAGAAACAAATGTCAGCTCTTGAGTTCAGTATAATAAAGGCATTCAGAATAAACGAAAATTACAACAAAAGTTCATTGCTGAGATTTGTCCTTGAAGTGCTGAAGACACTGTACTGCCGCATAAATGCCTGGAGGCAACAAAGGCTGCAAAAAAAGATGGAAAGAGGAGGTGAGTCAGTTCTCTATTTTCTTTGCTGCCTTTTAAACTTTCCAGTTCAGGGTCATTTTTGTTAATGATGTCATGAAAAGTCATTATTCTCAGCAAGCCTGTAGAATGTTGAACCATAAGTTAGAACTCTTCATCCCCAACTAATATTCATTTTGTCCCTACAAATGCCAGGAGAAAAAGGATGAAAGAAGCACCTACGTTCTTTATATTGCAAAAAGCCACAGTATATTTTCCTGATAAGAAAAAAATCAGGCACAATTAAAGCTTTCCTTTTTTTCTAAAAGCCATTGTTTTAATAACAAAAGGAATAAATTATCTTAGTTTTCGTACAATGCTCAATCCACAATCTATCTATGTTAAATAACCAGCCTTATTGTAGTAACTAAAAAAAAAACAAAAAAACCTTCAACTTTCTGTTCATACATCAGACCTTTACTGTATTTGAAATAGCTTCTTCAGGGGGTGACCTAAACACTGACAAGTTAAACACACATACACACACACACACACACATGCAGCCTGAACTGCATGAGTGTATATACACTTTCACACATGCTAGATTTATCCAGCATTACGTCAGCCCTTCAGGGCAACAAGTGGGGAGATGCGGCGGGTGCTGGATTCGGGGTTGGCAGTGAGGAGGGACTCAGGACAGGGACTTGGAATGGGGGGAGTACAGGATTTGGAGTGGGGACTGTGTTGGCCAGGTGGTAGCTCCTCCTCCACCTCTGCCCCCTGCTTCCCCAATGGGGTTATAGCTGGCCCAGTCCCCACCTCTGGCCTTTTTTGCCCCCCAGGGTCTTTACACGGTATAATTAGCAACCCCTCCCTTTCCATGTTATGCAGATCAATCATATTCCAGGTGTATCCTATTGCCCTGGCACACCAAACTCTGATCTTGTCTTAAGTTAGGATAAGAGGAAACTGCATGCCAAATTTGGTGGTCCAAGCGCTTACCATTTAGAAGAAGTTCTTGAACAAACAGATGGCTGGACAGACAGGTAACCTCAAAGAAGAAACCTCATTATAACGTGCCCCCATTTTCCATGAATATCAGAATACAATATACTTGTATTTGCTGCCATGATCATTTATTCTGAGTGATATAATACTTACATTGTCTATTAGTGCTAATGGTAATTAATTGCTTCTTTCAATATTACTGAAAGGGAAAACAAAGTAGTTTTGAGTGGCAAAAGGTATCTGCAGTGAAGCCACCTGATGGAACCACACAAACACTACCATGCTTTATATTAAAATTCCAGTTTTAAAGGATTAAAAAAACAGATTAGAGTACGTAAGTAGGCACCTGAACAGACATTATACACAGTTATAAGCAACAAAATTACCTGTTTTAGTAGTTGATTGGTTTAGAGTCCAACATCTATTGACCATTTATAAATGGTACATTCATCAATAGGGGGACCCAAAATTTGACTGATTACTGATTTTCCTACAAACTGAAAACATCAGGCTATGTTCACAAAAGTATCTGCTGAGGGTTTTTTCCCTGTATAATTTACAAAATTCTCATTTTTTACTTCAAACTGGGAGAAATGTAATTGTTTTGACCAGTGTTTATCTGAAAATTTTGAATTTGCTCTACCTCGAAGTTCAGGTGGGGGTAAAGGGTTAGATGCAAATCCATTCACACTGACTCAAAGCACCATATTCAATGCAATTAAAAGAATCTTCCATCCAGAGAAGTTAGTCATATTTGTTCAATATTCAAAAATGGGAGTCTTCAAGAATTTCAGATGACCATATATATATCAAATAGAGACACATTCCCATGTGACCACTTAGCAATGGTCTCCTATTATAAGCACATGCTTTAAGTTTTGATGTAAAAATTTAGGGTGAGAGTCACTCATGCATGTAGCGTCAGAGCAACACTAAGGCCATATCTCCGCTAGCAGAAGATCAGCGCTGCAGCAGTCAATCTCCTGGAATTTGACTTTAGTGGTGCTAGTAAAAACCTGCTGCATCGAACACTGAGGGCTCCCCATTGACCCTGGTACTTCTACTTCTCACAAGGAGTAAGGGAAGTTGATAGGAGCATTTCTTCCTCGGTGATGATGGTGCTCGTCTTAAGGTATGTCAACTCTAGCTAAGTTTTTTAAGTAGGTAGAATTGCATGCCTTAAACCAACCTTCCCTCGTAGTCTGAACCTGGCCTGAGATCCTCAAATAAGGACTTACCAGGGATTTATATGGTTCATTAGACTTGTGCTGATCCTCTTCACAGATGCAAATTGCATCCTTACTGATCACCTACCTATTGATGCCAGACCTGCTGAAGTTTTGGTTTTTCTTAATACTTCCTATCTATCTTTCGTATTATTGGATTATACTCCTTTCCCTTCTTAACATTTATGGATAAAATAGACTTTTCAGAGCTGTAGATGTTGCTCTGACAAAGTTTCTAACTTTTGTACATATTTAGATAACATTACCTCGATATGTGCTGTTTTCCTGAGGTATTTCCTATATGAGTTTATCAGCCTAAAAGACGCTTTTGCGCAAAAACTTGCCGCCTGTCTACACTGGCCGCAAGAATTTGCGCAAGAATACTGACTTTGTAATGTACAAAATCAGTGCTTCTTGCACAAATACTTTGATGCTCCTTCTCAGGCATAAGCCCTCTTGCTCAAGAATACTTGCACAAAAGGGCCAGTGTAGACAGGAATGTTAATTTCTTGCGCAAGAAAGCCCAACGGCTAAAATAGCCATCGGAGCTTTCTTGCACAAGAGAGCGTCTATACTGGGCATGGATGCTTTTGTGCAAAAGCAAATCTTTTGCGCAAAGGCACATGCCAGTATAGACGCTCTCTTGCGCAAATACTTTTAACGGAAAAGCTTTTCCGTTAAAAGTATTTGCAAGAAATCATGCCAGTCTAGACGCAGCCTATATGCCTACTGCTGTAGTAGTGAAGCACTAAATAAATACAGTAGTTCCAATAATCATCTGATTTTTTAGGGTGCTTACCCCTCAACTCAATTTCCAAACCTTCAGTAATACCGTTGTCATAGAGGGCCCATAAAATATTTCCTTATTCAGCTCGTAACCAGATCTTCAGTTGTATTTCCAACATGTTTGGAGGTGCATGGAGTATGTCATTGTTTGTGCAATGAACAGCATTAATTTGTTATTTGTTTAATGTAGCATTACATGACTTTAAGCATCTCATAAACAGAAATTCATTTTAAAGTTCCAGTCACAGTGCAATTGCAGACAAGACATTTGCAATGCAAAAATATTGGTGCACTGGGTGTTATAATTTCTATTTCCCCTAAGATCATCATCACAAAATTCTAACAAGTATGTTAAAATAAAACAATAGCAAATAATTACTATTTTTATTGCATTCCTCAATTATTCCCCTAGATGAGCCATTTTTTCACATAGGCAGCCTAGAAGATTTCCTACTGTAAAATTTTAGAGAACAAAATTTTAGAGAACATCATGGGGGATAAAGTTTACCTGGAAAGCACCCTCAGGAAAGTTAATTTCCAATGGGACTATTAAAAAAGTGACATGCTACAGCCCTTACTTTGTTCCCAATACATACATACAACTCTAAGCCCTGGTCTACGCTAAGATTTATTTTGAAATACCGTCCCCTGCAGGTTGAATTTATAAGCAGTGCATCCACACTACCAAGCCCATTATTTCAAAATAACAGGCCACAGAATTCGAACTCTGTACTCCTGCTTTTCACAAGGAGTAACACTAAATCTGAAAAAGTAATTTTGAAATAACATTTGTGTAGCTGTTCTGGTGCTGCTAATTCGAAAGAACTGGCCTCCAGAGGCCTCCTACTGTTGCAGCTCTGACAGCTTTGGCCACACCAGGCATTTACACTGTTCTCTTCCTCCAGTGGAACTGTAAAAGTCCTGGGAAGAGAAGAAGGGCTTTTTCCATGTGGCCAGCTTTGTGAGCCCTGTGAGAGTGACCAGAACACAGAGAGACGTGAGTGCCCCCAACGTCCCCTTTGATCCTCCAATGTCTGCCAGCACTTCTGCTGCTCCCACAGCCACCACTGCCCAGAGACATAGAAGAGCTCCAACCTGGATTGGTGCAGAGATCCTATACCTCATTGAGGTGTGGGGGAGGAGTCCAACCTCCAGGATCTTTGCACCAAGTAGCACAATGCTGACATATACAGCAGGATTGCCACCAGCCTGTCCGAGAAAGGGCACAGTAAGTCTCTCAAGCAGTGTCAGACGAAAATAAAAGAGCTGTGCTAGGCCTACCACGAGGCCAGGGAGCTGAGTGGAGGCTCTGAGGTGCCACTGCTCACTTGCCATTACTACGAGCAGCTGGATGTGATCCTGTGAGGGAGGCTGGTCACCTCCTGCATCATGGTCATCAAATCTGACCAAAACACACCCCGCATTGGCCTGCAGGAGGGATGGATGGCGAAGGAGGATGGCAACAATGTGGAGCAGGAGGAGGAGGCCAGCCAGGTGACCATGCCCAAGAGCCAGGAGCTGCTCCTCACCTTGCAGCCAGTTCCACCCTCCCAGGATGTCTCCCAAGATTTTGGCACACCCAGGGAAGGCACTTCAAGTGAGTTCTATCACCTTCCCTATGCACACGGGATGGGAGGCAAAGGGCTGCAAGAGGCTGCATGCTCCTCTCTTGACCTACTCAACCTAGGGGTCGCACAACAGCTTGTTCACATGTCTGCAGATAGAGCACCAGTCTGGTGTACTCAGCTCCATGAAGCTCTCACACAGGAACCCCTCAATCCTTCTCACAAGGTTCCTGGAGAGGCCTGCCTTACTCTGGCCCCCATAGCGGTACACCTTCCTATGCCAAGCCACCACTGAGGAGTCTGGAGTCATGGAACCACACAGCAACACAGGTTCATGCCTGTACTCAGTTAATATTCACTCCTGATCAAGCGCAGTGATGTGGAAGAGACTGACATCATGCATGGATACCTATTGGGAGGAGGAAGAGGATGGGAAATCAGTAGCACTCTCTCCAGCAAGTGGCATCTGCCACTAAAACATGCCTCCCCTAACCTTCCTCCCTAACTCCTCCAGCAAGCAGGGATTGATGTTCTTTCACTGTGGGATGACAACAGTGCCAGACCCACAGTGTGCAGAACACAGTAGGAAGTCGAGTTGCCCCATTCTCCCCCCACCCAAAGTTTCCTGGCTTGGCCGGCACCTTCCCATGCCTGCTTGTCCCCAAGCCATGGGTGTTGTGGTGCTGCCCTGGGATGCACCTGCTGGAAAGTGCTCACTTTCTAGGCAACATCTGGCCTTGTTTGAAGCTCATCACCATTGTCTGAACTGAGATCCTTGGTGTTGGCTCAGACATTAGGGCTAGGCTTCAGACACATTGTCTCCTGTCATGACTGCCCTTGAAACTTTTCTTCACATCTGGAACAGCTGCAAGCATGCCTCATCCCCCACCTCTCATGCTGTCTAACCAAATGAGGAGGATCTGTAGGCAGAAATACACCCGGGAGGAACTGATGAGGGAACAGATAGTTTTCCTGCAGTCCTGAGTCTAGGGAGCCAAGGCAGAGTGCCAGGAGTGGGCCACCAATGGGGAGGAGCGTTGGGTTGCCCAGGAGGAGAGAAAAGCCATGTGGGAAGAGCTTGTGCAGCAGCACAATGCCATGTTCACCACCCTCACCTCGGCATTGTGTGTGGAGTGGGCCACTATTCACCTCACTGCCCACCTGATGGCTTCTCCTGCAAGAGTCCCTAGGGGCCACCAGGGTCCCAGAACACAGGACAGTGGGCCCTCTAGGGCAGCTGGAGCCTCCATGCCACCCAGAGACAGGCACCACTGCCAGATCCAGCCCTGAACCCCCATGCCCCATTCAAGGTTCTTTATCTATTCCCATGGGTGTCAGGTTTTACATGCAGGAGAAGACACAGACTTACCAAACTACCAGCCTGGCCCTGCTCACAGTCCACCCCCAGAAGACCTACTGTGGGTGTTCTGGGGGCGAAGTGTTGTTGCCCTCAGCATCTGTTCTCCCCATGCTCGGGGCCAGGCAGTCTGGGGCCATGGGCTGTACCCTTTCCTGTTGATAAACTTTTCATGCTGGTCGGGGGCCAGGATGGGGATGTGTAAGCCTTCTATTTCTCATTCGCAGTTGGGGAAGCTCATAGCAGCAAAGCCGTCAACAATGGTGTCCATGTTGCCCAGAGTAACAACCATGTGTTTGATGGTCTTGGCTACCTGCACAAGCAAAGCCCAGATTGTGATTTCCCCATGCTGAACTGATTTCCGAGAGGGTCCAGTATGGCAATGTTCCACAGGGCAATGGCCATGCATTCCTGAATGGGGATGGCGGGTCTCAGCTGGGAGTCCTGTCACCTGAGGGCAGGGGTGAGCCACTCGCAGAGCTCCAGGAAAGTGGCCTTGCACATGCAGAAGTTCTGCAGCCACTTCTGGTTGTCCCATCCCTGCTTAATGAAATGGTTCTACCTGTCCTGAATACCCAAATCCCTTGGGCTCCTTTGGGAACCCCAGCCTAAGGAGTATCATGGTAATTAGCCTTGAATAGCATACAATGCCTGTTTTGTTACATCTTAGAACTAATAAGACAGTCATTGATTTTATTTTTCATACTTAGTGCTTAGTGCTTACTGTAAGTAGTTGAGAAGTCAGCAGCTGCCAGCATTTATCATACAGTCATAGTGCCTGGGCTATTTCCTTCTCTATATATTAGGGGGAAAGTGTGGTATATTAGAAACCATAATCTAGTAACTATTGGCAGATGGTAACTTTTCATATAATGAACACTGGAGAGCCCCTGTTTCATTAAGTAGCTATCCTGTTATATGGCTCAATCCTACAGTCTACATACAAGTGAAATACCCATTGAAGTCAGTGCAAGTTTTGCTTAAATAAGGAAAACACAACCAGGACTCAAAAAATTTAATAAAAAGCTAGTGTCATTAACATCCTGTGATGCAAGACAAGGAATTTAAGGCCTGATCCAAAGCCCAGGGAAGTCTACAGGAATCTTTCCATTGATTTCAACAGGTTATGGAGCAGTGTCATAGAAACCTGGAGAGCAAAAATGTATTTCGTGCTTAATGTCATTAGGTCACTTTTTTCTTTCTTATTTACTCATGTTAGCTTATGGGGAACATTTATTTTCAAAATAGAATTTTTGTAAAATGGCAAGATGTGTGCACTGAGAACATGGCACACAATTCCAACCTGGTTTCTTCCCCTTGTCATCTGCTTTTTGCAAAAGTCTCCAATAACCTTTTCCTAGCTAAAGGTGAGAACCAGTACTCTCCTGCTCCTCTAGAACTTCTCAGCCACCTCTACACCACTGACTGTGCTCATCTTAAAGTCTCAATCTCCATTGGCTTCCATGATTCTGTCCTCTTGGTTCTCTTCCTACCTCTCTAATTGCTCCATCAAAGGATCCTCTTCATCAGCCCTCCAACTTTCTGCGGGGCTCCATCAGGCTCTGTCCTTGGTCCTTTTCTTCTTCCTTTACAACCTCTCTCTCGGTAATCTCATCAGACAAATCCAGCTATCGTCCTTATGCTAACAACTCTTAGGTATACTTCTTTACCCCAGATTCATCTCCTTTTGTCCCAACTAAACTCTCAGCCTGCCTTTCAGACAGCTCTATGGATGTCTAGGGGCTTGGATTAGCCATTTTGAGCTGGAATGGATGTCTAATCTCCCCCCAAACTCTCTCCACTTACTGCTTTCTCAATCATACCACAATCCAGCCTGTCAACAGGCATCATCTTCTACTCAGACCTCTCTCTAAGCCCTCAAGTCCAGACAATGTCTAAATCTAACCCAATTCTTCATATTGCTAATATGCAGTTTTTCCTATGAATCCTCTCATCATCTCATACTTTTATTATTACAATATCCTTCCTGTTGGCCTTGACAAGTGCAATATTACCCTTCTTTTACCTATTCAGAATGCTGTGGGAAAGAGCATATTCCCAGTCTACAGTTTTGACAATGTCACCCCTCTCCTTGCATTCCTTCCCTTTCTGTACTACATCAAGCAAACTGCTTGTATTCATTTTCAAGGCCCTTCAATCAATTCCATCCTTCTGATTAGCTCTCATTCACTATAGATCTGTTGATGCTCATTTCCAATTGGCCCATGCTGCCAATCTCCATCTTTTACTTAGTAAACTTTCAAAACAAGTACCCTTATGCTCTCTCCCCCACTTGGAAGAAGATCCTGTATACATCCACAAAGCTGCCTCATTATCCTCCTTCAAAATTCTCCTTTGCCTTGATGGCTACAAAAAAAAAAAAAAAAAAACTTAGATAGTCTGGTGATGTGCTGAGATCATTCTCATCATTTTGACTCCTTGTGTTCCTTGCTCTAGGCTGTCTCCGTCTGATGCCTCCTAACTTACTCTTAGACTGAAGCTTCTTGGTGCAGGGACCATCTTTTTGTTCTGTGTCTGTACAGCACCTAGCACAATGGGGTTCTGTCCCATGACAAGAGCTCCTAAGTGCTATAGTAATATAAATAATAACAATGTACACAGACATACATGAATAAATTCTGTTGAGAAGCCCATTTCTCAAGAGGATTGTCCGACAAAGCTACAACTGGAAAACAAATACTGATGTAATGGCTCAGCAGCTGGTGGCAGATTTACTAACATGATGATTACAAAAATGTATTGTCTGAAAAGAGAAGCAAACTAAGTAGGATTAGGAAGGGCAAGGGCAACTGAATTAAAAATGCTCATCTTTTATTAATCATATACATTTTGCATAAGGAGATTATTTTTGCTAGCAGGGTCTAACACAACACAATTACTCTACATAATCATTGATACAGTTTGCCTGATACATAACAATGCAATGCAATGGTGTTAAAACCACCATTGTGCCACAGAGCTCAGAATCTATCTGGACAAGCCTCATGCAGAGATGTGCTTTTTTTGTCGTGGGTGCTGTTTCTAAGAAAATAAGAACTCATATTTTGTCCAAAACATAGTTCTTTGTATCCCCAATCCCTGTTTAGGCCAATGTTTAGTACTGTATGTGATTGTATGGTAGGGCAGTGGTTTTAAATTTATTTTTCTCATCACCTAGCTGAAGAAAATTATCGATGCCTGCCCCAACATAATTTGACTAGAGTGTAGACTCCAGGATGGGGCTAAGGATGAGAGTTTTAGAGTGTAGCTGGGGGCTCTGGCTTGGAGGGGCAGGGCTGGGGCAGGCAGGGCTTACCTACAGCAGCTCCTGGTTAGTGGTACAGGGGGGCGTGTTAAGGCAGCTTCCTGCCTCTCATAAAATCATAGTGTCATAGAATCCTAGAGCTGGAAAAGATCTCAGGAGGTCATCGATTCCAGCCCTCTGCCCAACTAAATCATCCCAGCCAGGGCTTTGTCAAGCCAAGACTTAAAAACCTCTAGGGATGGAGATTTCATCACCGCCCTAGGTAACCCATTCCAGTGCTTCACCACCCTCCTCGTGAAATAGTTTTTCCTTATATCCAACCTAGACCATCCCCACTGTAACTTGAGACCACTGCTCCTTGTTCTGCCATCCGTCACTACTGAGAACAGCCTCTTCCATCCTCTTTGGAACCTCCCTTCAGGAAGTTGAAGGCTGCTATCAAATCCCCCCTCACTCTTCTCTTCTGCAGACTAAACAGACCCAACTCCCTCAGCCTCTCCTCATAGGTCATATGCTCCAGCCCCCTAATCATTTTGGTTGCCCTCCGCTGGACCCTCTCCAATGTGTCCACATCCTTTCTGTAGTGGAGTGCCCAGAACTGGATGCAATATTCCAGATGTGGCCTCACCAGTGCCAAATAAAGGGGAAAAATCACTTCTCTAGATCTGCTGGCCATGCTCCTCCTAATGCAACCTAATATGTCAGCAGGTTCCTGGATAATGGGAGTGTGGAGTTAGAGTGTTCAGGGTAGGGGCAGAGCACAGAACTCTGGACCCTCCCCCACATCATCACTGAGGAGCCAGGCCTGCTGCCAGCTGTTTCTGGGACACAGTGCAATCTGCAGTGCCAGGACAGGCAGGAAGCTGCCTTAGCACCCCCACTGGTCAGCTGATCCCCCTGCAGCAAGGAGACCCAGTGCCTGATATTCCACGACCCAGTATTGGATCATGCCCTTAAGTTTGAAAACCACTGTGTTATGGGATGAGAAGGAGGCATCATACCATAGAGGAGCTTTAACTTTTATCTGTAGGCTACCATTTGCATCTACCATTGCGTACTTCTTCCCAACCTCTGCCAGTCCTGCCTATACTTTGCCAATACCTCGAGTGAGAGAGGTGGAACTATACAGCCTCTAGTCTGTTTCTCACATGGGGCACTGTCTGCATCCACTGTGGAAGCAGACTCTATGCTCCCCAAAATACAGGACTGCAACTCTGCTTGACACTTATGCAGGGTACTGCATGTGACCTTTGCATGGGACCCCCATGACCATGCCCTCAGACAAGAGCCAAAGAGTGTCTGTTCCTAAGCAAAGGCACTTAAAGAAAGGCTGGTTCTTTGCATCTGGAAAGGGCACTGACTCATGGGTGGTTGGTGAAGCTTCCACTTGGGGAGACAGTAGTTTCCCAATATAGGCACCGCCCTCTTTCCTGCCCAGGCCCCAGTCCCTTCCAACTGTCTCTCCCTCACTTCCTTGTGCATCCGGTGTCCCTGCTCACTGCGTGCTTGAATTCTTCCAGCCAAAGGCCAGAACCCAAATTATTTTTTAAAAATCCCTCCACTTTTCTGAAATCTCTTTCTCAACAGAATGGAGCATGTTTTGTACCACGTGCTACACATGCAGAAGGTACCTAATTAATAGCACTAAATTTGGACAAATTGCTCCAGCATCACACAATGGGAGGAGGAGTCATCCCATAAAGTCCCAAACTGAAATTCTCCTGTAATTCAGGAGCAGTGGCTACTGAGTGAATAATGCAGAAAGATTTTTGAAATTGTAAAAAACACTTCCCCAAACTGCACTTCTCAGCACTTTCCATCTGATGACATCAAAACACCGAACTAAAACCAATGAATTTACACAAACTCCTGTGAGGTAGGCAAGTATTATTATTAATATCCCTTTTTTCAGATGCAGAAACTGAGGCACGGGATAATTAAGTTCCTTAGCCACTGGTTTTGTGTTGTTTTTTTTAATTAGTGGCAATACTTCCCATGAGATCAAGTCTTAAATGATGGGTCCAATGTCATACTGAAACTCTGTGACAGGAAGGCCATTAGAAAACCCCTCATCTTCACATTTCTAGCAGGCCACTGGCTGCATTGCAGTGGGGAGATCACCTAAAACCCTAGCCTCCCCGACCCAGGAACTAGGCACTGAAGGTACATCTAAACTACATCCCTCTTTCAAAAGAGGGATGTAAATTAGACACATTGAAATTGCAAATGAAGCACGGATTTGAATTTTCTGCGCTTCATTTGCATAATGGCGTTCGGGCGCTTTTTCGAAATACCCTATTTCTAAAGAAAAAATGTAGTCTAGATGGGGTTATTTCTTTAAAAATGAGGTTTAAGGGTTATTTTGAAAGAAGATTTTTTTTCTTGAAATAACCGTATCTAAACTGCGTTTATTCTTTTGAAATAGGGTATTTCGAAAAAGCGCACGGACGCCATTATGCAAATGAAGCATGGGAAATTCAAATCCGTGCTTCATTTGCAATTTTGCTCAGATGCATTTGCATTCCTCTCTCAAAAGAGGAATGCAGTTCAGACATACCCTGAGGCTGCACTGGACCCTAACACATTATAAGGACTGGCCCCGGCCCTCTGTGCCAGGCATACCAAGTGTGGCTGGGCAGGCTCAGCTCAGCATGAGCTGTGGAAGGGGTTATTGTGGGGGATCTGGGTGGGGACAGTCTGAGCACGGGCAACTCAGTGAGAGATCTGGATGCGCAAGGGCTCGTTGTGGGGTTCTGGTGCAGGGGCAATGGGACTCTGATTGAGGTCAATGAGGAGTTGAGGGGAGGTGGGGTTTGGTGTGAGGTCCAGGTCCTGAGGAAGTGGGACTTCAAAGGATAGGGGGGCCAGGTGCAACTTGCTGGGGCTCAGTGGGCTGGGGGTGTGGGTGTGGGAAGCTTGTTGGATGAGTCCAGGTTTAGGGGAGCAGGGCTTGTCAGGGTGAGGGTTAGATGGGCCTGCTTAACCAGGGATCCCGACCTGCTGCTGAGGGGACACTGCATGTCAGATGCCTGCCCCCTGAATTCCTCATCCCCTTTATTTCTCCACCCTCCTCTCCTCATTCCCTCACTTCCCATTCCTTCCTCACTGCCTCTTCCCCCCACCTCCTCAACCCCTTCGTCTTCTCTCATTCCCATCTCCCACCCAACTCCATTGCAGGGCACAGAAAACAGGGAGCCTGTGGGGAGAGGACAAGAAGGGAAGGGGACGGGGCAGCTATTGCTGCAGGGATCATTGGTCTAGGCAACTCCCCGCCTCCCACATATACCACTCCACACACTAGCAAGGGGGAAGGGGCCTATGGTGAGTGCGTGTGGGGAGAGGGCAAGGGGAGAAGAGTTTTCAGCAGCAGGCTCAGTAGCAACTGTGCTGGGAAAGTGAAACGAAACCCATCCCCCTCTCCACACACTACCAAGGGGGGAGCCAACCAAGTAGGGAGAGTGCAAAGGAGGAGAAGGGGGGGCAGCAAGGAGGAAGTTCACTTTGCCCACCCTGGGCCAAGGTGCAGGAAAGGGGCGGGCTGGATGTGGTGAGGGGCTGAGCAGGAGCAGAAACTGGCAAGCAAAAGAGGCAGCAGCAGCAGGGATACAGCAAGCTGGGTGGGGCGGGCTGCAGAGCAGGGCTGGCAATTTCCTGGAGCTGGTGAGACAAATGGAATTGAGGCTGCTGCAGCAGCAGGCAGAGCCTGTGTGACTGTAATTGGAGCCTGGTGTCTGTGCCACACAGGTTCAGGCTGCTGAAGAGGCTCCCTGCTACTCTGCCTTCCCAGCCACCCTGGAGCTGCCTGAACCACACTAACCATTCCACAGCAGTCACACGTGGCAGTTGGAGGCAGGGAGGGGTGGGGCGGGGCGAGCACAGCCCCAGTTTTGGGTAGACTGTGCCTTGTTTTGCCTTATAGACCAGATGCCCATGGGCACTATTACTAATTCTAAAGATAACACCTACCATTGACCATCATGACTGAGCACATTCCAGGCAGACACACAGGGCACGTCTAGACTACATGGCTCCGTCGACGGAGCCATGTAGATTAGGGTTGTAGGCAAAGGGAAATAAAGCGGCATTTGAAATAATCGCCGCTTCATTTAAATTAAAATGGCTGCCGCGCTGTGCTGATCAGCTGTTTGTCGACACAGCGCTGTAGTCTGGACACTCTGTGGTCGACATCAAAGGCATTTGTCAACCTCCCCATTATGCCTCGTGGGATGAGGTTTACCAGGGAGGTCGACAAATGCCTTTGATGTTGACTGCGGAGCGTCCAGACTACAGCGCTGTGCCGACAAACAGCTGATCGGCACAGCGCGGCAGCCATTTTAATTTAAATTAGGCGGCAATTATTTAAATCACCGCTTCATTTCCCTTTGCCGAGTAAACAAATCTACATGGCTCCGTCGATGGACCCATGTAGTCTAGATGTACCCACAGATAAAGACATCTGATAAACAATAAATATGTTCACCTTTCTGTGGGTGCAGTGACTATGAATACTAACCATGTTGCTCCTTTCTATTTGTGAGGAAACTTCAGAAGATTTAGAAATTCAGGCCCACCAGAGCTCAGATGATTCTTCAGAACATCTGAAGTTACCCTGCTCTACCTCCTCTTTTTTCCTCTTCCCTTCCTCTTGACTATCCATCAGCTCCCTCCAAAGACTCAGCCTACCGTCAGAGCCCAACTGTAATTTTTTCAGGTCCAATACAAATTTCTAAGACAACTCCTTTCCATACAGATACCACAATTTGCAGCCTGGACTGGGCCCCCAGAGCCTCCAAGCCCTAGTAAAGTGTACTCTTTTCTTCTCCACGTGGAGGGCCTGTCTAGCTGCCACACCATGCTTATCCCTGTGGTATTGGAACACCATTCTCTGGAGTCCTGAAGAGTTCCCCACTATTAATGATAGCACACTGTTTCCTCTCTCTTTAGTGTTCCAGGTCTGATCCTGGACTGAATCATTGTGCTGTAATGTTAAAATCCCACATGCTTTAGGGACTTCTTTTGGATGGAGAAGCTTCTTCCCTGACACTGGAAAAGCTCCATTATTCCATATTTGAAGATAACTATGAGCAGGCACGGATTTCAGCCCTTCACAAGCCCTTACTCACACTGTGGTGGTTCTGCCATTGGAGCAGTTGGAGAACTGCCTTGCTCAGCACCATGAGAAAACACCATTCAGGGTAAATCCAATTTACTTTAGCTTTGCTTTTGCCAGAAAGGCTCCCCAAATAAGGCTCTAGATGAGGACAACTGTAGCACAGGCAATACAGTAGTTTCAAGGGAAGGCTGTGCAGAAGCAGAAACAGGACTTCACTGAGCAGTCTGGTAACCCCATTTGAAAAGTGGGGGATTCATTACAAAAAGTCTTTAAATTATTGAGGAAGAATGCCACAAAGGTAAATTATGTTACCTTAGAAGTCTGACCCTGTGTTACCACAGAGGTCAGAGAACACTTCCCTGAACCTTTTCCAAACTAAAAATAATTTAAAAATAAGTTTAATGATTTCTACATCTTCAGAACCTGTGGGCTCATCCCATATTTTCGGACATGAAATATTGTATTATTATAGCAGGCATTGTTGACTGCACAATTAAATTGGTTTTATTTGGCTCATTTCCCTGTTATTCCCCCTCTTTTTCTAACTAAGAATGTGGCTTATAACTATACGGAGATGAACTTCAATTGTCCATCTTTGTCTCAATTCTTGTCCATTTGTGGTTACCTTTCCACCCTGCATCTTTCTGGAAGCCTTCTCACTAATGTAGATGTTGAAAACTACTTTCTCTCAGTGTCTAGCACAAACCTCATTAATGTTGGGCCCATTTACATCAGAACCCAGACCCAAGAGAGGCTGGTGTCACGGGGAGAAACTCATTAGGCAAATGGCTTTTGATAGTTCAACAATTTGAAAGTATCTAATTAACTCAGCAGGGGTGTGCTGATTTTAATATCCCCAAGCCTCAGATTGGGTAATGTCTTGCTAAAGATTCAGCTTCCATGAAACATGAAAATGGCTCTTTCATTTTCACTGGAAAGAGATGTGGGCATTAATAGCTGTAACCTAAAGCCCACTAGATTTTTGGCAAGCCAGAATGTTTGAGGTTGAAGTCACCATAATTAAGACCCCATTCATTAATCAAGTTCCGATGCATCTGTTGTAAACTGTGACTTGTTACAGCATCAGGCAGGCCAGCATTACGCAGTCAGAGGTTTAGGGACACACAGAGAATGGGCCTGATCATCTTGGCAAATAGCCACTGATGGACCTATCTACCAGGAATTTACTTAATTCTTTTTTTGAACCCAGTGATATTTTTGGCTTTCACCACAACCCCTGGCAAAATGAAGAGCCAGGTTGGCTGTGACCCTCCTTTCATGAGACAAATACAGTGTCAGCTTGCCTTCTAGCTGAAGGATTCTGTGTGTTTCTTTGCCCACTCTCCCTGCCCTGCTACTAGTCCAATCTTTTATTTTTATTCATAAACAGGACACCCCCAGCTGTTGGTTTCCTCTTGCAGACTTCCTTTCTAGGAGATTTCATAACCATTTCCTTTGCCTGTGGTTTGGTATGCCGACAGGGCGACACATTGTGAAGCACACAATAGTGACGAGACAGGGAGATAGGAACATTTCCATGGTAACTGGTGTCTTTGAGGGATGAAGCATGTCTCTTTCTGGTGATCTGCTTGAACTCTAAAACCTTAAGAACCTCCATTTTCAGAAGAGGCATATAACTCCTTCCATATGTTCTACACACACGCTTTGCAATGATCATGATGACCAGTCGGCTCCGGGCTCTCACACACCACTGTTTGTTGAACTATTAGGCATATAGCCAACTCAGGCATCTCTGTCATCCTACATATTCCCTGCACCTTCTGACAGTTGGCATCAAGGGGTCTCTGGGTCTCACCACATAGAGAGCTCTGGGCCAAGTTCTACCCACAGTTACTCTTGGGAAATCCTATAGAGCCCAACAGGGTTCCTTAGATGTAACTATGGGAAATATTTAGCCATGGATGTGTGAAATAGGGACAAATGGTGGCAAAGAGACTGCCCCCTACTTAGGAGGCATTATGACTCAAACACCTCTGAATTATAGTTCCTCGCGTGTTTCGTATCTTTTTCAGAGAAGTAGTAATTTACTTCTGACCAGGGCCAGTGACAGACTTTGCTGGACCCTGGACAATGTGGGGGGCGCCCAGCTCTGGGCCCCCAGGAGAGTGCCCTTAGCACTGCAAAGACCATGCTGTGCCTCCCCCAGTCAATGTTCAGTGCCTCCAGGACCACACCATACTTCCCCCAGCTAGCCATTAGTGCCACTTCAATCATGTCTCCCCCAGCCAGTCTTCAGCACCACCTGGACTATACCACACAGTGTTCTGGCAGTGATTTAAAGGGCCTAGGGCTGCCACTGCTGCTGCAGTAGCGATGGTGACAACGTGGAGTCCCAAACCCTTTTAAATTGCTGGGCCTTGGGGAAACTGCCCTTTTTGCACCCCCATCCGTGGCTCTGCTCCTCACCTGTACCCTAAGCATAATAGAACATCCCCAGTCCAGCCCTGCTGTTCTTGGGCACTGGCCAGTGTGTACAGAGAGTGGCTCAAAGGTGGCACCCTTTCCTCACTCGTTCCCTGTAGAGAACATAAACAGGTGTACAGTGCCCACTTACTCCTGCATGCCTGGAACTCAGGCCTGGGTAGTCCATGGAGAGGTGCGGGAGGGGGAAGATGCCCCCACTCTTTCATCCCCCTTTTCATCCCTCACCTCTTTCATCTTCAGATGATTACTGAAGCTAATTCTCCCTTGTGCATGGCAGCACATTTGACCTATAGAAATCCTGTTTACCATGTGTGTCAACGGCCAGACACTGAAGATTCTCCAGTGCCTTTTGTGGTTTTTCATTTCACATCAAGGCAGTGATGGGGAGGCTTAGTGGAGTTATTTTTGTGCTCAGTGCTATTGCTACACAAAGGTAGTTAATAGGGGCGAGCACTGGGCTGGAAGGCAATAGGCATGAAACTCATGGAAGGAGCCCTGAAACTATAATCGTCCTGAAAACAAGTTCTGTTACTTACAACATCAGTAAATCAAGTTCATGGAAAGCGAGGTTGCAGAGATTTTTTTTTCCCCAGCTTCAGTACCATTAGAGGGTCCTCAAGATTATTTCTTGATTAAAGCTAATCCATCTTTCAGAGATAAGAGGTGAGTGGGAAGAGCTTTTATTTTTAATGGAGGAATCTGCAATTCTTCTAACATTGTTCAGATGAGAAAATGTCATATGAACTGTTTCTCTCTTCAGAAAAGAAAAATACGTGTGTGTGAAGAGCCACAAATGCAGCATAGAATAACTTCAGAGTGGTTCTTGGCTTATTGGCCAAGAAGAGAATGACTTGTTTTGGAAACAGAGGGACAGATGCAGTACAAGAGGCAATGTCAGAAAATTCCAATCACTAGCTGCATGCCCTCACTGAAGGAAATGACAGGTATTAGCAGCCAGAAAACTATTAGTTGCCCTGGCATAAGGATGACAACAAGGAGAATGGCTGTGGGGTGGAGACATGGGATCGGGATGCAGGAGATCTGGGTTTAATATCCAGGCCTTTGGAGCAGACTTCTGGTGGGATCTTAGACAAGTCATCTATTCTCTTAGGGTATGTCTACACTAGCCCCCTAGTTTGAACTAGGGTGGCTAATGTAGGCATTCGAACTTGCAAATGAAGCCCAGGATTTAAATATCCCGGGCTTCATTTGCATGTTCCCGGGCGGGCACCATTTTTAAATTCCTCGTAGTTCGAACTGACTGCCCGCGGCTACACGCGGCAGTCAGAAGTTAATCCGAACTAAGTCCTTAGTTTGGATTAACTGTTACACCTCATTGCAGATCTCTGACATCCCAATCCTGCAAGGTCTTACTCAACATGATTTCAAGGTGACTGCTCAAAAGATGCCTACCATTGCTAGTTCTTTTCACAGTTCAGAGCTCTGACTTGCATAGAGGCCACAGGAGTGGCCCCAGAATTAGCAAAATATACTCATCAGTGTAAGCTAGTGACAGATTAATGGGAAAAAATTAGATCTGAATTCCAAAATGTACAAATTACACAGTCACATCAAAGTCAGCAAGACATTGTACAGCGGACAGGAACCAAATGTACTTGTTCTGCAAGCAATCTTAAATATTGTAATTTTACAGTGTTGTACCATGGTAACACTCTGACATCTCTTCTAGTAATTCAGTGGAGTATTTAAAAAACCACTTGTCTAAATTTAAATAGGTTACATCTGTAGTGGAGAAAGTCAACAGTTCCCTTATCAAGGACCTCTAGCTCACCCTTGCAGAGGAAATGGATTCTCAGCTGGTGTAATTCAGTTTCTTTTATAAAGCCTTGCTAATTTACACTAGCTGAGTGACTGGCCAAAATAGCTGATAGGATCATAACACACAGGTAAAAGACCCAATACAGAACTAGGAGGCATGTGTCATAGAATCACAGAACAGTAGTACTGGAAGGGACCTTGAGAAGTCATCAAGTCCAGTTCCTTGCTCTCACGGAAGGACCAAGATCATCTATAGCATTCCCGATAGATGTCTATCCAACCTGCTCTTAAATATTTCCAGTGATAGAGATTCCACAACCTCCCTAACAGTGTTCCCTCTAAGATGGTTGGCAGCACAGTTTCACAGGTGATTAATCAGCCCTACTCACTTATTTTGTGGTTTATCTGCCCATCTATTCTATGCACAGGATAGTCTGGGGTGGGCAAAGGGGGGGCTCCTGAGGCTGGATCTGGCCTATCAAAGAGCTTGATCCGGCCCGTGGCCAACCTGCCACTCCCCCAGTTCCCTGCTCCTAAGCCCATCAAGACCTGGGGATGAGGGAGCACACAAAGTCTCCTCTCCCCACCAGGGGAACAAGGCACCAGAGGGAACTGTGCACCACTGGTAGGGCGGTGCAGGGAGCAAGAGACTTTGAGCACTCCCCCGCTCCCAGGCCCCGATTGGTCTGGGGTGGGAAGAGCACATGAAGTTTCCTCCCCCCACCAGGGATACACAGCACAGAGGGAACCACACACCCTGCTTGGGTGGAGGGGCCAGAGACTGTCTGCTCCCCCACCCTCAGGTCCTCTCCAGTGGCTGGGAGGTGCTGCACTATGAAGGGAAGGGAGGCACCTCCCAAACTAAGGGGAAAGCCTACCTTCAGCCCCTCTCCTGATGCTGCTTTTCTTACTTTCTTTCTCTCCTTCTTTCTTTCTTTCTTTCTTTCTTTCTCGGTGGGGGGAGGGAGTGCACCACCTGATTGGCCTGGAGGCAGAAGG
Organism: Pelochelys cantorii; assembly: GCA_032595735.1. Classification (NCBI taxonomy): domain Eukaryota; kingdom Metazoa; phylum Chordata; order Testudines; family Trionychidae; genus Pelochelys; species Pelochelys cantorii. The sequence continues at coordinate 25,360,198 of CM064342.1, read as the reverse complement.
AAAAGGAGTAGTCTCCTCACACTATCACGGGCAGCCAGCACCTAGAGGGAACCGCCAGCTGTTCAAAACAGCTATTGGTTCTCTCTAGGCACTGTGAGCCGCTGGCAGGGCAGGGGACAAAGACTTCACATGCTCCCCCACCCCAAGGCCAATCAGGATCTGTGGATGGGGAGCACTCAAGTCCTTGCCCCGCCCCTTCTGCCCAAGGCCCCATCCCTTCCGGGGTGGCCTGCAACCATTTCAGAAATTCACGAAGTGGTCCCCTTTACATCATCTTGAAATATCATATCCCGTTACCTTCAGGGAAATTTATGGTCTTTACATTAGTGAAAGACCATACCTTTCAAAATTATTGTCCAACTTTCAAAAATTATTGCCCACCCCTAGAATAGACCTAATAGGACAGGAAATTAGGCACTAATTAGGCACATCTCCATTGGAACCAATGCAGTGGTACCATTTCCATCTAGTTTAACTTTGGCCTTGGTTGTTAATAGTGGAAGTACAAGGACATTTCCATTATAATGGAAAATTGGTTACCGCCTACACTGTAATAAAAAAGGCTCTCTCACTATAATTCAGTTAGGTTTGTATTTAAAGCTACATAAAACAGTACACTTGAGCTTGAAAAATGTTGCTTTTTTACTGAGCTCCAGGCTTTCTTTCCTGCTCTCCCAGGACTTAAAGAAAACTAAGAAGTTTGTTTCACAAGATGCATGAGAAAAACTGTTATGCAGCATGTTTAGAAGCATCCAGCTTTCCCAGAGCAGCTTCAGTACATCGCTAACCATATCGGCAGGCAGATTTTTACTGCTACATTTCCTCTTTAGCGACCCTCTCCCCCTTTTCGGCTGATAGTATCTCTTCCTGTACCACATTCAACTGTTTGTAACTAAAATAGGTATTCATCTTACAGTTGGATTTGCTCAGGTGGACTCTTATGCCTGGGGGGGGGCGGGGCGGAAATGAATTTACTGTAAATGTATCTGCATGGTTGCAAAGGCAGATACAATTACCTTAGATGATATATTCTGCAGAGCAAGAATTGTGCCTTTATTCTCTCTGCAAAGTGTCATGCACTCCCACATACCAGATTTAAGTAATAAATAATAATTATTAATAATAACAACAACAAACAACAACACATCCTTCAATGCAGGCATTACATCATCTTGAAATATCATATCCCATTACCTTCAGGGAAATTTATGGTCTTTACATCAGTGAAAATTCTTGTTTAATCTATGAACGGTATATTTGAAGCACCAGCCAACAGTCTCAGAGTCTTATTGTGCTTTTCATTGTCTGTCCATTACATATGAAACAAAATGATAGAAAAGACAGACATTAGGAGCAGAAATTCTAGTCCCACTACTGTGGCCAAGCTATTTCTCACAAAAAACAAAACCCAATGGGTTATCTATAAAAAAATGTCCACTACCTTGAGACAGAAGAACTTCAGCATCACAGAAACTTGCTAGCCCTGGTTGCTAACAGAATTTATTCTTCTATAGTGAAAGTTATTCTGTAAGAAGAACTTACCGTTCAAGATATATGATTTTAGGGCACATAGCTCAAAAGCCTAGGGAACTGCTTTTTTGGTACTGTAAGTGGTCTCAGTTGAAATCATGGCTGTTGTGTCATTAAGATATTATACATATATAGTAAGGATTTATCCAGACAGAAGAAAACATTTAGCTTAACAAGCATTAAATGTGGTTTTAAAAATACTCAGACTAACAAAGCAACATTTGTACGACCACTATGTATACAACATAGCTGGCTTCTAAACGTGGTTTGTAAAACTTTTCCCAGACCTCTATTCCATCCAGAAATTCTGAGCCAGAGTCTCTGTTCTTCCTGAGCTCTGTTAATTGCAGGCCAGCAGGGCTGACAGCCATTGTGGACTCCAGGGCAAGGTGTGGGAGAAGGGCCTCAAACAGCGAGGGCTGGGCTAGGCCAGCCAGTCCTTGCTGCTGACCAGACTATGGCATACCTCCCCAGCCCTCAGGGCTCCAGTGGTGATTCAAAGGGGCCCAGAGCTCTAGGCCCCTTTGAATCACTGGGCCCCAGGGCAACTGCCTCCTTTGCCCCATCTGTCAGCAGGCCTGCCTCAGACTATAAAGGTATTTTTTCTCCCACCCCTGTTCTGGGATTTATCCAGACCTGAAGATAAATTAGAGCAGATTCAAGGTTGCTCTAAGCCATGCTCAGCTGCAACAGTCTCCTGGTGCCATTTCAATAGCCAACAATATCTGTAGTGCAGTGCACACACCTAGAATATTCCTCCTAAGCTAGGGTAATAGAAGGGGACATAATAGAGCTGTCCCCTTGGGATTGGTACTGCAAAGTATATAATCCATTACTGATGCAGGAACAATGGAAAGGAACTTGAGAGGAATACTGGCTTGGAAAAAAGGGTTTTCTCCAAAGCTCTCATGAGATCTGCAAGATCAAGAACATTATTATAAACCTGTCATCTAATTGGAGCCCGCTATTACAGATTCTAAAGTGCATGTCTGATAGTCCTCATGAGAGAGTCTGGAGGAAAGTGTGTCTGCAAAGTAGGGAGAACAAGGGTGAAGTCATAAGTATATATATATATATATTTGGATTAAATGTCTTTCATTTGGGCTTCTTTATTTATTTGCCTGTGATAACAGTCCAAACTACTCCCTTTGCCGCATAAATGGCTGTTCAACCACAGGGTAATCATTGGATCAGTAATAATGGCATTCCAATGCATTATCTGCAAGGTAATGACATGCAGGTGTTTAAAACTATGTCACCAGTACTGAGAGGCACCATCATATTTCTGATAGCCAGACGATTGTTCTGTCAGATAGCACCACATGGTGTTTCAATGCAGTGTGCACTACCAAAGCCATGCCTGAACATAAACAGCAGAGGGATTTGTTTAAAGAATGAAACACTGATCTGTCTAGAATAAATTAGTGGATTAGAGAGAGGACCACACCAAAACTTTGGAGAAACATGTATTCACACCCAGATCCAAACTTCCCAGCAATATTCTATTGCTACAGCAGACAGAACAAAAATTCTAGATACAAATCACTCCTCCCAAGCTTGGAAAAAATCGTAACCCAGATCAAGAGCTAGCTCCAGATTCTGGATGTGGCCCACACATGAATTTGAGCAAATATTTTCTATCTGATGGTTACAGCCCCAAATACATGCAGGTGACAGTATCACTCTTCTCTTACCATGTTGCTAACAGAAGGTGGGGGACAGAGTAGATGGGAGGGAATATTTCCCAGTGCAGAATAGATTGATAACTACTATATCTAACACCATTACAGTATACTTTATATAGTGTTATTCCAGGATCTCCATAATTACAGATTGTATGCAGGAAAAAAAAATATAAAACTATGGCACATGAAAGAAATGTTGAAGATACAAACTGAAAAACTGATTGCTATTTTGGTACATTTGCTGGGGAACATAGAGAAAGCTATAGAAATATTCCTTCTCTAGAGTTCGTCTGCATGTTCCCCCCTTCCTGATGTCAAATAAAAACACGTGTGTTGCCAAAAAACCCCTCTCTTTATTGACCATAACTGGGGGAGGGGAGAATAAGGGTGGGAGAGGGGAGGGGGAAACCTGGGAGCAGGGAGCTGGAAGGGGGAGGCAAGGGGAGGAAGGGGGAGGAGAAGCTCAGGGTTGGGGGTCTTGCCAGCCCACCTCTCTCCCAGCACTGCAGGTGCGGGGGCCTCAGCATCCCCGGGGGGGGGGCAGATATGGAAAGGGGGAAGGAGGGAGGAAGAAGCGGGAAGGGGAGCAGGAGTAGGAGGAGGAGTGGTAGCTGGGGCGGCCGCAGGGGCTGGAGCGGCAGCAGGCAGCAATCTCTGCGCCATGGTCTGCAGGTAGTCGCGGATGGCACAGCCCTGGTCACGCAGCTCCCACAAGCTCTCCTGCCACAGCTGGAAGTCTTCCTGCACCCAGTGCTCCTGGCTGTGGACCTGCCTTTGCAGTAACCCCAGGTGGTGCCGCTGGTATCCTTCCTGGTTCTGGGTGAGCCTGCAGGCCCAAGTGCGGGAGGGTGTCTTGGGTGGGGTGGTGCACCCTGCACTCGCAGCTGGTGCAGCTGTGGAGAAACCAGAGAGTTGGTCAGTTATCCCTGGGGACACAGTGGGTGAAGCCCAGCCCCCCTCTGCAAGGTGAGGACAGCAGGTCTCCACACCATCATGTCCTGCTATCCCCAGGAGTGTGAGCTGGCCCAGGACTGTACCCATGCCCCTGTGCTGTATATAGTGTGGGTGTGGGGGGGGAGGATGTGCCCTGCCTCTGCGTAGAGGGGGCTTGTGGAGGGAAGGCATTGTGCAGTGTCCCTCCCCGGGGTACGGAGCATGTCATGTGCCTTCATACATATATGTGTATGGGTAACGGGTGTTAGAGTGGTATTATAATGTTGATTTGTTTATAATGTTTATAATGTAATTGTTGTAAATAGGATGAGGCAGCAAGGGGGAGTAAGAAGGGGTACTTCTATGTGGCAGTGCTGCTTGAAGCCTGGGGCCAGACCCTGGGCTCCATGCGACATTGCCACTTTGAAAAGCCGCTTGCAGCCCAGGGCTAGCTGGAGTATCCCCAGGCTGCAGGTGGCATTTCAAAGAGGCAGCACTGTGTGGAGATGGGATCAGCTGGGGACTCCTTGTGGCATTTCAAAGCGGCAGCGCCACACGGAGACCCCAGCTGATCCCGGGCTCCACATGGCGCTTTCACCTTTGAAGGGTAGCAACAGCCCTAAGGCTGTTGCTACCCTTCAAAGGTGGAGGCGCCCTATCAACTGATCGAATAGCTGATGCAAAATGCATCAACTATTTGATTAGTCAATTACCCAATACTTAACATTCTTAGTGTAGACAGTGCCAAATGATGAAATAAGCTATTTCAAAATAGCATCGAAATAGGGTACACAATTTGCATAGCTCAAACTGTGTATCTCATTTTGAATTGCAGTGCTGTGTAGATACATAGTATGATGTTCCATAGTTTGTATTGTTATTATTTGCTGTCAGACAACAGAGAGCAGCTTGCAATTTACCTTGCTTGATGCCTTCAAAATAGTAGTGAAGCTTCTCTTTCTCCAGGAAATTCACAGATAAATCAGTCAGCATGTTTGCTATTTAGCTCATGTATGTAGTATGTCATTTTTATGATACTAAATTATATCATGACCTCAATGCATGAGATGCAATAAACTGCACGATAGCCAATTTTTATACTAGTGGCCTTCACTATTTCAGTACAATATAAATATTGAGCATACAAATTTCAGGGAGGGGTCCCATTTAGGTAGATCAAAGGCATCTGCTCATTTTAGAATCACAGCCTCTCACTGATAACTCCAAAGGGAAATCCATGGAAAGACTGATAATATTGTAAGGCCTAATATTCTGTTTCAATTCTCCCCTAACATAGACCCATCAACCTTGCTATGTTCAATTATTCTTGATAAACTATGTTCCATAGGGGGTACTCACTTGTATTGCTAGTTTTGATCCTAACAATAAAAAAGATTAACTTTCATGCTCCTGCTAGGGGAGGATGACCTGCTATTCTAGACAGACAACCAGCACTGAGTCTGCTAAGAGAAGTGAGATGTACTAGCTTTAAAGTGTCCGTCTAAATGTTGATGTGTCCTGTTTGCCACCAGAGCTCTGTGTGGCTTAATAACTTGTCTCCCATCAACAGAAGTTAGTCCAATAAAAGCTTTGTCTCTCTAATATTCTGGGACTAACACAGCTACCATTGCATACCTTCAGCAGTGTTCGCCACTATCATTCAGTGAAGAATATGGGGGTTCACACTGGTTGTCTTAAAGGGGCTGAACTCAGTCTAAGTAATTCCACTGGCCTTAATCCACTAGACATAGATGCCATTTAATTTTAATCTCTGATAGTGAATTAAGGAGCCAAGACAGCTGCATGTCCATAGCTGTGGAAGATCCATGGCAGTGGAACTGGTAAGTTTTTGCTGCATGTGGGACCAACATGCAGAGGCTGTGCACTCAGATTTCAGCAGTATCAGAGGGAGGACAGAGCCTCATGAGTCATTGCTATTCAATCCCTTTATCTGTGAGGGGCTGAATAAGGGCACTCAGAGACCAATGCCATCTTTGTTCTGTAGTAGCCTTCTTAGATATCTTCTTTGCATGATGGGGTGGACTTCCTGCCCCCACATTCTGCTATATAGCTACCCAGCAAGAAAGTTGCTTTGTCTGAAAATTTGTATCCATATGCTGAGTCACAGATTCCAAAAGTAGCAGCGGATTAACACTATTTATTAATTTTAATTTTGTTTATCCCAAGAAATCATTTTTTAAGGGAAAAATGCTTCTATTGCTCTAAAGTGGGAATTAGAGATGATTGGAATGATCAGTCTCAGAATTCTGAATATCTGTTTGCTGGTGTGTTTCAGCTATTGTATATTAAAAAAGATTTAGGTGAATCTTAACCTCTGGAGTTTAAAGATCATTGCACAATTTACAGTATGACCAGTTTGTGTTTCTGTAAGATATTAAGAGCAGGTAACTATAAATTTCAATAAAAGTGGACCAAATTACACTCTGGCATAACTCACTGATATATTCCACTTAAATAGTAACACTAGGAATAAATATGGCCCATAATTATTGATAGATATAGATATAGATATAGATATAGATATAGATATATCTGGCTTCTTAATCCAGATGGTGAGAAATGGTCCTTTGAATGGCATATGCTTATCATCTTTAATCATAATTTCCCATTTTCCCTAGCCATTTTTCTATTTTTCAGTTGAATGGGCTTGGGAAGGTTAAAAATAACAAAACACTCTTTTGATAATAACAATTATTGTATCCTTTTACCATCTCATTTAAGGTTTTTTCTACAGCATTTTGAAATCATTTGGCAAAGATCCCAAATAACATTCAAATACCTACATTTTTTGTATCACAGGACAAGCTGAATCTCCAAAATCCGGGATTTTCTGATCTGGCAACATCCATGGTCTGACAGAGCCACGGATATTGCTGAACCAAAGACCCCAGAGCCAGCTGAGACAATGCAGAGGCTGGGGAGGCCCAGCTGGGCCAGGCAACCTCTGGGGAGCCCCCACCCTGGCTGGAGAAATCCTGGCATCAATGAGGACAGGCAGCAAGCGGGGCTGTCTGCGACTGGATGGCCACCAGAAGCCCCGGGAAACCCCCCAGTGGCAGTGGGGCTGAGGTGACTGAACAGCCTCCACCGGGGAATCCCTGGCTGATGGAGATGGGCATCCCCAGCCAGGGAACCCACGGAATCCCCAGTAGCAGCGGGGCAGCTCTAGCAGAGGGAAGTGTGGGGAACTCCAGAGAACAGCCTGTGGCAGCAGCAGCAGCCAAGCAGTCCCCGCGGGAACCCCCGGAAACCCTGAGGCAGTGGGCAGGTAGCAGGATGGGGAGCCCTACTAGGCCAGTGTTAGCAAGGCCAGTGATAGGACAAGGAGCCCCAAGGATACAACCCTGAGGACAGCCAGCAGGGGAGCACTGAACTACCTTGGTCTGGGATAGCTCAGGTCTTGAAGGTACCAGACGAAGGAGGTTCAACCTGTAGTGAGATTCAGTATGGAAATGACATGCTAAGAACCTAACGGAGAACTAATTCATTTTCATTTGTCTAACATGGGTTAAATAGGTGTGCTACAATATGACAAGAATAGAGTTAGGCAGGACAGAACCTCAGCTGATATCAATTGTGTAACACATGTTAAGAGTAGCTATAAAACATTACCCAGAAGAAGTCATTGAAGAGCCATACTGGGTCAGGACAAGTAAATAACTTTTCTTTATTTACTTCCTCAACTCCAGTCATGATCTCTGTCATATTCCCCTTGATCTCCTCTTTTCTAAACTGAAAAATCCCTTTTTTATTAATCTCTTTTATTAATGGAAGGCATTCCAACCCCCTAATCATTTTTGTTGCCCTTTTCTGAACTTTTTCTCATGACAAGATATCTTTTTTGAGATGAGGTGACCACATCTGCATGCAGTATTCAAGATGTGAGAGTATGATGTATTTGTATAGAGGCAATATTCTTATTCTCTATACCTTTATTAATTATTCCTAACTTTCTGTTTGCTTTTTTGACTGCCATTGTACATTGAGTGGATGTTTTCAAAGAAATATCCACAATGACTCCAAGATTTTTCTCGAGTAGTAATAGCTAATTTAGTCCCTATCATTTTATATGCACAGCTGGGATTATGTTTTCTAATATGCATTACTTTGTGTTTATCACCATTAAAATTCATTTGCCATTTTGTTGCCTAGTCACCTAGTTTTGTGAAATCCTTTTCAAGCTCTTCACAAACAGCTTTGGACTTAACTATCTTGAGCAATTTAGTATCATCTGCAAATATTGCCACCTCATTGTTTTCCCCATTCTCCAGATCATTTATGAATATGTTGAATAGAATTGGTCCCAGGACAGACCCCTGAGAGACACCATAGTTACCTCTCTCCATTCTGAAAACTGACCATTTTTTATTCCTACTCTTTGTTTCCTATCTTTTAACCACTTATCAGTCCACTTCCCTATTTTTTATAATGTTTATAATGTAATTGTTGTAAATAGGATGTGGGTAAGGTGCACACTTAAAGGAGCGGTTGCTGCCATAAGTAACTGAAAGCAAAATGGAGTTTAGGAAAACAAAAATGGAGTTTCTGGACAGGACAGTTGAACTTTTCCCGCCTTGAGTGTCTGCACTCAGTACCAAAATTACACCAGGCACGCAGATCCTTTGCACCCAGCCTGAAATTGTGCACACCACCCTACAGTATACCTGCCAAAAGTTCTAAAAAAAAGCACTGCACCCCAAGGATGGGGGAGGTCAGTGCTCCGGTCTGTGTCTGTGAGGACAGCACAGCGCCACAGAGGGAAAAGGCATAGGGATCATTCACAATTGCCGTGGGTTCCCACACCACGCTGTGATGAAGGCTCAGCACTGGTGATCTGGGATACACCAAGCAGAGGTGTTTGACCTCTACCTGCCTCGGACCATCACATTGTCATTGTCCCTGAAACACTCCGTTCTGGTGAAGGCCCAAGGAGAATCATACCAGAACTGCGAGGGATCACTTGCGGTTCCTCCCTAAGGGCTAAACTGAACCCAAAGGTAGAGGGTCGCAAGCACCAGTACCACCATTGGCGACACAGAGACTTTTGTAACGTATAAATGCCTTACCTGTATTGGGGATCTTTCTGTCTTTCTTCTCTTCTGTTTTGGGGTGGGGGTTCGATTTGTTGGTTGTTGTTTTTGTTCTTGTTCATGCACTTGTCAATTTAAATTCTTACAATATATTAGTGAACTTTAATCTGGACTCCAAGCGTCTTTCTTTTGGGGAGAAATCACCAGTGATCAGATACGGTGTCAGGGGCCTCCCTTCTGATGACCAGAGCATTTAACATCATCAATCAGATTTTACTAAATTCTAAATTAATTCAAAAGATTCTGCTTGTTACTGAGACTCTGGGGTAACACGGACCAGGGCCCCTGTGTGGCAGCCAGCCAGGGCCACATGCCCCTGCTGGCACGGCACATGCACAGGTTGCTGCATGATCCATGCTCAGCAAGGCCCACACGCACGGTCCCTGGCTCCCCCGCCCCACATAAGGGGACAGTGATGGCACTCACATGTCGAGGCCTCCCTGGCCTCAGGAGACAGCGGTGATATTGCTGCTGCTATGCCTTGGGTGTCCAGGGTGAGTGCCACGCTCCCTCCAGGCTCCTGCGACTCCTGGCCATCATCCTCCCCCTCCTCCTCCTCCTCCTCCATGCCCTGGTCAGGGCCCTCTGCACCAGAGTCAATGACCACCTGGGGGGCACGGACTGTCCGGCCCCCCAAGATGCAGTCCAGGGCCTCAAAGTAGGGGAAGAGGTCTGGGTCTGCCCCTGGTTGGGAGCTGCCCCCTGTGGCCCTGGCATAGGCCTGCCTCAGCTCCTTAATTTTCATGCGCACCTGCTCCTGGTTGCGCATGTGGCTTTTGGTGGCCAGGCTGTCAGCCATCCATCTGTAGATGGCCACATTCCTGTCTAGTGCAGAGATCATGGACATTGGAGGCCTCCCCCCAAACCTCGATCAGGTCCATGATCTCTGCACTGGACCAGGAAGGCGCCCGCCTTTTGTGGCCCCGGGCAGGCTCCTGGGAGCTGCCATACTGCTCCTGGGGAGTGGTGGAGGGCTGGCTGGCACTGGCTGGCTGGCTCATGCTGGCAACTGGGTCAGGGGCAGTGCCTCTGGGCTCTGGGCTGGCAGGCCTAGAGCTGGCACAGGCCCTATGGCCAAACTGAGTCTACCCCTTTAAGGGCTCCGGGGTTGAGGGGGGAGCAGAGGAGTTTTCCTCGTTCAGCCCAGAGTGGCCACCGCGGCACCCTGGGAAGGGCTGGAGGCCCCCTATTTTGAAATAAAGCTTCTACACAGTGCTTATTTCGATTTAGCTATTTTGAATTTGGCGTTATTCCTCGTAGAATGAGGTTTACCAAATTCGAAATAAGCGCTCCGCTATTCTGAATTTATTTCAAAATAGCGGTTTGCCTGTGTAGATGCTAGGAAAGTTAATTCAAAATAATGGCTGTTATTTCGAATTAACTTTGATGTGTAGACATACCCTCAGGGTGCATCTAGACTGGCAAAAACTTTTGCGCAAAAACTTGCCAGTTGTCTACACTGGCCGCTTGAATTTGCGCAAGAACACTGATGATCTAATGTAAGATTGTCAGTGTTCTTGTCGCAAATACTATGATGCTCCTGCTCAGAGATAAGCCCTCTTGCTCAAGAATACTTGCGCAAGAGGGCCAGTGTAGACAGGAAAGAACTGTTTTGTGCAAAAAAGCCCCGATGGTGAAAATGGCGATCGGGGCTTTCTTGCACAAAATCGCGTCTAGACTGGCCACGGATGCTTTTGCGCAAAAGCACTTTTTGTGCAAAGGCACCCATGCCAATCTAGACGCTCTTTTGCAGAAATGCTTTTAACGGAAAAACTTTTCCGTTAAAAGCATTTCCGCAAAATCATGCCAGTGTAGACGCAGCCTCAGAGTGTAACAATCCTGTCTCTTCTTTCCTCTCTGGTCCAGAATTAGGGTGTCTGCTCTCTCCATGATGTTGTAATCTGCAGCATATTTCCTCAGAGTGGAGATGGTAGGGGCGCTTCCCTCCTCCTCCCTCCTCCCTTGCATATGTAAGCAGGGTCAGGATAAGCTCTACCCTGACATCAGGTGGTGAATTGTGGTGAGTGGTGCAAAAAGACTTCAGGGGCTGATCTCATTTGCATAGGCACACCCACCCCACCTAGTATGTGCTCACAGCAGCCCAAATGGTCACTTTGGCCACTGTGGGATCCCCAGTCTCTCTGTTATTGAGGCAGGGGGGATAAAGTGTTGTTACCCCGATTATGTGAATCAAGGACAGTGGAACTGTTTTATGACAGAGGGATTTGCCATAAACTAAGTAGCACTCGCTAGACAAGGGGCGTGGGTTCCAAACCCAATCAAGCTGAGAGAGGCTGGGGACAGGTATTTGTACCCTGTGGTGGGGCACTGTCGGAGGGCCTAAAAAACACCAATTGCACCCCCCCACACTGTGGCATATCAGAGCTCATTTGGATTCCCTTGGGAGTCTAGTTGCAAGCTGCTGAGCTGACTTCACTGTGGGCCAATGGTGCACTAGCACTGAGGCTCCTCTACTATGACCTGAAATCACTGTGTGATGTGGGGTGCCTGAAGCTATACTGCTAAAGAGCTGAAATCTACTATGAGCTGAAATCGCTGTGGGGCGCCTGAAACTATACTGCTGAGCTACTAGCAGAGCAGTTCGTGGAATGGCTAGCAGAGCAGTTTGCAGGAACGACCGGCAGGCACAGGCAGCCAGCAGAGCAGCTGGCAGGGATGATCGGTGGGCGGCTGGTAGGAGTGGCAGCAGGCAGCCAGTGGAGCAGCTGCAGGAACAACCAGCTGGCAGCCAGGGGCGTGGACCGAGACGGCTGGCGGAGCAGGGCAGTTCGTGGGATGGCTGGAGTGGCTCACGGGACAGCAAATGGAGTGGGCGGAGTGACTCGTGTTAATGGCGGCAGCAGAACCCTATGGAGAGGCGGAGCCATCGACGGACCACGTCAGGTGTATCAACTCCCGTCCCCATTTCTACACAGGTTGGGAGGTAAAACCCTTTTGAACCCTGGGGCGGCACTGACCCGGGGCAGAGACTTTTGGGGTGTCGGACTTTGGGACTTCAGGTTATTTTTTTAGGTTGCTGGACTCAAGAGACTCTTGGGGTGTTGGACTTTTGGGAACTTTGGGTGATTCTTGGCTGGGGGTGGGTCTTTGCTCATGTTTGGTCTATGAATCCGAGTTGTGGTATTTTCCCAATTTAATGCTGATGTCGGTTACCTCATGTTTTTAAAGATTTGCTGCTATACCGAGGCTCTGTGCTTGCGAGAGGGGAAGAATTGCCTCCTTGAGGCGCCCAGCGGTGTGTGTAAAATTTCCCAGGTCACTGGGTGGGGCTCGAGCCAGTGTTGTATTACTTTGTTGGGAGGAGACCCCTAGATACTGGACCCGGCCCTTGCTGCTATTAACTTGGCCTGGCAGAAGGGTTACACATAGGTACTAAGAATGAGCCATAATCTCACCCTATATTGTGAATACGCAGTCCAGTGATTCTGAAAAATCCATAAGATGACAGATGACAGGGATATCAAAAGCCAATAAATGGGACTTGCTTCCTGTCTATTCATTACTGGAAACAGTCCTGCCTTTTAGCATTTGCTCATTCACAGAAGACATTATTCTACTGCTGAAAAGAATGCTAGCTGCTTCAATAGACCATCTCGGTGCCTGGCACACTAGTACCCACAAATGTCTGAAGAAGGGATTGCTAATTCTACCCTCGCAGATGTTGGTTGTCTTTTGCATTGACATCCACGCAGTATGTGGAGAGAACATCAAAAGGACAGGTGATGTGCCAACAAAAAGAATCCTTCTGGGCCATCAGGAAGAACAGGAGGCAGTCAAAAATCCCACGAGTTGATGCTTATTGCTTTCCATCAGCCAATAAATAAATAAATAAATATGTAACCAAGTCCGAATATATACATAGAAAAGTATTTCTGTCTGGGTATGTATAGATTGGACAGGAATGACTAGCTCAGTGTTTCGACAGCTTAATCATATGAGAGAAAGAAAAGGGAGAAACAGCCCATACCACTACACTAATGAGTGCTGGAAGGCATCAGGATTTTGCTGAATGGCCCATTATTGGTCTTGCAATGTCAGCAAAGGGCAGCCTCTATAAACAAACCAAAGCAAAGAGAAATAAATCTGCCTGTGCTAGCCTGAGAGGGGGGAGGAGGAGAAGACACAAAACAATGAACAGCAATAACTCAACCCAGTGTGCGCTAGTATTTTGTTTTCAGTACGGAGTGATTTTCAACTCATGGGAGCAGTCAATGGAAGAGAAATGACTGACTACTGCCACTGTTTATGTAAATGATAGGCAACAAAAACTGCTGAAAAAGAACACCAAGACTGAGTTCAGAGAATAAGCAGTTTAAAAAAGTCTCTAAAAGGAAGAATGCAATATCCCTCCCCAAAATTATTCTTTTCTTTTCTGTTTTTGATTTGGCCCCACAACTGCTCAATCATCAGCATCTTCTAGTGATATGTTATCAAAATAAAGTCTTGTTTTATGTTCATTTATTTCCAATAATGGATTTCTTCTGGAAGTCTGAGGGGTTGTCTACACAGGGATCTAGAACAGGACTGGGCAAAATACGGCCGGGGGCCAGATCCAGGCACTGGATATAGCCTTGAGACCACCCTGCTGGGACCTCAAACACACAGCTGCCTCGGTTTAAAGTGCAGTCCATGTGTCTCTCTGCTCAGCAGGGAGCAGGAGGCTTTGTGGGATCTCCTGGCTCTGAGCCCAATCCTCAGCTCTTATAGTATGGATACAACCAGCCAAACAGGAATTGACGCCAGCCAATCTCTCAGCTCTTATTGGCTATAAACAACCAGCCAATAGGAGCTGAGAGATTGGCCTGGGGATGGGGGCAACACAAGCCTCTTCCTCTTCCCGGAGCTGAGAGCCACGTGGAGGGAACAGCCTGCAGTTTAAAGTGATCTGGAGCTGCAGCAGGAAGGGAGCCCAGCCTGCCTTGGGGGCACTGCAGGGCTGCTGGCTTAGGTAAGTGCCTCCCAGTTAGAACCTGCCTCTGGCACCCCAGCCCCTCCTGCATCCCAACTCCTTCCCCCAGATTACCATCCAAACCCTCTGCACTCTCCTTCTCCCAGCTCACAACTCCCTCCCAGACCCTGTACCCCTCCCTACACTCCTCCCCCAGGCCAGAATCCTCTCCTGCATCCAAACACCCTCCCAGACCCTGCACCCCATTTCGCTGTCTCAGGTCACCACTCAAATCCTCTGCATTCCGCATCCCCTTTTCCCCTTCTCCCAGGTAACAATTCCCTCCCAACTTTGCACCTCCTCCTAGAGCCCCTCCCCCAAGCCAGAATCCTCTCCTGCACCATTACTCCCTTCCTGACTCTACACCCCAATCCACTGACCCAGATCACACTGGAGATATTTAAGAACAAGTTAGACAGACATCTATCAGGGATGATATAGACCATGCTTGGTCCTGCCATGAGGGCAAGGGACTGGACTTGATCTCTCAAGGTCCCTTCCCATTCTAGTATTCTATTATTCTAACCCCCTCCTTCACTCAAACTCCCTCTCAGACCTCACATGTTCTCCTGCACCCAATTCCCTTACCCCATGTGCCTTTCTGCACCCAAACTCCACCTTAGACCCCACATCTCCACAGAATTATGTGGCCCTTGACCACTTTCCAAAATCTTGGAGTGGCTCCCCACCAAAAATTACTACCCACTCTGATCTAGAGTGTGAATTTGAAGTGTACCAGTCACTCTGCATTAAATTCTTCAGTGGACATTCTCATTGTGCACTAAGAGTGCCCTTACATATTTTAGCTTAATACCTGTCCAAACTACATTCACATGCACACAGCTTCTCAGTGGGCAGTAAGAATGCTCACACAGGAAGTCAGCGCAAAGAAACCAGTGAGTTTCATCTTCACACCATAGGTCACTAAACCCACATTTTCCCATATACCCAAGAGGAAGGAGCCTACTTCATCTGCTGCTCTGCATTTGAATTCTAGGCTTAGGGAAAGAAGGCTTTTAGCACTGATCCAATATGGTAACATATCTAGGGCTAGACTGTGCTCATGTTAGGGTCAGAGGACCAACACAATACCACTTAAAGTCCCACTTAAATAGATTTTAGGCCATATGCTACTCCTCCACATACGGGGTTAATTGCACCTATTAATGAGTACTTTTTTATACAAGCAATCTTAATGAAGTCAATGGGATGGTATGTGAATAACTCACCAAAGAAAATGTTGCAAAATCTGCACCTTAATTATTGCATAATTTAAGCCATAAAACCTGGCTGCTTACATGGAGTAATATACAGTCTATAGGGCATTTAGATAGCCATTTTGAAAGGAATTCTCTTGTGGGAAATCCATCAACCCATTGCAAAGTGTATTGAGAAAAGACATAGTTATTAGGATGTAAGACAGGGGTCGACAACCTTTTCAAACCAAAGAGCCAAACTACTTTAACATTCAGAACAAGTGGTCAACAAAGAGCCAGTATAAGAATGCCCATTTGCATGACTGAAAAGATACAACTTATTATTGATTATTGACATGATGATTAATAACAACATAAATGTAACATTGTACTCACAGACTTTATTTAATGGGACTTCTGCTGCTGGGGGGTAGTTTGTGAATATGGGGGTGGAGGAATCAGGTTGGGAGTGTTTGAGGGGTTCAGTGCCAGAGATTTGTGGGTGTGTGTGGGAAGTGCAGGATGAAGGGCAGGGTGCAGGAAGTGGGAAATAGAGTATATGAGGGAGCTCTGGAGCTGGATTACCTTACCTGGCTGAGGCTGGACTGCTGCATCTGGGCAGCAGTGTCTGGACAAAGGGCCGGACCAGAATCACCACAGCTGGATCATGGCCTCTCCTCCTTCCTATGTGGCAGCAGGAGGGGAGCCCCCACTGCCCTTCCAGAAGCCAGATGAGGGCTGGACTGTGGGGCTTGCCCCAGGATCAGGTCTGGGGACAGGGCTCTGCTGCCTGATGAGTGCTGGGCCCTGACTGGGGGCTTGTTGACCAGACTTCATTTTAAATAAAGTAAAATATTATGTTCAACAGTAAAGATTTCAACATTGTCTTTATTTATGGCAAGGGTGGGGAAGCTTTTTTGAGATGGGAGCCACTGACCCATAGATCAGTTGGGGATCACACAAGTGAGAAGCAAAAAAAAAAAAAAAAAACCACCCCAAATACTCATTGATGTGGCCCCCAACTGAAACACCTCACTCCCCTGGTGCTTCAGCCCCATGGTGGGGGGAGGGGCAGGAGGACTGAGGTTCAAGACCTCAGGTCTTCTGTGGTCCTAGGGTTAGTGGATTTTGCAGTCCCCCTAGGCTTTGGGGTGGGGACAAAATTGAGGGGTTCAGTGTGTGAGACAGGGCTGCCAGTGAATGGAATAGAGAGAGGGGTGCAGGATCTGGGTGGGAGGTGGGGTAGGGTGAAGGAAGGGGTGAGGGTGTGAGGTCTGGCTGTGAGGTAGGGTGCAGGAACAGGCTGGGGGTAGGTATCTGCCCAGGGGATGGGAGCAGGAGCAGGGAAGGAGGCAGGAGAAGGCTGAAGTCAAGATGCCTGGCTGGGGGGAGAGTACAGGAGCAGGCTGGAAGCAGAGTGTCTGGCCAGCAGGGAGGTTGCAGGAGTGAGCTGGGGACAGGGTGTCTGGTCAGAGGGAAGAGGCAGGAGCAGGGGAGGGTACAGAAGTAGGCCAGGGGCAGGGTGTTTGGCCAGGGGGAAGGTGCAGGAGTAGGCTGGGGGCAAGTGTCTGGCTAGGGAAAGGTGCAGGAGCAGGCTGGGGGCAAGGTGTCTTGCTGGGGGCAGGAGCAGAGGATGATGCAGGAGCAGTCTGGGGGTAAGCATTTGTCCAGGGGGAAGGGTGCAGGAGCAGTGTGGGGGTAGGTATCTGGCCAGGGCCAGGAGGTAGGACCAGGGGAAGGGGCAGGAGAGGGCTGAGGGCAGGGTGTGTGGGCAAGGGGGAGGGTGCAAAGCAGGGGTGGATGCAGGAGTGGGCTGGGAGTAGGGTGTCTGGCCGGGGGGAGGGTGCAGGAGTGGGCTGAGGCAGGGTCTTGGTGGAGGGTGTGTGTGAATGGGCTGGGGGTGCAGCTTTGGGCATGAGGGTGCAGGAGGGCAGCAGTAGGAGCAGTGCAGGGAGGAGGGAGGGACACTTACTTACTTTTGCACAGCTCCCAGCACCATAGCCCAGGCACTGCCACCCTCTGCTCCTGGCCAATAGAAGCAGCAGGGAAAGCCTGAAGGAAGCACTTCCCTGTATTTGCTGCACCCCCGGCTGAGGGAGGGAAGCAGCACGTGCAACTGCTTCTTCCCCAAGAGCCAGATCCAGAACAGAGCCTCGGAGCATACTCTGCCCCTCCCCCTGCCCCCTTTCCCCCTGCCATGAAGCTGGCACTGGTGTTCCAATTCCAGGGGGCGAAGGCTGCGAGGCTGAATCACCAGCAAGGGCTCTCTGCTGTGGGGAAAGCAAAGAGGGGGTTGAGTTGGTGCTGCAAAAGAGCCGGGTCTCTCAGCAGTATAATTCTCCCATGTGGGCATGCTGCCCCCAGCGTCCACTCTCAGTATCACATTCATCTTCTCTGTGACCCTCCCTCCCTATGTTATGGACCACAACCTCATTCCCAGGACTTCCCATTTTCTTGGCACAACCAAACCCTGACTTTGCTTTAAGTTAGTATAAGAGGAAGCTGTATGTTGAATTTGATGGTCTTAGCTCTTACAGTTTAGGAGTTCTTAAACAAACAGATTCACTGACAGACACACAGAGAGTTGGACTCACAGACACACAAATTAATTATAATTAGCTTGCAGTGTGTCACTCAGGGAGAATCTCATTGCTTGTAAGATCCAAGCCCAGAGTAAGTGTTTAGACATTAAAATATACTCTGAAAATTACATCGACAAACTTCTCTTTTGCTGCCCTTTTATCTGTCTGGTGGTAAACACCCTTATGCATATTCTAATCTTAGTTTCCTCTTAAAGCTAAAAACAATGGTGAGTGAATAGCCGTGAATAGCCTCATCCCAAAAGGTAGAACATCTTGTGTGGGGAGCATTAATGAAGCTAAACCAAAAATACAAAGTTGCCAGGAAAGGAAAATCCTCATGTCTGAAGGAATTTTTCTGCTACTATTAGTTTATCAAACCAAAGACTCCCGTAAGTTATTTATGGATAAGAGTTCCATCTCTCTGGGTACGTCTAGACTACAGGCTTTTGTCGACAGAAGTTTTGTCGACAGAAACTGTCGACAAAGCTTCTGTCGACAAAGAGCATCTAGACTACATCTATTTCTGTTGACAAAGCAAGCCGCTTTGTCGACATGAGAGTGTAAACACAAAGGACAGTGTAGATGCAATAACGCCTTCTGTCAACAAAACTCTGTCTACAAAAGGCGTTATTCCTCGTAGAATGAGGTTTACAGCCATTGACAAAACTGCTGAGTTCTGTCGACGTTATATCAACAGAACTCAGCGGCAGTGTAGACGCAGGTATAGTTTTGTCGACAAAAGTCCACTTTTGTTGACAAAACCCTGTAGTGTAGACACACCCTCTGAGTCTAGCAAAGGAGAACCCCTGTGACGCAACAGATAAGAATAACTGCCTCCTTTCTTGTGCAGAATGACCTATTATATCCTGAAGCTTCAGGGGATAGCCGAGTTAGTGTGTACATGATAAACTTAAAAAACAACAAATAATCTGGTAGCACTTTAAAGACTAACAAAACATGTATATGGTATCATAAACTTTCGTAGGCACAGCCCACTTCTTCAGATGTATTCTCTCTCACCAGGTCACAGGATCAACAGTTGATATAATCCATGCAAAAGCAGAATCCCCAGTGAGACCAGATGTGCTGACCAGCTATGTGGAAAGGATTCTTCCTCATCCCAGCATTCCCAAGATAAGAAATAGTTCGATTTTCTTCAGCATTTGTATTTCCCCTTCTGTGCCTTAACATGAATAACTGTAGGTTATCTTGCTGAGTCTACACTCTTCAACAAGACCTCAAGAAACAATATTACAGATATTAAATAATGACATGCATGACCTTCTTTGTAAATTCAAGAAATTGGACTAAGAGATTTGAACTATAACTTTAAGAAAGTGCTTCAGATATACTAAACTTGTCCCTTTCAAACCAGAGCATTCAAATAGCAGGGACCACATTCCTGAAAGTGTCTTGAAGACAGGTACTTCCTTGTTCCTTGAAGAAATGCTGGAAGTATGATCAGAACTAACGAACTAATAATTAACATTGTAAAAAAAAGTACAAGAAGAAATGTACATGATCAGCCTCATTCCCTGATGTAGCTACTTAGTCCACTGTCATTGGTACTGTGACCACCTACTGCAGCACCTCCTACTGGCTATTTTGGGGATGAGTTCTTCCATGCTGGCACCCTCTTCTTGCAATTCCTCAGTCCACTTCCTCATTCTGTTGCTCTTTGGCCTCTTTTGCTCTTCAAGACCTGCAACACCTCATCTTCTGGAGTTAGCCCTCCAGCTAAGTCACAAGAGTCCTTCTCTTCCAAGGTATTGATTGTTAAAGTTTTCCACACCAGCCCAAGCAGACTTTAAGTCCAATGCCCTGTCCAATCCATTCCCTCAGTGGCTGAAACAAACAAACCAGATAGTGTTTAAGTCCACTGCCCAGATAGGACCACTCATATAGTAGGTTATAGGGGAACCAGGCCCACTGCCTACTCTGCATTCCAGACCAGGGCCCTATGGGCAACCACGAACCTTCCTCCCACTGTCCTCACTATTTCCTAACTGGCCCATGCCAGGCTCAGATTCTCTACACTTCTAGCCAAATCCTTTTCCTCTGGGTTTGCTAGATAAACCCTTCCTTTTGGATCCAAATCCCTTTCATTCCTTTGTCACAGGGAGACCAATTGCCGTCCTCTTCCCCACAGCCCCACTCTTCTACCAACTCCCTGGTTTCACAGAGGCCCAGCCTGTTCCTGCATGAATGAGCTTCCTTTAATTAGATCTTTCCTCTTATTTTAAATTGTACCCTTCCCCTGCAGCCTAATAGGTTAATTGGGCCATCTGGCCCATGACAATCCTGTCAGGGACAATAACACCCTATCATGGCGGCGAGTTGTATGGGCTTGTGGTGCCCGTGCTCCACCAAGATTTGGAGCTGGAGCGGGCCCTGTCCCCCCCGGCACATCCTCCCACCCCGGCCCCAGAGCGTCTCTCCCTCAGCCCTGGCCCCGTCCCGTCCCTGCCGTGCGCAACCTTCACTGAGCTCCCCCTTGCTGGCTGCTGCTGCTGTGTGTGGCGTGCTCAGATTGGTGGGCGGGGAGACGCCCGGGCATGACGTAACGTCACGGCCTGGGATTTTAAAACTGCTGGGCGCTGTGTTGTGGGTTCGGAGTCTGGGGGTGGAGCGCAGACTCCGGTCCTGCAAAGTGGAAGGCAGAAGGTAGGGGAGGGGGAAGGCTGGGAGAGGAAAGGGCTTGTGTGGAGGGGGAGGGGAAGGGAGAAAACTAGGGGAAGGGTTGGGAGAGGAAGGGGCATGTGCGGAGGGGAAGAGGAGAGGGGGAAGAAAGGGGAAGGCACCAAAGGGACAGCGTAGAGGCGAGACAAATGCCAGGGGGTGAACTGCAGACAATGAGGAAAAAGGCAGGAGGGGAGGTGTCAGTGGGAGGGGGACAGGGTGATGCTGGGAGGGGAGGGAATAAGGGCATTGGGGGCTAGAAGGGGGGGGGAGGTGCTGAGAGAAGGCTTGAAAGAAGGGGTGGGCATGAGGAAGACCAGGATGGAGCAAGTCATGTGTGAGGGCACTGGGGTATGAGGGGAATGGGGGCCGAGGATGGTGAGGGGGCGGGCATCAGGGAAAAAGAGGGCAAAGGGGGCAGGGGCAGTGAGGGAAGGGAGAGGCACCAGGAGGGTGCAGGGCTAAGGGAAGGTGCAGGTGCCAGGGGATTCTGGGGGTGAAGAAGGGCAGACACCTGCAGGGGAGGGACCAGCACCAGAGGAGAGAGGCAGGGCAGGTGTGTAGAGGGAGGTGTTAGAAGAGGGGACGAGGAAGGGTAGCTCACATGATCAGAATGGGGCTACTGGAGGAGTGGGCACAAGGGGGAGAGAAGGGCTGGTGGAGGGGGGCAGGTTGGAGGAGGGCTGAGGGCAGTGAGAAGGGCAGGAGTCAGGACAGCAGAGGAAGGTGAGGAGTTGGGGGGCAGCAGGCACCAGGGGAGCTGAAGAAACAAGGGGAGGAGACATGGCAGCAGAGAGAAAAGGTAAAGGTTTAAAAATATTTATTAATAACTTGGGTACCACAGTGGCACATCCAAACAAGCCACATGAACTCAGTACTGGTGCACAACACAAAATTCATTTTGCTCATGGGAGGAAACTCTTAGGCTATGTCTACACTGGCGGTTTCTTGCACAAGAACATCTTGTGCAAGAGTTCTTGTGCAAGAAGTCTTGCGCAAGAACACGTCCACACTGCCATGTGCGAGCTGTGCTTTTGCGCAAGAGCATCTATGGCAGTGTGGACGCTCTCTTGCCCAAGAAAGCGCCGATGGCCATTTTAGCCATACGGGTTTCTTGCGCAAGAAATCCCTGCTGAGCATCCACACTGCCCTCTTGAACAAGAGAGCTTACACCTGTTAGAAAAGAACGTAGCTCTTGCGCAAGATGCCCTCTGTTACCACGCCATACCGTAAATTTCCTTGTGCAAGAGCAGGCAAGCAGTGTGGATGCTCTGTGGGTTCTTGCACAAGAACGGCTGTATCTGTGCAAAAAGCCGTGAGTGTAGACTTAGCCTTAGAGGGAACACTTCCCCCAGCCTCTCTGCCCCCGAGTTAATGTCACATACATTGGGTTAATGCAATTGCAGGATAGTTGCATGAGGGGGGTTTGGTGGGGGCCAGACTAATCCCTGTTGGTAGGAGGACGGTAGGAAAAGCCCTTTGAGAGGGGTGACATGACACCTTTTACTTCTGGTCATGTGTCCATCTTGCCCCAAGCGTGTTACCCCCAGAGGTGTGGCTAACGGGGGGGGGGTGGCTAACGGGGGTCAGGGGCATGGCTAATGGAGGCCAGGGGGCGTGGCTAATGGGGCACCACGAAAAATTATACAAACCTGCCACCCATGAACCCTATCGCACTCAATGACAGTCTTTCATAATTGCTTGCAAGACTGTATTGGTGTGATAGAATCAGAGAATCATAGAGCTGGAAGAGACCTCAGGAGGTCATCAAGTCCAGACCCCTGCCCAAGGCAGGACCAATCCCAACTAAATCAACCCAGCCAGAGGTTTGTCAAGCCGAGACTTAAAAACCTCTAGGGATGGAGATTCCACCACCTCCCTAGGTAACCCATTCCAGTGCTTCGCCACCCTCCTAGTGAAATAGCTTTTCCTAATATCCAACCTAGACCTCTTCCACTGTAACTTGAGACTATTGCTCCTTGTTCTGCCATCCGTCACTACTGTGAACAGCCTTTCTCCAGCCTCTTTGGAACCTCCCTTCAGGAAGTTGAAGGCTGCTATCAAATCCCCCCTCACTCTTCGCTTCTCCAGACTAAACAGACCCAACTCCCTCAGCCTCTCCTCATAGGTCATGCATTCCAGCCCCCTAATCATTTTGGTTACCCTCCCCTGGACCCTCTCCAACGTGTCCACATCCTTTTTGTAGTGGGGGGCCCAGAATTGGACACAATACTCCAGATGCGGCCTCACTAGAGCCTAATAAAGGGGAATAATCACTTCTCTGGATCTGCTGGCAATATTCCTCCTAATGCACCCTAATACACCATTAGCTTTCTTGGCTACAAGGGCACACTGTTGACTCATATCCAGATTCTCACACACTGTAATCCCCAGGTCCTTTTCTGCAGAACTGCTACTTAGCCATTCGGTCCCCAGCCTGGAACAATGCTTGGGAGTCTTCCGTCCCTAGTGCAGGACTCTACACTTCTCCTCGTTGAACCTCATTAGATTTCTTGTGGCCCAATCCTCTAATCTATCCAGGTCACTCTGGACCCTATCCCTGCCCTCCAGTGTATCTACCTCTCCCCCTAGCTTAGTGTCATCTGCAAACTTGCTGAGGGTGCAATCCATCCCCTCATCCAGGTCATTAATAAAAATGATGAACAAAACTGGTCCGAGAACAGATCCTTGGGGCACTCCGCTAGAAACTAACCACCAACCTGACATCGAGCCATTGATCACTACCCGTTGAGCCCTACAGTCTAGCCAGCTTTCTGTCCATCTTACAGTCCATTTATCTAATCCATACTCCCTTAACTTGCTGGCAAGAAAATTGTGGGAGACCGTATCAAAAGCTTTGCTAAAGTCAAGGTATATCACATCCACTGACTTCGCCATATCCATAGAGCCAGTTACCTTATCACAGAAGCTAATCAGATCGGTCAGGCACAACTTGCCCTTCGTGAATCCATGTTTACTATTCCTGATCACTTTCCCCTCTTCCAAGTGCTTTAAAATGGATTCCTTGAGGATCCCCTCCATGATTTTTCCGGGGACTGAGGTAAGGCTGACTGGTCTGTAGTTTCCTGGATTGTCCTTCTTCCCTTTTTTAAAGATGGGCACTACATTTGCCTTTTTCCAATCATCCGGGATCTCTCCCAATCTCCACGAGTTTTCAAAGATAATGGCCAGTGGCTCTGCAATGATATTTGCCAACTCCCTCAATACCCTTGGATGCATTAAATCCAGGCCCATGGATTTGTGTATGTTTAGCTTTTCTAAATAGATCCTAACTTGTTCTTTCCCTACCTTCCCATACTGTATTGCCTAGTGCATTTGTCTGAGAGCTGACCTTGTCCGTGAAGACAGAGGCAAAGAAAGCATTGAGTATTTCAGCTTTTCCCACATCAACTGTCACCAGGTTACCTCCCTCATCCAGTAAGGCACCACACCCTCTCTGATCACCCTCTTATTGCTAACATGCCTGTAGAAACCTTTCTTGTTATCCTTCACATCCCTTGCTAGCTGCAATTCCAGTTGCGCTTTCACCTTCCTGATAACTCCCCTGCATTCTTGAGCAATATATTTATACTCCTCCCTAGTCATCTGTCCAAGTTTCCACTTCTTGTAAGCTTCCTTTTTGTGTTTAAGCTCACCAAGGATGTCCCCGGTAAGCCAATCTGGTCACCTACTGTATTTTCTTTTCTTGCTGCACATCGGGATGGTTTCTTCCTGTGCCTTTAATAAGGCTTCTTTAAAATATTGCCAGCTCTCCTGGATTCCTTTCCCCTTCATGTAAGCATCCCAGGGAATCCTGCCCATCAGTTCTCTGAGGGAGTCAAAGTCTGCTTTTCTGAAATCCAGGGTGTGTATTTTGCTACTCTCCTTTCTTCCTTTGGTCAGAATCCTGAAATCTACTATCTCATGATCACTGCTTCCCAGGTTGTCACCCACCTCTACTTCCCCTACTAGTTTCCTCTCTGTTTGTGAGCAGCGGATCAAGCTGTGCATGGCCCCTGGTCGGGTCCTTCAGCATTTGTACCAAGAAGTTATCCCCAACATTCTCCAAAAACTTCCTGGATTGTCGGTGGACTGCTGTATTGGTCTCTCAACAGATGTCAGGGTGATTAAAGTCCCCCATAAGAACCAGGGCCTGTGATCTGGAAACTTCTCTCAGTTATCCAAAGAAAGCCTTGTCTACCTCATTCACCTGATCCAGCGGTCTTTAGCAGACACCAACCACAACATCACTCCTGTTTCTTCCATATCTAAACTTAACCCATAGACTCTCAACAGTCTTTTCTCCCTCTAAATATTGGAGCTCCGAGCAATCATACTGCTCTCTTACATACAATGCAACTCCTCCCCTGCCTGTTCTTCCTGAACAGTTTATGCCCTTCCATGACAGTGCTCCAGCTATGCGAGTCATCCCACCAAGTCTCCATTATTCCAATCACATCATAGTTCTTCGACTGGGCCAGGGCTTCTAATTCTTCCTGTTTGTTTCCCAGGCTTCTCGCATTTGTGTTACAACATTCCTAAAACATTGGTTGCATCCACACTTGATTGATGCACTGTTGATTGTAGTTCTGTGTAAATTAATAAACTGAGCATATTGTTGTCACCTGACAAATTGTAACCACGGCTGATGAAACCAAAGTGTGACCCGTATGCTATCTGAGAGCGGTACAGGTTGGGAGCTACAAAAGCAGAGCATTGTGAGACACCCAAGGATGAATGGCTGGTGGTGACACAACCCCCTCACTGGGCTGGATTTCACCCTGGAAAGTGATTTTGAAAAACAAATACCTGTTTTCAGAAGTGATGGACACCTCACCAGAGTATGTCTCAAGGGCAATGAAAGGCATGTGGTGGCATGGCTGCAGCTGGCCCAGGCTCACAGCACTCAGCTATGGGTCAAAGTGACAGTGCAGATGTTTGGGGTTAGGTGGAAGTTTACATTCTGAAACCCCACAAGGTGGGTGAGGCTCAGGGTCTAGGTTCCACCCTGAGCCTGAAGGTCTTTAGTGCAACTTTTAGCCCTGCAGCCCTGTGAACCCAAGCCAAATATCTAAGGCTCTGAGACTCACTACCATGGGTTTTCACTGCAGTGTAGACATACCCGTTTTGGAGCCTACTGTGAAGTCATCAATAGCCAATAAACACAGAACCCACTCATGACATTTTGATAGTCAATTCTCAAAGATGAGCCACTCTCCAAAAAGACTAAAAAACATTAAAACTTTGCTACCTTCAGCATTTTTCCTTAAACTAAAATAAAAAGGGTATGTCTACACTTGCCCCCTAGTTTGGACTAGTGAGGGAAATTAAGCATACCGAAGTTGCTAATCAAGCGCAGGATTTAAATATCCCGCACTTGATTAGCATAATTGCGTCCGGTCGCCATTTTAAAATGCCGGTCACCCGATTTAATTCGCTGCATGTAAACGCGGTAGTCCGATTTAAAACCCTTCCCTTGAATTAACTGTTACTCCTCATGCAACTTCGGTATGGTTCATTTGCCTCCCTAGTCCAAACTACGAGGCAAGTGTAGACATACCCAAAGATATTTATGCAGTTAAACTTACACAGAGAGAAATATTATCTCCTGTGGTGAAGTTTCACTACATATCAGAAAACGTGGTATTATCCAGAATGAAAAATTTCCCTTGCAGCTTGTTTGAAACATGCAACCAAATTTTCTAGATTGGCGTCAATCTAGAAAAAAGAGCTCTTCAAAAGAGCTCATAGTCTTCAAAGAGCTCATACATGCATTTAAATCCATTCCACACCTTCAGTAAACTGTAAAATATATAATTTTCCATTCACAATTAGAAGGCAGATTGGCTGAAAAAGACCAAGCTGAAAAGGTGTCCATAAAATAACTTGTTTTGCTTGTTCGGTTCTACAATACAGGAATACAGATTACAACAAAATTCTAGTTCCACTAAAACATACTGAGAAAAAAGAAGATTAAGGAAGATAAGCATTCAACAAAATCTGCAGCATTTTACTTTGCATTCCTTTAATGGTTGAAAGGACGTATTTCTCCTCTGCTTCAGAGATCCAGTTTACTGGCCCCTTTTTTACTGCAAGCTTGAGAATATACTGAGTCATCTTTGCCAGAAGATTTAAGAACCGCATCTTTTCATTATATATTTTCTCAGCAGAAGAAAAAATATATATATATGTGTGTATATATATATTATAGCAATTCAGTTCTGTTAGGGTACATCTACACTGCACACTTATTTAGAAATAAGCTATAAAAATTCCAATAACTTATCTTGAAATAGCGCGTCTACACTGGGAAATGCCCATTGAAATAATGCTGAGCTATTTGGAAATAGAACGTCCACACTGATTGGAGCCTGGAACACATTTAAAGCCCACCGGTAGCACTTCTGGCAGGACATCAGGACAGCACTCACTTCCTGAACCTGCTGCCTGAGGCTATTTGAGGCTTGTGCTTAAAGGGCCCCCCATACAGTTGTGTCTCAGGCTCCTCTAATTTGCCTTCCTCCTTGAGGAACAGCAAAGCCTTCTCACTGCCTGCTCTGGTTGCTCTTGTGGACACCACAGCTCTCTAGCCATAGAGCCGGACCTGCCTCCAAGCAGTTGACAGCTCTTAGACCCCATGCCACACCTCCTGGTGCAGTTACTGCAGTCTGCCCTCGTGACCCTGCAGGAACTGGACCCACAGCTCATTGTGGGGAACCTCTTGTCCTCTCTCCAGGAACTACTCATGCAGCATGACCCCTCCAGCCCTTCCCTGCACACTGTGCAACACTGCTTCTGGCAACCGGAAACCAGTTCCAACCGGTGGGACTGGATCATCATAGAGCCGTGGGGTGACCAGCAGTGGCTCCAGAATTTCTGCATGCAGAAGGGCACCTTCATGGAGCTGTGTGGGTGGTTCTCCCCTGCCCTCAGGCAATGGGACACCCACATGTGACCCACCATCCCCCCTCGAGAAGCAGGTAGCCATTGCCCTCTGGAAGCTCACCAAGCTAGACACCTCCCGTTCATTGGGAACCCACTCAGCATGGGGAGATCAATCGTTGGGGCCATGCTCACACAGGTATGGTGCTCTTGTGCTATTGTCCTAGGAGTGTGGTGAACTTCTGGAATGAGGTTCCCTAGAGAAGGGTGTGGTGGTGGTGGACGCTCTCTCTCTGGAAGGTTTTTCAATCACACTTTCACAAAGCCCTGCTGGGGGCTGGGGCAAGTTGGGGGATTGTGCCTGTTGTGTGTGTGTGTGGGGGCCCTCCTGAAGGTCCTGATTCCGTTTGTCTTCTAAAGGTGGTGAGGGCCATCATTGCCATCCTGCTGTGCAGGGTCATCAACCTGGGCAATGTGGACCCCATCGTCAGTGGCTCTGTCACCGTGGGCTTTCCCAACTGCAGGGGGGGGCATTGATGGCACCCATATCCTCATCTGGGCCCCCGACCACTGGGTATCCAAATATATCAGTGGTCACCTACCAGTAGATCAGGATCTACCGGTAGATCTTGGAGCCTCTGACAGGTGATCCTGACTGGTTTGGCCAGAAAGCTATCAAGCACTGGCACTTCAGTTGTCCTTCCACCCACTGTCATGCTGCTCCTGCCCTCTGCCTTGGAGCTGCCCCCCTGGGAGCCTCCTGCTTGCTGTGCAGGGTATGGGAGGGAGAAAAGGAGGACACTAATGTCAGGGTGTCCCTCCTCCCACCACTTCTATACCCTATCCCCACCCAGAGAGAAGGGGATGGAGGGAGCTTAGCAATGTAAATTATCTGTCACTCTCATACACTGCGTGTGTCTCTGTCATTCTCACAAACACACACTGTCCTTCCCTCTCATTTCCTGACCCAACACATACATGGGTTGTTGTTGTTACTCCTTTTACTGCTTGCAGAGTGGGTTATTTTGGGTTTGTGACTGGTTCAATATCATTAACACTGGGTGGTAAGGGAAAGCACATGAAGCCCGCATCTTTAGGAACTCCAGCCTCTTCCAGGAGTTGCACAGTGGCACTTTTTTTCCCCAACCCCACCATCAGGGTTAGGAAAATGGACATGCCCATGTGCATCACGGGGGACACTGCCTATCCTTTCCTCCCTTGGCTGATGAAGCCCTACACGGGACACCTGGACCAAAGCAAGGATCATTTTAATGGCAGGCTCAGCAGGGCCTGCATTTTTGTGAAGGGTGCCTTTGGTCATTTGAAAGGGAGGTTTCATTGCCTCCTCATCTGTTTGGACCTCGGTGAGCAGAATGCCCTCCAGGTGGTATCGGCCTGCTGGATCCTGCATGATATATGTGAAAATAAGGGGGAAACGTTCCTGCCAGTGTAGGGGGCAAAGACTGAACAGTTGGCATGGGCCTTTGAACAGCCACACATGGCTGTCATCGATCAGGCCCATCAGAGGACTGTGCGCATCTGAGAGGCCCTGAGGGAGAGTTTCACACAAGGACTCTCTCCCCTTTGCCTCCCTACAAGGGACGTGTGTAGTGCCCCTCTGTGCCTTTCCTCCCATACCCCTCCCTTCCCTTCCCAACTCCTCTCCCTTTCCCCTGTTGATAAAATATACCAGACCTTTTGTTTTAGAACAAGAAACTCTATTTTTTTGTTTAGTTAGGATAATTGTAACTGGGGAGGGACTGGGGAAAGAACCTGGGAGGGGGTGGAAGGGTGAGGAGAGAGGAGGAAAGGCTCAGGGCTGGGGCTGGGAGTGGCACCTCACTTTGCTGGTCTGACTGCCATGGGTGCAGGACACTCAGTGGCCACGGAGGGAGGGAGGGACTAAGGGGAGAAGCTGGAGAGGAGGGAACTGGGGCGGTAGCGGCAGCAGGAGTGGCAGCAGGAGCGGACAACAGGTGGTGGACAACAGCAGGATAAGCTGTGCACATGGTCTGGCCCTGCTGCAGCAACTCCTGACAGGTGTTGTGGCTAAGCTCCAGGTCTGCCTCCAGTCTGTGGTCCTGCTGCTCCAGAGACTGCTGCAGGGCATGCAGGCAGGTGATGTGCTCCTGCTGCAGATCTTCTTGGGGTCACCTTTGCCTGTGGGTCATGCAGGGTCTGGAGGCTAATGTAGCAGATGTGGCTCACGCCTCACTCACAGCTGGTCCAGCTGAGAAGAAAAGTGAGAAAGGCAGTCATTCCAGGAGACAGAGTTCCTGAAGCCCAACACTCATCTCTGAGCTGACACTGAGAGGTCTCAGCTCATACAATGGTGATATGCTTTGAGCAAGGCTATCTGTGGCCTAGACAGCGGGCCCTTTCCTGTAGGGGGCATGAATGTCACAGCAGGGAACTTTGCTACCCCCACATCCTGGGGAGAAGCAGGGATGGGAAGGTGCTGGCCAAGTCAGGAGCCTGTAGGTAGGAAGGATCAACGGGGTGGCTCGGCTTCCCTCCATGCTGCACACACTGGGTCCAGCAGTGGCAGTGTCCTGCAGGGAGAGGACTTGTACCCCTGCCCTCTAGAGGAGTGGGGGAGGGTGCTGGGGGAGGTATGTGTGAGTAGTAGACACTGCTTGCTGGGGAGGGTGCTGCTCGGGTCCCATCCACTTCCTCCCCCTCCCTGCAGGTTCTTCTGGCATGGGACCAGTGTCTTCCACCTCACTATGTTTGCCTGGGAGCGCATACTGTCCCGGGAATGTGGGCATGCCCGTGTGCTGTGTGTGGCACTGCTGTGTGTGTGTCTGTGAGCCCATCTCCCGAGTGGTGGGTTGTGACGGGAAGGTGTCCCACCACGGGGTCAGGAGTAAGGCAGGCCTCTCTAAACCCTGTGAGCAGGAGCACAAGGATCCTTAGCAGTTGTTTCATTGCAGGTGCCTGGTTTGGACTGGCACTCCAAATACTCCCATGTGCACAAGCTACTGTGTAATCCCCAGGCTTAGAAGGTGAGGTGAGGTGTGCGCAGCCTCTTGCCACCCATCATCTCCCTCGACTTGTGTCCAGGGAAAGTAATGCATCTCACCAGATGGTCCTTCCCTGGCCTCGTCCAAGCCCTGGGTGACATCCTGGGAGGGGGGTACCAGCATCATGGATAATCTGACCTCATGGCTAGTGGGGCCGGTGTCTGTGCTGGCCACCTCCTGCATGTCATCGTCATCATCCTCCTCCACAGCCACTCCATCTGGGAGGCTGACGACAGGCATGTCTGGGCTGGAGTCAATTATGAGAGGAGGAAAGGCAATCTTCCCCCATCCCAGGATGCCATCAAACTGGGTGAAGAAGCGTCAGGTTTGGGTTGCTACTCCTGATCAGGAACCTCTTTCTCTGCCTTGGAATAGGTTTGGTGGAGTTCCTTTATTTTCATTCTAACCTGTTCCAGAGTGTGCCTGTGCCCCCTCTGGACCAGGCTGTCGGCCATGCAAGTGTAGATGTCCACATTTGACCTTCTGATGGAGAGAACTTAGATGTTGGAGTGTTCCCCCCAGTTCTCAGTGAGATCTAGGATTTCCATGTCAGTCCATGAGGGTGCCCTCCTCTTTTGGCTCTGGGCAGGGGCTTGGGAGGTGGCTAACTGCTCTCTTGCAGCCATGGGTGGCTCAGAGGGAGCATGGGGATCTGCCATGGTAACAGCAATAGCTATCAGGGCTCTGCTGTGTGTCATAGAATCATAGAACCATAGAGCTGAAAGAGACCTCAGGAGGTCATCAAGTCCAGCCCCCTGCTCTAGGCAGGACCAATCCCAACTAGATCAACCCAGTCAAGGCTTTGTCAAGCCGAGACTTAAATACCTCTAGGGATGGAGACTCCACTACTTCCCTGGGTAACCCATTCCAGTGCTTCACCACTCTCCTAGTGAAATAGCTTTTCCTAATATCCAACCTGGACCTCTCCCACCACAACTTGAGACCATTGCTCCTTGTTCTGCCATCTGTCACTACTGAGAACAGCCTTTTTCCATCCTCTTTGGAACCTCCCTTCAGGAAGTTGAAGGCTGCTATCAAATCCCCCCTCACTCTTCGCTTCTCCAGACTAAACAGACCCAACTCCCTCAGCCTCTCCTCATAGGTCATATGCTCCAGCCCCCTAATCATTTTGGTTGCCCTCCGCTGGACCCTCTCCAATGCGTCCACATCCTTTTTGTAGTGGGGGGCCCAGAACTGGACACAATACTCTAGATGTGGCCTCACCAGAGCCAAATAAAGGGGAATAATGACATTTCTGGATCTGCTGGCAATGCTCCTCTTAATGCAACCTAATATGCCATTCGCCTTCTTGGCTACAAGGGCACACTGTTGACTCATATCCAGATTCTCATCCACTGTAACCCCCAGGTCCTTTTCTGCAGAACTACTACTTAGCTGGTTGGTCCCCAGCCTGTAACAATGCTTGGGATTCTTCTGTCCCAAGTGCAGGACTCTGCACTTGTCCTTGTTGAACCTCATCAGATTTCTTGTGGCCCAATCCTCCAATTTGTCTAAGTCACTCTGGACTCTATCCCTGCCCTCCAGCATATCTACCTCTCCCCCTAGCTTAGTGTCATCTGCAAACTTGCTGAGGGTGCAATCCATCCCCTCATCCAGGTCATTAATAAAGATATTGAACAAAACCGGTCCCAGAACCGAACCTTGGGGCACTCCACTAGAAACCGACCGCCATCCTGACATCGAGCCATTGATCACTACCCGCTGGGCCCGGCCTTCTACCCAGCTTTCTATCCATCTGACCGTCCATTTATCCAATCTACATTCCCTTAACTTGCTGGCAAGAATATTGTGGGAGACCATATCAAAAGCCTGGCTAAAGTCAAGGTAGATCACATCCACTGACTTTCCCACGTCCACAGAGCCAGTTACCTCATCATAGAAGCTAATCAGATTGCTCAGGCATGATTTGCCCTTTGTGAATCCATGCTGACTATTCCTAATCACTTTCCTCTCCTCCAAGTGCCTCAAAATGAATTCCTTAAGGATCCCTTCCATGATTTTTCCAGGAACCGAGGTAAGACTGACCGGCCTAGAGTTCCCTGGATCGTCCTTCTTGCCTTTTTTGAAGATGGGCACTACATTTGCCTTTTTCCAATCATCCGGGATCTCTCCCGATCTCCACGACTTTTCAAAGATAATGGCCAAAGGCTCCTCAATGACATTTGCCAACTCCCTCAGTACCCTCGGATGCATTATGTCTGGACCCATGGATTTGTGTACGTTTAGCTTTTCTAAATAGTTCCTAACCTGTTCTTTACCCACTAAGGGCTGTCATCCCATCTTGCATCACTTAGCGCATTAGTCCGGAAGCCCACCTTGTCCGTGAATACAGAGGCAAAGAAAGCATTGAGTACTTCAGCTTTCCCCACATCATCTGTCACTAGGTTACCTCCTTCATCCAGTAGGGGTCGCACACCCTCTCTGATCACCTTCTTCTTGTTAACATGCCTGTAGAAACTTTTCTTGTTCTCCTTCACATCCTTAGCCAGTCGAAATTCCATTTGCGCTTTCACCTTCCTGATAACCCCCTGGCATTCTCGAGCTATACATTTAAACCCCTCCCTGGTCATTTGTCCAAGTTTCCACTTTTTGTAAGCTTCCTTTTTGTGCTTAAGTTCACCAAGGATTTCCCCTGTAAGCCAATCCGGTCTCCTACCATGTTTGCCTCTCTTGCTACGCATCGGGATGGTTTCTTTCTGTGCCTTCAATAAGGCTTCTTTAAAATACTGCCAGCTGTCCTGGACTCCTTTCCCCTTCATGTTAGCATCCCAGGGGATTCTGCCCATCAGGTCTCTGAGGGAGTCAAAATCTGCTTTTCTGAAGTCCAAGGTGTGTATTTTACTACTCTCTTTTCTTCCTTTGGTCAGGATCCTGAAATCTACCATCTCATGATCACTGCTTCCCAGGTTGTCACCCACCTCTACTTCCCCTATTAGTTCCTCCCTGTTTGTGAGCAGAAGGTCAAGCTGCGCACGGCCCCTGGTCGGATCCTTCATCACTTGTACCAAGAAGTTATCCCCAACATTCTCCAAAAACTTCCTGGATTGTCGGTGTACTGCCGTATTGGTTTCCCAACAGATGTCAGGGTGATTAAAGTCCCCTACGAGAACCAGGGCCTGCGATCTGGAAGCGTCTCTCAGTTGTCCGAAGAAAGCCTCATCTACCTCATCCACCTGATTCGGTGGCCTGTAGTAGACACCGATCACAACATCACTGCTGTTGTTTGCACCTCTAAACTTAACCCTTAGACTCTCAACAGGATGAAGGTGTTTCTTTCAAAACAGGAGATTTTGTGCAGCTATATGGCACAGAAATAAAATAAGTGGCCGTGTCATTACACTGTATCTTAACATCCCAATCTAATATTAAGGATTTGAATTCTTTATCTCCTCTGAATGAGAATCCACTGGATTCTTGAAAGGTATTGTAATTACCAACTCAGGGCTCCTTGAGGACAGCATAACTCTCAGCTGATGGTATCCACAGCTTGGATGTGTACCTAGAAAGGGCATGGGGATAGAATCAGGGTTGCTGGAGACATTCAGTGCCATCTTAGACACGGGTGCAATTAGCCTGAGAGAATGTTTGTGCCAGGAAATGTGCTGGTTCTTTGCAGAGTACTGTAGATGCATACTGTCCACACTGAGACCAAACTCCTGCCTGGAAAAGCTCATCATAGGAATCTGGGACAACATAAAACAGAACACAAATTGGGAGGAGGTTGTAGGTCTTCAGGCAACTGTTCCAAGAGCAATGTGAAAGAAAACAATGAGCCATTAGGGCATAGAAGAAACAAAGGCAGCAGTGGCAAGGTAAAATTGTGTGTAGCAGTAGGACTCAGAGCAGGTATAGGATGAGATGGGAGCAGACCCAAAGCTGGGAAGGGCCCCTGTTTAAGATACAGGTATGAATAGCTTGAACATGCTGTAGAAGATATGCGGAAGTCAATAACATGACAGGGGACAGGGCTGGAAACCAAAGGACCAGAATTTTACTCCCCTCTCTGCCACAAGCCAGCAGTGTGACTTTGGTCCAGTCACACACACTTTGTGCGTCTGTTTCTTCTCTGGACCTATGTCTTGTCTATTCAGATTGGGAATTCTGCTGGGCCATGACTGTTGCTTACGTCTGTGCACAGCACCTAAAGCATAAAGGACCTGCTATCAGCTGGGTCCTCTTGGAGTTACCATAATACAAATCAATGCCAGACAGCATTGGAGCACTGAAAAAGGACAAAGCCAACTACTTTCTGATCCCAGAGGAGGTGTCCCCTCCAGATAAAGACTGAGGCAGCATGGCAATGCCTGTACTGCAAGTACCTCTGCACTTCTTGTTTTTCAGCTAAACGACTCCATTTGCCTGGGCGGTAAATGAAGCTCTTTGCTGGAGCAGTTGTTAAAGGAAAAGGAGGGGGAGGAAAACAATCATTTTTAAAGCAGCCATATTAAAAATAAACCTATTTTGGCTTTGAGCCGAACTGCACCCAGGCCTCCTTAAAAGAAACAAGTCATTTTAATTAGCTCTTCTTAGCCTTGTGAGCTTGTGGGGGCTAGAGGTACAAGGGAATTGAGAAATGAATACCTACAAACTTAAATGAAGTGCAAACTGGCCCTGTCGCAAGCTCTCTCTGCTCTGCTAATAATCACTTTCAACAATGCAAATCCATAGTGACCTCTGTTGTTCCTTTCATATTGGAGATTAAAAGATGGAACACTCAAGCTGCTGCGGAGGTGCATGCTGTGAACGGGGAAATCAATGACTCCATCAGTCCAGTCTCTTTGCCAGGATGTTATCAGCCATGAAATAATTAATTTCAGTTCAACTATTTAAAAAGAAGATGCTGTAAACAGAAAAATGCCCTTTCCTGAAAACACTAATCGTATGGAAGATGGTATGAACTTTCCTGTTCATCACATTAGATGCTTTTTATTGCTGGAGAAATGTTTAAAAGTGGGTTTCCATACTCTTTCGTGCCCAGCCATTTCCATAATGTACTGAATATACTTTATTTAAGAGAATCTAATATGAGTGTTTTAGCACAAATCAGACTACTTTCTACTACCTCACATTCCTGGAACAAGATTGCCAACAGGGATAAGGTAGGCAAAGGGGGAAGTTTCCCTGGGGCCCAGCAATTCAAAGAGGCTCAGGGTTATTGCCTGCTGCTGCTGCTACTGCAGCAGTGGCAACGGCTGGAGCCCTGGGCTCTTTAAATCACCGTTGGAGCACCATGCCATGTGCTCCATGCAACTGTGAGGGCTGGAGGGGGGAGAAGCAGCACAGAAGGCTGGCTGCCTCTGGCTCTGCCCCTTCTGCCTAAGGCCTCCTACCCCTTCTGGGAGAGCAGCATCTGTGCCCCATCTATTCCTCCTTGCTCAGGGACCTTGCGTGGCTGTCTGCCACCCCTATCCTGGAGCAGCTGTGGTTCTTCAAGAGTTAACTACCTCTATGGCATACTCTTGGAGGTTAGTGCTTATTTTCTTTCTTTCTTCAGTCCTCATTGCATGCCAACAAGTGCTTTCATTTTTAATGTTCTGGGAACTGGCTGACAATATGTTTTCAGCACCAAATTACTTGAACTCTCTCTAAACACAGGCAGACCCTGTCCAGAAGGGAGTCAGAAACTTCTCAAATGGGCCTGGTATTAGAAGAGAGGTTTCTCAGATCCCTGAAATGAAACAAATTAAGAAGAAGCTGCCTGATCTATTGAAAACTACAAATGCCTCTGCTACTCTACGTGATAATAACCTGGGCACTGTGCCAGGTAGAACTCAATGATTCCTGTTTCACAGATACTTTTAGATTGGTTTCACTGTGTGAAGTGGGGATAAAGTTGTAGTAATGGCTGAGGTATCTCCAGGTTCTGCTTATTGCAGTCAATGGGGAAGGAGATTGCAGATGCCCTGGGCTGAAATGGGAAGTTATATTAACTCCCTCATTTTCAGACCCTGCCTTCTTCTCTGTCTCCAAAAATCATCCTTCATGCCGCATCGACAAAGGATCATGCATAGGGTTTGGTTTCCCTCTGCACAGACATTAGCTTCCTTTCACTACCAACTACACAGCAGAACTGCATTCACTTGAGCCTTCCTAGATAACAGGGATGGCTTGCAGCAATCTTCCACTTATTATAAGCCAACGTCTATCATTGGACTCTTCTAGTTCAATGCATCTCTGGTGGTTAAAAGTCAACAGCAATGGAACCTGGAACTCAGCCAATGTCTATTGTGCTTTAGGGTCACTGGCCTCTCCAAGGGAGACTTTTCATTAATAAATGTTTTCCTCTTCTGCTGCACCTAGCTGTGAAGTGGTGATAAGCCATTCAAGATGTAAAGAGACTCGGGCAGCGTTTTCCTCATGTCTGAAATATAACAAGAAGCTGCATAATTTCTCCTTCTTCTTTGGGCAAAATAGTCTGTATCTGTGATTTATAAACAGCTGCCAGGCTTACCGCATAACCAATTCAGTTTGGTGACCTCCAAGCTCTGTCCAACCCAGGTATTACTACAATGTTGATGTATAATATTTAAGCACTGAATATGCTGCATATAGTATACAGTGTACATTAGACAGTTGGTTAGTATACACTCAACTTCTTAAACAGTGTGGATAACTAACCACTGGAGGAGTTTACCAAGGGACATTGAGCTTGAGTCTCATTTATATTACCTCTACAGTTCTGAAAAGGGTCTGTGAAGATCATAAAGTGAGTATAATGTAATTTACCCAGCCAGAGGGGTGTAAAGTGGCTTTAGTGCAATGAAAATCTCAGAGACTTTAAATCAGGGGTGGGCAAGACAGCATCCACTGACCAAATCTGGCCCACCAAGCCAGTTGATCCAACCTGCAGCTGTCCTGCTGCTCTCCCGCCCCCAGGCCAATCGAGACTGGGTATGGGGAGCACATGAAGTCTCTGGCACCAGGGGCAACTGCCAGCTGTTCAAAATGGTCAGTGGTTCCCTCTAGGTACCACGCGCTCCTGGCAGAGTCGGGAACATGCGAAGCCTCCTCCTGCCGCCAGGGGCATGCAGCACCTAGAGGGAACTGCCAGCTCTTCAAAACAGGTGGTGGTTCTCTCTAGGATCAGTGTGCCCCTGGCAGGGTGGAGATGGGGAGCAAAGACTTCATGCGCTCCCACACCTCAGGCCAATCTCCTGGGCCTGCCCCTTCCACCCGAGGCCTCACCCCTTCCAGGGCAGCCCACGACCACTTCCAAAATTTGTGAAGTGGCCCCCCTTCAAAAATTATTGCCCACCCCTGCTTTAAATCAAGATTAGATGTCTGTTTAGCAGACTAATTCCTTGAACTGCCAAATTGCTTTGGTGGAGTTCCATGTCCTGAATTATCCAGGAGGTTAGAGTATACCAAAGATAACTTCTTGCCTTAAAATCTGTGATTCAACAAGCATCGAATCACAAAGATACAATATTCAGAGGGAATATAGTTTTAGGCTGTTTCAGCAAAAACAATGAGGAGTCCAGTGGCACCTTAAAGGCTAACTAATTCATTCGAGGATAAGCTTTCATGGGCTGGAGCCATGTATGAAATCACAAAGATACAATATTCAGAGGGAATAGGGAATACAATATTCAATAGGCAACATAGGGGAGTCCAGCATAGAGCATTAGGGCCTAGATGTAGCTGGTCAAGTCACAGAGAGTATTTACTTGAAAGCTGAGCCCTTTTACCCGTTTGTGAATTAATCTCAGGTTTTGAGATTTACAAACATGATCACTATTCAAACATTTTCAGTCAATGAGTTTTTCCTCAACTATTTGCAACTTGTGGTGCAAGACTGGTTGCCTCTGACACACCTCATTCAGTTTTTTGCATGCAAACTGAATGGATCACAGAATTATATTAGCAAGACACGGGAGTTGAAAAACTCCCCAAAACCACGTGAGTCCATCGGGCACTAATCATCATACAAAAACATTTACATGGGTAATAATGAGGCTCAGTTTCTGGGTGAAGTTCATAGGGCTAGCACAAAGCTTTTTTGTCATTTAAATCTCTCCCTAGACCTATTTTTAAGAGCATAAATAGGGGCTTGAGCCTTGTATGGTCCATTTTCATGGGAGTAGATTTCACCATTGCCAATATCAGATCCTTAAATGAAGGTAAATACTGTTATACAAGAACCAGCACTGGGTGCGTTAGAAGATCTGGAGCTGGAGTTAGACCTGATGGCCAGACCACGTCGAAAGGCCAAATAAGAAGGCAGATTATTATGAGTACAGTGATATATAAAAAGTAACAGCCAAGATTTTACATACATTTCTGACCACTCCCAGACTTCAAAGAACCTTGATCTTCAAACATCTCAATTCAGTTAGGTTTCTCCAGCTTGACTCAGAATCATCAATGAACACAAAGCTAAGTCAAAATCTGACTCTGAGCAGTTCCTGACTTAGGGAGGTGGTACAAATTGCCCAGATATCTTTCCCTGGCATGGGCAAGTCAATCTCATTCTGAAGTTAATGGCTGAACTCTTCAGAGAAGAATTTGACTCCTCCATTTCTACTATTTTTCCCCTATTAAAAAATGAAAACATTTATTAAATTAAAAGACACATTTGAGCAAATGAACAGAGCCATAAATATTGAAGTACTGACTCATATTTCCTACTTTTTGCAAAAACTATGGAAGCCCTAATTTTAAAAAAATAGGGTTCTTTAAATTTTGTCGTTTGGGAAAAATCTTAGGACAGGGAGCGGACTTGTCTCTTAATGGAAATGGATGACAAACAAATGTTTATTTTCAAAATTACTTAAAAATAATCTACACCCAAACACAGAAACCAAGTACAAATCTTTCATTTCCATCCAGATTCTAAGGCCACACTACTGAAAAGTGCAATTACTTCCTGAACTAGTGATTCTGTACAGGAATTTTGGCTAATCTTTTTGTGGATGAAAATTCCTTTTGATTGACATAATCCATTCAAGATCTTTTTTCTGCCTCATGATCTTCTGCCAACAACTTTTCCGTAGGGTACCTGTAAAGATACACTGCCCAATGAATCCCTTAAATGTGCCTTGTGAATCAAATCTTTCTTTTCATAAGATCTTTGATGAGCATTTGCTGAGTGCCAGTCATCTTCAGTACTTTTTCTTTGGTAATGTGGTCTACAAAAGATACTTTCAGAATACTTCTAATACCACCATTTGAAGGATTGTAGCTTATCATCAATTACTTGGATATCCATGTTGCATGTCTAAACTTTAACACAAATTTAACACAAATGCAAGATTTTTAACAGTCAAAATTTAGCCTTCAGATTTATATCTCTTCTCATCAGTTGATTATTCTTCCAGAGGGTCTCTTTCACTCTTGTTGTTCTGGTGCTGATTTCAATATCCAATCTTTTTGTAATTATTTTCCTAGGTACAATATTTTCTCATGGTATGGCTGTCTCATTCATTGTAATCTTGCATATTTTCCTAAATCCTTGCATACCACTATATAGCTTGTCTTGTCCACATTCAACTCTTGGCCATACAGTGTCATATTCTTATATAATCTCCACTAACTTCATCGGACCATCTGAATCACCCGGTAATACTGTCATCTGCATAGCAAATGTTATTTCATCCATTTCCATTCATTTTAATACCTTCTTCTGTTTCTTCAATTAATTTAATCAAATATTCACTATAAATGTTGAATAAAGTTGGTGACATTATACAACCTTGCCTCACTCCTCTCAATCTCTATTAGATTTTCATTTTCATCTTCCATTATAATCACCTTCTGCTTCCAGTATAAATTGATTTTATTTCTTGGCATTTGTATTCATCAATCCTTACGGATCTTTCTATGTTAAGCAATTTTTACTGGTAGATTCTGTTAAATGTTTTTGGGAAGCCTGCAACCCCCACCCCACTTATAGGGTGTGTCTAGACTACAGGGTTTTGTCGACAAAAGTGGACTTTTGTCGACAAAACTATACCTGCGCCTATACTACCGCCGAGTTCTGTGGACATAATGTCGACAGAACTCGGCAGTTTTGTCGACGGTGGTAAACCTCATTCTACAAGGAATAACGTCTTTTGTCGACAGAGCTCTGTCAACAGAAGGCGTTATTGCATCTACACTGTCCTTTGTGTTTACACTCTCATGTCGACGAAGTGGCTTGCTTTGTCGACAGAACTGGATGTAGTCTAGAAGCTCTTTGTCAAGAGAAGCTTTGTTGACAGTATCTGTCGACAAAGCCTCTGTCGACAAAAGCCTGTAGTCTAGACGTACCCATATTGTTTTTCCCATTTCAGTTGATCTTTCTACTATGAGCTTCAAGTTCGTAATGCTGTTTATTATGCCCTTTCTGCATTTGAAGACATATTGTTCTTCATCTATTTTCTTATCAGTCTTTTCTTATATTCAGTAGTGAAGTTACAAAAGTATCTCAGAAGCATATACAATATATGATAGTTTTATCCACTTTACAATTTGTAGCATTTTGGATGTGGGGGGGGACCGATTTGGATACAAACAGAGGTATAATGGCAAATCTCCTGTCTCAGATTTATTCTTTATTACCTCTGACAGGGTTTTCAAAGCTTCATCTCTTATGATTTTTTAACAATTCAGCCAGTATTCCATCACAATCTACTGTTTTTCCATTTGGGAGTCTTTTTATTGCTTGCCATGATTTTTCATCCATTATCAGCAGGTTTTCTTGATTAATCTCTCATTCAGATTTTTCCAGACTGAAATCACCATATAGTTTCTTAATACATTCTTGCCATCTCTCATTCTTGTTTTATGGGTCTGTGAAATATTGCCCATTTTTGTCCTTAAAGGTTCTATTGTCATCTTTCTTCTGCAATTGAAGGCTCTTATCAGGCTCTTATCTTTCAATACATCTCATTTTTTGTTCATTTTATGTAGTTGTTCAATTTCTTTGCATTTCTCATTCAGCCATTCAGACTTCACTAATCTGCATTTATTCTTTATCATTATATTTAGTCCTCGGTATTCCACTTTTCTATTTGCAAGCTTTGTGCTTTTATTTTCCTTACTTCATCCGTAAGAGCAACTATGTTATCTGTTATCCATGGGTTTTTCTTAACTATTAACTTTTTTCCCAATAGGCTTATCTGAACTTCTGTGATAGCCTATTTCAGACATTCCCAAGTCACTTAGTCATTGTTTTCATTAATGATCTGTATAATTTCTTCTTGGTAGTGACTTTGTGTCTTGTGATTCCTCAGGGCTTCTAGGTTCCATCTTATATTGCGTTTGATTTTCTGTAACTTTTTCAATTTGATATTCAGTCTCATCAATACCAATCTATTATCTGATCCACAATCTGTCCTTGGCATATCATTAACCTTCCTAGCACCATTTCTATGCCTGCAGTTGATTGTGATAAAATCCATTCTTTTTTGTACATCGCTTGTGGTGATTACCACGAATGCTTTGTGCTTTCTTTTTGTTCATAATAAGTATTGTAGATAATTCAGCCATACTTTTTTTTTTTGCAAAATTCTAAGACTCTTTCACCATGACCAAAGTCATAGATATTCTCTGCCTTTTGTTACTTTTACATTCTAATTTCTCATAATACTTACTTTTCGGTCCGACTTCCCACCACTGGTTTCTATTGCTTCTTCTATGTTTTCATAGAATTATTTTACATCCTCATCAGAATCTTCAGTTTTAGGGGCATATTGCTGAGTGAACTTTACATTTTTAGCTAGTTTAGGGAGTCATGCTATCAAGTCAATTGATTCTGTTTCCAAAGTAGTTCCTTCAACTAGTCTAAAGGCTTTGGATTTGTTCCTATGCTAATGGAAGTCAGTGACAATGGTTTTATTGATTGCAGTCGGTTTTTCACTCTTCGTTTTAAGCACAGCTCATATTTTTGTGTTACTATTGCTAGTACCCTAGTGATCAGTTTCCAGTAATGATTCCACTTACCACTTCCAACCTGTGTGGTCCAGTTGATAAAGCACTACCATGAGAGTGAGGGGGAGTTGGTGTCACCTTCCGATTCTACAATTTAATTGCTGTGTGTGAGGTTGGGCACTTGATTCATCTTTCTCTTAGAACATAAGAACAGTCATACTAGGTCAGAACAAAGAGTCATCTGTCCTAGCGTCCTATTTTCTAACAGTGGCCAATGCCACTCTTCCAACCCTCTGTCTCACTTGCCCATTTACACTGTATGTACTCTGGGGCAAGATCTGTCTTTTATTTTAGGTTTGTACAGTGGGGCAGCTAACCACAGCCAGAGCTCCTACACACTCACACAGTAGAAACTGTAATGGTGACTAATTTCTATTATTAGTGATGTTATAATAAATGAAAAAGATTATATTTTTTGGGTCTATTCTTCAGCAATTCACTGAAGAATAGACCCAAAACACCTATGCTACTTAATTTCTGCAATTCTGAGAACTTATGTGGTACATAGGTCCAGTGTACAGAGACGAATTTCATCCT
Source organism: Pelochelys cantorii (assembly GCA_032595735.1). Lineage (NCBI taxonomy): Eukaryota > Metazoa > Chordata > Testudines > Trionychidae > Pelochelys > Pelochelys cantorii. The sequence goes on along the minus strand of CM064342.1, from coordinate 25,317,140 downwards.
ACCTGATCCTTTTTGGGGCCAACAGGAGTTGGGAGAAATACCATAGAAATTAATTCCCTATACACTAGACATTAAGTTGATATACCAAAAGCTACAGTAAAATCCATGTAGCTTTTTATTACAATATTATTTATTGATGAAAGTCACAATGATTCAATGGAGCATAAATTAGCTTCTATTCATTTTTGATTTAATCAGGTTTATTGGAAAGCTCTTGGCAATTTTCTTCTCCTGTTAGACTTTTCAAGTACCTTCAACAGATAAAAGGTATTTTAGTTCAAAGAAATATGAGGTTTTTTAATGGAAGTACTAGATATGAATAGGATACAAAAAAAAAAAAAATCTCCAGACATCAGATTATTTTGAAAAGCATGTATTAGAAGTCAAATATCTTATCAAAGTCACCATAAATAATCAAATGCCATCATTTGCCACCATATACACATTTTTGTATTCTAAAAATGACAAAGACTGATATGAATGCAAGGCTTTAAATTAAAAGAACCAAAGCCCCCAGCAGAATTCTATCAGCAATCCTTTTGTGTGAATGGCTCCAGTTGTGCAAACAGCTCTGCAAGGACAAAGCCAACTCTTGTGAAAGTAGCACAAGTCTTGTGATTCTCCAGTGTATTTCTTAAAGCCCTGACTACTAGAATCAAAAGCAAAGCTTGAAAATGTGAAGCAAGTACCAGCTATGGACTCAGAAACTAAATAAAAACCACACCGTTTTTATTATTTTAAAGGAAGGTAATGATTATTAGGAAGCCACTTTCATGCTTTTTTGGAGCCTGACTTATGATTTCTGAATGATTGAGGTTGGTGATATTGTCAACCTTTCTGCAATGCATCAATGGCTAGTGCTGCTTGCAAAATCGAGGCCTAAAGGTTGGATCCTGATCTCACTAAAATCAGTGGGCTTGAGCATGCTCTGGGATGGTATACTCTGCAGCTGTAAGTTGACCTAAGTTATGCTACTTTTGTTATTTAAAGTACCTAACTTAGGTTAATTGAGAGTGGTGCCTATACCATGCTGTGCCAATTAGAGACACGCTCGCAGTGATTTACCTTACACTTTTCAGAGAGCAGGAGTACAGGAGTCAATAGGAGAGCATTCTGCCATTGACTTAACAGTTCTTCATCACACCAAGCATCATTCATAGAAGTGGTGATCTAGCTGTAAGTATAGATGAGCCCTCTGTATGAAATTGAGTCCAGTGCTGTGGGGCAGGCAACTGATTTCAAATGGCACAATGTCCATTTATATTTGCTCAGGACTAGACCAATGCAGCTGAAATGAGACTTTTGTCCTGCATAGGCCAATGTAGGGAACATCTGGCATCATAGCCATACATGACTCATCAGGTTTGGGGCTGCCAGATGCTTTGTTTACCTGAGCATCTGCAAGCATGGCTGTTGGCAGCTCTCAGTGGCTGGTTTGCCATTCCCAGCCCATGGGAGCTGTGGGAAGTAGCGTCCCACCAGCAGGTAAGCCTGATGAACCGCACCTGGCCCAATGGCTGTAATAATATTCACATGGGGGTGAATTTAACTTTTGGCTCCCCCTGAAGTTGCCAAGAGCCAAATTGAGGGTGCTCAGCAAAATGCAGGAAGTGCTTAGTTCCTCATGGGATCAGGCCTTACCGTACCAGCATAACCTCATATGACCATGATTCTTGGGTTGGTATAACTCCATCAAATTACATCAACTGAGGGTTTGGCCTAGGATAACCATCAGAGCATGGAGTTAGGATTTGTGAGAGATTGTTCCAAAGAAAGAAAGATAAGTATTAGCCAGACCTCTCTATTGGGGCATGGAAGAAGGGCTGCTAGAAATGAAAAGACTAGAATTACATTTCCTCATCCCTCCACCCCCATTTCCAAGAGAATTCCCAGATAAATTCTTATGGGCTGAGACAGACATTTATACAGCAAAGTTGTTTGATCTAAATTAGCTTGCTATAGTATATTACACATTACTGAGAGAATTACTTTGATGTTTCTAAAAACAGGAATGTGAAGTCGTACAATCTTACATGAAATTACACCTTCCTCATCGTAGGGGGAGAAAAGAGAATCCAATGTCACTGATGTACTTGAGAACACATGATCTATTTTGATAATGCACTGTATTTATAAAGTCTGACCCCAGGCAGGCTATGATAACATGAATTTGGACTCAAAAGCCATGTGATCAGGCTGACTGGGAATAATTCTGGAACCTGTTTTTCTAGAGCAGTACAGAAGATCCAAGGCATGCATGTAAATATATCACCTCAGAAAATTAGACAGAATTATTTTTGTCCATCTCTGATCATTGTAGTTACTCCACGATGACGGTTACTACCACATATGTTTATGGATTAATATTGATTTTTTTTCTTGCCTGTTTCTGATTTCACCAGTCAATCTTTCATTACCATCTCACATGATTAGCTCCACAAGAACACAATGTAAAAGGAAAGTCATTTTCCTAACCCCAGGTCCCTATGTTATATGTCAGTGGCATGCTGCTCAAATATCTTAATTTGAATTGCACTAGATCATTGCCATTGCTGAGACCTATCTTAACGATCCTGAATCTGAAAGTACAGTGATTGATAGAGGCTTTAATTACACTTGCTGATTGTAATGGTCCCTTTGAGCCTTAAGAACTATGAATCCTGCAAACACTGATGCACTTGCTTAATTTTGTTCAGGTGAGTCATCCCATTGATGCCATTGATGCTTCTGCTATGTGACAAATTAAGCATGCATGTATTTGCAGGATAAGGGCCATCATTCTTAACGGTATAATCAAATATGGAGCTGGTGAGGGAAAAGTGGTGTCAGAACTATTTGGGTTGCATGAACACAGTACCGCCTGTTTTCTTTTTCACATCCAGGAGAAACTCAAGACATTAGTGATCAACTTGAAGTCCCCAGGAAGCCACACTGAAATTGCCTAACTCAGGGCAAACTGCAAAAAATGGGTGGTTATTCTTCTAATACATAGATCCACCAAGATAGCAATAGAACAGTTTCTGCAATTCCGTATTGGTTACACAGCCAAGTCACATATGAAAGTTCTATCAATCCGAAAGGGTCAGACACATTTCCTTCCCTCAGCGGAGCTAACTGAATTGCCAGGCCCTTGGGCGGGGAGGTGGGGGTGGCTTTGTGCTCCCAAAAGGAGCATGGCTTTGGGCAGAAGGGGTGCAGCTTGGGCCTAGCCTCCTCCCACCAGGTCTTCAATGCCATGTGGGGTATTAGCTGTCAGGTCAGCTCTCTCTTTAATGCAGAGTGTTAGTGCACAAAGTATGGAAAGAGCTAACTGGTTGTGCACTTACTTACTTTGTACAGAGCTTGAGCCTTGTGGTGACTGCGCCACATGTTGCATTAAATGACCAAATATGGAAGGTCCCTGCAGTGATACAGATCCCTGGCCTTGAAACCATAAAAGTGCAAGAACCCATTCTGACATTTGCATGCTTTATTAAAAACACTCAAAAAACATTTTCTGGCTATCTGGTTACCACACCACTGGCATTTTTTATGATTAATTCTAGGGCTGGTTGTTCCCCTATAACCATGCCACCGCTAAGCCAATATTTTTATTCCCATTTGACATCTGAGGTGAAAGAGAAGTGATTTCCCCAAGGGCATACACTGAAAGTTTCAGGGGTGCAAGGAATTTGTGATAAAATGCTAAATTGCATACAATTTCAGTGTTTGCACATTGAGCATAACACCATCAGACGCAATTGAACATTTACCTCCCCTTGCAGCTCTGGCCCAAAGAACTGTACACATTTCTATGAAAGATTTTGTATATTTTCAAGTGGAAATCCACCTTTTTTTTTATGCCAAAACACCCCTCACACCAAAGCAGGCAAACATAAATTGTTTGGAAGCAAAAACAATGGACCGCTTGCTGATATATTGTATGAAGCTTGTTCCTACAAACACTTTGTGCTTATCTACAAGGAAGCCCTCGCTCTCTGGAGACTTGACTGCTCCTGCTTTATGGCTTGTCCCTCCAGCCACTGTAGTTACCCCTTCTAATAGGCAGCAGGCATCAAAGTCTCAGGGGACTTATTCTCCCTTAACAATGCCACTCCCCCAGTGACTGGTAGGCAAACAGAATCTACACATTTGCTATGCATAATACAGCACTATTGTCTGATTCTACACAAGTCCCAGCTCAGGGACCCTACAACAGGCAGTCAGAGTCTGCACAGTCCTAAACCTCACTGTATATCCCTGAGTTACTTCCTACCTTGCCTTCTCTCACCCTGGAAAAGACTGCAGCTTCCCTCCCTCCAGCCCCTTTCTGCTCTCAGTCACTGGGATTCAGATACGCCTCTCTCACTGAGCTTCATCTCTAATTAGTGTCCTCCTTTGTCTCTGTCTCCAAGTGCAGCCTAACCATTTAATTGGCCCACCTAGCCACCTGAACCCTTGCACACCATGCATGGGCCAGATGCTCTAACTCAGTAATGGATAACCTGCGGCCCATTGGGGTTCTATCTGTAGCCCATGAGATATTTTGTTTACTGTTGCCCATGCAACAGATTGCCAGATTTCGCTGGTTTCTGTCCGTGTCAGGTTTTTTGTACTGGTGTTACTAAAGTGATGGATACATGAAGTGAGGTGCATGCTGACTGCACACATTGACTGTGAGAACTGTGCACTTCCTCTGCATCTAACTAAAACACTGCTCCAGTTCAGTCGGCACACCCTACAAATTCTAGGTACACAAATTCAGTTAACAAAACTACTCTATCCTAAGAGATCATCTTGGTTTTGACAATCTTGCACTCCCCTGAGATGAAGGCAGGCCACTCCTGCAGCCCTCTCACTAGCCTACATTGACCATCGCTGCTCTAATTTATGGGCATTGGCTTTACACTTTCAGTTGGTACATCTTAACACCAGTCATGTGAGCTGCACCACTGAGTTCAACATTTGGGGCACACATTTAATGCCGCATATGTCTAATATTAAGAACACAATTATTCTCAATGGGATTAATGTGCTTAAATATCATGCTGAAAAGAGCTCATTCTTGGATTTAGCAGCAAGTTTTGAAGTCGTGGTCTTAATGTATCCATTCACAGTAAGAGAGACAGTTCTTCCTTTAGTAGAGAGCACTGAGCTAAAAAGCTGCAGGATGGAGAAGTTAAGTGCCTTCGTGGCCTTCATTCTAGAAGACAAGCTAACACTTGGTGACTGACTGTATATGTTCAATAGCCAAATACCAGGTAAGCATTCCATTCCAAAGACTGAATTCAAGGAAGTACACTGATATTATACCCAGTGAGGATCTAGCCCAAGGCAACAGGCCATCATTAATAGTCCAGAGAACTGTGGAAAGCAGGTTCTCAATATTTTAATGACCGAGGATAGAGGATGATAGTAAGGGATTTAGAGATTTTTGCACATCTCTAAAAATAAATAAAACGTGTTTTACAGTGAATTTGGTTTTACATATAATTTTGAACTAATAGAGCATATCGTAGTTCTGTAAGGACTTTAACCGCTAGATTGGTTGGTACTGCTGGCATTTAATTACACAGGTATTTCCCTCCTAGCTCAACTGTAAAGTAATCCTTCTTAAAATTGGGTAGCAATGCCTAAAATGCATATTCTTTAATACAATTTGGAGGTCATAATCATACCCCTAGACTAGTTCTACACTATTAGGTTTTATGGGAAAAAGCTACACAAATTGTGCTCCGCTATTTGCATAGCTTTTTCCGAAGTTTTTCCTGAAGAGGCTTTTCCGCCATTTGCCCCGTCTAGACAGGGCTAAATGGCGGAAAAGCCTCCTCTTTTGGAGGAGCCCTTATTCCTTGTGAAACACTGCGGGGTATCCCCACACTGTAGACATAGCCTTAGAAACAAGTCATCTGTATAGCAACGTTTTCAGTGTTTGAATATTAATGCAGCAATTGATCATTTCGATATTTCTTGCTCTTCCTTTTGTGCATTCTCTCAATTTTTGTGTGTGTGTGTCAGAACTAACTTAGTATGAAGCCATACATTTTAAACATTGTCTCTCAAACAGCAACATTAAACGTATCACAATGAAAACTAAACAAATCAATATATATGATAGCTTTCTTGGAACAGCAAGCACTAGAGTTAAAGTTACAAAAACATTCTTATGCTCTAAACTCATCTTTATACTCACTCAACAAAAAATCCCCACTCTTTTCACAAAACTTGCAGCAAATCTAAACTGTGACAGAGAAATAATAGCTACAAATTCATGGCTGGACAATCCGGTATTTTCGCCTTTTGTCCGGTAAAAAAATTCAGAAAATACCAGACACCTAAAATGTCTGGTATGTTCTGTTTTTTTTTCCCCTGCCAGGAGGTGAAAATACCGGACACCTGGCAACCCTACATCACACTCAGCAACCAGGCCCAGCCCCCGGACCTCCGCCAGGGCCTCCCACCCCCCGCTTACCTGATTCCGCAGGGGCTTGTCTTGTACTGTAACAGAAAAACAAAATGGCTGCCAGCAAAAAAAAGCCTCTTCTTAAAGGGGCCATGCTGATTTTTTATTAATAACTACTGTTGGGGTTTTTTTGCTCAACAACTTTGGTCTCCCCCTTTTTTTTCTCAACAGAATTTTTTTGGGGGGGTGTTCAGTATTTTTGGTTAAACCATCTGGCAGCCCTACATTCTAGGAATGTGACAGCAGGTTTATGATCATCATTTATGTCACGGTGGTGCCTTATTGGTTTCAAGACAAAGAGAGAGACACATTATACTGAGCACTAACATGCCTATAGTTTTGAGGATGTCCTAAATAGGGCTAGCCCTTCACATATACATGATCTATTCTGCCCTGCCAAGAATGCAGTTGTTAGAATTGAAAGTTTTATTCTTTTTACATTTGTATTTTTAGGTTTAATAATGTAGCAATGTAAGGTAACATATTATTATTTTATTCCCTTTTGTTTTAAAGTTTAGTGAGTTTAGTAAGGAAGGAAATAGAGTTTTGGTATTGTGTCTATGTTAATGAGACTAGAGGGATGTTGAAGGCCCAATATGAGATACTAATGTTATGCTTTTCTTCGAAAGGCTTTGTAAAAGATTGTTTATGTATGGAAGTGGTATGTATGTGTTGAGATAAAGGTGCAAAGTTTATTGCTCAGAACCAGATGGCCAAAGAAGGAGGGGTGAGCGTGGGTGAAAACAGACTGATCGGCGTCAGAAGAACCATCAGCTACCACCAGTGCATACCCATGGCTAAGGAGTGATCGGGTTGGCAGATTGACGGCTTTAAAGTGAAGCAAGCACCCCTAAAAGACGATTGATTACAGGATGAGCTTTGGAAATATTTTGAGAATGATTGACATCAACAAGATAACAGCCGGTCACAGACTGACACAGCGGAATCCATAGACTTCAACAGAGAAAAGGATTATAAAAGCCGGGTGCTTTGCTATGGAACTTTGGGTTCATCTTGCCACCAACTCCAGAGGAGCATCGGATCACGCGACCGACAAAGGCCCTGCTCTCCCTCTGTGATCAATCTAACTGGCCACTAGATTGAGACAGACTCTGGACTGGTAACTATAACATCATCTGGCAGGACTGTGTGTGTGTATGGTGTTTGTGTGTGAACGATTGAAAAGCATATGCAACTGTTGTATTCTCAATAAATGCGGCGTACTGCCTTTTCCCCTATAAAAGATCTCATGTGCTTCATTTAAGCATAACACACTCTACATTCAACATGACATATAAACCTCAGATCAAAAGCCAGGCAAAAAGTGGGTGAACAGAGACAAAGAATGAAGGCAACAATGCTAAGATTTCTCACTGAAGCATAAATATACTTTAATGGTTGCATTCATTATATTGTGCTTGCCTCTTACCTTTCTTCCCCCCTTCATCACTTGTAAATAAAACGACAGAAGTTAATTTAGGAAGGATTTGAATCAGATGAGGGAGGAGGAGCTTAATCAACAAGCTAAGTTCAGCTACACAGTCAAGCTGGAGAAAAATGTTCCGGCTCCCTTTAGAACTCCACCCATAACACCCTCTTTCTGTTGCCCCCTGCAGGCTGTTAATAAAACACAGGGTGGACGCTTTTCTTTTTATCTCTTGCTGAATATTCACTCAGGGCAGCACACTGTCGCCTAGCAACTGCTGAGACCTAGCTCAGTCCTTTGCTATTGCCCTGGCATGTGGTGTTGACTAAATGCAAGTGGCCTATGGGACACCCATGTGAGATTTAATCAGTGCTCAGAAGTTGCTAGGCGACAGTGTCCTGCCTTTGGGATATGTTCAGCCAGTGATGATGAAATAATTCTACTTTGCATTTTAATATATGTGGCCTATATATACACGTGCACATGGCAATTAGCATTCACTTACTAAAACAATGAAATGATTAATTAGCTAAGATGGCAAATGACTAGAAGTTCATTTTGTTTTCAGTGTTTAGCCAACACCATGATTAAAGGGCAGGTTCTAAGGTCCCAAAGAATAAACTCTGGCTTTATTGTTGTTCCTGAAGGCAGGATTTTGTAATAACTTTGCTATTTTATAGGGTGAAGAAAGTGAAATTTGGTGGGGTTTTTTTTAAACTTTTATGAAAATCAGAGGCCATTTTACATTAACTGCAGATTTGTCACATCACCTGTACTACCCAGAGGGCAAACTGTGGTAACAGGGAAGCAGGAGCTAGAACCAAGTAACTTACAGTAACTCAAACTTGTTTAAAAAAGATAGCTACTTGAAAGATGAGAGCTGTGATCCTATTAGACCCTTAAGGAGGTGATACACAATAAAATTGATCCTAGAGTAGCCAGAGTTTTCCAGCTGCTGTGAACTTAGGCATTGAATAAACAAATACTCTTGTATCTGACTAATTGCTTATATAGACGCTTATTATTTTTTATTATTAGGCCAGCACAGTTATAAAACTACAGTTTACATTAACTTATGGACAATAAATGGCATAATCTAAAGCATACTGAAATCAAAAGAAAGAATCCACTAAAATCACAGCTATCAATGCTGACCAAAATTGTCTCACCGTTTCTTTGTACTGTAGACGGCATCCATCTGTGGTCTCCCTAGCTCATAAACTCTTTACGGACAGGGCTGTCTTTTTTGTGTGTTTCATACAGTACGTATCACACTGAGGACTTGGCCTGTGACAGAGGCTCCCCCTAAGCATTTCAATGCTATAACCAATAATAATAATTTCAAAGGATTCTGGATCCAGCCCATAATTACCCAAAGCAAATGGTGAATTTGGCAGGCAGAATAGCAATATAGGTCGAACCTCTCTAGTCCAGCACCCTCGGGATCTGACCTGTATCAAACCAGAGAATCTGCTGAACCACGGGAGGTCAATATTCTACAGCAGCAATACCAACACTTCCACTGCTTGCTGGGCTGTTAGTGGACATTTAGGGGTAAATTAGAGCCAACAGCAGCACAGAACACTGAGAACCAGGACTGGTGGCTGTAAACACACTTTCCGGGACCACAGGAAACTTGGCCACCTATGATAAGCGGACATCAGGCTAACTAAAATCTTGCTAGAACACAAATGTTGCCAGACCAGAGAGTACCAGATCAGAAAAGTTCAACCTGTAGTATATAGAAATAGGCCGTGCATTCGGGAAATGGGGGTGCTACAATTCTGCAAAGCTATCTCCAATGATCCATAGGCTCACACTGTCTCTACTTGCTTTTGCTTTTGTATGTTCAGGCCCAATTTCTCTTCCAATAACTCTTGCCCATGTTATTGTTTTTCAATTCTCACTTTTATATTTATTGCCTAAAGCAACCCATCCTACCTTTCTCTTTGCTCTTACTTCCTAGCTGGAGTTTGTTCCTCTTGTTCATCTTTGCACAATCTTCCTCCTTGCCGCTGTTTATAAATAATGCGATTTTTTCCCCTTACTTCTCTGTGGAACACGCTCTCGCTCTCTCTCCATTTTTTTGACTCTCTTTGTTATACTGAATCCAATCTACAAAACCTGCCTCTTTTTCCTCCCCTTAATACTGTTCTCTTTCATGAACTGTCATCTCATCTCTTCCTTTTCTTGTAACCCAAACCGTTTTTCTCACTCAGGACCACCAGTTTATAACCCGCATGCTTTTATATTGATTGTCATTATTTTACCCCTTTATTGCTGTCTCTGTTCTACTTCAGAGGCCTTTGGCTCCAAAATGCTGAATTAATACATAACAATGCATGTGATTTACACTCCCTCTGGACAAACAGTTATTATGGAGGAATCCTTGTTATTCAGGATCAATAACTTGGTGATATAATGTACTAACTCTGTATACATGAATGAATGAATGAACTGCTCTTTGGTGGCTGGCCTGTAAAGAAGGTAAGGCAGCAGCTACTAAGGAAGAGAGCATCCTGCTGTTGAATGAGAAGCAACACAAGTCGATTGGGATCTAGTCCTAGATCCCTTTGAGTTCCCATGACATTTATTTTGCTGTATTGTTACAGATGGACACCTGACAATAGCATTCACGCCCTGAAATAACAGCAGGAGATTGAAATTCCTCTGCTGCGCAAAGGGCTAACATATGGGCCCGGGTATTATCATGTGCGGGCCTAGCTCTAATGTCAGCAAGTTTGCACGCATGAGTCAAGTGAGTCGACAGACTTGTCAGGTCTCTGGGCAAGAGGAGGGGAGAGGGTAGTTCTGCATTACGGGAAGGGTGGGGCCTCTAGAAGAAGGAATGGGTCTGGGGCAGCTGGCCCTCAGTGCTATCCAAACAGTGCCACACACCCCCTCAGCGATGTCCGGCATGTACCTCCCAAAGCTCTGTAGTGTGCCACATGGGGCTCCAGTGGCAATTTTAAGGACCAGCTGCTGCCATAATAGCAACAGTTGTGGTTGGGAGCTCTGCACCCCTTTGAATCACCATGCCCCAGGACTGTTGCCCCCTTTACCCTCCCTCTATTGGTGGGCCTGGCATGAATGCATCAGTACCTCTACCAGGAAAAGAACATATGCATCCTATTAATTAGAGCATTGAATAATGAATATTAATTCACACAGAATACTTTACTGGGTAAAATGCAAGAAATTCATAACAAATATTAATTGTACCATCTTGTTCAACCCGTCCTTCTATTATCTATTTGCATCAATCATCAGTGGGACGGTCTGTAACAACAATGGAGAGGAGGCAGCTCTACAAACCCAGTGGCTTGGATTCTTTTCTAGGCTCACACTCCAGCCTCAGCTTTGCTAAGAATAGTTCTTCTAATAATTAAACACTAATGTTCTTTTGTGAGCACATTATAATGAAATAAATTGCTTCCAGGGAACAATAAACTTCACAGAACATCTGAAGCATTTTAATAGCAGAGAGCATTTTGCTGCTGCAAAATTCACTTGGAAAGGTGAAGGATAATATCCTGGAAACAACAGAAAAAAGTCTTTGGCAATTTTAGTATTTCTAATAATTGGGGCACTTTAAATGAGCAGTTTTACTCATTCCCAAATATTCAGTGCAATCTAAGATGGTAGAGTGTATAATACAAGACACTACTGCATTTCCATGCAAAATTCTGGACCCAAAGCAAATGAAAACTTCTCTTCTCTGATCCCACTAAAGAATACCAAAAAACACCCTGAAGCAGCTGCTCATGAAACTCCCTGATACAACTCAGGACCAAATCATTAAGCAAACACCCCCTCTAATCCCCAAACAGGAGTTTTCTATTTGCTACCCAAGATACACAAACCTGGAAATCCCAGATGTCCCATCATCTCAAGCATTAGCATACTTACAATAGGATTATCTGGCTATATTGACTCTTTCCTCAGATCCTATGCTACCCACACACCTAGCGATCTTCAAGACACCACTGACTTCCTGAGGGAACTACAGAGCATCAGTAATCTTCCTAAAAACACCATCTTGGCCACCATGGACATAGAAGCTCTTTATACCACCATTCCACACGAAGATGGATTACAGGGCATCAGGAACACGATCCCTGATGACACCACTGCATACCTGGTTACAGAGCTTTGCTACTTTGTCCTCATCCACAACTATTTTTGATTTGGAGATACTTTGTATCTTCAAGTCAGTGGCACAGCCATGGGCAGTCACATGGCCCCACAATATGCCAACCAGGGCTGGCTCGAGCCATTCCTTTGCCCCGGGTAGCGGGTGCACGACGCATGCACGGCTCTGCCCCCGGGCGCATGGTGCATGTGTGGCCCCGCCTCCCGGCACACTGCACACCTTACAGCTGCAATCGGGTGCGCGGTGCCTGATTGCAGCTCTAAGGGGAGCCGCACGGCCCCCAGCCCCAGGCACGCGGCACCTGATGTCAGCTGTAAGGGGTGCCGCATGGCCCCGGGCGCATGGCGCCTGATGGTAGCTCTAAGGGGCGCCACGCGGCAGCTGACATCAGGCGCTCTCCATAGGTTGGTGCCCCGGGCAGCTGCCCGGCTAGCCCTCCCTTTAATCCGGCTCTGATGCCAACATCTTTACAGCTGACCTTGAACAACATTTCCTCAGTTCTCACCCCCTGGTATCCCTACTCTACTTATGCAAATTTCAACAACTTCCAAACCACCATCAACCTCAGCCTGGATCAGTCCACATGAGAGATCCATTTCCTTGACACTACAGTACAATTACATGATGGACACATTTCCACCATCTTATACCGGAAACCTACTGACCGTTACACTTACCTTCATGCCTCTAGCTTCCATCCAAGACACATTTCTAAATCTATTATATACAGCCAAGTCCTAAGATACAACCAGATTTGCTCCAGTCCCACAGACAGAGACAAAGACCTACAGGATCTATATAGAACATTCTTAAAACTGAAATATCCACCCAGAAAAGTGAAAAAACAGATTGTCAGAGCCAGAAGAGTGCCCAGACATCAGCTACTTCAAGACAGGCCCAGAAAAGAAAACAACAGGACTCCACTTGTCATCACCTACACCCTCCATCTTAAACCCCTCCAACGCATTATCAACAATCTACAACTTATCCTGGAAAATGACCCCTCACTCTCACAGGTCTTAGAGGACAGGTCAATCCTCGCCTAACCTCTAACAAATTCTTTCCAATAACCATGCAGCACCCTCCAACATACTCATCTAGGAACCCACCTCTTCAATCAACCCTGGTGCCAACTCTGTCCACACATCTATACAAACCATATCATCACAAGACCTAAGACCCTCAGGGCTCCCAGCCGCCAGCCCTCCACTTGGTCTCTCTGGTCCTGGAACACCCGTGGTTTAGATAAGTGTAACCTATAATAGAAAATGTGTATTTTTGCTATACTTTTTATTTAGAGTTATTAGCTAGAGCTCCCAGAGCTTGAAAATTCTAACAGCTACCATGAGCTGATATCATTCATGTATCAGAGGAATAAAATCTATTAATTTTTATAGTGCAATTCCCAAGCAGTGCAAGACACACTAGCAAGTACAGTATAGCCATGCGAATGAAGCTGTTCATATTAAAGACAGTTAGACATTCTTTTCAGAACAGATATTTTGGATGTTGCTAAAAATATAGCAGTACAAACCATAGGAGATCAATTCTGAGTCATGTGAAACAGGCAGATAAATCTTTCTTCTGCTGTTCTTGAAATGTATCATATTTGCTTGTTCACTGGTCTAGCTCCAAGACAGATGGATTATCACTACAACGCATTTTAGTGCACCTTTCTTGCAGTGTAAGATTCCAACATTTAGCCAATTGGTGCTTAAATCTCTGAAGAACTTGTAGGTTAATTACAACTCTGTGGCCATGATGTGAGCAATAAAAATAAAGCACTTTGGTAGTTAACTAGTCTGCTCATTAGCTTACACTACATGAAGCAGACTAAATTGTTGCACCATTTTCTACTTGAAAAAGAATAATATATGTTGAAGTGCTACTTGTCTGCAACTGTAAATCCTTTTTCTTTGCCTCACTCCTATTGGTGTTATCTGGCATTCTTGCAGGCTGAAGTGAGATTGAGTTTTAGATCCATCTGTTGTGTTCTAATTAAAGAGAGACGCATACAAAGCATCCCCCTATTTTAATCTACATATGGGAATTCATTGATTCTCAGGCCAGGAAACACCATTATGATAATCTGATGTTGATACCAGCTTTGCTACATGTGCTAAATTATCAGTTCACCTTCTGAAATGATTAGAAGGGTACCATCTCCTTTACATGGCAAGAGACCCAGCATCAACCTATGTATAGCGCCACATCTATATTTACTAGTGGACTGACACTCCGCAGGTCGATCTTCAGGTGTTCAATTTAGTAGGTCTAGTAAGGACCCACTAAATTTAATTCCAAGGGCACCCCCATCTGCACTGGTCCTTCTACTCATGAGGAGAAAGGGAAGTCGATGGGAGCATTTCTCCCGTCGACCTCCCGCTGTGGAGATAGTGCCAAAGTTTGAATCAAGGTATGCTGACTCCAGTTTCTCAACATAACTGGAGTTGCATGTCTTAATTTGAACTTATCCCCTAGTGTAGACCTGGCCTAAGTTAAGACGCAGACAGAACTATACCATCCCTGCCTTTGTATCAGTGGGAATCACAGTATTTCTACATCTCCATCAGGATGTCCCAGTTATAACAAAAGCAATGCGAGTATTAAAAATGAATCATTTAACCTCTTCACAGTTTTTCTTTCTAGTTTTGATTAATTTTCACTTTAAAGATCCTTATTCACACCAGTGTAAGAAAACTGACATTAAAACCTTCCTGAGAAGTGAGTGGGTCAAAAGGAATGGAAAAATACCCTAATGCAAGTCAGATACCAATAACTCATTTGCTTAGCATTTAGCATAGCTCTAAGAGTCTGCAAAATTTAAATTTTATTTTTATGGCAGTGCCTAGAAGACCTTAACTAACTGGCAGAGCATAGATAGGGCTCACTGTGGTATAGTACAAGCTTTGTTATCTGGCATTCATGAAAATGGGGATTTCTGGTTAATCAAATGTTTCAGTTACTTGAGCTTTATGCTGATGATTCAGAAATTTTTCACCGTATGCTAACTATAGTTGCAGGATGGGTTAGATAATATCCAATAATAATAGTATTATACACAGAACAATCTTTACTGCTGCAAGTTTACAAACTTGACTTCCTCAAGTGCTGGAAAATGTCAAAAAATTATTCCAGATGGCTATTGGAATTTTTCCGGTTAACCGAAGGAGGAATGCCATCTATGACAGGTGCTAGTTAACCAAGTTTTCTGGATATTAAAGTACCTAACAAAACAGTTTGTACTGTATTTGCCTTATTATGACATATTATGATATGGTCTTTGTCTGATAGCACTTCCAATCTAAATATTGCAGCAGACAATGGTTCTGGGAAAATATGGTGGTATTATCCCTATTTTATAGCCGGGGGACTCAGCATAGAGAGATAAAGTGATTTACTCAAGATCAGACAAGTTGTGTATAGTAGATCCAGAAACTGAAGCCAGTTTTCAACCACAAAACCATCCTTCCTCATAAATGCAATACAATTTTTTCATCCCAGTTTGTTGGTTTGGGGTTTTGTTTTTGTTTTTTTGTGGGGGAGGAGTTTGTTTGTTTGTTTGTTGCATTTTTTTCTAATTTTTTTCTATTATTTAGAAACCATTTGTAACAAAAAATGTTAGAGAATGTTTCATTTATACATGTGGAACCTGTGTTTTTAAATCATACTGAATTAGCACACTAAGTCATTTTTTTCTCCCTCTTCGCTAACTCTGATTAAAAAATTAATACCTCATGCGCAAATCATAATGGATAAGCTATGCTTTACTGCAAGAAGTATCTTTACGTTTCCATTTACTATATTTCATTTGGTTCTGGATTACAAGGGACAACAGGCTTTTTGGAAAGTGTTAATTAATAATTGTTATTTTCACTACCCTAGATGTGCTTGCCACTTGTTGCTTAGTACACAACCAAAATCTGTCATGCTACCATGAAATACATTCATTCACACACAGAAGGAATATGCCCATCAGTAACATCTCATAAAATAAGACCACTGAATGATATACCATTTCATAGTAAACTCAGAATATTGTCGAAGTAATATTGGTGTGTAATTTGAAAACGGCTCCCTGCTGATTTTATTATGCATCATAGCAAGGTTCCTATATTTCTCTTTCACAATGCATGGCTTTTCTTTAAACAGTCTCCTTCATTTTTGAACTTTTCATCCGGTTGGTGTCAAATGAATATGTTCTACCCAAATCCTTGATGTACTGAAGCATATGAAGAAGTCTGACTGTTTCTAAAGTAGCTACTGCATGTGGCTGTATTTAGAACATTATTTTTCTTCCCTAGACAGAGCAATCATAGCTAAGGGAGCTAAAAGTTCCACCTTTAAATATCTTTGAATTCCATACTACCTCCTTTTGGTTTGCCAGATTTTGTTTATGTTCTGGTACTATATATTCCTCCCTGCCCCCCCAATGTCCACTGAAGGAGCTTATACAAAAATAAAACAAGCACAGTCTGTGTCTAAACATATTTGTATGATTTCAAAAATCCTTATAGGACTCTGTCTTATACGTTGCCATTGAGGGGAGAGTTTTAGCAGACCTTATGGTTTCCCTCCATTATATTTCTCTTTTAATCAGATGACGCAGAATGAAGTAGTGTTATATAGATTGTTATCTATTTTGAAGTAGCATTCCAGGAAAAACATCAACCAAACAGTGTGCTTGTAAAAATATTCTGTATTTTATATGGTTGAATGGCAGTAGTTTTAGAATTACCATGAAGAAGGTGAGGCACATTAACACCATGGTGACAAGTGTTGTCAGCAAACAGAGTCTTCTCAAACCTGCAACCATCTCTTTGTCAATAGAGAGACCCATTTGACATTTGTGGAAGCGCAGGGATCAGTTTACACGCTGCATATTGTCAAACCAAAGTCACAGACCAACTGTTTCTCCAGCCTACCACATCTAATGCAATATTAATTAGGTAGCAAAGTTATCAATATGTACACCACTTACAGCATAGCATTGTTAGTTCTGATATACAGTCACCGGTACAGCATCTTAAGTAAGAACCAAAGGAATACAGCTTTCCTTGAACTGGTTGTCATGTGAGGAGAAATATGCTCGCACTGCTGTTAACACCACCGCCACTATTGACTGGACTTGGCAATTACTGCCGAGATTGATTACTTTCTATAACTAACTGATCACTGTATTGGCGTTTGTCAGATAAACATGCATTAACCCATTAAACCAATGTATTAATGTCACTATTGATTCTTAGGTAGAAAGTAAAAGAAAATCCAGGCACTGATTACCACACAATAGAATGAGCCTGTATTTTATTATCACAGGATAAACTAAGCTAAAGCTATGAAAATTATTATTCAGCAGGGTACATCACTGTTGAAAACTGCATTGGAAGGAAACAATGTGGTAACATGTAAAAGAGTCTTTGCATTTGTCTATATTATGTTTCTCCATACACAAAGATAAACAGATTCGTTCAGTCTGAATGACTTTTAAAGTAATAGAAAGGAAAAGAAGAAAGAAGAAAAATAAGATCTCCATGGCAGCAGAGCCTGTGTGTGGGTGTCTCTCTGACAGACAACACTGAACTAAATGTATAATAACTGCCTCTCTCTTCAGACAACACAGCCTTAGAGATTTAATGGTGCAGTACACAAAAAATAAAAGTATGTCAGGGACATAAGTAAATGCTCCACAGTCTCATTGGTCTGCTACATTGGACTATTCAGACCATTCTCCTGGGAAGCCCCAAAGAGCCAAATTATTTGATTACTTGCAAGACAAGTAACCATGCATTTCTTGCTTTTAATAATGTGTCTGGTGGCCTCTGCTGATCCACATGTGCAAATAAAATGTCACCTCTTCTTAGGGCTTACAACACCAGGTGATGATTGATGCAAGGGTGAATTTTATTACTTCCCAGTTGTATTTGGGATGTAGGAGAGATTAAATGAAAGGCTCTTGATTAGTAGAAGACAATTTTTCAAAGCCAGTGCCTCGAAGGACACAGTTTTTATCAGTCACCAGAAAAAGTTTATAGTATATCAAATCTATTATCATGTTTTCTACTCCCATTTTAACCATGTTTTCTACTCCCATTTTAACCAGCCAAATTCAGCTAAAGGATAAGTCAGGAATATTTTGTAGAAAATTATAATAGACCACGGTGACATAAATGGTACTCATTATTGCCCTGATCCAAAGTGGATATATTCCCATTGACTTTGTGACTTTTTTCTTAAAGTTAATCCTTTTACCTCCATATTCAAATGCATGGTTCATTCAGAGCCTTCTAAAACAATGCACTCAGGTGCACGGACAGAGCTCACAAATATTGAGCAAAAGTGACACCCCCAAGGCACTATTCTTCCTTGATGATATATTGCAACTGAAGTTATCCTAATGATGAGCTTTTTTGTCATTTTAATGTTTTTACAATTTTTATTTAAAATGTTATTTCTGTTTTTGGGGGAGGACTACCAGACTAGCCAACCTGAATCAGGTCAATAGTTCGTCTAGCGAAAAATCCTGTCCACAGTAGTAGCCAGTACCAGATTTTTCAGAGGAAGATATAATTTAGTCCAGCACTGGTCAAATATGAAACAATCTGCACAAATGAAAAGTTTCTTCCTAACCCTGTAAATGAAAGATTGATTTATGCTCGGAAGCATGCGGACTTTATCCCTTCTAAAATGCTTGGATATTTTCCTCTGTTTTCCAATCGTTTCTATTATAGCTCTGCATATTCTTGTGATTTGCATAAACATTCAGCCTTTTTGACATCTTACTATGCTTTTGGTTTAATAATATCTTGTGGCAATCAGTTTTACATGCTAATTGCATTGTGTCTCTGTGTGTATGAGAGAGAAAGAGAGAGAGAGAGAGAGAGAGAGAGAGAGAGAAATATTTCTTTTTTATTAATTTGGCATTAAAGGCAGAGCAGATTTGAAGATTCACCATAAGGAATCAGGATATCCTGGAACTAATCAAACAAATAATAGCAGATGTCCTACAAATGGTAAATTCTTATTTCAAGGCCTTAAATGTAATTTGTGGAGTTGAAATAAGTATGAACACTTTAAAAATCCCACTACAGGTCAAAAGGTACAGCAGACATACAGTCTGAAAAATTCATATTTGAAACAAGAATAAGTCATTTCAGAAAAAGATCTGAACAATATATATGATATATTTCTCTGTAGTTTCTAAGTGGACCTTGAAAGTACAATATTTTAAAATTCAACTTTTCATCACTATATTTTGTCGGAAAATGTGAAAAGGCCATTTGACATTAAAACAGTAAAGTGCTAAGCAATTTTAAGTCAGTCAAAGTATTGGATTAGCCCTCTCCTCCTGGATAGAAGACTGGGATTAGAGTTCTGTCTTGCTTACTTCAAGGCAGAATGCAAAGCTCTTATCCTTGTCTTCCAGACTTCTAGCAACACTCTCCTGACTGCCCATGGATTTTATTTTCTCTATCCAAACAACCCACTAACCATCTCCTTTCTTCCCTTTTCCTAGACCCATCTGTTGGTCTTCTAAATATAGCCTCCTATAGCAACAACCCCAAAGTAGCAGAACAGGTCATAAGCAAACATTAATGGCTTTATCTTTGCAGCTTCCTCTTACCCTGGTGTAGGCATGTTAAGTAATTTTTCCCAAAGATCACATACAAATGTGTGTCAGAACCAGAAATCAAAACCAGAATGCCCATATGTTCTTAATAACAAGAACCTCTTTCCTCTCCCCTAATGTACAGAGCAAGAATGCAACAATAAATGAAATATTGAGGAATGTCTCCAAATCTTATGAAACAATGGAGGAATGTTTGGCACCAGAGATCATGGATTCAGGAGACATTTCCATGGAAACTACTTCAAGGGAGGGTTGTAACTTAAAAAAAATTGACATCGTTATCTTAAAAAATAAGTCACATTGCCTTCCTCCACTAACCACCCCTATACATTATTCCAGGGTATGTCTACACTACAGTGTTATTTCAAAATATCTTATTTGAAATAGTTATTTCGAAATAGCTTATTTCGAAATAACGCGTCTACACACAAAATGCATTTCGAAATAGCATTTTGCTATTTCGAAATAGCACGTCCACACTGAGTGGACTCTGAATCACATTTAAGGCTGGCCAGAACCATTTCCAGCAGGGCACCAGGTCAGGACTTACTGTGTGGGGCTGCTGCCTGAGGCTATCTGAGGTCTGTGCTTAAAGGGACCCCCCCGGACAGCCAGTTCTCAGGTTTCCCTGCTTTCTTGTCTACCTCGATGAGGGACAGCAAAGCCCAGCCCAGCCCCCCTCTGCGAGGTGAGGATGACTGTGCCCTGCACCGTCAGAGGCGATGGTTGGAATGTCCAGCTATCCCCGGGAATGGGAGCTGCTCTGAGACCGCACCCATGCCCCTGTGCTGTGTATAGTACGGCCAAGGTGGGGGGGAGATGTCCCCTGCCTCTGTGTAGAGGGGGCTTGTGAAGGGAGGGCATCCTGCTGTGTCCCGTCCTGGGGTCAGGACCATATCAGGTCTCTTCACACACGTGTGTGGCTATCAGGCCACGGCCCCTGTGTGGTACACAGCTGGAGCCACCGGCCCAGGGGTGGCATGGCACATGCTCACACGTGCACAGGTTGCTGCGTGATCCATGATAAGCAAGGCCTACGCGCACGTTCCCTGGTCTCCCTCCCCAATTGCCCCCGGGAAGGGGACAGTGATGGCACTTACATGGTGTGGCCTCCCCGGACGACCCTGGTGACTCCGCTGCTGGGACAGCTCAGGGGTCCGGCCGGCATGGCACACTCCGTGGCGGCTCCTCCTCTGCGCCCTGGTCAGGGCCCTCAGGTCCTGGATCGCTGCCCCCCAGGGTGGCACGGACCGTCCCGCCCCCCCATGATGCAGTCCAGGGTGTCGAAGTAGGGGCAGGTGTCAGCCCCTGCTGAGGAGCTGCCCTGAGTGGCCCTGGCGTACGCCTGCTGCAGCTCCTTGGTCTTCATGCGCACCTGTTCTCGTGTGCGCATGTGGCCTTTGGTGGCCATGGTGCCAGCTATGCATCCGTAGACGGCGGCGTTCCTCCTAGTGTGGAAATCATGGACATTGAAGGCCTCCCCCCAAACCTCAATGAGGTCAATGATCTCCGCAGTAGTCCAGGAGGGTGCCTGCTGTCTCCGGACCCTGGCTGGCTCTTGGGAGCTGGGGGACTGGGAGGTGGACGGCTGGCCTGCACTGGCTGCCCGGCTCATTCTCTGGCCACTGGGGGAGGGGCAGCAACTGCTGGCAGGCCTGGCTCTGGCGTACAGTGTGGCCAGAGTCTACCCCTTTTAGGGCTCCGGGCCTGGGGGGAGAGAAGAGTTTTCCTGGTTTGGCCCAGAGTGGCCACCAGGGGAAACTGGGAAGGGCTGGAGGCCCCCTATTTTGGAATAAGCGTCTACCCAGTGCTTATTTCGAATTAGCTATTTCGAATTTGGCGTTATTCCTCGTAGAATGAGGTTTACCTAATTTGAAATAAGTGCCCTGCTATTTCGAGTTTATTTCGAAATAGCAGTTTGCCTGTGTAGACGCTAGGAAAGTTAATTCAAAATAATGGCTGTTATTTCGAATTAACTTTGATGTGTAGACATACCCCCAAAGTCCTCATTACACACAACCTAAATAATATAAGTTGATCCATTCAAACTTCTAAAGATATACAAAGAGGAGAGCAACCAGTTATGAGTTTAACAACAAAGAATGTATATAGTTTCATTTCATTCTTTTCAGCCATAGATTTTGAAAGGCTTTATAAAGGAAGGCTTCATTATTTTCATTTTATAAATGGGGAACACAGAGAGGTGATTTGACTTTCCTAAGATTACACAGTGGGACAGAGGAAGATCCCTCCCAATCTCCTGACTCACAGATCAATGTCCTGTCCACTGAGCTGCACTTCATACCAATCTAAAAGAATAATACCTCAGCCTTAAATAGTACTTTTCACCAGTAGATCTCAGATGTGGAAACTGAGGCTTTAGTAGATGAAGTGACTTGCCTAAGATCACCCAACAGACCAGGAATAGAACCTAGCACCCTAAGTCCCCATGCAGTCCACTATTGGTTTATGCCCTCTACATTTACAATGACGTTAGTGAAGTTGCACCAAGTATAATTCAGAGTAGAGGTGGGCCCTTAGAAATCTCCCTGCCTGTCAGATATATACTGTCTGATAAATAATTGTTCATAGTTTCTTTTTTTTTCCAAGCTGTATTTTAATCTCTTTTCCTCCTGTTTGCCTGGAGCTGTCAGTTTCTCAAGGATTTCTTCATGATCACTATGATGTAGGTTTTCAAATATTTGGGTAAGTCTTCAAAGTACATCACATCTTCTTTTCAGTTCTAGGAAAAAAAGCCAAGGATTCTGCATATGTCTAAAAGTTAATTACTAAAAGAAAAAAGGAAAGGTTGGCTGATGTGAAATTTAATATTTTATTTTCACTGACATTGAACATAAAGCAATGATTAAGACTGCTGCTGTCTCCCTTTGTGTCCTTGGGGAATCATTGAGAATTTCTATTTATCCCAGAGATTAATGTTGAGACTGATCAATATTAAAAAATCAACAGTTGCAATTAGCATAATTCTGGTCATTCCCTCTCCAAAAGTATATAGCAAAAAGAGAAAAGATCCAGAGAAAGGCATTGAAAATCCTTAGAATGACATGGAAAGCTTTCTGTATGAGGAGAAAGTGATTAAAAAAATAGGACCAGGATTATTTATATTTTGAGAAGAGATGAATAAGAGGTGAGACCACAGAAGTATTTAAAACAATGAAAAATATATTGGCCTATCAAGTGCTCTTTTTTGTCTTTCTCAGGAATAAGGAGGAACCACTGTCCTGAAATCACAAGTCAACACATTCAAAACCACTACGTATCTAATTAGTCTGCAGAATTCACTGCCAGAAGACATTTTAGGACAATGAGTTTGGAACCGTTAAATGCATAATTAACAAGTGGAACTCCCTGTCACCAGATATGTTCAAATAGCTCAGAAACTAGGATATTTCTATGAATAACAAGAACATTCAATGTTACACTGAAGTATTTATTCCATTCACTGCTTTGGGTGAAGAGTAAACTTTCCTCATGAGCATGCAATTGCATAACTTTCTATTATGGAGATTTTGTACTTTCCTTTAAACCTCTTGATATTGATTATTTCTGATGATAGCAGGAGAGAGAGATGGACCACTGGTATGATCCAGTATATTTATTCTAATGCTCTATCTGATGTGAGAACCCTGCTCTACCCCTCAAAAGTGTGTATTTCCTTCCTTCTGTCCAAAGGCTTCTGCACTGTACAGTTGTTATCAGGACCTGGCTGGCAGATCAAAGCCACACAAGTTCATTTTCCCTCCTCATCCTAAACAGATGCCTCCTTGCTGGGTTCTTGCAAGTGTGAAGAGATTACTTCAGAAAATATCAGTCCTGCACTTTTGTTGTGGCCATGCAAGTTATTTTCTCAGCAGAATGGCAATACCATAGCATATAATTTTACACACCATTTTTCTAATTATTCACAATATCCGGAAGTCATTGTTCCTCAGGAAGATGCAATAGCCAGAAGTGACCAGTCAGGGTTATAGATCTCATTATTCTGGACTAAAACTGAGAGTGACAATCCCAACAGATCTGATTTTTAAAATGAAACTTTGCATTGACTGAACAATAGCAATATTTCAAATAACAACAAATCATATTTTTGTGACAGACTCCTAACACTGATCAGACAGTTACAGTTTCAAGGTAAAAAAAAAATTCCTTCTAAGTGGAGTGTGGTCTATTGGGGTTACTCTTCTAATTTCCAGTGATACCCTGGATAAATCTTCCTTTCAATTTATCCAGCTGCATAATGAGTGTAATTTTTCAAATGCTTCTTATACTGCCATAGGATTTCTGGATATATTATCATAGAAAAGGCCTTCCAAAGTAAGTGTTCCCAATACCATAAACCATATCCTACAACAATTTTCCTAGACAATAATAATATATTAGGATAGGCAGGAATATAGACAATGTCCCCAAATTGGGATTGATTTCCCCTCACAAATGCAAAATGCCTGGCTTCCAGTAGAATAAGTCTAACTCTCCCCGTATTTCTTCGACAACATGCTACTTGCGTTTTAGGACCAGAGTGCCAAAAATCTACTCTGCTTGTGGACATAATTCATGCTGGCAAAGTTTATGCATGCACTGTGTGCCCACAATTCAATGCCTGGCACCTGCATTTTTTTCCCACTATGCTGGGGATAGATGCTGCAGTAATCGATCTGCTGTCTGTTGATTTGTCATGTCTGCTTAGCAATGATAAATCTATCTACAAGCCCTCTCCCAGTCGCTGCTGATCTCCAAGCTCCAGGCTAGGGCAAGAAGAAGGGTAGCCAGCATCAACAGGAGAGCAGCCTCCACTTACACTGCACAAGACACCACGGTAAGCAAGTCAACTTCAGTTACACCACTTGTGTAGCTGATGTCATGTGCATTAGATCAAAGGCAGGATTAGTACAGTCTTTGTGCCTAGAACTATCACAAACTGCTGGTGAAAATACTCTGATTGGTGCAGGGCCAGATTCACTTTTTGTAGGTTTGGCACCAAAATTGTTTGTGGCCCCCCCATTTTGTCATTATTGGCCCCTTCCGAATGTGGGCCTGGTGTGGCAGTGCTGTCCTATACCCAGTACTGAGTTTCAGGCATTTATTCATTTTGCTCACACAACTCTGCATGACTGTATGTACTGCTATGCACAGCTTCCTCAGCCCCAAGTTTTTTCTCATTGAGCTGTACACCCATGTGGGTTTATCAGTAGACAGAAATTTCAAAGTGATCCAGGGAAACTCCGCACAGATTTATCTCTTCCTCATCCAGACATTTTGTGCCACATCTCCAGTACCACTCTGTTTCACCAGTCACTGTATATGGTCCAGGTCTCAGTTCAATAAAGTTGCTCAGCCAGCAGCCACCTGATCTTTTCTGACACCCTCCCCCCCATGCTTCCTCCCTCCTGTTGGGAGGGAGCTGGAGAGGCTGGGCTGGGCAGTGTGGTGCAGTGTAGCATACTCTCCTCCCTCTCCTGGGGCTGGGGAAACTGGGGCCATGCTGGGCAGTGCAGCATGCACTGCCTCCTCCCTGCCTTGAGGCTGTGCTTGTCTTGGCGGGACAGGCAGCATGATGAGCCTTCCTCTGGGGCTGGGGAGAAGGGCAAGGCCTAGCAGAAGGGATGGGGCTGGAGGTGGGGCTGGTGGCTTGCCTCCCCCAGCCCTGCCTTCACAAACTGCCTATGATTACTGTCTTCTTTCTAAACAACAACAAAAGGTAGTAGCTGTTGAAAATAGCAACACCAGTCCTAGTTAGCATTGGGAAGATGCCAGCATTTATTGCTCAATTTTATGCTACTGTTTCTACAGCAAATTACAGTGAATCAGTATTTGATTTGAAAGAAATGGGTAACAGCAGCCCAAACTGAACTTGAGCATTCCTGAACGTTGAGGATGTTCAAAGCAGGAAGGCAGGTGCTAGATTCCATTTTGGAGTAGAAGATAGAAACTGGAAACAAAAAGCCAATTCCAGCTCCTATGGCTCAGAAGTGGAAACTGAATCAAATCCTCTTGAATGACGGTATTGTACCTAAAGCTGGCCAAGCCCTCTAGTAGAGCCTTCCTTTCCTTACTTATCATTTTCCTTACTTTATCACTTACCTGGTGGGCCTACATACTTCCTTTGCTAGGCTTCAGACAGAGGTGCATTGTCCACTCCAAGGTGCATTGTCTGGGCCAAAGACAAAGCCTTTTACTCTTTGAGGACTCATGTTGAGGTTCCCCATTCACAGTGCCACCCTCTTCTAGCAGCAACCTCTTCATTCATAGCAAGTGCTGTCCAGGGGTGTCACTCCTCCCCCTCCCTGTTGCTAGCAGCCAAGAGAATGCTGGGAAATGTAGACCTGTTCCTGCTCCAGGGCCTGCTCTCTAGGCTGGGAGCTGGCCAAGAAACTATACTTCCCAGGTACCTTAGACTCTTAGCTCCCATGCTGGATCCTTATTGCTTATTGCTCTCTCTTAAGGCTGTCTCCACTTCTCAGTGCTGTGAGTGGGGAGGAAATGAGTGATACAGACCCCTTCTCAGCTGGTGCATGGCACCAATAAGCCACTGGTTCCATGATCAATCTGCACCTGGATTTTGCCCTTAGTTTGCTTTTTTTAGTGAATGTCATTTCGGTGTCTTGAAAATCTTGTTGCTTTTTAAAAATTGAGCCTGTCAAGAGTGAGCCTTTTGGCTGTTTCACATTATCCCCCTTCAAAGTATAAGCATATTTTTCTGTAAAGTCTATATCAGTCAATACTGGCCACAAAGAAGGTTCTCATCACAGCTATATAAATCAATGTCCATTACTGGAGACTGAATACTGGAAGAGTTCTCATCAAGGCCATATATATCAAAGAAGCCACTTTCATGCAGAGTTATATAGCATTTGTCTAGCCATCTTGTTCTTTCCAGCTGCAATCTTGCATTTAAAATCTTAGACAATCATCAACAATACTGGATTACAATGCTGCAGAATCTTTGCAATTAACATATTGTTCCCATTTTTTACCTAATGACTTACCCTGTTTCCACATTTCAGGTTCTGCTAGACAAAGAGACTAGGGGTCACATCTTTGGCTGGCATTTACTGATAGATTTCCACTGACTTCAGTAGCATCAGAGCATAGACCCAGAGATCAAAAAGCTAAAGGCACTACTGGAATTGCTCTTTTTTCCCATGATCCCATCCACATCTTTTAACCTGGGCTAAAAAAAATCTGAAATAAAGGACCTAGAATGCAAAAAAGACAGCCCAGAGCTTAACTTATAGCATTTGGAAATAGAGCATATATGAGCTACTAGAAAATTTACCCAGTGTTGCTCAGGTCCCTAATTCAAATATGTTTTGTTTTTCTTCATTTAAATTATTTCTCTGGAGTGGAGCTGGGGAGGAGGGGCTCAGTATGCAGGCTGCCCCAAGAAGAGAAGATAACTCCAGCCCTCACTCTCACTGCAGAGATTGCATATGGGTGAGAAGCACCTTTCCATGGCGGCGGCGGCTGCAGCTGCAGTGGGCACAGGCAGGGGAGGGGTTCATGTCTCCTGGCTGAGGGACAGACAGACAAACAGGCACACAAACAGACAAACTCTCTGAAATATGTAGTGGATAGCATCCCTTTTTACATCCCTGCTCTCTGCTGGCCCAGTGGCGTTATTGCTGTCCCATCTCCATCTTTGGTCTATTGCTTTTCGGCTGTGGATATTCTGGCTATGTCTACACTACACTGTTCTTCCGGAAAAAGCTATGCAAATTGCAAAGCACCGCTTTTTTTGGAAGGGGCTTCTCTGACATTTGGCCCATCTGCACTGGGCCAAATGTTGGAAAAAAACCCTTTTTCGGAACATCCTTTCTTCCTCGTAAAATGAGGTTTACAGGGATGCCAAAAAAGCGCATCTGCTCTACCGAAAAAAATATCAGAAGAGTAGACACTCCCTGGATGCCTCCAGTATTCCAGAAAAACTCTGTAGTGTAGAAATAGCCTCTGTAGTCTAACTATTCCTCCTACTAGACCCCACATGTTATAAGAAACAGTCAAATTCCAGGAATGTTCCATTGTCCTGACACAAACAAATCCTTACCTTGATTTAAGCTATGAGAAAAGGAAGCTGCATACTAAATGTGGTGGTCCTAGCCCTTATCCTTTAGGAGGAGCTCTTTAACAAATGGACTCACAGACAGATGGACGGACACACAGACAAAATTTCTAAAATATATAGTAGATGTGTGTGGTAGTTTGCAGTAGATTATGTAGATGGTGTCCTATCAGTTACACAGGATGATCAATGGCAGCTTTCTAAGAGCATGTGTGTACCATATAGAATAAATTACAGGGTGTATTTAACTAGTTCCAATTCCCTCCATGCATGGGCAGATGCTCTTACCTAGGAATAAATGTATTATTCCAGATTTGCTTAATTCATTTCCAAAATAGATTCAGTTAATTTAGAGCAGGGCACTTCCAATTCCAAAATAATATGGAATTGAGTGACTCAGGAATAGCTGTTCTGGGGTAACTCCCAATGTAGACAGATGCCAATGGAGGGAAGAAGTGATCAAGCAGCTGTCCCTGAAACTCATGCTTGATAAGACTTTACTCCTATTTTCCTCCCTGAGTGCTAAGGTTGTGAACAGTTCTTTAGAGGCTGGCTTCATAGCCTATGCTGAAATCAGTGAGAGGTTTTCCACTGGCATCAGCAGGATTTTGTATCAAGTATGAGACTCTTGTTGACTTCATCATTATCAGTTTCAATTACATTACCATTACTCAGGCTCCTAAAATCATGCTTAATATTTGCAAATGTGGCCTCTATAAGCTGCAGCAATAGGAGTGAAGAAAATATTATTTTTCTTTGTTAAAGTTGCTGGAATGGTTTGTAGTCATTAAAATCATGATGAGAGTAATGGTTACATTGTGAGCCACTGTCTGACAGATTAGTGAACACTGCTAATTGCCTCTTCTGTCAGTCCTTGAGCTATTTATGAAGAGCTTGAAGATGTTGCAGGTTGATGATGCTAAATGTCTCTTCTCCATCGGAGAACTGAAGAAAAAAGCTTTAAGCTAAAAAGTCCCTCATAACTTTTCTGCTGAGATGCAAGCTTTCTGAGGTAAATAAGCAGGGCTGATGTGGTCCCTCAACAGAATTGTTGGACTGTAAAGCAATATGAATGTATTAGAAGTATGAATGGTGGTTTTGTCAGCTGAGATTTTAAATCATTCTTTAAACTCCAGTGATGGAAATTTCTGTCAGGTTCCTGTGGCTTTGTATGAATAGATATCATTAGCATGCTTGTATAACAGAAAATATATTTTCTGTAAGTTAGGGGACTGAAATAGTAACAACTTTTCCTTGTGTTTTTTATTTCATTGTGGCCCATTTGTCTCTCATTTACCCCAGTGTAAATCAGGAACAACTAGAAGCTATGGATGCAAACAAGGTGAAAGATGGAAAGATTATTATTAGGTTAGCGTATGCTATGTTGGAGCCAAAATGTATGATATATTAGAAAATATCCAGTCAAGCACTTTGAGATCACGTGAAATGGACAAAGCTATGCATAACAGAACATTGCTGTCTAAATCCAAAAATAAAGCAAATATTTTAAACTCAAGATGGTCAAACCAGGAGCTGATGGGATGCACGTATGTTTGTAGGTGCCCATGATATAAATGAGATCTGACTGCATGAAAGGTTTTTATCATGAGGACTCTGTGAGTTTGGAATGCACTGCTCTCCTGTCTGCCAGAGCCCAGACTTGTTAACCTTCCAGTAGCTCAGCTTCTCATCAGGGTTGTTCATGAAGTCTTTACAGTTTTCATGCCGCACTGGGTCGCTTGGGAGCCTGAAGCAATGGTGCAGGCAACTGACAAATGCATGTGAGTGTTATGGGTACATTATTTACAGTTTGTTTCATTTCAAGAATCCCAACTTTGGGTGGTATTGTCAAGACAGCTGAGGTGAGATTTCTCCTCATGTCAGAATAATTGGTTCAGGGTTTCTCAAACCATGCCTCAGAAGTTGGGAGATGCAGATTAGACACTAGCCTACCCTCTGTGCCAAAGAACTTACCAAGATGCCAGTGACCTTTTGGTGAGGTTCACATTTTCCTTCTCTGGTAGCCTGCATGGAGTTACATGTTTCCACCAAACTTTGGGATAGACTCTGTCTTGGCCTGAGGTAGATGTAACCTAGCTAGGCCTTGTTTTTTCTGAATTTGAGTATCAAAAGCAGACAAGAGTCAGCAATGGCTTGAGGTGGCTGTTTCCTCCCTAATTTCACTCTTGCCTTTAAGGGTATCTTTTTTCTGGTCCTATGTTACAAAGTTTCCAAGTTCCATGGATGTTTAATGGGAGTTCCCTAAATAATATAAGTAGGAGATTCTGAAAAATTTAACCCAAGTGTGTAATCTAATGTCCATTGAAACCCATTGCCTGAGTTTATACCCTTGAATGGCAATCAAGTTAACTTTGGGTCCAGTGCCCAAATCTAACGCACATGTTCTGTTCAATACGCTCTGCTACTCTTTAAGGTAAAAAGGGCTCCTCACCAGGGTTGCCTGTAAGATGCCCACTTGTGTGGCCACTCAGGAGAGAGTCAAATGCCGTCTAGCTGATGAGCAAAGTGCCCACAGCTATGTTTTTAGTTTCCACTGACAGTGCATATTTGCACATGCCTTTGTGCACATAAAAATTATTCTGCACTGGGATGGAAAACGTTAGAAGGGAACATTGCCTCTCAGTGGCAGAGTTCTTTGAAGACCTTATCAGAGCTGTAATTCAACTAGCAAATTAGTTTTTTTTTAAATACCAGCTGACAACATGAAGATCTAAAGTGGTGTTTCTCAGGGACTGAAGGTTCACAGCCTTGCTTAAAATAAGAAAAAAAAGTTATTTTTTCAGCAAATTGTCTTCCAACAGGAGCTATAATCAGCCATACCTGCAGAGGCACAGGTAACCAAAGCATCTTGCAGCCAGCTAGTGGGTTGCCCTTACGAGCCCTGACCCAGAGTTTGAAAACCTTTGCCCTAAAATACCATCTGGGTCTCTGTGGTTCCTGAGGCAATAGCTAGCAATTTCCATCCATCTTAGAAAACTCTCCACTGTTCTGGGTGTCTGAGCTTCTGTTTCAAAGTCATTTCCTAAGACTCTGATCAGCATATTTACAGAGCAACTAGCATTTATCAATGGCTACCAGTTCTACACAATGCCCCTATGAAGGAGGAAATAAATATTGCATTTTACAAATGGGAAACTGAGGTATATGACCAGCTAAATAAATTGGCCAATATTACCCCCAAAGCCAACTCTTCTAAGGCCTATCTGGCGTATTAACCTCTAGGACACCTTCCTTTTGTTTTGGTACTCCACTCTCTCTAACTTCAAGTGTCTCTTATAAAGAAGATCTCAGGGTTTATAGGCTCATAAATTTGTCATATCCAGAAATTAATTTGTCCTATTATTACACTGGTCACCTTTTGGTAACATTTTAAAATAGATAAATCTTCAGGATTTTATTTTAAAGTTGATATAGCCAAGGCCTGGGGCTGATCCATTTTCATTTCTGCCACTGACACTCATAACATTTCTCCAGCATGCAATATATGCAGTTCAGCACATAGCTAAGGCCTACATCATTTATTATTCAGATAGTCTTGAATTGGCTCGGCAGGGGATACAATAGGAAATCTGCTTAGCAGTTAAGGGGCTGGATTCAAAAAAGGTAAGATGGGGACACTAGAGCAAAATAGCCCAGTTGTACTAATAGTGTGACACACAGGAATACAGACAAGAGACTGGTATTTATTTCCTAGCACAGTGGTCAGAATTACATGGCAGATGTCAGCATGTAATTCTGGTTCTAGGAGATACTGTTATACCTGCTATCAGACATGCAATGAGATAGGAAAGACCTACTTCTTACTAAAGCTAGGAGCTACTTGGTATGATGAGAGCCTAAAAATAGAAAGGGCATTGCTGGTCAAAAGATAAATATATTGAGACAAGAGAAAGATCAACAAAGAGTTTAATTGTTAATGCAAGTTAAAATTTCCAGTGGAAGTTCTTTTACTGAACTCCTCCCATTACCTTCAATAGGAGCTTTGTCACAATTAAGCAATACAGAATCAGATCCTTTGCAATTCTTACTCCAATTTTTTTTAAAAATATGTTTACTCTGCATGCTTGTAGACTCCATATTCATTACAGTTTTGAAACTATCCTTGGCTCCCCTGCCTTTGGCATTCTCAGTATCAGTCCATGACGAGGTGCTACAAGGTGTAATATTGCACAATGTGTAGGGCTGATCTATCCCAACCCAGCAGATGTGGAAGAAGCAGATCATTCCTCATTAGCAAATTTATATAAGGCCGGTGTTTCCTCCACCCCTAGTTTCCAAATAGCTAAATCAATTTAGTGACCTTCTAAAGGGCGTCACCAGATTTATTTACTTCAAATTGTGCTTGATTTGGGCCCTCCTCACACATCTGTAGACAAGCTGGATGAGGTATGTACCAAAGTGGATTCTTTTTTGGTGAAGAGAATCAAAGCTAAGGTACAAAGAGATTAAGGTAAATATTTTTCACTAATTTTGAGTGCCTGATTTGGAAAACATGGGAACTGATTTATTAGAGTACTTATCATTATAAAGCATTGAATATATTCCAAGCACAGCTCCCAGTGACGTCAGCTGCAGCACTGAATGCTCAGCACACCTACAAATCAAACCTCAGGGTCCCATGTCAGGCATACAATTAGTGGCCACTTGTGAAAAGTTTGGATTAAGTTACTTGCTTAACATCAACTCAGTGGCTGAGGTAGAGATAAAATCCCATATTCTGGCGCAAAATTCAACTGTCTGAACCATGAAGCCATCCTTTCTCTTCCTACAAACCCCTGCCTCATTCACTACACTCTTTCTGGCTTATACAACCAATGAGGCAGGGTCTTTACAGACAACAGCCTCCTTTATATATGATACTGATTCACTCCCCAGAGCAGTGGCACCCTGTGTGTTGGATGAGGCAGGGCTCCTATGGAAAAAAATAGTGTGCCTCAGTCTCCCTTACATAGTCTGCTCCCAATCCATGCCTCCTCTTCCCACCCTGACACCAAGACCCCCTGCCTAGTCAGACCCAGTTTTTCTCCACCCCTAAAATCTTAACAGATTCCTTCTTCCCCTTTCTCTTGGCTCTCGGTCAGGTTTTTGTCTCTGCAGATGACTTCCTCCTCCACTTTGCCTGTATGCCAGCAATGAGGGCATAGAGAGCACAGGAGAGACAGGTTCCACTCTCTCAATTTCAGGTCCCAGGCCCAACTCAACCTAGAACAGCCACAACAGGGAAAGCCAAGCATCACCCATATACCCTGGGCTGGAGGATACATGTTCAGTTGTTCTGTGTGGATAGTACGTTCCTCATCTAGCCAGCACTGGGAGCTGTCAGATGCTTGAGCATGCTAAGCAAGGCTGGAATCTTCAGATATTGTCAGTGCTGAACTCAACAAAGTCTCTTCTAGGCATGTGGCAAATTGTTTTTTCCCAGCCCTGTTCTCAGAAATGGTAGGACCATTTTGACTAAAATTTTCCCAATCTATTCCACTTGAGGCAGACACCTGGCACAGAAAATTTGAACTCAAATGATTAAAGTTTGGCAAAGTCATAACCAAATGAAAAGTGGTGTCTTATAAAGGGGGAAAGTCAAACAACTTTAATAATAACAGTTGGTGCTACTAGCCCTGCCTAGCATAATAATCTTTTGGATGGGTAAATTGTTCCAGCTAAAAATCTGGGGAAAAAATGAAATCTGCAGCCACTGTCTATTTAATATGATTGCAGAAAGGCAAACAGCAGCTATGTTTATTCAACTTACTGAATAAATGTGATATTAAGTGAGTCTCTTACAAAACATCTTTAGATATTAAACAAATCCTACTTTTTAGTCTGATGTGATTTAATGAAATTCATGCACTAGTAGTTTTTTTTTTACATGTACATAAATTAAATATCAGCATTTATTCTGAAAATACAACATGATAGCAAATGGATTAGTTTTACAAATGTACGGGAAAACTGTATTTGTCTATCCAAAGCAATAACAAAAAGCAAGACTGGTGATGCTGTACAAAGTTACAAACACTAGGAGAATATTGTCCTTCATACAGATGTAGAATTTATTAATCTAGCAGCCAAGTGTATCTTACTCTGATATGAGTTCATGTTATTCCTGTTGTCATTGAGAGTTACACATTTCACAACGAAATTAAATATATGACTTGGAAAATACTGAAAACATACAATAAGCAAATTCATAAATGTTATAAATACAATTAGTATGCCTTCTTGATCAGATGTAATGCCTGCTATTAACATCAGGTTTCTATTTACACTGGCATTCATTGTTTGCATTCCAGTAGTAATATCCAGAGCAGGAGTGGGCAATAATTTTTGACTGGGGGCCACTTCAGAAATGTTTGAAGTGGTCCCGGGATGCCCCAGAAGGGTCAGGGCATCATGCAGAAGAGGCAGAGCCAAGACAGTTCCATGCTTCCCCACCCACAGACCCTGATTGGTGTGGAGTGGGGGAGCATGCAAAGCCTTTGTTCCCCCCAGAGAGAACCGCCAGCTGCCCCTAGCGGTGGGAGAAGAAACTTTGCGTGCTCCTCCCTATCCCCAGGTCAATCAGGGCCTGGGGGAGAGGGAGCACACAAAGTCTCTCACTCTCTGGCCCCGCCTGCTGCAGCTGATGAGCAGCAGCTGGTGGTTTGTGGTTGACTTTAAGTGCCAAGCCCCTTGCAGGGTGGAAGGAGAATTTGTGGGCTTCCCCCGCCCCCTCCCCCGAGGCCCTCACTGGCCTGTGGGTGGGGGGAGTGTGAGAATTCTCTTCCCATCCTGTCCTCATCCTGCAAGGAGCGTGTGGTGCTTAGAAGCGTGTGCCCCTTGCAAGGTGGGAGGAGAATTTGCAAGCTTCCCCTAATTGGCCTGGGGGCAGGGGCAACGTGTGAAGTCTCTTGCTCCTTTCCCTCCAGTGCATGGCGCTTAGAGTCAGCCACCAAGGTTGACTTTAGGTGCCACATGCTCCCCTGTCCCTACGCCTTGATTGGCCTGCGGGTGGGGGAGCAGTAAGGCCTCCACGGGCCAGATCAGCCTGCTTGGAGGGCCAGATCCGGCTTATGGAGACCCATTAGCCCATCCTGATCTAGAGGCAAATTAGATTAAGACTTCATTGTACAGGACACTATATAAACATACACTTACACTATAATTAAGAAAGACTGGCAAAAAATGGAAGAAAGGAAGCTTAATTATTAGCTTAATCATTAGCATATTTTTGGGCCAAACTTGGAGTCTCCTTTATTTTCTTTTTTCCTATCTGAATCAGAATTGGATTGGAATTTGGAATTTCCTCATCATTAAAACTTCTAACAAAAACTGGTTTCAACTAAAGAAAAATGTTTCCATTTTGACTTTTTAAAAATTATATTACTCTACAATATTACTATAAAATAAAATTTCAAAATTAAAAGTCTGTTCAAAATTTGAAAAAATCAAAAACATTGCAATCCAATAAGGTTAAAACAGATCAAGAAAATATGTTTCATTTTTTTCTAAGCAAAATGTCATCAAAACTGACATATTTGTATAGAACATTTAAACAAATTATTTCTTTCTGTAGAGCTTGGCATAAATGAAATTGAGGCACTGAGCCCAAATTTGTGCTTAATTAATTTATTGATGGATGTCATTGAAAGATGAATCCAGTTATCAAATTTGAGTCTAAACTTCCTCAAAATCAGAGTTGATTAAATCAGGGGTTCTATAGAGTGGCAGATTGTTTTTAGGTAAAGGGATATTTAAAAAGTGCCTTTTACTCTAAACTTAGTCTGGAACTATCTGGTTGCTGGATGCTGACATAGTGGGAATTGTGGCACAAAGATTAATTTTTCCAGAGGTAAACAGTGAGTTTATAAAATTTAGTTGAGCTGTGTTGGTTCCAGGATATGAGAGAGAAGATGGTTGAGGTAATAACATCTATCGATTTCACAAAACTGGGTGACTAGGCAACGTAATGGCAAATGAAATCCTATGTTGATAAAAGCAAAGGAATGCATATTAGAAATGCAATTCCAAATATTCATACAAAATGATGGGGTCTAAATTATCTGTTACAACTCAAGGAAGATCTTCAAGTCACTGTTGAAAGCTCTTTGAAAACATCCATTGAATGTGCAGTGGTAGTCAAAAAAGCTGGCTGAAGTTTAGCATAGTACTTAAGCACATGCCTAACTTTAAGCCTATGATGAAGGATCAGAATTAGGAAACTTTACAGAGGGAACAGCAGGAAGGCTCAGCAGTGAGGGCAGACTGGGATGAGGAGTCAAAACAATCCAAATGTTCCCATTTTAAGAAATGGGCAGCAAAGTCAAGTGCCCAGTGGCAATTCAGAAAAGGAAAGGGGACAATGTAAGAGGAAAATTATTGCAATAGGTAGTTTAAAAGCATAGAGGAGATACCAGAGAGTTAGGAAGGGAGGTCAAGGGGGAAGTCAAGGAATCCACTGAAACACTATTGCTGGTTCAGGATCAAACCCACAAAGCAAAGAACTTTTAGCAGTGACATTCGCTCACCTTTAGCTTCCACATAATTTTCTTTTGTCCTGTATGCTCGAGGAGATTCTGCTATGATCTATTATATGATGAGCTTTGCAGTAAGCCAGGGCTAGAGATCTTGGTACTGCTTCCACTGACAAATTCCTATCCCAGAGCAATTTCTTTAAGTGCCACCCATCCCTGGGCCCTGTAATGGGCTCCAGTAATTACAGCTGACATTGCACTCATGATTCAATTTTGAAACGTTAAAAAGTAAAAAATAATGCCTGCAGGATGGAGTTTAAGTTTATCACAGGGTCTGTTGTGTTAATGGGATTTTTCTTTCCCTAGCTCTGAAGCTTTGCTGCAGTTAATTAAAAGAAAAGTGGGCCACACTTAATGGGAGCATTAGGATCCAGTCTGGAATGATTTTGGATTAAAAATTCACACCTTTTTACAAGGGTTTTTTTTCAGCACTCAAATTCTTGGTTGCCTAAGGAAACATAACAGAGACGTTGTAGGGAAGAAAGTCATCCAGACGGTGTAAAATTAATTTTCTCACACACTCTGGAAGGGAGATGCTGGAGGCACAATGCTGTGCATCAGTAGGTATGGCAT
This sequence comes from Pelochelys cantorii, assembly GCA_032595735.1. NCBI lineage: Eukaryota > Metazoa > Chordata > Testudines > Trionychidae > Pelochelys > Pelochelys cantorii. Next base: position 25,280,305 of record CM064342.1, on the reverse strand, counting down.
GAACAAAGGAAGGGAACTCCAGAAAGTCTTAGCCCTTTTCTACACAAGCACTGATGTACAATCCACTAATCACGGGTCCTGTGTGCTAACAGATGACCCAGTGGTCACGGCACCAGCTGTAGGGGAAGTAGCAGCTATTTCAGATGACCTGCAAAACTTAACCTTGTTGTTCAGCATAAGGTCAGCATGCCTGGTGTAATTAACAACTTGCCTGAAGTAAACTCCACATTGCTATGTATATTTAAATACTCTGAGGAAAAATCTCTCAGCACCAGTATAAATCAGGAACTTCAACTGACATAAACAAAAAATCAGGCCCACACTCTTTAAACCCAAGGACCAGATTCGGTGGAGATGAAAGATCTACCCATTGATTTGGAGAGAATCATTTTGCAATGAGCAAATAAACATGAAGGAGAGAACACATCTTGGGGAGCAGGGAGAGAATGTCCAGTTTCTCCTTACCACAACAAAACACTTGCAAACTGTGTTACTGCCTGATATTGTACTGTAGCATGGTTGTAGTTGTATCGGTCCCAGGATATTAGGCAGACAAGCTGGGTGAGGTAATTTCTTTTATTGGACCAGCTTCTATTGGTGAGAGAGCAAATCATTTGAGCTACAATGGTCGGAGTACCTTTCCCAGACATGGGTGGCGTGAAAGCTTCTCCCTCTCACCAAAAGAAGTTACTCCACTAAAAGATCTCACCTCACCCTCCTTGTCTCTCTGATATTGCACTGGCTATTACAATTTTCTTCACTGCTTTCTCACTGTTTCTACAACTTGTGAACTAATACCCTGCTCTCCATTCCAAGAATATATAGCATTAGCATTAGAGTCTTCAGTTTAGCTATAGAAAAACCTGGATCTCTAAATCCGCAAACCATAGTAAAATATTTCAAAAGTCATGCTTCCTGTGCAGTCCTGTTTAACCTTTTACAAATTGTTTCTTATGTGACAATTGTTTCAGGGTTTTATTATTTTCTCCCATCCCTTAACTCTCCCCAGTTCTATATTCAAGAAGGAGTTCCCATAAATTAATCAACAGCTGCTCTGAAGGCAGTGGTGGGATGTTGATGCTGAAATGTTATGGTTTTTATAAGCAGTGGACAGATTGATATTTTGGGGATCTCTGTTTTCCATTAGTATCTTTTAATATAAACCCAGGACATTTATTAACACCTTTGTGAAACCAAAGAAACAAACATTGGGGTGTGTCAAGGAGTGCATTGTGATGGATACATGGCATGCTGGGACAATTGCACAACTTCATGGGCAGAAGAGGTGACAGAAGAAAATGGTACAACTGAGTGAACCCTGGTGAATTTGGCTTGCCTAGGATATGAACTAAACCCAGCATATTTCTGGCCTCAATACATGACATGGGACCAGATCAGTCTTCCTTGTAAGCTGAATGGTTGGGCAGCCACATAGGAGAGATTCAAATGCCACCAAGCTGATTAGCAGAGCACTCATAGTGCCCAAAATTGGCAACATATGTTTCTACTAGTGTTGCACATCTGCACATGCCCTGGTGCATATAACAAAAAATATTCTTCACATAGATGGAAAACATTAGAGGGAACATTGGACCAGATCCAGAATCAGCCCTCTGAACTCAACCCTCCATTTCACAGGAGGGTTGAGTTCAGAGGGCTGATTCTGATCTCACTGAAGTTGTACATCAGTGAAAATGTACAGCATCAGTAATTGCTACTGATTTATGCTGGTGTAAGAAAAATCAGAACCAAACCCATGCCACATGGGACACTCAGGGCTCTATAAATAAAAAATCATCCAAATCTTAACCATCATCGGGGTGCTCCACATACATCAGTCCCATGAGCATACTAAGCCTCTCCACTTAGGAACCATTAGACTCATTAGAGACTAAGCAAGCTACTTATGACCACTCCATATTAAAAGTTCAGTAGAGTCAACATGGTATTGACCCAAATAGGAATGCAATAGATGGTCCTAGTATTGCCCATGGCTTTGTGTTCTGTGTATTTGAAGTTCTTTAACAATCACAAGCTGCCTGAAATTCTCCATACTTCTGTGGGCACCATTGCTAATGACAGCCAACTAAAGGATTGGCCAATGGGAATGGGATTGTTTCCTTCTTTGTTCCCAGCACTGGTGTCTTTGAGAGTAGCCTGATTATCAGGTGGATTGGCAGAAGGAAGCACCTGTTTTCCAAGTCAGTGAGACTCGAATGTAGATTGAGCACTTCACTCTGAAAATGTTTAATGGTAAAGATAGGAGTAGAGTCTCTGGAGCAGTGGCAAGGGGTGGCATCATGGGGGTAGGATGCTATGGTGATGGGTACAGGATAAGTTCCTGAACAGAACAGAGTCACTCTTACCAGCTCTGCCAGACTTTTCGGGTCTGGGTCTAACATCTGATGGATTTCAGCTCTATGGAAGGATTTCACTTTACACTAAAAAAATACAAGGGAGCCGTTACTAACTGACAGTAGCACCACAAAGAAGCCCATAGCCAAACAGGTATTACTGCTATCCTGTAAGCAACAGAGACTGAGGGGCAGGACTGCAACTGGGGTGCATTAGCACAGCTCCACTGACATCTAGGATACATCTACACTGCACAGTTATTTCAGAATAAGTTACTCTGGAATAGTTATTCCGAAATAGCTTATTTTGAAATAGCACATCTACACTGCAGGGAAGCCTCAAAATTAGTCTGAGGCATGCTTCCCTAATGTAGACGTGCTATCTCGATTTAGAGCTCCAGGAGGAATAACAGAAATAGCAGCAGTGGAGTGTCTACACACGCCTTATTTCAAAATAGCTATTTCAGAATAGGCATTATTCTTCATATAGTGAGGTTTACAGAAGTCGGAATAAGCCGTCTGTTATTTCAGATTTATTTCAAAATAATAGAATTGCTGTGTAGATGCTCACATAATTATTTTGGAATAACAGCTGTTATTCTGAAATAACTTTGCTGTGTAGACACACCCCAAGAGTGCTATGCCAATTGACACCAGCTAAATGGCTGATAATTAGAGTTGAGAGGGCAATAAACATCATACTTCCCCACCCCCGCAATACAAGATTTGGCATCTTTCAAGCCATGGTGGCCATTGCCACATACATGTTTGCAAAATTGTCATTGCTTCTCCCTGCTGTTTTCACATAGGTCTTCACAAAACTTCATTTAAAGTTCTTCAGAACTTTCCTCTGTTCAGCCAGTTCTAAGAGGGTTTTGTGAGCCAGTGCCACTGGACTTTACTAGTGAACAGAACAGGGAGAATCCACCATTCAGAATGGTCCATCTACACTGCACCTCCCTTGCGCAAAAGCCTATGCAAATGAAGCATGGATTAGCATATTGCCACACTTTTTGCATAATTAATTAGGGGCCATTTTTGTTCAAAAACCCCCTCTTGAACAAGAGCCACTCTTCCTGAAAAAATGAGAATGGAAGGCAAACTTTCATTTCAACTAATCCTTTGCTGGCTATTATTAGCCTTTTATTAGCTTATGAAGGTCCAATATTTTTAAGTGACCCAAAATTTTGGGTGCCTTGTTTTCTTAAGTGTCTCAAACTGGGTACCCAACCCTGGAGACACCCAGCGTAATCACCAATTCAGGCTGGGGATGTGTTCTGTAGCATTATCACAGGCATAGCAGACACAAGTAGAGATTACTGGGAGTTTTCTGTATAATAATAATAATAATAATTAATCATATATAAAATTATTCTGTAGAATGATTTTGACAGGAAATGAAATTTCTGCACATTTGAATTTTCCTATGGAAAAAAATTGCCAAATTCTGATTTTCTTCGGGAAAACTGAAACAAGACATTTCATGTTGGGCCGTGGCTCCCAAATTGAAATATTTTGTCTTATTGAACTAACCTGAACCATTTAGTTTAGTGAATTCAATATTAAACTGCATTTTTATGATCCTGGAGCACAGCTTCATGGAACTCATAGCTTAGAGTTCTGATATTCCCAGACTTTCTTATTGGTTGAGCTCTGAAGAAAGACTACATCTCCTAGTATGCAATGCATTCCCCCATTAAGTCTGCAGCATGGTGCATCATGGGAGATGTGTTCCAGTTAGGATGACTAGCCCCTAAAGGATAAAGGGGGCAAACGACTCTAATTACAACTCACGGGAGGCAATAAACCACATCAGGGAAATGCTGAAAAGAGTCAAGATGAAACTGAGTCCATTACACGAATGAAATATCTCAATTAAAAATGCTAAAATGTTTACTTTTGATGCAAATGCCATAAGAAAACATTCAGTGATTTTGAAATCAAAATATTTTTAGAACATTTTGTTCTGTGAAAACTGATATTTCATCTTGTCATCCCAATTTGGGACAATAACAAATGTTGAGACAGCAGAATTTCTTGTGTGATAGACGTTTCTATTTTCATTCAACTCTATCCAGTGTTATAAGTGATTTTTGGAATGACCTTTATTTAGCTTGCTAAGCATAAATATCCAATATTTCCCCTAGTTCTCTTTAACATTCTGACTCTTCCCACTGTGCCAAGAGTCACCATGTGGGCTGTGTAGAAGTTTTCCATCTAGACCAATTTTGGATAGAAAATTGGGTTTTTTGACAAACCCAAAAGGTTTTTTTGGATTTGGTTTAAAACTGAAGAACAGCTCAGAAAAGCCTAGGAATAGTCTGCATTAAGAGTGTTTTGATTTTACAAGAATTCACTGTTACTCAGTGGAATTCTCCCTACAGGGGAGAAAGAACTTTAAGCTTCTATAAATAATAGTTATAGTAGAAAACTTTACAGAAACCAAAGATTGTGGCAAGTGGCGAACACTTTAAGGTATATCAATTTAATTCAAATTTGAATTAAGTTCTTCTCAGTTCCATGCATTCCATTTCGCCAAGGACAACAGCACTTTTACATTCTGTCTAAAATTATCTTTCCATTTTAGCTTTGTTTTAATGGAAGGAGAGGAAACAAAAGCAATTAACTTTGAAATAATTAAGGCCCGGGAGAGTCATCAAACAAGGTGCTAAGGCACCCAACTGCCTTTGAAAGTCAGCAAGAATTAAAAGAATTGGGTACCCTTGTGTTCTTTTAAAAAAATCTCCCCCTATATTAATAATGAATTCTGTCAAGCAGCCTTTTATGAAGTTCATGCTGATTGATTAACTTCCTTCCATGAACAGGTGTTAATCAAAAGACATCAGGAAGTGCAGTCACTCCCATTTGTGACATGGGAAATGTCCAAAGCCTATTTTCTTTCATCAAGTTTATTTTGTTTTGACAGTTCTATCCAAAAAAGATTATTTTCTCTACAGTTCTAAATCAGTTTGTGCTGCAGTAGACAATTAAGCTTGTACAGTTAAATTACATAGGCATGATTTTTAAGCTCTGACAATATAGTCTTAATCCACATTTCACATGATTTGTTAAAATGTAGCTGTTTTTAAAAACTATAGATAGGCTTTATTGTGAGTTCCTGGGTTCATCTGTACCTGCAGCTATCATGAAAACAGGAGTATCAAGCCTGAGGGTATGTCTACACTACAGAGGAAGGTTGAAGCTGCCAAGGTTTGAATTAGTGGTCTAATGAAGACAGCTAATTCGAAGTGAAAGGAGCACTCCAGTAAATGCCGGTAACTCTGCTTTCACGAGGAGTAAGAGAAGTTGAAGGAAGAGTGTTCTTCCTTCAACTTCCTGCAGTGTAGAGCGCACCGAAAGTTGAATTTAGCTACTTCAACTTCAGCTATGCAATTAACATAGCTGAAGTTGCGTATCTTAATTCAATTTTGTCCTGTAGTGTAGGTGTACCCTGAGTGATCAAACCTTACCACTCAAGAGAGATCTTGGAGTGAAAGTGGATAGTTCTCTAAGAACATCAACTTAATATGCAGCAGCAGTCAAAAAGCTTATGAAACATTAAGAAGGGGATAGAAAATAAGACAGAATATCTTATTTCCTCTATATAAATCCATGGTACACCCATATCTTGAATACTGCGTACAGATGTGATTGCCTCATCTCCAAAAAGCATTGACATTGGGAAAAACTCAGAAAAGGGCAAATGAGTTTGGATTGGGTCTCATATGAAGAGAGATTAAAAAGACTAGGATTTTCCTTCTTATAAGAGAGGAGACTGCGGGGGGGATATGATAGAAGATTATAAAATCATGACTGGTGTGGAAAAAATGAATAAAGAAAAGTTATTTACTTGTTCCCATAACATAAGAACTAGGGGTCTCCAAATGAAATTAATAGGTAGCAGGTTTTAATCAAACAAAAAGAAGGTTTTTTTCACACAGCGCACAATCAACCTGTGGAACTCCTTGCCAGAGGATGTTGTGAAGGCCAGGAATTTAACAAGGTTCAAAAAAGAACTAGATAAATTTATGGAGGATAGCTCCATCAATGGCTATTGATCAGGGTGGGCAGGGATGGTATCCCTAACTTCCCAGTCAGAGGCTGGGAATGGGCAACAGGGGACTGATTACTTGATGGTTACCTGTTCTGTTCATTGCCTCTGGGACACCTCGCATTGGCCACTGTTGGAAAATAGGATATTGGACTAGATGATCCTTTGGTCTGACCCAGTATGGCCATTCTTATTTTCTTATACGTGGTGCTGTGACCCCACATACCAAGTTGCAAAACTGTGAGCAGGGAACTGAGCCCAGGCTCACAGGCTAGAAGATACTGCTATAGAGTAAGCGGGGGCTGGGCCTTATCCCCAAAGTGCCTATCCCACATACTAGCCTGGCATTAAGTTGCTGTGTAGGAATGGAGGGCATTGTTGCAACTATTTATTACATTAGTAGGCAACATTATGCATCATAATCTTATAACTAAGAGTACCATACACATGAATATTAGAATTATAAGTAATCCTGCTGTCTGTATATATTGTGTGTTTCAGACAATAATTATACTAGAGCTTAGAACAGTGCACCTGCTGATCTGGGAGGTTATCTTTGCCCCTGTACACATCATGGTACTTGACCAATCATGTGAATAAGCCAGGAGTGGGAAATCTTTTCTTTGTCGTAGTTCATTGACCCATAGAAAAAAATTGCAAGCCACACCTGCAACATCTGCGGTGGGCCAAGTCAGCACTTATGGCTTCAGCCCCGTGGGGAGCACAGAGCTTCTTGCACACAATAGGGTGAATCTCACTGTGCAAGGATGTAGAGGAAGTTTAATTTTGTACTCTGTTCTCTATTGCACTGACAAATGTATAAAAACACCTAGGGAGATAATATTGTAAAGTGAGAGGAATGTTTCAGTTGCTTTTGATCATTATGGAATTGCACTTGGAGCTACATTCTGAATTTCTGGTTGAAGTAACAAAACAAAATTGAGCTGAAATCAGAGATTCTCCTAAGTTTTGATTTACAGACCTATGGAACCACAGAATCCACATGTTTTTAAATCAAAACGGTACATTAGACCATTTTCTTTCACCTGAAATGTTTGATCAAAGCATGCATGACCTTTAAAAAAACTATATCTTTTGAAAAACAGCTGACATTTTGAATTGGTAACAAACTCCAGAAACAGAGAAGCTTTGCTTTCTTTCACATTTCACGTCCAACAACTTTCCGCAGAGGTTTAAATAAACAAAACTTTTCAACATCACCTTTTATGACTTGGCAATATAAAAGGTTTGTTTTGAAGTCCATTGAAATTGATACCAGGAATAAATATTGCAAAGAGCCATGACGGCATAAAATGAAGTCCCTGGAGTTGTTTTGATTAATACCAATCACCGAGGCTTGAGCTTTTAAAGACAGGTTTCTAGTTACTATGTCATTTATACCAGAGCCATGCACTACATATTTGGACAGGCTCTTGTAAGAATCTGTGCACTAAACCATGTGGTATGAGACAGTGACTTCTCAATAGCTATAAAATGTATTTGTTATTCTCCCAAAATGCTCACCAATATCACCTACTATCTACACCTCCCGAGGCTATGTTTACACTACAGAGTTTTTGCGCAAAAACAAACGTTTTTGCACACAAACTCGTGCAGTGTCCACACCTCAAGCGCATTTTTGTGCAAAAAAATGAAAGAACAGAGGGGTTTTTTCGCAATAGTTATTCCTCTTTCTACGAGGAATAACTCCTTTTAGCACAAGAGCTCTTGCGCAAAAAGGTTTGTGTGGACGGGCTACAGGGGGATTTTGTGTAAAAACAGGAAAGAGGAAAAAGCCTGTTCTCTTTTGAGTCTATTTGTACAGCCTTGAGGGAACCAAATAAGTGCTGAAAAGGGATTATTATAGAAACTGAAGTACAGTACTTTAGCACAGCTCTCTAAAATAGAATGGTGCTAAAAACAATGGCTTGCTTTCAAAATGGTTGAGTGATTAGCACCAAAAATCTTTTCCTTTCACTTTTTTTAGTAGTGTTGCAATTTTCATTTAAAAAAAAAGAAAAGGGGAGGATTTGAAACAAGTTTGGGATGAATCTGTAAGAAATTTCCTTCCCTCACCACCAAAAGAAAAGCTTGTTAAATAATCTGATAAATTTGATGGGATTATCACCTGGTAGATTTTATGGGCCAAACCCACAGCTTGCAGATCGGTTTCAGTCTATGACTTCAATAGAGCTATGCTAATTTAAGACTGTTAAGGATCTGGCCCTCTGTGTTCTCTCTTTCTTCTTCTCTTATTTTAGCAAAATTGTACAGATAGATTAGGGCAGTATTTCAAAGTGGAGAGCTTCCTTTGCAGGTGCAAAGTGCACCTCAAATTTAATTGTTAGTGCAGTGTTAAACTGAGTAGTTGCAATGCCAAACTACCTGATTACAGCACCTTAGGCAGTTAGGTGTAAATACTTAGGGCTTGTCTACACTGCTACTTTACTGCACCTCCTGCCCACAGCAGCAAGTTCCTGAGCTGTAAATCACCAGTATAAACAAGTTACCAACACTAGGAGCCACATTCCCATTGCTGTTAGCTTCTCCATTTGTGGAGGTGGTTTACTTAGAATTCTGAAAGACCTCTGTCCCGCACAGGGGCTGTGACCACACTGCCATGGTAAAGAGCTGCCGCAGCTACACTTTAAATTTAGAAGTGCAGACAAATCCTTACATTTCCCGGCTGCAATTCATTCTGTAGATACAATTGTCTGGGAGCAAATTTTGCAGGAAGAAGATGTAATTCCCTCAGAAAATATGTTCCTTGGGTCAACTGTTTGCTACATAACAACAGGAGCAGAAAGATGGAAGTGTTAGTATTGGTGTCTCCACTGTAGAACCCTCACACTGATCTCATATCTATTGGCCCAGTATTGAATCTCTTTTTAAAAATTCTTCAAAGTCTTCTCCTGGTGCACTGACTTTAGGATACATCTCCATATTAGTGATACTTAAGAAAATCATTCTGGTTCTCATTTAGGAATCACTTAAGCTCATCACTCACTTTAAGCATATGCTTAAGTCTCACTAACTTCAGTGGGATGTGTGCCCTTAATTCTGGACAGCTGCCATCCTAGGGACAGTATTTAAATACTGTTGCCAACTCCCATGATTTTGTCATGTGTCTCATGATATAATTTTTGTTGATCTTAAAGGGATGCGTGATTATTTCAGCCTTTGTTCTTAAAGCAAAAGTAAGTAACTCTTGTGGCTGTGGAGGAAGCTTCAAAATACAACCCCAGTGCTCTCTACAAGATTGGGGGAAAAAAAGAGAGAGAGAGAGAGAGAGAGAGAGAGAGAGAGAGAGAGAAACTGTCAAATCTATTATTTTTCCTATAATCTCATGATTTTCAAGTTAATCAAGATTTTTGGTGAGCTTGGCTCATGATTTTTAAACATTTGGGGCTGACAGTATTGTAAATAGATTGACTTTAAGCATATGCATAAGTGCTGTCCTAAATAAGGCCCTCTAGCCTCAAAAAACAAAATAAAAATGAACCAAAGTTCAATCCTGAAGCTGTTAGTTCTTTTCCTTTTGATTTTCTTTACTGCCTCATTAACTTATGTTTTCTGTTTCCCTGCAGCGATTTCCTATGCTTATGGATCCCAGTGCTGGTTATCAACAAGTTACCTTTAAATTAGGTGCAGAAAGCTGTTTGTCAGTGAAACACCACCAGCTTTATATAGGTCAGACGGACTATTAACATCTATAAAAAACAATTCCAAGGCCAGAATGTCATTTAAGAGTACTATTCAATTAACATTCATTTTCCATGTCTTAGGTCATGAAGCATCTGCCAAGCACTCTGTTCTCAGAAAGGCTATTATGATCCCGTAAAAAAGTTGTATATGACTGGTGCTGTGATTGGTGCTTTGAACTACATTTATAATGGATTCTCTGTAACTTAAAGTCTTTACACTGAGATTTGAGAACTTCAGTAATTTGGCCAGAGGTTATAGGCCTCCTACTGAAATGGGTGGGTGAGGTTCTATGACACTCCCATCGACTTCCCTTATGCTTCTCATTCTGGTGGAGTACCAGAGTCAATCCGCGGTTGATTTAACGGGTCTTTACTAGATCTGCTAAATCGACCCCCTGTGGAATCCTTTGCAACAGTACCAATCTCCCAGTAAGTGAAGTCCTGCCCTTAGAGGGCACAGCTACACTGGAATAAAAGATCCACAGGATGGCCACAGCTGGCTCAGGTCAGCTGACTCAGGTACATGGGGATAAAAATTGTTGTGTAAACATTGAGATCAGTGTTCACGCTAAGCTGCGTGGCACCACAGCTCCACAGGTGATTAATGAGTCCCACCCAGTCAATCAGTTTTGTGCAGGGAGCCCCGAGCCTCTGACTAGGTGGGGCTGATTAATCACCTGCAGTTTACAGGGAACACTGATTCTTCTTCGAGTGATTGCTCATGTGCATTCCAGTTAGGTGTGTGCAGCATGCACGTGTTGTTGGAAGTTTTTCCCGCAGCAATACCCTTAGGGCCAGCGGGGAGCCCCCTGGAGTGGGGCTGGTATATTGGCCCATATATACCCCTGCTGGCCCCCTCACCCACTCAGTTCCTTCTTACCGCCATGACGGTCGTTGGAACAACCATCAGCGCTTCTAGCGATAGTTGTCTTCAGTACTGTTTTCTGTTTCTTCAGTTAGCTTAAGTACCTGCAGTTAAGTTAAAGACTCTTTTGTTGTTCTTTGTTGTTTTCATTACTGTTCCCCACTGCGGCGTGCCGTGCGCCCGCGGCAGGGCATGCCCGGCCCGCAAGGCTTTAAGTCCTACAAAAAGTGCCACAAACTTATGCCCCAAGGCGACCCTCATTCCTCGTGTTTAAAGTGCTTGGGAGAGACGCACCTCGCTGAAGCCTGCAAAATCTGCAAGGCATTCAAGCCACGAACGAAACATAAGAGAGAGTCGCATCTTAAGATCATCCTTATGGAGGTGGCTCTCCAGCTGGTACCGGCGCCGGAGTCGGCACCAGGTCCTCAAAGCGCACTGGCGTCGGTGCAGGACTCCCCCCTGCACTGTGCCTCACCGGCACCACAGATACCTCGACACCAGTCTCTGTCTCCAGCACCACAGAAAAGGAGGAGGCCTAACAGGGGACAGCCCCCCTTCAGTCGGGCACGCGGTGCTGGCAAGTCCGGAGCCTGGACCTTCCAGGTCAGGCGGACCTTCCTCCCAGCAAGGAGAGCCAAGCCCCTTGGAGGACTTTCCTGAACCCTCCACACCGGAGGCCTTAGAAGTGGCAAGGGTGCTCATAGACTCTTCCCCCTCACCGCCCTCTACTCCAATGCCTTCCAGGAAACACGGGACATCCTGGCACCGGGTATCAAAACAACCTGAGACTTCTGCACCGGATGCCCACACCACTATGCCACCGCCGCCACCTAGACACCATGGGAAGCCAGAATCTATGGCCAGGCATGTAGCTGCTCCGCAGGTGCCTGCATCAGCTTCTCCCTGCTCTGCCTAGGACTACATGTCTGACTCCAAGGCGGAGTCCACCTGGTCTTCTCGGGGCTCTCAGTCCCAGTCACGGCACCATTCCTATTCGCGGCACCACTCCCGGCACCATCGTCCACCTCGTCCATTCCAGCAGCAATGGACACAACCAGTCCCGGTACTGGTGCTCCAGCAATCATGTCCTCCTCAGCCTCCAGCCCAGTGGCCATTTTGGACTCCTTGGGCGTATCACCAAGCCCAGGGAAACCCCCCTTCCAGGGTGGCTTCGGTCGCATCAGGTCCTCGGTCCCCTCCTTCGGCAACCCCACTGATATCAGATCGCCGACCTCTGGCCAGTTACTGCCCCCTAGTCAGCAGTCTCATGGTCTTTCAGGGAGTGCGGCTGCGGTGAGCCAACCTCCTCCACCCTCATCCGCTGGCACGCAGCAGGATCCGGCACTTTCGGGGGTATCTGTCAGGGAAGTCTGAAAGGGATCATCGTTCTCCTCCCCTGACGAGGCTCTGGGAGACCCTGGACTATCCAAGACCTCTATGGATAGCAGGGCCCACCAGGACCTCCTCCAACGTCTGGCCCAAAGTTTGGGAGTCCAGACGGATAGGTGTCCAATGACTCCGATCCCATGGTGGACACCCTTCACGTGGACGCCCCCTCTAGAGTAGCCCTCCCGATTAACAAAACGGTGGCCAAGATCTCCAAAGCCTTGTGGCAGACTCCCGCGTCCACCCCTCCTACGGATAAGCAGGCCGAACGGAGATACTTTGTCCCCCAGAAGGATAATGAGCATATTTTTTCCCACCCCCCACCGAGCTCTCTCGTGGTACAAGCTGTGAATCAAAGAGAGAGACAAGGTCAGCCCACCGTTGTCCCTAAGAACAGGGAGGCTAAGAAAACTGACCTGTTAGGCTGGAAGGTCTACGTGTCCGGTGGTGTCGAGTACCGCATTGCAAACCAACAGGTCCTCTTGTCCCGCTATGCATTTAACACGTGGGCCTGGATGGACAAATTCATGGACCTACTCCCCTGAGAATCCCATGCAGAATTCAAAGCTCTCCAGAAGGAGGGGAGAACAATTTCCAGGGCGGCTCTCTAGGTGTCTCTAGACGTGGCAGACGCTGCTGCCCGAGTAATGGCCTTCGGGGTAGTCTTACGCCGCAGTTCCTGGCTACAGGGTTCTGGGGTTCCCCTAGACCTCCAGAACACCATACAAGACCTCCCTTTTGAAGGCCCCTCACTCTTTTCTGAGCAAACTGATCAGAGACTCCATGGCCTGAAAGACACCTGTGCTACCCTAAAATCATTGGGCATGCACACCCCAGCTACCCTGAGGTGCCCCTTCCCCATTAGGAATGTTCCTACAGCACCTCCCCAGGGTCTGTGTACCAATTTCTCCCACTGTAGGAGCAGAAGCGGTAATGGCAGGAACAACAGGCATCACCCTCGCCCGACCCCTGATCACAACCAGGGGCACCCCAACAAACCCTCTGGTCCCCTTCAGGGTTTTGACGGGACCTATGAGGGCAACATCCCAGTCTCCCCATTTTTCTTCCGAGACCGTTTATCCTACTTTACCCCAGCCTGGCAGTTGGTCACTTTGGACCGCTGGGTGCTCAAGATGGTAGAAAGGGGTTATGTAATCCCTTTCCACTCCCCTCCCCCTTCTTAACCCCCTATCCCGTCCCTTCTCAGGGACCCCTCTCACAAGCCTCTGCTTCAAGAGGAGGTCCAACATCTCCTTACAATAGGGGCGGTAGCATGCGTTCCCCCCCAAGTTTCGGGGGAGGGGCTTCTATTCCCGCTACTTTCTGGTCCCAAAAGCCAAAGGGGGCCTGCGTCCTATCCTGGACCTAAGAGCCCTCAACTTCTTCATCACCAAAGCAAAGTTCAAAATGGTAACATTGGCATCCATAATTCCCTCACTAGCCCCTGGAGACTGGTACGCTGCCCTCGACTTAAAAGATGCTTAATTTCACATTTTCATTGCCCCGCACCACCGCAGTTTCCTCAGATTTACTGTGGGCCCGGACCACTACCAATTCACGGCTCTCCCATTTGGTATTTTCACAGTCCCTCGGGTCTTCACCAAGTGTATGGCGGTGGTAGCCACTGTACTCAGAAAAAGGGGTATCCAGGTGTTCCCTTTCTAAACGACTGGTTCCTGAGAGGGAGCTCAGAGTCGCAGGTGCGAACGCACATCACCGTAGTGCGTGCACTCTTCAACAATCTAGGTCTTTTGTGAAACCAGGACAAGTCATCCATAACGCCCACTCCGATAATAGAGTTCGTGGGAGCCACCCTGGACTTTACCTTGGCAAGAGCCTCCCTACCCAAGTCCCGGTTTCTCACGATACAGGCGGCAGTCAGGGAGCTCCAGAACTTTCCAGTGACCACCGCCCGGACTTGCATGCACCTGCTGGGTCTCATGGCCACCTGCACTTATGTAGTGCAACACGCCAGGCTGCGCATGTGCCTGCTACAGATGTGTCTATCGCGAGCCCACAACCCGGTCGTCCATTCATGGGACAGGGTGGTGACAGTCCCCGCTTCCGTGCTCCTCGTGCTGAACTGGTGGACCAACCAGGCAGAGGTCTCCGCAGGAGTACCATTTTCCAGGCTGGTACCATCCACCCGCCTTGTCACGGACGCGTCGAACACCGGCTGAGGAGCCCACCTGGGAAACCTTCACACGCAAGGTATGTGGTCTGCGGACGAGATCTCCCTGCATATCAATATCAGGAAGTTCCAGGCAGTCCAACTGGCTTATGCTGTTTTCCTTCCCCACCTCAGGGGCATGTCTGTCCTCATACTGTCAGACAACACGATTTTGGAGGGCAACCAAAATGATCGGAGGGCAACCAAAATGATTAGGGAGCTGGAACATATGACCTACGAGGAGAGGCTGAGGGAGTTCGGTCTGTTTAGTCAGCAGAAGCTAAGAGCGAGGGGGGATTTGATAGCAGCCTTCAACTTCCTGAAGGGAGGTTCCAGAGAGGATGGAGAAAGGCTGTTCTCAGTAGTGACAGATGGCAGAACAAGGAGCAATGGTCTCAAGTTGTGGTGGGAGAGGTCCAGGTTGGATATTAGGAAAAACTATTTCACTAGGAGAGTGGTGAAGCACTGGAATGGGTTACCAAGGAAAGTAGTGGAATCTCTATCCCTAGAGGTGTTTAAGTCCCGGCTTGACAAAGCCCTGGCTGGGTTGATTTAGTTGGGATTGGTCCTGCCTAGAGTAGGGGGCTGGACTTGATGACCTTCTGAGGTCTCTTCCAGCTCTATGGTTCTATGATTCTATGACAGCGGTGGCGTATATAAATAATCAAGGCAGGGCCCGTTCCCCTCGCCTGTGCTTGGAGGCGATCCACCTGTGGAAACTTTGCATCGGGGTGGATATTGACCCGACGGCCTCGTACCTCCCAAGCTCCCAAAACGTCCTGACGGACAAACTGCGCAGGTCCTTTGCAGGACACGAATGGTCCCTGAAGTGGGATGTAGCCCTGTCTATCTTCCATACATGGGGGTCTCCCCATCTGGACCTCTTTGCCACAGAGCAGAACAGGAAGTGACACCGATTCTGCTCCCTCATGGGACAGGGACAGGGCTCACTGGGAGTTGCTCTCCTTCTCCCCTGGCCACAGGGCCTACTATACGCCTTCCCACCATTCCCATTAATCCACAAGGTCTTACTCAGGGTGCGGGATTTCAGGGCATCCCTGATTTTAATCTCCCTGGCCTGGCCCAGGCAGCACTGGTTCTCAACCCTCCTCAGCCTGTCATGCGAGAGACCCATGACACTCCCGCTGCTCCCGGACCTGATTACTCAGGACTCGGGCAGGCTCCACCACCTGGACCTGCACTTGCTGCATTTGACAGCGTGGAAGCTCCGTGGCTAACGGCCGGGGAACTTCAGTGCTCAGAACGGGTCGAGGAAGTCCTACTGGGTAGCAGGAAGCCCTCCACTAGGACCACATACCTGGCTTAGTGGAAACGGTTCTGTATCTGGGCTTCCCGGTAGTGGGTACACCCAAGGTGAGCTGCGATCCCCTTGATCCTGGATTACTTGTTAGACCTCAGGCTCCAGGACCTCTCTTCCTCCTCCATCAAGGTGCGCTTGGTGGCCATTTCGGCCTTCCACCCGGGGGAAGGAGGGAAAACTCTGTTTGCTAACCCAATGGTCAACAGGTTTCTGAAAGGGTTGGACAGGCTCTACCCATACGTCCTCCAGCCTATCCCCCAATGGGACCTAAACCTGGTCCTTTCCAAACTTATGGGGCTCCTGTTTGAATCTTTAGCTACATGTTTCCTTCTATACCTGTCTTATAAGGTGTCTCTCCTGGTGGCACTCACTTCTGCCAGGCAGGTATCTGAACTCAAGGCGCTCACCTTGGATCTCCCCTACACGGTGTTTTTCAAAGACAAGGTTAGGCTCCGCCCCCACCCAGTTTTTCTGCCCAAGGTGGTGTCTTCTTTCCACACCTCCCAGGATATTTTCCTGCCGGTCTTTTACCCAAAGCCGCACGCGTCTGGGAAAGAACAGGCTTTACACACTTTAGATGTGCACAGGGCATTAGCTTTTTACTTAGACAGGACAAAATCATTCAGGAAGTCACCACAACTCTTTGTGGCCATCACCGAACGGGCAAGGGGTCAACCCGTGTCCTCCGAGTGGATCTCCTCCTGGATAACCGGTTGTATCAAGGAGTGCTATGCCCTAGCGGGCGTACCAGCTCCACCCCTTAAAGCGCACTCCACGAGAGCTGTGGCAGGCTTCACTGCTTTCATGGCACAGATCCCCACCCTGGACATCTGCACAGCCACAACATGGTCCTCTGTCCATACCTTCACCAATCACTATGTGCTAACGCATCAAGCCAGGGAAGACGCTGCCCTGGGCAGGGCGGTTCTCCACTCCTCTGTAGCTTCAACATCTGGCCTTCCTCCATAGGTTCTGCTTTGTAGTCACCTAACTGGAATTCACATGAGCAATCACTCGAAGAAGAAAGAACGGTTACTTACCTCGTAACTGTGATTCTTCGAGATGTGTTGCTCATGTCCATTCCAAATCCCCACCCGCCGCCCTTTCTCTGGAGTATTCAGGTAAGAAGGAACTGAGTGGGTGAGGGGGCCAGCAGGGGTATATATGGGCTGATATACCGGCGCCACTCCCTGGGCCTCCCTGCTGGCCCTAAGGGTACTGCTGCAGGAAAAACTTCTGATGACGCGTGCATGCTGCGTGCGCATACCTAATTGGAATGGATATGAGCAACACATCTCGAAGAATCACAGTTACGAGATAAGTAACTGTTCTTTCAGCCTCCCCCAATAATTTACAGTCCAAATACCATGAGCCTGAGTGAGCTGACCTAGGTAAGCTGCAGGTATTTGCTGTGTAGCCATACCAAGAGTCCACAAAGAGTATCCAACACTCCTGTGCATTTAGGAGCCTTCAGTAAATCTGATAATTCCTACTGAAGAACAGTTCCCTTTTCACCCACACATCCCAATGGTGATGTCAATCTGCACATAAATAGATGGAGGTTGCTGTATAATTAGTTATTTCCACAATATTAACAGCTCAAGGCCCCAGTTAAGACCAGGATATCATTGAGCAAGGTGCAGTATATACATCTGATGAAAGACAGCCCTATCCCCAAAGAGATCACAATCTGATGAGCTTTCAAATACATTAAAATGCATTAAAATACATTATCCTACAACTGTTAGTTTCTTCCATTTTCTGACATAGAATAATAGAACACAAGAACAGGAAGGGACCTCAGGAGGTCATCGAATTCACTCCCCTGCCCTCATGGCAGTACCCAGTACTGTCTAGACCATCCCTGATAGATGTTGATCTAACCTGCTCTTAAATATCTCCAGAGATGGAGATTCCACAACCCCCCTAGGTAATTTATTCCAGTGTTTAACCACCATGACAGTTAAGGACGTTTTTCCTAATGTCCAGCCTAAACCTCCCTTGCTGCAGTGTAAGCCCATTGCTTCTTGTCCTATCTTTAGAGGCCAACGAGAACAATTTTTCCTTGTGACACCCTTTTAGATACCTGAAAACTGCTATCATGTCCCTTCTCAGGCTTCTCCTTTCCAAACTAAACAAGCCCAATTCTTTCTGTCTTCCTTCATGTTCTCTAGACGTTTAATCATTCTTGTTGCTCTTCTCTGGACCTTCTCCAATTTCTCCACATCTTTCTTGAAATATGTGCCCAGAACTGGACACAATATTACAGTTGAGGCCTGATCAGAGCAGAATGGAGCGGAAGAATGACTTCTCGTGTCTTGCTCACAACACTCCTGTTAATGCATCCCAGAATCATATTTGCTTTTTTTGCAACAGTGTCACACTGTTGGCTCATATTTAGTTTGTGATCCACTATGATCCCTACATTCCTTTCTGCAATACTCCTTCCTAGACAGTCGCTTCCCATTCTGTATGTGTGAAACGGATTGTTCCTTCCTAAGTGGAGCACTTTGCATTTGTCCTTATTAAACTTCATTCTGTTTACCTCAGACCATTTCTCCAGTTTTTCCAGATCATTTTGAATTATGACCCTATCCTCCAAAGCAGTTGCAACCCCTCCCAGCTTGGTATCATCTGCAAACTTAATAATCATACTCTCTATGCCAATATCTAAATTGTTGATGAAGATATTGAACAGAACCTGTCCCAAAACAGACTCCTGCGGAACCCCACTTGTTATGCCCTTCCAGCATAAATAAAAAGCTAAAAACATAATTTCTTTTTATAAATAATATTCAAGCACTGCATGTACCCGTTATGCAGAATGGAGCCTGCCCTAGAGGGTTTGCAATCTAAATGGATTTCATAGAGTTTAAGGCCTGATGTGACCAATCCATGATCTAGTCTGTCCTTCTGAATATCACAGACTATTAAAATTTCACCAAATACTCCAGTATTCAGTCCAGGGACTCTAATTAGACCAAAGTGCATCAGTTCTCAGTAGATAAGGCCAGGTCTGCACTTACCCCAAGATCAATACTCCAGGGATCAAACTTCCAGGGTTCAATTTAGCTGGTCTAGTAAGAACTCGCTAGATCGACCACTCGTGGCATCCCCAATGACCATGATAGGACACAGGGTTGCGAGAAGTAAGGGAAGTAGATAAGAACACCATAGAAATTCTACTTAATGTGCGTTGACTCAAGCTACGCTATTCTTGTAGCTGGTGTTGCATATCTGAAGTTAACTTTCTCATGTAACGTAGACTTGGCCTAAAATGTTGGGCACCATAATTAGCAAAAAGACACCACCAATGAGACACCAATGCCCTGAAGTGGCAGGGAACTAACTAAGTGAGATCTGGCCCCATGATCCTAGAATATGAACCAGTGCATATGTTGTAGAGGAAGGTGAAACCCACCCCCCAAAGGTCCCTGCCAATCTATCCTGAAGGAAAATTCCTTTCCTACATCAGATGTGGCAATCAGTTTGACTCTGCCTTTGTGATCAAGAACAGTAAGCTGAGTTTCTCCGGGGCATGAATCGGTGTTGAAGTCACACTCTCTTATCAGTATCCAGCCTGGGCTGAGGATGCTAATGATTGAAGCAACGGTCCAAATTCAGTGATAAATCCTGGTCACGCGCTACCTATGGTAAGATCTGCATATACTCAGAAGCTGAGTTTCTGTAGGACTTGCAGTAGACAATGTAGACAACGAAAAGTTTATTGGCCCATTTTACAGGAGGCAGAATGAGACTGAATGACTGGCCCAAAGTCACATTCAACATCTGTGGAAGATCTGGAAGCTAATTCAAGGTTTTCCAAGGTCCTATCCAGACCACTGCTTCTCCTTAGTTCTTAGGGATAGTTTTCTGCTTAGGTTGGGTGTTCCTACGCTCCTTCCTTTTTGTTGTGCCCACACTGGAGAAGGAAATCCTCTTTTTCCCCCCGAAGCAAGTTTGTTTGTTTATCTTTCCAGTTTAAACTCTCTCTCTTTGAAGGACTGGTACACTGGAATGATAAATGTTTAACAGTGAGATAATCCAGTCACACTGACATGCAAAAGTTAAGAAAGGCAAAATGCCTCCTCTGTGCATGAGGACTGCCTTCAGAATAGCAATTAATGAACATGCACTAGGCTTTTCAGCAGCACAGTCGCCACAAAAAAAGCAATCGCTGTGGAGATAATGTGTCTCTTTCTCAGCCAGCACTGTTGATAATTAACTGACCTTGTCAGAAAGTTTAGATGTTTAGTGATTCAGTTGGGAATATTTGGATAGGAAAAGATGAAATTGCTTTCATAACTACTTTTGATGTCAAATCAACTATTAAACATACAATCTTAAGGAGAGAAGAGGAAAAAAGACACTTAAAATCTTTATTTTCAGAGACCTGTGTATAATAGGGCTGATTTGACAAGAACTTGAAGCATACCTTCATGCATTTTTGAATTTTTATACATGTAAATCAAGTAAATGTAGGGCTGCAGGCTCCTTATTTAACAGCTGCACAATAGGATTAATGTGGTCTGGATTAAGTGATACATATTTGAGGCAGGATGAATATTTGTATCAGTCCTCATAAACAGAGAATATATAAAAGTGAAACAGAGCAAAGGCAATGTTAATATAGGCAGGAAATTTCACACCCTGTTTAAACAAATAACACCTGGTGGCTGCAATTAAACTCATTACTTTGTTACAAAATATACAGCATTGCAGCTTTACATCTTAATGTTTAAGTAGGACAGATGATGAGAAAGCTCATCAATATGGTTATTTTTGACTTTGTCCTATCACAAATGTGAATGTGTGTTGTCATGAATAAACATTTACTTTTGGCGGTGCATGGTTTTCCATTTGGGAGCAGCAGAGGTGAGGACATAGATGCCACTTGCTGAGGATGAAGCTGAGGAATTTATTCAGCTTTAGGATAGCTGTTGAACATCTTAGGAATGATGAGAGTTTTGCATGTGTAATTCTGCAAGGCCAGTACTTTTAGAACATAAGAACTGCCATATGAGTTAGACCAAAGGTCCATCTAGCTCAGTATCTTGTTTTTCGATATTGGTCAGTGCCAGGTGCCCGGAGGGAATGAATAGAACAGGCAATCATCAAGTGATCCATCCTCTGTTGCTCATTCCCACCTTCTGGCAAACGGAGACTAGGGACATCAGACTAGCCTATTGAAGAACTTACTCTCCATTAATTTATATAGTTCTTTTTTGAACCCTGTAACAAGCTTGACCTTTACAACATCCTTTAGCAAAGAGTTTCACAGGTTGACTGTGCATTATGTGAAGAAACACTTTCTTTTGTTTATTTTAAACCCACTGCTTGCTAATTTAATTTGGTAATCCCAAGTTTTTGTGTTATGAGAAGCAGTAAATAACACTTTTTTACCTATTTTCTCTATTCCAGTCATGATTTTATAGACCTCTATTATATCCCCTCATCCCTTTTCCAAGCTGAAAAATAGAAGTCTTATTAATCTCTCTTCATATGGAAGCCAATATATTTTCCAATTCCAATATATATATTTTTGAGATCACAACTGTATGCAGTATTCTAGATATGGGCACATCATGGATTTATAGAGAAGCAATATGGTATTTTCTGTTTTATTATGTGCCTTTTCTTAATGATTCCCAACATTCTGTTTGTTTGTTTGTTGACTAATATTACCCATTGAGTGGTTATTTTCATCCACAATGACTACAAGATATTTGGTTGTTCCTTTGAATTCTCAGGGTAGAATGGGATGAACTGTTCATAGCAAATTATTCATTTGGCATATCTGATTATTTTTGTAAATATGCAGATGTTGATGCCTGGAAGAAAGTATTAGGACACCTCTGTCCAGTTTCCTTCCTGTATTAAGATCTGCTTGGGACACAAAAGAAGATGGGAGGCTGTGGTAATCTCTAATTTTCACGATGGTTCGGTGCAAGCTCCAGCATACACTGTATCAAGTCAATATCCAGCTTCAATGTAAAATAGATGGACATAGTCTCCAAAGTTGGCATAGTAAACTCAGTTAAGATCATATCCCTATCTGCTATACCGAGCTCAAGAGGTGTGACATCATGGGAGTCAGCTACACCAGCTCCACACCAACTGAGAGCTCCCTCCTGCAAAGAAATTCTCAGCTTCTCACTTTTGTCTGCTTTCTGACTCCTGTGACACACAAAGGTTTAGAGAACATCAGAAATTCTGGTCATTTATATGAAATATTAGCCTGTTCCTGGCTATTTATGGGGATGTCACTTAAGCCACATGTTTCTGTCCTCCAGTTGGATGACTACATTTTACAAACACGCGCACAAGAGACCATGTCATGTAAAACTTTTTCCGTGTATATTCCCACGAAGAAAAAAAAATCAGAGGAAGGATCACAGAACATGAATAAAATGGTCACAGATACAACCAAAGTGAACTTGATTTTATTTCTCCAGAATCTATCCTCCTCTATTTAAAGAAGATGTGAGAATGTGTATGGCTTCATGGAACTCCACTGATATAAGGGCAAGGACTTTTCCCCTTGCTGGTAATGCAGAAACATTAATAACTCTGAGAGCAACATCCAGAGGAACTTGCTCATCGTTTACTTCATTCCCATTCACTAAAATTCACATTTAATATCTCAGGATTTTGTTCTCTGCTATTAGAAATAATATCTAAATGCTTGATTTTATTTTTTGTGAAGATTTCTGGTTAAAAATACACCCCAGCCAAATTCTGAAACTAACAGCACTTGCTACAGTAAAAGAAAAACAAAAAAGTATTGGAAAGCACTGCAGCATACTTCTTATATTCAATGGAATGCAAATGTGGATCCTGATATTCTGATAGTGCAGAGTCATCCTTACCCAGACACAGAATATGCAGCTCCATAGGGCACATGAAAATTTGGGACATCACTTGGTCTTAATGTCCATCCACCCACTTCTTCCTAACCCAGTTCCATGGTTTCACTTCTTCTGAAGAGGATCTTGTTAAGTTAAAAGTGAAAAGGCCTGGCAGACCTATTAGCAGAACACTGAACCTGTGAAAGAGCCATTCAACAGGCATTTGCCAAGCCCAAGTATAGACTGTCAGATTCTGAGTTTACTGTGTTAATCTAGAGCAGTGTTTCTCAAATTGTGCTCCGCGGAGCCCCAGGGCTCCGCGAGACATCTCCAGGGGCTCCGCGAGGTTGACAAACTGGAAACATCAATAGGTACAACACATACAATCAGTGGACTGCTGGGGCTCTGCATACATTTTTACGCATGTAAAGGGCTCCAGAGCCCAAAAAGTTTGAGAACCGCTGATCTAAAGGACCTTAGTTTAAAATATGCTTTTAAAATATTGTATTAGTGTCTTCTTGAAGATCATAAAATCCCATCTCTTAAAAGGCGCCATCCACCCCTGACTGTCATCGGACATAAGGGCACCAGTTTAATATGTAGGGCTCCATAAATCCTAAGGACAGCCCTATATAGTGGAATGTTGCTCATGTTATGGTTTTATAACATGTAGTCAGGCAAAGATCCCAGACATTAGGGATCCAATCCAAACCCTGCTGAAGTCAGTGAGCTTTGACTCAAGGTCCCCATGCTTCAGTGGCAGTCAAAGATCCTCTGCTTATACTCCAGACAGCAACATACATACACACTGCAGCAGTTCTAGTCTACATGTACCTCTGCCCAAGGAAGCCTCTTCTAAGGATAAAGTAATAGGATAGCTTCCAGCCCCAGTCACTCCCTAGACTCCTTGCCAACACAGATACCAATTAGAGTCAGGAATGCTGGTGATGTAGATGACTGCAAACTGAATTAAAATGAGACAACCAATTCATTCCACACATGACAAGGAGCAGCTGTCAGAGAGGAACAACTTTTTGTCGCTAACAACCTGAGTTGGATTTGAGCCAATAATCTGATAATAAACTCATGCAGCACTTTTCATCTTCAAAGTTCTTTGTAAACATTAATACATCTTTGCAGCATCCTCTTGAAAGGGGTAATGCTTTACTCCTTTTTAGAGATGTTGAAACCAGGTCAGTTATTAATACAATTCAGCCAAGGCCATAAATGGAACCAGGGTTATTGCCAGGTTTAAAAAAAAAGCAGGAGTTCATGACTCACGCTACTCGTTTCAAAGAATTGGACCATACCTCTCAAGCATTTCTAGAAGCAAAAGGTTCCTATTACTGCTCCCCTGAACCAGTTTGCCAAAATAACAGATAAATATAGAGAAATACAATAAAATCTACTGAAAAATTAAAGCTGTAATACTTCCTCCTCTGCTACTTCTCTGGGACTATTTTGAGAGAGAAGGTGCTTGCCATTAAAAATTAAATGCACAAATAACCACATGGCAGTAGAGCCATCCTTACTTATATGCAGAATATGCATATAAGGTGCCATCAGGTGTAGAGCACCTGAAAATCTGGGACACCACTGGGTCTTAATGTCCTTAGTTCGAATTAACTTTTAACTGCTGCGTGTAGCCGCGGGCAGTTAGTTCGGACTAGGGGGATTTAAAAATGGCGCCCGCCCAGGAACATGCAAATGAAGCCTGGGATATTTAAATCCCGAGCTTCATTTGCAAGTTCGAATGCCTACATTAGCCTCCCTAGTTTGAACTAGGGGGCTAGTGTAGACATACCCTTTCTGAATGTACAGTATGCATCGACATAAAATTTGTTTAAAATTTGTTTTAAAAATACTTGATTAGTGTCTTGCTGAAGATCATAAAATCACATCTCTAAAAAAACATTGTTCTCCCTGCCCCAGCTGCCTCCAGGCATAGGGGCACAAATTTAATAGTAATGTATAGGGCCCCATAAATCTTAAGGATGCACCTGTATGGCAGCATCTTAGATACACAAAATTCCCAGAATGTACATTAGGAAAAAGGCTGACTGTTTTATAGAGGCTACTGCACACTTTTTTTGGCATTGGGAAAATGGTAAATTACTTGTACCAGTGGGAAAGTTGCATAATCCCTATGTTCTCAAGTTGAAAGGTACTCCAATCTTTTACCAAAATACTATTGGCCTGATCCTCAGCTGGTGTAAATTGGTGGAGTTCCATGGACTTCAGTGATTTACACCTGCTGTCATCTGGCATTGAGACTTCTCTAAAAGAGCAATGTGCATCTGTTTTGAATCAGGCCCTGTTCCATGAATAATCTTTTAAGTGCTATGTGCAGAATTTCGTAAGCTATACAGTGACATCCGAAAGATCTTAGATGAAAGAAAGCTTTGCTATGGTACTTCAGCTGTCCACAGTTGAGCATTCCTCTGTGGTATGTCTAGTGTAGACCAAAAGTGGGATTCACATTTGGGCTTAAAAGCTTAAAAAATTCAATTGAAACCAATCTGGGGGGAGGGAAGGTGAGAGGGAAGAGATAAACATTTGGATCAAGAGACAAAAGACCATGGAATAAAAGGACTTTGTATTTGAATACTCATTTTTCCTCTTTGTGAGGGAATACATGATGAACCTTTCTTTTTCTAAATGAGCTGAATAGAAGAGTCTTACATACTGTGCCTTTCATCTAAAAGGGCTTTAAAACCACAGATCTACCGCACTGTTGAAATGCAGCATTCTCTGGAGGGGAAGGCTACAGTCATCTCACTGCATGTCTTCTAACAGCAATAGAAGAGGGAGTTTGGGCTGAGGAGAATAGAACTGATGCCTGATGTGTGAAAAGTGTGAGGAGATTGTCACATTCATATTGAACAGATGGTAGATGAGGTTTTTAAAGTCTTCCTCCACATAAGCTATGTGATATTCTAGTTGACTATCTCAGAAAGAGTGAGTGGAACTAGCTAAAAGTAAAATTTGTGGGAAGCTTAAGCATTCAAACTTGATTTGTATAGTCCCATACCTTAAATCCCACGTCATCAGGAAAAAGAGCATCTTTTTGTTATAGCAGCCCTGTGTTCCTCAGTAGAAGTTACTGAGAGTAGAAGTAGAAGTCACTACAGGGCAGCACCGAGCAAATGACTGACATTACCCATTGAGTGGAAACATGACACACCAGAATCTTTCCTTTAGGCACAGAGGTACAAAAAGGATGAAGGATCACCCCTCTAGTTCCATAGGGTACATCTACACCTGGCATCCTGAAATAAGTATTCCACATCTTTGAAGCAAGCCCATTATTTTGAAGTGTACAAGGCTTGCTATTCTGATGTTCCACAAGGAGTATGGGACATTTCGGAATTGCGGTTTATTTCTAAATCTGGCACTGTGTAGACAGTGTCACATTATGAAATAAGCTATTCCAAAATAAGCTACACAGTTTGAGTAGCTCAAATTACATAGCATATTTTGAGCTAAGGGTACAGTATACATGCATGCATAGTAAGCATGATAAGAAAAAAGAAAGAGACAATTTTGCATGAAATGGAATTATGAGAAGCCATATTCACTGGGTAATGCAGAGACACATTGTTTAAAACAGGTATATTGTTTAAAACATGAATATGAAGTATATTTTCCATACAATGCATAGTCAACCTGTGAAACTTCTTGCCAGAGGATGTTGTAAAGGCAAAGACCGTACAAGGCTCAAAAAAGAACTAAATTAATGGAGGATAGGTCCATCGATGGCTATTAGCCAGGATGGACAGGGTTGGTATACCTAGTTTCTGTTTGCCAGAAGCTGGGAATGAGTGACAGGGAATGGAGCACTTAATGATTCCCTGTTCTGTTCACTTTCTCTGGGGCACCTGACATTGGCCACTATCAAAAGACAGAATACTGGGCTAGAATGACTTTTAGTCTGACCCAAAATGGCTATTCTTATGAGGTGATTTTGCAATGCAACCTCTGAGTAGTATTTCTCAAAAAAGCTGTGAGGAATGGGAGGGATACTACCCTTTTCTGGACATCCCAGCCATTCAGTTAACCAAATTGCCTGTAAGAATTAAGCCCAAAGACAGTAGATCCTTGAGAGTCTCCAGGAAGTGTTCGCAGACAGTCAATAAAAAGAGTGTGAGTTTTGAATTGAAGTAGGTCTCTCCTGCTGCAGTCTTTGTGTGATCTGAACAAGAGCTAGAAGAGATGAGTTAAGCCAAGACAAAGCATGGAATTTCCAGAGAAATCCATGCTAGGAAAGGTCTAAAATTTGGACAGCAGAAATATAAGTAGAACAGGGAATATTTAGTTAGATGCATTCAGATTATTTTCTTTATTTTGGGGGTTGTTGAGTCTGTGTACCCACCCCCCTGTACCTTTTAAACTGAATCCCAGAGAAGTAATTCTCTGTTATTAATCTGCCTTTTTTCAGTTGTTCCATAAGACCTAGAAACCAAGTATGCTTTGCCAAGTATGTCTTCTTTGTTTTGTTAATAAAATCCCACCTTTTAAGACTATGATCTGATTCCTGTTTCCTAGAAGTCAGGAAGTGCTGTATGTACATGTCAGAGACTGAAAGGTCAGCTATTAAGAAATTACATTTTTTTGCAAGCTCTCTGAGGGTGGGTTAAAGAACTTGAGAGTACCCCACAGGAAGAAATTCCCAAATGCATCTTCCTGGGTTCTCAAAGCTTTTTTTTTTTTTTTTTTTTTTTGTATTTGGATAGTGGCAAAGTACCACTCAAGGTCAGGGAATCTGTGACCTTAGGGAGTTTTTAAACAGAAGCCTTTAGTGGCAGGGTATTTTAAAGTCTCTTGAGGGCCCTCATCTTTTGCACTTGAAGTGCTAGAATGGGGAACTTTCTCAACAAAAGCAATGATACACATGCATGAAACACAAATTGCAAACTCAACCAACTAGTGCGCAAAACCCCACATATGTTAGATCTACCTAACATCAGACTTTTGGCCTAAGACTCAGATTTTTCAGGAACTTCTTAGTCTCTCAATAGGACTTCTAAAACCCTCACAATTTTCCTTGGTGCCTGAGCCAATACCATGACAATAATGCTGTTAGAATAGATGGGTCCAGATATGCTGTGAAGAATACAGTTGAGTTCCTGAGCACCACTATTTTCTCAGCTAACTATGGCTACGTCTAGACTGCAGGAATTTGTCAGCAGAGGCAATGCAAATGAAGCTCTCATTAGCATTTCTCGTGCTCTCATATGCATAGTCTCTTCTGATCTTTTTTGCGGAAGAGGTTTTTGCGCAAAAAAAAAGCAGTGTAGACCAGGCCATTTTGTGCAAAAAAATCCTTTTGCTCAAGATCCTGTATACCTCCTTTTTTGAGGCATAAGGGATCTTGCACAAAAGGGATTTTTTTGCGCAAAATGGCTCCATCTACACTGCTTTTCTTGGTGCAAAAACCGCTTCTGCAAAAAGGATCGGAAGAGACTATGCAAATGAGAGCGTGAGAAAGCTAATGAGCGCTTCATTTGCATTGCCTCTGCCAACAAATTCCTGCAGTGTAGACATAGCCTAAGAGTTTGATTCTGCACCCCAGAGATCAGTGTCATAATGTTAAGAGCTGGATCAGGTTCAAAGTTCAGGGACAGATTATTTTCTGTGAGTATAATGTAATTGTAATATATCTGATATCCTACAGAGAAAATAGATTTGGACTGAGCAGAAATGTTAGGGAGGGGATTATTTCCCTGTTGTGGGCAGCAAAGCAAAGCAGGGTGCACTTCAATTCACGATGACAGTTTATCCTGTCCTGCCACAACCAGTTTCCCTCTAAGCTGAGCACATAGGCAGCTCATTAGCAGCGCATTCACAGCCAGCAGCAGTATGTGTCTACTGGTGGTAGACATCCACATATGCCAGGGCGCACATAGCAAAAATTATTCTACACATGAACAACAAAAATTAATGGGAACACTGGCCACAACTCACATGCTTGGATAGTAACATAAGCTAATGATTCAAAACATGAGTGAACAAAATGTTGAAAGCCGCTGTCAGAGTGGCATCCCAAAATTATCTTGGGAATCTTTCCTCCTTTACAGATGAGAATCTACTGATGTAAACACTGATGTTTTGCTGGGTCTCACTCAGTGTGCCAGCACAGACAAAAACCCTTGTTCATAACTGCAGTAGTACCATTACATGGAAAAGTGTATATATTAGGGCCAGTATATATTATGTGTACATATTAGCACCAGATTATATAAATCAATATGCAATTTTTAAACTCAATGGAGCTTTGCCACTTTGTACCAGTGGAAGATCTGACTTTTTACGTATAATTACTAATGTACATTAGTGATAAGGAATGTATTTTAAAAGCAGTTATTTACTTACTAGTAGATTTACCTGGCGTGGCTTGGGTCCTTAACTCAGTTAAATTTGGGAGAAGAGGAAATAAAAGAAAAATGTGCATGCTTGCTTGAAATGATTGTATTTGTCAAAAATACAGTGTTATTTTTATGAAGTTAATTTAAGTAAAAAAAAATGTAAATAGGAATTCCATCAAGAGTATTTTTTTCTTCATCCCTATAAACTCTTATTATTCTCTATGTTGTAACAAAAACGGGCTATAGTCAATTTGGTTTCCAATAACATTGTGTTCTGGTTTTCAAACCTTAATCTGTACCAAAACAGAGCATGATTCCAAATGTCTCCATTTTCTCTCTTTTCTGTAAGGTTTTTTGAGAAGCAGTGCTATTTCAGGTTCATCCTAAGTTTCTCACTCATCTTGATTCAGTCTCTTTCAGCATTTGCTCAATTATATCAATTTTCAGGGCTG
The DNA here is from genome assembly GCA_032595735.1 of Pelochelys cantorii. Classification (NCBI taxonomy): domain Eukaryota; kingdom Metazoa; phylum Chordata; order Testudines; family Trionychidae; genus Pelochelys; species Pelochelys cantorii. Next base: position 25,250,789 of record CM064342.1, on the reverse strand, counting down.
TACTTGATATGATGATTGTCTCTTTTCCGTTTAGTTTCATGAGAAGCAATCCCATTCCAGGCACAACCTGTTTTCCTTGCACAGTTGAACCCTTCTGTAGCTTTAAGTTATAATAGGAAGAAGCTGTATACTGAATTTAGTGGTCTTAGCTCTTACCATTTAGGAGGAGTTCTTGATCAAATGGAAACAGACAAATTCCCTGAAATATATTGTAGATCTAGGCTTTGTTGCATTCTAGCCATTCTATCTGTTCTGTAAACTCTATAGGGCAGGGGTTGTCTGTAGTAAAATGTGAGAACACTGACACCACTTAACTAATGATTTCTTTTTAAGCCCTCTCCCCATCTCACCACATCTTCAAGTTTTACTTTTTTGCCAATTTCTGATTCAGCACAGAAGGCCTTAGCTGAAATAATTAAAGACGGGGAGAAAAAACAAAACAAGTTCTGACACAGAGGGTGCTAAATTTCTTAAAGGGGCCCTTTTTTAATTGTGACCCAAATTAATTATTGCATTTAACTATAAATTCTCAGAAAATTCTGTACTCCCAATACTATAGTTTTGAGGATCTGCTGACTTTAAATGAAACAAAAACAAAACCCCCTCAACTGAACCTTAACTATAGTGCTGTGACTGGCACCTACAGAATAACATATAGCAGCCATTCGTATGTTGTCTGTGTGATTATACAAAGTACAGTACAAGATGTCTTAGAAGTGATGGCACTCTTTGTATGTTTCATATGCAGTGTGTCAATAATATTATAAAGTAGGAATGCAGGGAATTACTTACAGCATAGAAGCTTGTGTTATATTCCCACCACCCATCAGCTATTCCCAGCCTACTGTAGGGCAAAAGGTCCCTTCAACATTGCTAGGAAAAGATTAACAAAAGAAAAATATCCCTGCAAAATATTTAAAGAAAGTGATTCACTAGTAATGACAGAAAGAACTTGCATTTTCTTAAATCTGATGGCTGTAAAACATACCTATCAAATTAATAATAGTATAAGTTTTAAATTATGCATCGTATCTTTGTGAGATGAAATCAGTGTGACATAATTAACATGCTCCCTTCCCAGATAAAAGTCTTTTGTACTGTCACAATTTTTTAATATAGTTCAGCTTGAATAGGATTTTTGTGGGGCAATCGGAGATATTAGTTGGCAGCAAAATCACCATTGACCTTTTAGTTTACAAATAATTCTGCTTATTTGAAGGCTGCATACTGCATCTTAAACAATAAGTGAGAAACATAATGGAAATAATTTAGTTTTAGCATTTAGTACTGTGCGTCTGTTTTATGCAGACGAAACAATATGTGTTCTTTATTTTTTAAGGGCTTTCGTCCAACAGCAGCAGAATTTCATTATCGGAGTGTGCAAACTATTACGCAGCATATGTGCCACTGGTACTCATAATATTTGTGATATGTTTATTAGATTCTGAAAGTCTGATATTGTAAACAGTTGAGCCCTAATGTGCAAAAGTTGTGCTCAACATATTTTCTCTTTTATCTGTGCCATAGGTAGAAGGAAGCAGTCATCTTAATTCTAAAATAATCTATGCCTTTATTCTATAATATTTTAACCCTGAAATTGCCAGTGTGGATTTAGTAAAACACCACTCAGATAAGGCACTGGAGATGTTAAAACAAGGGAGCAGACATCAGGCTTCTTGGCCTATATTTTAATCTCTGCCATTGACTCACTGTCTGATTATCACAAACTGTTTAATCTCAGTGGGGGCTGATTCTCCACTGCCTTGCAACTTGTGTGGTCATTCACATGTGTGCAAAGTGGGGGTGAAATATGATTAAATGAAACTAGTTACAACCCTCGTGGCCTGTGATATATCAGCTTTCAGGCCTTCACCTGAAGTTTATATGATGCTGAACGGACGATGATGGCTTCTTTACAAAAAATGCATAAATGGCTGTAATTAGTTTTGCTAGCAAGGACCAGACTGCAACCAATATGGATGATAAGTAAATGCTAGTTTGACCAAATATGGATAAAATTCACTGTTAGCATCCAGTGTTTGTGTTCCCCAAAGTCTCTGCTGTAGCAATCACAGCATATGTTAGATGAAGACTCATGTTGGGGAAAAGCAAAGGTAGGGTTTAGTTTTTCTAAACTACCAAATCAGAAAATTGGTTAACTCAGATTAGAGCAGACCATATTTTTGGGGATGAATAGTTTATTCAAGTAGACTGCATTTTTCGCTGATCCAAACTGTTCATGAATTTTACGTGAATTTGCTGAATAATTTCAGGCAAGTTATTGTTGCAATTTAAATGCAATCTGCACAGCAGCCCACACAACCCTTAGAGCAGGGGTGGGGAACCTCAGGCCTGGGGCCGGATGTGGCCCTGGCTTGTCTGGATCTGGCCCCTATGGCTCAGGGCTCCTCCCAGCACTGGGGAGCCCGCAGGGATGGAGCACACAAAATCTACTAGCCTAGGTCCCACAATGCTCTGGTGTGCAAGTGGAATGTAGGCAGTGTCTGTCTCCTCAGTCGGGAGCCACATCAGTGAGAATTTGGGGTGTGAGGTTTTTTTTTGCTTCTCACTTGTGTGTGATCCCCTGACTGATTTTTCTGTGGGTCAGCAGCCCCCGAGCAATTAACTCAGTAGTCTGAGCACTCACCCAAGTTGTAGCAGACCCAGGTTCAATTTCCCTTCTCTGTGAGAGGTGAAGCCATTATCTGAAGTTGGTTCTCCTACACCCCAGATGAATTATTCTCTCACCCCCACCTCCTAGGAACTATTCAAGTACTTTATATAGAGTGGATTTCTGAGACGTGAACAACAGCTAATATTGCTTACCATCATCTGCAAATATTTAGAAGATAAAGTGATAAGAAACAGTCATCATGGATTTATAAAGAAGAAATAATGTCAAACCAACCTGATAGCCTTCTTTGATAGAATAATAAGCCTTGTGTATAAGGGGGAAGCAGTAGATGTAGTATAGCTAGAGTTTAGTAAAGCATGACTACAACACAGATGGGATACTATAGGGTGAGTGCATAAATGATTGGATAACCATTCTCAGAAAGTTAGTTATCAATGCTTCACAGTCATGCTGGAAGGGTGCATCAAGTGAGGTTCCGCAGGGATCAATTTTGGGACTGGTTATGTTCAATATTTTCAGCAGTGATTTAGATATTAGCATAGAGAGTATGCTTATAAAGCTTGTGGATGATTCCAAGCTGGGAGGGATTACAATTCCTTTGGATCATAGGGTCATAATTCAAAATGATCTGGACAAACTGGAGAAATTGTCTGAAGTAAATAGGATAAAGTTTAATAAGAACAAATGCAAAGCACTCCACTTGGGGAGGAACAATCAGTTGCACTCATACAAAATGGGAAGTGGCTTTCTAGGAAAGAGTACTGTAGAAAGAAATCTAGGGGTCATAGTGGATCACAAGCTAAATATGAGTCAAAAGTGTTGCAAAAAAGCAAACATTCTGGGATGCATTAAGAGGAGTGTTGTCAGCAAGATATGAGAAGCAATGCTTCCATTCCACTCTGCACTGATTAGGCCTCAACTGTAGTATTGTGTCCAGTTCTGGGCACCACAAGTTCAGGAAAAATGTGGAAAAATTGGAGAAGATCCAGAGAAGAGCAGTAGAAATTATTCAAGGTCTAGAAAACATGACCTATGAAGGAAGGCTGAAAGAATTGTGTTTGTTTACTTTGTAAAAGAGAAGACTGAGAGGGGACATGATACTAGCTCTCAAGTACCTAAAAGGGTGTTACAAAGAGAAGGGAGAAAAATTGTTCTCCTTAACCTCTGATGATAGGACAAGAAGCAATGGGCTTAAATTGCAGCAAGGGACATTTAGGTTGGACATTAGGAAAAACTTCCTGTCAGGGTGGTTAAAAACTGGAATAAATTGCCTATGGTAGTTGTGAAATCTCCATCACTGGAGATATTTAAGAGCAGATTAGATTAGACATCTACCAGGGATGATCTAGACAGTGATTGGTCCTGCCATGAGTGCAGGGGACTGGACTTGATGACATCTCAAGGTCCCTTCCCAGTTCTAGTATTCTATGATTCTATGATTTATGGGAGGAAAAACTAACACTGCAGCTTTGTTTATTAAAGTTACCCATTTCTGACAACAGGTGAAAGCAATGTATGCAGCTCAAAACAGTTTAATAGCCAGTATAATAAAAGCCAAGCCACAATCTGGACTAGTTCCAAACCCCCAGATTCAGCACCATAACTACAGGCTGAACCTTTCAGGTCCTGACTATAGTGTACTGGACAAGCGCAAAACCACAGAATTTGCTAAACTACAGAAGATCAACCACAGACTGGTTGTTTCCTAGGGTCCCAGCTGCCGCCCCCAGGTCCTGAGTCCTGGGGGGAGCCACAAGAAACTTAGCCCCACTCACGATAAACAGACATCCTGCTAACTAAAATCATGCTGGACCATGGAGGTTGCTAGACCTGATAGCTAGTTCAAAGAAGTTCAGATTTCATTCAGTTGTACATGTTGCTGACAAAAGTGTGTCAACAACATGTAATTTTCACGGTGTGTTTGGGGGCTTGTGTAAATTACAAAGACATGCAACAGAAGTAGCTATTAGTGCCTGTTAGTAGTGGCTGAAAGCCCTGCAGCAATACTCAGAAACACTCATATTTCAAGGGAATTTTTTGCTTTCAATTAAAAATCCAAAAATGGATCCATTTGTGCATGAGTGAGAAATGCAAAGATTTAGGGAATTCTATACTACATGAAGCTCTAAAGTAAACCCAGACTTGTTTTCTATTGGCAATCAGGCCATTTTCCTAGTAAAAACTGGCCCATTTTAAAATGAAAATGGCAAAACCTATCAGTTCTTCATGCGAAGGTGGCTCTGATGAAAAGTGTAAAAAATTGCCGACTTTGGGATAATTAGCTATTTTGATAAAATAGCAAATGAAACAAAATTTGAGGAGATGCAGTATTGCAGAAACCCAATAGAATCATAGAATCATAGAATACTAGGACTGGAAGGGACCTCGAGAGGTCATCGAGTCCAGTCCCCCGCCCTCATGGCAGGATCAAATACTGTCTAGACCATCCCTGATAGACATTTATCTAACCTACTCTTAAATATGTGACAAAAAGAATTTTGTTGCAACATTCTATAAAAACACAGGACTGACTCATTTTGCATTGCTCAACAAGCTATTTTAGATACCTATTGGGAAATTCCTTGTAGTTACTTATTAGCTTTTAGTCCTTGTAGCTACTTTTCCTATCTGCTGGAATGAGCACATTTCTTCTAAAACCCCCAAATCAGTGTTTGCATGTCAAATTCACAGTCTTGAATGTATAGTATTTGACACAATAGACAGAAAATTCAACAGCACCACTTAACCCTAAGTAAGCTAGCTTGTAACACATCCCATTTCTACTGCACCATTACCACAGGATGGCATTAGTGGATGGCATTATGCAGCAGGAGTGGATGGGAGGTGGGATAATTAAATCAGCATCGTTTTAGTGATTGGAATAGAAGCTGTAAAATCTAGGAGTTATCATAAGACTGTCATATGACCAGCCATTAATATGAAGAGTTAATTTCGCAAGGTTAAGCACCATATGCAGCTTTCATGGAAGAATTAATCATAGAAACATAGGGTTGGAAGAGACCTCAGGAGGTTGTCGAGTCCAACCCCCTGTGAAAAGCTGGGCAAAACCCAACTAAATCATCCCAGCCAAGGCTTTGTCAAGCTGGCACTTAAAAACGGCTGAGGATGGAATTTAAACCACCTCCCGGATCCACCTTCCAGTATCCCGGAAAAGCTCTGCCACGTCCAAAGAGCATGTCTGCTTTTTCAGAACAATTTCCGAAAAAGTGGAGGTGTTCTATCGGCATCCCTGTATTCCTCATTGTATGAGGAAGAAGGAATGTTCTGAAAGAGGAGATTTTTCCAAAATTTGGCCCTGTTTAGACAGGGCAAATTTCAGAAAAGCCTCTTCCAAAAAAAAAAGAAAAAAGATACACAAATTACATTTTGCAATTTGTGTATCTTTTTCTGACTTTTCTTCACAGTCTAGACATAGCCACAAAGTCTAGGCAGGGTGTAGTAGATGCAACATGGACACAGCCTCAAAGAGTTTCCCATGGTTCCTCACACAGAGGAGATTCCTCTTACTGAGCTCTCAGTTCTTCCCCCTCTCTCCCAGGCAGAAGTGAGAATCAGCTTCATCTGTGTTCATACCTTATCCTCTGGCAAACCTACCTCCTTAGGCCCAGGCATATTTTTCAACGGGCAAAAAGGGGCCCTGCTGGCTCTAGTAAGCACAACTGACCAGGCCATTAAAACCGAATTCCCCCACTCTCACCACTGGTTCCACACTCCCATTGGCCAGAAGCTGTGGCTAATGGTAACTTTGGGGCAATGCTTGAGAGTGTGAGCAGTACCCTAGGAGGTACAGTACAGATACAGGACAGGCAGGGAGCCTGTCTTAGCCCTGCTGCACCACTGACTGGGATCCACCTTTGATAAGTTCATGCCTCAACCCTGAAACTCAGCCCCCTGCCAGCCCTGAGTCCTCCCTGCACTCCAACCCCCTGCCTCAACCTTCAGCCCCTCTCACACTCTGAACACCTAGCCTGCAGTCCTTCCCCACACTCTAACATTTCTGGCCGTCACCTCCTCCCACATCCCAACCCCCTGTCCCAACCCAGCGAAAGTGAGTGAAGGGGGACAAGAGCAAGCCACTGAGGCAGGGGAAATGTGAACAGGCAGCAGGGCTTTCAGAAGGGATGGGACAGGAGGTGGGGCCTCAGGGAAGGAGTGGGCTAGGGCATTCATTTTTGGGAGATTAGAAAGTTGGGAACCCTATAAGGAGGGCACCATCTGGTTCACCATCACGCGGTGAGAGGAGGAGATAGGAGTAAGCAGAGGAACAGATGGAGTGAGGGGGGGTATGTATCATCCTCCCTCCAGGCCCACAGCTAGGGTGCATCTACACTGCAACCTGTAGCTCAAAATAAACTATGCAATTTGAGCTACGCACATTGTGTAGCTTATTTCAGGTGTATTTTGAAATAAACTGCTATTCCGAAATGTCCCTTACTCCTCGTGGAATGAGGTTTTCAGGAACGTCGGAATAGTGAGCCTGGTACTGGTTCCTGCCGTGAGGGCAGGGGACTGGACTTGAAGCCCTCTCAAGGTCCCTTCCAGTTCTAGTATTCTATGATTCTATGATATTGAAATAACAGGCTTGCTGTGTTATTTCCTGTGGTATCCTGAAATAGTGTCATAATGTAGATGTAGCCCTATTGTCCAGCTGAGACTGTTACCTTTTATTAGCAGACACCACCACACATCCCCTGGGTACTGGGAGGAACTCAAGGGAGACCCTGGTACCCAACCTTCCACTGACCAGGCAGCCCCCATCCAATCCAGTATTAAGCCTCAAAGCCTCCCACAAATGTCACAGAACCCCACTGATCCCCCAAGTTTGGGTTGTCTCTGGGGTCTGCTCTGCAAGTTCAGGGGGAACAGGGTATCACTCTCCCACAGCACAAGAGTGTGAGATGGCTTCTGCGGGATCCCTGTGGATCTTTTCTCTCCCAGAGTTTTCTCCTGCGGTACATCTGCTAGAGGGGGATGATCTTTTAAAAAGAGAATACATGCCCCTGGAAGATCTAAGGTGATTGCACATAGGAACCGACACACTACTGTGTTACTCCAGTAGGTTCACTAGAGTCATGTTGGTGTAACACTGTAGTGGACCTTTAATTGTGGCTTTATGTGAGCACTGCCAGCTGTGATCACCCAGGAGATCCACCTTACAAGTGAGGGGCAACATAGACTACTGCATGGGTGGCCCTTCTTCATGCTAATGTGCCGCAAGATTGTCATAACCAGGACAGTCTCTCAGAATAGGGTAGTTTTGCTAACTGCACTTGTGGACCTAGAATTTGTGCCAAGTGAACCATAGTAGTACTTTGACTGAATGCAGCAGGAGCGCACAGGTCTTACAGTTGTGTGCATTTAGTGTGTTCCTCACTTCACGTGCCCTTGCTTTCAGTAAATGTCACTTCAGTGATAGCAGTAGGAAGAAATCTACACAGATGAAAACCAGCGGAATCTAGGGTTGCCAGATGGTTTAACCAAAAGTACTGAACCCCCCCCAAAAAACACCGGGAAAAAAATTCTGTTGAAAAAAAAGGACCCTGATAGCAGTCAAGCAATGGTGGCCATTTTGTTTTTCTTTCCAGCCACAAGACAAGCCCCTGCGGAACCAGGTAAGCAGGTGGGGGGTATCCGGGGGAGACCAGCAGAAGGTCTGGGGGGGGGGACTGAGGGCTGGGCCTGGTTGCTGAGTGTGTCATAGGGTTGCCGGGTATCTGGTATTTTTGCCTCCTGGCAGGGAAAAAAAATCAGAAAATACTGGACATTTTAGGTGTCCGGTATTTTCTGAATTTTTTTACCGGACAGGAGGCGAAAATACTGGACTGTCCGGGTCAGTACTGGACACATGGCAACCCTAGCAGAATCTGGCAACCCTGCACATGGGCAATGGTAAACAAAATGTCTCATGGGCCACACACAGAATCCCAATGGACCACATGAAGCCCTTGGGCCACAGATTGCCCACCAATGCACTAAACAGAGGCATCTCTCAGCTGGCTCTGCCCATTTGCTAGGCTGCAGTAGACATCTCTGGGCTGCCCAATGGAAGAAAGGCTGCAATTAGCTTGCATTATTGTATTCTATACTTCCACACTAGCTCTTACCCAGTGGGGCTATATTCTCACCATTTGATCATGAGTCTCACAATATTGCATAATGTCTTATAGCCCCAACTCCTGGAATTGTGTGCTATGTGAGAATCAGTTTTGAGAGAGAGAGAGATAGCACTCATAGCTGGAGAGCAAAACTTGAAAACATGAACCTCTATGGTTAAAAAACAGAAGAAAATACAAAATGTTAAAATATAGTGTCTTTGAAAATCTTATGATTTGTAGGTCAGATGTATGAGTTTGAGTTTCCTGACTCATGATTCTTGAAAGACTCAGGTTGGCAATACTTGGTGCCAACCACAGAACCAAAGCAAATCATTAGACTTTTTTGGTATTTAATATTTGATTGTGAAAAATAGCCATTTGGAACCAGTTTAAAATGCCTAATAGCAAATAAATTACTATTTACATGGCATTATGGTACAAAGGAGCTTACAAAACTAATTTAATTTTGTTCTAGGTTTAGAAATTATTAATCTTGCACTTAAAAACCATTTAAGCATTCAGGGCCCAGACTTGGACAGCAATTTTTTGCTGCTTTATTTCCCACAATAGAGAAAACTACTTTGATAAGAGATTTTTTTAAGGAAACTGCTTATTAGGTTCTCCTTTGCACACCCACAGTCATACAGCTCATAGTCCTGTTAGCTATTCATTTGTTTCTTATGTCAACTATTGCCATGAATTTTATAAACAATTCTTAAATATGTGGATTAGTCATGATATGAAAATATTAACATATCAACATCTGACTGTACAGTTATACTCCAGGGGTTTTGCTTGAATGGTCTTTTCATACAACAAAATACACAGTGTGCCAAGCACATACTAAGCATATGGAAAAAATGCAACATAACACACAACTATAGGAGGCCCTCATGATTCACAGAATTGCTATTTGTGGTTCTGCATATTCACATGGGTCTCCTGTCCAACCCTGGAAGGGGGAGAAGGAACACACAAACAGCAGCACTAGCTCTTGTAAGGTCGGAGAGGTGGTTGGAGCATTAATCATTAATTTGCATTTCCTAGACATGTTCATTACCACAGCTGGTTGGAAAACAGAGGTCAGGTGGAAAGGTTGTTCAGTGAACCTTTTTTATTTTTATATGAAAAACTTAAAAACTATAAGTTTTTGGGTTGGTGGGGTTGTTTGGGGTGCAATGGACAGAAAGCTGAAAGTTTCCATGTAAAGCAGACACAGCTAGCAAAGGAATTTTATTTACTCAAAAACTCAACTTTTCATCAAAACCAATTTCAATTGATAATTTTCAACCCTACTCCTCATGTTAAGGCAAACTTTAGAAGTTCTGTTTTACCTTTTTTGTATCTTTCAGAGTGTACAATAAAGAGATGGCATATTGAATCAGGATGGTGGTAAATTTATGCCACAATGGTGTAAGGTGGTTTGCCCAACAGGGTAGCTTTCTACACAGACTCACACCAGGAGTCTGTGTGGGAGGCCCTTGTAGAGGAATCTACATTTGGCAGTGATGCTGGTTCACTGCTGTGACTCACAGGCGAGGGGGAAAGAAAAAAATATATACTGAATCACCTGAATAGCTATTTCTTGGTTGGAGGTTGAGCTAATGCTCTGCTTCCTGAAATCAAAGGAGGTACAGTAAATCTCTGATAAGTTGTCTGTATCAAGACTTCTTCATGGCTTTAAGCTATGGTAGGGAATAAGATGCCTTTCACAAAGCAGTGGACACACTTCCTCCGTGTGGGTGCTCTGCTAAGGGCTGCACCTTAGCTTCCTTAGGCCTTATCTTCATTCTGTGGAAGATCAACACTGCTGCGATTGATCTTCTGGAGTTCGATTTAGCAAGTCTAGTAAAAACTCACTAAATCAAACTCAGAAGTCACCTTGGCTTGCATCTGGTACTTCTGGTTTTGAGATGAGTAGGGGAAGTTGACAAGAAGACACCGCCAAACTCAGCTTAAGGTAAGCCAACTCCAGTTACATATTCTACACAGCTGGAGTTGCATACTTAAGCAATGCTTCTAGCTCTAGTGTAGACCTGGCCACAAGGTAGAAGTCTCAAAGACTTGAAATATGGAACTAAACCATCTCAGAAGGGCAAGAGAGACCTGCTGTGCAAAGGCTTATATGCTAAGCTGTCCAAGATAACAAGGGTCCAACTCTTTAGGCTGCTACATAAAATTCATTTATAAAGTCCAGCAGAAAGTTACAGGCAGAAAGACAAACAAAAATGTATACTATCCAAGGACACCACTGAGTTCATGAATAGTAAACAAGAGAAGAACGGAATGAGAGGAAACGAGGGGAATGAAACCAATGATTAATGGACCAGAATAGGAAATTAGGTATCTTGGGAATTAAAACTAATTGGTAGACAAATTATGAGGGGATGAGTTATTCCAACCATCACTCTTATTAATTAATCAATTTTTTAGAAGATTGCAAAAATAGAGAGACTTCAGGAGTCTGGAAGATGGTTGGGCTTGGAAGGTATGAGCTTTATCATCACAGCTGTCATCCTCAGTGTCTCTGGGGACCCCAGCATCCACCGCAATACATCTGGGTTTTCATTGTCTGGATTCTGAAAGGCATCCTGATCAGAACAGTCCACAGAGTGGGAACTGATAACATTACCACCTCTATCAGCTTCAGCTCAATCTAGACCACCCCCTGGAACAAGAGACTTGCAGTTCTCCTGCCACCCTCACCTGTGTGTGTCCTTTTCCTCTCCGGCCTTATTTCTTCTCTTTTATGCCTTCTGTTTAATAAAAATCTGCAATCTGCCAAGATTTTTGCAACTTGCTGTGAGCCCATGACCAATGAGGCAGCTAAAAGCAATGCCCTGAACAGCTCCACACTTATCCAAGACTTGGAGTCACTCATCAGGCCATTTGCTGTGTCAGTTTTTCTGCGGTAGCAAGGTTGCAAATGAAAAAAAGCACCAGAGACAGAACATAATTTCTATCACTGCTGTTTTTTTGTCCCTCCTCCCCCTACATTTTGCTGCATCTTAGCTCCAGCTCAGAGAAATATAGGATTGGCAAGGACCGCAATAGGTCATCTAGTCCATTCCCTGTACTCAAGTCAGGATTATGTAATAACTAGCCCATTCCATAGCTTTACTAATTTCTCTTTTCCCCTTTAAGATAGTTAGCACCATCTTCAATTCTATCTAAACACTCAAACGGCAGGGTGTGGGGAGTGGGTTACTAATAAAGACCCTCCACCGCTGGAGGGAAAGGGAATAAAGGAAATAGTTAAAACGAAAGCTTTACTAATTCTTTACATTTCAAATGCTCTATTTTTCTTATTTTTTAAAAAAGGTTATAAAGATTTTTAATGATGGCTGTTTCTATGGGACTAAGCAGGCTGAGATCTCTGTTCTTGAAACCTAGAATCACATTTATTTGTTTAGTGTTGTGCAATGACACGGTCATGTCAATAGTTTGGTGCTCTAGGCCTATTTTATTCCATTGAGATTAACACCCCTTCTCACCCAGGACTGAGATTGTATGAAGATGAAATTAAGACTTACTGAAACAGAAGATAATTTAAGAAAACACCACCAAATTTCCATGTGATGGTCAATGTTCAGCACAATAGAACCTGACTGACCCTGTTTATCAGTTATTGCTATGAATAGCCTCATTTCACTTCTGCAAGCTGACATTTTCAGTAGAAGAATCTGAAACCTTTGTTGATTTAGAGTGGGCTCTGAGCTTTTTACAAATGTTTGCCTGGATTTGATGCACAGTTCAAATGGACCTTGTTGTCTGAGGTATATCAAGAAATATCCTTACTTACTAACAAACCGTGCGATTGTGTGGAAGATGAAGTCTCATTCCAAAAATGTGCTAATCTGTACAAGAACTGGAAACAAAGCAGTCACACTAGGACAGCAGTACTGACTATCATACTGTGCTTCTAACATCATGTAGCTAATGTTCATAGTAACTCGTATCCATACAAACAAGGGCTTCTAAAAAGTGGGGCCTTTCCCCCCCTCTTCTCTTGCACACAAGTCACTAACAAGTCATGAAATAGCAACAAACTTCAATTATCACCAAACTGGGTGGGACTTTCTAATTGGGAGATGAGAAACTGAGTCCTACCATAGATTCCCTGGGGCATCTTTTTACTTGTGTATCCTGAGGGCATGACTACACAGCAGGGCTAAAGTCGAATTAAGCTGCGCAACTTCAGCTACATCAATTGAATAGCTGAAGTCGAAATAGCTTAATTTGGATTTTGGCGCTGTCTACACAACAGGAAGTTGAAGGAAGAACACTCTTCCTTCGACTTCCCTTACTCCTCATGAAATGAGGATTACAAGAGTCCACCAGCTTGACCTTATTTTGAAATAAAAGCTTGTAGTGTAGACGTGCTCTTTGTTATTTCAGAATGCTGGTTGTTCTGAAATAACGCTGCTGTGTAGACATAGTCTATGAGCTTTCCTAGTACTTTTCTATCTTTCAAATTAAGAAATTGATCAAGTAAGTTCTTCCTAAAGATCTGTCAGAGGGGCAGATCTTTAGCTGGTGTGAATCAGTATAACTTAAGGAAGTCATGGCAGATCTGGCCGAGAGAGTCTATATCATACCATGCAAGTTCCTCTGAAAAGTCACATTAGAGTCCTGCTGTTCACATAATGCATCAGGAAAGGTTTAAGCCATTAGCCTGTACTGGTAGACTGGTAAAATAAGGAATAGAAGTATTTTCTACCATCTTTATCAAATATTTAGCTTTGTTTTATCCAATAAGTATGAGTGCAACTAATATATTTTTTTATATCCTCATTGGTCAACATTAGACAAAACTGTCTTAATGACTGGATTGAGCATAAATAAGGAAAAGACCAAGACAATGAGGATCAACAGGTCTAACAACAACACCATCACACTAAGAGGGGATGACCTGGAAGATGTGGAGCAGTTCACCTACTTGGGGAGTATTATGGGCAGAGAAGGAGGAACAGACAAGGATATCAATTCTAGGACAGGGAAAGCAACAGCTGCGTTCAAGACTTTTCGTCCCATATAGAGCTCACAAATAATATGTTCGAAGACAAAATGCGGATTTTCAACACAAGTGTGAAGAATGCGCTCTTGTATGGATGTGAGACCTGGCGTACTAAAAAGTCTTCAAATTGCAAGCTACAGACATTCATAAACAGATGCCTCAGGTACTTCCTTCACATCAAATGGCAAGACTTTGTCACAAATGAGGAGCTTTGGAACAGAGCAGGACAAGAACCACTTGACATTCAAATCAAGAGCAGAAAGTGGGCATGGCAAGGCCACGCCATCATCAGAAAACCATCATCCAGCATAGTCTGTCAAGCTCTCACATGGAACCCGCAAGGAAAACGCAAAAAAGGAAGACCTCAGACAACATGGAGAAGATCTACTGAGACTGAAGGACAACAACTGGTGTACTCTTGGAGTCAGCTAGAAGCTTTGTCTTGAGACAGAGTGAAGTGGAGGAGACTTGTAGATGACCTACGCTCTACTTGGAGTGCAAGGGTTTAATGAATAAATAATGATTCATTGGTCTCAATGCTTGTCATACCTCATTTCAACAACAACAAAATTATATACTCTGTGTATACAAGTATGATTCTTATTCTATCAGAGACTCCAAACGTAGTATATTTATGAATCACATTAATAATAGAATAAGAATCTAATGAATAAGAATGAAAGCATTTACATAGTAAAAAGCAGCAGCATTTGCTAAACTATAAACTATAAATTATTAATTGCCTAATAACAACAATATGAAATAATAATTAACAAAGGCACTGCCACTATTGCCCAACCAAAAAGAAATAACTTGATTTAAGAGAGGATCCCACAGAACTGGAAGGCTAATTTTATTCTCCTATTTCTGCAAACATTTTCTTTTACTTTTAAAATTCATTAGCAAAGCCACAAGAAGAAAACTAGCTTATCACAGCTATATATTGATTGTAGAACAATTTGAGCATTACTATAAAGTTTCTCTTCTCTCTCTGTAGGAAAGCAGGATAAATCCATTTATGGAAGAATAATTTATTCCACAGTTATTTTGCAAGATGATTTATTTGTATAAGAGGAAAGACAATAATAATTTTTCAAATTTAGATAGTGCCTTTCCGTCCCAAGGGATGTAAATGTGCTTCACAGGATATATATATGCACACAGGATTCACTTTACCCACTTCTGGAGTGATTAATGGAACCTGTTTAGGAGCATGTAAAACATTTTAGGGCAGGTATATCCAACTGAAACCAGAAGTGTAATTAGAATGTACTCTTCTTAGCTACATTGCAAATTTGATGGAAACACTGGGCTAACACTTGCAAAAAGCACTATAACACTTTTAAAGGTCACAAAGAGCCAGGCATTTCTTGAATTTGTGTTGATTTAGCCAAATTGTTAGTTTAAAACAATAGAAATTGAAGTCTTCCACTATTTCGAAACAAAAAAGTTCCAGTTTTGCAGTTTGAAATGACTATCTCAAAACTTCCTTTGATTTTATTATTTTCAAAATGTGAAACATTTTTAATGGTTAAAATCTAAATGAAATGTTTTATTTGATGGACAATAAAGCTTTTCAGTATTTCAAGCAAGCCAAGAAAATCCATTATTTATCCAATTCTAGGTAGGAGCCTAAGGAACAGATTTTTGAAGATAATTAGGCACCTACTGAGATTTTAAAAAACAGGTAGTAACTAGTATTCATGAAAATCAACTGGAGTTAGGTTAGATTTTTAAAGATATTTTAGCATATAATGGGATATTCAAAAGCAACAAGGAGCTCAAGTCATTTAGATGCCTTAGAAAATGTAATCGCACCTAAACATTTACCTCCAAAATTTTACTCCACTCCAGTATTTCCTGTATGTTGTGCATTTATGTGGCCACTCAGCAGGGATTGAAATAATTCCCAGTTGATTAGCAGAGCACCTACATCTAGGTTGCATATGACTATTGCATATTCACCCTTACCTCAGTGCACAAAAATATTTATTCTGCACATAAATGGAAAAATCTGCACATGGATGGAAATGATTAAAGTGAACATTCGTCGACATCCCTACTTCCAGCAGGATACTGGCTCAGCACAACAAATCCAACTTCCTTCTCCCAGCAGGTAAAACCACCTGCAAATACCCCAGAGGTGATGGCCATGCCTCTAGCGGCAACGTTCATTACGAACCCACTGGTATCACATATTTATATCTATTGGAAGAATTCTTCTTTACATCTGAATTTTCCAGATGGTTAATTCCCCCAGAGAATCATAGGGGGCAAATTTGCTGAAGCATAAAAACATTTAAAAAGACCCAGAGTTATGAGTGATCAAAAAAATCAATTACACACACGCATAGTACAAACACCAGGTGGCCAGACTTTTCTGAGTTATCTGCTATGTCTCATTAATAAAACAGAGAGAAATAATATCTACAATCCGTAGCATTTTTTCTTCCTATATTCTATGTTCCTTTCAAAAGGCTCAATCCAATGCCCAAAGTAATCAATAGAAATACTCACTGTATTAACTTCATTGTGCTTCGGATCAGACCTTGGTTAAACTTTAAAAACTAAATGGACAGTGGGAGAGAGGAAGAAGAACTCTTTTTGGTTTTGCTTTTTCCTGATTTCAGCAGAAACTATTTTAATCTATTTTTACAACATTAAAAAATACACCAGCAACTTTCTGTTTACCTCTTCCCAACCTGCTACATAGTATGCTGCTAAACTATTCCCCTATTTGCTATCCACAGTTTAAACGAACAAAATATTGGGACTGTAGGCCATATTGGGACATTGTGAGGCACAACAGAATCACAAATGAGTACAAAACATGCAGAGAGTATATTGACAACAGTTATTTAAGGATGCCAGTAATTTAATAGCAGTTTTATGCTGGGTTTAACTGTTTATTTCCATCAATAAAGAGATTGAGAGAAAAGTGTTGCAGTCTTTTTAGATTGGGAGGGAAACAAAGAAACCCACACATGAAGTTGAATGCCTGCTTAGCTCTTGGGAATTAGAGAGGGGGACTATAAACCTGGATTAATTAAAAAAAAAAGCAATTTCTGCTATCAGTGTGTTTCGGTATGTAGAATAATCCTTTGTTTTACATGAGCTGTAATGATGTTAACTCTTGAGGGTCAACACACAAATGGTTCAAATTGTGTGTCGAGTGGATAATGCATTAGGTTCACCATTTTCTGATTTTCATTTAGTCCTACACCAATCCTTAAAGAAAGGTTCTCTCGCGTGTGAAATCTGCTTTGGGTTGTTTCAGAACATTGTGGATAGGTCTCTGAAAACATCCATTCAGTGTGTAGCAGCAGTCAAAAAAGCAAACAGAATGTTAGGCATAATTTAAAAAGGAATAGAAAATAAGACAATATCTTATTGCCTCTATATAAAGCCATGGTATGCCCACATCTTGAACACTGTGTACAGATATGGTCACCTCATCTAAAAAAAACATCTTGGCATTGGAAAAGGTTCAGAAAAGGGCAACAAAAATCATTAGGGGTTTGGAACAGGTCCCATATGAAGAGAAATTAAAAAGAGTGGGATTTTTCACCTCAGAAAAGAGGAGACTAAAGGGGGATATGATAGAGGCTTATAAAATCGTGACTAGTGTGGAAAAAGTGAATAAGGAAAGGTTATTTACTTGATCTCATAACATAAAAATTAGGGGTCTCCAAACGAAATTAATAGGTAGCAGGTTTAAAACAAACAAAAGGAAGTTTTTCTTCATGTAGCACATAATCAACCCATGGAACTCCTTCCCTGAGGATGTTGTGAAGAGCAGGAATTTAACAAGCTTCAAAAAAAGAACTAGATAAATTCATGGAGGTTAGGTCCATCAATTACCCAGGAAGGGTAGGAATGGTGTCCCTAGCTTCTGTTTGTCAGAAGCTGGAAATGGGTGACAGGAGAGGGATTACGTAATGATTACCTGTTTTGTTCACTTTCTCTGAGGTATCTGGCATTGGCCACTGTTGGGAAGACAGTATACTGGGCTAGATGGACCTTTGGTCTGACCAGTATGGCTATTCTTATGTTTTAAGATGTTTCTTATAAAATTCTTTTTTAAGCATGGGCTATTTGCTCTATGCATCCTCCAGTGACAGGTCTCTTTCAGCCATAGTAAGGTAAACTCAAGAGCCTCTGCATTACTGGAAGTTAGTATGGTGCAATAATTTTTGGAGTATAGCGCAAAAAATCTCTGCTAACAAAAGAGCATTAACCTCACACTTGTAAGGATGCCTGTATTTTCTTTCACTGGACATTATTCTTACTTATGCCTTCTCATCCCATTAAAGCAAACTGGCTATGTCTAGACTGTCATGATTTTGCACAAATACTTTTAACGGAAAAGTTTTTCCGTTAAAAGTATTTGCGCAAAAGCACGTCTAGATTGGCACGGATGCTTTTGCGCAAAAGCATCCCTGGCCAATCTAGATGCGGTTTTGCTCAAGAAAGCCCCGATCGCCATTTTAGCCATCGGGGCTTTTTTGCGCAAAACAAATCTGAGCTGTCTACACTGGCCCTTTTGCGCAAAAGCTTTTGCCCGAACGGGAGCGTCAAAGTATTTGCGCAAGAAGCACTGATTTCTTACATTAGAACATCAGTGTTCTTGCGCAAATTCAAGCGGCCAGTGTAGACAGCTGGCAAGCTTTTGCGCAAAAGCGGCCACTTTTGCGCAAAATCTTGCCAGTCTAGATGCAGCCACTATATTTAAGCATTTATTGCAGCATGTTTGAAAATGTTTCAATTTTTTTGTTTTCACCAGAGCAGGCCTGAGAATGAAAGTTCCATTTCATGACATCTTTCAAGATTTCAACATTTGTTTTCATTCCACCATGGAGCAAAATCAAAAGCTTTAGAATGTTTTCACAAGGCAGAATTTTCAGAAAGGTCAGGTTTTCTATTGGGTTTCTTGTATATATCTAATAATGGAAATCTTTCATGTACTAAATATCAAAGCTTTTCACATATTAGACAAATTACCTGTTAAAGAATGAAATATAAATGCTGAAGTGTAAATACTTTCAACATACCCAATTAGTAGTTACATACTTTACCTACTCCAAGGTACATAGACCAGGTGAATTTTTGTATGTGTGCAAATCTAACTAAAACATGTTGCACCATACATAGTTGCTTTGCAAGGATGATAAAATCATAATAGTGTAGATCTGGAAAGGACCTTGAAAGGTGTTCTAGTCCAGTCCCCTGCACTTAGGGCAGGACTAAGTATTATGTATTCTAGATCATCCCTGAAAGATATTTGTCTAACCAGCTCTTTAAATAACCAATGATGTAGATTCTACAGCTTTACTAGGTAATTTACTCCAGTTCTTAACTGCCCTTACCGGAAATTTTTCCTAATGTTCAGCCTAACCCACCTTTGCTATAATTTCTTCTTGTCCTAGCCTCAGGAGATTAACAAGAACATTTTTTCCTCCCTCCTCCTTGTAACAATTTCTTATGTACTTGAAAACTGTTATGATTTCCCCCCCCCCCCCAGTCTTCTCTTCTTCAGATTAAACAAACCCAGATTTTTTTCAATCTTCCCTCAAATATCATGTTTTCTAGAACATGAATCATTTGTGGTGCTCTCCTTTGGACTTTCTCCAGTTTGTCCACATCTTTCCTCAAATGTGAGACCCAGAACTAGACACAATACTCCAGCTGAGGCCTTATTGGCACACAGCATTGCAGAAGGATTACTTCTCATGTCTTACTTATATCACTCCTGATAATGCATCTGAGAACACTTACTCTTTTTTGCAACTGTGTTACATTGTTGGTTCATAGTTGTAAGCCTACATAATCCCCAGATCCCTTTCTATGGTACTCCACAGATTCTTGAGTCTGTGCAGGATTGGGAACCATATGAATGATGTAAGGGAGTGGAATATATATGCGAGTTACTTTAATTCGTCATTTCTAGTATTTTAATTCTTAGGTACATGGTAATGCTTTACTTATGAATTTTGCAAATCTCTGTATGAGTTTGAACAACTCTGAGCTCAATGGGGCTTTGATTCCAATTGGTCTGTCTGGGCACTACTATAATACAAACATAAATAAAACAAACAATAAACCATAAATAATTATAAATAACATATACTATAGTATGTAAATAATGAATAGCAATACAATATACACAACTTTTAGTGCTGTAACCATAAATTAAATAAAAACTAAAAAAAAATGCATGTAGGGATGATCTTCTCCATCAATAAGAGAGACACATCTTGGATGAGGAGGTACAACAACTATGGTGTTCCTATGTCCAGGAACACCACAGAATAAAGTTGCACCCAGAAGTGAAAAAGAATATATAGTCAGACCAACCGGGGAAGTTAAGTAACTAGAATGCAATTAGATCAGAATTTTTAAAAATAATTACTGCAGATAGTACTCACTACAACCCTTTTAACTGGCCTTGGGATCTTTAACAACCACAAAGTATCAGATCCTCACATGTCAGCCCTTAACACTACGCTGAGGTGCTAGCTCAAGACTGACAGAGTGCCATTGAATACCAAAAGGGGTCCTCGTGTGAATAAACATAGGTATGTGTCATTAGTGGGTATTTTGATTCCAGCCCTTTTATGTTAAGAGTGACATCCTCTGGTGGCAATTTCACATGAGAAACAGAGAAATTAAAAAATGAAATTCAAGCCAACACCGGGAAACATGTTATCAGTCACAGAGACAAGACCATCATAAGTATCTGGAACTGTCTACCTGGCAAAGTTGTTGAAGCAAATACATTGGGGTCATTAAAAACCACAATAGCATCTTGTGGTTAATGGAGTACTACAGAAAAATGAAATGAGCCCAGAGATGCGAATGGCCTTTGCTCAGTCCCCTAACATTGTTTCTTCACATCCTTATGTTCTGAATTAATATCTTGTTTTCCAACCAGTGTAGCATTTCCATTACAATCACATGCCACTTTCCTTTAGCAGAGTCATTAAACAAGCCATTTACATCAATTACCAGAAAACCCATTGTCCCAGCACTGCTACTAATTCCCCTAGTTTTAATGGCTTGCTATGATGGAACATAGCAATCCATCAGTCTCCACCAGAAGGGTAAAATAACAGATCAAAGTGTCACAAGAGTTCAAAACCCCAATGATCAGTGCCCACACAGGCATTTCAACCCCAGGATCATCAGCTAGCCACATACAAGAGATGGAATGGAACTTTGAGGACTTCTCCAATAAGCATCAGAGGCCAAATTCTCTGAATAGTACTCAAGTCAGGTGGGTTTCTCTAGCCCAAGTGCTTGAAGAGGAAGAATTGGGTATTCTTATCCCATAACACACCATCACATGCATACATCAGCATGTGCCATAATAGTATTTCCCCTACAAGATACCACATTATACCTAACTTTTTAGAGATGACCCAGGCATTGGCTGGTAGATACCAGCCAAACATTTTCATATAAACTATAAAGCAACCTGTCAAGAGAATACTTGGAAGTTTGAGAACCAAGAAAGTTTCAATCAATGTGAAGAGATATCCACATTTGTAAGATGTCACCATTTAAAATCCAACTCAATAGCAACAGCAGAAGAATTAGAGACACTCAGTTACCACCATCAAGAACAACTCTGTGTAGTAATATTTACTTATGGGGGAAGGAGAAGAGCATTTGCTATTTCAGATTTCTAAGAGGACTTTGTTTTTTCAGAGTAGGAGAGTAGGGAGAGGGTCACTAATGTTAGAATGATAAAAATAGGGTGTCTTTGGCATGCTTTGTTTTCAGATATTACAATTTAAGCCAACATGAAATTTATCTCTATAGCTAGTCTTTACACAGAACTAAGACTCCAGTTATAAATGAAGCATTACCTAGGATGATAAAATGGGAAGGGAATTCATTTATATTGCAGTTCTGTGTGTACATGCAGATTGCTTATTTCTGACTGAACACTCAGAATTCAACTTTTTAAAGTAGACATGGATTTTTATTATTTTGACTGTGGTATTTTGCACCTGGGCACATTTTGGTGCCCACCAGTTAGAACATCTGCAAGGTGTGACATGAGGGGCCACATCTTACCGACCTCCAAAGGAAAGAGGTTGGACCATATAATCAAGAAAAAGTACGAGACAGAGATACAAAGCGGCAGTTAGAGACAGAAGCAAAGGGAATGACAGCAGTTAGTAAGCCCAAAGGTTATACCTATTTACTTACACCTGGCTACACTAGTCCTGACAAGTTTGCGGTCTAACTAAACAAGACAGAGAGCAGATTTAAGGGGAAAAAGAGGCACGCAAAATTAAGTGACTTGGTCTTGGACACACAGGGTATTGATGGCAGAGCTAGAGAACCACTAATCTGTCTAGTTGTGCTCTGCTAGACCCCACTCTCTATCTCTATAAAGAAGCATAATGCCATTTATTTTGCATATAAATATATAAAATAATATATATCTTGCAAATAATATATAAAATATATTATTTTAGTTTATGGTGTTTGGCAAATAATCTATTTGACTTTTTCCCCACTGCCCCATGTTATCACAGCTCATCACAATCATTCATCTAGTGCACTGATTTGTCTTTACAGATTATGTGGCTTTTGTATTCTTCTCTGACCTGTCCTTAGCTACCTCTCTGACCCATCACCCTTGTATTTTTCCCCACTGAGACTTAAAAGACATTTAAAATCAATTATGCTGCCTCCACATATATATAATCTGTTTTAGCTGATGTTCTTTCCCTATCTTATTCAAAATGTGGCTTTAGGGAGTGGAAGGGCAGAGGGAGAGGTAGACTCATAATACATATGTGCATTTTCACTATGAAACCCAACCATATACAGAGACACTTAGATACACTGATCTGGTCAAGGGGGATGATTGTAGTTTAACACGTATCAATAGCCTGAAGCCATGACAGAGTAGACAATATAGCGAAAATTAATGCAGTCTGCAGATACCCAATCAAGAGAATGATGGGCCATCTTGTTGAACAGCAGGAATGCTCAAAGTGGGTAAGCCCTTTATTAAAATCCCTGAACCATCTAGGCACCCTTTAAGAGCACTGCTTATAAATCCCAGTGCATTGTACAACAGAATTGCTTGCATGTGGAGCCCTAAGCATGTGCTACAGCACCTTGCTGCATCAGAGCTCTGGGTATGCACAGAATCAGGACTTAAATTCTCAGGATATATCATGGAGCCTCTCCCAACATGCTATAAAACCTACAGAGTGGTCAAAAATATTTATCAGAGCTCTGCTCCACAAAGCTCTGATTGAATGTAAGCCCTACATGGAACTTTACAGATCTATTGTAATACCCCAGAGTGGAGCTTGTGGTTGTACCCTGAACAAACATGCAATGTGGAAGAGGAGACAACAACTAAGCAGCCTTCGTAAAGTGCTTACTATTTTATTTATTTATTTTTTTTACTCAGAGTGACAGTGACATCATTACTTAATTATAGACCTCTGTTAACTATCTTTGGATTCTTTCATTCGTATGACATTTCCTTTATTGGATGGTACTTAAGAGACAAATGCTTCACTCATAGATAACACTTGTAGGATCAAATATCTTTAGCTTGTTTTGTCCTTGGCACAGGCAAGATAAACACATCCCCCTGGAAATAAAGGCTTTTGGCTGCATGCTATCAGTGACAGTTGCAATCTCGAGAAACTCTGAACTGGAACTCACTTTTGTTCTAATTAAGAGGAAGTTTTCAGCATGGAGTTCTCTGTGAGGACTCCTCTGGCAGTCACTCCTCCACCCTGGTCCAAGTGAGCATGAAATTGCTGACGTTCAAGCTCTTCCCCAGTTCTTAGGGGAGAGGGGGAGTACCAACTGGAATAAGATAAAATCGGAGGTTAATTTGACTGTGATGAGAGGCAGGACCAATTGGAGTACCTTCTTGTATAGCTTTCTGGATGGCAGGGCATAGCTCGGTATATGTGTGTCATGAGGGTTCCAAAAAACAACAAAAAGAGAACAGAGACTGTAAGAGATTTTTCTTCTTCCCTGCAAGCAATCAAATATTAGCCACTGACAGTCAAGTTGCTGACTCCACTGATCAATGTTCTGATTTGTCATGGCAAGTTTTCCATACCTCAGGATGGGAATCCAATTATATATAATTACATTCGTATGCATTCTTCATCTATGGATTTCATAGCTACTTTAAATCT
The DNA here is from genome assembly GCA_032595735.1 of Pelochelys cantorii. NCBI lineage: Eukaryota > Metazoa > Chordata > Testudines > Trionychidae > Pelochelys > Pelochelys cantorii. The sequence continues at coordinate 25,226,834 of CM064342.1, read as the reverse complement.
CATAAAACAAGCACCATCAACCTGGGAAGTGATTTAGCAAATATTACTTCTATTTTTTTCAGAACCACCACAATACCAGCACTGGGAATAGTACCCGAAAGTTCTAGTTCTCACATCTGTGCTCCAGTTACTGAAACCTTACTTCCTCCTAAAATCCAGAAATGTGACCTTTACAATGACTATATTAAAAATGGAGAACCATCATTGCATGTCTTGTCTTAAGTTCTGTATTTCATGACTTAATTGAGACAACTACTCCCAGTTTCACCAATGCAAATTTAGGTTAAGCCTCTCTGCATTTGTACTGGGTGTAGCTGATGGCAGCATTTGACACATTTATTTTAAAAACTACATCAGAGTGACCATACATAGGAATCAGTGTCAGGACTAGACAATGATACAGGGGGTCTGAGTCTCCTTTTACAACAGTGTAATTCCGTTGACTTAAATGGTGTTCTTGGTTATTTACACCTGTATACGTGAGAGAAGATTCAGGCCAATATCCTCTATTACCTTCCAGTGACTGTATTCAAACAACTATCGGCAGTGGTGGAAAAAGTATCCAAAAAAGTTACTTGAGTAAAAGTACTGATACTTGAAAGAAATGTAATTAAGTAAAAGTCAGACTATTCTTCTGGAAAACTACTCAAATACAAAAGTATTGCATCTTAACTGTACTCAAGTATCCAGACGTAAAAAGTAGCCGGTCTATGGAAATCTATGATCAACCACCCGAATTATCATAGGGCACCCGAATTATCATTTAGGTCGGGGGCCACTGATCTATAGAAAAATCAGTCAGGGCCACACAAGTGGGTGGCAACCCCTCCGCACAAAATCAAAAACCTCTCATTGATGTGGCTCCCAACTGAGATACCTTGTTCCCCTGGTGCTCCAGCTTCATGGCAGCAGGGGAGGGGAGTGAGGACCAAGCTTGAGGGCTTCCTACAGGCTAGACTAACTCTTCTGGGGTCCCAGGCTCCCAGTAGATTTAATAGATTTTGTGAGCCGCCCCAGGCTCTGGGGTGAGGCCAAAATGAGGAGTTCAGTGTGTGGGAGGAGGTTGCGAGGGAGTGGGATACGGATGGGGGTGAGGGTGAGGTTCTGGGTGGGAGGAACAGTGTTGGAGTGGGCTGGGAGTGGAGGTCTGGCCAGGAGGGAAGTGCAGGAGCAGGCTGAAGGTAGGTTGTCTGGAAGGGCGGGAGGGTGCAGGAGCGGACTGGGGCTGGAAGAGCTGGTCAGGAGGGGAGGCGCAGGAGAGGGATAGAGGTGCAGGGGCTGGCCAAGAGGGTAGTGTGTGTGGGGGGGTGCTTACTTAGCTCCATGCTCTCTGCCACTCCCATTGGCCGAAATCTGGCCAATGGGAGCCGCAGGGAAACCCTCCCATGAGCGTTTTCCAGCACCACATTCCCTCAGCTGGTGGAGGGTGAGTGGCAGAGTGAGGCACCTCACTTCTTCTCCCCAACACGCTGGATCCAGCCTGCGAGTCTTGAGGTTCCCCGCCCCTGCATAGATACTGTTTTTGAATGAAAAGATGTTGATGTGGCTTTTAAAGGCTTCTTCGTTGGCAGGGTCATTGTGCTTGTTGTTTGGTGTAGTTTTTTTTTAAATTACTGCATGACAATTGGATGTTTTGCACATGCAGCTGTGCGTTAGCAAAACAGAATACTGGCTTGTGCAACTATCAGTGAGGTGTTACTTTCCACTTCTGGCTATCAGATATTTATCCCCATAATATTATGATTTCTGTTAGCTATTGATAATCCCCAGCTTCTTTGTGCTAACCACTTCTGGAGAGAAAGGCAGAATTACACACCAATTGCTTCAATGAACATCTCTGAAGAGATTCCCATTCTCATTTAAAAAGCAGGAATACAAATGAGTTTGCCAACAAAACCTATTTGCTCCAATATCAGCCCTTAGTGTGATGGAGGCAAAATGATGCCTGAAGTCAGTGATTCAGAGCTGTTCTACCCAATGTGACATGGGTGATAAGTTATAGAACAGCAATGTTTACACTGACAAAGTTATCTGATATAATTTCCACACATTGCCTGAGCTTTGAATGGAAACAGATCATTTACAGTCTGTAGTAAAGCTCTCTTTGTAAATGCACTTCTGCAGAGCATCCAGGTCTCTGCCAGGCTTTGAAGGTACTGCTGGAGTTGAGGGACAATGCAGAGATGTATTACCCCAATGGGTGCTCCTGGAAGTGTGAGACCTGAAGCAGAGATTATAATTTTCATTATTAATCATCCATTGATCAGAGATATGGCTCAGTAAAGTGCATAGAGGAAACACAGATAATTTTTAGAGGGTCTAAGGCAGTGATGGGCAACCTAGGCTAGTAAACAGGCCAAATGAGTGGCCCTCCTTCTCAGTGGGCCATGAGACTGTCATAACCAAGATGATCTCCCGGGATATAGCAGTTTTGCTAACTGCGCATATGTGCCTAGGATTTGCAGGGTATGCCGATTGAACCATAGAAGCAGTTTGATGGGATACTGGCTCTCATATTCAAAGTGCTCTGGCTTTACATGTGTGTCACTTTAGTGATGGGGAAGGAAAAGAACTACACAGACTGAAACCAGCAGAACCTGGCAATTCTGTGCATGGACAACAGTAAACAAAATGTCTCACAGGCCACACCTAGAACCCCGATGAGCTGCATACATCCCAATGGGCCGCAGGTGGCCCATCACTGGGCTAAGGTGTATGGGTGGAGTAGTGAGAGATGCTCCATGCCAGTTCTAAACAGGACACTACAGACAGCAAGTTTGGGAGAAGATCTGGAACCACCATTATATGGAGCCAATGAGCAGAGTTCTCCATTCAAGGAGTACTTGAAGAGACGACAGCTTCTAGTTTTGATAACAGGTTGGAAGAGTAGCCACAGAGGTACATTGTTACAGTCCCACAACATGCCTATGGGTTGAGTGTGGTGCTATTTAGGTTTCTCGTAATCCCATCAAGAAGCAAGGGTGAATAGTATTCTGTAATGACAAATACAAATGCAGTCTCCACAAGTGACTAGTATTTTTAAAGAGGGTGTTCTTCATTGGATTTTTCCAGGTGCTTAGAACTGAGCTTTCAGGTACTGCTGTGTACAAAGATATGGTTAAGTTGGGTGCTCAATCTTCCTGTGAGGGCAGGGGGCTGGACTTGATGACCTCTTGAGGTCCCTTCCAGTTCTAGTGTCTGATAAGTCTATGATTTACCTGCGTGTCTGCCAATATGGTTGTTCCCATCACTGTTCATCATTCTTGACCACCACTTCCTGCAGCTCACATTGGCCAAGAAGAGCAAGCTGCAGTCAACAGGTGCTATGAGCAGCTGTACCTGTGGACATGCAGGTAAATAAATGTCTGGAGGCCCACCAAGGGCTAATCCTGGAAAACTTCATCCAGCCTATGGGACCATTTACAGTCCGCCCCTTTGTTAAATGTTTCTTGTACCTGGTCCAAACCACAGAAGTTACATCAGTTTAACCACATTACTCAGGGCCGTGAAAAACATTTCATTCTCTATCTATGCGATATAGCTAAGCCAGCCTAAGCCCCAATGTAGATACTAAGGCTACGTCTACACTGCACCTCTCCTGCACAAAAGCCTATGCAAATGAAGCACGGAGTAGAATATTGCCGTGCTCCATTTGCATAATTAATTAGGGGCTGTTTTTGCACAAGAGGCTTTTGCGCAAAAAGGAGCTATGTAGACTGCTCCTTTTTGTGCAAAAACCCCCTCTTGCACAAGAGCCGTTCTTCCTGAAAAATTGAGGAATAACGGGTTTTGGACAGGAGGGGGGTTTTGCGCAAAAAGGAGCTGTCTACATACCTCCTTTTTGCGCAAAAGCCTCTTGCGCAAAAACGGGCCCTAATTAATTATGCAAATGAAGCATGGCAATATGCTAATCCGTGCTTCATTTGCATAAGCTTTTGCTCAAGAGAGGTGCAGTGTAGACGTAGCCTTAGAGTGAAATGTGTGCGGAAAGTGCTGTAGCATTTCTAGCGTAGATATACTCTTGTAGTTTATGCTAATGAACTATCTGTACAATGGGGTAGGCTACAAGGTTTTGCAGAAAGGAAATAAAAAGCCTTATCAGAATTTGCTAAAAACTACTGAACCTCTTAGCTGAATGTAAAGATAATGGAAAATAAAAATCAAAGCAAATTACATTGTATAATACAAAACGCTTTTACCATTCATCACTCCTTTTATTCATAAAGAGTGTACTGACAAATACAGTGAACAAGAAGTGATTTTTTAAAAAATGAGTAAATAAAATTCTGCACCTCCTGACATTTACAAAAAAAAAGCCGAGTAGCATCTGTGTGTTCTCATTGTGCTTCAATACAGAGCAAAGTGAGAGAAAATCAGACGTGGCATTTACATACTCCTAGTTTTAATAACATATGAAGATATTGTATAATGCACATTAAATGCATTTTGCTCAGCAGAATCTAATTTATTTTATTTCATATCTTTAACTATACACATAAGATAAGAGTTCAAAAAAGAATAGATACATTCATGGAGTACAATGACTATTAGCCAGGAAGGGTTGGAATGGTGTTTCTAGACTTTGTTTGTGAGAAAGTGGGAATGGGCAACAAGGGATGGATCACCTGATGATTGCCTGTTCTGTTCATTCTCTGTGGGGAATCTGGTACCTGTGTTGGAAGACAGGATATTAGAATAGATGAACATTAGATATGGGCTGTACAGTTGACTTGTATGGTTTTTAATTCCAACAACTTCAGTTGTTTTGGCCTGATTCAAAGCTTGCAGAATCACCTGGCGTTTTCCCAGGAATTTGAATTGGCCCTGGGTCACCAAAGGGTGATATATAGAGCTCCTTTCACACATACTGACTTTATGAAAAGGGTAGCTGCTCTGCACATACTGAACTCAGGCCATAGACAAAAAGGTTGATTTTTCTTTCCCTTTTCAGCCTATGAGTGTCCTGACCAGTCATTTACAATGAACGTATTTACTAGTCAGCATGGTGGGAATAAAACCATTTGTTAGCATTTCAGGGAAAGAGTGGCATGATAACAAGGAGAGCACTTTGTTCAGGAAGGTGAATTAATTCACCTACCATTATTGGAACAATATAGTCCAATAGCTGGAGCATTCCTCTAGCGGTCAAGAACATGGAGATCTATTCCTATTTCTGCTGTCTATCACTGTGCAAGACTCTTCAGCACCTCTGTTTCCCCACATGCAAAAAACGTAGGAAAAGTGAGTAAAAAATTTTAAAGCACTAAATGAGTTAGGAGTGTAAGGGTGCATCTACACAGCAGGGCTTAACTCGAAATAAGCTATGCAAATTGAGCTATGTCAACTGTGTTGCTTATTTTCAAATATCTTATTTAGAAACTGGCAGTGTCTACACAGCACTTATTCTGAAATAGACCACTCTTCCTCCAACTTCCCTTACTCCTCATACAATGAGGGTTACAGGAGTCAGAGTAAGAAGTCCTCTAGCTTTACAGTATTTTGACATTATGTCGAAATAACTGCCCGCTGTGTAGAGGCAGACTAAGTTATTTTGAAATAGTGCTAGTTATTTTGAAATAATGTTGCTGCATAACATACCCTAAGTCTCATTGGAAGTCATTGGGCAAAACTTGTGAACTTTTAATGAATTTTGGGCTCCCAAATCACATAGGTACTTTTAAAAAAATTAACACAATGGTACTTCCTCTGTAAACTGCTTTGGCATCTGTGGACAAGAGTGCTATGAGCATGAAGTATATAACAAATACTGTCCAATACGCTGTAGAAATTCAAAATTTAAAACCAGCATTGTGTGCAGTATTTTCCTCATGTTGTAGTTATCACTGCAGGGAGTTTCCTCTCGTTTTTGTTTGTTTGTTTGTATATTATTAGTTAGATATAGCACTAGTACCCTTAGAGATGGATTAGATCAGGGTCTCAAACTCCTGGCTCTAGTTTGATACAGGATGTTGCAGGTATCATCTTTGGCACCACTTAAAAAACAGACACAGAGAAGGTCATTTTCCATGTTGGCACTCAGATATCCATTGTCATCTTCAGCCCCTGAGACAATACCAGCTCCTATGGGCTGTATGGGCTGGATCTACAGATTCAATACTAGCCTGTACTTCTGTACCAAGTGTTAGTGCTTGCCTCAGTGACAGTGCTGGTAATCAAGACACTGACTTCTGACTTTACTGATACCAATGATGCCCAAAGTAGACTTCAGCTGAATCAGGACCAGTGATTCACCAGGGGTTGCTCCTCCATTTCCTTTCCTTGGGAAGGTTCTTCAAGTTTGAGTTCAGAGTCATCATTTACCTTCTCTTCCATCCAGGCAAAGTCTGCAAGATCTCCATAGGGTCACCAGGATTGATACTGTTCTTGCAATAGAAACAGGGGCTCTTGTTCTGGTTACCAACCATATCGTATTCCTTTCCTCAAGGGCATTCTTGAACCCTTTTGGTTGTCCCTCAGTCTTCAAGGGATTGATCCTTAGCTCATTCCATATCATGATCACCAAATCCTCTTTTCTCTCCTGGCACCTGACACAACTTGTCTGAAGATACATTCAGAGTTTGAACTTGGTACTGGTTCCATCAGAAGTAGCAGGGTCAAAGGGTCAATTGGGGGAAGAGTTAATAAGGATTAACTGATTCAGAGCAATTTAGATTGCCTTGTAAACTGGGCCACTGATAGGCTGGAGATAAGGCATACATTTTAACAGTCAGTAATTAATCACTGGAACAGTTTACCATGTCATGGCAGCATCTACATCACTCACAATTTTAAAACTAAGACTGGATTTTTACTAGAAGATCTGCACTAAGAATTATTTTGAGGGTGTTCTATGTCCCGTGCAATATAGATTAGGTGATCAAAGATTACAGATTAGGTGGCTAAAGGAATATATGAAACAGAAGAACTTCTGGATTAAGGTTGTCACTTCACCTTTATTAATCCATCCTATTGTGTTAAGCTATTGACGAGACTTTAGAGCAGAACACAGTCCTATGTGCCATAATGTATTGTTAAAATAAGACATAAGGAAGCAAAATACTAGTAGCGGGAGCCTGCCTTTGAATATTTCTTCTTTTGTCAATTTAAGTCACAGCCTTGGAGATACTTCAATTCATTTCCATTGTGGGATTTTTTTAAACTGTAGTATAAAATAAAAAGCCCATTACCATCATCCTGTATTCAAAACCTACATATGTAATGCCATAACATTCCAACTGAAATGTAAGGAGCCCGATAGAAAATGATAAGTTGTCTTGCTATTGCTAGGGGACTGGAGTTATTTTTATTGTGATAGGAATCCTACAATATTCACTGTAAACTCTGCCATAGTATGAGCTATAGAGCTCAAAGGTGAGGCTAGTCTAAATCGCTACTAACATACTAAATGGCATGCGTTTTTTTCTTAGTTAGGACTTATACAAAGAGGCTTTCCTCTTCAGACCTAAAAGTTATTATTTGGAATTATTACTACTTACATTGTAGTAGTGTCTGCTGCCCTAAAAAAGAACATGACTCCATGCCCTAGGAGTCATGTTTGTACACGCGAAGTGAGTCATTCCCTGTCATGAAGAATTTACAGTGTAAATAGACAAGATGGACAAAAAGTGGGAAAAAATAAATATGGTAATTCCCATTTTATAGATGAGGCACAGAAGTGCTAAAGCTATGTATAAGTGACAAAGAAAGTGTACAACACTAAATCTCAGAGCCCTGGTCAATTAAATCTTGCTTGTGGGTCTTAGCTTATGGGGCTAAAACAAGCAGTATAGATGGAAGTGTTCAAGCTGAAGTCCGTGCTCTGAGACGAGACAAGTGGAGAGGGTCTGGGTTCAGCCCAAGTGGCATTCTACCTTGTTATAGTCTGCTGCCCCATCCTACAAGCCTGAGTCAATTGACCTGGGCTCTGAGACTCTATGCCATGTAGGCATACCCAAGTGACTTGGCCAAGGTCACAAAGAGTTTGTGAAAGAATCAGCACTTGAACTCTAATCTTCTGTATCCCAGTCCAATGCCTTCATCTGAAGATCAGTATTGATTATTCTAGGGTTGTAGTAGACTCCATTCTACTTGTGGCCTCCAAGAAGTGCATCAGAATGATGTATTTATAGCAATGGGATGCTCAAGTACTTCAGAGGATTTCAGCATTTTAGTAACACCTGCCACTCTGTAGTTTACTAAGCACCTGTTGGGCCAGTACCTTATGTAGAGCAGCTTGAAACTCAAAATGAGTCCTGATAACACTTGCTTAGAAGGTTGCAGAATCTCACATAATTTCTATGGTGTTTATATCAGTAAGAGCACGTTTTTGGAAGACACGCACTCTGCTATTTTCAGTGCAACAATTTACAGTGGGGTAGTTAGGGGGCAGGACAGTTGCCCCCAGGTGCCACACTAGAGAGGTGCCAATTTAGCTGCCAAAAGTTGAAAAAGTGCGACTGGCAGTCCCTGGGTAGCTCCCTGGTAGCCACCTGGCTGCCCCGGCGCGAGGTGAACGTGCTTGCCAGGGTGCTGTGTGGCACGCTGACCAGCATGGAGTGCTTGGTCACATACACCTGGCTGCCCATGTTCAACTCCACCATCTCGGGGAAGGGGCTGCAGGATGGCATAGCAGAAGCAATGGAGCCCATGCCACTGATGGGCAGGATGCCGCCACCTGTGTCCTTCAGAGCCATGGCTGCGATGGCAGAGGGAGGATCTCCAAGCCCCCCTCTCGGACTCTCTGCCTCTCCCCCCCACTCTGTGGGCTCCCGGTGACGCTACACAGCTGGGAGGGCTCGGCCCATGTGTGCCCCCGGCTCTGTGTCCTAGCTGCAGGGACTTCCCTGGGGTGTGTCCTCTGGCCCTCATCACCCCATCCAGAGGGCTCTTCCCTACACTGGACATGTCAAAGAGGATCATAAGAAAACTCAGTCTGTCATTTTACAGAAGTAAGGAACTGGTGGGAGTGACTGATTTTAGATTAAACTACAGATATGTCTGGTACTACTTTTAGAATGTTTAATTTAGCATGATCTTGACCACTAACTATGGGTTTGAAAAACTGATAAGTGGTCCTGAGAATGAATGATCTAGAGGAAAGGGTGTTTCACAAAAATGGATTGAATTTCCCTGACCTTTCCAATGTTCTGGGTTGTTTTGTTTGAAATGCTCACCAAGATCAGAAAGGGTATGTCTACACTACAGAGTTTTGTTGGGAAAACGGCATCGGGGGTAAGCCGTGTCGCCGACGATGCACAGTGGCATCTGCACATCCCCAACGGCTAGTTCATGGTGGGGGGGAAATGTGCCCACATCCAGCTTGCAGTACAGGCTTGAGTTTCTGAACACTTGGGCATCGTGTGCCCTGCGTGACCACCTGACAAAAATCATAGAATCTTAGAACCGTAGAGCTGGAAGAGACCTCAGAAGGTCATCAAATCCAGCTCCCTGCTCTAGGCAGGACCAATCCCAACTAAATCAATCCAGCCAGGGCTTTGTCAAGCCGAGACTTAAACACCTCTAGGGATGGAGACTCCACTACTTCCCTAGGTAACCCATTCCAGTGCTTCATCACTCTCCTAGTGAAATACTTTTTTCCTAATATTTCCTAAAATGTCTGCAAAGTGTTCCCGGTGGTCGACCAGGGCGTGCAGCACCATTGAAAAGTAGCCCTATCGATTGATGTACTGGTCCACTCGATGGTCCAGTACACAGATCGGGATGTGGGTCCCATCTATGGCTCCACCACAGTTCGGGAACCCCAGGGCAGCAAATCCAGCCACAGTCATGTCCAGGTCTCCCAGATGGATGACCCTCTGCAGCAGGATGGAGTTGATGGCCCTCACCACCTGCAGAAGGAAACAAAGAAACACACAAAACAGAGAATATGAGAGGGGGTGCCTGAGCCCTTCAGAAATGCCCGCCCTGCTCCCCTTCTCTGCACCCCCAAACACCCCAGGAGCCACCTCCTATGAGGCTGCTCCCCCCCAGCAGCAGGGATGGGTGAGAGCTGGATGGCACAAGCCCCTGGGGACAGGGCTTCCCTCCACCCCCCATTCCAACTCACCCCAGTCCCCAACCCCCCTTTCCCAAGGGTCCCCCTTATCCAACACTCTCCCCAGCCCTCTGCAGGGACTGCAGTTTGAGAGTGCCTTACCTCCGTGAGGAGGGCCCCGATGATGGACTTCCCAATGCCAAACTGGTTGCCCACTGACCAGTAGCTGTCGGGGGTGGCGAGCTACCAGAGGGCTATTGCAACCCGCTTCTCCAGGGGGATGGTGGGCCGCAGGTGGATGTTGCATCTCTGGAGGCAGGGGCGAGCCAGGCACACAGGTTCAGAAAGGTGGCCTTCCCCATGCAGAAGTTTTGGAGCCACTGCTGGTCATCCCACCACTCCAGGATCAGCCGGTCCCACCAGTCCAAACTGGTTTCCAGCCTCCAAAAACACCTCTCCACCGTGGGGTGTGGTTGCCAGAGTGGAACAGCTGCAGCCACGGAGAGGGTCCCTAGAAGGAGCTCGGGGTCCGGCTCATGCAGGACCAGGAAGGCAGCTGGCAGAAAGTGCTGCAAAAAATGCAGCATAGCCATGTGGGGCCATCGCATGCCCAGGGGCAGTTCCAGCTCCATGGCTGAAAGGAAAAAGCTGTGGAATCTAAAAAAGAAGAGGGCAACAACAGCAGGTACTGTGAGAGCTTTGCTGTCCCTCGAAGAGGTAGCAAGCACGCAGCAGAAGCAGAGAAATGGCTGTCCAGGGGGGTCCCTTTAAGCACGTGTCTCCGCAAGGCTCCAGCACCAGCCCTCAGAAGCAACTGGTGACCTAAAGCCCTGCCTGAAGTGGTTCCAGGTGGCCTTTTATGCGAGAGAGCGTCCAATCAGTTTGGATGCTCTCTTTTGCAAAAGCACATCACTTTTTTGATGCACTTTTATGTGTGGATGCGCTCTTTCTCAAGAAGCTTTTTCGGAAGATCTTTTCTGAAAAAAGCTTCTTCTGAAAGAAGCCTGCAGTCTAGACGTAGCCAAAGATTGGTGTTCCAATGGCTGGATGCTTGGGAGACATAGGGGTTTTTGTGGAGAGACAGACCCTCGAAAAAATAGATTTTGATGACATAATTCACTTTAGCTAAGGCAAGAAAAATTAAACTTACTTAACAATCTTTGTTGTGATCATATACAGCCACCTCCAATCTTTTCAATTTTCGTGTCCTGTTGCTTCCGGTGTTGAACACGTATATGTCTTTTCAGTCCAACGTTTCATCTGGCTTGCTCCAAACATCATTAGGGTCATTCTACTATGATCTACTAGCTGATCTATAACTGATCCCAGTATCAGTGGATATTGATAGATCAGATAGTAGATCATAGTAAATCACTATCCTGATGATGTCTGGAGCAAGCTGGAAGAAACATTGGATTGAAAAGGCATATACGTGTTCAACACCAAAAGCAACAGGACACCAGGTTGACAATGGACGCAGAAGCTTATGGAAGACATTTTTACATTTTGTTCTTTTTTTATGTACATTCTTATTTTTGCTGACTTAGACATAAATAACATACATAGTAACAAATGATTGGGGGGGCACACATTTTGCCTTTGCCCCTGGGCACATAACACCCTCGCTATGCCACTGACAATTTAGGTAAATTATAATCCAGCCATAACCAAAATAATGGACTCAATAACTAGTAGCAACTGTTATGTTTCTGAGGGTGCAGCTACAAACTGCACCACTTTTCCAGAATAACAGCCATTATTCTGGAAAAACAATACTAGTATCCACACTGCAATTGCTTTATTTTGATAGAAAGTTGAAATAACAGAGGGCTTTTTCCAACGGCGGTAAACCTCACACCACAAAGAATAAGCCTTTTTCAGAAAAAGCTTTTTCGGAAAAAGGTGTGTGTGGATGTGGAAAAGGGAGTTTTGTCAAAAAAAGAGGCCTCCAGGAAATAACACAGGTGCCCTGCTAGCCACTCCATCCACACTTAGCACAACTCTATAGTTCCTGTTCCCCGACAGCTCTTAAAGCTGCAGACACAGGGGATAGTGCTTTTGGCAGGAAACCGGCCTTGGGAGCTTCCAGACACCACGCAGCTGCCAGTGCCACATATCTGGGCACCATGTCTGAGCCACAAGCCCCCCCAAGAACCCTCTGCTCATCCCAGGGAGCATGCACAGGGCTCCTAGGAGCCTGCCAGGGGCTGCAAGAAGTGTGCACCATCCTGATTTGGGATGGAGATCCTGGCACTCCTGGAGTTATGGGGAAACAAGGAGAACCTCCAGGATTTCCACTCCAGATGTGGGAATGTGGACATCTACAAAGGGCCAAAACAGGACATCTACAAAGGGCCAAAACAGGAGCTTGTAGCAGATCCACAGCAAGGTCAAGGAGCTGTGGCAGACCTACGCCAGAGCAAGGGAGTGCAACTCACGCCACTCCTGCCCCTACTATGAGGACCTGCACCACATCCTGTGGGGTGCAGCCCCTTTCCCTTTCCCAACCCTGATGGTGGACTTGGGGCTGGAAATGCCCATTGTCGCATATCCAGGGGTCCCAGCCCAGAAGGAGCAGGAGGAGAAGGAGGAGGAGGAAGCATCCAACTCGGTGACCACCATCACCCTGGAGATGGTACCCCAGTGTCTGGATATCTCCCAGGCATCTTCCAAGGCCAGGGAGGGATCTTTAGGTGAGGATCTTAGTTTTTGACACATACAGGGCAGGGGTGGCGGGCACTGAAGCGCTGTGGTGCCATCGTTGCTTGGCTTTCTCTGCCTGGCCATCACGCTGCAGCCCGTGTATAAGGATGCACGTGTAGCACCAGTCTGCGCCATGCAGACCCAAGAGGCAGCCCTGGAGCACCTCTGGGCTCCTGCTCACAGGCTCTGGGGAGGCCGTCCACACTTCTGACCCCGGGGCGGGGGGAGGCCCGCCTGTCATGAGCCACTGCTGGAAGGAGGCTGGGGACAAGAGCACACACACGCACACACACAGACTCTGGAGTGCTGCACACAGTACATGGGCATGCCTGCACACTCGAGGCAGCACCCGCTCCTGTGGACAGCTCTGCCAGGCCCAGGTGTGTGTGCAGCCCTTATGGAAACCCAGGCACCTTGAGGCTCCTCTTCCACCCATTGGATCCCAGTGTGGCCATCCATTTCCCTTGCCTGCTTGTCTGTGGGACAAGGTATGGGTGGGAAGCATGATCCTCTGGGGACCTCTGTGCCCTTGTAAGGCAGGGCCTGCTCTCCACGCCACGCATGGCTTTGTTCCTGGGACATCACTGTGCTCTAACCCAAGAACCATTGTTCTCAGCTCATTGATGAGGGCAAGGCCTCAGGAACAGTGTCTGCAGGACCCTCCCATATCAGCCTCCGCTTTCCATCCTATGCCAGCCCCTGCCCCCCCACCATGCCTGACCCCACTCCAGCCCTCCCCCCCGCCTATCCCCCTATCCTCCCACAACCCTCCCCACCCTCGAGGTCACCGAGGTCCCTGGACATGAGGTGGAAGAAGCACCCAAGCCACACGCCAATCTCAGCCCCAGCTCTGAGTCTCTCCTCCCCCTCCCCATATCCAGGTTCTCATCCCCCCCCCCACCTTCCCCATATCCAGATTCTCAGCCCTTTCCTCCTCCCCAGTTACTTCTATCCCAAATTTAAAAAAACAGTTCTTTTTTTCAAAACCAAATATGTTTTTTATTGTGTTTGCAGGAAAGTGGGGTTGTAGGCGGGGAGAGAGAGGTTGTTGTTGGAAAGGCAGAGAGGGGCAAGGCACAGGCCCCAAGCTAGGATGCCCTGGGGAGAGTTACTGGGGTTCTTCAGAGAAACTCTCCCTCAGAGCCTCCCGGATGCGCACCCCCACCTGATGGGCCTGGCATATGGCAGCTGTGTATGGCTGCTTGAAGGCCCATCCCTCCTGGCTGGCCTCTGCCCCCCACGATGGAAGGAAGGCCTCCCTCTTCCTCTCCACAATGTTGTGGAGAACACAAACACAAACAGAGATCACCTGAGGGATGTTCTGCTCCCCCACACTGAGGCGAGTCAGGAGGCACCTGAACTGCGCCTTCAAGCGCCCGAAGGCACATTCGGCCAGGATGCAGGCCCTTCCCACGTGGCCATTGAAGAACCAGTCCTTGCTTGGGTCCAGGTGGCCAGTGTGTGGCTTCATCAGCCACGGCATTAGAGGGTGGACCACGTCCCCCATGTTGCACAGTGGCATCTCAACATCCCCGACCCTGATGCTGTGCTCAGGGAAGAAAGTGCCAGCCTCTACCTTGTGGTAGAGGCTGGAGTTTCTGTAGACGCGGGCAACAAGGGCCTTCCTCAAACAGCTGACGAAAATGTCTATGAACTGTCTGCAGTGGTCAACCAGGTCCTGCAGCACCATTGAAAACAATCCCTACATACTATGCTGCCTGGTGGTCGCAGGCATGGATGGATATGGGTTCCATCTATAGCCCCCCCTCGCCCGCAGTCGGGGAAGCCTAGGGCAGCAAATCTGGCCACAATGGGGTCCAAGTCTCCCAGGCGGATGACCCTGTGCAGCAGGATGGTGTTTATGACCCTCACCACTTGCAGAAGGAGACAAAGAAACAAAACAGAGAATCAAAGGGGGTGCCTTAGCCCTTTGGAGGTCCCCAAGGCCTCCCCCCGACAAACACCCCAGGAGCCACTCCCTATGAAGCTGCCACCCTCCGCAAGGCTGTGTGAGGGTGGGACTGCAGAACCCCCTGGGGATGGGGCTTCCGCTCACCTCCCCCAGCCCACTCCCTGCATCCCAACCTCCCTTTTCCCTTAGGTCCCTCTTTCCAGTACTCCCGCACTCCAGGGACTGCAGCCTGAGAGTGCCATACCTGCATGAGGAGGGCCCCGACAGTCTACTTTCCCATGCCAAACTGGTTGCCCACAGTAACTGTCGGGCATGGCGAGCTTCCAGACGTCAATGGCGACCCACTCCTTCAGGGGGATGTGAGGTTGCATCTAGGTGTCCCATCATCAGAGGGTAGGGGCAAGCCAGGTACACAGCTCCAGGAATGTCTCCTTCCTCATACAGAAGTTTTGGAGATACTACTGGTCATTCCACTGCTCCATCACCAGCCGGTCCCACCAGGAACTCATGTCCAGCCTCCAGAATCGTCTCTCCACCGTGGTTGCAGTTGCAAGGGCCTTGCTCCCACACACAGGCAGTGGTTCTCAAGGATGAGCTCAGAGTTAAGCTCATGCAGGGCCATGAAGGCAGCCTGCAGAAATTGGTGCAGAAACTGCAGCATGGCCGTGTAGGACCATTGCATGCCCAGAGGCAGCTCCACCTCCATGTCATGGTGCGCTGTGGTGTCCAAACACAGGGCAACCAGAGCAAACAGAGGAAATGCTTTGCTGTCCCTCAGAGAGGCAGCCAAGCAAAAGAAGCTGAGAAATGGCTGTCCTGGGGGGTCCCTTTAAGCTTGCATCTCAGATAGCCTTAGACAGCAGCACCCGGAAGCAACTGCAGACTTAATGCCCTGCCTGAACTGGTTCCAGGTGGCCTTAAATGCAAGATAGCATCCAATCAGTGTGGACTCTGTCTTTCGAAATAGCACATTGCTATTTCGTTGCGTTTTTTGTTTGTACATGATCTATTTCGAAATAAGCTTTTCAGGAAGATCTCTTCCCGAAAACCTTATTCTGAAAGAAGCTTGCTATGTAGATGTACCCTAACTGGCCAAATTCTATTAACACAATTGTATTGCCACAAATGGGACTCTGCACAACTAAAACGAGAATAGAATTCAGTTCATAAAATTTTGAATGCCTTTTACTTGTAGCTGAAATTCTTATTGAACTACTTCAGTAGGCAATTACCTATCCTAAGACTGATACTACCCCAGTCAGCACTACTGGGAAAAGAGTATGTTGAGTTTAGCCTGAGAGGACAAAATACAATGATTGATGGATTGCTAGCAGCACACGTATACACCTCAAAATCTCTGTCTTACATTACGAAAAAAGTAAAACTCATATGTTCAATCTACCCTGGCACCAGTGCTATTTAGGAAACAAATTGCAATTGGATGCTGTAGTATTCATTCAAGATTGTATTGATTACATGACTTCAAAGGTGAAAATGTACAAATGGACTGTACAATAGAAACACATTGAACATCTATTGATTTGTACCAAAGGACTTGGCAGCCGGCATAACACCCCTGGCAATGTTATGCAAGTCAAAGTTGAAAATTAATGCTGCTGCCCTCCATTGCAAACTACATTTTTTAACAATTTCCTCAATCCCAGAGGCTATAAGTGACTAATATTCAATAGTTAGTGTTTCCCTGTTTATAGACCGAATATACTTTTCAGGGTGTACAGGGTCTTAATAAGTATTTTTGTCAATATTTAAACAGCATATGACAAGATGATGCTTAGTGCAGCTCAAAAACACAGCACTTGTATTAATTGAAATGAAGTAGAAGACTTACTTGTAATCATAGGCATATATCTCTCTGGGATCCCTCGAATTGAGTAAGATTTTCCCTTGGACGCCTATAACTGATGAGTGCATAGATGAGAAATTAAGCCAGTTGTGGCAAGGAACACTCCCTGGCAGTGGCTGCATATGAGATCTTTGTCTCCAGTGGTGCTGACACCAGTGACACCAATATGGGCCAGGGCACGCTCCTTATGCTGGGTTGTCTGATCTTCTTCATGGAGACATTGCTTGACCTCAAAGTGTTGGGCACCGTTCTTGATGGTGGTCCTCCAGGTTACCCGATCCTTTACCTGCTTCTCCCAGGTGTCAGCATCAATGCTGCACTTTACCAAGGTGTACTTAAGAACAACCTTGTAGCGCTTTCTCTGCCCACCGCAAGATCTCATCCCGGTCCACAGCTGAGCGTGGAACATCTGTTTAGGCAAGTGTGTGTCAGGCATCCTGACCACGTGACCAGACCATCATAGCTGCCTGTGGGCAACTATTGCCTCAACGCTGCGAGAGTCAGCCTCTGTGAGGACACTAACATTGGTCTGTCTATCTTGCCACATGATGCCCAATATTCTACTCAGGTACCTTTGGTAAAATTTCTCCAGATCTTTAATATGTCTTCTGTAGGGAGTCCAGACTTCAGCTCCATACAGCAACGTTGTGATGCCTACGGCATTGTAAACATTAACCTTGGTCTGCATTTTGATGTCATGGTAAGTGAAGACTCACCTCTGTAAATGTCCAGAAGCTGCGCTGGCACTGGAGATTTGATGATGGATTTCATCATCGATGTCAGCATTACTAGACAGATAGCTTCCAAGATATGGGGAGGTTGTTGACATTCTCCAGCACATGGTTGTCTGCCATGATGGTTGGTTCGGATAACAGTATGGCAGATGTTGGCTAAAAGAGAACCTTAGTCTTTCATGTATTGAGAGTCAGTCCCAACCTACAGTAGGCCATGGCAAAAATGTTGACGTTTGCTTGGAGCCCATCTTCTGGGGTGGCACTGACCTAGGCGTCATCAACGTATTGGAGTTCTACCACTGATGTTATTGTTGTCTTGATCTTGCTCTGAAGCAGTCCAGATTGAAAAGACTACCATCCATCTTGTAGGTTATTTCAACTCCTCCTAGGAAGACATCTTCAATAATCTGGAGCATGACTGCCAAAAAGATATTAAATAATGCAGGGGCTATCACACACCGTTGTTTGACTCCAGTCCTTACAGCAATTCGTTCAGTTGCGTTGCCATTGTTGAGTATCATGGCTTGCATGCTGTCATGTAAGAGACATATAATACAGACAAATTTTTGTGGACAAGCAAAGTGTCGCAGGATCTTCCAGAAGGTCTCATGGTTGACAAGTCAAATGCTTTCATCAAATCGAAGAATGCCATATATAGAGGCCGATGTTGGTCCCAACACTTCTCATGTATTAGGCAGTCAGAAAAGATCATATCAATCATTGCTCACCCTGGTTGGAAGCCATATTGTGACTCTGGAAAGACTTCTTCAGCCAGTAGGAGACAATTCAGAAGGACTCAAGTGAGAATTTTACCTGCGGTTGAGAGCAAGGAGATCCCCAGGTAGTTTCCACAGTCTGTCCCATCACCCTTCTTAAAGATGGTCACTATGATGGCATCTCTGTTCCCGCTGGGTACAGTTTCCTCTCTTCAGACCATCATAATGAGGGAGTATAGGCATGACAACAGGGATACCTGTTGCCTTTTGTCTTTTTGGTTTTTTTGTGGCTGCTTGGACCTCACAGATGGAAGGTTCAAGATCCATATCGACACAGACAGGTAGACTGATGATCACACTGAAAATGCTGTTGTCAACAGTTGCGTCATGGTTGAACAGATGGCTGAAGTGTTCCTGCCACCAGCTGTTGATGCTATCTTTGGTCTTCATAAGTGATGTCCCATCTGCTAATCACAAAGAAGTCTTGACAGTCCATAAATTGCCTTAACAGCATTAAAGAACTCCCGACTATTGTTGGTGTCAGCATAGGCCTGTATTTCCTTTGCTTTGTCTCTCCACCAGTTGTTTTTAAGGACTCTAATTCTTTGTTGAACTTCAGCCTTGCAGCTTAAAATCATGTTTTTTCTGCTGAGATGAGGAATTGCTATTCCAAGCTTGGAATGCTCTGATCATTAATATGAAACCAATCCTGATTCCTTTGCTTGGTGTAGCCAAGGGTTTCATCACAGGCTTCCAGGACAGCAATTTTCAGAAAGGACCATGCCTGGAGACAATTCTCTGGTGGATGTTGGTTACATAGCTTGTTGCTAAGGCTTTGTTGGAAGATAAGCCTCATCTCAGGATCCTTTAAACCCTCCATGTTGATCTTCTCGTGGTGGTTTTTTTGGGTGAGGTGCTAGTTCGAGCAACATAATGGAATGTGTTAGTCAGTGGTCAGTCCAGCAGACATCAGCATTCATCATCATTTGAGTAATGTGGACATCAGCACGGTCCCGAGACTGGACAATGACATAATCAAGAAGGTGCCAGTGTCCCGATCATGGGTGTCACCGGGAGGTCTTGAAATGGTTGTTCTACCAGAACAGGGTGTTTGTTATAATAAGACCATGGTCAGTCACAGCTACAGCTGCTGGGCACACTTCTCTCTCATCCAAGTCTGCAACAACATTCTTGGAGCTGCCGCCTCTGTGTCAGGTTGTGACTAGAGGCTTCCAGCCACACAAGCCTGCCCCCATTGTCACTTGCTGATCACTGAAGAACTTGGTCATCATGAGTCATGAAAAGAGGAGGAAGTGGAGGCATTTATCCAAGGAAGAGCCTGTGCATGATAGTGTTTTACATGGAGATGCCATTGCATGTCAGCAACAACACGATGCTTGACCAAGGCACAGCCTGGAATAAATGGCAAGGAGGTCCAAGATGATTGGGAGGCTGTGTCTCAAAGCAGCAAAGGTGGTTTAAGCTGGACATCAGGAAAAATTTCCTGTCAGGATAGCTAAGCACTGAAATAAATTGCCTAGAGAAGCTGTAAAATTTGTAAGAGCAGGTTAAACAAATATCTGCCAGGGATGGTCTAAAATCAGTGGTGGGCAACCTGCAAACCCGCTCATCAGGGTAAGCCCTTGATGGACGACTACCAGTTAGGCTGCTTACTTTGCATCTACAGATATGGCCACCCACAGCTCGCATTGGCCACAATTCACCATTCCCAGCCAATGAGAGCAGTGGGAAGCAGTGGTTAATGAGTCCTGCAGTCTGTGATAGTTCCCATAGCTTTTATTTCCAGAAATGGTGAACTGCCGCCCATGGGAGCTGTGGGCAGACATATCTGCAGATAGTTGCCCACCACTGGTCTAGCTAATATTTAGTCCTGCCAAGAGTCAAGGGGACTGGATTAGATGACCTCTCAAGATCCCTTCCAGTTATATAATTTTGCTTTAAAACATTCCACTGAAGTCCCATTGGTCCTAAAAGGCCTATTATTTGACTTGAAGTTAAGTATGTTATTAAGTAATTAAATGAATTGGGACCCACTCAGAGATTTGGGAGCTTAACTATAGTGGTCCACCTTTTAAAACCATTTCCATACTACCCAGTGAAGTCTCCTGATCTTCCTAGTTCACCTTCTTAAGACTGAAAAATCTAATTAGAATTCATGTTCTAAGAATGTCAAAACAAAAAGAAAACCTCCCAAACAATATGTACAAAAAGATCAACATAGTTCATTGTTGTTTTGGGTAGAGTTGTTTTTAAAACATCAGTTATTTGGGGTCAAGCCTAAAGGACAAGATAGAAAAACAACAGCTGAGATTAATGAGAGCTGAGCTGAACATAATGTGTTAGAAGTAAAGCTCTCTGAACTTCCAAACAATTTTCCCCTTAAGACTCCAGCAGGATGTCAAGTGACACCACACTTATCCAAAGAAACAGTAAAGGTAGAAGCATTATTTATGACATAAGAGATGACTCTGGTCAATCCATGCCCTGAGGGTAGACTGCTATTTTGAACTACTTCTGTTGCTACTTTTCTACATCAGCTCTCTCACAAATGCTTAATACAAATATTTGACTGTTGTAGCACTTAGAAAAAAGTGAACCTTTTCAAACTCCCCTACAAAAATAAAGTTTGATCCTGTTAGTGCTGAAAGATCCCCACTACTGCTTTACTGAGGTAAAGCAGCAGCATTTATGAAAATCAACTGTTATTATCATCTTATGAGATTATCAACCAACATTTTTTTGCTGTCCTATGTCCAGTTTGTCAGTCTTTCATCAGTCCTAATTCTAACCACAGCTTCAAGCATTCTTTATCTCCATTTTTAATTAAAAACGGTAGAGTTGTCTTTGTTATTATTTTCAGTAATCTGCTTGTCTTTATAAGGAAGTGTCCCATTTACACCTGAGGTCAGGGATTCAGATCTGCCCTGAGAGTAAAGACCTTCTGACTTCATAAACCATTGTATTAGTTGAACAATCAGACCACAGACTGGTTTTCAGTAACAGATGACAAACTGTGAACTCTGAACAGGCCTAGCTTGCCTGAGTATGGTATTATGAGAGCAAGTCACTAACGAGATATGTCTACTGTGCAATTAAACACCAGTGGCTGGTCTATGCCAACTGACATGGGCTCGCAGGCTCAGACTGTGGGATAAGGGCTGATAAGACTTTGGTGGATCCTCAGGGAAGCTGGCTCTGAGCTCCCCAGAAGAGGCAAGGTTGTAGCAGAAAAGGTGGGACTGCAGCCTAGCCTCTCATAGGTAGCCCTTCAGCACCACTCATCAACAGCCACCATGGTGTGGGGGATCCCCAGCTCCATGTCCTCAAAAGGGGAAGGACCTCGGGTGGAAGGGACAGGGCTGTGGCAGCCAGCCCTCAGCATGGCCGAGAATATGCTGCTGGGCCCCATCACCCAAGCCTTCAGAGCTGTGTGGCATGCCTGGTGGAGTCCTCTAACCACAAATTAAAGGGATATAGGGCTCCAGCTGCTGCCACAGCCTTTTGAATTGCCAGGTCCCTGGGCAATTGTCCCTTTTACCCCCGCCCCCCCTTTACCCCTTCTGTGGGCAGGCATGGTGCTTCTGGGGCCACAGGGCACATACTTCTCTGGTGATTTAAAGAGTCCAGGGCTCCAGCCACTACAGTTGCTGAGGTAGTCATGGTAGAGACAGCTGGGAGCACCAGGCCTCTAAATCATCAGGCCCGAGGGTGACTGATCCTTTTGCCTCCCCCTACCCACCTTTGTGAGCAGCCCTGTGTGGGACTCTTTCATTGTGGTGTAGAACAGTGATTCTCAAACTTTTTGGCCTATCCTCTCAATGCAAACTTTCCATGGACCATCAGCCAACCACCCATGATGTCAAAATGCCTTTTCTTATCTCAAAATATCTTAAATACTAAATTATTCATATGAGGCTACCTGAGCTATCACACAAGAGGGTGTACATAACTATTAAGAAAGGAAATATTATTAGTCAAAATCAAAATAATTAAAGAGTGCTTTAACTTTATCATGTTAGGTTAAAATACAGTAAAATATAAAAATTTATGTCCAAATCAAAAGATTTCAACATTGTCTTTATGGCAGGGACTGGAAATCTTTTTCAGGTCATAAGCCACTGATTCACAGAAAAAAAATCAGTTGAGGGCCACACAACAGTGAGAGGCAAAAAAAACCTTCACAACAACAAAAAAAGAAACCAATCCTTACTGATGTGGCCCTCAAATGAGAAACCTCACTCCCCTGACACTCCAGACTCACAGAGGGAGAAGGGACAGGGAGGACTAAGGTTCAGGGCTTCCCATGGTCCAGATTAACTCTTTTGGGTATCGGGGTTAGTAGCTTTTGTGAGCCATGTTAGACTCTGGCTACATCTAGACTATAGGCTTCTTGTGCAAGAAGCTTTTATTGGAAGAGATCTTCCGGAAAAACTTATTGTGCAAGAGCGCGTCCACACACAAAAGCACATCGAAAAAGTGCTGCACTTTTGCAAAAGAGAGCGTCCAGACGGATTGGACGCTTTCTCGCATAAAAGACCACCCGGAACCAATTCAAGCTGGGTTTTAGGTCACCAGTTGCTTCTGAGTGCTATTGTTGGAGCCCTGCAGAGACACGCACTTAAAGGGACCCCCCCTACCCCTGGACAGCCATTTCTCTGTTTCTGCCGAATGCTTGCATACGTCTTCAAGGGACAGCAAGCCTCAGAAGTATCTGCTGTGGTTGCCCTCTCCTTTTTTCGTTTGGACTCCACGGCTTTTTCCTTTGTGTCATGGAACTGGAGCTGCTTCTAGGCATGCGATGGCTCCACATGGCCATGCTGCATTTTCTGCAGCACTTTCTGCCCACTGCATTCCTGTTCCTGGAGGACCTGGACCCCGAACTCCTTCTGACAACCCTCTCCGTGGCTGCGGCTGCTCCGATCCGGCTGCCATACCCCACTGTCGAGAGAAGGTTTTGGAGGCTGGAGACGAGTTTGGACTGGTGGGACTGGCTGGTCCTGTCGTGGTGGGATGACCAGCAGAAGCTGCAAAACTTTCGAATGTGCAAGGCCGCCTTTCTAGAGCTCTGTGCCTGGTTCTCCCCCGCCCTCTGGAGACATGACACCCATCTGCGACTCTTCATCCCCGTGGAAAAGCAGGTCACAATTGCAGTCTGGAAGCTCACCACCCCAGACAATTACCGGTCGGTGAGCAACCAGTTTGGAATGGGGAAGTCTGTCGGGGCCCTCCTGGGGGAGATAAGGAGCTCTTGGGCTGCAGTCTCTGCATGGCGCGAGGGAAGAGAGTTGTATAAGGGGAACCCTCAGGAAAAGGGGGCTGGGGATTGTGTGGGGTGGAGTGGAGGTGTGGGGAAAGCCCTGTCCCCAGAGGCTCATGCCATCCCACCCTCACACAGCCTTGCTACTAAGGGCAGAGCAGCCTCATAGGTGGTGGCTCCTGGGTTGTTTGGGGGAGGGGAGAAGAGGGGAGAGGGATGGGCACCTCACCAGGGCTCATGCACCTCCCCTCTCTCATTCTCTGTTTTTTGTGTATGTTTAAGAACATAAGAATGGTCGCACTAGGTCAGACCAAAGGTCCATCCAGTACCCTATCTGCCGACAGTGACCAATACCAGGTGTCCCAGAGGGAGTGAATTGAACAGGTAATGATCAAACGATCTCTCTCCTGCCATCCGTCTCCACCCTCTGACAAACAGAGGCTAGGGACACCATTCCTTACCCATGGTTTGTGTCCTGCAGGTGGTGAAGGCCATCAACTCCCTGCTGCTGTGGAGAATCATCTGTTTAGGAGATCTGGACACGACCATGGCCGGATTTGCTGCTTTGGGGTTCCCCAACGGTGGGGGAGTTATTGACGGGACACATATCCCCATCTGAGCACCGGACCATGTAGTGGCCCAGTACATCACTCGGAAGGGCTACTTTTCAATTGTCCTGCAGGCACTGGTGGACGACTGGGGACAATTTATCGACATTTTTGTAGAGTGGCTGGGAAGAGCACACGATGCCCGAGTGTTTAGAAACTCAAGCCTCTATGGAAAGTTGGTGGTGGGCACCTTTTTCCCAGGCTGGGACTTTGCGGTCAGCGATGTGCACATGCCACATAGCCACTAATGCCCTAGCTACTGAAACCCTACACCGGCCACCTGGGTTTCAGGAGGGACCTTTTTAATGCCCACCTGAACCGAGCCAGGATCCAGGTGGAGTGCGCCTTTGGCTGCCTCAAGGCATGTTTCCAGTGCCTCCTCACCTGCCTGGATGTAGGGGAGCACAACATCCCCGAGGTGGTGGCAGCATGCTGTGTGCTCCACAATATTGTGGAGTGGAAGGGGAAGTCCTTCCTCCCGGGGAGGGGGGCAGATGCCGACTGCGAGGGCCATGCATTTGAGCAGCCCCAGATAGTTGACACCTGCCAGGCCCGTCAGGCTGGGGTGTGCATCCAGGAGGCCCTGAGGGAGAGGTTCTCTCAAGGACCCCAGAAACTCTCCCCAGAACCTCTCCAACAAGGGCCTCTGCCTTGCTGCTCCATCCCTTCCCCCCCTCAGCCCCTCTTTGGCCCTTCCCTGACCTCTCAATAAACACACCTGTTTGGTTTTAGAACAAAAGAAGACTTTTTTAAACATTCAGAAAAGGTGGGCCAGGGAGGGGGCTCTGAACTGGGAGGGAGGATCAGGACTTGGAGAGGGAGTGGGGTGGCTTGATGTACGGGGACCTCATTGGGGTTGTGTGGGTTTGCGGACCACAAAGAGGTGGCTGGGGGTGGGGAGTAGAGCGGGTCAGGGTTTGCAGGGGGACAGGAAGAGGGACCATAGGCATCACTTGCAGAGGGGGCAAGGGCATCACTAGGGGAGAGAGCGGAGGCATGGCATGGGGAGGGATCTGAAGCATAGCAGGATGGGCAGGTGGATGGGTAATGGCCATAGGATGGCAAGAGGATGGAAGCCAGGAGCAGCAGCATCAGGCAGGTGTTCCGCCATGCAGAACATGATGGCACACATGGTGTCACACCTCACCATCATTTGATTCCAGGTGCACTCCTGCCACTAAGTCCACGCAGATCCCGTGCACCATGGTCTGATGGATGTCGTGGAGGACGCTGACATTCTGGCGCATCAGGTCCTCCTGCACCCTAGCACATCTGTGGATCCCCTGGGCTCTGGAGGGTGGCTGCGGTGGTGTGGCTCGGCCCTCAGTCCTGGTTGGTCCAGCTGTGAAGAATACACAGGAGGGAGAAGTGGTCAGTCATTCCTGCAGACACTGTTCCTGAGGCTGTGCCCTCCTCTGTGAGCAGCGACCAATTGTCCGTGGCCCAGAGGAGGGGGATGTCCCAGGTGCAAGGCCATGTGTGGCCTGCATAGCACGCCCTATCTGACAGGGGCCCTGATGTGCCACTTCCCGCCCCCATGACACACACACACACCATGGACAGGCAGGCAAGGGAAGTGTCTGGCCACAGTGGGATCCCCTCAAGGGCGGCAAAGGAAACAGGAGCAGCTTGGCCCTCCCTGGGGTCCGCACACTCAGCTGCGGCTCGCTGGGCTGTCTGTGGGAATGGCTGCTGCCTCGCATGTGCAGGCATGCCTGAGTGCTGTGTGCGACACTCCTCAGTCTGTGTGGGTCATGCCTGCACCCTTGTGGCTAGCCTGCTTCCAGCTGGGTGTGCCACCCCTGGGGGCAAGACTTATGTAGCCTCCCCTAAGCCTGACAGCAGGATCCCAGGCATGTTCAGAGGCTGCCTGTTGTGTCTGCATGCCACATACTCACTTTGCACATGGTTGCACGTGCACGGACCAGAGCATAATGTGCAGCCTGAGCAGTCCAAGCAACACCCACCCCCCACTCTCTGTGTGCCCCCTGTGTGTGTGAGACAACTCACCTGAAAATCCCTTCCAGGCTTCTGAGGAGGCCTGGGAGACATACTGGCTGATCTGCACCGGCTCCAAGGACAGGGTGACAGTCTCCTCCTCCTCTGGCTGGCTCTGGCCCTCCTGCTCATTCCCCAGGGTGACCTGGAGTCTACCAGGATGGGTAGTGAAGACGTTTCCCCATCCCCCAGGATGTGTGAATCTCCTGGTAATAGGGCCAGGTGTGGGGTCCTGCCCCTGAGCGCAAGCTGTGCTGTGTTGCACTCAGGGTTTTGTGTCCCCCCACACAACTATTCCCAGCCTCTGTGTCTAACCAATGGGAACAGCTGGGAAAGCCTCCATGCAGCACATCCAAGTACTGCTGTTCCCACAATCGGGGGGAGAGGGAGCAGCAGCATGTGGACCCGCTTGCTCTCCCTGCAAGCTGGACCCAGCAACAAGGGCAGCAGCCAACAGAGGAGTTTGCCTGGGAAATGTCCAAGAGCAGCTCAGGTAAGTGTGGCTTTTGGGGGGGCTGTGTTGTGAGCTGGTGGGGTGAATATCCAAGAGTCTGTCTGTGAGCATTTGTTTGACTGTGTTTGGCGGTTTGAAAAGAGCAGCAGTTTGAAAAATTTAAAAAGTGTGAATTGGGAGTGCTTTGTTCCGGTGGACCTTCAAGAGCTGATTGGATTAAAGGCAAGGCTTTGAACCAGACACAGCAAGCAGCCATATAAAAAGGCAAATAGAGCGAACAGGGCAGCAGCCAACAGAGGAATTTGCCTGGGAGTTCGCCTTGGGGGAAACTCCATATGTTTGGTCTTTTTCTTGCATTTTGTTTCTCTTTTGCCCTTCAAGGGGGCATTAAACACATCTGAGGAATCTCTCTGAAGAAAGGCAAGTATGGATTGTGATAGGTCTGCTGTTGTTACCTGCACAGCATGTGCCATGTTTGTCTTCCTCCCAGAAGATAGAAGGGATTTCATCTGCACTAAGTGCAAGCTGGTCACCATTTCGGAAGAAAAAATTAGAGGACTTGAGGCCCAAGTATCAGCCTACGTTCCATCAGAGAAGATGAAGACTTCCTCAGCAGAAGGCAGTATTTAATACGATAGGCACTGAAGGCTGAAGAACCAGTGAGGGCAGCACAGAACAAGGAAGAAAACTTGCAGCATGTAACCTCCAGGAGAAGAAAGCCAACTCATGTATCCCCAGTTCCGGTAGAGGTCAGTAAACGCTTTCAGGCTCTCTGCATAGGCACTACAGTGGAGAATGCTTTGGCAGAGACCTCTCAGGGAAGAGATCAGAAGGAGATCCCATTGATCGGAAGGCATGGGATGCGTAGTCCTATGTTCCACGACCACAACCCCCAAGAAGATGGGGGGTGGTGGTCGGGGACTCCCTCCTAAGAGGGACAGAGTCATCCATCTGCCATCCAGATCGGGAATCTCAAGAAGTGTGCTGCTTACTAGGAGCTAGAATTCAGGATGTGATCAAGAGTCTTCCAAGACATATCAAACCTTAGGATCACTACCCCTTCCTGCTTCTCCATGTAGGAACTAACGATATGGCCAAAAATGACCTTGAGCAGGTCACTGAAGATTATGTAGCACCGGGAAGAAGGATCAAGGAATTTGAAGTGCACGTGGTGTTCTCATCCATTCTCCCCATTAAAAGAAAAGGTCCAGGTAGGGATCGTCCAGTTGTGGAAGTAAATGTGTGGTTGTGAAGGTTGTATCAAAGAGAGGCCTTCGGTTTCTTCGACCATGGGACTCTGTTCCAGGCACAAGGATTGCTAGGAAGAGATGGGATCCACCTAACCAAGAGAGGAAAGAGCATCTTCATGGGCAGGCTTGCAAACCTAGCGAGGAGGGCTTTAAACTAGGTCTGTTGGGGGACGATGACCTAAGCTCTGAAGTAAGTGAGGAAGTGGGATACCTGGAAGAAACACAAGGAGGAAGGAGCAACAAAGGAGGACCCCTGATTCGAATGGAGAAAGTAGGGCAATTGACTAGTTATCTAAGGTGTTTGTACACAAACGCAAGAAGCCTGGGAAACAAACAGGAAGAATTAGAAGCCCTGGCACGGTCAAAGAACTATGATTTGATTGGAGTAACTGAAACTTGGTGGGATGACTCACATGACTGGAGCACTGTCATGGAAGGGTATAAACTGTTCAGAAAGAACAGGCAGGGGAGAAAAGGAGGAATTGTGCTGTATGTAAGACAGCAGTATGATTGCTCAGAGCTCTAGTATACAGAGGGAGAAAAGCTTGTTGAGAGACTTTGGGTTATGTTAAGAGGTGGGAGCAACAGAGGTGATGTTGTGGTTGGTGTCTACTATAGACCACCAGATCAGGTAGATGAAATAAACAAGGCTTTTTTCAGACAACAAAGAGAAGCTTCCAGATCACAGGCCCTGGTTCTCATGGGGGACTTTAATCACCCTGACATCTGTTGGGAGACCAATACAGCAGTACACAGACAATCCAGGAAGTTTTTGGAGAATGTTGGGGATAACTTCCTGGTACAAGTGCTGAGGAAACCGACCAGGGGCCACGTACAGCTTGACCTACTGCTCAGAAACAGGGAGAAACTAGTAGGGGAAGTAGATGTGGGTGGCAACCTGGGCAGCAATGATTATGAGATGGTAGATTTCAGGATCCTGAGAAAAGGAAAAAAGGAGAGCAGCAAAATACACACCCTGAACTTCAGAAAATCAGACTTTAAAAAAGGGAAGAAGGACAATCCAGGGAATCTCAGACCAGTCAGACTTACCACAGTCCCTGGAAAAATCATGGAGCGGATCCTCAAGTATTCCATTTTGAAGTACTTGGAAGAGCAGAAAGTGATCAGGAATAGTCAACATGGATTCACCAAAGGCAAGTCATGCCTGACCAATCTGATTAACTTCTATGATGAGATAACTGGGTCTGTGAGTATGGGAAAGTTGGTAGATGTGATGATATACCTTGACTTTAGCAAAGCTTTTGATACGGTTTCCCACAATATTCTTGATAGCTAGTTAAGGAAGTATGGATTGGATAAATGGACTGTAAGGTAGATAGAAAGCTGGCTAGATTGTCAAGCTCAGTGGGTAGTGATCAATGGCTTGATGTCTGGCTGGTGGTCAGTTTTAAGTGGCATGCACCAAGGATCGGTTCTAGGGATGGTTTTGTTCAACATCTTTATTAATGACCTGGATGTGGGGATGGATTGCACCCTCAGCAAGTTTGTGGATGACACTAAGTTAGGGGGAGAGGTAGATATGTTGGAGGGCAGGAATAAGGTCCAGAGTGACCTAGACAAATTGGAGGATTGGGCCAAAAGAAATCTGATAAGGTTCAGCAAGGACAAGTGTATCGTCCCAAGCATTGTTACAGGCTAGGGACCAAATGGCTAAGTAGCAGTTCAGCAGAAAAGGATCTGGGGATTACAGTGGATGAGAAGCTGGATATGAGTCAACAGTGTGCCCTTAAAGCCAAGAAGGCTAATGGCATATTAGGGTGCATTAGGAGGAGCGTTGCTAGTAGATCTGGAGAAATGATTATTCCCCTTTATTCAGCTCTGGTGAGGCCACATCTAGAATATTGTGTCCAGTTCTGGGCCCCCCACTACTGAAAGGATGTGGATGCATTGGAGAGGGTCCAATGGAGGGCAACCAAAATGATTAAGGGGCTGGAGCACATGACTTACAAGGAGAGGCTGAGAGATTTGGTCTTATTTAGTCTTCTTATTTAGAGAAGAATGAGGGGAGATTTGATAGCAGTCTTCAACTTCCCGAAGGAAGGTTCCAAAGAGGATGGAGAGAGGCTGTTTTCAGTAGTGATGGATGGCAGAACAAGGAGCGATGTCTCAAGTTATAGGGTGTGTCTAGACTACACCTCTCTGTCAACAGAGAGATGTAGATTAGGCACGTCAAAATTGCTAATGAAGCAGGGATTTAAATATCGCGTGCTTCACTAGCATAAACATGGCTGCCGCTTTTTTTTGAAATGGAGCTTTTTCAGAAAAAAAACCAGCAGTCTAGATGCGGATCTGTTGAAAAATAAACCCTTTTTCGACAGATCCTATAAACCTCATTTTTCGACAGATCCTGTAAACCTCATTTCTACAGGGGGCCAAATGTGGGAAAAACCTCCTCTTTCAGCAGAGACCTTATTCCTCATAAAATAGAATATGAAACTGATCTGAAAAAGCGGCTGTATTCCCTGGATGTGGCAGAGTTTTTCCGGGATACCTCTGATATCCCGGAAAAACTCTGTAGTGTATACTCTGTAGTGTATACCTAATCTTTGTTGGGATTGGTCTTTTACTTTAGGCAGGGGGCTGAACTCGATGACCTCCTGAGGTCTCTTGCAGCCCTAGGAGTCTAGGATTCTATGATTCTATAATAGAAAGTTTGGAGCTTTCTTTCCTCCTTTGTCCCCCCTTTGTGGGAAGCTAGCACAGGTGCTCCAATCTTGGGGGGGGGGGGGAAGGGGTCTTTGCCATGAGGCTGGAGGGCCAGTGTGGGCACTACAGGTAGGGTAGGGGGTGGGAGGAGCTGAACTCGAGCCACGGCCCACTTGCAAGGCGGCTACAGATCATTTGTGGTGTGCAGACAAGCAATTTAAGAACCACTCATACACATTTGCAGAGTCCTACAGCCTGGGGTCTAGGCTGGACCAGAATGTCCACATTACAGTTAAAGAGATTAGCAACCCTGAGTCAAATGGCAGAGACCAGCCTTGGATTGTAACATCATATTTTCTCTATTCAGCACTTTTCTCTATTCAGAACTCAACTGCCATGCTTACTTTTCAAGCACGAGGAACAGAGAGGAAAGAGATTGTTAACACCAAAAGGTAATTTGAAGTAAATTTATGCTATGCATATTCTGGGTAAGAACAATAAATATTTTAAAGAAATACACCCCACTGGGAAGATATTAATTTGTAGCCTGTAATTTTTCCACACCCGTCAGTTACTTGAAGCTTAAAAGCTAAGGAGCTGTGATGCTCTTGATAAGAATAAACCTTTGCCTAGCCTGAGCGAAAAGCTATTTAAAAAAAAGGGAAAACATGCGAAGTTTGGAGGAAGAATCTTTTTTTAAAATTTATGCTGACAAAGAGGAAGAGCAGCACACAGAAGATGCTGTTGAGCAGCAGCTGCTAATCTGTGATGAGTGACTAAAAAGTGAGGAATATTAAAGAGGAGACTGCTGTGACTCAGACAATTAATGTTCTGGTGAACTATTTGCCAGATGCCCCTGTGCAACCAGGGGCAATGGAAACTTGCAGTCTCTGCATCTGAAGCCCAAACAGAGTTAAGGAAAGGACTCCCACTGACTTCAATGGATTTTGCACTCTCCAGATTTCAAGCTTTTATTTATAGATAATGAACAGGTACCATGTCTGTTGGCACTTCACCTTATCACAGTGGAACCCTGATCCTCATTTGGGTTTCTGGGTGCTACTGTAATATGTGTTAAATAGGCACAACTATTTCATCCCTTCATAAGCAGAAGACTGCCTCTCAACCTTTCCCCCAAAGAGCTCAAAGCACACTTTTCACAAACTATAGCCCCAATCTTGCTAGCAGATCCACAGGAGCAAACCCGAACACCTGCAGATCACACTGAAGTCAATTAGACACCATGTGGTTATAAGGGACCACCAATGAAGATGTGTTGGCAAGATAGAGTCTCATGGCTCCTCTCCATTTCTTGCATCAGTAGAAGAGAACCAAAATTCAGCAGAACATCTAGAGAAAGGGAGTGGCAGGTTTGTGCCATGCCCCTCCTTCTCACACTCCTATGCCTCTGGGATCCTGTGGAGGCCTCTTCAAGAGAGCTTTGCATGGTCAGAGGTATTTAAGAGCACAGCGGTCACTAGTAGCAAGTGGAGTTAAGAGGGTGCCATATTCTACAGCATATATTTCTGCAGGACCAGCAAATAACCAAAGAGGAATTTCTGCTACTGTAGCATCCTCCCCAGGCCTCTGAGCTCACAGCAGCAGTGAGAGGCACCCAGTAGTGGCATGGCTCTAATGGGTGACATGTTTTGAAGGGAAGGGATCTCAGCAGAGCTCCACAGAAAGTCTGGGAAGCAGGGCAGAGGCAGCAGGGCTGGTAGCAGAAGTCTCTACAGAACTCATTCAGACTTTGCAGTCCAGACCTGTCACCAAACAGGAAGCCAGACGTTGAAAGCTGGTGCATAAACCTCCTATGCGGATGTCTTATATTGCAGTATGTTATAAACACACATTTCAGTGCTGACTCTGCTCATTTATCATTAGGTTTGATTATCCTGTAGAGTGCCTTTCACCGGCCGCAAAGC
The DNA here is from genome assembly GCA_032595735.1 of Pelochelys cantorii. Lineage (NCBI taxonomy): Eukaryota > Metazoa > Chordata > Testudines > Trionychidae > Pelochelys > Pelochelys cantorii. The sequence continues at coordinate 25,194,731 of CM064342.1, read as the reverse complement.
ATTTTTCAGAATTTCAGGCTACACATAGGGTTTATTGCAATTTACCAACCTATAAAATGCAGCCGCATCTGGGGTAGAACATGGCATCCATTAAAACAGCATAAGCAACACTACAGTATTTATAGATGAGGCAAAAGAATGCCTTAGAGAATTTAAGTTGCAGTAGCATAGTTACTAAGGGTGAGAGATCCTAGCCAGATAAGAGTCTTTTTTCACATTTATAGATGCAAATCCAAATTAAGCTTTTCTGAAAATATTCTATTCTGTTTTTAAAAGATAACTCTGAACATTCTAGAACTTGATTCAGGAAAGCACATAAGTATATATTTGAATAGGGGCCCTAAAAAGGTCTAAAATTATTACTAGTAAAATAGAGCAAAAGGCCATTCTCATGATATTCTTAGACACAGAAGGGACAAGAAGTACTAGAATCTTACAAGAGTGACTTCTCTTTTAAGCCAGCAAAAAAGAATAGATTAAAGGGACAAAGCTGTTTTGAATGCACTTTGGTATGAATGCCTGAACTCTTGTATGCTTATCTGAACACAGTACAAATGTTAATGATGAGGCTGGTCCTGTCTCTTCCTGGTTTGTGGTCATGACTCTCAGGCAAACACCTCTAACTTTTGAGAAAAGTCTTTGGCATCTCTGGGAAGCAGAAATAGTGAAGAACTCAGTTTTAACATCTTCAGATGAATTTCCAGCGTCAGCCATTGAACTGGCCCTCAGTTCTCTTCAAATTGATGTTAAGAGACGGGGGGGGGGGGAATTATACAGCAATTTTTAAGATGTGACAGCAATCAGTTTTACTCGTGGCTCACCAGAAGCTATTTGACCAAGTCCAACTGCTAGGAAGCCTGTTTTCCTCTTCTTTTATGTTCTCTTTGCTGCACCAATTGATGTCAAGCCTGAGCTTCAAGAAAGTTTAGAAAGCTGGCAAACAAGCTGTAAACAAGTGACTGAGGTAGAGGTAAAATGTTTTATTGCTGGCAGCTTGCATCTGGCTCAGATTCTGCTGTTTTTAGCTGCATCATACTGTTACATTGTGCATTGATTTATAGTGTTTATGGCAACCAATATTAGATGACTATACAGTGTAAAAGAATGTCACACCTGCATTCTAATCACTATGTCTCGTTCTGCCTGCGTGATTTACAGTAAAATGCATTCTGCAGTCAAGTGCTTCCCCTCCCCCCCTTCTTCTCAGGATATCTTACTTCATTTCGTTGTTAAATGATGATTGCTCACGGACTGGAAAGGATGAGCAATAGCAAATGCAACAGAAGCAGAAACCCTGGGGCCTTTTTAATTTTATTTTTAGTACAGAATAACTCCACTTTCAGATAGATGTGCACAACTGGTGGCAGGGGAAAGAGACAACCAGAAATATGAGAGACTGAGCAGTGAGATAAAATATGAATCATTAATCTGTACTTTATAGCTGTTTGAAACCTAAAGATGACTAATCTGGAAGCAGGAAGTCATGTTAATTTATAGTAGACAATGTTATTAATGTGTATATATATGCCTTGCTGCACAGAAGGCATTACTGACCATAAACATCAGGTAAATCTACAAGACAACATTGCTTTGAACATAGACTGGCTAGACTTTGAATTTATTTTGTTCTGCCAGCCCACTAGATCTTTGCTTTCTTAATTATAATGGATGCACCATAGGCCACCCCTTCCAGTGATTTTTGGAGCCAATGGTACCAAATGTTAGGATTGTTGAGCTATCAGGCAATTTAAAAATAAATCAATCTTTTTTTTCTAATTAGCTACAGAACAATTACTGAGAGGGGAAAGCAGAGGCTGCAGGGAACTTGCTTTGAATCATCCAGCAGAAGCATGAGAGGGATCTCCACTGAAACAGAATTATTGGAGAAACAGTCTTATTCAGGGGTGAGCAATAAGGCTATGTCTAGAATGCAAGCCTCTTTCAAAAGAGGCTTTTTTGAAAGATACAACCAGTACTTTCGAAAAAGCAAGCCGCTTTTTTGAAAGAGAGCACCCAGGCAGTCTGGATGCTCTCTTTCAAAAAAGCACAGTTTGTGTTACATAATGCCTTTTTTCGAAAGAGAACTTTCGAAAAAAGATGTTCTTCCTCATAAAATGAGGTTTTCCACAGTTGAAAAAACTGCTGCGTTCTTTCGATTTGCTTTCGAAAAAACGTGGCAGCAGTCTAGACGCAGGGGAAGTTTTTTTGAAAAAAGGCCACTTTTTTCGAAAAAAAAAACCAAAACCCAGTAGTTTAGACACACCCTAAGAGGTCCATACACCATATACAGTTCACCAGGGTTAGCCCCTGGTGGGCCGCTTGCACAAGCAAATAAAGTGCTGGTGGCCCACCAGGGACTAACCCTGGCAAACCGCATCCAGCCCCTGGGCCGCTTACTGCCCACCCTTGGTCTAATTACATTACACCATCAACATATGAAGCGCTTGTGAAAAAATGCAGGGGTGGATTCTTCTCTGTCTGACCTGCTCTGGCTGTTCCAAAGTCCTCCAAGGAGGAGAGAGAAGGGTAACTAATCTCTAACCCTGGCTATTCAAGAACTGAGCACACTGAGCAGGGGAATATGCAGCTGGGGCAGTTCTTATACCGCTGCAACATCAAGGAAAAGTTGGAACCGCTCACCCAGAAAGACAAACCAGCCAGAGACTACCCCTCATGTACACACAGAAGAAGTTGAAGAGGTGAGAGCAATCTGCTCCTTTCCGGCAGAGCTCAATTCCTTTGAAAACAACTTAAAAAAAAAAAAAAAAGGAAGATCGCTTGTCACCATCATGCCTAACATGACAGGCTTCATTTGCACAATAGACAGCATGTGGGAATTGTTCCTTAAATAAATACTCAAAAGTGTGTTGATTGACAAACACATCCCGTAGACGAGTGAAATGTCACTCTCGACACAGGGTGAAACCAATTAAAGTTTGCATTGATACTCTCAGCAGAACTAAAAAAACCCAGCAACAATAGTAATTGTGATTATAGGCATTTCATGACAAATGATGAGAAAGCAAAAATATAACCTGAAACTTAGGGAGGAAAAATACCTTCAACTTTCTTCTTGAGCATGGTTTAAATGTTTAACTAATTTACAGACCTTGGTAGTGGGGCATTTTTTATTACTGTGTTTACATAAAAATTCTTGAGGAAAATCAAGTCTGAGAAAAAACAAATAGAAACGGATACATACATGCAAATGCATTCTGTGATGAAACTATTCACCACTGCAGTAGACAAGAAATATGTATAACAAACTTATGTTTCAGGATATAAATATAAAATTATGGTCAGATAGAAACTTCCCCAGTAGGTAGGTTATTCCATAATTGTTAAATGGTAGAGTTACTTGTACCATCCTTCAAAGTACCTCTCAGCCTAATGGATTATGGCAATATTTATATTGCCATGTGTAGAGCTCTTGTTTTTGACCAACTCCAAAATTTATATATATTCAATAGACGTGAAAATGACCTGATATATTGCAAGGCCATGTGATGCCACATTTAACATGATTGCATCTCTGACCATGCCATTGTATTCTGCCCACAATCCACATATTTCAGACAAAGATGAGGGTAAGCTGAGCCATGTTTAAATACAAACATTTCAAGAGAGTAACTGCTGCTCTTTTTTGATGACTTCTTTTTTTGCCAGAATTAATTTAGTGTGACTGGGGTGTATGATTGACAGCATTGGACAATGATCCTTTCATTTTATCCTCTGAACATTTTTATTTTCTCCTCCCTCCCCAGTCATGTCTTTACATAGAATTTAATAGTGGGATTTTCAGAGGGTTGTACAAGTTAAATTTTCAGTTACAGGTGGGTGTCAAACTCCGAGGACTACAAGGCATCTAGTTTTCAACTGGACCACACAGTTGAAAAGGGACCCTGGCAGCTCTGGTCAGCACCACTGATTGGGCCATTAAAAGTCTGTTTGGCAGCACAGGCAGGCTCCCTATCCAATTACACACAGCTTCTGGGAAGCTACCAGCATCTGCATCTGCCTCCTAAGTATAAGAGAGGCCACAAGGGCCCTGCATACAGTCCCCACCCTCAGCACCAGAGTGGCCAGTGAAAGCTGACAAAGTGGTGCCAGCAGGTGTCAGGTGTACTCAGGGTCATGTGGAGACACTTAGAGATGGATGCCAGCAGTTTGTTGGGAGCTGCCTGAGTGAAGTGCTCCCCGGAATCCATGCCCTGAACTCCTTCCCACACCCCAACACCCTGCCCCAGCCCTGAGCCCTCTCCAGTGCCCCAAATCCTTTACCCTCGGCCTCATCCCAGAGCCTGCACCCCCAGCCAAAGCCCTCACTTGCCTCGTTCATCAAACTCCTGCCCCAGCCTGTTGAAAATGAGTGAGAGAGGGTAGGAAAGAGCAAGCGACAGAGGATGCAGGGATGGAGTGAGTGGGGGCAAGCCTTGGAGAAGGGGCAGGGTAGAGCAAAGGTGTTCAATTTTGTGCAGATAGAAAGTTGGCAACCCTACAAACTCCTCTGGGATGTATGTACACTGCACGCTTCTTTCAGAATAAGCTATTCCAGAAGATATCTTCCAGAATAGCTTATTTTGAAATAGTGTGTCTACACATAAAAAGCACATCAGAATACTGATTTCCTATTTCAAAACAGAGTGTCCACGCTGATTGAATGCTATCTTGCATTTAAGGCTACCTGGAACCAGTTCAGGAAGGGCATTAGGTCAGCAGTGACTTTCTGGAGCTGCTGCCTGAGGCTGAGATATTTTGGAAGAGGCATTATTCCTCGTGGAATGAGGTTTACAAACAGTTGAAAAAGCTGTCCATTAATTTGATTTTCTTTCTAAATAACACAACTGTTGTGTAGATGCTAGCATTGTTATTCCAGAATAACATTTGTTATTTCTGGAATAACAGTGCAGTGTATACACACCCTTAGACTGCTCTGGAAATCTCCAAAGTCTTAGAAAAAAATAATAACTTTTGCATAGCTGTCACAGGGTGAGCCCCCCTTGTCACGGGGCAGGTCGCCCCTGTGGTATTAGTCTCACTGTTCAATTCCCTCAGGGCCTAGTCACAAAGTTCAGGGCCCTTTAGCCAGGGGAAATATGGCCTTTCTGGGCCTAGTCACAAAGTTCACTCTGACCGGGAGGCCTAAGTCATTGGTGGGCTTTTCCCGGCTGTTGGAGAGTTGAGCACCAGTTGGGATGAGGGTAGGGGGACCCGGGGCCTCCCACTCCACTGGGTCCTGACCTGGGGCCCTGTTGGCAGCAGAGACTACACTGCCAGCTCAACGTGGACTCCGTCTGAAACACCCTGAACTCCCGAAAGGATAACCTACCATCACAGGTATGTGGTTCAGTCGTCTCAGTGTTGCTCAGTGTAGGCGACTCTTGTGGCTGCCCCCACACTTGGTGGGAATGGTCTCCGGGGCTGGGGCTGAAGCGGCTGCGGCCGAGGCTGCTGCTTAAGGGGTGGCTGCAGCGGCTACTGCTGTGGATGCAGCTCCAGGGACAGCTGTGACAACTGGGATAGCCCAGGGGCTGCGGCCTGAGCTCCCTCCCTGCTTGCCCTCTCCCCTGACTGAGTTGTACCCAGGCCTTTTATACAGTCTCCACACTGGAAACATGCCCAGCTGGTTAAAAGGGGTGGTGCTTCCTCCGCCCAGAGGCCTTCCCCCTCCCCCCCCCAGTGTGCGGTATATCAGCCCCATCACACTAGCCCATAATCAGCCGGTCATGAGGCAACACTTGCCACACTTTTTCATGCTGATGAACAATAATCTCTTACGATTACTTTCCAAAGCACCTTTCAGCTCAAGAGGATCCCAAGGCATTTACAAAGTCTGTGTAAACAGGAATCTTTTAAATGCGTACTTTACTGGTCACATCTAGGGTGGAAAGGAGTAGCTGTTTAAAAGTGTACAGCAATGCAACGTAACAAATCATGGTAGCAAGTAAAGGACACAGCATCCACGTGAAACTGCTAAGGGATGTAACTATGCAGAATAAGCCAACTGCTAACCAGCTGCTTTGCTAGCAAAAGGTTGCGGCTTCACTTCTGCCCATTTTCTGCCCAAAATATTCAAAACAATAGGCAGCAGAGAAGGATTTTTCACAGAATGCTGGTAAAAAGAAAGGAAGAGACAGTGTAGCAAGTTCACTTCATTGCAGTGGTGCATCCTTCTGGTCACTCTGGGAGCATCTACACAGCACCCAAAACTCGAAATAAGATATGCAATTTGTGCTATACAAATAGCATATCTTACTTCAAATCTATTTCAAAATAGCTTATTTTGAAAATTAGCGCATCTACACAGTGCCAAATTTTGAAATAACATACTATTTCGAGCCATCCCTTATCCCTTGTACAAAAATATTTCAAAATAATGGGCGGCTTGTGTAGACGTGGGGTAGCTATTTCGGGATACCTCCAGTATCACAAAATAGCCATTCAGTGTAGATGTACCCTCTGGGAATTAGCTCTCCTCCTGCACTTGACCACTCTCCTGTGGTGGTGGGTTGCCTGCCATTACCTACTCTTTCAACATCTCCACTATGTTAGGTCCCGAGTCCCCCCCAAAGCCCGGCCCCTTTCTTTCTGGGTGGTACCTGCATCCAGGTTCCTCCCCTCCCAGGGAATCCCATCCCTAAGCCCACTTATATGCCTGACTGACCCACTGCCGGTCTTAATCTAGCCTCTTCCCTCAGGGCAAACTGCAGTTGGAACTGGCCACTCATCAGCATGGGGGTTGGACCTGCTGCCTATTCCTGCCCTGTTTCTTGCAAGGCTTAGTTACTCCTTGAGGCCCCATATCAGGCCCCCAGCCTGGGAGCTGGTTAAGTCAAGGCTCCCCTGACTTTCCTGACTATCCCCAGCACAGCTCTCTTCTAGGTACCTTGCCTAGCAGGCAGCTTAGTCCTTCTCTCGCCAAAGCTGGAGAGAGATTGGGCTCTCTCTGCTTTGCAGCCCTTTCTATACGGCTCAATTGGGCCCTGACTGGCTGCCTTCGGCCTCCTGATTGGCTCCTGGCCCCAGTCCTCTCCAAGATCTGTTTTAATTCCTTTATAACCAGTGTCGGGCAACCACCCCATCATACACAGGTAGACTTTGTCTGGGCAATAGGAGTCATTCCACGGAGAAAGAGAGACTAGGTTAATTTTGAAGAATTCTTACAAAACTGCTGCAGTAAAAAGTATTCTGAAGTAAAAATAATATTAATAATAATACATTGAACTCTGTCAAACTTCTTTTTTGAAATTCATTTCAGTCCCTTTGGTATTTCTTGACATTCAAGATGAAGTGTTTTCTTTTAGTAGAAAAAAACAAGTTTCTCAAACTAAGCTTCTCATTAAGAATATTTTTTTCTCCAAGTCTGCTGCACTGTAACTGCTGACATCCTATAGAGTACATCCTATAGAGGAAATGAACTTCATTACTACTAGAGTAGCACCTCAGAGTTACAAACACTAGAGTTACAAATTGATCAGTCGCATACCTCATTTGGAACCAGAAGTACACTATCGGGCAAACAGCCAAAACAGAAAAAAGAAAAAGAAACAAATACAGTGTTAAACATAAACTAGAAAAATAAAGGGAAAACAATGTTTTTCTTCTGCATAGGAAAGTTTCAAAGCTGTATTAAATTAACATTCAGTTGTAAGAACAACTTTTGAAGTAGAACCAGTTTTGTTCAGAGTTCTGAACAACCTCCATTGACAATGTCTTCATAACTTCGTTCTATGAAACTTTTATACATATTTAATGAGATAAGGCTTGCCCTAAAGAATTTACAATATAAATTACTGTGATGGACAAATGAAAAGTATAATCCCCATTTTACTGACTGTAAACTAAGCAAAAGAGACATTCTGGAAGAATAAATATCTGTAGAGAAAGGACATAAATCATAAGTCTAAAGTCCTTACATTTAGTGTGCATTAAGTTATGGCTGTGAAACATGGACAACTGTAACAATTGATAATAAAGACACCACAGTCCTTCCAATTACCACGTTACAGAAGAATTCTGAAAATATCCCAGAGAAAACATTTCATCAATGAAAAAGTGTTGTAGATTATTGGAACTGAAATGCCAGTCAGACATCATATGGAAAGAAAGATTCAGATTGCAGCGCACACTTCCAGTGGTTCATCGGGTGATGCATGTTTCCATGCACTGAAAGGGAAAGTTGGTGGCAAAAGAATGTGTGGCAGAAAAAGATCTTGGATGGACTGTGTGGCACTTTGGGTGGATTGAAAGGTCTATCCACAAAGAGATTAGCAGAGGATTATACAGAACAGTTGACATGGGCAGTCGGTGAAGGTAGGTCTGGGAAAGGCAAGCCCACAACCTTACCCCTACCCCTCTCCTTTTTCTGAGGCCATGTCCGCCATCAAAGGGAGGTGGAGCAGCAGGTCATGTGCATCCCACCCCCATCATGGAGAGGAGAGAAGGGCAGGCACATGCCCCAGCCTCCCCAGCCTCAGAGCACGGGGAGGGCAGGAGGCGTGTGGCCTGAGCCTTTCCAGCCTCGGAGTATGGAGCGGGTGAGCAGTGGGTAGCCCAAGCCTCTCTGGTTCTGGAGCACAGGGAAGGAGGAGGGTGCATTGCCCCGGCCTCCCTGCCAGGAGCACAGGGAGGGCAGGTGCTGGGGGGCAGCAACACTCTTGCTCCCCAGAATACCTACAGTAGGGTTCAGAGTGTAGGCAGGCCAGGCTGGCAGCTTGTGAAGGCTGTGCCTTCCCCCACCTAGCATACTGGCCACCCATGACAGTCGACCATGGTTGCATAATAGAGATGCCACATTGTGAAGAACTGACACTGAGAGAAAGAAATTAAGATGGAGACTACCCAAGCCTATGTGTCGCAACATTTTCACAGCTTGCACAATATGACTCTTCACACCTCCTTCCTTCTTCTAGCCCTCTAGTGGCCGCTATAGCATCTTTGCTTTTTCAACTGAGTTCATACTAAGGAAGCTCAGGCGGGTGAACTGACAGAAACCTGGAGGGGATGGACAGCTCCCATGAGTTTTCAGTTGCTTGGCACTTTTCTGAATGGCAGACAAGGAAATAAGGCAACCACTGAAAATACATGAAAAGCCTTTAAAGAGCAAGAAAAGTTTAACAACCTTTTTCTTAAATCTGACATTTGTATTCTGCATTCTCGTTTTAAAGAGGAAAACAAACAATACATCATATGGTTTGGGGCTGTATCATCACCAAAACCCCTACAAAAGCTGTCTTGGAAGAAACATCATATCAACATCTCCTGGTAATTGAACAAGTTATTTATTACAAACCTTTGGACAGGACTGGAATATATCAGAGAACACTGTTTTCCTGATTCAGTTTATGAGAGATCAGTGTCAGTACACAAAAGGGATATGTAAGGGAGACAATTTTTGCTGAACTTTCATTGGCTTTGGCTTCCATTTATAAAGGAGGAGACATGATTAGGTTGGTCCTGGAGGTTAATGTGGTATCAATCTATTTTACTTTTCCATCTATACAGTGGACTACTGCAAGGTAATGCAGATGCGCTACGCCAAATCCATAACGCATCTGACAAGAGACCTATATAAGCCTAATTTTCATATATACTCTAGACAAGTTTAAATTGTTATGACATGATAAAGTGACATTAAAGTGGTAATAAATTAAATTTATACCCACTTGAAGCCTCTTTATATTGCCAAATGGATGTAAACTGGCTTTATTGTAAATGAGAATCAGGCCATGCAGCATTTAAACCATGTGCAAGGTTTGTTACCTATTACTATCTATTGCTGATCTCTTGGGATAGATGCCTGCTATTGCTTCCACCTTATGATCTTGGGCCTTTAGCTCAAATGGGAGAGAACTGTGGATTGGATGGGGTTAGTCTCCATTTCTATCTGCAATGACAATCCAACCAGAGAAGTTGCTATAAGTAAATTAATTGACCAAAATCTTCTTCTTGAACTGATAACAAAAATCATGTTCCTCTATCAGCTGTTTAAATGTTAGGAGCAAGTTGGCCGGAGATCAAAGTCACAGAATGACTATCTTGTGACAGTAGATTGGTATTTTCTCAGGGTGTTCTTTAATTAGTTCTTAACTCCCATAAAAGACCTCAAAGAATTATCCTGACAAACTCCTTGTCCACACAAATTCTGTGTTATCTGGACACTTTCCAGCTCCTTTGAACATTGGATTATGCCATTCTGTTCGGTGCATTTGTTTGTGATGAGAATTTCATAGACTGCAATCACTATCTGGCTTTCAGCTGTTTCAGAACCAGCCACTGACTCTCGAACCCACTCAGGGTATGTCTACACTACAGTGTTAATTCAAAATATCTTATTTTGAAATAGTGAATTCGAAATAAGTTATTTTGAAATAACGCATCTACTCACAAAATGCATTTTGAAATAGCCTTTTTCTATTTCAGAATACCACATCCACACTGAGTGGACACTGATTCAGAACCAGGTCAGGCAGGGCATCAGGTCAGGAGTGGTTGTGTGTGTGGCTGTTGCCTGAGGCTATCTGAGGCCTGTGCTTAAAGGGACAACCCCCGCCTCCATCCCACGGGCAGCTTGTTCTCAGGTGTCCCTGCTTGCTTGCCTGCCTCAACGAGAGACAGCAAAGCATTTGTGTCTTGGAGTGCTCAGGTTGCCCTCACTCGGGACACCACAGCACTCTGCAACATGGAGCCAGAGCTGCCCCTGGGCACTCCGGTGTGTCTCGTGGACGCGTTGCTGTGAGCCCGGCTGCACTTGCTGCAGGCTGCCATCCGGGATGTCCATCGGGGGGCTGTCAGTATCCAGGAGATCCTGCGGGAGAGCATCCACCCTGAGGACCACTCAGAGCCTCCCTGGTCTGCCCCACTGGGGCTTGTGCCTCATTCCTCCCTCACGTCCTTACACGTACCCCTCCCTAGCTCCCCTTCCTGATGTCGAATAAAATACACATATTTTCAAAAATATAAACTCTCTTTATTTAACAAAACTGGGTGGGGGGATGAAACAATGGGCAGACTGGGGAAAGGAAGCAGGAGAAGGGAGGAGAAAGAGTGGGAGAGGGGAGGGGGAAACCTGGGAGGAGGGAGCTGGAAGGGGGAAGCAAGGGGAAGAAGGGGGAGGGGAAGCTCAGGGCTCAGGGGTGGGGGTCTTGCCGGGCCAACTGTCTCCCAGCACAGCGGGTGTGGGGGCCTCAGCATCCCCAGGGGGATGGGAAGGAGGGTATGGAGGTTGAGGTGGAGGGTGTGGAGGTTGAGGAGGGGGTGGAGGTTGAGGAGGGAGAGGCGGGAGAGGCGGGAGAGGGAGAAGGAGTGGGAGGAGGAGCAGGAGCTGGGGAGGCAGCAGGCGCTGGAGCTGCACGAGGCAGCACGCTCTGCACCAGGGTCTGCAGGTGTTCACAGATGGCACGACCTTGGGCAAGCAGCTCTCGCCGGAACTCTCGATTAGCCTGCACCCAGTGCTCCAAGGTGTGGTGCCGGGCTCGCAGGGCCCCCAGGTGCTGATGTTGGTACCACTACAGTGTTCAGGTGGACCTGCTGAGCCCTCGGATGTGGGAGGATGTCCCGGGCAGGGTGGTACACCCTGCACGCTCAGCTGGTGCAGCTGTGGAGAAAGAAGAGAAGTGGTCAGTTCTCCCTGGGGACACAGTGGGCAGGGCTGGCCTTAGGCCGATTTGCCCGATTGTGGGACCCTGTGCCTGAGGAGGCCCTGCGCCCAAGTGAGCAACACATGCACAGTGCGCCGGGAGCACGACGCTTGCGTGGGGCCCCCCCGGGTGCACAGCGCATGCGTCATAACATCCGGGACACACGACGCATGCATCGTGCTCCGAATGCACGACGCATGCACCGTGCCGCCCAGGGCCCCACGCATGTGCGGCCCCGCTCCCGGAATCAGGCCCCACGCTCTCTAGAGCCGGCCCTGACAGTGGATGAAGCCTAGCCCCCCTCTGTGAGGTGAGGATGACCGTGTCCTGCACCGTCAGAGCCAATGTGCTTGCATAGAGGCCATGGTCGGAATGTCCGGCTATCCCCGGGAGTGGGAGCTGCCCCGAGACCATACCCATGCCCCTGTGCTGTGTATAGTGCAGCCAAAGTGTGGGGGAGATGTCCCCTGCCTCTGTGTAGAGTGGGCTTGTGAAGGGAGGGTATCCTGTTGTGTCCTGCCCCAGGGTCAGGAGCATGTCATGTCTCTGCACACACACGTGTGACTATCAGGCCATGGCCCCTGTGTGGCAGGCAGCTATAGCCACCTGCCCAGGGGTGGCACCGCATGTGCTCGCACATGCATAGGTTGCTGCGTGATCCATGGTAAGTAAGGCCCACGTACATGACCCCTGGTCTCCCTCCCTGCCCCCTCCCCCCGGGAAGGGGACAGTGATGGCACTCACCTGGTGTGGCCTCCCCGGACGACCCTGGTGACTCCGTTGCTGGGACAGCTCAGGGGTCCTGTCAGCATGGCATCTTCCGTGGCGGCTCCTGCGGTTCCTCCTCCGCGCCCTGGTCAGGGCCCTCCGCTCCTGGATCAGTGTCCCCTGGGGTGGCACGGACCGTCCCCCCCCCCCCCCATGATGCGGTCCAGGGTGTCTGCCCCTGTTGAGGAGCTGCCCCGAGTGGCCTTGGCATACGCCTGCCACAGCTCCTTAATCTTCATGCGCACCAGGGCTCTTTGGTGGCCATGGTGGCAGCTATGTGGCCATATGCGGTGGCGTTCCTCCGTCTAGTGAGGAGATCATGGACATTGGAGGCCTCCGCCCAAACCTCAGTGAGGTCCATGATCTCCGCACTAGTCCAGGAGGGTGCCCGCCATCTCTGGCCCCTGGCTGGCTCCTGGGAGCTGGGGGATTGGGCGGGGGACAGCTGGCTGGCTCTGGCTGCCCAGCTCATACTGGGGCCACTTGATGAGGGTCGGTGACTGCTGGCTTTGCGCTGGCACGCCTGTAGCTGGCACATGCAGTATGGCCAGAGTCTACCCCTTTAAGGGCTCCGGGGCTGGGGGAGCGGAGAGAAGTTTTCCTGGTTTGGCCCAGAGTGACCACCAGGGGAAACTGGGAAGGGCTGGAGGCCCCCTATTTCAAAATAAGCGTCTACACAGCGCTTATTTTGAATTTGGCGTTATTCCTCGTAGAATGAGGTTTACCAAATTCGAAATAAGTGCCCTGCTATTTCGATTTTATTTTGAAATAGCGATTTGCCTGTGTAGACGCTAGGAAAGTTAATTTGAAATAACAGTTGTTATTTCGAATTAACTTTGATGTGTAGACATACCCTCATTGTTTAAGGAAGACGAAAAAGAAAATGAAATGAAAGCACAAGACTGACTGGATCCTACCAGATTTGCTAAGCAACTAGTTCCCGCTTTTAAATCAAAAGGTTATTTTAAATAGCACATGTATGAAGGATGAATTCTAATTCTTTTCGGCAGGAGATTTTACTGCAGGACATATGGATACTCTGTCATACAAGATACTTGGAAGACCCAAATCTACAAAGCTCACTCACATGAGTATTCCTTACTCTTTCCAGTGTTCCCATTGACTTCAGGGGACTAGTTACATTAGGCAAGCATGCAACAGGAACCATGTGCCTGGGGCATTAGACGGCACACCCAGATCTGAGCCAAGTTATACAGTATAACACACTTGCTTATAGCATGGCATGAGTACAGGCCTGCCAATGGGGGAAGAAGGGAAGCAAATGGGGCAACTATTCCAGGGCCAAGCAACTCAAAGGGATCTGAGGTTCCCAGCTACCTCCACCACTACTGCAGCAGTAGCCAAAGCCTCAGGCCCTCTAAATCTTTAAATCAGCAGTTCCGAACTGCTGACTGGTGTCAGTCCGTGAACTGCTGGCTGCCAGGCTGCAGCAGCTGCCAGAGCTGAAGCAGTCTGTTTGCAGCGGCTCAGCTCCAGCAGCCGTGGTGGCTGATTTTGCCTGGCAGCAGCACTGGAGCTGAGGTGCTGGCAGGAGGAGGCAGAGCAGAAGGTTCCTTCCTCCTCCCCACTCCCACCCAGATAAGATGGTGGCTCAGCCACGCCCCTCCTCCCCCACCTCTACCTATGGGGGCATGAGATGCACTTAGGGAGGGAGAGGTGTGAAGGAGGGAGCGCACGCATCACCAACAGCCACTCCCCCTGCCCATGTGGCAGTAACAGCCATGCTCTCTGAAGGAGGCAGCCTCATTCTGGGAGTGCGGGGGTGAGATGGAGGCAAAGGGCAAAGGGGTTGTGGGTGAGGGCATAGTGGGGTCATGGGGCAAGAGGGTGTTGGCATGGTCTGTGGGGGTCAGAGGTTAATAGATCAAAGGGAACGGGGCATAGGTAATGGGGAGCAAGGGTCTGGGTTGGGGCTAGGAGGTCAGGTAACATTATATTTGCATATTATTTTAATAATCAATATGCAAATGTGCAAATAAGATATTACTGGTCCGCCAAAAGTTTGTGAATGGGTTTGCTGGTCTGTGGTAAAAAAAGTTTGGGAAGCACTGCTTTAAATCACTGCCAGAACTCCACCCCTTCCACCTGAGGCCCTGCCCCTTCCATCTGAGGCTATGCCCCCCTGGGAGTCACCCGTACACACACCTTGCCCGGGGGCCCAGTGAGTCTGTTGGCTGTTCTGCACAAGTAGATAAGTAATGGGTGAAGCATGGCACCATCTTTTATTTGCTGGTCCTCACAGATAAGCCAGCTTGGATTGTGGTGTAGTAATTCACTGCTGCCATTGACTATTATTGCTGATTACTACGTCCAAGAACTAAAGGGGGAAGGAACCAGCAGAAAATCATGCCTCCTTGAGCCACAATCCCATGCTGACTATATCCTTGTGACAAGATCTAGTCCCCTGACTTCAGTGGAATGACATGTGTGAATAAGGGTTGAAGGATTGGGTCTACAGAATATATTTTGTTAGAAGACAGTATCGTTTTTTTTAAAAATGATGACTTGTCATAAACACACCAGTGCAATGCCCAACGGAAAATATTGATTGGTCCTCTGTAAGGGCTTGTAGTAGTTTTGCAGTTGTTCTTCTCCCCTGTGTGGCTAGCATATAAAGTAATCCTTCACTTGGATAACATACTCTAACCCTCCACAGGGGACACACGGTATTTTGTGTACCTGATGTTGTTTCTCTCTAATTATACTAAAACAGGACAAAAAAACCTCATAGAATCATAGAGCTGGAAGCAGGACTGTCATGAGGGGGTCATGGGGCCCAGGGCAACCCCAACCCTGCCTCACCCCTTCTCCAAGCCAAGCCCCTGTTCCGCCCCCAACCACCTCCTTCCACAAGCAACATGACCCAGAGATTTATGGGGGCCTGGCCCAGTGGTAGCAGAATTTGTCCCCCACTAACCATGGCAATGGGAGCCAGAGGGGCCCAACAGTCTGCTCCACTGCATTCCACCCTGCTGTGCCACCTTCCCAGCTTGTTGCCTGCAGCTTCTCTGCAACAGCAGGAAGCAGAGCACCCTTGTCCTAGGGAGTTCTGCCTCCCGCCACCATGGAGAAGCAAGGTGTGGTGAGTTGAGAGAGTGACATGGTGGAGTGGAACAACTGCCAGAAGGCTCCAGTGCCCCGCTATTGTGGGGGAGGACAACAACTCCTGCTGCTGCCATGCCAGGCCATCGACCCCAGGTAATCCTGTGGGCCCCATCAAAAACATGGCCTCCAAAAGCATGGGGCCTGCAGCGGCCACCCCAAACCATCCTATGGATGAGACGGTTCTGACTGGAAGGGATCTTAAGAAGTATCTAGTCCAGCTAGTCCAGTCCCCTGCGCTCAGAGCAGGACTTTAGTATTGAGTGCAAGAACTGGACTAAATGACCTCTCAAGATCCCTTCCAGCACTCATTCTCTGGCCCCTTAATCTGAAGTGTGGTTAACACCTTCATGAGTGACTCATTAGGTACTCAGCACTTGGCTGGATTTGATCCCCCTCTTTCTGTACTTCAGATTATAGTAATTTATGATATGAGCAGAACCTCTTGCTTAGTTATGGGCAAAGAGTTGGTGTCAGTTATGTAGATAAATTAATGCTCAGTGGTTATTTACTTTCACCATCTCGGAGGATACTTAATGTTTCATATGATAAGTGTCTCTTTTCCCTGCTTACTCATGCCTGCTGGAACTCTGGGTGCTGGAGGTGCTGCCGCAACACATCTTGAAATGGACTCCCCCATTTACAGGGTTTACAGTTTGTTTCAATGACTACTAGCTTCCCTACTATACTAATTTTTCTAGCACTTCTGTCCTCTCTTCATTTATGCATCCACCTTCTTCTCTTTTTCAAATAATTTTTAACTTACATAACTAAACAATGTGGAGTAGATCCTACAATCAGCATGGAAAAGGATAATTTTAATAGTATTTCAAAGATACATGAATCTCTTCTGAAAAAAGCTTCTTCCAAAAGAAGCCAATAGTCTAGATGTAGCCTCAGATTTTACTTATGCATGTCAAGGCCTAGGCAACACTTCATCTTTTGTTTTTTTCTGACTGCATCAAATCAATGTGCAGTGAAACAGTCCAACATTTCATAGATTCTTCCTCCACACACCTTGGCAAACCAAGTGAAAAACAATTGCTGCTGTTAATAGAGAGCTATACTTCTCTACACTAATTAGGTGGAGAGCTTTACCTGTGATTTGGTGCCTTAGTTTGAATGAGAGGTTGGAACCAAGGAGGCTATCTAAAATTTCCACATCAGACCATTTTTTGCATGTAATCCATCACTTGCAAAGGTGAACAGTAATTTAGAACAGCAATAATCCTCCGTACCATTGACCCTGAAGATCTTTATAGCAACAGGAATGAGATCAAAGGACAAACAAAGTCTTTTAATCCCTCAAAGTGCGAGTTCAAGCTAATCTTACGTTTTTGTCTGATAATACTCTGCAAATCTCCTTTTAACTTTGTTTAACATTCATTATCCTTTTTCATGCCCTAATTTTACAGAAAAGTAATGTGTGAGGCTAGGAGTACATTGAAACATTTCTCCGTGGGGGTGGCACTTCTTATATGAAATGCTCATTTCTCATGCTAGCTATTGGAGTAGAAATGTAGGTGGAGGGAAGAAGCATATGTGGTAAATGCAGAGGGAGATTAAGTTTGATAAATGAGGTGTAGAAAGATTCCTGGGAATTAGCTAGCTCACTCTCTCTTATCAGTGTGAAACCTAAACAATAATTATGAAAATCATTTCAAGATAAGGCTTTAGCAGACAGCAATCTTCTTTCATAAAAAGGAAGTTTACTGTGGATAAATGAAATCACGAGGGGACTGCATGGCTCAGTGGGTTAAAAAAAACCCTCAGATATACATTTATTATTTGGGACCCTGATTCTTCAAGCATATTATCCTGCTGTGGTTGGAGGCTCTTACAGTGATGACCTCTATGACCTTGGCAACAGCCTTAGACAGTTAAATAATGCTACTTTGTAAGGCCCCAATCCAAAATCCAATAGTCTCCCACTGACTTCAGTGGCTTTTGGAATGGGACCTGCTTGCAAAGCTCCCTATGCTGAAGGAATCCAAGAATAAAGCGGGCACTAAAGCAGCAAACTGCTGTGAGTTGGGACCTCAGAGTGGGTCTCGGCTCTGTTTTAGTGGGATTGCCAGGGACGGTGTTAGATTTGCTGGGGCCCAGGGCTGAAGCTTGAGCCTGAGCCCTATCACTCAGGACTGGGCCCACCAATGGAGGATGTGGGGGATAGAGCCCAGGACTCCCAGAAACTGCTACTGCAGCAACAACAATGTCAGGAGTCCCATCCCCTTTAAATCACCACACTGCATGCTCCATGTGGCTCTGAGGCTGATGGGGGTAGGGAGAAGACCAGTACCGCAGACTGGGAAGTGCTACCCTGGCCCTGGCCCTTCCACCTGCGGCCCTGCTCCTTCCAGGGGCACAAAGCCGGCCCCCCACACCTTGCCCAGGGGTCCACAGAAGCTGTCAGCCCCTTTGCCCAGGACTAAAGCCCAAGCATAAGCCTCCCACCCCGAGTTGAAATCTGAGTCTTCAGCCCTGGGTAGTGTTGCTTGCCATCTTGGGGCTGAAGCCCTTCGGGTTCTGCTTTGCCCTTCCCCCCATTCCCACAGTTGTCATCGGAAGTGGGCCACAGTGTGATGAAATTTGTGAACCCCTACACTAAGGTAAAGTTACCCAGCGGAAAAATTGCAAAGTCTTTAAGGGCAATGCCTCCACCTACATAGGGCTTAATCCTGCAAAGTGCCAAGTCCTTTCAATTCCCATTCAAAGGGGCTACTGGCAGTTAAATTTAAGCACCCATTAAAGTGCTTTTGCCAAACTAGGAACACAAGTTTCCCAGTTAGTAATTCGCTTTCTATAGGCCTCAGCACAGCACAGATCACTGAAATATCTGATAACCCCTCTCCTCCTACCAGGGGGGGCCTGTGACTATAGGCGGACTCAGCCGCTGCCTAGGGTGCCGCTGCCCGGGGCGCCCGATGATGGCGTCACGGGGCACCCGATGATGACATCAGTCCATTGACGGCCCTGCAGGCAGGAGCGCTGATCATGCGTTCCGCGTGGGGCACCAGCTGCCGCAGCCGGCCTCAGACCACTCCTGCCTCCTACTGTAGAGAGTTAGACCACAAGTCCCTTAACTTGGTGTGTTCCTCTGAAGTGAGGGATGAAGAAATTTCTGGAGAACAATTGCACAGCAGGCTTCTAGTGGAGGCTCCACTATACAAGTGTCCACAGCCAGAAAAATTTAGAGTTTACAGTCTCTCTTATTCACCTTCCCCTCCCCCTACAGCACCAGGAAAATTAATTCAGAGGGCGATGAGCCCCTTCTACATTGTGGGTATCACTATACTTAGAGAAAAGCAATCCTCAGTTCCAAGTCTCAGACCCCAGGTCAACTGACTCAGATCAGGGGTACGTCTAGACTGCACACCTTTTCCGACAGAGGCTTTGTCGACAGATACTGCCGACAAAACCTCTATCGAAAAAGAGTGTCTAGACTACAACCAGTACTGTCAACAAAGCAAGCCGCTTTTTCGAAAGAGAGGCTAGGCACTCCCTTTCGAAAAAGCACAGTTTGCATGCACTAGTACCTTTTTTCAACTATTGAAAAAGTTCTATTGAAAAAAGGTGTTATTCCTCGTAGAATGAGGTTTACTGCCGTGTTCTGTCGACTTACTGTCAACAAAACGTGGTGGTAGTGTGGACACAGGTATAGTTTTGTCAACAAAAGCCCACTTTTGTTGACAAAACCCTGTAGTCTAGACACACCCCAGGTCTATACTACCAGAGAAAATCAACTTACGATATGCAACTCCAGCTTTTGGGAATTGAAGGGACTTGACACTTTGGCTATGTCTAGACTGTAAGCCTCTTTCAAAAGAGGCTTTTTCGAAACATACTTTCGAAAAAGCCTCTTTTGAAAAAGAGCATCTAGACTACAACCAGTGCTTTCAGAAAAGCAAGCCGCTTTTTTAAAAGAGAGCACCCAGGCAGTCTGGATGCTCTCTTTTGAAAAAGCACAATTTGCATTACATAGTGCCTTTTTTCGAAAGCGTTCTTTGGAAAAAAGGCATTCTTCCTCGTAAAACGAGGTTTTCCGTAGTCAAAAAAACTGCCACGTTCTTTCGATTTACTTTCAAAAGAAAGCGGCAGCAGTCTAGACACGGGAAGTTTTTTTTTAAAAAGACACTTTAAAAAAAAATCCTGTAGTCTAGACACACCTTCTGAGAATAACATATTTGAAGTTGGCATACATTAGCTTGATTTACCACAACTTCTCCCCTGCAGGAGGTAGAAGGGACAAACTCTCCCACCAACTTCCCTTACTCCCCATGACCCAGTAGAGTATGAGGGTGGGTTGAAGGGAGTTCCATCAACAATCGATTTAGTAGGTCCTTACTAGACCCTCTACATCAAACCCCAGAACATCAATCTCAGGGTAAGTGTAGACCTGGCCTTAGGTTTCTGCTTTGGGTTAAAAATAGCAACATAGCTGTCTGAGCTCTAAGACCCACACCCCACTCAATGGTTATCCCACCCCGTGCTCCAGCCCGAGCCCAAATGTGTATTTTTATCCTGTAGTATGAACCCCATTCTTTCTAGTTGTCTGACTGAGGCTCTGAGACTCAGGATCTTTTTTAAAAACATTCCCTTTGAGACACACATACTGTTTGGCATTGGTAAAATCAGATAAGACATAGTAGGGTGGCAACCCAGCTGACAGATGCAAATGTCGATGCCAATTTTCATCTCTCAGTTTTCACTCTTTAGTGGCAAATGATCTCCAAGAAACAGACTGGGCAAAATACCATTTTGAGCAGGAAGGCCTCTATTCAGGGCAACACTTAAACACATACCTAGTTTGATTTCAGAGGGACATAAACTAAGCAAGTGCCAATGAGTGTGCTGTGCTAATTAGGGCTGCACTCCTGAATTGAAACTTAACCATTTATAGGCTCCAACTCTCCTTATGAGGCTTTCTAATTAAAACCATCCTTGGTTAATAACTGTCAGACTGGTAAATGGTCTGGGGGTTAAAGCAGCTTATCAGTGCCTGGGGAAGCTGATTCTATGATTGTTTTTGTGGTTAGCTGGTGCTAAGATCTTTAGAAACCAAAGTTAAGGATAGAAACGTTCTTGTGGCTAGACTGTGACTAGGATTGTATGTGAGGGCATGGGAGGCAAAAGGAACAAGACTTCCCATGATGCACAAGCAACTGGGACTTTAGCTGCAAGTGTGTGGCAGTAAGC
Source organism: Pelochelys cantorii (assembly GCA_032595735.1). Classification (NCBI taxonomy): domain Eukaryota; kingdom Metazoa; phylum Chordata; order Testudines; family Trionychidae; genus Pelochelys; species Pelochelys cantorii. Next base: position 25,174,005 of record CM064342.1, on the reverse strand, counting down.
AGATGTTAAACACACCCTTATGCTTTGGCTGTACATCTTCCACATTCTGCATAGCTTAGCAGAGCCAGTGGAGGAGTAAACAAGCTCTCTGGTGCAAGATGGCATCATAGGCTATGTCTAGACTACATCCCTCTGTCAGCAGAAGGATGTAAATGAAGCACTTGAAAGTGCAAATGAAGCTGGGATTTAAATATCCCGTGCTTCATTTGCATAATCATGTAATGGCGCTCTTTCGGAAAAGCACTATTTTGAAATTGAAACCGCAGTCTAGACGCGGTTCTTTCGAAAATGGGGCACCGTTTTCAAAAGAACCGTGTCTAGACTGCAGTTTCAATTTCAAAATAGTGCTTTTCTGAAAGAGCGCCATTACATGATTATGCAAATGAAGCACGGGATATTTAAATCCCAGCTTCATTTGCAGTTTCGAAGTGCTTCATTTACATCCCTCTGCCGACAGAGGGATGTAGTCTAGATGTAGCCATAGTGTCTCCCCAACTGCTCCTGGGGGCATGTAGTTTATATTCTGCTCCTTGCTCAGGGCTTTGCTTAAAGTCTCTTTGTAGACCTTGGTTATTTTTCTTCAGTCACATTGCTAGCAATCCTTCAAGGCACCAGCCTTTCCAAACAGTCTGAAAGAAGGCTCCTGACTAGAACGGACAATTCCTTTTCTCTACAAGTTTGGTCTCATTCTGCACTGAAGGGGAGGTGTATAGGGTAAGGGTATTTTGGACTGTGATGTGGGAGAGCAAGGTTCAAATCCTTACTTTGCCTGATTCAGAGAAGGGTTTTTTTCTATCCCAGACATGCTGAGCAAGGACGTGAACCCCCAGGACACTGCACTTCCTGCCCAGCTATGGAGCATTTTTCTGGCGGAAACAGACTGGCACCACTGGTTGAAACCTATTCCAATATTTCTTTGGTGAAAAGGGCAAATTCCAATACTTACCTCATTCTGGTCCTCACTCAGTTCCACCCTCCTGTTGGGACCAGGGTTCTCTCTTAGACAATCTTCCCTTCTGTAGCCAGTTAGGCCTCACAGAGGGGATCCTCCGCCTCCGAGTCAGTGGGTGGCCACTTCGCCCCATTATAGCAGGGACTAAAACAAATCCCCAAGTCAGTAGTCCAATACCTGGCCTTGGTTCACAGTTGGGAGAGAGGAAAACAGTTCAGAGCCTGGCCTTGCTTCAGGGTGGGCGACAGACAAACAGTTCAGAGCCCAGCTTTGCTTCAGGGTGAGCGACAGGTAACAATCAGTTCTGAAGGAACTGGGCCCTAGGTCAGGGTGGGGCAGTAAATAAATATAGTCAGTTGAGGATCCCCGGCCCAGATTCAGGACAGAGAGACAAGGAAGCAAAGTCAGTTCAGATGCCCTGGTCCTCAGTCAGGGTGGACCAGCAAACAAACACCGGGAGGTCTGATTTTGGTAGCCCAGGCCTTGTTTCAGGCAGGGCAACAAACAAATACCAGCAGGGGCCCTAGCCCTCAGTCAGGGTGGGGCAGCAACAAACCCAGTTCATAGTGCCTGGCCCTGGTTCAGGGCGGGATGGCAAACAATACACAGTTAGTTCAAAGGTTCAGTGGGCCTTACCTAGGTTCAGGCAGGGCAACAACAAACAGTAGCAAAGGGTTTGGGGCTCTTTATGCAGGAGAGGAGCAGGCAATTTACCTGTGGTGGTGGAGAGGAGGAGACTGCCACCCAGTAGGTGGGTGGCAGGGGGGACGCAGGCCTGCCTACTCCACTGAGTCCCAGCCCAGAGCCCTAATAGTAGCAGTGCAGTCTGCTGCTGGGTCATCGGGGGCTCCAGCCTGAAACACGCTGACCTGAGACACTTAACTCTCCTCAGAATTCCCTGAGCCACTTCCCTTCTCCCCCTCAGTGCATACCTGGGCAACAGGCAGGTCTCTCAGGGGTTCAGGGGCTGTCAGGTCCAGCTGGGGTCCGGGTGGTCCAGGCCAGTTCTTGGCCTCTTGCAGGTCCAGTGGTCCCAGCCAGTCCTCAGTGGCAGGCTGGTGCAGGTGTTCAGGCCGATCCTCTGGGTCAGACACGCCTGGTGATCCCAGCCAAACCTCAGCCTCCCAGGCAGGGAGTGCTGGGCAGACCTCTGGTTCCTCTATAGGCTGGGTCCACATTGAGCTCTCAGACTAGGCTTTTATAGTCCTGGCCACACCTCCTATCTTCTAGTCAGGTGGCTGGGAGGGATTAAGCTTGGCCCAAAATGACTCCCAGAGGGGCTCCCTCGCCTCCACGTCAGTGGGCAGCCACTCTGCCTCACTACACCTTCTAACTCATACAATACATGAGCTGGTGTATCACAAGATAAGTTCTCGGTAGTCTGTTACACTAAGGGTATGTCTACACTACAGCGCTATTTTGAATCAACTTATTTCGAATTAGTTAATTCTAAATAAGCCAATTTGAAATAACGCAGCTATGCACAAAAACTAATTTGAAATAACGTTTTTCAAAATAGCGCATTCACATTGAGTGGACCCTGAATTGAAGGTAAGGCTGGCCGGAACCAGTGCCAGCAGGGCATCAGGGTCAGACTTAGTGTGTGGGGCTGCTGCCTCAGGCTATCCGAGGTCTGTGATTAAAGGGACCAGACCCCCCATCCCAGACAGACAGTTCTCAGGTTTCTCTGCTTGCTGGTCTACCTTGCTGTGGGACAGCAAAGCATTTGTGTCTTGGAGTGCTCTGCTTGCCCTTACTTGGGACACCACAGCACTCTGCAACGTGGAACCAGACCTGCCCCTGGGGACTCTGCTGCGTCTCGTGGACACGTTCCCAGCAGCCTGGCTGCACTGTCTGCAGGCTGCCATCCGGGAGGACCATCAAGGGGCTGTCAGGATCCAGGGGGCCCTGTGGGAGAGCTTCCACCCTGAAGAGCGCTAACAGTTTCTTTGGTCTGCCCCACTGGGGGCTTGTGCCCCATTCCTCCCTCTCAACCTTCCACTTACCCTTCCCTAGCACCCCCTTCCTGATGTAAAATAAAATGCACTTTTGTCTCAAAAATACAAACTCTGTTTATTTAACAAAACTGGGTGGGGGGGATGAAACTCTGGGGAGATTGGGAAGGGTGGCGGGAGAGGGGAGGAGAAAGGGTGGGAGAGGAGAGGGGAAAACTTGGAGGAGGGAGCTGGAAGGGGGAAGCAAGAGGAAGAAGGGGGAGGGGAAGCTCAGCGTTCAGGGGTGGGGGGTCTCGCTGGGCCAATTGACTCCCAGCACCGTGGGGGAGGGGGCCTCGGCATCCCCAGGGGGATGGGGAGGAGGGTGCAGAGGTTGAGGTGGGGGGTGTGGACATTGAGGAGGAGGGTGTGGAGGTTGAGGAGGAAGAGGCGGGAGGGGGGGCAGGAGTGGGAGGAGGAACAGTAGCTGGGGGGGCAGCAGGCGCAGGACCTGCACGGGGCAGCACGCTCTGCACCAGGGTCTGCAGATGGTGACAGATGGCACGACCCTGGGCAAACAGCTCCTGCTGGAACTCCCGGTTGTCCTGCGCCCGCTGCTCCATGATCCAGGTCTGAGCTCGCAGGGCCTGCAGGTGCTGCTCTCAGTACCCCTGCCGTGTGTTGGTCCTGGGCCGCCGCGGGGGAGGAGGGGCGGAGTGGTGACGTACATGGCCAGGGAGCGGGGATGTGTATGTCACCGCCCTGCCCCCTTTCTCCTCCCACTGTGGCGCTCGGCTGAGTTCTGCGCCCCTCAGCTGGGCCGCCGCGGGGGAGCCAGCAGCACAAGCGGCCGTTTGGGCTCCCCTGCGGCAGCCCGGCTGAGGGGCTCAGAACTCAGCCGAGCACCATGGCGGGAGGCAAGAGTGCTCCCCAGAGGCAAGTCTGTAACACTATAGCGTTACAGACTCACAGACATTGGGCTACTATATATATGATAATCAACCATTTCCTTCTGTTTCTTTAGAATCAAGTCATGACAAAACAGTGAGTTTCTGATTGGCTACTTCTGAAGGCTTTATTTATATTTTAAAATGCCCTTATCATTTAAAGAGCATTTGAAGGTGTGCCAGCTTTTAATTTTACTTGTATTTGGGACATTGAAGGCTTTTTGCCATTGAGTATTGCTTTTTACTAATGTGTAGTTAAAAGCAAATGGAAAAGCTTTTAAATTGCTCTGAGGATTACATAGTTGTTTAATGGCTTGACTTCCTAATGGATGTCATGTAGAATTTAATATTCTGCTCTTTTGCATTGCAGACTAGAAGGAAAAATGGAGGCCGGTAACTGATTGTTAAAACCGCAGTCAATCAAGTTTAAGATAATTCATTAGCAAGTGTTAATATATCTGTATTAGAAAATCAACTACACAATGTTTACACTGTACAGGCCATTGACTCGCCAGAGCTGAACATCTAAAATGAATTCTTACCTAAATTGGAGAAACAAGAACCTTACAGGCTGGATTTAATTCAGGTGATTTTATATCTGGAGGATAGCCCTGAATTATCTCTGTTCATAGCATAGAAAAGCTACTTAGCTAGATCCTTAAATCTGTACCACACTGCATTGAAATTAACAGTTATTTTGAGTTACCTTGAGACCCTATGTATCTGAAAGCCTTGCTGGAAATTTTTGTTCAAATGGGTCCAGACTCAAAACTATGCTTGTTCATACTGATAAGTAACTTCTGTCAAGTAATCTAATTGAAATGGAATATTCATGAACAGGAGGGATAGATAACAATGGTAAGGGTTATACAGCACCTATCACATGCACACAGACAGGCAAATATTGTATTAGTTTCCTCTTCCTTCAGGACTGCCTAACATTTCTAACTGTCATTCCAAATACACACCGTTTCCTTAGTAGGTAATTGCACTACAGTCAGACACATTCCACGGTGGTTATGTGACCTATGTAACATAACACCACTGAAGTCAAGGCTGAAACACTCACCCACACTTCCACGTCACATGTCATCAAACTTAGGTCTCCAAAAGTAAAAGGTAACATGCTACCTCTGAGGTTAGCGATCACAAACATTTATATCTGCACCATTCCGCAATCAAAAAATGGCAAACCTAAGATCTGATCCTTCAAGATGCAGTTGTGCCCATCTGAGAGCACCCAGCATGGGATCTGGTCAGGAATTCTATAACAAAACATTTTCTGTCAGAAAATGATGATTTGCCAAAACCAAAACATTTTATCAGGAAGGGTCAGTTTTAAACAATTTTCAACTCAAAAACTTCTTGAAGTTGTCAAAATGTTTCATTGACATGTTCTAACTGAAAAATGCTGATCTTCCAGTTTGAAGCAACTTTTTGTTTCAAAATTTCAGCTGTAGTAAAATATATTATATTTTAACATTTAAAATGGTCAATATAAAAATAATTTGATTGACGAGAACAGGGTTTTTTTTAATCACTTTGGAAAAAATTTTGAGCTGGATTTTTTTTTTTTGTCCTGATTCAGAGGAAAAGGTTACAAAATCTTGAAAATTTTCACAGGTTGGAAAACCATTTTCCAGCTCAATACTGTACCTGCCAGCACTGAACCAATAGCTCTTTGAAGTAGGACTACCATGTTGCTTCAAATGAGTGCACCACACACTACAATGATTGCAATGCTAATTAACGTCCTAAGGGCCTGCTTATTCTACTGCTGTCAAAAAGTGCTTTACGCCTCAAGGGTTCTCACCAATATTCATCAGTACTATTCATGGAGCAAAGTATCACTCAGCATGAATAAGAGTGGCAGAATTAGAACCTAATACAAATACAGAGAATAATGTTACATCTACACTATGGCTGGGATCAGCACACCAGCAGTTGATTGAGCAGATCTAGTGAAGAATTAGCAAATCAACCATAAATTGCTCTCCAGTTGATCCCGGTATTCTACCCCGATGAGAAGAGTAAGATAAGTCGACAGGAGAGTGTCTCTTGTGTAGGCCCTGAGGTAACTTAGTGTAAGTTAAGTTGACTCCAGCTACATTATTCACATACCTGGAGTTACGTGTTTTAGGTCCACTTACTGAGGTAGTGTAGACCTACCCTAAGAGATCTCTGGAACAATTATCTTCTGCAGAAGTTTTTTTGAAGTGAATAGTTTAGTTGACTGAAGTGAGGAGTGGGACCTATTAAGGCAGTGCTGCTGTCCCTTTGTAAACAGTCACATTTAGAATGTTAGAATAGCATTGCTAAGACTCTAAGGCCACAATAGCCACAAATATAATATAATATAATATAATATAATATAATATAATAGCCACAAATTTTAAAATACCTCAATGAGATATTCTCGTTCACAGAGACAAGGAAAGATGTACACCTTCTCTGTTAATGGCAATATACTTGCCACCTACACAGTTCTGTTAACTTCCTCTCATTTGGCTTCCCATGTAACCCAAAAAGAAGGCAAACATTCAAAAATTTTAGTGCCCTGTATGACACCGTCACAACACAGTCCATACAATGCAGGAAATGGAGATGCCACAAGATAATTTAGGTAAGTTCTCTGTTTACATTACTGGGAGTGTTATGTCACAAAAGAACATAAAGGTGAAACCTCTTTCCAAAGCCAGACTGTAGGATGCAGTGTATGATTTCTTACAATATGTACTAACTACTTATACTAAACAATCTGTTTCATCTTGTATTTTGCTTGGAGGCTGAGAGTTCCTTTCTTAGCCCAGATGCACACTATGGGGGAGGGGAAAGTCAACTTAAGGTACACAATTCCAGCTACATAAAAAAATGTAGCTGGAGTTGATGTACCTTAAGCTGAACTCTGGGGCTGTCCTGACAGTGGGAAGTCAATGTAAGACTTCCCTTACTCTTCCTGGGGAGCAGGACTACCAGCACCAACATGGGTGACCTTTGTGTTTGATTTAGTGGATCTTTACTAGACTCACTAAATCAAACACCAGAAGATTGACCACTGCAGCATTGATCTTCCTGCAAGTGGAGAAGTGGCCTCAGACATGAAGAAGGGCTCTGTGTGGCTCAAAAGCTTGTCCATCTCACCAGCAGACATTGGTTCAATAAAAAATATCAACTTGCCTCTCTGACAGAATCCAGTGTCACTCAACCCAGAATGTAATAGAGCTATTATTGCTTTGCTTTCTCATCCTCTCTTGTTACTCTGCATATAAAGCTATTGGGGATTTCAAGGTAGCTCTTCTATACTTTTACCAGCACCAGTATGGTCAATAGAACGAAGGTGGGATTCTGTATACTTATCATTAGGGAAATTTTCTGTTGGAGTGCTGTGACTCTGTTGCTGAAGACCAGCTAATAGGCTGCTGGTCTGACAGAATATGTCAGTTATGCACAGCGAGCTGAGTAGCTGGATACACCTAGCAGATGTGGTATCCTTAGCCACAAGCAGCTACTGTCCAAACCCAGCTGCAGTAACAGAGAGAGATCAGGCCCTACTGCTTATGTGGAGGGAAGAGATGCCCAATGTAGCTCAGTGTCTGATTTTGGCCTAGGGCTATTGGCATAGTCTTTTCGCAAATTGCCAGCAAGGTGAGAAATAGTGTCGCCACTGTTTTTGTGTTAAGGAACCAGTGAGAAATTTACACAACAAAACTGCCTATGATGACAATTTTTTAAAATCAAACTTATTAAAATGTCAGTATTGATTTATCATTTCTAATTAAAAAAATTAATAACAGCTTAATTGATGACAACATTCCTCTAGAGTGAGGCACATTAGCAAATGGGGCATGACGGATTAGCAGCCCCACTGCCTCTGACTCACAGGGATCTTTGACCCTGACATCTACCACTTGCCACTGGTCTCTGATTACAGCAGATCTAACAAATCTCACAACACTCTATAGTGCTGCTGGCTGCAGGAGACACAAGAAAGCCAAGTACAGGACAATGTCTCATCTCATTCACAAAACAACCACCCTTCACTTAAACACATCAGAGGAGGCTGGCATGAGTCTTGTGATCAAAAGAGATGATGTTTGACCCACTGCAGGCACTTGCTATGGAGAACTTCAAGACCAGAATGACAGCAGGACAGTTTCAAATGGAGAACTTTTTTCTGCAGTGTGCTGAATTGCAAAGCTACAGCCCAGCCCAAACGGTAGAAGATAATGGCCTCATTGAAAGTGTTACCAAAAAGCTCCTTTTTAGAGTCACTACTGCTCTAATGAGCATCACTCTTTATTGCTCTGACTATACTATGGCTGTGATTTATGGTACAGAGCAAATATAGTCCCTAAGGAGCTTCACCACCCTGATGTCATGTAGACCCTTATGTTGTATCTGGGGAGGAAAGAATAAAATCCAGCCCTAAGTTAGACACAGGAAGAGTTAACAGGCAAAGGACAAAGTGTGAAGAAAATTACAAGAGAAAGAGAGTGTGACACAGATTTATGTCCATGCATATTATTGGCTCCTCCTCTTTTTTTTAGCCATCATGTTAACATCAAGACAATAGCTATGAGATAACTGAGAGAGATAGCAGAGTAAGATAGCAGAGTGATGGCTTTAAAGGATAACCCAGGCTCAGCTTGGCAATTCCATGTGTAATTATTCTCTTGAGCAAACCTTACTTAAGGCTATAAGCAACGTGAGCAGCTCATCCATCATGAAACCTTTGACAAAACCAAATCACATCCCTCTGATGTGAAAGGAAGCAGCATGGCTGCTATTTCTTCACCACAAGCTAAGGACCACTTACGGCTGAACTATCACAAACAGAGGTGACCAGGATTAAGAATCTATAACTTTTGTGATTTCAAAGTACTTTGTCAGGTGCAGCCAAATAAGCCAGCCTCATGAAAACAGAGACCAGATTTGTACCGAGTGTGTGGGAATCTCTCTACTTACTAGTAAAACTACCTTGATTTCTTTTAATGAGATGGAATTCTTTCAGCAGAAAGCTCAGGAATTAAACTTAGATGAGAGGTACTGCAGTGTAAAACCCTGAATTACTAAATGAGCCATCTAATCACATCTGTTAACAAGATACTTATTCTAGCCTGCTAGACAGTATTATTCAGTAGGTGCTACCTGGATATTTTCCACTCAGTTGAGCAAAACATCAAAAGGATCTGAGAGCTGAGAGATTCCATCCTGTACACGAACTGAAGCTTTCTTTTGTAAAGGACAAAGCATCCAGTGAAATATGTTGAGAAGAAATTGGAATGATTCTTTTGACAACTGGCTAGTTACAATACATTCCCCCTAGTTCTTACAAATTGGCTTATTCTATAAGCAAACTGCATGGCTATTTCCACCACAGTCCATCTCCAAAGTTATTAAACAAACCAACCTCAGAGTCAATGCTTTCAAAGATAAAAACTACGAATGACTGAACATACACAACACTGATGGTGTGACACTCACTGTGGTAAAGGATTCTCCAAATAAACACAGACACAGAAACTATATGCTTTTTTTGGATGGGGGGAGAGAAAAGACTACAAGGATATCTAAACTCTGAAAAGGGGTATTGTAGGGTTCTGCATTTGTGGTCCATTGGCTTCCTTAGCCAGTTTGCTCAATGGGTGATACAATATAACTGCTAATTCTACCAACATATCCTGGTCTCTGAGAACCAAGTTTATGCAGATCAGTGTTTGCCCTCCGGAATGTTTGTGCAGCACAGTTGCCTCAAATAACGTGGGCTTCACTGCAACTCCCTCTGCTGTGGGAGTGTGACCAAATACCAGCACTTGGTTAGCAATTGCTCACTCTGCTACCAGATTGCTGAAGTAACATAGCTAACTACAGTGAAAATCAGTACAGTAGATATCTATGACTTGAGGGATCAGATGCTTTAAAATGTGCATGCTAAAGACTCATTTATAATTTTAAATTTTTAGCTTTAGAATGGAATGAAATGGAGGACTTGTTCTAATGCAGAAAACCATTCTTTATGGGGGCTATTTTCTTAATGGAACTTACCAGCTCTTTCGGATGTGGCTGTGTCTTAATTCCTTTTTGAAATTTTCTTTGAATAATATGAGCTCATATGGACTCCCACCTTCACTAGAGGAACAATTAATGACTGTTTTTCATTTGATTCCTGCAACATAAATTTTGTTACCATTCTACCCACAGCACAAATAAGTGATTTTGAAAAATTCCAGGCTCAAGTTCTCCAAGTGAAGTTCTAAGCACTGCAACTAAATGTTGCCAGATTTATGATACCCCAAATTACTTCTTTTTCTCTGTGGACCTGATCCAAATCCCCCTGAACTCAGTGGAAACCTTATATCATTTATTTGCTGGAAACCAGAGAATAGCCTGCTACAGACAAGAATCTCCTTTTATTGGATACTAGAAGATTTACCCAGCATTGCTCAGGTCCTTAACTCAAATACGTTTTGGTTTTCTTCATTTAAATAATTGATCTGGGATGGGGATAGGAATGAGGATGAGGGGTTCAGGGTGCAGGCTGCCCCAGGGAGAGAGAACAATCCCAGCCTTCTCTCACTACAACAGCTTGGGGGCAGGTGAGAAGTGCTTCTTCATGGCCACTGCAGCTGCAGAGGGCACAGCCAGGGAAAGGGGGCATGGTCACTGGCTGGAGGACAAATAGGCACACAAAGAGATAAACTCTCTGAAATATATAGTAGATAGCTGTTCTATCCCCATCTCCGGCCCCTTGCTGCCCCCATGGTCATTCTGAGGTATAACTGTCCCCCCTGCCAGACCCCTGCCTTTCCATCTTGTGAGAAACAATCACATTCCAGGCACATCTTATTGTCCTGGCACAACCAAACTGTGACCTTGCTTTAAGTTAGGATAAGAGGAAGCTGCATGCCAAATGTGGTGGTCAGTAACTCTTACCATTTAGGAGGAGTTCTTGAACAAATGGACTCACAGACCGAGGGACAGACACATGCACATTTCTAAAATATATATAAATGATTCCATCTTCAAAGCTGAGTCCCACTTTCCAAGTGTGTGCAAGACCAAACAGCAAGGAACCTTGCTTGCATTGCTTTTGTAAAGGATGAAAAAGAGGTGCTCATTCATGACCTAATTGTGGAAATGGCATAAACAATTCCATTTGAGCCTGAAGCTAATTATGGTACAGCAGCTGTCAAAAAAATCAGCTCAAGTGCCTGCTTCCTAAATTGAAGGTCAGGTATACAAATTGAAATGCTGTTTTTATTAGTTGTTGACACTCAGGGAAATATCCATCTCCAGCAGCACATACACATTAACTCCCATTAGCACAAATGGAAGTTGGGCGACAACATCAAGTAGAAACTATATACATCTTGGTAAAGCACACCATGCCATAGTATACAGCATCTATGTCAGTTTCAGACGAATTATTATAACATGACGTGCTTGACAGCATCACTTAAAAGAGACACAGACCACAGACAACTGGGTTCCTATTTCTGCTCCAAGCATGGAGGAGTATCTGCACCTAATCTATGCCTGTCAGTATGAACATCCTTATTCAAGCAGCTCAGCTGTGATAGCCAGTTGTGGTTATCTTGGATGCTTACCTGGCTCCTATGACCACAGCTCTGAGCATCTCTGTCTTTAATATATTTATCCTCACTGCACCTCTGTCAGGTAGTGTAGAGTTGTCATCCCCATTCTGCAGATGGGGAACTGAGGCACAGACTAAATGACTTGCCCAAGGACCCACAGGAAGTATGTGGAAAAGTAAGGAATTAATTTGGGGTCTCTCAAGTCCCAGGCTAGCAGTCTAACCATGAAGCCATCCATCCTCGTGGATAGGAAAGAAGGAAGCAGCAGCCCCTTCTTAATTCCCTCTTAATTCCTCTGCAGCCATGGGCATTAATCACAGTATGCCCCTATGTTTTCATGATTTGATCCTGGTTCATGTGGCTTCTATAGTGAAACCAGAGAAACAACTCTGGGTTTTGTATTTGTTTAGATTTTATGTCAAATAACCTGCAGCTCCTGAATTTTACACAGCAGAAGTTTGGGAAATAATATAAAAAGCTGAAGTGCAAGAAATGAACAGGCCCCAAATGGTTATTACATAGCATAATGGCTCTATTCCAAAGCCCACTAAGATTTCCAGTGACTTCAGCATGCTTTGAATGACCCCTCTCCCCACGTTCCCTTCACACACCTCTTCATCTCAGGAAAAGGGTCAGGAAATATTACAGGAGCACTTTCCAAACCAACTCCCTCTCTCCTCCTCTGCTAAGGTAGCCAACCCTCCTGAATTGGCCTTCAGTCTCCAGGGATTAAAGATTACTCTTTAATTAAAGATAATATGTGATTAAATCTCCAGGAGTATATCCAGCCACAACCCTGTCTCCTTCAGCAAACATGACAGCAGAGCTTCACTAGTGAGCCATGGAACAAGTTATTTTAACATACACAAACCTCTGATAAAACTGAAACCAGATCCAGCCATCCATACTAATTCAGATTTCATAATACACTGACTAATGTAATCGGGTGGTAATGTCAAAGCTGAAAGCAAAGGTGGAGCACCACAGGAAAGGGTGTGGGAATCCCACACTAGCTATCCTGGCTTATTCTGAACCCAGGCTGGGTGACATAATGCTTAATTTTCTGATGCTCTGCATTTATGAACAGCCACATTGACATGTTAACACTCCTCTTTATGCTTCATCTGTTTGAGAAAAACATTGTCTTCTGCCTTATTTCACATGTTGGATGTACACATTAATTTGCAAATGCAAGACACCTGTTAGATTAATTCTGGCATTCCTTCTGTGAATGGAGGCTGGATGAGATCAGATCTACACTGCATGAGGAGAAAGTCGACTTAAAGCAGCCATGAGAATAGAGTAGCTGGAATCAGTGTACCTTAAGTCAAATTTCTGCAGCATCTCCACTGTGGGAGATCATCTTCCATAGACTTCCCTTAAGCCTCGTGACACTGTGGAGTTTCAGGGTCAACGGGGTATCATCAGCAGTCAATTTAGTGGGTCCTTACCTTATTATCTCCAGAGCATCGATCTCAGGATAAGTGTAGACCTGTCCTGAGACTAATATAGATAAACTGCCAATTCATTGTCACAGACTGTGCCTTCCTGCATGTTTGTAATGCTCCTAGAGCAACAGAGCCCTGATCTTACCATGTTAGAAACAAAGGATCATGATAATACTTGCTTCATGTCTTCTTTAAAGCCTGTGCATTAGATGGATCTTACTCATTTTCAAGTCAATGGGAGCTTTGCCGTTGGCTTCAGTGGGAGCAGGTGCAATTCATTGTTTTAAGCAGCTGCTGCCTGTAGGAGCACAGAGTTCTACACAGCTCTTCAGCTCAGGACATTCTTCCTCTCGATCTACACAAATGGGACATTACATCCCAAGTCCACTGTCTGGCACCGAACACAAGTGAGCATATTCTGTCTTTGGTTATAATCCTGAAGTGCCTTCCATTATTGATCTGGCATTCCTGGCAGCAATCTATCAATCGGAAATTGAGTTAAATCCTTTCAGCTGAAAAGAAGGGTTACTAATTAGCTGACATCTTCAAAAAGCTCTCAAACTGAATTAATTCTTGCACTTAGATTCCATGTTTTATTAATGTTGCCGTCCAAGCTGGTATAAAGTCAGTATGTAATGAGAGTTTATACATTTACCATTGATTGCAATATCAGATGCTGACAGCTCAAGGGTGCATCTTAGATAATATCCCCAACAGTAAATAGATAACATATTAAAAAGCACAGAGTCTATGGAGAATGAAGAGTAGAATTTCCTGAACTCAGTTCCTCTTGTTCAGGGAACAAACTGCAATAAGAACTGATTTTGAGTAGTTATGTATAATCCCCTCTAAGTGGTTGTCAGAATATACTGCAGTTGCTATGTACTGTAGATACAGCAAATGGTAATTTTCTGAAGACTTTTATAAAAGCCATTGTAAAAAAACAAACTAACAAACAAAACAAAAAACCCTCTTCACCTCTGGGGCAGTTTCAGATGAAAAACACTGCAGAGCAGTCAGAGAGGCAACTGCAAAGCCAGAATAGGAGAAGAGAGTCACACACTGGGCTTTGATATTTCATTGTTTATAAAACAGAAGCAGGAGCGGAAAAGTGATTGTTTATGAGAGACAAAAGAGAACCTGCCTTTAAGATAGAGGTCATCAGGTGAGATGCACTTATTTTGTGTAGCCCAGCTGGTTTTAAAATTGGTCTTGCCTATATACTACTGCTGATTTATTTCCCAAGCCCGTCAAATAAAACAAAATAAACGTCTTTGTACATAAGTGGCTACGTTTCTGCCCCTAAATCTACAGAGTACAAAACCAGGTATGGGATAATAGCAAAGCCGCAAAATGTATCAATATCAGTCACTCTCATTCTTAGGGAAACTGGAATATGCTGAAAAGACTTTGTAGGGTGGCCATTTACCATTTTCATACAAGTGCCACCATTCTCAGGGCTTATGTATTCTGTGCATTATAATGGAGGTATTGACTAATTCATGTGCATGTTTCTGCCCTGTAATGACAGGAATAACTGCTGTCCAATCACATGTACTAATACTGCTACAAATAGTGGAAATTCACCTTGAGCTCACCTGTTCTTTTTTTGGGAGCAAGATTTAAATACTATCCTTATGTGAAGCTGTGCATAGCTACACTGTGCAGAACAGGCAAGTTCTAGGCAGGCATGAATGAGTTTCCATTGCTCCCTTTTTGAGATTTTATAATGTATTGCCATTGTGCAAGAGAGCAATGGGAAGGGAATCAGCAACTTTCTAGGAAAAGAGATTAGTAAATCATGTTTTATAGCTGAAAGAGGCTTTTACATTAATGAAATAGATTTGTATTACAAACCTAATCTGGATAACCTAGTTAATCTCTTGCCATCCTAATTCATGAATTTATAACACACATACTCAAAGGCCTGATAAAAGTTGCAGGCACATGTAATTTCTTTTTCAGATGCATCAAAAACATATATGCCAAATTTGTCACAAATAAAACTACACTACACCTGATTGCTTAGACAGAGCTTGAAGCTAAAAAGTACAGTATTTCTCCTGTGTGCATTTTAATATATTTTTGCCAATGAAATACATCAGGAAGAAATAAATAGGATGCTGAGTTAGCAGGCAATTAATACTAGCATTAGTAATACTTTCCATTTTGATGTAGCCTTCTCAACAGGGGATCAGAGGCTATGTCTACACTGGCGGCTTCTTGCACAAGAACATCTTGTGCAAGGGTTCTTGTGCAAGAAGTCTTGCACAAGAAAACGTCCACACTGCCATGTGCAAGCTGTGCTTTTGCGCAAGAGCGCCCATGGCAGTGTGGACGCTCTCTTGCGCAAGAAAGCTCTGATGGCCATTTTAGCCATAGGGCTCTCTTGCGCAAGAAATCCCTGCCGAGCGTCCACACTGCCCTCTTGCGCAAGAACTCCTGCTCAAGAGGGCTTACACCTGT
This sequence comes from Pelochelys cantorii, assembly GCA_032595735.1. Lineage (NCBI taxonomy): Eukaryota > Metazoa > Chordata > Testudines > Trionychidae > Pelochelys > Pelochelys cantorii. The sequence goes on along the minus strand of CM064342.1, from coordinate 25,158,663 downwards.
TAGAAAAGAGCGTAACTTTTGCGCAAGAAGCTCTCTCTTACCACGCCGTACTGTAAATTTCCTTGCGCAAGAGCAGGCAGGCCGTGTAGACGCTCTGCGGATTCTTGCGCAAGAACGGCCGTACTTGCGCAAGAAGCCACGAGTGTAGACATAGCCAGAAAGTATTAAGCAAACCCCACACTATCCGTACTAAGCAGATAAAAATATTTTCCCTGCTTCTGAACGAATATTGTTGGGATGACAAGAAAGCCTGAGAATCCATTCATGGGATCATATCATGTGATATGGCCTATGATCTACAGGCAAAACACCACACACACACAAGAAATGAACCTGTCTAATTCTACTAATCTTATCCATGTGTTTCGTCTACTGTGATCCAGACTTAATTGCAAGATGCTCCCCTCTTTCCAGCTTCAACTGCAACCACCTTGTCACAGCCACCATTCTAGTTGTTGGTGTCATTAAAAAAAAAACAAAAAAAAAACTTCCAAGGACAAATAAAAGAAGCACTATTGTTCTCCTATGTTCCCAAAAAGAAAAAAAAAGGAAGTAAAAAGTAGTCTAAGACTACGTCTACACTGCGGATGTTTTGTGGAAGAGGAAATGCAAATGGAGCACTCATTTGCATATCATACATTCTCATTTGCATATCTTCTTCCAATCCTTTTGAGGAAGAGGTTTTTGTGTTAAAAAGCCCTGTGTGGATGGGGCCATTTGTTGGAAAAAAAATCTTTTGTGCAAAAGCCTGTAAACCTCATTTTTTGAGGAATAAGTGCTCTTGCGCAAAAGGGTTTTTTTCCGACAAATGTCCCCGTCTACATAGGGCTTTTTATCACAAAACCCTCTTCCACAAAAAGGATTGGAAGAAGATATGCAAATGAGAGTGCACTCCATTTGCATTTCCTCTTCCACAAAACACCCATAGTTTAGACGTAGCCTTTAAGAGAGCTTCCTTTATTTTCTTTAAAAAGTTAATCATGCTAAGTCAACGGAATTTCACTTTGTTTCTTATATTCCCAGACTTCCACCATAAGGGAATATTGTCATGCACCAACAGAGGTTGTCACATCTTGCAAAGACTTTGTTGTTGTTGTTATTCTAGCTACACTGACAATACAGATAATTCTTCAGTAGTTTTCTTAGCCAGCATCAACAGAGAAGTTGACTCATTTAAACAATCTTGAATTACATACAATTTGACTGCAAAGCAGGATTTTTCCTGGCATTACAGAGTACTGTTAGAGATCGATTTTACTCAGTTTTACTCTCTCTCTCTCTCTCTCATCTTGTAGTTCTTCCTAGAGTCTGGGGTTCTCCAGATTTGATTGCCCTGTGTTCGGATACCACAGCACACCCCACTATGGAGCTGGAATTGCCTCTGGGCACTGATGGCCCCTGACTGTCATGCAGCAGTTTCTGCAGGCTGCCCTCCTGGCCCTGCAGGAACATGGCCCTGAGCTGCTTGAGAAGACCCTCAACATGTGTCTAGGAGCGAAGCTTTTTCAGACACACCCCACTGTGGAGTGCCACTTCTGGCAGCAGTGGGACCAGCTAGTGATGGAGTGGTGGGACAACTAGCAGTGGCTCCAGTATGAGGAAAGAAACGTTCCTGGAGCTATGCGCCTGGCTTTCCCCTGCCCTCACATGATGGGACATGCAGATGAGACCTGCCATCCCCTGGAGAAGTGGGTCGCCATCGCGATTTAGAAGCTCGCCACTCTGTACAGTTAGCAATCTGTGGACAACCTGTTTGGTGTGGGGAAGTTGACTGCTGGGGTCCTCATCATGCAGTTATAGTGCTCTCAGGCTACAGTCCCAGGGGGGAGGTGAAGTACTGGAAAGAGGGACCCTAAGGAAAGGCGAGAGTTGGGCATGCAGGGGATGAGGGTGGGATTGGAAGCCCCCATCCATGTGTGGTTCTCCAGTCCCGCTCTCACACAGTCTTCCTGGGCGGGGGGACTACATAGGAGGCAGATCCTGGAGTGTTTGGGGGGAAAGGAAGGGAGGGCTCAGTGACCTCCCAAGGGTTCTGGCACCCCTTTAATTCTCTGTGTGGTTTGTCTGTTTGTCTCCTTCTGCAGGTGGTGAAGGCCATCAACACCATCCTGCTGTGCAGGGTCATCCATCTCAGCGACATGGACCCCATTGTCACCAGCTTTGCCACCAATGGGCTTCCCCAACTGCAGGGGGGCTATTTATTGCACCCGTATCCCAATCTGGGCACCTGACCACCAGGCATATCAGTACATAAACTGCAAGGGCTATTTTTCCATAGTCCTGCAGGCCCTGGTCAACCACCACGGCCAATTTTCAGACATCTTCGTCAGCTGGTTGAGGAAGGAACATAATGCCTGCATGTTCAGAAATTCCAGCCTCTACCAGAAGCTGGAGGCCAACACTTTCTTCCCCAAGCGCACCATCAGGGTCAGGGATGTGGACATGCCACTGTGCATCATGGGGGACACGGGCTACCCTCTCATGCCTTGACTAATGAAGCCATATACTGGACACCATGACCCCAGCAAGGACCGCTTTAATGATAGCCTGGGCAGGGCCTGCATGCAAGTGGAGTGCACCTCTGGGCATCTCAAGCACAGGTTCAGGTGCCTCCTGACAGACCTGAATGTGGGGGAGCAGAACATCCCCAGGTGGTGTCTGCATGTTGTGTGCTCCACAACATAGTGGAAAGGAAGGGGGAGGCGTTCCTTACAGGGTGGGGGACAGAGGCCAGCTGAGAGGGAAGAGCCTTTGAGCAGCCACACATAGCTGCCATTTGGCAGGCCCATCAGGCAGGAGTGTGCATCTAGGAGGCCCTGAGGCAGAGTTTCTCTTAAGGACCCCAGTAACTCTCCCCAGGGCCTCCCTACTAGGGGCCTGTGCCTTGCCCCCCCTCTGCTTTTCCTCCAACAACCCCTCCCTTCCCCCCTCCACCCCTCTCCCTTACAGACACAATTTTAAAAAACCTGTTTGGTTTATAAAAACAGAACTATGTTGTGATTTATTTGTGGTAGAAGTAACTGGGGAGGGACCCAGGAGAGAACCTGGAAATGGGGAGGGGGAAGGGAGTAGGAGAGGGGATGGGAACCTTGGAGGAGGAGGAGGGGAGAGGGAGCTTGAAGGTGGAGGAAAGGCTCAGAGTTGGGGCTGGGAGTGGAGTGTGGGTCAGGTGCTTCCTCTGTCTCATGTGTGAGAATCTCAGCGACCTTAGGGGTGGGGGGGTTCTGGGGAGGCTAGGGGAATAAGCAGGAGGGGGAGCTGGAACAGGGTCAGGCATGGGAGGGGGGCATGGGCTGGCATGGGGGGCTGGGGCTGACATAGGAAGGGGGCAGGTCTGGGAACTGGGACTACTAGGACAGGAGCAGGAGCAGGAGCAGGAGCAGGAGCTGGCTCCAGGTGGGTGAAGAGAGCCTGCACAGTCGCGCACGTGTTGCTTCCCTGCTGCAGAAACTCTGTCCACATCTCTCTCCACCACTGCGTGTCCTCCCGGACCTTCTGGGCCAGTGTCTCCTGCAGGTCCCGGAGTATGGAGATGTGCTCCTGCTTCAGGTCTTCATGTGTTCTCCAGTGCTTGCGGCTCCCCCATTGTTGGGCAGCTGGCTTGGGTGGTGTTGCCCACCCCCCTGTCACAGCTGGTCCAGCTGGTGACAATAAAGAGAGATGGTCAGTCATCCCTGCAGACACTGTCTCTGAGGCCTTGCCCTCATCTGTGAGCCGAGACCGACAGTTCCCAGGTCAAAGGAAGATGATGTCCTGGGAGCAAAGCCATGTGTGGCCTGGACAGCAGATCCTTTCTTACAGGGGCCCAGATGTCCCTCAGGCCTATGCTTCCCCCTCTCCTGTCCCGGGGACAAGCAGGCCTGGGCGGGAGGGGGACCTTGAGCAGGCTGGGCTTCCATCGGTGCCACGCACATGCCGGGTCTGGCAGTGGTGGTATCCCAAGAGGAGGGAACTTGTATCCCTGGCCGCTGGGGGACAATGGGTGAGGGTTTTGGGAGGGTGGAGGGGGATGTGAGCAGCACACACACCTGCATCTGGCAGCACTGTCCCCAGGAGCAGGTGCTGCTTCGAGCGTGCAGTCATGCTCATGTGCTGTGTGTGGCACTCCAGAGTCTGTGTGTGTGCATGTGTGTGTCCTTGTCCCCAGCCTCCTACCAGCAGTGGCTCATGGCAGGAGAGCTCCCTCCCCTGCCCCCCGGGGTCAGATATATGTCTGGCCTCCCCAGAGCCTATGAGCAGGAGCCCAGGAGTGCTCTGGTGCTGCCTCCTGGGGCTGCATGGTGCAGACTGGTGCATGGATTGCAGCACGATGGCCAGGCCAAGAAGGCTGAGTGATGATTGCACCCCAGCCCCTCAGTGCCCGGCACCTTCACCCTGTCTTGCGAGAAAACTAAGAGCACTCATCTGCTGTTCCCTCTCCGGCCTCAGATGATGCCTGGGACACATCCAGGCCATGGCGTACCAGCTCCAAAGTGAGTGTGGTCATGGTGCTGGCCCTGTTGGGGTCCTCCTCCTCCTCCTCTTCTCAGCTGTGACCCTAGGGTGGGTGATGACGGGTGTCTCCAGACCCCCCTCCACCACCAAGTGTGGGGTGGAAAAGGGGCTGCACCACCCTTCAGGATGCGGTGCAAGTCTTCATAAAAGGGGTCAGAGTGGGATTTTGTTTCAGAGTGGGAGCTGTGCTCCCTTGCCCTTGCATAGGCCTGGTGGAGTTCCTTCACCTTGCTCCAGACCTGCTCCTAGTTCATGATGTGGCCCTTGGTGGCCAGGCGATTGGCCATGCAGCCATATATGTCAGCATTGTGCCATCTGGAGTGGAAATCCTGGAGGTTTTCCTTCTCGCCCCATACCTTGACGCGGGCCAGGATCTCCACCCCAGACCAGGACAGCTCATGCCTCTTTCACCACCTGGCAGGCTCCTGGGAGCCATCAGACTGCTCCCTAGGATGGGCAGGGTGCTCTTGGGGAGCTCAAGTATAAGCCATGCTGGCTAGATGGCTGTGGCTGGAGTCTGTGGCTACATCTACACTACAGGGTTTTTGCACAAAAACATGGAGCGAGTCACGAGGCATACGGGAGCGGTTGACAAAGGCTTCCCTTGTCGACCGATCTGCATCTTGACTTGCACGCTGTGCCGATGATCAGCTGAGCCAGCACAGCGCGGTGGCCATTTTTATTTTAATGAAGCTGGGGATATTTAAATCCCCACTTCATTGACTATGTCGGGTAGCCTATTTTACATGCCTCTGTCGGCAGAGGCATGTAATCTAGACATACTCATATTGACGTATCTTAGGTCTACTTACCACAAGGTCTACACTGTGGTAGGTCAACAGAAGAAACTCTCCCATCGTCTCCTCTTACTCACCTCATTCTGATGGGATACTGGAGTTGACAAGAGAGTGATCAGCAGTTGATTTGGTGGGACTTCACTAAATCTGCTCAATCAACCCCTGATGGATCAATTGCCATAATATTGATCCACTTCATAGTGGAGGCATACCCTCTGAGTCAATCCAGTGGCCTCCTACCTCTCAGTCGTCCTATGGTCAGCTTCCATTCTTTGTCATTCCAGTCTCCTTTTTAGATGAACAGTTATCTCCTTCCCTATCCAGTCTGTCAGCAAGCCCCAGCATACCCCACCTCCTCTCTTTTGGTGAATTAGGAACCCCTAATTACTCCTTTGGATTCTTTGAAAAAGGATCTGTGGCCCAAAGTACACTGCTAAGGTGTGAAACTGCTCTCTCTAGATTCCTTTTCAATGGTTACTAGTTTTTAATACCCACTTATTCTCTGAATGTGAATGGGAGTCAGTGAGGTGACACTAGTTATAAAGAGGTATACGGACTGTTATAACACCATCACACACGTCAAAAGGGACTCTAATCTTGCTCAGGACCAGAGCTCAATCCCGTGGTGGATAAATATGCACGGTCAAAGGTAAGGACATGTGGGGGGAGGGGAATTTGTTGGACGTTGTAATTTATATTTCTGTGCCTTGGCAATAAATGGACATCAATTTTACAGATTGAAACAATAACACACAAGGAAGTGTGAGTCATGCAAAGAATTCTTCTAGGAGAATGAGGAGGTCATTTCGAGAATTAGAAAACCTCAACAGAAATTCTCCTGTAGTCAGCAGGTCCAAGAAAAGCCATTATATAGACTATTATTACACAGGAGGAGCTGCAGAGCTCAAGTGTTAGCCAAAACCTTGCTTCCAATCCCCTAGTGGCTTGGGAAGATCACTGAAATGCAGTAAAAAAATAACCCCTCAGCCAGGTAAAGGAAACTTTAACATCAGAGACAAGGGGTTGTTCTGTTTCCCCATGTTCTCTTTGCAATAGGAAATACCATTTTAAAAAGAGGCCATTGTGCCATGTAGAGTGTGATTAACCTGGATGCAGTTTAAGAGAACCATTTTCTTACCAACTCCCTTAATGTGGCAACAATGATCAGGCACTAGAATATTCTCATATGATCTTCCCAAGCCACTCGTGGATTGGAAACAATGTGGAGCTATAGTTTTGGCTAACAGCTATAGTTTTTGCAACTCCTCCTGTGTAACAATAGCCTATATAATGACCTTTCTTGGACCTGCTGACTACAGGAGAATTTCTATTGAGGTTTTCTAATTCTCGAAATGACCTCCTCATATCAAGTCAGTAATGCAATACGGAGCTTGTAAGGCAACCATGTGTCTAAAATCATCACTTAATTACATGCTGAAACAATATTTTGTTACATTGTTAAACAACGCAGTATTTAAACAGGGACAGACAGCTTAATATATGGATTACTTTCTTCATGTTGGCCTCGTTCAGTCCACTACTTGTTATCATCCCTTCATTAGTGTAGAATGGCATAAATTCCAAATGGAAAAGATGCACCTTCCCTGAAGTACATAGTGGACTATGGTTAACGTGGCAAGGTTTTTCTCCCTTCCTTCACTCCAGGGTGTGCATGTAAACATGCCACCACACAATTTTCATGACTTTTTAAACCAGTCTTTTCCCTCCTCCATCAATGATCACATATCTCTAAGATAAGGCACCCCCCAAGGCAGAAAAATCAGACTAGGAGATATGACTTGTCAGATGTGATCCTGGGAGGCTTCCTGTTCTTCCAGCAAGGTTTGTTCCATGACAGGAAATATTTTCCTGGATGGGTTGTTAAGGATCCTAAAAATGCCTTTCTTAATTCCTCGCTCTTCTGTGGAGCTTCGTATCAATTCATCAAGCCTTAACAATGGAGGCAATGACAGGGTTTAACCTCTCTTGTCCATCCCTCTCTGATCTGGCAACATCTGTGGTCTGGAATAATTTTAGTTAGCTGGATGTATGCACTTAACGTGGGCATGGCCAAGTTTCCAACAACCCTGTAAAGTTTGTTTACAGCCACCAGTCTTGGCTCTCAGGGTTCTGAGCTGTTATTTAGCTCTAATTTACCCCTTTTGTTTAAGAGCCCAGAAAGCAGAGGAAATGTTGGTAATGCTGCTAAGCATAAGCATGCTTTTTAGGCTTTATCTACTTATTTCCTTGTGCCAATGCAATAAAATTGCGTAACAAGGCTAACACCTTGTTATGAAGAGAACTGATCAGTCTTGGTGAGGTGTAGGCTTATATAGGATGTGTCAATACAGTCATGCATTACTAAGTAGCATTGCAGGCATTGTTCCATTTAGCCATCTCAGTGAAATAAAAATAAAAAGACCCACTCGCTATAATATTGTCCTCCCGTGATTTGGCAAACTCTGTGGTTCAGCACCGGTCAGATCCTGAGGGTGCCGGACTAAAGAGGTTCAACCTGTATCATTTGTCCCATTTTTATGCTTCACTTTCTCCATTACTAAGAGGTGTTAGCTGAAACAAAAGACAGAACTAAGTAGCACTTTAAAGACTAACAAGATGGTTTATAGGTGATGAGCTTTTGTGGGCCAGACCCACTTCCTCAGATCAATATGTGAAAGAAAATCAGCACAACCATATATACCAATGTGATACAATCAAAAAAATGAATGCATGTGAAATTGACAAATCAAATTTTAGAACAGAGTGGGGGTGAGGGGGGAAGGTTAGTTTCTGTGAGGTAATGACATAGGGGTGATAATAGGGGAAGTTTCTGTGAGGTAATGACATTAGGGGTGATAATTGGGGAAGCTATCTTTGTAATGGGTGAGATAATTAGAGTCTTTGTTTAAACCCATACATAAATTTTCTTAAATTTGACACTTTATGTATGGGTTTAAACAAAGACTCTAATTATCTCACCCATTACAAAGATAGCTTCCCCAATTATCACCCCTAATGTCATTACCTCACAGAAACTTCCCCTATTATCACCCCTATGTCATTACCTCACAGAAACTAACCTTCCCCCCTCACCCCCACTCTGTTCTAAAATTTGATTTGTCAATTTCACATGCGTTCATTTTTTTTTATTGTATCACATTGGTATATATGGTTGTGCTGATTTTCTTCCACATATTGATCTGAGGAAGTGGGTCTGGCCCACGAAAGCTCATCACCTATAAACCATCTTGTTAGTTTTTAAAGTGCTACATAGTTCTGTCTTTTGTTTCAGCTACACCAGACTAACACAGCTGCATCTCTATCACTATTCTAAGAGGTGTTAGGCTTGCCTGAGGTGATCCAACTGGCCAGCAGCAGATATAGGCCTAGAATTCAGAGCTCCTGAAATCCAGGCCACTGTAGAATCCACGGAGTCACATTTCCTGCCTTTATCCACTTCATATTGCAAGTGGGATCTCTAGCCAACAATTACCCATCTCTTACACTGTCAGCTAATTGCTAGTTGGTCGGAAACTCATCTTTCCTCTCCCTTGCCCCAAAACCACTCAGTGGGAGTAAGCATACCTGAGTCTGTGAGAAGTGGCCAAAAATCACATGCTCCTAAATCAGTATTTCCAGATTCTAGCATCTGTAAGTTAGCTCTTGGGCTTTACTTAATTGCTTCTCCCTTATTGCTGTTCCCCCATTCAGATACTCAAGTATTTCTTCTGAGAAGCGTCACTAAAGGTGTGCCATGTACAGCAGCCACTTAAAGTTTTCCCTGTTGGTTTCCAGCATGTACCACAAAAGTACTAGTTCTCCCATGTGTAATTCCTTTCCTTACATTTGCCTTTGTGGAACACCAGTCTCTTGTAAATCATGTTAAAAGTGCTTGCTTTCTAATAGTTCTTTTATTGGCTAATGCATTTTATTTGGCACTTGTTACCTTGGTGGGGATTTCTTCTTTCAGTAATTTACTGTATGTGACATCATCCTCAAAGCATTAGTCAAACTGAGCTAACACAGTTAAACAGTAGATTTACTCTCCACACCCTGGCTTGCAAAGCTCTGTGCGTGCTTGTGTTAGGTAAGTCTATGAGTGCCCCACGTTACCAAGAAATTGCCTGCTACTCATTGTCTCACTGTTGTCTAGTGCAAGAGCAGGGCTCTATGGGACTCTCTCTTGGTTTTGCCATAGACTTGCTACACAACATTGGGTAAGTCATTTACCCATACAGTATCTCATTTTACCCAGCTACTATATGAAAATTAATTCATACCTACCTCACAGGTGTTGAGACTTAATGAGCCATGTGATATTTACATCATTCCTCCCTGATTTCTACGGGGAAAATCTTAGAAACCTTTGATAGGATATGTCCTTTTATTTGTAAAATGATTTACATGATGTCATATGCCACATATAAAACATTGCCAACCATCCTGTAGTTTTGGGGATGTACTATAGTCTTTATGTTCTTAATGCTAACTTACATTTGACCATACTATTTACTACAAACATTTACCAATAATAAACTCCTGTGTTCATACTTGCAGGGATCTGAGTGCTCCAAAACTCTAAAAGATTTGGCCCAGGTTATGTCTGGTGCACTTATTTAGAGGCATTGCCCGTGGGTTGCCAAAGATTGCAGATTAGTATGTCCATTGGCATCAGCATCCCAGGTGGCAGCAATGGGTGAGACATCATGACAGCTTTTCTTTAACTGAACTTTGGCAAGGCATTGTCACCCTTTCTCCAGCAAGAGACCTCGTCATAATTCTTCATGGCTTTGGCATCATCTACATAAGAAAATTGTACCAATTTAATTTAAATTGCTTTTTAATGAAATTTACTTATACCAGTTTCAATTCTTGTTCAGACACTCCAGTAAACGAGTGACTTATTTTGGTCTAAACTTAAACAGCTTTCTCAGTTTAAGCTAAGCCAAAATAAAGTATGGTTTAAATTGAATAGGACTGTACACATAGCATTACTTTAGTCACTTTGGTTAAATTTGTTCAACTTTGTGTAGATAAAGTCCTCATCAGCTCATAATTTTGATGTTCATACACTCAGAGGAAAATCGTTGTAGACCACTTGAAATCTCCAGCTAGGGCTTGCTCCATCTTCTATTCAGGTCAATGGGTTTCAACCAACTCACAGACTCAAAGGATACAGGATCAATCTTCTAGTGCAGAAAACAGTCTAGTTTGCCGTGCTTAGCTGTGTTAGCTGAATTGAGATAATTCTACTAGTATTCCACCTTCAGTATTGGGATGCTCTTTGCTTCACAGTGCAATTCCAGGACTAGTTGTAAGTCAATTAACCTTTGCATCATCTGAGACAATACTACTTAAGAAAGCATTGTGTTTTTGGAGTGCTGTTAAGCCAATTCATATAATATGAATTGATTGTGTAGCAGTTCCCTTGAATTGTGGGAGGAGAGGCACTGGAATGGCCAGTTGGGGTGGGTCCCAAAAAGCATGGGGCACAGGGCTATCATCCCAATTCATTCAATGGATGGGACAGCTCTGGTTGAAGGGTGCCCTCAAGGTTCAAACTCTCAATTGACCCACAGAATGGATACTACAGAGACTGCATCACAGCATAGTGCAGTCTATCTCGATTTCTTGGGCTCCTCTGTTGAGCCTGCCAACAAAGTGGCTAGATATCATAGTGATTGCCAAAATGTATGGGTCTGATCCCAACCCCCTAGAAGTCAGGAAACCTTTGCATGCACTTCAATTAACTTTTGGGTAGAGGCTCAAAATGCTTAGAATAGACAGAGGAAACAAGGAGCCTGATGGTGGAGGATGATGATGATGTTGAGCTTACTCTCACCTTGATCTCTGCTGTCACTGCGTCCACTGGTTTTCATTCATATATTTAGGCTGCAAATTCTTCAGGTCAGAAACCTCCATTTTGTCATGTTGTGCTGGATGCTATATACACATAGACAAGACCCAGCTGCTCGATTGACGCAATAGCACATACAAGCAATATTAATTATTTTACTGGGGATTTGTGATGTCAATCCGCAGTGAACATTTGCATAATGTGAATTATAATGTACAGACACAGATGTGTTTTCAGACTTAAAAAAACTCCCAACACACGAAAATAATATCTGAGCATTTCTCCCACTTTATCAGAATAATTTAATCGTTCCTTATAAATCTCACATCAGGTGAGGTTTTCTCCCTAAACCAGTGCCTGAGGTTTGACCTAAGAAATGGTTTCATCATAAGGATTCTTGCATGCTGCTGTAGGATGAGAAAGGAGAAAATAAATAAAGCAAGTCAGCCAGAGAAAGAAGGACTTCAGCTAGAGAAAAAGATGCTTCTTAACTTTGCATTTGGCTCCTGCTCTTTGTTATTGTGTCCCAGCACAATGTAAATAATGCAAATGGCAAACAGCCCATACAACACATGGATCAGCAGGTGGCACACATACAGCAGGGCATATCTGGCAGACTGTATCTGAATTTGTATTTGCCAGCTAACCAGATTTCTGGAGTCAATCTCCAAGCTGTGTCACAGACAGAAAGGAGATTTTTTTGGGCCACTAATCTTCTTTTTCCTCTTGCCCTTTTCAGCATCCTCACTCATTTGCACAGTGAAGTATGAAGAATATATTATCTGGATGATTTTCAGGAAGCAAAACACTTAACACCAGCCACAGCCAACCAGGGAACTTAAGTAGGGGAGGAATGAACCGTGAAGCAACACTAACAATGGACTATGAATATATATTGGAAAATGAGCGAAGCTCTGAGAGTTTGTTTGGTCTTTGGACAGATTCAGAATGGTTGTGTGCTAGATATTGTAGGAATCAGTTTGAGCAAAACCAAAATAATCAAGTTAAATTAGTCTCAAAGGGGTGGCTGTGTTAGTCTGTAACTTTAAAAATGAGTAGTCCTTATCACTTTAGAGGCTAACATATATATATATATATATATATATATATATATATATAGTATCATAAGCTTTCATGGTCAGAACCCACTTCATCAGATGAGCTGGAGAGGGATAACAGAAACCCAGAATTTATAGCAGAAAAAGGTGAGAAAAAAACACCTGTCAATTGTAGGACCAGTGCTAATGAGGCTAATTGAGTGCGCTGTAAGTGTCCCATATTTAGCTTTTGATGTAAAAGCGGAGAGTTAAATGCAGAAAAGGCTGGTTTTATAATGCGACATTTAGTTAATGTCTTTGTTCAAGCCCAGGGAAACCATGTCATATGTGTAGATGATGTCAAGTCTGCACTCTCTCTCTGTAATAGGCTGGTGAAATTTCTTTGTAGAAGAACGGCTACTTTTAAATCCATGACTGAGTACCCAGGCAAATTAAAAATGTTCACCTACAAGTTTCTGTGCATTACCATTTCTGATGTCTGATTTGTGTCCATTTATCCTTTGTCACAGAGACTGTCCAGTTTGGCCAATATACATGGCAAAGGGGCATTGCTGGCACTCGATGGCATAGATCACATTAGAGGATATGCAACTGAATGATGTTATGACTTATGTGGCTAGGTCCTGTGATGGTGTCACTTGTATTGCTGTGAGGACAAAGTTGGCAACAGGGTTTATTGCAGAGGCAGGTTCCTGGGTGAGTATGTCTGAGGTTGGATGTGAGGGTGCTGGAAAGTATTTGCTTCAGATTATGGGGTTGTCTGTTGGTGAGGATTGGCCTGTCTCCCAAGGCCTGTGAGAGTGAGGGATCATTTTCCAGGATAGGTTGTAAATTGTTAATGATGTGCTGGAGGGGTTTAAGCTGGGGGGCTGTAGATGATGACTAGTGGAGGTCTATTATTTTCCTTTTTGGGCCTATCTGGAAGAAGTAGATTCCTGGGTCTGGCTCTGACAATCTGTTTCTTCACTTCCCTGGCGGGTATTTAAGTTTTAAGAATGCCTGATAAAGGCATTCTTGTAAGTGTTTGTCTCTGTCTGTGTGACGGGGGCAAATCTGGTTGTATTTTAGGGCCTGGCTGTAAACAGTCGATTATGTGATGTGTCCCGGATGGAAACTAGAGGCATGTAGGTAAGAATAGTGGTCAGCAGGCTTTCAATATAGGGTGCTGTAAATGTGGCTATCATTTAATGGTACTGTAGTATCAAGGAATTGGATCTCTTGTGGGGACTGGTCCAGACTAAGTTTGATAGTGGGGTGGAAATTGTTGAAATTTCTGGTATTCTTCAAGGGTGCCCTTCCCATGAGTCCATATGATAAAGATGTCATCAATGCAGTGCAAGTAAAGGACAGGTGCTAGGGATGAGAATTGAGGAAATGTTGTTCAAGATCTGCCATAAAAATGTTGGCATAGTGTGCCCTTAGCAATGCCTCTGACTTGAAGGTATAAATTGTCTCCAAATTGGGTGAGGACAGAGTCGCATAGCTCAGCCATCAGATGTGCTGTGGCATCATTGGAGATAGTGTTCCTGGCAGCTTCCTGACAGGAAGATTGGAGATTCTAGATCCAAGATGGCCAGCATGGTATTTTTCGGAAGATTTCTGATGCTCTGTAGTTCCCTCAGGAAGTCGGTGGTGTCTCAAAGATAGCTAGGAGTGCTGGTAGCATAGGGTCTGAGGAGAGACTCGGCATAGCCAGATAATCCTGCTGTAAGTGTGCTGATGCCTGAGATGACTGGACATCCGGGTTTTCCAGGTTTATGGATCTTGGGTAGCAGATAGAATACTCCTCATTGGAGATCTGGGGGCATGGGAGTTTGTATAGATTTGATCCCAACTTGTAGCAGGGAGTTTCATAAGCAGATGGTGTAGTTTCACTAGTGTAACCTCCAAGTTTAGACAAGAGACAAGAGCACTCTTTCCTTTCACCACACTCTCCAGTGAAAACATGGTGCAGGATTCTCCTCTCACTTACACAGGCTTAAATCAGAAACAAAACCTAATTTCAAATTTATGATAATATATTAGTGTAAAACTGCAGTGAGAGAATTACAACGAGGCAGCCCAGAAGGCTGGGGTCTACCACAAAGACGGCAGGTAAGTCCCAGCATTGCTTCCCTAGGGGTCGGAGGAGCAAGTGTATAAAAGTGAAAAAAGCCCAAATTCAAGATACCAGCTCTGAGGCCCCTTGTATTTATAAATATGATATTGTCAGACCTTTCCTTTTCTTAAACCTAGCTACAGCAGATAGCATTTAATGATCTTCAGTAAAAGGAAATGCCACAAGCTGACCACAAATTATGTGAAATTATATATATATATATATATATATATATATATATCCTGACCATCTTTTCTTATGAAATGAGGCAGGGTAAAACAGCCTCAACGAGAGGAACATATACTTCAAATGAATTACCTTTGCCAGAAAAAAATAAAAGATGCTATTGGGCTAAAACTCAGATGTCAGCTTTTAAAAAAAATTATAATAAAAAATTCTAGGCACTGAAAGATAGCCCAGAATTTTCTCCATAAGTTGTGAATACTAATACAAAAACATTGGTTGGGGGAAATCTCTCCCTACACCATTCCTCAGACCACACTGAAACAGGACATGAAGATGTATTGGCTGGTTTGTGTCTCACATTAGGGAATGTCACCTAAGCATTGGAAGTCTTGAGTTCCAAGTTAATGGACTCAGTGTGCAAATGCAGCAGCTGAAACTGTGTCTGTCAATGGTTCTTTAAACTGGTCAGAATTAGAAGTTTTGTTCATGTTGTTGCTGGTACAGCAATATGGTGGTCATGCACACAGTAGAAAGATTTTTAAAACTGTGAATATAAAAAGGGCATTTTGCAGTCAGGTCAGTGAGCAAAATATACAGAGCAGATACTGGAAGGAAATTGAAGCTATCTGAAAAAATGGCCTAGTGCATCAATGGGGTGTTTTGAGAAAAAGCCAATTTTATAGATTTTATTATTAAGCTAGGTAGTTATCAACAAAAATGCACATTTAGCTGTTCTATATTAGAACTGTTCTGGCTCAACTAATTAATGGAACTCTGGGACACTATTATTTACTGAAGACTATTCAGAGTTAAAATTCTAGCCAAAAAAGAATCAAAATATTCTATCTCTAACTCCTGTTCTGAACTGAGATCAGTAAATATTCTTTCAATAGAAATGTATATTCACAATCTAGATGTGCCACATTTTTGTGGCATTTACACATTATACACACACACACCATCTGCAGAGGGCAGGTACCTTCACTGACTAAGGATAGCTAGCAATAGCTGACATTTTTACACTTTCATCTCTCAAAGGAAACTGTGTAAAATGAAGTATTAAATAGATATTTTTTCACGAATACACATTTTGAATGTTGTAAGTTTCAATAGCTGATGAACCATATAATCATGTGTGTTTATAAAAATAAAAAAATAAAAATAACAAAACTGATGTAGGGAAGAAATTCATGGCAATATGGATCTTTATTTCTACATTACCAAAAAAGCTAAATCAGTCTTCCAAAACCTCTGCTCAGCAAATCTGATTCTTTGTTCACTGAGTTACAGTTGCTGAGTGAACCTCAAAAATATTTCAAGGGTTGATTCAGATATTTATCCAAAGCCTGTTGAACCAATTGAATTACTAACAGCTCTAAAATCAAGCTAGAAATTTAATGAAAAATGTTAAATTGTGGGTACATGTGACAGGGTGTACCAACCCTGCACTGGGCCACCAGGCAGGGGCCAATCATTTTGGGCACAGGAGATCATGCCCTCTCTTCCCTGCTGCACATGCTCCACATGAAGAACTCATGTAAAGGGAGGCAGCCCAGGTCAGTCGGGGAGAGGGGATGGAAGAGGAAGGGAGAACATGTTTTGCTTCTGTAAGGCCTCTGGAGATAGAGCCCAGGGACCTGAAATACCCACTGTTGCCTGCAGATTCTGCCAGGGGAGTGGAGCTGACACCTGATGAGGAGGCTACTTGAATCCTAGCCTAGCCCAAAGGGAAATAAGCTTCTACTCTGTCCTGCCCAGGGGATTGCAAACTGCTTTGCCTGGCTCAGGGTACAGATTGCATAAATTACTTGATTGTTTTGCAGTCCAGCCAGGAGGTTGCAGGGCTATAAACTCCCAAGGACTGTGGACCACTTATTATTTCACCCGACTCATGGGAGGCTAATTCCCCTCATCAATAAATAGATTTCCAGCCTACTAGGGGGCTTCAGAACTTTACAATACTTCCCATCTGCCCCAGCCTAGCAGCTGTGGAGACCCTGTCACAGAACTTCCTAGTTAGTCCAGAAATATGGACTCTTCTGTGGCCTGTTGACAGTTTCACTGGTTGTCCGGGTTAGGATTGCAAAAGTGCAGAGTGATTAAATGAAAGCTAATAGGGGAGGCAGAAGTGAACCAAACAAAGACACAGTTGTTTTGCAGCCACCTCTGAGCTCCATCAATATGAGAGAAACTTGGGAGAGAGCAACGTTTTGAACCACAAGGCTCTTTTCTGTCTAGCTGACAAAAGGAAACCATAAAAGTCTATTTCATCCTAGTTGATTTTCAGGAGCCATATCATTGTCTCTACTGGTGGTTCCACCTAATGATCCACTCAGCCAACACAGAATTGCATCAGCTGGCAAGAAAGTATTGGAGGTGGAGGACACAGGATAGGTTTGCCAAGGAAGAGGCTCTTCATGAGAATGGATGATCCTGCAGCCTTAAAGCCAATCCTCTTGCACAGGTTAGTATGTCTAGACTACAGGGCTTTTTCAGGGTACCAAAAGTATCCCAGAAAAGCTCAGCTGCATCCAAGGAACGCATCTTCTTTTCTGAAAAAAATTTGAAAAGCAGATGCATTTTTTCGGCATCCCTGTAAGCATCATTTTATGAGGAAGAAGGGGAATTCCAAAAGAGGGGTTTTTTTCTGACATTCGGCCCCATGTAGATAGGCCAAATGTCGGAAAAGCCTCTTTCGGAAGAAAAGCAGAAAAAGACATGCAAATTGAGGTTCGCAATTTGAGTATCTTTTTCCGACTTTTCTTTGCAGTGTATACACAGCCTCACAGAGGAAAAGGAATAATCCCTATTCCCCATCTAGGGAGACCCTGAAGGGATGAAACTGTAGAAATTAATCATTTGGTAATTTCCAAATGCATAAGTCTGATCCTTCCCAGGAAGAGGATGATTTGGCCCTAAAATTCCATTCCTGGGTGATTCTATTGCACATTTGGGTATCAAAGCAGGTAAATTCCATAGAATAAGAGTGAGCTGTTGAAATCTAGAGTGCACAAATCACTATGAAATACCAGGTGGAATCCTGGCCACTTTGGAGTCAAAGGCAGTTTTGCCATTGACTTCAATGAGGTCACTATTTCACTTGTAGAGTGAATTCCAGATGAATTAATAAGATCTAATTTCTAGCATTCTCTGAAGTAAAGCAGCTAGGCACTATGAATTGGAGAATGGATGTTTTACTGTTAAGAAAGAAATGATAGGCTGTTTTTAAAATATTTATTTTTAATAGTTTGTATATCTTCTATATATTACACTGGCCTCAGCACTCCACATCTCAGTTTTATGGTCATTCGTGTGTTGAATTTCCTTTGTACAAATTATATGAGATTGAAGGCTAGGCAATAGGAAATACACTCATTCTTGTTTTCCTTTCCATATTCATGATCACATTTGTCATAATAATTTAGTTTTGTTTCAGTAACAGGAACGTTCATGTTTTTCCATTTCCCTGATGTATTTCCATTTTCACACTCACCCATGTAACATAAAAAATGTTGAGAATAGCATCAAGATATTCATCAAGAGAGTGGAGGGGAAATAAAGCTGAATTTGTATATTTCATTTCACTCCCTTTTCAGTTAATCAAGAGAGGTTATTTTTACTATTACTACACAGAAAAGTGTCAGTATGACCTAATCAACCTAAGGAAAAAAACTTGACAAATTAGATTCTAAAATCCAATTCAGCAAGTAGGTCATGCCAGAAATTAACCTATGATTATTACTAATATCCAACTAACCAAAAGAAATCCATAATTAGACCTGTTACACAATATCCACAATTAAAACATCTCTATAGTAGAAGAATTAGCCATCTTGCCAAACAGGAATGTCATCAGTGAGGTCTTCAGGGGATACAGAATTCAATAGTGGGGTGCCACAAAAATGACACTAACAATCCTTTTGAACAGTCATTTTTCCCCTTCCTCTTTCCAGTATCTGTCATCATCATCCTTGAAGTTCATTAACACAGACCATAATGACACTTGCCACTATGGCAAACAGGCTGAAAAGGAATGAACAGAAGGAGAAAGTCACTTACAGATTTTTTTAAAATGTCTCTTTTCCCTTAAGCATAAATGCTATAAGGATTCAGCTTCCTAAATGGCAGATCAAGCAGCCCATGACATGGAGAAGTAGTTATTCTCTTCCTGATCCTGCAGGAAAATACTTGAGTGGCAACCTTGACTGCTGCAGGAACTGCATTGTGCTCACTCAGTTTGCACAAGTCAAACTTTAGATCCAAGAGCAGAAGAAAGTTCTAAGACTCATACATTCCCCTCCCCTCTTTTTATTCCATTTCCCCTGTAAAAGATGCATGAGTTGGTTGGATATCTCCTTTCAATGGAGGTGGCCTGGGCAAGTCTCTATTCTTATCTGCTGGCCACTATGGGTCATCTGAGACCAGGCAGCTTGAACATAGATCTAGAGAATGGAAGTGAATTCCACGGTCACTAGAATGCACAGCTAATACATGTGGCCACACTGCATGCGTTAGGACTTGAGTTTTATTCCCAGCTGTGCAAGCTTCAGCAGACCAACTAAATTGCCCTTTACCTCTGAATTCCCATCTGTAGAATGGAGAATACCATACCTACCTCACGGGGGCCTTGTGATCTTTCAGATGAAAAAATACTGTCTTCATATCAAAGATGATTTATCTATTAAATTCCATAACCTAAAAAAAGTCACCAGACAAATATCACTGTCTCGTGCAGTGACAGTATTTCATGGCTGCTTCCTTCCCAGCCATTTGCAGAAGTTGGAGGTTATTTCATTCAATATTTTGTAAAGTTTTGCTATCATACTAATCAGGTAGAAGTTGGAAGTGACAGCAGCTAGGCAGATCAAATGACTAATAAAGTTATCTATACAAAGGACAGTGGGAGTCCCTATGAGGTAGTATCCAGGAGATGGGTAAAGATGGATCAAGATCATATGATCTGTGATATAGATCCTCCTTCTTAAAAAGAGGCACCTTTTGAGACATACTTAGTGTTGATCTGCTCCAGAGCCTTGCAGAAGAGGAAGCCTTCTCTCCATCTCTTCTTGTTTCTTATTTCTAAGGATGTTGTGTTTTGGAAAGAGCTGTCAGTAGGGACTCAGGTGATCTGGATTTTGTTCTGGCTCAGCCACGGAACTATTGTGTGACCTTGGACAAGTCACTTCCCTTTTCAGTGGCTCCATTTCCTCTCCCACTCTTCATCTATTGTCTATTTAGGTTGCGAATTCTTTGAAGGAAGGATGCTCCTATTGTATGTTTGAACAGTGCTTAGCACAATAAGACCCCAATCTCAAATAGAATTACCATCAAACAAATTAATAAGGACCAGTCCATCATCTATTTGGGTTGGGGCCAGATTTTTTAAAAAGTATTTAGGCTCTCACTCCAATTGATTTCAATGAGAATTAGGTGCCTAAAGACCTAACATGTAATGTATGAAAATTTGGGAAGATCAATGGTCACTTCACTTCAATTCTCATCCCATGGCAAGAGCACCATTCATTGTCTATCCCCTAAAGAATTAAAAAACTGCTGCTCATCCATATAGACTTAACCCTTTCCTTTGAAAGTGTCTATATACATTCAAATATGTTCACTTTGCAGACTGACAGGATGGAGGCTTTTTGGTAGCAAAAATAATATTTTTGGCAACACATGCAAGTTCCCTGATCCCAGAACTTAAAATGGTTACTCAATTTAGAAGTCATTATGCTCCAAAAAGAGACTCATACTTTTAGTCAACTGTCAACTAGATCAGGTGCAAGAATGAAGCAGCAACCTCAGACCATTATCGCTGGAACACAACATGTTCACATGTTAACCCAGTGACTCCTGTGATGGTTCAGAAGTTTTTTCCATTCATACCAGGGAAAACCCAAAGTCCAACAAAACTATTGTATAAATAGGAACAGATACTTCAAAGGAACCACTAATTCAGGAGCTTCAGGGGGTAGCTGGTTTAGTCTGTACAGAAAAAAAACAACAAATGGTCTGGTAGCACTTTATAGACTAACAAAACATGAAGTATGTTATTGCCAGGAAAGTAGCAATTACTTCTCTATTTCTCCTGTGAAGTATTTTCTGTTTCCTATTTTTGTTTCTGAAGAAAGACACAGAGGAGAATAGCAAGCAATGTGTTTGGGAGATCATCCATCAATATAGCAAATGGAAAAGCAAAGGATAAAACAGCAAAAGGGAAGGGTTAAAAAAAGTCATTTTCACATCATTGAGAGAACAAGACACCCTCCCCCCTGCATAGTGGAGGAATTTGCCCCTGTCTGAAGCAATGCCAGCTACTCTGACAACAGGGGGTTTTGTAGTTCCTGGGAAGAACTAGACAGAGTCTTTTATGTCTCTATTAGAATATTTAAGTTAAGGAGACTCATGTTTAGCTAATGATAGTAAAGGCAGGACCTGGGTCACAGGTGCTGGCACCAGTGTTACATTGCATGGAATGGGACATTCAGATAGCAGCATAAGGTAAATGAATAGCACAGAGGAAGAGAGGATGGATTCTATGGGGTAGGGGGAACATGCTGGGAAAATAACCACTTTCCTGGAGCAAGACAGAAAAAGAACGCCACTAGGGTAAGATCATTTGAGGGATTTGAAAGGCACGTCAGGGAAAGCCAGCCTCAATGTCTTTTGTCAAGCTGTTGCCAGTTTATTGAGAATAGGAATAAGCTTGACAAAGAAAAACGAAACATCCACCACTTTACAACTTTGATCTCCCTGTTGTGAGCAACAAGAACATCACTGGCTGCAGTCTTATATAACTGAGCTAGGCATCCCAGCATGCCATGCTGTTTTTAAAAAAACATCCAAGTCATGCACAAGATGTAACCTTATCCCGGGGGGGCCCAGCACAAAAGTCAAAAAGCACCACACTGCAGTTACCTTCCTTTGACAAGACTTAAACAAGTCTCTTACTCAAAAGAGGGCACAGGCCAATCCACCTAATTGGGATTATTATTCCTTAATTGTGGACGAGACTAGATAGTGTGAATGTGCTTCATGCTGCAATTCTACTTCAGCCACACTTCTCCCAGGGGACTGAGAAATCATATTCAGGAACAATGGTTATTGATTACTGGCTGCTTGAGCAAAAGTGGTTGCCTAGTAGCTACAGCACAGTTGGGAGTATTTCTCACCCTTGCTTTGGCATGACACTTTTCATGAGTCTCTACAGCCAAAGTGTTCAAAAGTGGCCACTGACCTGCACTTCCCCCATTTTCACACATCCAATGGGAGACATCATTGGTCTGATTTTCAGAAGCACCAAGCACTTGCAGCTCACATTTCCCTTGAACCTGGGGATGCTCTGTCCCTTCTGCTGCATCCAAAGACAGCAAAGCCCCAAGCTGATGACCTGGCCACTTTGGAAGGGAGGGAACACAACTACCAATCTCATTCCAAGTGGTAGATGGGACCATGGGGGAGGCGGGGGTGGCAGTGTGGAGCCATGTGGGGCTGTGTGTCTAGGGGCCTGGATTACCTTACATCAACCCTGTTTGCATGAGCGGCTGGGGAAGGCCCAGCTAGGGAAGGCAGCCAGAACCCTGCCCTTTCTACCCAAAGCCACACCCCTTCCAACAAGACCATGCCCTTTCCATACACCCTCAGCCAAGTCCCACCCAACCCCAGCTGTTGGCTAGGGCTGCCGCATGGCCCCAGCCTTCCCCAACTGCTGGAGAGCCAGACTGCTGCATAACATGGCCCGAGTTTTCATTGGTCACCGGGGAGCTGTGAGGCATAGCCCCAGCCTTCCCCAACTGCTGGAGAACCAGTCTGCTGCACGGCATGGCCCCAGCCTACATTACCCACTGCCCCATGCCTGTTTGCTTCTAATGATAGCAAGTATCTTTGAACAAACCACCTCAATTAATCCACGGTTTTGTGGTGCCTTAATTAGGGGCTTAGGATCCGCAGCAGCTGCTCCTGACTGCCTGAGTGTGACCTGGGCATCCCTCTTGAGGCCATGGTAGCAGGATCTGCTTTCTCTCCCATGTTCTACTTTGAGGCTGTCGTGCTGTAACATTCTGATAGGTCAGTGTTTGGTTTTCCAAAAGAATGAGATTTACAATGGGTCATTGAAACACAGAGGAAAAATCCTTCTCTGTCAGAGTGACATGCTTTGAAAACAGTTTCACTTTATCCATCAAAACAATCTCTCCCCAGATGGATGAGGGCTATTCTAGTCTCCAGAGGTGTCAAGGAGTCTTCCCCTGATACAGAGAGGAAGGAAGGAAGAGTGAAATGGAGGAAAAAGACAGAATCTCTGGCTGTGTCTAGACTGGCAAGTTTTTTCGCAAAAGTGGCCGCAAAAACTTGACAGCTGTCTACACTGGCCGCTTGATTTTGCGCAAAAGCACTGATGTTCTAATGTAAGAAATCAGTGCTTCTTGCGCAAATACTTTGACGTTCCCGTTCGGGCAAAAGTCCTTTGCGCAAAAGCTTTTGTGCAAAAGGGCCAGTGTAGACAGCTCAGATTTGTTTTGTGCAAAAAAGCCCCGATGGCTAAAATGGCGATCGGGGCTTTCTTGCGCAAAACTGCGTCTAGATTGGCACGGATGCTTTTCTGCAAAAAGTGCTTTTGCGGAAAAGCATCCGTGCCAATCTAGATGCTCTTTTCCGCAAATGCTTTTAATGGAAAAACTTTTCCGTTAAAAGCATTTGTGGAAAATCATGCCAGTCTAGACGTAGCCTCTGTGTTTGGCCACCAGACACTTGAAGGGTGGAACTGTTTGTCCTATATCTATAGCTGGGGTGGATAATAATTGGCCTCCCGCCCTTTCCACGATGCCCTGATGGCCACTCTGTATACACACATCAAAACTCTGTCGCCCCCCCCTTTCCCATAGACCCCTTAAAACTGCACCCTCAGGGGAAAGGGCTTGTGTCAGACAGCAGTCCCTGACAGCCCTGAGCCACCCACTAGCTGCCACTGCTGCGACTTAGCTCAAAATGAGTGACTCTGCTGCTCCCACCCAGTCCTCCACTGCTCCCAGGGAGCAGTCTCCCAGCTCCAAGGAGCCTGCCCGGGGACAGAAAAGACATGTGCCTTCCTGATCTGGGGTGGAGATCCTGGACCTTATTGAGGTCTGAGGCAATGAAACCAACCTCCAGGATCTCTGCACCAGATGCCGGAACACAGACATCTATGGCCACATGGCTGACAGGCTGGCTACCAAGGGGCACATAAGCACCCAGGAACAGGTGCAGATGAAAGTAAAGGAGCTCCACCAGGAGTACGCCAAGGCCCAGCCCCTACTATGACCTACTCTGCATATAGGCGGTGGGGCACTCCCTTCCCCTCCAACACCAATAGCGGATGCAGGGCTCAAGACACTTGTCGTCACCCTAACGAGGGGTAGATATGCAGAGGAGGAGGAGGAGGAGGAAGAGAAGATGGATTAGGCCAGCACAATAACCCTCCTAACCCTGGAGCCAGTAACCCTCACTCTGGACATGTCCCAGGCATCGTCTGAGGTGGGGGAAGGAACATCAGGTGAGTGCCATCATGTTCCCTACACACAGGGTGGAGGTGATGGGCGGCAAGGGGCAGCTGCGTGCTCCTCACTCAGTCATTGCGGCCTGAGGATCACGCAGCAGCCTGTGCATGTGGGAACACATGGAGCGACAGTCCAGGCCACACAGTCCCAGCAGGCTGCACCAGTGGACCCTTGTGATATTGCTCACAGGACCTGGGGAGGCCTCCCGTACTCCTGACACACCAGGGTGGGACACCTTCCAGGTGGGACAACCTCCCACCAGAGGCCACCTCTAGAAAGAGGCTGGGGACACACACACACACACACACACACACACACACACACACACACACAGCGCAGTGCCGTGCACAGGCATGCCCATACTGTCGGGGCAGCATCCACTCCCAGGGACAGCTCAGTGAGGCGCAGGAGCATCTGCTGCTCACACGCACACACACACACACACACACACACACACACACACACACACCCAGCGGGCACAAACACAAGTCTGCTTCCTGTGGGACACCGACTTTGCCAGACTCAGTGTGCGTGCGACACGGAGGGAAGCCCCGCTGCCCCACGGCTCTCCATCCCATCTGCAGGATCCTGGTCTGGCTGGCACCTTCCCATGCCTGCTTGTCCCTAGGATGTGGGCGTAGTTAGGCTACCCCTTGGATATCTGGGCCCTGCAGGAAAGAACCCACTGGCTAGGCCACACAGAGCCTTGCTCCAAGCACATCGCCTTCATCACAACCAACACCTTTCGGTCTCACCTCAGAGATGAGGGCAAGGCTTCAGGCACAGTGTCTCCAGGGATGACTGACCAGCTCTCTGTTCTCCACAGCTGTACCAGCTGTGAGAAGGGGGCAGTTGACACCACCTGTGGCAGCCTCATGACCCTGAGGGACCCACCAGTACAGGTGACCCATGGATGAGTTATAGCAGGACCATCTCGCAGCACTCCAGTCCCTGGAGCAGACTCTGGACCAGAGACTGCAGGAAGACATTCAGCTCTGGTGAGACACCTGGTGGGAGATGCAGGGCTGCACCATATGAGTGGCAGTTCAATTCCTGATCACCAGCATGCTGCCCACTCCTGCCCATCCTACTTCTTCCTCAGCTGCCCCCACCATTGCTGCTGAGCCCCATGGCAGTGGGATTACCAGAGCCAGACTCCATTCCCAGCGTTAGCCTTAATCCTCTTCCCCCTCCCTGATTCTTTCCCAAGTCCCTACCCAGTTAGTTTGACCCCAAATAAAAAAAGCAGAATTTATTTTTTTCCAAAACATAAAGTGTGGTTTATTTTCTCTGCAGATTCAGAGGGAAAGGGAGAGGTGTGAGAGGAAAGGCACAGAGGGGCAAGGCACGGGGAGGCCCAGGGGAGAGTGTCATAGAATCATAGAATCTGGAAGGATGGACGAGAACACCACTTGTGCTTCAAATTCCTTGATCCTTCTTCCCAGCGCTACATAATCTGCTGGGACCACTGGGGTCCTTGTGAGAAACTCTCTCTCAGGGCCTCCCGGATGCTCCCGGATGGCAGCCATGCATAGCTGCTCAAAGGCCCTGCCGAGCCAGTCAGCCTCTGCCTCCCACCCAGGGAGGAACACCTCCCCTTTCCTCTCACAAATATTGCGAAGGACACAGTACGGAGCCACCACATGTGGGATGTTTCAGTCTTTGAGGTCCAGCCAGGTGAGGAGGCAATGGAACCTCACCTTCAGACACCCTCCACCACCATGCGGGCCCTGCTGAACCTGGCGTTGAACCTTGTAGTAGTCAAGGTGGCCGATGTAGGGCTTTGTTAGCCAGAGTAATAGAGGGTAGGCTGCATCCCCCACAGTACAAAGTGTCATGTCCACATCCCCAACCCCGATGTTGCGGTAAAGGAAAAAATGCCAGCATGAAGCTTCTGGAACACACTGGAGTTGCAGCGGATGCAACAGGTGCCTTCCTGGACCACCAGATGTAGATGTCTGTAAAGTGGCCACAGTGGTCCGAGATGGCCTGCAGGACCATCAAAAAGCATCCCTTCCAATTCATGTACACAGATGCCTGGTGGTCGAGGACCCGTGTGGGGATACAGATGCTGTCAACAGTCTCCCCCTCCCCCCACAGTTGGGGAAGTCCATGTTGACAAAGCCAGAAACGATGACATCCATGTCACCAAGGTTGATGGCCCTGCGCAGCAGGACGGTGTGGTGGCCCGCACTACCTGTGGAAGGAGACAAACAAACAGCCAGAATCTCAAGGTTACTAGAGTCCTTTGGAGGTCCCTGAACCACCCCCCTACTTACCCCATCTCCCAGCAAGGCTTTGTGAGGGTGGGATTGAAAACCCCCGAGAGAGAGGGCTTCCACCGCCACCACCACCAACAATCACCCTCCTTTCCCTAGGGAACCCCATTCCAGACATCTAACCCCCTCCTGGGACAATAGCCTGAGAGCGCCAAAGCTGCACAACCCGGGCCCTGACAGTTGATCTCCCCATGCCAAACTGGTGCCTAATGGATCAGTAGCTGTCCAGCATGGAGAGCTTCCAAAGGGCAATGGTGACCTGCTTCTGGAGGGGGATGGCAGGTCACATGTGAGTGTCCTGTCACCC
This sequence comes from Pelochelys cantorii, assembly GCA_032595735.1. Lineage (NCBI taxonomy): Eukaryota > Metazoa > Chordata > Testudines > Trionychidae > Pelochelys > Pelochelys cantorii. Next base: position 25,132,054 of record CM064342.1, on the reverse strand, counting down.
ACGGGCAGGGGCGAGCCACTCACAGAGCTCCAGAAAGTTGTCCTTCCTCATCTGGAAATTCTGGAGCTCTGCTGATTGCCCCACCGCTCCATGACAAGCCAATCCTATGAGTCGGCACTGGTGACCAGGTGCCAGAAGCAGCAATGTACACCGTGCAGGAGAGGGTGGGCGGGATCCAGCAGCACGAGCTGCGCCCTCAGAGATCCGAGAAGGGTCTCCAAGAGGAGCTGGGGGTTGGATTCCTGCAGCGTCTGGGAGGCAGCCTGCAGAAACTGCTGCATGAGGTTCAGCACAAGCTGCAATAGCTGTCGACTACCCTAAGGCAGCTCCAGCTCTAGAGCTGGATTGCTGAGGTGTCCGCAAGGGCAACCACAGCAGGCAGAGGAGTGGGTTTGCTGTCCCTCAATGAGGTAGACAAAAGAAAAGAGCCTTAGACACTGCTGTATGGGTGGGGGTCCCTTTAAGCACGAGCCCCAGATAGCCTCAGTCAGCAGCCACAGGAAGTGAGTGCTGTCCTGATGCCCTGCCTGAAGTGCTTCCAGGTGGCCTTAAATGCTATTCAACGTCCTATCAGTGTGGACTCTCTATTTCGATATAGCTCAGAACTATTTCAATGGGCATTTGCAGTGTAGATGCGCTATTCTGAAATAAGCTATTTTGGAGCATTTCTTTCCGAACAATTTATTCCAAAATAATTGTGCAGTGTAGACGTAGCCTCAGAGGGTCAGATATATCCCTGAGTAACTACACACTGAAGTTACGGCAGGGATGAATGTGATGCAGATCATTTAAATGACCAGCCCAAGGACACACCAAGTCAGTGCTTGGATTAAAACTCAGTAGCTCCTGGCTTCTATCCCCCTTACTCAAGCCCTACACCAGAAGAAAAAGAAATTCCACACAAGAGACAAGAAGTCTTGCACTCAGTACGTTGCCCCAGGGAAGGGCTTTGACACATAGAGAAACACTAAATGCATCTCCTTCCCCACTGTAGCCTTCTATATCTCCCGTGACTGACAGAGGCACTGACAGCCTTACAAGCCCTGTCTGATCAGAACTGACGAGAATAGCTACTGGGGTTGGAGAAGGGGAATTAAGTGAAACTCTGCAACCCAAGCTGTGAGAAACAACTTCATCTCTTACACTTATGCAACGATAGATGAGCTGTCCCTGTTAGCAGCTGGCATTAGATCCATTGACAGCTTGACAAAGCCAATAATAAAAACAGAGTTCTTCTTTCCAGTCATTAGGTGAGACATAGAGAATAGGGCCTAGAATAATAAACTGCTTCGAACTCCCACATAACAGCAAGTGTGAGAAGGAACTCTGTGCAGTGCTTCAGTTTAAGCCTTTATTATTACATTTAGCTGTCAATGTTTCAGAGCAAACATTTCCAACATTTCTCCCAGTCTTTGAGTGCAGTGCCATTTGTCACTTAATGCTTCTTTATAAACTGACATCTTTCTTATGCGAAGATCTCCTGCCTCCCTCACTTACAGAGTGTGCTGTATTTTTCTCCTGGCCTCTGCTTGGGGAATCTGCATCTTGAATTCTCTGGTTGGTCACATATCCCATCACATCCAACTTTCCCTGTGTTTCTTTACCTTTTATAAGTTGCACTCCCACTGAATGCCATGTGGATGCAAAGGACGCAGCTACACTGCAGTTGCCCTCAGATGTGATGCACAGATTTCACACTAGACCAAGGCAGAAGGGGGTGAATGGTCCCTACACCACATCAACTGCCAGCAATGTGGAACCAGGAGGGAATGAATAAGGGAGGAAATAGATTTCAGATTTGGGCTGCTCAAGTAGAGCAGAAAAGGCTTGGAGTTGAGTCTATGGATCTAACCTTATCATATCCTGAGCACCCAGCTTTATTAATGGCTTTGTGTGTTGTATCAGGTATAGCCCTTTGGAAAGTCAAGCCCTGTATTGTGTTAGTCTTCATTTTCTGTTGATAAAGTCAAGCTAGAGGGAAGTGGCGGGGAGAGGTGTTTCCACCTTACATAGAGGTAGTAGATGGTGTCTTCAATCAGGAAGGAAAGTTGCTTACTCACTGCCATTACCAGAGCATCTTCCAATGTACCAGCAATTTACACCCTTTGTTCCCACAGAGTAATGGTACTAAATTGTACTGTGTTTACCTTAAACTTCTAAACAAGCAACTTGGAACCAGCTTTAGGTTTTGACAATTTTTTCAAAAAAAATATTGAGTTGAGGAAATTTGCAAAACTAACCTATTCTCACACACATAAAAAAAATCAGTTTTGGTGAAACAATGTTTTGCTGAAAAAATCCTGACCATCTGCATTCCTATTTTGGGAGGAGAAGAGCAACTAGGAGGTAGATGGGAAGTCTGGGGATCCTTATTGTGTTATTAAGGCAAAGACATTATGTGAAATCCAGGACATCTGTTTAACCCTCTGCTTTCCAAAACTTTGTATATGGATTTTCAAACGAGGGCCTAGATAAGCAGGCATAATTCTATGGACTTCAGTGGAGTTGCTTGCTTACTTCAGCAGTGCTTTGAAGTACAGATTTCCCAATGATGTACCAGTTAATACAATATAGAGAAACACAGAATAGCACCCAATAGTTTGGTGGCACATCTCTATTTAGATCAAGGGTTTGGGAGTCTATTTATAGCTTTCATGGACTTAATTTGTAAGTTCTTTGGGAGCAGAGACAATCTTGTAGGAAATTAGATGGGCTCTTGGTTGTTCTGATATGGCAACTCATGTTCCTAAGCAGCCATCATATTTCTCTTCAAAATGCTTGTTCAAACTGATTTTGCTTACAGATAATTCATCACTGTCAGCTGATGGTCAAACTAATATAGCCTTTCAATATGCAAAAGTAGCCAAAATAAAATGGGCATTTATAATCCTGTGATTACGCTGGCTCTCCCCCTTGGTGATTTATCCTAGTATAAAACACTGTTACAAAGCAAGGAATGTGCTTCACATACATCTTTCTTTATAAAAACGTCACTGAAATTCTATAGCTATTCCTAATTTACAGGAAAAAAGCAAACTCGTTTTCAAACATATTGTTTCATTTATAACAGAACCTTTTTTTCCTGAAGAGGAAAAAAAGCAGGGTCTGTTAAAACTAAACTTTTATGTACCAATCTCAAGAAAACTGTTATTGAAAACTAAGCAGTTAATGAATATGGGAATACAAATTGGTTAAAATGAATAAACATTTTGTACATAAAAATTCTAATGACACCAATAACCTGAACTAATTAAAGGACACATTTTTAATAACTTGCAGTTCAAAACATTTATTAAAGGAAATTGTCTCTCCTAGGCAAAAATTATAGATAGATAGACAGATAGATAGATAGATAAGCAAATAATTGTTTAGAGAATATACTTCCAGCTCCAAAAGCTTATTGTAACAAGTTATTCTGTCATTAAGCTTCTCCTTATATTTCTAAAAATGGTTTTAAGGCATTTTTCATTTACATGTGTTCATTCTTTGTTGCAGCAAGAGAAATTTCATGTATCTGAAACTCATTTCAGTATACAACCATTTCAAAGTCTAAGCGTCAATAAAAGACATTTGTCTCAAATCTAATTGTGAAATAGGCACACAAAAAATTGATTCTCATGCAAGGAAAAAATTGTATTTCAAAATTAATTCAAAGTTCAATTAAAAATCCCCTTTCTACTCTCTTATAATAAAAACTCTGTATGTACAAATAGAGGGTAAGAATTAAATTAGATCACAGAGTTTAAAAAAAACCTCTATCCATTTCTAATTACTTTAGCTCTGTTGGAGCCTTGACCTGGCTCAGGCTACGTCTACACTACTGGGGTGTTTTCAGAAAAAAGTACACAAATCGTGAACCACAATTTGTGTACCTTTTTCCAATTCTTTTTTTGGAAGGGGCTCTTCTGACATTGGCCTGCCTGAACAAAATGAGGAATACAGGGCTTCCAAAAGAGTTCATCAGCTCTTCCAAAAAAATTTTTGGAAGAGCAGACACATTCCCTAGACACAGAGGAGTTTTTTGGGGATACCTCTCCAGTTTTACTCTCCAGTTTTTCCTCTGGCATCCCCGAAAAACCTCCATAGTGTAGACATAGCCTTAAACAGCAGAAAAAGAAACCTGTAGCTTCACACCTGTGGACTTATCAACGTTTTTAATATTCTCATTGTGGGAATTGGATGAATTGAAGAACACAGCAATGAAATTGGATTCTTGTGTGTTTTTGAATATGTCCCATCATGGCAGCCAATGAAAAGTGACATATTCAAGGAGAAATTCACCCAAAGGCAGAACAAGAATTATGTATCACTTACTTCCTACCGCTGCTCTATGTGAGAGCCACTGATTCAGAGAAACATGTATTCAATTTTAAGCCTGTGCTTAGTCACATTGGATCTCAACTGGACATAAAATTGACATCTTGCTGAAGAGTTTTTCAGAACTGGGACCTATGCAGAGGACCAGCATAATGTAAGCTAGAGAATGAAATGGCCCTTTTAATGAATTATATCTACAAATGTGACGTTATACAACCTCATGAATTGCAGTCCAATTTTTATGAATGGGATTTTACAAATGAAATAATGTTAACCACTTTTGGATTAACTTGTTAGTCACCTGTTAAGAATTGCCTTTCAAGAATCTGTTACTGTAACTTCTTTTTTAATACACTGTAACTAAAGTTACTCCATATTGTAACTGACACGCCATTTTAAACTTTTTACTGCCTTAATTCTGTTTCAAGTTAGGGTGTGTGTTTGTATATTCTTATTTTAAAAGGTATGTGTTTGTGTGTGTGTGTAATGGGATCAGCTCCCAAAGCCAACCTCTCCTAGCCCTGGCCTACACTAGGACTTTATTTCAAAATAATACCCCCAAGGACAAATTGAAAAGTGGAGCGTCCACATTAACAAGCCCCTTATGTCGAAATAATGTGCTACAGAATTCAAAATCTGTACTCCTGCTTTTCATGAGGTGTAATGCTAATTTGAAAATAGTTATTTTGAAATAACAGTCGTATGTATGCTCCCATGCTGATATTTCAGAATAATTATTCCCCAGAGTAATTCGAACTAATTACTCTCCAGTGCTTCCACCCCCCGCTTCCTATGGAGCCCATTCCAGTACTTCACCATCCTCCTAGAACAATAGCAAGAGAGTCAAATTTGCATGAGCATGGCCCTGACAGTCGATCTCCCCATGCCAAACTGGTTCCCCCCAGAGCAGTAGCTGTCCAGCGTGGCGAACTTTCAAAGTGTAATGGCAACACCTTTCTGGAGGGGGGTGGCAAGTTGCATGTGGGTGTCCAGTCACCGGAGGGCAGGGGAAAGCCTCTCACAGAACTCTATGAAAGTGTCCTTCTGCATGCAGACATTTCTGGAGCCACAGCTGGTCATCCCACTGCTCCATGATGATGCAGTCCCACCAGTCAGAACTGGTCTCCCGGGGCCAGAAGTGGCGGTGCACAGCATTCAGGAGAGGCTGGAAGGGGCTGTGTTGCATGAGGACCACGTGGGACAGGGTGAGGAGCTGCCCCATTCTGAGCTGATTGTCATGGTTCTGCAGCGCCAGGAGGGCAGCCTATATAAATTGAGCCAGGAAGTGCAGCAGGAGGTCAAAGAGCCTGGCACTGCTTTGCAGCAGCTCTGGCTCCACAGTGGAAGTGCTGTGGCATCCACAAGGGCAACCAGAGCGTACAGTGTGAGTTTGCTGTTCCTCAAGGAGGTGGGCAATGGAAAAGAGCCTTAGACACAGCTGTACAGGGGCCCTTTAAGCACAAGCCTCAGATAGCCTCAGGAAGCAGTTACAGGAAGTGACTGCTGTCCTGATGCCCTGCCCAGAGTGCTCTCAGGGGACTTTAAATGAGATTCAGCCTCCAGTCAGTGTGGATGTGCTATTTAGACATAAATGTGTTATTTCGATGAGGATTTGTAGTGTGGACGCGCTATTTCAAAATAGTTATTTTGGCAGTTACTTCAGAATAGCCCTGATGACATACCCCAGTTTATTCAGCTCCAACTTTATTCAGCTCCAACTTACCCTCTAAATGTCTTCTAAGAGCCCAGTAAGCAGTAGACATGTTGGTAATGCTGTCAGACAATATTGACGTTCCATGGATCAGCAAATTCTCTGGTTTGGCATGGATCAGGTCCCAAGGGTGCCACCAGCACATAAAATATATTGAGAAGAACCTTTTACAAGATTTCATTGCTCATTTTTACCAGTCTTGGTCATTTTCATCTTGAAAACACAATTGACCAGATTATATTGAAGTCAACCACTTCAAGACAAAGACCCTCACAATGTGAATGCACCAAACTACAAACAATTATTTGACCTCTCCTATTAGTCTTCTACCAAGAAAGTGACATGCCAAAAATTAAACTGAAATTCATAAAAGCACATATATGCTGGAGGCATTTAGCAACATCTTTCTAACAAATTCTTTATTATTTTAGAAATAGAAGTAAAGACATGATGGACAGTGACATATTATGGAACAATTCATTGAATAAGGAATATCCCTGAAGATCAGCAACAATTAGGAAACATGCCCCCAAAAGTTGTTTTTTTAGGTTATTCAACTGGTCTAAGATCTGTGGCATTTTCCTTTAAAGACAGAATTTTTATAAATTCCTCCCACCTGAGAAATTATTTAATATTTAAAGACTGTAAAATAAAAACAGTGTTTATATTGTGCTTTTTATCTAAGAATCCCGAATTATCTTATGTACACTTATTAAAATGTACTGTAATTCTGAAGAAGATAAATCAGTATTTTACCTTTCCTGTAGAGAGTAAAACCAAGACAGTCAAGGTAAGTGACTTAAGCCTTCTTGCAAGAGAAATATTACTGATAAACAATATAAGTAATCAATTGGTTTAGATTGGACAGCTGCTAAAAAGGCACCAGTACTCTATACCACAATAGAAACATGATCTGAATGGATGATGTCTCTTTGGAAGAATGAAAAGGTATTGAAAAAGTAAGCTTCTCTCTACTTTAAAAGATATTTTTTAAAACCTATTCATAGCCAGTTACAAGGAGCAATATCATGAACAGTTAAGATGACGACCAAAGATCTGGATTTTCCAATTTTTTTTTCCATTTTGTCAATTGAACAAGGACAAAAAAATTCAACAAAATAAAATTCTGAAACAAGGTAATGGAATAAAACATTTCAATTTTATCTAAACATTCGAATGTCAAACTTTTAAAAGTGCTTGACATAGAAGGAAATGCATTTAATTTTTAAACCACATCTTTCATCAAAATCTACTTATGTTTTGAAACAGATTTAAACTAAAATGGCATTTGCTGTCAAAGAGAATCCAACAAAAAAGATCTAATCAGTTCTCACACAAAGTAAAAAGATATATTCTGTATAAGAGCTGGTTGAAAGAGGTATTTTCATTTCCTTCTATATTTAAAAAAAGTTTTTTTCCTACGGGATGATCAAGTGATGTCATCACCTCACTCTGTGTCCTGCCTGCTTCCTCCCTCTTTCCCGCTTCCCCCACCTCCCAGCTCAAGCCCAACCTTGCTGCTTCCCCTTACCACTTGGAATTGCTATTTCAAACCAATCCCCAACTCCCCTTCTGCCTCCCCCACCCCACAGGGTTTTCAACGGCAAGAAACATGGCACAGTAGCTAACAGACTCCACATTGCAGCCATGACAACTCCGGGCTGGGGAGGGGGAGAGCGTGGTACTCAGGACACCAGCACAGGAACAGGTGGTATGAGCAGGGCTCCCAGCCAGGCTTATGTGCCAGCTGCGGCTCTTTAGGGTTCCCCTGCCTCCAGGCTCTTGGAGAGCCAGAGCAAGGTGCCCGACCACCCAGAATCCAGCTGCCCTCACAGAGAATCATCCCTTCCCAAGCAGCTGCACTTACTGTGGCTGCCAAGCACCCCTAAGTCACCCGGGGGAGAGGTTGGAGCAGTGGCCTCCAGCACTCCTTCTTTCCCCACCTCAGCAAGCTGCAGTGCTCCAGAGCGCCGTGTGCACATGACACTACCTGAAACCTACTGCGCCCCATGCAGGGCAGGCAGGCACCCCTTTGCCTCCCCAGCCGCCAGGGTTAGAGCCACATCTGACGTGCACCACAGTCAGCTGGGCAGGTGGGGAAGGGCCTGGGCTAGTGGTGAGGAGGGAGAAGAGACCTTGGCTCACAGGGGGAGGGCAAGGGAGAAGGGTGTGTGCTCCTGAAATAACAAAATCAAAATAGCATGTCCACACTAGGAGGAAGGCTAGAAATTAGTCCAAGGCAGGCTCCGTTATTGTGGACACGCCACCTTGACTTAAAGCCCCAGGATGTACTAGGGAGTAATTACTTCAAATGACTCTGGGGAATAGTTATTTCGAAATAGCAGCAGCAGCAGGGCATTCACATTAACGCTATTTCGAAATAAATGTTATTCCCCGAAGAAAGCAGAAGTACAAATTTCAAAATACCAAGCCCATTATTTTGAAATATCAGGCTTGGTAGTGGGGATGCTCCACTTATTATTTTGAAATAACTCCCTAGTGTAGACTAAGGCCTGGAAAGGATCTCTTGAATGATAAAGAAGCTAAGTAGCAGTGTAGCAAGAAGCCCAGGAATGACAAATAGAGAAAGAAACTAGTGGACTATGACGTACTGTCTGTGGCAAATTTCTGGCCTGTTTGTAATCAACTGTTAGAAGCTTGACAGAAAATCATGAGGATAGCCTTACCTGCTAAATGCTCCTCTTTTTTTTTTTTTTTTTTTGTCAGTAAGCAAGCTAATTTCCCCCTTGCAAAATCACCCTGTCTACCAATCTCCTCTTCCACACTTCTTCATTTCAACTTCAAAACTAGGAAGGGGGCAGAGATATGGAATAATGGCCAACATTTACAATAATGCTCTTGAGTACCTAGTTTAAGGCACCTTAAATGGGGCCCAATTTTTGGTAGGAGTTGAACAACCACCATCTCTGAAAAGCAGCCTTACAAATGTGTCTCCATTTGGGCCCCCCAAGACTGACATCTAAAACCACTAACAAGTTTTGAAAATCTTAGTTTATGTGCCATTGTCTGACTACTTGGTTTGTTTACAGAAAGTAGCACCGCTTGCCTTGACATCAGTGGTAAGGGTTGCACATGTGCAACTGAAGGCAGATTTGCCTTCTAGGTTGATGTACAAAATACAAATTCCACAGGTGACAAATATTTCACCTATTTTTATTATATTTAATAATTCTGTAAATGTAATGTCCTCACCTTGATGCCACTCTCACTTCTCTTTCTATGCTGGTGTAATTCTGATGAATCAACCAAACTGCTTCTAATTTGCACTGATATAAGTAAAATTATGTTATATTCTAAGCTATGTCACAGCCTGGAAAGATCACTAAAGGACAGCAATCTACTAGCAGAGAGGGTGAGATGCCACCATTCTGACTTGCCAGCTGCTTCACCAACCAGCTGCACAACAGCCTCTGGCAATGAACCTTGTCAGGTGGTGACAATGTCTCCCCATCAAGTGCAGAGAGAGAGGTTAACAACCTTAACATTCAGTTTTGTCAGTGACACATAAAAATAGACACCAGCTGAGTAGCTTGGTTACCTTCTCCTCCTCCCCCATCACTTTTCATTTTGATTCTTTATCAATTTCGTATTATCATTCCCTTTTAAAATGCAGACTCATCAAATCCATGTACTATCTCATTTGTTCACCAATTTCTTTGTAGCTGGTTTCAAACTCTTTAGGTTTGTATACTCTCCATTACCATCCCAAGGAATTAGTTATGGAGAGGTCTTATGCTGATTTTTCTCCCTGCATCTAGTACTCATGGACATTTAATTGCACCAAATGCCTTCTTGAATTGATTTGTCTAGTCTTTGGAATTAGCAGTTAATTTCCCCCCAAATACTGCCTTCCCACTCTGGCCCTTAAAAGAGGGTCTCAGGTCATCAGAAAAATAGGATCAAGGTCTTAATCCACCATCTCCTAATTCAACAGCAGGTGCTTCAGCCATCTTTAGTACTATTCTGGCATTCAGTGTTAAAAATTAGTCCAGCTAGGAGTGTGCATACAGCACTGTATGACTTGGAAATGAATTTTAAAAAATGGAACATCCCAAAATGATCAGTCAGTCTTTTGGAGGTCTGCTTAAAATATGTATCAATGTCTATCAGTGCTTCCTAGATCAAGGCAAGCAAAGCTCCCTGGAAAAAAAAGGGCATTATCAACACTTGCAGACATGATATTGAGGAAAATTGTAAACAGCTTCATGTGAGGATCCAGTGTTTAAGATTCTGTAGTGAATTGAGGGGCTTGGACAATAAGATGCACATGAGGGGCAAATGCTTACCCGGGGAGAAAATGAAATGCTGTGAATATCTGTTATTTTGGACAATGCAGTCCTTCTGATTAACAAGTCATTTGCAATCCATCCCCAATCACTGCAAGTGGTAATAAAACCTTAAGATCTTTGGATAATATTAATCTTACACATTTTTAGTAAAGCTTGCTACTATGTGATGGGTTCTCTCAGTCCTTAGAAAAGACAACAAGGAATAACATTCATACCCAAAGCTTATTGGCTATGTCTACACTTGTGGCTTCTTGCGCAAGTACGGCCGTTCTTGCACAAGAATCTGCAGAGCGTCCACACTGCCCACCTGCTCTTGCGCAAGGAAATGTACAGTACGGTGTGGTAAGAGGGCTCCTTGCACAAGAGCTATGCTCTTTTTTATCAGGTGTGAGCCCTCTTGCGCAGGAGCTCTTGCACAAGAGGGCAGTGTGGACACTCGGCAGGGATTTCTTGCACAAGAAACCCCTGTGGCTAAAATGGCCATCAGAGCTTTCTTGCGCAAGAGAGCGTCCGCACTGCCATGTGTGCGCTGTTCAAAAGCACAGTGCACACATGGCAGTGTGGACGTTTTCTTGCGCAAGACTTCTTGCACAAGAACCCTTGTGCAAGATGTTCTTGCGCAAGATATTCTTACGCAAGAAGCCGCCAGTGTAGACATAGCCATTGTGTTTGGACAACTAAAGGCTTGTGGCACAAAGTGTGAGTATTTGGGGATTACCAGGACACTTTTTTTGGTGGGGAGAGAATCCCCAGGCCCATGGAGGAGGCAGGGGAGGGGGAGTGTGCAGGTAATCCCGACAGTTCAGGTGAAGTGGTGTGAGGGGAGGGGAAAATCGCTAGGCCCCCTGGATAGGAGCTTCACCGCATGTGGAAAAGCAGGGGAGGAGGTGTATGAAGGCCCCCATTGGTGGGGAGGGGAAACCTCAGGCCCCATAGCAAGGGGAGTAGTAATGCCCAGGTCCTGTAGCTTCTGTAAAAGATGGCCTGGCCTGCAACATGCAGAGCCCCATCCTCAGACAGTCAATCGCATGTGAGTGCAGCTGTCCGCAGTGCTCATTCTGAAGTATCCCATCCCCACTCACTGCCCCCACTGGTGAGTGTGAAGATCATGTCCCTCCTCTCTCTGCCCCTCCCTTTCCATGTAGGGGAGAAAAAAACCATTCATTCCACTTCCCCTGTTCCACGCACACCAAACCCTGACCTTGCTTTAAGTTAGGGCAAGAGGAAACTGCCTACCAAATGTTGTGGCCCTAGCTGTTGCTGTTGGGGAGGAGTTCTTGCACAAACAGACAGACATTTCATTTCTAAAACAGATATATAGATATGCAGAATTTTATATAAATTAGGGCTTGCATTTTTCTAACTGTATGAATCTTGATGAATTTTTCAAGGCAAATATTTGGATTATATTTGCAGGAATGTCCCATCTGCCCCTGCCTCTTTTCTGGGCCACTATGGAACTGGTCAGAATTTTTCAGATTTGGGGAGCATACCCAATACATCTCTAAAGGAGCAAAACGGTGGCTATGTATATTCTGCTGACAGAATCTCTTGTTCAATGCAAAAGCAGGCAACTCATTTTTGCAACATGCTTGCCAAAGGACTTTATATTTTCAGCGTTTCTTGAACTGTGTTCTGTGCCACACTGGTATGCCGGGAAGAAGTTGAAGGTGTGCCATGGAGATATGATAACCATATGTCCCTTTTTTTCCAGGACAGTCCTGGATTTAAAGACACCCAGCACTAGCGCGGTGCAGCAGCAACTCCCGGGCCTCCACCCAGCACCTAAGCGGCTCCCTTGGTGCTTTGCACGGGCTACCGGTGTCACACAATGTCCAGAGCTCCTTTCCCTCCCGCTGTAGGACTGCCTCCGTCATGCTCCACCATCCACAGGTGGCTGCCACTGCTGCCGGAAGGGGAGGGGTGCTGGTTGGAGCCGGTGAACGGCTTCTGGGAGCTGCCACCAGAGTCCCAGCAGAGACCGCGCAGAGCTCGGCTGGAGCGCTGCAGAGCGGGGTACGTTTGGGCTTTGCTGGTGCACTCTGTGCATGGCCCTTTCTCCCCGCGTCCCTTCCCACTCTGCTAGGGGAGTGGCAGTGCATGGACCCGCTCACACAGCCACACTCCACAAGTCAGATCTAGGAGGACTGGGGGTTTTGTTTCCCCTCCCCCCCCGCATTCCTCCTATTGGGAGCCAAAGCTGGTGCAGGGACTGGAATGTGGCACTAACATTAGCACTGCGGGCGGCCCAGCTCCAGGCCCGGCCAGCGGTCCTGCCTCGGAAGCAGCTGGGGCCAGGGCTGCAGGGACTTCTGGGGCCTGACCACAGACTCCAGCCCTGCAACCCAGAAGGCAAAAGGTGGGGGAGGGGCTCAGAGAGAACTAGGGGGAAGGAGGGTGGGAAAGGAAGGGGCTTGTGCTGAGGGGAGGGGGGGCAGGGCAGGAGAAGAAAGGGGAAGGCACCAAGGGACAGGGTGGAGGAGAGACAAATGCCAAAGGGCCAAGTGGAAACAATGAGGAAAAGGTTAGGAGGAGGCAGGGGAGGAGTCAGTGGGGGTGGAAAGGTGGAGGGGATAGGGTGATGCTGGGAGAGGAGAGGGGAAGGGCATTGGGGGCAAGAGGAAGCAAGAGGAGGGGGAGGTGCTAGGAGAAGGGTTGAAAGGAGGGTTGGGCATGAGGAAGGCGGAGATGGAGCAAGGCATGTGTGAGGGCACAGAGGGGCATGAGAGGAACTGGGAGAGAGAGTGGTGAGGGGGTGGGCATCAGGGAGAAAGAGGCCAAAGAGGCAGGGGAAGTGAGGGAAGAAGGAAGCACCAGGAGAGTGCAGGTGTAAGGGAAAGTGCAGGTGCCGGGGATGAAGCAGAAGGGCAGACACCTGCAGGGGAGAGACCAGCACCACAGGAGAGAGGGTTCAGTGGGGGCCAGACTCATCCCCTATGGGTAGGAGGATGGTGGGAAAAGTTCTTAGAGGGGGTTACTTTTACTTCTGGTCATGTGTCCATCTTGACCCCGAGAGTCAGGGGCATAGTAAACAGAGGTCAGGGGGTGTAGGCAATGTGTCCCTAATTTTGGCTCAGAGAGAACAGAGTTCAAATGGCCGTCCTTAAAAGGGGCAAGCTTCCTTTTTTTTTCTCTCAACAAAAATCCTTGGTGTTCCCCATAAAAAAAATTGTTTGGTGTTCCTCGGTCTTAAAAAGTTTAAGAAACGCTGTTTTAGATGCTCCGGTAGCAGAAGTTCAGAAGGAGATGGATTGGGCTAGGGAGATACATTTGTATGCAATTCCTACATAGCCCCAGACAGGAATTATGCATCCACAGATGGCTTCTTCAACCACAGCTTTCTTCACAACATGATGCTGGAAACTGATCTGAAGCCTGGTTGCCCCTGTGAGGGAGGGTTAAAATTTGGGTCAATTCTTATTTTATCTGAACTGGGCCATCCTTCCTCTATTGATTGTAACTGAACTGAGAGGGGTGCATTGTTGTGTGCGACTAAGTTATGTTTTTGCTAGTGGAGATAAAGCACCTTCTTTCTGTATTAGGAAAGGGATCCCTATCAAAGGCAGAGAAGACAGAGGGAGGAAACTGTATACTTAATAAAAGTTTCAGATGTGTCATTTTTGCTTACCAAAGATGATTGCCCAGGAAGAACTGACTGCTTAATGGATTGTTCAAATGCTCATTAGCATCAAGCAGATTTATTTGAACAGACAATTATCCCCATATTGTGCTTTCATCATTAGAATTGTTTATGTTTAACTGTCAAGCAGCAGTTCTCAAATTGTATCCCTTGGTGTGTTGAGCTTTCTTTTATGGCTAGAAAAAAATTTAAAAAAAACCTAACTCCATTTTACCCTCATTTTAATAGGTTTTATGAAAGACTTTGAAGTTTGCAGGAATAACAGGTCACGTGTATTTCAGACAGTAAGGAGAGTTGAACATGCAGATCCTCTGGTGAAAGATACAAAGCTATTCGAACTTCTCTTTGATGATGTAATTCATCCATCATAAACTGGAAGGAGCATGTGAGTGTGCATGCATGAAAGAGGCGTTAGCTACGAATGACAGCTTCTCTCTACAACAGCCAATTTAGAATTTGACAACAGATCAGCATTTGCTTCAGCCTTTGGTTTCAGTATGGTTAGCAAATCAGTCTATTCACAGCTAAAAGTGATTAGCGCCTTAGGAAAGATAGCAATTTGGGAGCTATGCCTAATCAAAATGAAACAAGCTGTGCCTTTAGGCTAGTCATAATGCAGTTGCTCGCAGTTAGAGGAAGTTTGACAGTATATTTGTGTCCTCCCCATTCTTTCTAACTGTCAGTCAGCCTTGTCATTCAGTGCACTCCTTGTCTATGATAGAAGCCCATTTTGCTAGCCATATGAATATTCCTTTAGCTGCAGAGGCAGGTGGCTAGTACAACTGTTAGTAACCAGCATTTGCAAATTAACTCTAAAGATTATCCACAGCCAAGGAGGGTGTTTTTGCTTTTCTATTTCAACCCAGTCCCTCCTAGTGTAGATATTCTTTCCTATCCTTCTGCTAAGGTGAGGTGGTGGGAAACACATTTAATACTATGTTTCTTACACTCTATAGAGTTTGGCTCTACAACTGCTCTATTCTGGATAAGGAGGATTAGATAGATGAAGTTTTTAGTAGATGAGCTGTACTATGTTGGATTTCAACTTCTGCACCAAATTAAGTGTCTCAAACTGAAACACCCCATAGGGAATGTTATGTCTCTTCTGCTGGGTTCCTGTGACTTCCTGGTTATAAAGGAAGTAAGAGAGAAGTATGGTTTTAGCAAGCCTACAGAGTCCTGGGAGAAGCAACATCACAGATTAAGAGCCTTAGTCCTAGAGAAATGAGATGTTCAAAGGAAAAAATACTGGTTGAAATGTAAGTTTTCATGCATGAAAAAGTGATTAATAGGAAATGGAAACTGACAAGACAGTGTAACACGTGATACAGTTATGTTTTGCATGTTTGCTGCATTAAAAAAAAGAACTGAGTGCTACAGAAGAGAAAAGGGTGTTTAGAATGAGTGACACAGAAAACTAATATAATTCTCCCATGGATGGGCAAGCACAAAAATTTGCCAGCATTCTGAGAGAATCACTCTGGATTATCCTTGAATACTTGGTGATTAAAAAAACATTTTTCCAATGGATAGCAATTATGGGACCTTCCCCTCCTCAATCATCTGCAGGGCAGCAAAAATCTTGCCAAATCCTAAATTCAGTCATGAGTTGCTGAACTGAGTTGGTGGTTATGAGGAGGTCTAGTTTAAAGCATCATATTCTGCATGGTTTTGCCACAGTCATTCAGACGATGTGTTCAAGCAGCATGAAATGGCACCTAGTTTTGCAGCCACTGCAATTCATTGTTGCTGTCAGGCATGATAATGCTCTCTATGAAAGTTTACACTTGGGAGTGTGTTTGGCTCTGTCTCTTTTGAGACTTACTGGAGTCACATCTCTGCTTAAACCAGACCAGACTGGTAGATCTTGACTTCCCATGAACTCAGTTGGGCCTAAATCCAGAATTAGATAAGCCAGTACAGAATCGTCACTCCACTCTGCAATTGTAATACTATCTGACTACTGTGCCATGAGAAGCCAAAATAACGTAGTTGTTACAAGAGAACGCTATTTGCCATAGTTTGGTGAAAGGGCAGTAGAAATCAACCTGTAGACAGCAGATACAGATTTTAAAAAAGTATTTTCTGTCAGAAAGATTAAGGGTCTGGCTATATCACCAAGTTTTGTCAACAAAACTTATGCCAACAGCCAAAAGTCGACAAAGCAAAAAAAGCAGGGGGAACAACAAACTAGCCAAGCCCCTGGGCAAGGTGGAAGGGCCTTGCTCTGTACTCCTGGAGGGGTGGGGCTTTGGACAGAAGGGGCAGCCAGCCCTCAGCTGCACCTGGAGTGCGCCATGCCATGGCTGTCCCTCCCACCAGCCCTCAGAGCCATCCTGAGCACACTGCCCAGAACTCTGGCAGGGATTTAAAGGGCTCAGGGTTTCAGCCACTACTGCAGTAGTGGTGGCCAGGAGCCCCAGGCCCTTTTGAATCACCAGGCCTTGGGCAGTTGTCCCTTTTGCCCCCTTTTGGCAGGCTTGTCCAGAGGGTTTTTCACACTTGTTCCCTCTGTCAACACTGTGGGCTCCATCTTCCACAGTGTGAGCAATGCACTGTGAATATGTATTGCAGTGCTGTGGGAATGCAGAGCTGATTCCTGTGCACCTCAGAATTCCTCTCTTCTCCCAACCCACGAGTTCTCCCATACTCTACTCAGCTTCTGAGTGGCATCATGAGTATCTCTGTGATCTCTCCCTACTGAGGAATGTCAGTGTCTGTCCCCTCCCCTTACAGTAACAGTCTGCCTGCCACTGTGTTCCTAGTGCAAGGCAGAACAGGAGCATTTCAATAATTTGTTCTTTGTTCCCCAAATGGGGCAGGCCACTCAGCTGTCAGATACTTCCAGATCTTTGAAAGGGGAGCTGTGCATGCCTACACATGTCAGCAGCAGAGATCAAAACACTGAACAGAGACTTCAGCACAGGCATTCTGGAATACTGGTGGAAGCCAGGTCTGTCGACAAAACAAACAGCAGAGTCCACACTGGCTTTTTGTGGATAATAAAGAGAGTGGGAGAGAGAAAAGTCACATTGCAGGGTGTACACTCTCACTATTTTATCAATTTTTGGCAACAAAACTAGTTAGTGTAGACAAGACAGACTTTTTTAATCATATGCTGAACATCAGTGAATGCATGTTTCTCCAAAAGTATAACTGTTATATGATCTGGTAAAAAGCAGCAAGGCTGTTCACAAGAATAAAGATGAATCCCCAATAATTTTACAGTTATGGTAAGTGTAATACTTTAAGGACATCCACATAATATGACAGTCACAGTCTGTGACCAACAGATAGCATATAATCATCCCATTTAGTTCTTCCCTCCAGATCTCAGTAAAAGATTCAGCATCTGAGACACTAAGGTGTAGGTTTGCAGAGAAGAGATTGATTTCAGTCCATGTTCTTTCACCTGACCTGGTATATCAAAACAAGAGTACCAGTCTTGATTGGGGACCTCTTGCTGCTACCGCGATTATGTAATCTACACACTTTCTGGATTTCGTATACTGTCCCATCTAGTGGCACTGAGGCTGCTCACAGGCTACGTCTAGACTGCAAGCCTTTTTCAAAAAAGGCTTTTTCGAAAGTATCTTTTGAAAAAGCCTCTTTCAAAAAAGAGCATCTAGACTACAACCAGTACTTTTGAAAAACCAAGCCACTTTTTCGAAAGAGAGCACCCAGGCAGTCTAGATGCTCTCTTTCAAAAAAGCACAGATTGCATGGCATAGCATCTTTTTTCAAAAGAGCACTTTCGAAAAAAGGCGTTATTCCTCATAAAACGAGGTTTTCCGCGGTCAAAAAAACTGCCGCGTTCTTTCGATTTGCTTTTGAAAGAACACGGCAGCAGTCTAGACGCAGGGGAAGTTTTTTCGAAAAAAGGCCACTTTTTTCGAAAAAACCCTGTAGTCTAGACACACCCACAGAGAATACAATGAGTCAATTCTACAGCCTTAGCTAATAGGCAAATGGCTTTTAGCTCATGTAGTTGTGGCTCATGCACTAAATTCCTGAAGTCCCTGGTTTGATTCTGCCTGTAGACAGCTGAGGTCTGCTAGTATTACTTTATCACAACTGTGTTCTTCTCTAAAAGAGAATCTCTGTGACTGTGTGCTCAAAGGGAGTAAACTGATCTGGAAAAACTCAGAGGAGAATGGCAGCATCTATACAGCCCCTCCAGTAGTGGCATCAGAGAAACACTGTCAGTTATGGTCTTCATTAGGGTAACCCAGTAGATGAGACATTCCATATATCAAGAGGTTATTGAGTGTAGATTAATATTCAGCTACTAGCTCAACTAAGCCAATAACTTCAGCATATAACAGTCTGGGCTAAAGAAATTCAGTGACATGACCTAGAGACCGATTTTTTTATTCTTAAAGGGTAAGGTATTGCCATGGTTTTATTAGATGTTAGCAATAACCATCCTAAGGCTGCAGGATATAAATTAGATTCTCTCATCATAGATTTAAAAAAATAGGACTGCAATTTCTGCAAGTTAGATTTTACTTTGCTTGAACGTATATAGACACACAGACTTCTCAGGTTCTAATATAGGATGTGTGATATTTTACTACACAAAATTTGGTTCACTAAATTTACTCTCTCTGCAGATACATGTGCCAGTCAACTAAAAACCAGGCTTTTCTGGTAAGGAATCCAAATCTTAGATTAAAGTATCAATACCACAATAAAAAAACCCAAAACACATAGCAAAAGCAAATGAAATTAAGTCATAAATCAGGATCATCCAGAAGAATAAGCTAAAGGCTCAATGCCAGAAATAGCAAAGCAGGACAGATTTTAAAAAGAGTTTGTAAGTGAGCAATAGAAGGAAAAGTAGCATTCAACAACATTGGAAGAGTGGGATTTTGATAAAGCATCATGACTTTGTTAAACAGGAGTTGTAGGTTTATAAATCAAGAGTGTAGCTTGCATTTTGAGGAGAAGTGAGCTACAGGGAAATAATACTCTGGGGACAATGCAGATTTTAATCCAATCTGCTTGTTGCTGGATAGATTAAGACAACGAGCCAAAAGCTTCATGTCAACAGAGTTTTCTCCCTGTCTTACTATACTATATTAAGGATGCCACCCTGTCAGATTTCACCAGATTAACTGAGTCAAACTGAACTTGAACCAGATGGTTCTGGAGGGACTCAGCTTTTTGGGAGCAGATTTCCCTCTGGCTGGTTGCATGATCTGGCTTTTTAACCAAAACAAAAACCTTCTTTTTCCTGGGTTAAAACACAGATCCATGCCCTCTCTGGGACACAGTCATATTTTTAACTCAAGAGATGTGGTTTCCTCTCTATCTCTGGAAGTCTCAACTTGGAACCCTAAATTGAGCACGGACACACAACAAGCCTCAAAGTCACACCACAGATCTCATACTTCAGATTCATCTCTGTTAAAGCATTGCTGCTCCACAGCTTCCTACCTCTTCAGGCCTAGTTCTCGGCAGCAATTCACTAGGTACATAGAATCCTAGGGCTGGAAGAGAACTCAGGAGGTCATCGAGTTCAGCCTCCTGCCCAAAGCAGGATCAATCCCAACTAGATCACCTGAGCCAGGGCTTTCTCAAGACAAGAATTAAAAACCTCTAAGGATAGAGATTCCATCACCTCTCTAGGTAACCCGTTCCAGTGCTTCACCATCCTCCTAGTGAAATAGTTTTTCCTAATATCCAACCTAGACCTCCCCCTCTGTAACTTGAGCCCATTGCTCCTTGTTCTGCCATCCGTCACTACTGAGAACAGCCTCTCTCCATCCTCTTTGGAACCTCCCTTCAGGAAGTTGAAGGCTGCTATCAAATCCCCCCTCGCTCTTCTCTTCTGCAGACTAAATAAGATCAAATCCCTCAGCCTCTCCTCGTAGGTCATGTGCTCCAGCCCCCTAATCATTTTGGTTGCCCTCTGCTGGACCCTTTCCAATGCCTACACATCCTTTCTGTAGTGGGGGCCCAGTACTGGATGCAATACTCCAGATGTGGCCTCACCAGTGCCAAATAAAGGGGAATAATCACTTCTCTGGATCTGCTGGCAATGCTCTTCCTAATGCAACCTAATATTCCATTCGCCTTCTTGGCTACAAGGGCACACTGTTGACTCATATCTAGATTCTCATCCACTGTAATCCCCAGGTCCTTTTCTGCAGAACTGCTACTTAGCCAGTCGGTCTCCAGCCTGTAACAATGCTTGGGATTCTTCCATCGTTGTTGAACCTCATCAGCTTTCTTTTGGCTCAATCCTCTAATCTGTCCAGGTCACTCTGGACCCTATCCCTGCCCTCCAGCGTATGTACCTCTCCCCCTAGCTTAGTGTCATCTGCAAACTTGCTGAGGGTGCAATCCATCCCCTCATCCAGGTCATTAATAAAGATGTTGAACAAAATCGGCCCTAGAACTGATCGTTGGGGCACTCCACTTGGGGAAACTGACTGCTAACCTGACATCGAGCCGTTGATCACTACCCCAGCTCTCAGAATGAGGAATCTTTACCCGACCTCTTGCTCTCTTCCCTCGCCTCAGCTCTTATTGAGGAACAGGGCATTTCTTTTATCCCCCTTCCCAACAAGTCTTGCTCTGTCACACATTCCTTCTGGGAACTATAGCTCCAAGAATGCCCACAAAGAAGGTGAAACTTAAGGATTGGGCCGTGCCTGCCATTAAAGAAACTGTATGTCTTTCTACAGTCTCAAAACAGCATCAGAAGACAATGTTTGTTATTCAGCAGGAGGCATGGCTTGCATTTTGAGATGGGTCATTGTAGTGCTGAAAGTACTATCTTTTGGATGAGGCATAAAACAATGGCTTTTTGGTTTTAGTAAGAGAAGATGTAGACACTATTTTTCTGGCTAAATTTCAACTTGTTTTATTATACTGTTTCTCTAAACAACCACTTCAGTTTCAGTAGAGTATATATATTCTGTGCTCTTTGTCCTATTTATCACTGAAACTAGTTGCTATGTTTCACTCCAGAGCAGGTTGTGTTTCAGTGATGAATGAGAAGATGTCTGGTTTGTATCACTTTGTAAATTTCTTTGCAAAGAAAGGCACTGTATGAATGTAAGATTGAAATCTTTACCAATAATCGTCCAGTTCTTCCAACATGAGGCTGCTCATTTGAATGGTTATGAGCTCATTAAAGGACTTAGTAGGAGACATTTATGCAATGCTTTGCATGGACAACCCACTTTTTCTCATGTAGAAAAATGCAAACGCACTTTCAACAAAACAATGAACCATGTTTTCTGATCAGGTTTTTATACCCAAGGGTTTCTGCAAACCATCTTGTAATGGGTTTAAGTCATAGGCTCAAGAGCTAAGATGGAATCAATAAGCATGTCATCTTTATTATATGCAGTGTTAGTCCCAGGATATCGGAGACACAGAGTGGGTGAAGAAATATCTTTTATTGGACCAACTTCTATTTGATGAGAGAAACAAGCTTTTGAGCCACAGAGAGAGAAACTTTTGAGCTACACAGAGCTCTTCTTCAGGTCTGGAAAGGGAACTCAAAGTATCACAATTAAATACAAGAGGGAATAGATATGTTAGTTAAGTAGTTAGCACATATTCTAAAGGACCCTTCCAGGTGAAGTTAGTTGTAATCTCTTATGGCAGCATTAGAAAATATTGCAGTAGAGAAGGAGCCAGGTAAGTGGAAGTATGGAATTCCATCAGGATCACAACTTCAAGAAAAATAATGCCCCTACCAGCAAAGCTAGATACTTCTATCATGCCATAAATGAACAAGTTCTGTGGACTGTGTGTTAAGAAGTTCCCTGATTGTGATAAATCATTGATGATTGTTTTAATTGATCTCGTCTTGGCTAAGAAATTGGAACAGAAGGCCACAGTCATGCCCAGGGTATGCTAAGCAGGTTCATTACTGTGCAAAGTGTCAACAGCAGGTCAGTGGTACCAGGATAGTCAGTGCTCTTTCGTTTCACTTGACTCATGTGCCACATTGGCAAGTTTCCAGCCAATCTGTATTTGATAACTGCAGCTGGCCCAGGACTCTGAAGGAGCATGTCTGTGTTTAGCAGATGAAGAGAATCATGGGGAACCGCGCTTCAGCACAACCCCTTGTAGTCCCCTCATGGCCTTGCAGGGGGGGGTTACATCCATGGCCTCCTGCAGTTCTGTGAGACAAGTAGCCAGACTGAACTGATCCAGGTCATGCACTTTAATGGTTATTATTACATCTTTCCACCAGCATGACTCACTTTGGTTAGCTCACCCTATGCTGGGTCCATAGGTGGCGAGTAATATGGGCCCATGGTGCCTGTGCTCCACAAATATTCAGGAATGTGGGCCTGGCTCCACCAATGTTGGGCTTATATTTTCAGAGCTGTCTGGTCCATAGGACAGTCTGGGTCAACCACCCAAGGTCCTGCACTTTGGAGTCCCCACACTTCTCCTGCTAGTATCCTGGGAGACTGGAGTCAGCATTTATGCCAGTCCCCTTCCCTTAGCTCATCCCCAGCTGGTTGAGAGGGAGACTTACTCCACCCTTTCTGCAAGGCTCCTGGCCCCAAACCCTTAAAGACACAGTGACAGGATTTCTCAAGCATTACTTACTCCAGGGCTGGCCAATAAACTGGCAGCAGTTCACCAGGATTAGCTCCTGGTGGGCCAGTGATCCTATAGTGAAACCCCTGTGCCTCTGCAGGTACCAGCGATTGCAGCTCCCGTGGCACAGACTGGGACATTGCTTCCCGCAGCACCCATTGGCCAGGAATGGGAATCCGTGGCCAACAGGAGTGGTGATTGCTCATATCCATGGAGACACAAGTAATATAGTGGGTCTGGGGAAGTGCACCAGAGGCTAACCCTGGTGATTGGATCCAGCCCACTGGCCAGTATTTGCTCACCCCTGACTTATTCCCAGGACAATTTCCTCTCTATTAGTATCTCCTAGGTCCTTGTACGTATTTATACACTGAACCTTACAAAATTTAAAAGGGCCATACCATGTGACAGAGTGGGTTGATCACTAGGTATCACTACTATCAAAGGGGCAGACTATCCCATCATATGGAAGCTATGAGCTAATGTTGTCTCAAAGCTGCTCTCCATCAAGGGGCAACTTAATAAGGAAGCTTCATTAATTCCTTCTCTGAGTAGTTTTGGGTTCTTGGCTTTTCTACTGCTGAACTGAGAATGTTCTTCAGTGATAACTACATTTTAGTATTTGAGGAACTATATCTATAATTTCTGGGTTATACTTGTATTTAAGCATTACCTGTAGAAGTCACAAGGATCAGTAAAAAGAAAAGTTTCCACACATTCTAAGAATGTTTGTTCTTTTCATGTTTCCTTCTTGTATTGAGTTTGGTTCAAATTGTCAGCCAATAACAGGCAAGAGGTACTTATGAAATCACTAGTCTCTTGCTACCTGCCTTTACCCCTCATGGTTCCTTTAACATCATGTGATCCAAGGAAGTAATGTTCTGCTCTCAGACAAAATGATTTTTGATGGAATGTCTGACTTCTCCTCACAGTGATCTCTCAGCTCCAAAAAACAAATCCAATATTGCAACAGGGTGGACTAGGCCCTAAAGGCCCCTCTTGGAGACTTGAGGACTTCTCACACCTCATCCCAGGAAGAGAGCAGTAGAGGTATCCTCCAAGCTCCCTAGAGTTGTAGTGTGAAAGGCAGTCAATCAAGGCCCAGCAGTCCAATATAAAGAAAGCTGCTGGACTAGAGCAAGTCAGTTCTTCTTTGGAGCCCTAGGTGTGGAGACTGGGCCTCCGGCTGGTTGAAGGAGTGGCAGTATCATTGACAGCTCACTGTGGAGGGCTTCTTGCAGACTGGACTGTAGTCCAGGGCAGCTCCTGAAGACTGGGGCTTAGCTGCTAGGAATTGCTGCAGAACCTGAGATAGGATGTTGCTGGGACTTTGTGACAAAGGCTACGTCTAGACTACGATCCTCTTCGGCAAGAGGAAATGCAAATGGAGTGCTCATTTGCATATGTCGCACTCTCATTTGCATTTCCTCCTTGGATCACTTTTGTGCAAAAGGTTTTTGTGCAAAAAAGAGCTATGTAGACGGCTCCTTTTTGCGCAAAAACACCCCTTTTGCGCAAGAACCATTTCTTAATTAATAATGGCTCTTGTGCAAAAGGGTTTTTTTGTGCAAAAAGGAGCCATTTACATAGCGCTTTTTTGCACAAAAACCTTGTGTGCAAAAGGGATCCTAGAAGGAAATGCAAACGAGAGTGTGACATATGAGCACTCCATTTGCATTTCCTCTTGCCGAAGAGGACTGTAGTCTAGACATAGCCAAAGAGTGCAGGTACCTGCAGTTGGCTGTGCTTGTGAGAGGTGAGTGTGACCCTGTTATAAGGTCAATAGACTCCTATTTCTTCCCTAGGTGCTGGACCAGCGCCAGCAGAACAGAAAAGCTTTAGCAACAAAACCTTATGAAAAGCAGAAGTTCTCCTGTGACTTGGCATTTAGTTGTGCTATAGATTTACCAGTAATGTTTCTGCTTTAGAGACTAATAATAGCAGTAAAATGTTGGCCTAGGCATGGAAAGTTACTGAAGCCAAAGGATTTTTTTCACAATTAAGGCAAACACCCTATTTATCTCAGAGTTATCGTTTTCTAGCTGTTGTTTGTTTGGTATTTTTAATAACAGGTATTATTTATTTAATGTACTTCAAAATGCAAAAACAAACAAACAAACAAAAAAACCTTGCATAAATCTTGCTTCAATAGTCATCTGAAAGGAATAAACCCTGTACTCTTCCTCAGCTTTCTTGGTTTTAGAAATCACAAGGATTTCTTTCTCTAAGAAATCACTGTTGCCAAAAGATAGGAGGGAGCTAGGTTCCCTTAGTCATCTAGTATATTAGATTTTTCCTATTTTTAGCTGCTATTTTTTTATAATATTTAATTACACAGCAAGGGAAGTGGTTTGTTAATTAAAGTACTGAGCTGGGAGCCAGGTGCTCTGCCTTCAATTCCTAGTTCTATCAGACTTTACTGAGGCTATGTCTACACTGCACGCTTATTTCGGAATAGCGCATCTACACAGCAAATGGCCATCAAAATAGCACTGAGCTATTTCAAAATAGAGTGTGCACACTGATTGGATGCTAGCTTGCATTTAAATTCACCCGGAAGCTCTTTAGGCAGGCCATCAGGACAGCAGTCACTTCCTGGAGCTGCTTCCCAAGGCTGTCTGAGGCTTGAACTTAAAGGGACCAACCTGCACATCTGTGTCTCTGCTTCTCCTCCTGCTTGTCTACTTCTCTGAGGGTATGTCTAAACTACAGCGCTATTTCGAATTAACTTATTTCGAAGTAGTTAATTCGAAATAAGCTAATTCGAAATAACGCATCTAGACCGAAAGAGCGTTTTTCTAATTCGAAATAGCGCGTCCACATTGAGTGGACCCTGAATCGAAGGTAAAGCTGGCCAGAACTAGTGCCAAAAGGGCATCAGGGTCGGACTTAGTGTGTGGGGCTGCTGCCTCAGGCTAGCCGAGGTCTGTGCTTAAAGGGACCCGACCCCCCATCCCGGCCAGACAGTTCTCAGGTTTCTCTGCTTGCTGGTCTACCTCGATGAGGGACAGCAAAGCATTTGTGTTATGGAGTGCTCTGCTTGCCCTCACTCGGGACACCACGGCACTCTGCAACATGGAACCAGACCTGTCCCTGGGCACGCCGGTGCGTCTCGTGGGGTGGTTGCCATCAGCCTGGCTGCACTTGCTGCAGGCTGCCATCCGGGAGGTCCATCAGCTGTCAGGATCCAGGAGGCCCTGCGGGAGAGCGTCCACCCCGAGGAGCCCTCAGAGCCACACCGATCCTCCCCACCAGGGGCTCATGCCCCATTCTTCCCTCTCGTCCTTCCACTTACCCTTCCCTAGCCCCCCCTTCCTGATGTCAAATAAAAGACACGTATTTTCAAAAATAGAAACTGGGTTTATTTGACACAACTGGGGAGGGGGAATGAAACTGTGGGGAGATGGGGGAAAGGAGGCGGGAGAGGGCAGGAGAGAGGATGGGAGAGGGGAGGGGGAAAACTGGGAGGAGGGAGCTGGAAGGGGGAAGCAAGAGGAAGAAGGGGGAGGGGAAGCTCAGGGCTCAGGGCTGGGTGTCTGGCCAGGCCAACCACCTCCCAGCACGGCGGGGGAGGGGGCCTCGGCGTCCCCGGGGGGATGGGGAGGAGGATGAGGTGGGGGGTGTGGACATTGAGGAGGAGGGTGTGGAGGTTGAGGAGGAAGCAGTGGGAGGGGGCGCAGGAGTGGGAGGAGGGACAGTAGTTGGGGGGCAGCAGGCGCAGGACCGGCCCGGGGCACCATGTTCTGCAACAGGGCCTGCAGGTTAGAGTTCAGCGCTCGGTCCTCAGCAAGCTGCTCCCAGCGGAGCTGCAGGTCCTCCTGCATCCAGGCCTGGACGGTGCGGTGCAGGGCTCCCAGGGCCCCCAGGTGCTGGTCCCAGTACTCCTGCCGCTTGCTGGTGGTCCGGAGCAGGCCGCGGGTGCGGGAGCATGTCCCGGGTGGGGTGGTGCGCCCTGCACGAGCAGCTGGTGCAGCTGTAGAGAAAGAAGAGAAGTGGTCAGACACAGTGGAGGGGGACGCCCCCCGCGACGTGAGGGCGACCGTGCCCTGCACCATCAGAGCCGTTGTGCTTGCACAGAGGCTATGGTCAGGATGTCTGGCTCTCCCCAGGACTGGGAGCTGTCCCAAGACCACACCCATGCCCCTGTGCCGTGTATAATGTGGCCGGGGCGGGGGGGAGATGTCCCCTGCCTCTGTAGGGGACGTGTGAAGAGACAGTGTCCTCCTGGGTCCCGCCCTGGGGTCGGGAGCATGTCAGGTCTCTTCACACACGCATGTGCCTATTGGGCCATGGCCCCTGTGTGACACGCAGCTGGAGCCCCTGCCCAAGGGTTGCATGGCACGTGCTTGCACGTGCACAGGTGGTTGCATGATCTGTGGGAGGCATGGCCCATGCGCGCGGTCCCTGGTCTCTCTCCCCACCTCCTCCCCCGGGTAGGGGACAGTGCTGGCACTTACCCAGTATGGCCTCCCTGGACGACCCTGCCGACTCCGGTGCCGGAACAGCTGGCGGTGGCCCCTCTGGTGTGCCCGGGTCAGGGCCCTCCGGTCCCGGCTCGCTGCCTCCCAGGCTTGCGTGGAACGCCCCGCCCCCCAGGAGTTGGTCGAGGGCGGGGATGTAGGGGCAGGTGGCAGCCCCTGCTGCGGCACCGCCCCTGGTGGTCCTGGCGTACACCTGCCGCAGCTCCTTAACTTTCAGGCACACCTGCTCCTGGGTGCGCCTGTGTCCCTTTCGGGCCATGGTGGCCGCTATGCAGCCGTAGATGGCCGCGTTCCTCCTCCTAGTGCGGAGATCATGGATGTTGGGGACCTCCCCCCAAACCTCAATGAGGTCCATGATCTCCGCACTAGTCCACAAGGGCGCACGCTGTCTATGACCTCTGGCTGGCCCCTGGGTGCTGGGGGACTGGGCGGGGGAGAGCTGGCTGGCACTGGCTGCCTGGCTCATCCTGGGGCCACTGGGTCAGGGGAAGAGACTGCTGGCAGGCCTGGCTCTGGCCAGTGCCGTCTGGCCAGAGTCTACCCCTTTAAGGGCCCCAGGGCTGGGGGAGAGGAGAGGAGAGTGGCCACCAGGGGGAACTGGGAAGGGCTGGAGGCCCCCTAATTCGAAATAAGTGTCTACACAGCACTTATTTCGAATTAGCTATTTCAAATTAGGCGTTATTCCTCATAGAATGAGGTTTACCTAATTCGAAATAAGGGCTCTGTTATTTCAAATTTATTTTGAAATAGCGGTTTGTGTGTGTAGACAGCTATTACAGTTAATTCGAAATAACATCTGTTATTTCGAATTAACTCTGTAGTGTAGACATACCCTAAGGGAGAGCAAAACATATTCACTGCGTGCTTGGATGCCCTGTTGGACATCACAGCACTCCTAGCTATGCAAGTAGGAGTGGCCTCCCAGCAGTCGATGGCTCTTACAGCTTATGCTGCACTTCATGGTGCAGTTTCTGCAGGCTGCCCTTGAGGCCATACAGGAACAGGCCCCCCACCTCAGTGTGAGGCACCTTCTCCCTCTCTCCAGGTACTGCTCTTGCAGCTTGACCCCTCCTGCCCTCTCCTGCACACTGTGCACTGCTGCTTCTGGCGCTGGGACACCAGTTCTGATTGGTGGGACCAGATCGTCCTGGAGTGGTGGGATGACCAGCAGTGGCTCCAGAACTTTCACATATGGAAGGACACTTTTCTGGAGCTGTGTGAGTGATTCGCCCCTGCCCTCAGGTGACGGGACACCCACATGCAACCTGCCATCCCCCTCCAGAAGTGGGTCATCATTGCACTGTGGAAGCTCATCACTGTGGACAGCTACTGATCTGTCGGGAACCAGTTCACCGTGGGGAGACTGACCATCCAAGTTGTGGTCGTGCAGGTATGATTCCCTTGTGCCATTGTCCTGGGAGGGTGGTAAACTGCTGGAATGGGGTTTCCCCAGGACAAAGGTAGTGATGGTGGTGGTGTTGGAGGAGGCTCCCTCTCAAGAAGGGTTTTCAGTCCTGCCCTCACCAAGGCCAGTGGGGGGAATGGGGCAAGTTGGTGTTGCTCCTGGTATGGAGAGGGGGAGAAGAGAGAAGAGAGGGGATTGGACTCGGGGGCCTCCCAAGGGCCCTGGCAACCTTGTGCTCCTCTGTTTCTTTCCTTATACATGTAGTGAGGGCCATCATCACTGTCCTGCTGTGCTGGCTCATTGTCCTGGGAGACATGGATCTCATTGTCACTGGCTTTGCTGCCATGGGCTTCTCCAACTGCGGAGGGTGGGGGTGGGGGAGAAAGATGGCTATTGACAGCACCCGCATCCCCATCTGGGCCCCTGAACACTGGGTATCGGATTACATCAATTGCAAGGGCTACTTCTCCATGGTCCTGTAGGCCGTCATGGACCATCGAGGCTGGTTCACTTTTGTCTATATCAGCTGGTCAGGGAAGACGCACGATGCCTGTGTATTTAGGAACTCCAGCCTCTTCCACAAGGGTCAGGGATGTGGACATGCCAATGTGCATTAAGAGGAGAGGGAAACAGCTTACCCTCTGCTCCCCTGGCCCATGAAGCCATATATTGGACACTTGGACTGCACCAGGGAATGTTTTAATGCGAGGCTCAGCAGAGCCTGCATGGTTAGGGAGGGCACCTTCACGTGTCTCAAGAGGAGGTTTTTTTCTCTCCTCACCCGCCTTGAGCTCCACGAGCGAAATGTCCCCCAGGTGCTGGCTGCACATTGCATCCTCCACAACATCTGTGAGAGTAAGAGGGAGACATTCCTGCCCACATGGGGGGCACAGACCGAGTGGCTCACAAGGGCTTTTGAACAGCCACGCACAGCTTCTATCTGTCAGGTCCATCAGGGGGCATGGGAAGAAGCCAGGCTGGGAGCCTGTGGGCAGGGGAGGAGTGACAGGGCAGCTCAGTTACCCTCCGGGCTGGCACACACTGGATCCAGCAGTGGTGGTGTCCCACACAGAGAGAAGACTTCTAACCCTGCCCTCCGGGGGAGAGGGAGGCAGGGTGTTTGCAGGGAGGTGTGTGTGACTGGCAGACACGGCTTGCTGGGGAGCGTGTTGCTGGGGTTCCCCCCTTTCCTCCCCTGACCAGGTTCCCTTGCAGGAGCTCAGTGTCCTCTGCCTCACTGAGCTGTCCCCGGGAACAGGTGCTGCCCCAGAAGTTCAGGCAGGACTGTGTGGTGTGTGCGGGCGGCACTGCTATGTATGTCTGTGACTGTATCCCCACAACAGTGGAGGCATCTGGTGGGAGGGAAAGGAGGCTTGTGGTGGGAGGGAGGGTGAGAAGGTCAAGCGATCAGCCCCCAGCAGCCCTTGGCCACCTGCCATCTCCCCCCGTGTGTGTGTAGGGAAAAGGGGAGACACTCACCTGATGAGCCTTCCCCTGCCTCAGAAGCCCGCTGGGAGATGTCCTGGGAGGGGGACACCCACTCCAGGTCAGGGCTGGCAGTCCTCAAGGCGGTGCTGGCCTTTCCCAACACCACTTTCTCTTCCTCTTCCTCCTCAATGTCCCTGGCACTACCCACCATCTGGGCCATGATGGATGTCTCCAGTTGAGAGTCCACAACAAGGTGGGGAAGGGAGTGACTCCCTCCCCCCTCCAAGGATGTGATGGAGCTGCTCATAATAGGGGCAGGTCTGGGGTGCTGTTCCAAAGCAGGAACTGCCCTCCTTAGCTTTGGTGTATGACTGCCTCTGCTCCTTAATCTTCACTCCAGATCTCCAGGAGTTCCAGGATCTCTGCACCACACCAGGACAGGGAACATTTTTTCTGCCCCCAGCCAGGGGCTTGAGAGCTGTCCAGAGCTGTGGTGGCAGCTGCTGGGGTCTCGGCTGGGGCAGGGGGCTCAGCCATGCCAGCAGGGAGAAAAGATGGGGCTGCTGTGGGTGGCACCAAGCTTGCATGGCCTGCTTGGAGCCACAAGCCCTCTGCCTGCTGCCTGCGGGGAAGAAGGACGATGGAGCTCTGATGACTGTGGACAGAGCAGCAAGAAGGGCACCGTGGGGATTCCATGGAGGCCCCTTAATTCCATATTTCGAAATAACTGTCTACACACGCACTATTTCGAAACAGCTATTTCAAAATGTGTTATTCCTCATAAATTGGGGGTTACAGATTTTGAAATAAGCCATCCATTATTTCAAATTTATTTCAAGATAATAAGCTTGCTGTGAGGACACTCACGTTATTATTTCAAAATAACGCTACTTATTTCCAAATAATGCTGCTGTGTAGACATGCCCTGAGAGACCTTGCTTCCACAATTTCTTATTTATAAAAGGAGAATGATTTAATTTCCTTTCTCACATCCTCTTCAGTCTTCCCTACGTAGTTTGGGGATGTGTGTATGAGAGGCTCATGGTAGGGAGTTCGGGTGTATGATGGGCTCAGGATTGCTGGAGGTGAAATGCAGGAGTGTAATGACACTGCGGCCAGATGGGAGCAGAGCTCCAATTGGAGCCTTGTTCTCCGGGCTTCATTTTTAATTAAAGAACAATATTATGTCCAACACAAAAGGTTTCAACATTGTCTTTATTTATGACAGGGGTGGGGAAGCTGTTTTGGGTCAGGGGCCAGTGTCTCACAGAAAAATCAGTTGGGGATTACACAAATTAGAAGAAAAAAACCCTCCAAAACTCTCCATCCTCACTGATGTGGCCCCAACTGAAACACCACACACCCCTGTACTCCAGCCCCATAGTGGAGGGTGAAGGAGGGAGGACTGAGGGTCAAGGCCTCAGGCCAGATTTACTCTTCTGGAGTTCCAGGGTTAGTGGATTTTGTGGGCCACCATAGTCTCTGGGGTGGGGCCAAAAATGAGGGGTTAAGTGTGCAGGACAGTGCTGCCAGTGAATGGGATAGGGATGGGGGTTCTGGATCTGGGCAGGAGGTGGCATATAGAGGGGGTGTAAGGTCTGGGTGGGAGGTAGGATGAAAGAGCAGGCTGGGCAGGGCCGGCCTTAGGCCGATTTGACCGATTTGGCTGAATCAGGCCCTGCGCCTAAGGGGGCTCCGTGCCCTGAAACTGGAAGTGTGCCAGGCGCCATGGGTGGTGAGTTAATATTCAGAGCTGGGGGCCCTGCTCCAGCAATATGTGGAGCTGGGTCTCTCCCCCGGCTATGCCTGGAGCGGGCCCCAGCCTCCCCCCCTGCCGGCTCCCCTGCACATCCTCCCACCCCACCCTCAGAGCGTCCCCCTCGGCCCCAGACCATCCCTGCCATGCGCGGCTCTCAGTGCGGCTCCCCCTCCCCGGCGCGCGCTGCTGCCATGTGCGGCATTGCAGGTGGGAGGGGAGGATGCCCGGGCATGACGTGACGTCATGGCCCGGGACTTTAAAACTCTTCAGGGCCACGTTGCATCACATGGCGTAGCTCCGGGTTCGGAGTCTGGGGCCCGAGTGCAGACTCCGGCCCCGCAAAGTGGAAGGCAGAAGGTAGGGGAGGCGGAAAACTAGGGTGAGGGGGTGGGAGAGGAAGGGGCTTGTGCGGGGGGGAGGGAGGGGCTTGTGCAGAGGGGGTGGGGGGAGAGGAAGGGGCTTGTGTGGAGGGGAAGGGGGAGGGGGAGGGGGAAGAAAGGGGAAGGGACCAAGAGACAGGGTGGAGGAGAGACAAATGCCAAGGGGCCAAGTGCAGACAATGAGGAAAAGGACAGGAGGGGAGGTGTCAGTAGGAGGGCGGACAGGGTGATGCTGGGAGAGGAGAGGAGAGGAGAGGAGAGGAGAGGAGAGGGGAAGGGCATTGGGCGTTAGAGGGGGGAGGGGAGGTGCTGGGAGAAGGCTTGAAAGAAGGGGTGGGCATGAGAAAGGTGGGGATGGAGCAAGTCATGTGTGAGGGCACAGAGGGGCAGGAGGGGAATGGGGCAGAGAGTGGTGAGGGGGTGGGCATCAGGGAAAAAGAGGGCAAAGGGGGCAGGGGCAGTAAGGGAAGGGGGAGGCACCAGGAGGGTGCAGGGCTAAGGGAAGGTGCAGGTGCCAGGGGATTCTGGGGTGAAGCAGAAGGGCAGACACCTGCAGGGGAGGGACCAGAACCAGAGAAGAGAGGCAGGGCAGGTGTGTAGAAGGAGGTGTTAGGAGATGGGATGAGGAGGGGTAGCTCACTTGATTAGAGTGGGGCTACTGGAGGAGTGGGCACAGGGGGGAGAGAAGGGCTGGTGGAGGGGGGCAGGTCACAGGAGGGCTTAGGGCAGTGGGAAGGGCAGGAGTCAGGACAGCAGAGGAGGGTGAGGAGTTGGGGGGCAGCAGGCACCAGGGGAGCTGATGGAGCAAGGGGAGGAGACATGGCAGCAGAGAGAAAAGGTAAAGGTTTATAAAATATTTATTAATAACTTGGGTGCCACAGTGGCACATCCAAACAAGCCACATGAACTCAGTACAGGGTGCACAACACAAAATCCATTCTGCTCATGGGAGGAAACTCTTAGGTGATGTCTACACTGGTGGCTTCTTGTGCAAGAACATCTTGCGCAAGGGTTCTTGTGCAAGAAGTCTTGCCCAAGAACATGTCCACACTGCCATGTGCGAGCTGTGCTTTTGCACAAGAGCATCCATGGCAGTGTGGACGCTCTCTTGAGCAAGAAAGCTCCGATGGCCATTTTAGCCATAGGGGTTTCTTGCGCAAGAAATCCCTGCCAAGCATCCACACTGCCCTCTTGCGCAAGAGAGCTTACACCTGTTAGAAAAGAGCATAGCTCTTGCACAAGACACACTCTCTTACTACGCCGTACTGTAAATTTCCTTGCACAAGAGCAGGTGGGCAGTGTGGCTGCTCTGTGCGTTCTTGCTCAAGAACGGCTGTACTTGCGCAAGAAGCCGCGAGTGTAGACATAGCCTTAGAGGGAACACTTCCCCCAGCCTCTCCGCCCCCGAGTTAATGTCACACACATTGGGTTAATGCAACTGCAGGATAGTTGCATGAGGGGGGTTTGGTGGGGGCCAAACTAATCCCTGTTGGTAGGAGGATGGTGGGAAAAGTCCTTCGAGAGGGGTGACATGACACCTTTTACTTCTGGTCATGTGTCCATTTTGCCCCAAGCGTGTTACCTCCAGAGGCTTGGTTAATGGGGGTCAGAGGGTGTGGCTAATGGGGGTCGGGGCATGGTTAATGTGGGTCAGGATGTGTGGCTAATGGGGGTTGGGCATAGTTAACAGGGGTCAGGGGGTGTGGCTAATGGGGCACCACCAAAAATTATACAAATCTGCTGGCCCCGGAGGAGGAGTGCGTCGGCTGCCTGCACCACAGGAGGTGTGAGTTTAGCGCACTTCCTAAAGCCGGCCCCGAGGCTGGGAGTAGGTTGTCTGGCCAGAGTGAGGAAGCAAGGTGTCTGGCCAGGGTGGGTTAGTGAGGGGGACGTGGGATCTCGGCATGAGGACTGGGGGGGCCACTTACTTGCTTTTGTGCCTCCTGCTGTTCCCATTTACCATGAAGGATTTGCAGGAGAAGCCTCCAGGAAGTGTGTCCTGGGGAAAGAAAATAGCAGTTCATGGAGCCATTTTTGGTTCCTAGTTCCCTGCACGCTGGGGGAAGGAAAAGGGCAGCACATGGAGCTAAAAATGACCAAGCTTGTTTTCTGCACACTGGATCCAGTGAGGATACTCAGGGCTTTCTCCCTCTCCCCCCGCAGAAGCCAGCACTGGTGTTCCAATATTGCAGGGGCCATAAGGCTGTAGCACCAGTGCTGGCTTCCTGCTGTAGGGGAATTTGGGGGAGCAGTTGAGTTGGGGTTCCAGAAGAGCCATATCTGGCTCCCTAGTGAGCCATACTTGGCTCATCTGCCATAAGTTGCCAATCCCTGGTCTAGCACATGGATTCTCAAACATATTTTGCTGGATCCCCACTTTGAAAACATTTCAGCCTGTGACAATCCCTCCCCAGAAAAGAGATAGTACATTACTGTCCCTTTTCATAGGTGCATATTAATTATACTGCTACCCTTACTTTTGAGATGCTGCTTCTGGCAGTAGCACTGCTTTCAGAATTGTGTGGCAATATTTTTGTGATATCATACCCCCTTACAATTGCCTTGGGATCCTCTTTTGGGTCAGGACCCTTAGTTTGAGAAAAACTGGTCTGTCACAATGGGATTCTGATCATAATCAGGGTTTCTAGGAGCTGCAAGCAATAAATAATAGTAATTAAAACAGCAGCAGCATGGATTTCAGAAACGGTCGCATTTTAACAGATAAAACAGAGTTTAAAACCTTCTACAGTTCAGCAAACTTGAAATAGGTCTATATGTGCTGGATTTAGGAGAATCTTGCTTATGTCTCTTATAAAGTATGATTGTACTTTCCATAGCAATTAATGGGGGGCTTTTCCCCCCCACAGGGATCTTTGGGACACTCTAGTTCCTCTTTGTAGCCTGATGCTATAAAAAGCCATCACATTATTTTATTTTTCTTGAAATAACATCATTTGTCACTTCCTAGCTGAAAAGCCATTTGTGATAGTAAGTTAACCATGTTTCACTAAAATGGTCCATTGAGCACCTACATTTCTGCTATAGTCATTGATCCTTCCCTGTGTTCTAGCCAACTTTATAGGGGAAGCCGAGAATAATCTATCTTTTGCTTTTAGTTATTTCAAAATATATAAAGCAGGCAAGGTAAAACCCCGTCTAAAAAACCTAAGTATCATGAAGAAGCAAAGTGAGTAGCTTAATATATATCATAGGCCATATCCAATCATCATGTTAAAGCAGAATTCCCCATTGATGTCAATAGATAGGTTTGCTTAGAAACTGATTGCACACTATGGCCCATTATTAAGGGTACCAAATGTCTTCCAAAAGTATACACTTTGCTTTTCATTCAATAGCTGTCTCAGCTCCTCTGGGAAGATTCATGGATTCAGAGAGTAGCCAATAGACTTTCAGGAGATAAGAAGGTGTGTTGTTGTGGTGGGGCAGGAGTTCGCAAAGTTGTTGTGGGGCAGGAATGCCTTCACTTCTGTGCAGCTTTCAGGGAAGGGCTAGAGTAGGGTTCCTCACATTTCTGCATTGCTTTTCAAGGTGGCTCTGATTTCCCCACCCACAGTGACTCTGTAGGAGAAAGACAACTCCTATCCCTCCCCAGACTGGCCAGACTAGCAGTTGGATGGCCCCGGATTCCTAGCAACAGGAGGAGATTAGTTTTCACAGTGCAGGACAGATTTCAAAATTCATGACACATTTTCATGGTTGTGAAATTATTAGGGCCCTAGTCAGATTCTCAGGGACCTTTTTCCTTGCAGTGGTCTGCACTGAATGGTAGTCTCCATCAGAATGATCAGGCCATGCTATAAACATCAACGGGAGGTCTTCAATTAATTGTATTTGCTGTTTCTTTTCAGTCCAACATCGTGGATTAGGGACACTAGCAACCCAAGCTGACATTCTGGTGAAAAAGGTCTTTTCAGGCCTTCAGTAGGTCTCTGTGCTATAGTGTCTGGTTCGTTTCTCTTCCCTGGTTGGCAGATTTCATCAAGTGCCCTTTCCCTATTTATAACCTTGAATGGTCCTTGCCACTTGGCAAGCAGTTTTGACTTCAAGGTTGGTAGTAAAAACAAACCTTCTCAGTGGGTTTAAATTTTCACATTCAGGCCCATTGTTGTCTGTCTGATCCTGGTGCTGAGATTTCTGTAGGTTCTCCTGCATGGAAGCCTGCAGGGCTTCCAAGTTTTCCTTCTGACAGAATACACGTTATACCATGTTCGTTGGATGGGAGCCTAGCTCCTTCCATGTCTGGTGGAGAAGATCTAGGATCCCAATTGGAGGCAAGGGATCATCTAGGCTGAGTGATGGGGATCTGAGGCCTTGGCTTTCCAGTTGGTTCACCAACTGAGTTTCAGATTCACAGAGTGCAACACAATGTAAAGTCCAATGTCCCCACAAAAGAAAGGGTCTGCAGCCCGCCCCTGGTTCCTGTGAATCACTAAAGGCTCAGGGATTAGCATGAGCTATGAGGGAAGGCTAAAGGAATTGGACTTGTTTAGTTTGGAAAAGAGAAGACTGAGGCTACGTCTAGACTATGGGGTTTTTCTAGGATACCAGGGGAATATGTCTGCTCTTCTGCCTTTTTTTGTGTGGAAGAAGAGCAGACGCACTCTTTTGGAAGCCCTATCTTCCTCCTTCCACGAGGAAGAAGGGCTCTTCCGAAAGAGAAGGATTTTCTAAAATTTGGCCCGGTATAGATGGGCCAAATTTTAGAAAAGCCTCTCCCTACAAAATTATCAGAAAAAGGTATAAAAAGTGTGGAGCGCAGTTTGCGTATCTTTTTCCAATAAAGCATTGTAGTCCAGATGTAGCCCAAGAGGTGACATGTTAGCAGTTTTCAGGTATCTAAAAAGATGTCACAGGTAGGAGGGAAGAAATTGTTCTCCTTGGCCTCTGATGATTGGACAAGAAGCAATGGGTTTAAACTTCAGCAAGCAAGGTTTAGGTTGGATGGACATTAGGAAAAACTTCCTAACTGTCAGGGTGGTTAAACACTGGAATAAATTGACTGGGAAGGTTGTGGAATCTCCATCAATGGAGATATTTAAGAGCAGGTTACACAGACATCTATCAGGGATGGTCTAGACAGTGCTTGGTCCTGCTGTGAGGGCAGGGGACTGGACATGATCTCTTGAGGTCCCTTCCAGTTCTAGTGTTCTATGATTCATGATTCTATGTCTCTGCCTTCTCCTCCTCCCCAAAGGATGGGAAAAGGGGTCTAGGTTCCTTCCATGAAATGGGTAAGTATGTAGGAACCTGGGCCCTCCTCTCCACTGGGCATATGGCCACATACCTCACCCAGGATCATCCAGATGTTAGAGAAAAGGCTGGCATCTGTTCTCAGGCTTTGGGCAGCTATGGCTGGCGGGGTATCTCCTGCAGCCAGGACTCCTGCTATATCCTTCAGCATTTCCCTAGATCAGTCGCTCATTCTCTGTTGTCTCTCCCCTTTCAGCACTGTCTGGCTCGGCGAGGTGGTGCATCAGAGCAGAAGTGCATCCCCTGTTCAAACACGAGGAGGATGTGGCTCCAGCTCTCTCAGCTCAGTGGGGCTGTCAGTCCACTCCTCATGTCCAGGAATCTGGAAATTCACTCTGTGCTCAGGCCTGTCGTGGTGACCAGAGTTCCTGTCTGCTCGCTCCTTTTTAGCAGCCATTCCCAGTCTGCTTCCCAGTCCTTTGATCCTCCCAGCTTCTGTAAGCCTGCCAATCAACAGTGGCTGGCAATGCCTGTATTAACCCTTTGGTTTCTGAGCTAATGTGCAGGCACATACACCCCTTTGAAACTCTTCTTGAAGCTGGAGCAGGTTTTGCAGGGGTCATGGGGAGGAATCCCAGTGGTCCAGGCCTACTTTTTAACCACTCCCTATCTCATTTTGAAATTCTACACCCTATCAGAGGCACCCTAAAAGGTGTAGCTCCTGCAGAGCCTTGAGCACCTGGTAGAAGAATCAGATGGAGTGGAGCAGGTGTAACCCACACACACCTGCTGGGTGGAGTGTACTATCCCATCTAGTGGCACTGAGACCACTTACAGAGAGAATAATGTGTTTGCTATACAGCCTTAGCTAGGAGTCATCTAGCTTTTAGTTCATGTTGTAGAGTCTCATGTACTAAGCTCCAGAGGTTCCAAGTTCAGTTCCCCGCTGGTGTTTCACTGGTGCATCATCTTGGTCATGATGTCTCCCTGTCTCAAGAGAGCTAGAATGGGAAAGAAACCCTGGGTGTATCTATGCAAATTCAGTTTGCCCCTGTTTTCCTTAGATGTGTTAGATATTCAGCTGATGGAAGTGTTTTCCTCATCGTAATCAACCTGGCAGATGTTGAGTTACAAATTATATTAACATTAATTGCAATACCTATATTTATTGTGAGAATACAAAAGAAGAAAGTCTGTGCTTCACCTGGCACAAAGGAGAGAGACACTGTCAGTGTAAGGAAACTTGGATGGACAAAGGCTCTACTGCCAGAACCCTGTGAGATTAAGCTGGGGAGGGCAGAACTCTGAATTAAGAATGTTAAGGACTAGTCGACTAGTCGACTATCTGATAAGCAAATTGTACACATGCAGACCCCAGTTAGTCCACTAGTGCCTTTGTTTATCTCTCACCACCCACCCACCCAGGCGGGTACAAAAGTCTGACCCGTGCCAAGTCTCCTCGTATTAGTCCTCTCTATTGCATTCCGCTCCATGGGCCAGCCTGACCCAAATGTGCTCAGGGTTTCTCGCACCGCCTCCGACAGCGGGGAAAGGAGGGTCCGGGCCTGCCCTCACTCATGGACCCCAGCCCAGGGCCCTAAGGATGAGGACCTGTTTAGGTCCGCTCCAGCTGGTGGGGCTTCCTGCCATAACGTGCCAGCCCGTGGGCCATAATGCCCTGCCCTGGGCTGCTTCCTCTCCCCTTACCTGGTTTGCCAACCAGTCAGTGCCAGGATGTCTGTCTCACCCCTGTCCCTTCTGGGTCTTGCCTGTGGTGCCTCAGGGATCCCCCAGGAGGTGCAACCCCACTCTGCCTCTACCCCTTTGCCAGTCTGGCTTCCCCCCTTGCCGTGAATGCCGGCTCCTTTTGAATCCTGGTGCCCTGGTGTTGCATCATGCCAGGGCACCTCCCCTCCCAGCTGTCTCGCGGCAGCATATTGTCCATGGTCCCATAGCACCTTGTCCATTAGACGCTGGAAGGTGGCAGCTGCGCCATGGAGGCCGAACGGCATCTTTATGAACTGATATAAGCCAAAAGGCGTTGAGAACGCTATTTTCTCCCTGGACAATAGTGTCAAGGGGATCTGCCAGTATCCCTTTGTCAGGTCGATAGTCGATATATATTGGGCCCTTCCCAGGCGGTCTAACAGTTCATCTACTCGGGGCATCAGGTACGCATCGAACTGGGACACGGCATTGACTTTGCGGAAGTCGATGCAGAATTGTGTCGACCCATCTGCCTTCGGGACCAGTACTATGGGGCTTCTCCAGTCGCTAAATGACTCCTCTACCACCTCCCACTGCAGCATCTGTCACAATTCTTCCTGCACCACCTCCCACATCTTTCACGGCAGGGGTCGGACCAGGTCCCGTACGGTTTTACCGGGTTCGGTCTCAATGTGGTGATACGCCAGAGTGGTGTGGCCCGGTTGGTCACTTAGCACTTGCGGGAACTCTTGTAGGAGCTTTTGCAATTCAGCATGCTGGTCCGGCGTTAATTCCTGTCCCACCTGTAAGGTGCCGGGGGCGGCTTTCCCACCCCCTTCCGGCCCTAGGTCCAGGTCGAGTGGTGTCGGGTCTACTAGTAACCCCTCCCTTTCTTTCCAGGCCTTTAAAAGATTCACATGATAGACCTTTGTTTCCTTCCGCCCTTCCTGTACCCGTACCTCATAATCTACTTCTCCCACTTGCTTAATTACTTCAAATGGGCCTTGCCATTTTGCGAGTAACTTTGATTCCTGGGTGGGTAGCAAGAGTAGCACCCTATCTCCTGTCTTAAAGGTCCGCAACTTAGCCTGCCTATCATAGTACCCGGCCTGTCTCTCTTGTGCTGATATCAGGTTGGCCTTAGCGAAGTCCCCCAGGGTTTGCAACTTTTCCCACAAATCCAGTATATAATGTACGGTGCCTTAGACCTTTGTCCCTTGCTCCTCCCAATTTTCCCTGATAATATCCAGTATTCCACGGGGTTGCCACCCATATAATAGTTCGAAGGGCAAAAACCCTGTGGAAGCCTGAGGCACCTCTTGCACCGCAAACAATAGTGTGGGTAGTAACCTATCCCATTCCTTGGGGTCACTCTCCACGAACTTCCTTAACATGCTCTTTAACGTCCAGTTGAACCTCTCTACCAGCCCGTCTGTCTGCGGGTGGTAGACAGAGGTTTTTAGCATTTCAATTTTCAAAAGCCGGCATAGTACTCCCATCAAGCGGGATATAATGTTCGTAACCTGGTCGGGCAATATTTCTTTGGGTATCCCGACCCTGGAGAATATCTTGACCAATTCGGCCGCCAATGTCGGTGTGGTTGTATTCCTCACCGGCACGGCCTCAGGGTATCTCGTGGTATAACCTACTAATACCATGATATACTGGTATCCATCCGTGTCTTTTCTAGGGGCCCCACTAAATCCAGGGCCACCCTTTCGAAGGGAACCCCAATCACTGGCAGCAGTACTAGTGGAGCTCGGGGGATGCAGTTAGGGTTGGTTTTCTGGCATTCCAGGTAGGACTCGCAATAATCTTTCGTCTTGTGGTACACCCCGGGCCAGTAAAACCATTGTAAAATCCTCCTGACCATTTTTTCATAGCCTAAATATCCTGCCCAGGGGTTAGCATGTGCGAGCTCCAAGATCTGGTGATGATACCGCTGAGGGACTAACAATTGCCGCAGGGTGCCGTGGTCTGCGACCCCCTCCGTGACTTGGTATAGCCGGTCATGACATACCTCAAAGTAGGGTCCCACCCTCTGGCTCATCTCTTCTGCACGCCGCTCCATAGCTTGCGCCGCTTCCTCCCAGGCCCTCTGTAGCATGGGGTCTTCTTACTGTTCCTGCAGGAAGTTACTACTCCACGACTTAGGTGGTTGGAGAATTTCCTGTGTTTCTCCTTCATCAGCCTGGGTGTGGCGCGTTGCAGTCTGGGGTAGGGTCGGGGGGTCCTCCAATCCCTGAGAGGGTCCTCCCTCTCGCACCAGCATCCCTTCGCTGCACCTTTGACTCTGTGTTCCCTCGGTGGGGGTCTGGGCCTTTTCGACTACTGCCTCCTTCAGGGGGTTGGTTCATGCCGGGGCGAGTCTTCATTTGCTGCAACCTCCATACTGCCCTCTGGTTCCCTCCAGGTTCTCCCTTGGCTGCGATAATCCGGGCGTTCCTCCTTTGAGGGGGAGGCCTCCCCTCCCTACCTTCCCTGCCCCTTTGGTGGACTCGGCAGCTTCATAATGCTCCATCAGTGCCACCACCTCATTTAGGGTTGAGGGGTGGTTTCTCCGCACCCAGCGCTGCCCCCCGCTAGGCAGGATATTGAAGAACTGTTCTAAAATCACAGTCTCCACTACTTGGGCGCCCGTCCTCTGGTCTTGATCCAGTCAGTGCCACCCGGCTTCCCTTAACCTTTGGGCTATCGCCCTCGGCCTAGACCCCTGCAAGTATCGCTCTTGCCGAAATCGCTGTCTATATGTTTTGGTTGTTATTCCCATTTATCTAGAATTGCTTCTTTGACCTTATAATATTGCAGGGCTTTGCGGATCCCCAGGCTACAATAGGCCAACTGGGCCTGCCCTATGAGGTACGGGGCCAGCAAGGTGGCCCAGTGGTCCTTAGGCCACCGAGCTGCAGTAGCTACCCACTCAAATGCCGTTAAAAATGCCTCTGGGTTGTCTGTAGGGCCCATCTTGATTAGCCAGACTGGCAAGTGGGAAATCCCGCCCTCCCTCATCATCACTTACTATTGTCCCGGAGTTCTCCTGGTGGGAGGCCCCATATTGCTGCAGCCATCTTTCCTGCTGTGCTTGATGTTGTTCGGCTAGTTCTCTTATGAGCTGCCTCTGTTGCTCCTGATGCTGTGAAGACAACTGCTGAATCAGCATGGTCTGTTGGTGGTGGTGCTGGCATTGGGTTTCCGCCATCCATTCCAACATCTTTGCAGGCTCCATGTTTACTGGGTTAGTCCTCGAGAAATTAGGGAGGAGTAACAACTGGGGGAGGGGAGAGGAAGCAAGGAGAAAGCGTCCCCTCCCTAACTCCCTTCTCTCTGTCCTTTCTCTTTTTTTTTTTTTTCATATCAGGGGGATTTGCTCTCTCTTGGGCCCTATCTCGGAGCCCCACTCACGCCCCTCCTGTCGGGGTTGGGACCGCTAGCCTGCTTGCATCCTCCACCATCTGTACATGTGCAGACCCCGGTTAGCCCACTCGTGCCTTTGTTTACCTCTCACCACCCATCCCCCCAGGCGGGTACAAAAGTCCGACCCGCACCAAGTCTCCTCATATTAGTCCTCTCTATTGCATTCCGCTCCGTGGGCAAGCCTGACCCATATGTGCTCAGGGTTTCTCGCACTGCCTCCGACAGCGGGGAAAGGAGGGTCCGGGCCCGCCCTCACTCACGGACCCCAGCCCAGGGCCCTAAGGATGCGGATCTGTTTAGGTCCAGTCTGCCTGGTGGGGCTTCCCGCCATAACACGCCAGCCTGCGGGCCATAATGCCCTGCCCTGGGCTGCTTCCTCTCCCCTTACCTGGTCCGCTGACCAGTCAGTGCCGGGATGTCTGTCTTGCCCCTGTCCCTTCTGGGGTGGCCTGTGGTGCCTCGGGGGTCCCCTGGGAGATGTGACCCCACTGTGCCTCCACCCCTTTGCCGGTCTGGCTTCCCCCCTTGCCGTGAATGCCGGCTCCTTTTGAATCCTGGTGCCCTGGTGTTGCATCACGCCAGGGCGCCTCCCCTCCCAGCTGTCTCGCGGCATGAGAGCACGCCGTGCATGCTCCATCCACGCTCCGCCCCCACCCCCCGCTTGGCCGGGGCCAGTGGTTTTAAAATGTGGAGCAGCTATGTTCCACCTGGCGCAGTGCGTGGGTATGCCATGCCTACTCTCCCCGTGTCCCCCCCGTACATGGCTGGCACCAGGGGACTTAAAGTGCAGGGCTGCGGGGCCCCGTCACACAAATGCTATGAGATAGAGGCAGCAAAGAGGGGGAAATGGGAGGAAGAGAGGGTACTTCAAAGCAGCAATGCTGCACGGAGCCTGTACCCAGGCTCTGTCCAGCACTGCTGTTTCGAAATGCCGTAGCAGTGCAGCATAGAGCCTAAGGCCAGTGGGGGACTTCAAGTCCGCGTGCTGAACCAAGACTTCACGAGGGCGCTTCCACTTTGAAATGCACAAGAGCTCCCACTGGCACCTGGGAGGCACGTGATAGGCACTTCTGCATTTCTCCTTTGAAATGTACAAGAGCTTCTGCTGGGGACTCTTGTACATTTCAAAGCTGGCACGCCATGTGCAGCCCAGGGCCAGTGGGAAGTCCCACTGACTCTGGGCTCCACACAGGTGCTTCTGCTTTGAAATGCATGAGAGTCTATGGGGGCTCATGTGCATTTCAAAGGGTAAGTGCCCTCATGGAGCCTGGCATCAGCGAGACTTCCCGTTGGCCCCAGGCTGCACATGGCATGCCACCTTTGAAATGTACAAGAGTCCCCAGCAGAAGCTCTTGTACATTTCAAAGGAGAAATGCAGAAGTGTCTATCAAGTAGTTGAGTCGTTGATGGAAATTCCGTCAAGTACTCAACTAGTACATTACTCGTTTGTTAATATCCTTATTCTGAAACAGCATGCTGTATGCCCTCCAGATATGAGTTGTAAGACTGGTTCAACCTGTTTCTCCCCATACCCCTTCTTCCCCCCATCCTTCTGCATTCTAACGTTAGAACTAGAATAGACTCCCTGAGTCTCTTTTATTATTT
The DNA here is from genome assembly GCA_032595735.1 of Pelochelys cantorii. Lineage (NCBI taxonomy): Eukaryota > Metazoa > Chordata > Testudines > Trionychidae > Pelochelys > Pelochelys cantorii. Next base: position 25,088,112 of record CM064342.1, on the reverse strand, counting down.
AAGTTTAATCCAGTGGATGTTGAAATGTATTGTGGCTGGACTGTGCTTTGGGCCAAGAGGTACAATCACCAGGTTTGGCTTGGAGCCAAATCTGCCACAAGCCAGCAGAAGCAGCGAGCAGATGTGACTGAAAACCAATAGGTTGGTGATGGAGAGATGGAACAAACAGCCAGCAGGGTGGCAATGCAGAGGTATAATGGGCAACCAGCAGGGCAGCAGCAGAGAAGTGAGATGAATGGCCAGCAAGATGGCAGCAGAGAACAGTGAGCAGGTGGATGGTGAGTGACCAGCAGAGTGAGCAAAATGCTCAGGATGGAAGGTGAACTCTGAGAATGCACCTCTGAACCCTCGATTTGCTCTGACCATGGGAAATGACTCTGAATGAGGTGCAGAAAAGGAAGTTATAAGACAAATCTGCAGTATATTTCCCGACTAAGACAAAAGCTGTAGGATGCCTATCATAGAATCATAGAATCTTAGGGCTGGAAGAGACCTTAGGAGGTCATCGAGTCCAGCCCCCTGCCCAAAGCAGGACCAATCCCAACTAAATCATCCCAGCAGGGCTTTGTCAAGCTGAGACTTAAAAACCTCTAGGGATGGAGATTCCACCACCTCCCTATCACTTGGCTACTGCTGCTGTCTAGAAAATCTCAGATAGTAACAAGCACTAGTATGATGCAAGATTGTGTCTGCAGGAGCTCCAGCCAGGGGACAGAGTTCTGCTGCAGAATTTGGGTGCTGCTGACAAACACAAGATTGCTGGCAGGTGGATGGCAACACTTTACCTGGTAGTGGAAAAACTTAGATCTGCTGGACTACAAAATGAAACTTGAGATAAGATCAGGGCAAATAAAGTGCATAGGAATCTCCAACTGCCTGTGGGAGAATTGGTAGGTTCCCCTCATGAAATGGATCATGACATGGGACCTGAGAGAAAAAGGGGTGCTAGGCCAAATCTGCCACCTAACATGTGCAATGGGCCCCATGGGGTTAATCCACCCTTATACAGAACATCTGAGAGTGAATCTGAAGAGAAACACACTCGCATGGAGCATCTTAAAATGGAGACTGGATTATGGATTCCATCAACTGAACACAGGAAGAGCTCCTCTTCTTTGGCTCTGAATTCTATGGCAGAAGTATTTAGGCATGTGGATGGCAATCCTTTGTCCACAAAAAGATCAATCTGGGATAATGAATTTGTCCCACCCACATTCCCAGACCTCCTGAAGAAAAACAGATCTGTGTAGACACACATAGATTGGAGGACAGAGGGGATGGTCAAGTGGAAAGGGTCCCTGGTGCCTTAACATCCCAGTACTTGAGCAAGTGATGCAAGGATCTTGAGAAGGATCCTTGCTGCTCCAAAGCCATGGGAATCTCTGCAGTTGCTCCTCTCTCGTATCTCTGTCCTGTCCAGCTGATATCAGGTTCCTTCTATGAGGTCACCACCTTCCCACCACAGTCCACCTATAGGCTGAGGTCCAAAACAGGCTTTTGTGATGTCACTGCCACACTGGCCCCTCTCTTGTAAGGTTGGTGGGCTGATCTGACCAGCCTCTCTAGGTGTGTGAGTGGTTTTCCCAGGATCATCCCACTTAATGACGGCTGAGTCTGGGGATCGAGCTGGCTGCACTGTAAAGCCCCAGAGGCCCCATATGCCACACTCAGTTTTTCATTAATTAGTAGACTTTAAGGCCAGAAGGTACCATGGTAGCATTGAATCTGACCCCTAAATATTCCAGCCCTCCTGTATATCATAGCAGCTAAGATTTTTGATCCAAGCACACACCAGAAAGGCATCTAATCTTCATTAGAAGATATCAAGAAATGGAGAATCTGTCACTTGCTTTGGTAGTTTGTTCCAATGGTGAATCATCCTCACAGAAAAATTGCTGCCTTATTTCTAACATGAATTTGTCTGTTTTCGCCTTCCAGCTATTAGTCTTGTTCTGCTTTTTTCTGTAACATTAAATGGCCCTTTAATACCTGACATTCTCTCTCCAGGAAGGCACTTAGACACTGCAATGAAATCACCTCTCAGCCTTCTTTGATAGAAGCAAAACCGATTGGGCTCACAATAGCCCACAAGAAGGCATTTTTCTTCAGCCCTCAAAATGCTGGGCTCCTGCTGCCCCATCTCCAATTTTTCAATGGCCCTGAAAGCAGGTTGCAGTATCCAATCTCAATCTCATGGATACTGTGTGACCTGCCTGTCCTGCTCATTCGTCTGCTCATGAGTCCTACGATGGCTTTAGCTGTATTTACCACAGCAGCACCCTGGGAGCTCCTGATGAGCGGTTTGCTCAGCATGACCCCTAGAGCCTTCTCAGAGTCACTGCTTGCATGGAGTGTGAAGGAGCGTGACCGCTGCTGCTACGCAGTACCAGGCCCCCCTTTTGATTCCCCAAAGTCACATGTTTGGGGGACAGGGTGCATTGGGGGAAAGAGTTGGACAATGGTAGGAAGGGTCCAGGCTTGGGGTCTGGTAACAGACAAACTCCCCTGGCCCACTGGGAGTTTCAGGCCAGATTGTGCAATCACCCTGCGGGACTGACCTACAGGCTGAGAGTTTGAGAGCCCTGGACTAGCCAAATGCAGCAGTGCTGAAGGCTGCAGGCAAGGTTCAGATGTTGAAAGCATGGAATTAATTCATATAACGATTTCTTGGAAATACATTGGAAATGGTTTTGTGGATGTGACACAGGACAGGCCCTCAGAGATCTGAGCTCTGTTCCTGAACTGACTTGTTGAATAGTTTGGTCAGACTGTTTACCCTCCCTTGGCTTCATTTGGCCCAGCTGTAAAATAAGAAGAATGAACCTGCCCTCCTTTGTAAGGCCCTTTGAGATGTGCTGAAGATCAGAACTGTGTAAGAGCTAAGTGAGGCTTGGGCTGTGTCCCTTGTGAGGCTGATCATTTCCCATCACAAGTTCAGGCTTTGTGTGCAAACACTGGTAAGCACTAGGCACAGTCCTCCTATAAGCTCCTCCACCTTACTCACAAGAGGGCAGGGTAATAAATGAGTAGAGCACAGAGAAAAAAAGGTATGTCTCATGTGACCAGCATTTAAGCATGTGCTTGTGGTGCTAATGAGCAGTGAGTTCCACGCTAGGCAGGAGTGACCTGGTGGCTGTGCAGAAGCTTTCTAGTGAGGTCAGGGTCTGGTTCCTCTGCTCTCCCTGTTGTGTGCAGCACTTTCTACCTTGGTTTATGCCACCTGGCACTCTGCCCTGCACAGGGTCCAGCTCTCAGTTTGTCCAAAATCTGCTGGGTTCAGCTGGAGCAGAGTTGCTAGGATGGCATGTTTGGGATAGGTCGTGACCATTATATGGGACAGGACAGTTATGGGATTGTTTTCCTGGGGCTTATGTTACCCATGGCTACTGTGATGCTCTGCAATTTTCTCCACTCTGCAAGGAAACCATCCATAAAGCTTAAAGCATCAGGGTCTCCCTGATGGCAGGCTATGTTAGTGGGGGAGTTCCAGCATCACCCCATGGGGGAAGAGACAATGGGTCTTATGGCATGTCCTGGGTAATCCTGCTCTGTAGAGTCTGTTTCTACATGCAAAGAGGATCAGCAGATGCTGCTCATTAGGGTTGTCAGGCAGATGGGCATAGTTAAAACAGTGCCTATGTCTGTGCACTCTGGTGGGTGCTGGAAGAAAGTGCCTGTGTATTGCAGACACTGCAGCACAATGCCATTCTCTGAGTCCAGAGCACCGCATACACCCCTGTGAACTCCTCACATATTGCCTTGAGAAGATGTGGCACAAGGAGAGATAGGTCTGCCGGAGGGGCCAAGGCAGGCATGGAGGGTGGCAGGCATGTTTAGATCAAGTTCTACAGTCACCCCCATTCCCGTGTGAGAGAGATGTAGGGAAGGTGTATACATTCCCTCTCCTCATGCAAACCTTAAAGATAAAAAGGTAAATAAAAGACTCCCATCTGTGCTGTATTTCTTTTTTAACAGGAGCTCAGTTAACTTGATGTTAATTTGAAAGTTGGTAATGCACCATTCTGATTGACTGCCATTGAGCTCACTTGAATACAAGTAATTTTACCAGTTGTCTTGTATTCAGCATAGGAAATACAGTCACCCTATCTTCGTTAATAATTTACTGGCAAAGACTAACCTATGATAGTTTTAATTATGTCACCTCATGCTCTTATTGAATCAAATCCTGTAGCCCCATTTTTTACCGAGTCTTTTTTCAGACATCCCTCTCCTGGTGGGAATCCCAGGTTGGGACATCAGGTTAAACCTCATCTATCCATCCTCTGGGGAGCCATGCCCTCTGATTAGCATCTCTAGTGTAGGATATCAGTTTACCCCAAAGGTGGGACATTTACAGTGTTCATTGTCCCATCTCCATTCCCACAGAGGCTAGTAATAAAAACGAAACCACTGACTCTAATGGGAGCTGATTTAGGCTGAGTGCTTTTAAAAATTCCACACAAAGTCTCTCTACAACTGAAGCTATTTGTAATAGAATGCTTGAGTGTGAAGAAGGCATCAGTATATCGTTAACAAGAACTGCTGCTTTGTCATTGTTGTTGTTCTTCTAGTTAACTTAATTACAAGAAGCAGGAATTATTTTCACAGATTTGGTCTAATTAAAATTAAATACAAGCCAGATGGTTTGTAAATTTTTCAAAAGTGTAAGTTTAGTAGTTTATTGACTTTTTAAAAAAATAATAAGTTATGGATGGTTAGTGCTCCATGTCTAATGAAGTTGGAGGAGAGGATACCAAACCAGTTTTGTAATTAAGTATTCTCTGAGGCAGTTTAAACCAACAGTACCTTATGATGAGGACTCATTCAGACAACTGCAGTGCAGTTCACATATTCAGTTCTTAGATGTGACAGTATTTGCGTTGGATACAGCTCTTTGTTGGTGAACCATTCAAGAAAGGGAAACATGCATGAAAGATTGTCAGTGTTGGGGGTAGATGCCCATTGCCTAGAGCAGGTTAGAGAAACACAGGAATGGTCAAGAGATTAGGACATTAGATTGTGAGTTAGGAGACAGAGGAGGAACCGCTTCTGCCAGGACATGGGGGCAGCATTTCCTTCCGGGTGCTGCTGCCTGCCCTTTGCAGAGACGCGTGGTTAAAGGGACCCCCCTGAACACCCGTTGCTCTGCTCCTGCAGCTGCCTTTGCTGTCCCTCTCGGAGGTAAGCGAGGTATTGCAGTGCTTGTTTTGAGTGCCCAGCTTCCTGGGACACCACAGAAGGTTTTCTTGTTTGGAGGTTTTCCTGCTTTGGAACCCTTTTTTTGCCATGGAGCCGGAGCTGCCCCAGGCAGGCGATGGCCCCACACCATCATACTGCAAGTTTTGCTGCATCTGCATGACACCGTCATGAGGCTACTTCCCCATCTGGACCCAGACCAGAGGTACGAAAGGTTCGCCCGTCATGCAGCCCCACTGCCCTTGCCTCCAAACTTCTTTGTGGAGAGGCATTTTGGAGGCTTGACACCAGCTCCAACTGGTGGGACCGGCTTGTTATGGAGCTGCGGGACGACCAGCAGTGGCTCCGCAACTTCTGGATGTGGAAGGCCACTTTTCAGGAGCTGTGTACCTGGCTCACCCGCGCTCTGCAATGGCAGGACACCCACCTGCGGCCCGCCATCCCCCTGGAAAAGAGGGTCACTATTGCCCTCTGGAAGCTGGCCACTCCCGACAGCTACCGCTCTGTAGGACACCAGTTTGGAGTGGGCAGGTCTACTGTGGGGTCCATCCTGATGGAGGTAAGTCATTGTAGGGGGACAGTCACAGTTGGGGGGGGGTAAAAAAGGGAGACTGTCAGGAAAGGGCAAGGCAGAGTGGGGGATGGGGTGGAGTGGGAGGGAGCTCCTCCACTCACCTTGAGCTGCGGGGGGGGGGGGGAGGGGAGTTCTGAGGGGGGGATTCCCGGGGTGCTTGAGGGGGAAGGTGGGTGGTGGGTTCTCCTCCCAAGCGATCAGGCACCCCTTCTAAAATTTTGTTGTCTATTTGTCTCTTTCTGCAGGTGGTGAGGGACATCAATTCCGAGCTGCTGAGCAGGCTCATCCATCTAGCAGACCTAGACAGCGTCGTGGCCGGCTTTGTTGCCCTTAGCTTCCCAAACTGTGGAGGTGAGCTCGATGGGACACACATTCCAATCCGTGCACTGCCCTATCGAGCAGCCCAATTCATTAACAGGAAGGGCTACTTTTCAATGGTCCTCCAGGCGCTGGTCGACCATCGTGGCCAGTTTACTGACATTTGTGTTGAGTGGTCGGGGCGGGCACATGATGCCCACATCTTCAGGAACTCCTACCTCTACTGGAGGCTGCAGGCAGGCACATTTTTCCCACATCGTGACTTTGTGGTTGGGGACGTGCACATGCCGGTGTGCATAGTGGCTGATGCCGCCTCCCCGCTGATGCCATGGCTGATGAAGCCCTACCCGGCCACCTGGATGCGAGCAAGGAGCAGTTTAATGCTCATCTTAATGCTTATCTTAACCAGGTGGAATGTGCGTTCGGACGTTTAAAAGAAAGATTCCGGTGCTTGCTCACACGGCTAGAAATGGGGGAACACAACATCCCTGAGGTGTTGCATTCTCTATAACCTGGTGGAGAAGAAAGGGGAGGCCTTCCTACCAGGGTGGGGTACAGGTGCTGATGGTCAGGAGAGGCACTTTGACCAGCCCTGGACAGCTGCCATCCACCAGGCTCACCGGTCTGGTGTTCGCATCTGGGAGGCCCTACGGGAGCGATTCTCTAATGGAGGCCACTGACTCTCCTGAGGGCCTCCTGTCTGGGGGCTTGGCTCTGGCCCAATACAACCTTCCCTCCTGAACCCTCACCCTGACCCTGTTTGTAGAAATAATAAACACCAGGTTTTGTCTGAAAAGAATAACTTCTGTTTTATTGTTATAAATATCAATAACTGAAAGAATGTAGAAATGTTGCAAACATAAAATCTTTTTTTTATTGTACATAGTTTTTTCTCAAAGCATACTTTCTGCATCAAAAATAAACATTTTCTTAAATACCCAACATTGTGTTTAACTGCGGTGGTGGGGGTGCTTAAAACCTGGAGGGGGGAAGGGGACTTGAAACCTGGAGGGGGGAAGGGGATCAGGTTGGACGATGCTTGCCTGCTCTCAGGCTCCTGCCGCCTCATGTTTGGGGTCCACCATGGCCTCGGGATCAGGTGGGGAGATTGACTGTTGGCTGGACAAGAGAGGGTAGGTGCACTTGGGTCTGGGAGGCCTGGGGGAGAGGAGGGCCAGGGGAACTGAGGGAATGGGGGGACTAGGGGCGAGGGGGGCTGGGGGAGATGGAGGTACAAAGAGGGAAGGGGATGGTGCTGTGGAAGGGGGGTTTGGTGGGGCAGGGTCATGGTGTGCTGGAGGAGCAGGACCAGGCAAGCCACAGACCTCCCTGAAAGTGGCACACAGGGACGTGCACTGCTGGACAAGCTCCTCCATCAGCTGATCATGCCACCGAGCCTCTGCCTCCGTCCTCATTCACAGGATGGTGTTGAGCTCCTGAAGGGCTGCCACATGCTGCCTCAGGATGTCTGCATAGACACGCCTGTGTCTGCGGCTCCTATGTCCCGGGATGGAGGTAGTTTGCATGTTCCCGGCCGGTCGCCATTTTAGAAATTGACTAGCCTGAAGTAACTGCCCGCGTCTACACGTGGCAGTGAAACGGGATTCTGAAATAAAGCCATAAATCGAATTAGCTGGTATTCCTCCTTCAATGAGGAACGGCCGGGAACATGCAAATCATTTGCAATTTTGGTCGCCCTCATTAGCCTCCCTAGATCGATCAAGGGGGCTAGTGTAGACATACCCTCGGTGTTTGCCTGTAGACAATGGATCGTGTGGTGTGTCCGGGATGGAAGCTGGAGGCATGAAGGTAGGCATAGCGGTCGGTAGGTTTTCGGTATAGGGTGGTATTTATGTGACCGTCAATTAGTTTCACCGTGGTGTCCAGGAAGTGGACCTCCCGTGTAGACTGGTCCAGGCTGAGGTTGATGGTGGGGTGGAAGCTGTTGAAATCATGGTGGAATTCTTCCAGAGTTTCCATGGGAAAGATCATTATCTTATGATGATGAAGGCTGGTCAAATTCAGTTTGTTGAATATGTTATTGTTCAGATAATAACAGTAGCCAGGATGCAAAATTAATTACATGAAAGTGTCTTTTTTGCTGGCCTTCCATACCTCTGACGAATTTCACCCTTTTGTGACAGAGAAAGTGCACACAGAAATTCTGTATATATGGTAGAATCAAAATTTGCTTTCAGATCTGAGCATATATGCAAGAATTTTTTCCCTGTATTATTCCTTGACCTCTGTGGAAACACCCAGAGGATCACAATTCCATAGTACAATAAAAGCAAGCAAGTATATATGAAAGTAGTTTCAGAATCATTTGCTGCACTTCTGAAGTAAACATTAATTAAAAATGTATAAACACCCATCAAAACAAGTTTTAAAATTTTCCCCTAGGAAGTGGTCGGCTTTTTAAAATTGCCTAACTATGTTTCTAACACATCAGGGAGCATCAGCTTGAAAGGAACAAAACTCACACTGTAAAAATATTAGCTTAATGCCCTAAAGTGGTCTAAGTGCAGAGAAGATCCAGGACTTGTCTTGTGATATAATTTAAAAAAAAAAAATTGCAGAGACTCCAAATTCCTCCCTTGTGGTTTATTCCTAATCCTTTCCCACTCCTCTGAGGCATCAGTATCCAGTAGCTAGTGCTGAAGAAAAAGTCAGAAGATCTGTGTTTAAGTCCCAGCTCCACTATATTCCACCATGGGACGTTAAGCACTATAACTCATTTGCTTACATAGAACACTAGAACTGGAAGGGACCTCAAGAGGTCATCGAGTCCAGTCCCCTGCCCTCACCCCAGAACCAAGCACCGTCTAGACCATACCTGATAGATGTCTGTCTAACCTGATCTTAAATATCTTCAGTGACGGAGATTCTACAACCTCCCTAGGCAATTTATTCCAGTGTTTAACCACTCTGACAGTTAGGAAGTTTTTCCTAATGACCAGCTTAAACCTCCCTTGCTGCAACTTAAGCCCATTGCTTCTTGTCCTATCCTCAGGGGCCAAGGAGAACAATTTTTCTCCCTCCTCCTTGTGACACTCTTTTAGGTACTTGAAAACTGCTATCATGTCCCCTCTCAGTCTTCTCCTTTCCAAACTGAACAAGCCCAGTTCTTTCAGTCTTCCTTTATAGGTCATGTTCTCTAGACCTTTAATCATTCTGCTCTTCTCTGGACCTTCTCCAGTTTCTCTACATCTGTGTTGAAATGTGGTACCCAGAACTGGACACAATACTCCAACTGAGGCCTAATCAGTGCAGAGTAGAGCAGAAGAATGACTTCTCATGTCTTGCTCACAACACACCTGTTAATGCATCACAGAATCAAGTTTGCTTTTTTTTGCAACAGCGTCACACTGCTGACTCATATTTAGCTTGTGGTCCACTCTGACCCCTAAATCCCTTTCTGTAGTATGCCTTCCTAGACAGTCACTTCCCATTCTGTATGTGTGAAATAGATTGTTCCTTCCTACTTTGCATTTGTCCTTATTAAACCTCATCCTGTTTACCTCAGACCATTTCTCTAGTTTGTCCAGAGTCCAGACCATTTTGAATTTTGACCCTATCCTCCAAAGCACTTGCAACCTCTCCCAACTTGGTATCTCTGCAAACTTAATAAATGTACTTTTTTTGCCAATATCTAAATCATTGATGAAGATATTGAACAGAACTGGTCCCAAAGCAGACCCCTCGGAACCCCACTTGTTATGTCCTTCCAGCATAATTGCAAACCATTAATAACTACTCTCTAAGAATGGTTATCCAGCCAGTTATGCACCCTCCTTATAGTAGCCCTAAGTTCTATTTGCCTAGTTTATTGATAAGAAGATCATGCAAGACCATATCAAATGCCTTATTAAAGTCTAGGTATACCACGTCCACCGCTTCTCCCTTATCCACGAGACTTGTTATTATATCAAAGAAGGCTATCAGATTTGTCTGACATGATTTGTTACAAGCATGTGTAACATACCAGAATGCTGTTGTGTACTTGAACCACACAGAGGTTTGAATTTTATATTATCTCCAGAATAACAAAGCTTGTTCTAAGTTACGTACTTGCAGCTTTTTAGACCCAGAAGTTGGGGATGTCATTACATCACTAACCATCTTGGTATGTATTTTCCCTTCTGCCAAAGGGGGATAATAATACTTACTCATTTTTGTAAAGTGCTTTGCAATCAGATGCTCTGACACTGAGATAGATGGATAAAGGCTGCTATATAGGGTCCATGTATTATTTATTAACTGTTGTCTTGAAATCTATGTTGTCATTGACTTTAATGGGAGCAGGATTGGGCTCTTTTCAGGGAAAATGCATGAGGTTTTACCTCATTATACTCATCACTCATTAAATCAATCTGTGTTTTTATGGCTGCTGTAAAGTTGTGCCCCCCTATTTTTATGGAAATACTATTTTAAATCTGAATATGCTCATCCTGAATATGCGTTATGCAAAATGTGGCCTGTAACCTGTCATTGAAAAGGTTGTAATCTGCTGAATGTGTATATTCTATTTGTGTGTGTATGTATCATTCCCGTTTTTAAAATGAGAAATATGAAGTATAAACCTGTTTATTAATCTAGGGTTGGTGATGCAAGCCATTAATGGCACTTACAGAACTTAATGATCTGTAAATAGTCTTGTACTTCCTGTAAGCTGGAGTATGGTTGGTTCTCTGAAGACATGTGGCTAGGACACCTGATGCTGGAACCTATTCTGAATGTGTTATTTTTCCAGGGGAGCTGGGCGAAAGGATTAAAGCTAAACACAAAGGATTCCCACCTTTGGCAAAGTCTATTTATATGTAGGGAACGAAACAATAAGGGGAATTAACAGTTGCAAGACACCATGGCACGCCCTGTTCACCACCAAGATTACTGCTGGAAACATAAGACTGAAGAGGGGGAAGGATTGGGCTCAAAAGAGGAGGTTGCCTAGTTTGTGAGAAAGATTATCCAGTCATCTGAAGAAGTGGGTTTTGCCCACGAAAGCTCATGATACCATCTTCATGTTTTGTTAGTCTTTAAGGTGCTACAAGACTATTCGTTGTTTATTAAGTTTTTCCAGTTACATTACATACTAACTCAGCTACCCCTCTGAAGCATTAAAACTATTGTTAGGGTAAGAAATTGCATGTAACTAGTTTCTTAAAATATTAAGCTTTGCTGGTGTGTTCTGTTTTATTTTGCCTAGCAACTTATTTGATCTATCTGTTATCACTTGCAACCACTTAAAGTCTACGTTTTATTCTTAATAAAAATCAGTTTTGTTTATTATTAAAGACAATGTAAATAATTGTTACCTGGGGAGAACAACAGCTATGCATCTCTCTTTCATTGATAAAGAGGGTGAACTTATAAGTTTGCTTTGTGTAAGACAGATTTACCTGGGAGTTTGATCCCATTGGGTCTGTGCACCTGTGTGCTGTGTCAAGTCCCTGTGATTGAGCGTTCCTGGAGAGGAGCTGTTCTCAGTGTCTGTGTTGCTCTACTGTGGGCTGTAACCCCAACTCTATGCTTGTACAGGAGCAGAAGAGAACTTCTCACTCAGCAAGCGAGGGTGCTGGGGTACCTCAGAAGGCAGGTTGGCAGTCTCAATGGTCATATGACGGCCCATCATATGACAGTCTCAGAAGAATCTGTGACCCAACCCATCCCAGATGTCATTACTGGATATAAACTATTTGCTAATTATTGCATATGGGCACAAATAACACATTACGTGAAAAAAAGGATCTGAGAGGAAGTGTGAATTAATTAAACATGTTCTTTTGATGGATGTGTCTTTCCCTCTACATCAAGCTTGGACAGACGATTGAGTGAATGGTAAATTAGTGTCATCATCATGGTCACTAATCATGAAGAAAATGGCTTTCTGATTTTGCTAATTTACTTTTCACTCCGTCCCCAAATGACAGTATTAGTTTATCACAGCATCTCAGTTCTGACATGTTTTCTTGCCTCTGTGGATTAAGCATATTAGTTATGCAACCACTGTCTAAAACTTCAGTAGTGGTTAAGTTCATGATTCAAGATGTTCAGTGGGACTAGGTGATGGAGAAAGTAATGATGTTCCAGTGGGCATAATGTAAGTGGAATGTCTTTTTCTTACAGAGACAGCTTCAGAAAATTAGAGGAGTAGCTGTGTTAGTCTTTAAAGTACCACAAGACTGCTTGTTGTTTTTGCAGATACAGACAACAGATTTATCTGGGCATAATCTTTCCTGGGCATAAAAGTGGGTCTTTACCCACTAAAGCTAATGTCCAAATAAATCTGTTAGCCACAAGACTTCTTGTTGTTTCTTCAAAAAATTAGTGTACCTTATTGCATAGGGAAAGGAAAGCCACTTGGATTCTAACCAGAGAGCTGAGAAGTAACTGCATCTTAATTAAACAGAATTAATTTAATTTATTCTGGGCCTTCCTGCTTTTCCAAAACATGTTAACAAGGTAGCAAATGTCCTTCCTTTCTTCTCATGAATAAATGTTGAAAATCCCTTTTCTTCTCAACACCTGAATTACATTTCTTCTCTGAAGTGCCACCATCTATCATAATCTCTGTATGTCAAGGCTGTGATAGAAATAGATTCACTCGCATATTCTGCATCACAGTGTCATAATCAGAGCTGTTGGGAGTTTTCTGATAAAACAGAATTTTTCAAAACTGAAGCTTTTCATGGGAACATTTCAGTTTCTATGAAACTTTCCTTGGGAAAGACATCTCAGGTCCAGGATAGAATTTCAGAGAGATTGAGATGCCCCTTCTCCTGAATAGCCATTATTTATGGGTGTACGACACCCATGTGGGAAGTCAGGGACCCTCAGCTATATTGGCCAGAATAGTGACTTGATCTTGGGTCTCCAACACTGCCAGTGAATGTTTCATCTACTGGCTATCCTAGAGTAGCTTTTTCTCTTTCTGTGAAAAAATGTCAACATGAAAATGGAAGAACTTTTGAAGTCTCAATATTTTCTGGAATGGAAAAACTGGTTTCCACTCTAGTTCTAGTCATAATCAAGCACTGTCATGATATAGAAACACAGATCAAAGAATTCCAAAAGGCAACAGGGGTGTCCAAAGATTTTCAGCTGAGCTCTGTGGTTTGCAGATTTGAATCTCTTTGCATCAATGCCTTCTTTGAGCTGTTGTTCACCTTTATGCAGGTGAGTTCCATATCATTCAGATATGTTCCTGAAATAGGAATGTCCAGAAGACAAGATTCAGAATACCATTGCCAACATTTTCAAATTTTTATTTGGGGGTATGCAGTCTGGTCAAGGCAAGCCACAGCATTCCTATCAACAAAGTTCAAGGCACAAAGACCTCCAGGAAGTTGAGTCATTTTGCAATCCTCAACAATATGTGTCATAATTTGTGGGTGCCCATAGAGACAAATAAGAATGTCTCTAAAATGCCACCAAAATTCCTCTGCAACACAAATTCTATGTCTGTTACCAAATGGTTCAGAAGACTCCTTTGCCTTCCCAGTAAATCTAACCCAGGTTCATGCCGAGTGGTGTCCGAGACAAGATAATGATTTCTCTTCAGACAATGTAGCTTACCACATTTCCTCTACTGTAAATCCCTCACCCAGAAAACTTACCTACACCATCCGTCAGGGCAAGTGACCATGCTGTGGATTATAAAAGTCTTTAATTAGCACTAGCTGTGGCATATCACATTTTCAGATGTGGATACCTAAATGTAGACTCCTAAACCCCGGCATATAAATCAGTAGTCTGATTTACAGATATGTGGCCACTGAAATCCACGGGACTTCCTGAGGGCTTTTAAAAAGTAAACCACTTATGTAGACAGAACCATCCCATCCGTAGGATGAATCAGGGTGACCACCCCAGACTCCACACTGGTGAGGGCCCTGCACAGCTGTCCCAACCATCCTATGGACGGGAGGAACCCAGGGGATTACAGGGACTGGTACAGCAGCAGCAGGGGTTGCCACCCTCCACATTCACCCTGGGGACAAAGAGAACCAGAGCAGCCTGGTAGCCTTCTTTGCTATGCTCCATCCAGGAGCGTGCTGCAATCAAAATAGGCCCAGGAAATGGGTTGAGAATGGCCCTCCCCATGACATCACCCCTGCATGCCCCTCAAGCCCCACCCCCTGCATCATGTCCGGCATATGGCGCGGGGTCCGGCTCTGCATGCCGCATACAGCGCGGACGTGGAGCCGCTCCGAGTGAGGGGCAACAGCGTGCGGACACGACGGCCCACCGGGAAATTCCCGGTATCCCGCTGGGCCAGTCCGCCCCTGGCTCCATCCCACTGCGCCAGCCTTCTCCTGGCCCACTGAGCTCTGCTTCTCAGACCAGAAGGAAGCAGAATGCTTCAGCCCCAAGGCACTTTGCTTCTTGCCTCCAAGGAGAAGTGGGGTGCAGCAGGTCTGGAGGGTGGTGTGGCAGGGCAGGAAGGTAGGGAGGAGCAGAGCAGACTGCTGGCCACTCTATCTCCCACCACCTGTGTGATGAGTAGGAGGGGCAAACCCTGCAGCCACTCTGCCAGGCCCTTGTAATCTCCATTGGGGGAGGGGAGGCTAGGGGTTGGAGAGCAGAGCTTTGGGGAAGGAGTGGAATGGGGGCAGTGGCAGGATAGGGTCTGTGGCAGGGGACATTGCCCCAGGCTCCTTAACTCCTCAGGATGGCCCTGTGTGTAGATGATCTATATAGGCTCCAGAGCCATTTCTGAAAACTATGGCCTGTCCCTATGTTAAAATTCACAACAAAGTAGGCGTGTGTGGGGGCATTGGGGCTTGGGGGACAGGGGAGGTGCTGTATGAATCACTATGTCAGATCAGTTTTTGCAGAGTTTCCGCATTTCATTTATGATGTCAGCATCTAAATTACTCTGCTTTGTACACAACAAAGGGGGCAAAGGAGTAAAATTAAATCTTAGTTCTAAAATAAGGTGTGCATTTCTTTACTCCTGGAGGGGCCTGATTCTTTCTAATCTACACAAGTCTGGCACTGATGTAATGCCATCACTTCAGCAACGTAATTCCTAATTTACACCTATGTAAAACAGAAGACAATTAGGGGTCCCTTAATGTCACAGTCATGTTCTTTTATCTATTACATTTTCCTCATGTTTGCTAATTGACCTGGGAAAGCCATCCTGACTTGACAGACTTTTATTTTCATTACCATTCTTCAGAAATTCTCCTCCCCACTGCCACCCCCAAACATCTTGACATAAACCAATAATGTTTTCATCTAAATTTTCAGTAGAAATTTCTGAATTCTCTACTACCTCTTTAAGGCTGATTTATCCCATTGTCATCCACTCACAGGCTCTGACACTCGTGTGCTGGACATTGCCTTAGTCTGCAGCTATGTGTTATGTTCATGTATTCAGTGTTCTCCATTTTGGGTAAAGAGTAGGAGTTGCTTGGAAAGATGATACTCAGTGCTATGTGATTTAAATGCTAGAGGCCTGTTCACTTAAATTCATTATTAAGCATAAGGCCAGATCCTCAGCTGGTGTCAATTTATGTCAATATATATCAGCTGGATACACCAGGAGAGGACAAGAGAAAGACTGGCCTGTTGGTGACATGGATTTGTCCCATTACCTAATGCACTGGAAAGACACTCATGCCCAGATCCTTGAATGCTCATATATGATTTAGGCAAATAAATACATTTGAAGATGGGAGCCTGTCGCGGGGTACGCCCCTGGTGTGGGTTGTGCCCCCCCCCCTTTTAAGGTTTCATTGCCCCTCTCGGGCCCCTAGCTCAGGGCATCCACAGTATTAACAGTATAAAGTCCATGCCCCTCTATCAGGGTAAATACAGTACTACCAGTCCCAATATAAAGTCCAGGCCCCTCTATTAAGGGAAATACAGCTTTGGAGGCCTAGCCGCCCAGAGAAGCCTCTCCAGGACCAGGGGTGATTGTCCAGGGTAGGGAAAAGGGTGGTGGGGGACCCGGGCCCTCCCTCTCCACCGGGTCCCAGCCCAGGGCCCTTTAGGCAGGGACTATTGCTCCTGCCCGCTCGGCGGGGACTCCGGCCGACACACACCGAGCCGCGCTATCAGTCCTCTGCACTGGGCTGCTTCCTACCACGCCCTGGTTCCCCTGTGGCCTATTTGCCTCCGAGTCAGTACTTGCTGGGGCTGCCATCGGGATTGCGGGTGTGCTCCTGCCTCCCTGGGGTTGGCGGCTGCTGGCTCTGCCTTCGGGTCAGACCCAGGCAGTGACTTCGGTCTCAGCTGCTGCAGAAACACCAGCACAACCTGGGCTACTCCTTCACCCTGTGGCTGCAGGGCTCTTTCTGCTTTTATACCCAGGCTCTGCTGGGAGCATGCCCAGCAGGGCTGGAGAGGCGGGGCCTTCTCGACCCGCTGGGCCTGGGCTACCCCCTGCCCTTCAATGCAGGGCCTGTCCACCCCGTCACAGGGCCTCAGAAAAGACCATGATGATGGCAAAATATGAACCTACACAGAATAAAATAGAGGACGTGTGTAACCATCATCTGAAATGAGCAAAAACATTTAACAATACGTTCTGTCATGTGTGCAGCCTTCACTCCCTTTGGCTTTGGTTATTGTTCTCTAGCATATACTTAATTCCACCCAATTGGAGATTATATTGCATCATGCTTAATACAATACCTGTGTTGATGTTAGCTCTACCTCAGCAAATTTATCTTTGCTTTATTTGTGGGAAAATATTGTTGCTGTAAAAGAAGCAGTTAACATCTCCAGGAGCTGCACTCCTTTATAATTTACAGGATAGCATTTTCAGCATAAGGCCATAAATATACAGTACCCTACAACCTAATTTTAAACGACAAACAAGCCATTAGCTGGATGCCCATGGGCATTTAATAACACTTGAAACTTACTTTAGACCATCTTTTTCAAGGGTTTATGGCCTAAGCAGGTTAATTTACATACAAAAGTACAAAGCAGAAGACAGTTCTCTCCTGAAACAAACTTAGCACTTTTAGCTGGATACATTAGGATAAATTGCAAGTGCTTAGAATAAGGAAGTAGGAGGCATACATGAGTCAATGATTATTAAACACTGTTGCTCAGTGTTAGGCAATTCTGTTTAGCTCTAAGGGTTTCATACTTTTTCTTAGAAATCACAGTGTTCCTATCTTTTAAGACACTAAAGAAGATTGCAGTAAAGATGGTGTCACTCTCCTAACCTCCCCTTTCTGAATAGTCATACCACAGACATGTTTGGACCCACAGCCTGGATCTGTGGCTTTTAATCCCCATAGAGCTTTGGTTTCCAGGACACCTTTCCCAGGAACTGATACTCAGACTGGGGTCACTTCTAGTGAATGGGATTGTTCAGTTCTACTGTCTTGGGCTCCCAGTACTAATGTTGACTTCTGTAAGACCACCCAAGCACTCAAACACATCCTCCCTAAAACACATGAGTACTCTGGTTTTTAGGAACATGTGACAATTGAAACACAGCCTGTGCACAGGGATTTCTAAATCAGTCCTTTTACTCATTGATAAAGCACAGGAGTCCCATCTAGCTAGGAAAAATAAGAAACACGTGTATGCAATTCCCTCTCTTAAAGCCCTAACTTCTCTTGAACATTCTTGCTTGGTATTGACAGGCCTCCCATTCCCCTACCTCAGTCTTCTCTTTCTGACCATGGAGTTCCTCCATCCACATGAAGCAAAAAACTATATTTACACTTGTGAGCTGATCTCTCCAACAGCTAGTACTCACATTTTTTTAACGTCTCCTTAAGGAGTATGCTTTCATTGTACATATCAGTTTGCAAAACAGACCCCATCATTTATACCAGTGAATGAAGTAGAAATTTTGTTAGATGTGCAAAATAAGAAATGAGCTAGAGTATTTAAAAGGTACTGTTTGATTTGCCCTCTAATCAGGTGGATAGAACCATTACTACAAAGAACTATCTGAAAAAGTACGATTCTGGGTGTTAAACATGACAAACCAAATCCTCAGCATGAATAACTTTAGATTGAGATTTTCAAAACTAGTCAAGGGGGTTGTACACACCAAATTCTATTAACATTAATGGGAATGGAAATACATTTGAGGATGTTGGCCTCAAATATTACAGTGATGATGGCAATATAAGAACCCACATAGTATAAAACAGAGCATGAGCAGAACCATAATCTCTAGTGATCTCCCATTCAGATTTGAAAATCCCAGCCCTACTATTCAATGTATGCAGTGGCTTTCAGACAACAGAATTGCATCACTGTCAGTGATCCATCAGCCTGCTGATTTCTCATGTCTTGCTCAATGTAGATCTGGGCCCACTAAGAAAATTCATAGTTGTCAGTAAGTGTGCTCAACTTAAAATAGCAGCAGGGATAGAAACCAGATCTCCACAGCACAAGTCCCTGCCATGTATCCTAATGGAGGATCACCACTAACTGAAATATAGGGCTTGTAACACACAGATAAGTGGTACTGGTCTATCCAGGAGTGGTCAGTGTTGCCCACATTCACAACACCCACTTTATTATTACAACACTATTAAGTTATAATAGCTCCCAATACCACAGACTCTGAATGACTTTGAAAAGAATCAGACTGGTCAGCTGCTTTATCAAGACACTTCGTATGCCATTTGTGAGCATAAAGAGCTTTAAAGGTGATACAAGAAGAAAGTGTTTAGTCAGGGAGGGATTTTCACCACCTTTACCCATATTTTATTATTCTACTTTAAAAAAAGAGAGATTCAAAGTAATCTGTGCTCATATCGTCCTATTTATTGTTGTTGTTTTGTTTTGTTTTCATTTGTAACATGTAACTTTTGGATTGTTTAAGAAAAAATAACTGAAAGACATGTCAGTGTCAGAAGGTTTTACAAGTCAAGCCTAGAAAATTCTACAGGCCTATTCATAAATATCAAGGACATTTTTTCCAGAGCTCTATCAAATGCTAAATACTTCCATTAGCTGCAAAGTATATTATTATTTTGCAGTCAGGAGCATGCTAACCTTTTACATTTAAGAGAACAATGATAAATCCATTCTCTTCTAACATAGATTAGCAATTTGTGGTGATACTTTAATAAAAAAACCCCAATGAAGTCTTTATTCAACAGTACATAAAACATAACTAGAATTTTGTTTAATGGCTCATAACAGTAATTCCTTATTTTGCCTTTTTCCAGATAATTCCCTGACCTGTTGTCACCAGTATCCATATGACACTTATCTATAATCCTTAAGGGTGAGATTTATTGTCATGGCTTTGAAGTGCAAAGCATCAGAAGGCTCCTTCTTGGTGGGCAGCATTTTCCCTTTCCAGCTTGAAATTTCTGAAGGGTTTCTTTTTCTTTCTTTTTCCCCACACTGGGATGAGGTTAAATCAAAGAAATTGGACTGTACATACAATTGTTTATCAGTAGTTCTGCCCATCTATTGGAGTGTGGAAAAGGCTACTTTAGACAGCAGTAGGATTGATAATCTTAAAGAAAGGGAGATCTCTGAGCTCATTTTTAAAGTGTGGGCCTGAGCGGCTAGGCTGTGAGCTCTCAGCATGCTGGGAGCTAACTAACTCCTGTACTTACAATAAGAGGTGACTACAGGATCTCAAAACCACCATAAGTGTTGGCAAATTGCTGACTTTTTAATAGCAACCTCTGTATCATCAAACTGGAGAGGGACATCTCCACCAGACCTCACTTGAAATGATTTCTTCATAACAATATCTAGAAAGCATTTCCTACCTGAAAGATGTTCTTGGCCATACTCCCCACCACAGCCAATATTTTCTGGACTAAAAATGTGACAGCTGAAAGTCAATAACATTTTCTGGTCCATGTGAAATGATTTAGTGATCTCCATTCAGCTAGAGCCTGGTCCAAAATCAATTAGGCCTCTTAAAAAACTCCTCTTGAATTTCATGTGCTTTGATATGTACTGCTGACCTATACAGAGAAGTGTCCACATCAGGAAAATTGCTAGCAGTGAATTGGCCACTGTTGGAAGACAGGATATTGGGCTAGACTGACCCTGGGTCTGATGCAGTGTGGCCGTTCTGATGTTCTATATCACAAGAGTTCACAGTCTCAGCAGAGAGGACAAGAACTGAATGGAGAGTGGACTCGTGTTAGCTGTGGACGTGAACATTCTTGCTCTAGAAGAGTTGAGATATATTAGAGAGAGCATGAGGAAATGTTTAGTACCACTGCCTGTCTTATGTCTGCAATAGGGATAAACAGAGTATCTAGTCACTAGGGGTGCATCTACACTCCACCCTTATCTCAAAATAAGCTACACAGTTTGTGCCACGCAAATCACGTAGTGTATTTCGAGGAATTTCAAAATAGCTTATTTTGAAATTTGGCACTGTCTACACAGCACCAAATTTCGAAATAAAGCGCTATTCCAATACGTCCCTTAATCCTCATTATTTCAAAATAATGGGTGTGCTCAAAAGACCCAGAATAGCTATTTTGAGATTCTTTAGTATCCCAAAATAGCTCCACAGTGTAGACATACCCTAGGTTTGCTAACCAGTAGCAATGTCACATTAGGAAAGAGAAACACATTAGTATTAGACAGGTCTCTGGATGTTTCTCTGTGTGACTCTCTCTGTACTGACCAGTATCAGATATGGTTTTCAGGACTGCAACAGGAGGCCATATATGACATGCTAGTGCCCACTCCTTACTTCTGAGGATTGTCAATCAGACTTCAGCACATGCTATAAGTGTGTGGAGGATACAAGGGAAACAAAATCAGTAGAGAGGGCACGTGCAAGGGTGTTTTAAAAATTACTGCACTTGTGTTATCTGATTGCTGAATTCTTTCGGCCTCTCTGCAGCTGTAGCTCTGTATAAAGACATCTCACTAAACAGCAATGTTATGAGCAAAAGTTTAACCATAATAGCCCAGAAATCTATTTATTTCCTCTGCTACTGTATACAATGTCTTGCTATTCATATATTTGCATAATGCAAAGCATATTAGGAGACAGAAGCAATTCTCAGCAGAAACCAGATGCACATTTGCTCTTCAGGGGCCAAATTCTGAGCTCCTGTCTTAGGACCCAGTCCATGGCCCATGAAGCCAATGAAAAGATTCCCACTCATTTTAATGGGCTTTGAACCAGCCCTTAGTTTTTATGCAATACTTTATGGAAGTATAATGCTGACAAGTGGAGCTCAGTGCATCAGCCTCTACTGCATGAGCTAAAAGCCAGCTAGCTGTTAGCAAAGGTTGTAGAGCAGACTCATTACTTTCTCTGTAAGTGGTCTCAGTGCCACTAGATGGGACAGTACATCACACCCAGAAGGTGTGTGGTTACACAGGTACGATTCCCAACATTCACAATTTAACAACCCTCCTTCAAAAATCACCAGTTTCCTACAGGGCATTCAAAATACTTTATCATATGCATTTGTTGAGAGCTGATGTAAATAGCTGCATACAACAAGCCATACACAGGACAGATGAGCAAATTTTATTTGTCCTACAATACAAACTACGCTCCACATTCTTGAGTGCCAACCTATCTACAAAATATTTACAGTCAGATAAATATGGAATTTTCCTGTAACAATGGCCAATTTGTATTTCATTCTGCCTTTAAGCATTTATCCATGAGAAAATATTGAAATGTTATAGCAGTGCAGACAGCCATTGCTACTGATCTGTGTCTCCAAGGGTACATACAGTTGCCCTTCACCATGGTATTTGAGCGCCAACATGCAAGTGACTATACATTGAAGCTTTCTTGTTGGCAGATATCTTTTCATATGTAATTATTTAACCCCGAGAAAAAAGGGAAAATACAAACATTTGTTTTCTGGCTTGGTCAAAATAAATCCAAGAAGCCTGATGTGAAGATGAACAGTATAACCAATCACATAATGCTGAAAGTTGATATTTTACCACGGGACTCACAGATATGTCCCCCACAAAAGTGATAGCAAAACTGTCTCACAATGAGAGCAATGAAAGAATCATCAGGCAGCCAGAACATTCATAGTTCATACATTTTTCTTTGCTTGCTACATCAGTACTCCTTCAATATCTGGATGATCCATACATACTTACCCTGGTAGGCACACTGCTCAATGTTTTGGATGCAATTTCAGAACCCTCAGAAACACAAAGTGCTCAAGGACCCTGTGGATAGGAAGGTACAGAAAGACTAGCCAGACCGTGAAAGACATAGTTATATTTGTTCAGCGCGGAGGCAGCACAGACTTGAGGATGTAAGATGGCAGTGTCAGGGAGCCAGCTGCAATAGGGTCTCCTAGCAACACACGGCCCAGCTGACCCTCAGGTGTGGGAGCGGCCTGCTTGACTGCATGTCCTGCCTGGCCAAGGAGGTGCACATCATGCTGTACCTGCCCTTAATGCTGTTCCCTGTGACTGATTCTGTTCCCATTTTCACTGCACACCCCTCACTTCCTGCCCTTCCCCATCCTTGACACCCTAGGATCTGTCCCCACTCTCCACTTCAGATCACATCTTTGGCTTACTCATTGGCTTGGCATTTGGCTTCTGATCCCTGGCTCTGACTCCACTCTGCTCTCACCTATGGCCCTGGGTGTTCCTGGACTGTGATTCTTGACTCCAGTTTGGCTCTACTCTAACCCACATGCTTAGCAACCCCCTGGCTCTAACCATTAGACACGACTGCGCACATCCTGGTTCTGTTCCTCTCAGGGAGCGAGAGTCAGGATAGGAGACTTAAGCTATGTCTACCCTCACTTGCAGTTTGGCCTAGCAGCGGTGGAAATAAGGCAGGGCGAGCGGGGCGGCTGCCCCGGGCCCCGCACTTCAGTAGGCCCCATGCACGCACTACAACCTGTTGGCTGTGGCCGTGGTGCATGCACGAAATTGTGCTGCCCCAGGCCCTGCGCTTCAATAGGCCCCACGCCCTGGGCCCTGCAAAACTCTCATCTGCCCCTGCGGCCTAGAGAAGTGTGACAAGCAGTGCGCACCTAAGTACTGTACTGTAACTCTCCAGTGTGGATGCTGCGGGTGAACTAAAAGTTTTATAGTGCCCATTAAGATAGTCGGGCTTGAAGAGAACTAAGTGAATGCAAACTAAGGACCTTTTTCTTTGTGCCCGCAGCATCCACAGGGGAGACTTATAGTGCAGCACTCTGGCATGCACTGCTAGTAACACCCCCATAATTCAAACTTCAGGACAACATAGATAAGCCATTTCTAGTTCTGCCACTGACATGTAGTGTTACATTAGGCAAGACACTTTACCACTCTGTTTCTCCTCTTGCCCTTCCATTTTCCTAATTAGGTTGTAAACTCATCTGGGCAAGGATTTTCTCTCAATATGTATTAGTACTGGATTTATCAAAATATGGCCCCAATCTTGATTAGGCCTGTAGACACCACAGTAATATAACTACTACTACTACTACTGTGCCACTTTCTGCCATACCTACTCACTCACTCCACAAACAATTTCATTGTCGTACCTCCCAAACAGTAGAACTCCAAAAATGCAGAACCCTCTTCTTTACATGTAAAGGCTGTCATAATTCAATTTATTTTTAATTAGGAGTAAGACTTGCCAAATCATAAGAAGATTAAATGTTGCCAGTGAAACTCTATGTTTATCCTATCCTATTGTAGATTAAATATTATAGCTTGTTTGATAGGTTAGCTGTGCAAAGGCTGTTCAGAGCCACAATGACATCCTTGGACTTTACCTGGTAATTGTGGTATTCTTACTATTGCACCATATACTTCACCAGAAGAAATAGTAACAGTTTATTCATGTAATATTATGTTCACATTGCAAGCTGTATTTTGTGTTTCTTTAGTATGAGTTCATAGAAACAACACAATGATGATACCAAACCATTAGTCTAAGATGGTGGAAACAGTTATAAGCAGTGAGTCAGAGAGTGGGGCGTTAAGTGCATCAAAATGATTTGTCATTGTTGGGAGATAAAAGAACCATAAATGTAGGGGTTAGCACAAAGCAGACATCTGGAATCTAGAGGAAAGATCTGTAGTTGTCAGAGAATAATAGAAAAAAAGATACAGGAAACTGGAGAAGTTTGAATTTGTGAGAAAAGAAAAGACCTAAGGCAGAAAAAGAGAAAGGGCACAGGAGCACACAGAGTGTGAAATTCACCCCTGAGCAAAAGGCCACCACAATGCCTAAGCATCATTCAAGTCTCATGTAAACCCTATTTTGAGATCTTTGCTCATTTAATTCTATATGTCCGCATGAGTCTTCAACCTGAGAATCACAACCAGGTTTGGGAATCTCGAAACACTTTTCATTGGTAACATGAAGTCACAGCATGGGGCCCCTATGTGAACCATCATTACTTCCTTATCTTCCTCGAGTTTGCACACACAAGGGGTTGCTTGAGATTTTGCTCCCTTCACTAATGATAGTTTTCAGCTTCCCAAAATTCCCAAAAGAAGAAAGGGGTAGAGGTGATTCAGAATCACAGGAAACAAATCATTTAAAACTTTGCACTATTTTATTATGAAAATCTTTTTTAGCCCTGCACTGGCTTGACTTAATCTCTGTATTACTGCAGTTACGCTGCACCTTGTGTAGCCCATTATACAAGTGCAGAGGGAACCACACTCTCATTCCGACATGGTCTCATTCCATACTTTACAAGGGTGGGAAAGGATTCACAAAGTATTGGACAATAGCAAACTGGAGCCCTGTTTTCAGTTCCCTCGCTCAGGAATTATTGTTATTTATCCATCTGAGTAATGAACATTTTATTAAAAAACTCAAATTTTGTCTGTCATTTTATCACTGGCTGGAGTTTTCCACAAATGTATATAAACATAAATCTAAACAAACCTCCAGTTGTTTAAAAAGGCTATCTCGGCTGGCATCAGAAAATGAACAGAGCCCTATTGTACTGAGCAATCTACCTCATCAGAGCTGTGCTACAGGGCCCTCTTCTGGGCAGTATGTGTTAAACATAGATATTACAGCTTAGTAGAATGGTAGGCTCATTAGCTCTAGCATTCTAACATGCATGATGGACACCTTGGGTTCATACTACTGAATATCTGAATTTAAAACACCAGTTTAGTAGCAAATCACAGCCCCAATTATACTTTTCATTCACTCTAGTATCCTAATAAGGTCAGAAAGATCTCATAACCTATTCAGGTTACAAAGCAATCTAAGTCAATTTCAATCTGATCAGATTCTGTTTCATAAACTAGGCTCAGCAGACCCTTGAAATATGAACTATGGCCCTGTCACCAAGTCTGAGCCCTTTTACCTTTGGTTTTCCTGTTTAAATAAAATCTGCCTCTGTTGTATTTCAGCAAGAAAACTTGATCTTACAACTATGTGTTGTCCCACCAACTCGTAGCTAGGAATCTGTCTTCCTAGCAGTGGATGGTTTCTTTATATTAAGGCAAATGTTTGCTCGTGAAATTTGAAGAAGTGACTCTATGGCCTTGTAAATATGATCAAAATATAGGCAGAAGGAAAAGACAGTAAATATCTCTCACAGTCATATGGAATCTCTCACCTATGTGAGTGTAAATCCAGTTCTAGTGGGTATTGACAAGCATGGGATCAGAAAACACATTTTCAACACACTTAATCATTATAATCTTGAAATCAGAAATAGAACTACACATGGCCAAAAAAAATCACAAACAATAATGTATTTAATTAATTTATCTCTTTATCTGTGAACTGCTTTTAATGGTCTGTCAGCACATTCTAATAGTCAGAGGAGAGGACTCTACTTCTGTTTGTGACTCAGTATCCAAAAGCTGCAAGGTTGTTAAACTGCAGTGCAGACTTCCAGATGCAGGCTGCAGCCCAATTTCTGGGACCTTCCCACGTGGTGGGGTCTAAGAGACCGGACTCAAGCGCAAGCCCAAATGTCAACACCACAAGCCCCAGTGAGGTGGCACACATCAGCCATGGGTTTTTAACTGCAGTGTAGATAGACCCTGCAGAATTTGAAAGGGTCCAAGTACCTCAGCTTCACCAAGAGAGCCACAACTCCACAGACTTCCACGGGCTTCCCATATACATAGTGATATACTCAATAAGTCCTGAGAAAATTCCTCTTCTAGAACAGAATTCAGTGAGAGCCATGGGTGATCAGTCCCTTATTGCTCTATGCCTTTTTTCCCCATCTGTAAAATGAGCATCCTGAAACTCACCTACCGTCACACTCAGGCTGATTTTAAGCCCATTGAAATCAGTGGCAAAGCTTACATTGACGTCAGTGGTTATTGGATCAAGTCTTTGGTGAGGGAAAGATTTGGTGTCCAAATACCTGGGAAACAAGCACCCTAGGAATGTCATGATAGAAACAGCATTAAATGACATATTTTGACCACGTACTAGCTTGCTTATTTTGCATGATATTTAAAATAAGTTTACACATCTGAAATTCAGGTTTCCCAGGCTGCCAGTTAATGTGTCTGTTGCAGATTGAATTAGTTTCTTCCCATTATTCAAACTTTTTGCAATCAGCTGAGAAAGTTTTTTCCGTTCTGATTTTCGTTGTCTATTAGATCTTCTGCTCCTGGGGCTCTTCTTCTTCTGATAGCTTTTTTTCCCCCCAATTTGAAATATTGTCTACCTAGAAGTTAATTTCCAAACAGAAAGCCTCACTTATGTATAATAATACACTTCTATCTTCTTTACCATATCTAGAACCAATTAAATGCCTGACCTCGGAGAAAGTACTTAACCATCATGGAGCCTGAATAATTTATTCAAAATACCATTCAAATTCCTACCAATTGCAAAAGGTCCTAAGCACCACTTAAATAGGAGATCGTTATCCCACTGAAGTTAAGGGGAATCTGAGTGTAAGATGTTAATGTTATGTAGGAATTTGGGTAGAACTCTGCATTGGGATCAATTTCAACTGTAGATATTTGGTACTCCATCCATTACATAGGACACTGGATCTTGGAAAGGCACAGAATAGCACCGAAATGCAGTTTTCCTGTTCCTGGTACTTCAGATTCAATCTGCATTATGCAGCAAAAGTTGTGCCCACATGGATGATTTTTAATTGATTTCCCTGTTTTGTGTTGATGAGGAAAGTGGACAAAATCTCAAGCTAACCATGATCCTCTCCCCACTGTTCCTCTCTATCTATGGTATTTATCTGACACCTATTAGGGTAATGTCTGAGTACCTCACAATCTTTTAATGTATTTATCCTTACAACCCCATTGTAGGGTAGAAAAAATGCTGTTATTTCCATTTTACAGATGGGACACTGCATCCCAGAGAGACTAAGCAATTTGGCCAAGATCACAGAGGAAATCTGTGAGTGGGGCAGGAAACCAAACCACAGTTTCCATATTCTCACCCTAGACCATCCTTCTTCCCAAAGAAGGTGATCTGGCTTTATAACTAACATTTTTGCTCCCACCTCACCTGTCTCCCCACCTCAATTCTAGCCAGTTTAGCAGGACCTATGTACCCTGAGCATGGTGAAGAGAGCAATAATTTGTGAAGAAGACAAAAGTCCATTGTCTGGTTTTCTAATCCAATAACACCCAAAAGAAATGGTAACAAAATGCCGCGTGCAGCCTGGGGACACCCCAGCTGCCGCTTTAAAGTACCTTCTCCTCTTCCCCCCCCCTCCCCTTGCTGACTTTATCCGATAGAGGCAGCAAGGGGGTGGGGGAAGCGATTAGTTGACAAATGGGTTCCCAGAGCTAATAGATCTCCAGGTGTCACATGGCACATCTGTTCTGTAGACCGTGCCCAAAACAGATCTAACCTGGCAGAAGGGAACCTCTGGGGGGCAGGAGGCACAAACATGGTCTGGCAGAGCTGTGTGCCTTGTACACGGTGGGAGTGAACCTCGCAACTCGGCCCTCCTTGCAACAAAGCCAAGTGCTTTTGGGTGAGAACCTTCCAAAAGAGGTTAATTCTCCCACTTGTCAATGGAAAGCACTCTCTCTGCACTAGGCTTTCCAGAGGGAGAAGGGGAGGAAGGCCAGGGGATTGTTATCTTGCTTAGGAAAGGCACCAGTGTTACCATGGTGATTGTATTTGTACTCTTGGTGTACTTGCTGACATAAGTCTGGGCTGATTTGCTCTCTAGGCTCCCTTTGGCTTTGGGGGAAGAAGAGCAGCAACCTCCTTTGCTCTCCAGGATGGTCTGACGAGCTCACTTGGCATTCCTGCCCCAGGTTTAGTTGCCAAGTTTAAACTGATGCCTCACAATTAGACTGTGACGTGTTCAGCAACTGGGGCAAACCTGAAATGTGTTTAAAAGCTCTGAAGCGTTTTGAGGGTACTTGGCCCAACAGAAGTGTAGCTTTCAACTGAGTCTCAGGGTAGATGGCGACTGGCAGGCTTAGCTTTTGATGTCACAATCTCCCCCTGACCCTTACTGGTTGGTTTAAGGAGTGGTTGCCTCCATAGGCCCATGTTCTGATTTCTTAGTTTAAGGGCTGGAGCCTTATGTTTCCTCCATAGCAACTTTTGGTCTAGGAAGACCCTCCGTAAGAGGTGGGAATGTCCTTTTAGACCAGCGTGGCCCACCGCTTTGATACCCTGGTGATATGCATGGAGTCACAGGCCTAAATGAGCCATCTGACTGTGGAATCTGTTGGTGGAGGCCTGTGAAAGGACCTTTGTTCCAGTGCAGGCGTTTGGGAAAGTTACGGGTAAATGCAGGAACTTTATAATGTGCACAGGTACGCTTGGCTTTTTACCTTTATGTGCTGTCATGGCAGCTCCAGACCCTTCACGCAGTGCATAGTCATCCTGTGGAACTCCTCACCAGGGGATGTTATAAGGACCAGGACTTTAATAGGGTTCAAAAAATAATTAGATAGGTCCATCAATACTTATTAGCCAGGATGGGTAAAGATGATGTCTCTAGCCTTTGTTTGTTAGAAGCTGGGAATGGGTGACAGAAGAAGGATCACTTGATGGTTCCCTGTTCCATTCACTCCCTCTGGGGCACCTGATATTGGCCACTGTTGGCAGACAGGACACTGTGCTAAATGGACCTTTGGTCTGACCCAGTCTGGCCGTTCTCATGTTCAACGAGGAGTCCTGTTGCACCTTAGAGACTAACGGATTTATTAGAGCATAAGCTTTTGTGGGTAAAACCCACTTCATCACAAGAATTGAAGTGAAAGTTTACAGATGCAAGAGTGTATATTAAGAAATTCCGTAGGGCTGTGCTGAAGAGCTTTTGTGCCTTCCATGCCCATGTCCACTAAAGGAACATACTGTAAGATATTGAGTACCCCCAATTCATGTTTGAGTCCTCTTATATTTCCTTACAAGCAATGCACGCACCCTGTAGAAAAGAAAAAGGACAGAGACTTGTGCAAAAAACCCCAAATATTTTATGTATCACACATATCTCATATTGGATAATCACCAAGTAATTTAGCATTCTGCATTGGGGTAGGAAACACAACTGTTATCTGAAGCATGAGTGTTTGCTGGAGGCTTTTAAAATATGACACACCCGCTTTTAGCAGCGAATTGTAGAAAAATTTAATTAAATTTCTGTGTTTTGATTGGAAATTCATTGAGCTAGGAATTGTCCTTTACTATATATGTGTATAGCACCTAGCACAACTAAGATCACTGTTGCTGGAATAGTTACACTCCATAATAATAGATGACTATGCCATCTATTGGCTTTACAATAAAAATAAATTCAGCGTATTCAGTGAACACTGTAACAAAAGTAGGCAACAGAGTGGCAAAAGTACTCACAGGTTTCATAGTCTTAAAAACAGCTATAGCAACTGGATTAGCATTAATGCAGTTGGTTAGTGATTTGATTAAAAGTTACATTTGTGATTTAGGTGTGCTATTGAAAGGCCAGGGAATTATTTTTATGAAACTTTTTCTGAAGTTAATTTGAAAATAGAAATGAAAATATCAAATAGGCACAGTAGTCCCTCTAATCCAGAATGTTGCCTTGGGTCCAAAGGGAGGTGCAAGAAATCCTGCAATTCAATAATCTGCCAGAAGTGAACATTGCTTCCTAACAGTCATTGGTTAAAGGTTAAATACCTTGAAGCATGAGGATTTATATCCCTTCTAAAACTCTTAGATGTAATTATGTAATCTTGTTATTGCAAACATGGATATTCTTGTGAACTATGTAATTTTCCACTTACTTTTTTAATACCACTAATCTTGTGCCCTCAAAGTTATCATACGTCAATGAGTTTCACAAGTTAATTGTGTTTTGTGCATGTGTGAAAGAGAAAAAGAAAGGGGTGGGAAAGAAAAAAAGACAAAGACAGTGACAGAGAGAGAAAAAATTTCCTTGGTTAGTTTTAAATATGCTGTCTTTCAATGATATTCAGTCTCCCATTCTTCTCATGTTATGAAAGAGCATGGCCAAGTGGATGGACCATTGGACTGTGTCTCAGGAGACTTGGGCGCTAATCCCAGATCTCTTGTTGGTGTGCTGGGTGACTTGAGCAAGTTCCTTCCTGTCTCTGTGCCTTGGTTTCCCTATATTTGAGATAGTGATATTGATCTTTGTCAAGTGCTTTGAGATCTATGGATGACAATATGCTATATACAGAAGGGGTAGTATTACAAGTGCCTGATTTACCTATGTTTACCATACATTAAAGTTAACTCTTGATCATATCTACAACAAGCCTAGTTTGTTTAGGTTGTTATGGCTACTTCCTGTAACTATGTAAATTCTTCTCCTCCATTCTCAGCTTCAGTATATTATTTGCACTTAGCTGAGAGCAGAGCATGATGCTTTGACAGTTCCTTAGACAGTGTCAACTGTGTGAATAGAAGGGAAAAAAGAAATCCACCCCAAACATCACACCAAAGCACTAAGTCAACCTATGAACATAAGGCGGAAAAAGATATTTGAGATGGTAGCAAGGTCAGGGAGGATCAAAATTCCCACATGGATACTTCTTTATGCTGCTTTCAATGTTATCAGATTGAAATGGCTTCAGATACTGTTGGTCCATTCTGACATCAACTGTGTGAGCCATCATTCAGGGAAGTAATGTGTTTGGGGCCACAACAGCATGGTGGATGTGATTTCAGTGGAATTTATAGGCTCATGTCCCAAGTGGTTACCATGCAAAATACCCTGTTGCTCCTGCTTCTACCATTGAGTCTTATCCAGGATCAGTCTGGCCTTAAATAATCTAGCTTCTTAAATGGCCAATTAAAATTATTTAATTTGCTGGGGGCAGGAGGACATGGTTTTGGAAACACAGAGATTAACCAGGGACCTCCAGAGCTGGGAAAAGTGAACCTGCTGCACTTTGGGCTTTGTATTATGTTTCTTTTCTTACAACTGCTGCTGGAAAAGACTGTCAAAGTAGTTGCATCTGACAGACAAGGTAGAAAAGGCTGGTGGGGGAGAAGCGTATGCCTTTTTCTGCTAAGAGCCTAAATAAAACACAGCACTTCAGGAAACAGAGAGACTTTCTCTTTTAACCACAGACCTGAGTGTTTCTTTATTAACAGGGAAATGTGGGAAGCGTTCCAGGCCTGCTTGCTATTTCCTATTGTTTTCTAAGAACATTATGGGGAGTGTGTCCATTTCTTTAGAGTGCGTGAGGTTAAATTCTCCGCTTTACAACACAAGAAACCCCATTGACTTCAAACAGGATATAAATCAAGGCGCCACTTGGTTCCTTGTCTGTTTCTGATCTTCTTTGATGGTCTCTGAGCTGCATCCTTTGCTGCACAGCTGATTCTCCTGCACTTACTGAAAGCTCAGCATGGACAGTTAGCTCTCAGAAAAGCAATTATTTTTCCCCTGTTGTCATTGCAAATAAATTTCTTTTTCTTATAGTAGCAGATGGGAATCCCCAACCCCAATGCAAAATTGGGGGTGTACTTTTGGGGACCCGCAGTTGCAAAATCTGCAAGAACCTGGAGCAGTTATTACAAAAGAATAATGTGAAAAATTCAGATTTCTCATTTGTTACTTTACAACGTATAGTCGCTATTTATAATTTTCCAGTAGGGGACAGAATGCTGTTCTTTCTAGTCTGAAATTATAGATTCCCTCGCCCACTGAGCTAACAGACAACCTCCATTAGCTTTTAGGGACACACTTAGCAGAGCATTTCTGATTACTACCCCTGGAGGGCAGTGATTTACATGCACACTAACCCAGCCACTACAGTATATTAAAACACTCATGGGGACCTTTTGCAGTACTGGTATCATCAGGCCTAATGATGTATCATCTCAAAGTCATATCTTTATACTTTATTCATACTAATATTATTGAAACTAGTTAGACTTTCTGTACTTGTTTGCCCAGATTTGCTTAAGTTGATCATAGAGCCATAGGACTGGATGGGACATTTAGGGCAATGTTCCTTGTGAGCTATGCATATGTGCAACCAATCAGGAGAGATTCAAATGATGACCAGCTGATTAGCAAAGAGCCCACAGCTAGGTTTAGTTTCTATTGGTGGCGCACATTTGCCCATGCTTTGGTGCACAAAAAATTATTCTGCACATGGATGGAAAAAATCCACACATGAATGGAAAAGACTAGAGGGAAGATTGCTTGTGAGGTCATCCAGTCCCCTGTGCTCATGGCAGGATAGAATATTAGACGATCCCTAGCAGGTCTAAACTGCTCTTGAAAATCTCCAATGATAGATATTACATGGCCTCTTAGGCAATTTATTCTAGTGCTTAACCACCCTGACAAAAAGTTTTTTCTAATGTCTAACCTAAACCTCACTTGCCGCAATTTAAGCCCGTTGCTTCTTGACCTATTCTCAGAGTTAAAGTGAATAATTCTTGGTCTTTGTCTTGCTTCTAAACTATTTGTAGACCATTTTATTCTTGCCCTTTATGTCTCTAGCAAGTTTAATCTTGTTTTGTGCCTGGGTCTTTCTCATTTTCTCTCTACATATTTGTGGTGTTTGTTTGTATTCATCTTTTGTGATTCAACCTTTCTTCCACTTTTTGTAGGCCTCTTTTCTGAGTTTCAGATCATTCAGATCTCCTGGTAAGCCAGAGTCGTCACTTGCCATACTTGCTATCTTTCCAATACAGTGGGATAGTTTGTCTCTGAGAAACTGCCAGCTCTCTTGAACTATTTTTCCTGTTGCTTCCCACCATGGGATCTCACCTACTCTTTGTATACAGGCCAGCTTACGGGGAGGCCAAAAGGGAAAATTGCCCTGAGGACCAATGATTCAAAGGGGCCCATGGCTAGCCACTGTTGCTACTGCAGCAGCAGTGGTGGCTGGAGCACTGGGCCCTTTAAATTGATGCTGGAGCACTGCTGCAGCATGCTCCTGGCAGCTGTGAGGGCTGCAGAGGGGTGTGGCATGGTATGCTCCAGGCATTGCTGAGGACTAGGTGCCCCAGCCCCATCCCTTCCACCTGAAGCACCCTCTCCCCCCACCTTGCTCAGGAGCCCAGCAAGGCTGTCAGCTCTGCTGTGCATAAGTTACCTCTGAGACTGCTTAACATCAATTTTTGAAACCTACTAACAGCACAGAAGAAAAGGATACCATGTTTGGGAAGTCTGAGGTCTTTATGTCCTGGTCCTACCATGTTAAGTGGCCTATCTTTACAAAAGGTTAAGGTTAGGATTTTCAAAGGCATCTGTAGGAATTAGACTCCTGAGGCCTGATTTTTAAAGATTTTTAGGTACCTAAAAATGCAGCAAGTGTGATTTTTTTTCAAAACTATTTATACACCTAATGCTTATTGAATTCAGGGGCACTTCCAAAAATCCCACTAGTGAACTAGATGTGCCTTTAAATGTTTAATTCCTTTTTAATATCTGACCCCTAATTCCCTTAGGCTCCTTTGAAAACATTCCTGTTGCATGGCAGGTGTAAGCATTCATGTGATGGCTGCTTTGCAGGAAGGCAGCTGTATTTCCAGTATAATTACAAATCTATCAAGTGTACCTTTCTGTCTCTTGATAAAGAAGTGTCACCAGGCAGAAATAATTTCTAGAAATTTATACTGTTGACTAGATCACAACTTATTGTTAACTGATACTACTGAGGTGTCTGGGAGTCAATTTACTCCACTTAATAGTAGCAGTGAAAACTGTTCCCAGAACAATTTTGAAGTTTTATACTTTTCTGAGGTTGTATTTGTTTTGCTGTTGCTGTGTTTTTACATACAATGTGAAACAGGTTAGGATGTTGATCTCATTAGTTTAGAGGACTGTTGACAAGCAGTAATTATACAAAGAAAGAAAAAACAGCATATTAGGCCCAATAATAAGCCAGACAATAAAGAATCTCTGCTAAATGCATTGCATCAGTGACTGACCACTGCTGGGAAGAGATGGTATCTTTTGTTCATTAGACATAGTTCATCGTTTTTTATTACCAAATAATCCATCATGAATGGAATGACATGAATAGTTAATCTTGTCTGGACACATCTGGAATATTATGTCCAGTTCTGGACACACACACCCCCCCACTGTAGAAAGGATGTGGACACATTAGAGAGGGTCCAGTGGAGGGCAATCAAAATGATTAGGGGGCTGAAGCACATGACCTGCAAGGAGAGGATGTGGGATTTGGGTTTATTTAGTCTGCAGAACAGAAGAGTGATGGTGGATTTGACAACAGTCTTCAACTTCGTAAAGAGGATGGAGAAAGGCTGTTCTCAGTAGTGACGGATGGCAGAACAAGGAGCAATGGTCTCAAGTTACAGTGGGGGAGGTCTAGGTTGAACATTAGGAAAACCTATTTCCCAAGGAGGGTGGTGAAGTACTGCAATGGGTTACCTAGGGAGGCGGTGGAATCTACGTCCCAAGAGGTTTTTAAGTCCTGGTTTGACAAAGCCCTGGCTGGGATGATTTAGTGAGGGTTGGTCCTGCTTTGGGCAGGCAGTTGGACTAGATGACCTCCTGAGATCTTTTCCAGCCCTAGGATTCTATGATTGTGCCATACTGATGGAATCTGGTGCTTTCATGCCACTCCTGAATGGCAGATGTAATTAAAAACATAAATAACAAACACATACAACCTGCTTGTGTTGTACCATAGATTTTTCCCTTTAGAACGATTCTTTTAAACTTGATTGGGTGCACCAGGGGGCACTGTTTGCATTGAAAAGACAGGAACCGAAGATGTGGAGCTGAAGAACTGTGTAAGACTAATGTGAATGGGAGAAATTTGTCTTTCATGTTCATCATGTCCAAACAAAGCTCCTTAAGGAAAACTTTGCCTTAAGTTTCAGTACACCTTAATCATTCGAGAAGTTTAAAGGAAGTGATGGAAGACATTTTTCTGAATTGGTCACCTGGATTATGCCTGCCAGAAAATACAGTATTAAGATATTTTTGTATATGTACAGCTCTTGCTTCACAGGCCAATAATTGGTATCACATGTTAAAGTAATTGTTGAGCTCAGGGTAAAAGGCCAGAGGTTCTCCTAGATTAGCTATTTATCCCAGGCATAGCACTTTGAAGTAGATGCCCTTTGTCAAAATGCAACCTCCAACAGATGTGCCTATGAATTTCAAACACTTGACTTCAGTAAATGAAAAATTGAAGTAACAAGGTGTCAAACACCTTTGAAATGTATTAGAGCTGACACGCTATCTTAGACTAGTCACTATGTCTGTATTAATAAAATGTAATCATACTTAAAAAAATTTGCTAGTCTCTAAGGTGCCACCAGGCTTCTTGTTGTTTTTGCTGAAACAAACTAACAAGGCTACCTCTGAAACCTCTAATCATAGTGTGCATTATATTCAAAATAGAGAATTTTCTTATGTACATACTCAATGTGTGTGAAAATAAGACTCCTTGCACCCTATGTATACATGTAAAAAAGTGAACAAAAGGCTTTTTTTAGATAAGTTCCAAATGTTGTTTGCTATTATTGGCTTGCATTAGAGTAACAAGTGGTATCCTAATTAGGTCAGGACTCCACTATATAAAGCAGTGCACAGGCTTCTAGAAAAGGACAGTTGCTGCTCATTAGAGCTCTAAATCTGAGGCCATGTCTTCACTAGGGGGAAGATCAATGCAGCTGTGATCCATCTTCCAGAGTTCAATTTAGCAGGTCTATTAAAGACCCACTAAATCAAACTTAGAGGGTGCCCCGTCAGTAGCTGGTACTCCTGCGAGGAGTAAGGGAAGTCGATGGGAGTGTTTGCTCCCATTGGCCTCCCTTTGTGGGGAATGGCAGGAAAACTTGAATTAAGATATGTCGACTCCAGCTACATAATTAATGTAGTTGGAGCTGTGTATCTTAATTCAACCTTCTCCTTTAGTGTACACCTAGCCTTAGTTTAAGACAAGATGCAACAAGTCTGCAGAGGAAACCTGTTTGTAAAGCTAAAAAATACGGCACACAGCTTCACGCAAGTATTTGCTTGCATTTAAAATTGAATTTCCTTGGGCCATTCATACCTCCTTTTGTGTTTTGCTTTCTTCAGATGACATGTTGGCATTAAATGCACACAGAAGGTAAGTAATGGGATGTCTCCACTTTTTGGGTGTCCTAAATGAAATCTCTTGAAAGGATTTTTTCAGAGAGCAGATGCCCAGAATGACTTGAAAATCAAACCCTTGGAACAATGGTCCCTCTAATTTTTTCCATCCATGTGCAGAATAAATTGTTATGTGCCCCGAGGCATGTGCAGATATGCACCAATAGTAGAAAGACATACTGCCTGCTTTGAGTGCTCTGCTAATCAGCTGGGTGGTGTTTGAATCTCTTCTTGGTAACTGCCCACACAGCTTACAGGGAACACAGCCTCAACTCAGGTGCCCAGCAGTTGTGGTACCCTATATCCATTAGTCACTTCTGAAAAAAATCTTGGTCAGAGCTCTTGCACTCAGGCATTTGCACTAGAACTGGTACCCTTCCATGAGCCAGGTAGTGGTTGGTCTAGCTATAGGCTTGGGTGGCCCTTTTGGCCCGGTAGCTGTCTGGGCCAAACCAAGAGGTACTGTAAGCATGTGTACCAAGTCATGATGCCACTCACTTGAATTTGGATTAGCCTCACACCATAATGGAGGGATGGCCAGGCCAGTTTGAGTGGCATAGGAGGTGGCACGCTGAAGGGTTGCAGATACTTGAGCAAAAGTGTATGGACACCTCCCGGTAAGGAGATAATAGGGCATTTTAGGGAAGCTGCTGCACGAACACAGTTATTTTCTGTGGATATGAAAAAAGACAATTAAAGACTACATGCAGCTAATGAAACTGGCACTTGCTTGATTTTTCTAAGATGGATGCCTCAGACAAGGCCTTTGAAGCCAGAAAATAAAAGGCTCACATATCCCTAATCCTGTTTTCTGCTGGCTTCATTGATACTTACTCTTCTTGGCCTTCCTTGTATGGGTCTTATTTTCTTAATGCTTCCCTTGAGTTTAGCTTCAGTGCTAGTAACAACCAGAGTGAATATAGGCAAGATTGTTCATTGTAACAACTTTTTCTAGCCCTTATCTGAGTGGGCTTGGAGGACAGGTCACTTAAAATGCTGGTGGCCCCATGGAGCCCTGTCTGCACTTCCCTTAACAATTGGTGCTGCACCATCTTGGTAGCAAAATATTTTTGAGGGAAAGATGGCCTGTTTATGCACTCCTTGCACAAAGATAGATTCAAAGTCCTAGTTACTTATGGACCCTACCATTCATCCATTCCAGTGGGGAATGCAGACTTGTGCAAATGGAAATTCTTCAGTAACTAAGTGCAGACCAACTCACTCTTTGCACACTCAAGCCCTGGGTTAGTGTGCTACTGACAACTAAAGATAAACTAGAGCAAGTGTAACCCACACACCTAGGCTATGTCTACACTGGCGGCTTCTTGCGCAAGAACATCTTGCGCACGGGTTCTTGTGCAAGAAGTCTTGCGCAAGAAAATGTCCACACTGCCATGTGCGCGCTGTGCTTTTGCGCAAGAGCTCCCATGGCAGTGTGGACGCTCTCTTGCACAAGAAAGCTCTGATGGCCATTTTAGCCATAGGGCTCTCTTGCACAAGAAATCCCTGCTGAGCGTCCACACTGCCCTCTTGCGCAAGAGCTCCTGCGCAAGAGGGCTTACACCTGATAAAAAAAGAGCGTAACTCTTGCGCAAGACGCCCTCTCTTACCATGCCGTACTGTACATTTCCTTGCGCAAGAGCGGGTGGGCAGTGTGGATGCTCTGCAGATTCTTGAGCAAGAATGGCCGTACTTGCGCAAGAAGCCGTGAGTGTAGACATAGCCCGAGTGTGGTTACCATGCAGTGGCACCTAGACCACAGCAGCAGTTAAGATCAAGAGACCTCTACAGCATGGGCTGGGAGCCAATTAGCTTTTAGCTCAGAGGGTAGAGGCTCCCATACTCAGTTGCAGAGGTCTCAGGTTCAAATCCACCTGGTGGTGGTTACACAAACTCACAGTGGCTCAAGAATCTGGTCCTTTAGAATGAACTGGGTAGGAACCCATGCAGTGCTGTTTGAGGACAACTTGAATCAATAGCTCTAAGAGGTGTGAACAAGACTTCCATTTATTTCAGTGGGGATGTTGACTCTGAACCCTAATAAAGTCTGTTTAAATCAATGTTTGAGTTCTAAAAAGAGAAGTATCAGAATGGAAGATGGTGAGGGGCACCAGTAGGTAGCTGGGGGGCGGGGAACAGGGGATGACTCTCCACTTAGTCAGTCCCCTACCCACCTTGCTCCTACCTGTATCTATGCCCAGCCAGGACTCCGTTGTCTAGGCTGACTCATTAGTTCATCCCCAATTTCCCTTGGCTCAAGTCTCTGCCCTGCCCATTCCTAGCTACAGTGTCTCTGGCTGACTCCATGATGATAAGCACCCCTCTCTTCAGCCTAGTACTGGTACCTGTTGGCTTGGAAAAACTGCCAGGCCCGGCCAAGTGAGGCAGTTGCCTTGGGCCCTGCACATTCAGGGCCTTACGCAGCCCAGCTCTCCGCCCCCCCACCCGGCTGCTCACTCACTGCCCTGACTGGGAGCCGTGTGGCCATGTGGCTCAGCCAACCACAGTGTTGGGCCCCACAAACTCTTTGGCCGGGCCTGGATCCAGCTCCTTCTGAAAGTACCAGAAAACCCCTCTTCTGAGTAACCCAGATGATTGAGTGCTGATTTAAATATCAGTATTGTTCATTCTTTCACTACTGAATCAAGCATGCAAGAAGGAAGAGCATGATGATATCCTCCAAATACAAATGTGGTATAAAATTCTTGCACAATCTATTTATCATTTTGTTGTGCCCCATTTTTTCTTCCGAGCGCAGCCCATCTGAGGTCACAGTTTGTATACTGAATACTTCCAGTGAACTGGCCACAGTCATTCCACAGAGTTCTAAAGAATATTTTTTCCCTTCCAGAAAAGTGAGTAAAGTCCAGGTTGAATTTGTTGTTGGACCATGGAGGTTGCTGGACCAGAGAGTCCCGGACCAGAGAGGTTGCCAGTGGCTGGGATCTCAACCAATGTGGCGGCCAGGAGCACAGAGCCACTGGGAGCGCAGAATCGCTATGGCCAGCCAGGACCCCCAGGCAGAGCAGGATGGTGGCTTGGAGTGGAGGCTCAGAGTGGCCATGCCAGAAGCCAGAAGCGGAGCCCCAGGAAAGCCCGAGGCCTGACTTCCCTCCTTCTGGACCTCTCAGGCCCCAAGAGTACTGGACCAGGGAATTCCAACCTGTAGAATAATGAATAGATCGCAGTCAACCTGTAAGTGGAACTGGATAGTAGATTAACTGAGCAAATTACTTATTTACTCAGTTT
This sequence comes from Pelochelys cantorii, assembly GCA_032595735.1. Lineage (NCBI taxonomy): Eukaryota > Metazoa > Chordata > Testudines > Trionychidae > Pelochelys > Pelochelys cantorii. The sequence continues at coordinate 25,048,347 of CM064342.1, read as the reverse complement.
ATTAATTTTGAAAGAGACTAGACAATACTGTGACAAGGTCCTCGCTCAGAACCCTCATCCTGGGCTCCCTTTTTCAGCTACAAATCACACGAAGACCCTCTCTTGTGCAATCATCTGTGTCTTTTATCATCCTTACAAATTTCCCACCACCTATTTACAGAGCTTTGTTCCAGCAGCAAACTCAGCTAGCCGCTCCAGCTGGCTGGGAGCACACTCAGCCACTCTCTGACTCCTCCCCTTCTACTGTCCCCCTTGCTGCCTTATCTAGCCCTTTGCCAATGAGGCCCACAGTTGCTTCCATTAGCCCCTCAGGCCTGAGCTTGCTCAGCTGGCTTCCACTGTCCTTTCAGCCAGGCTGTAGTGGCAGAGGTCTACCTTAGCCAGCAGCCTGTCATACATCTCCCCCCTTATGAATCGCCAGGTTCAGGCCTGCCCTGGCCCTTTCTGGGGCCCTTATCCTGACATCTCAGTGCTTCCTGCAGGTGAGTGCATAGGGCAGCCTGCTAGTCCTTAAACTTCTCCACCCTTGGGGGTGGCCTGCCCCCCTTTGTCATGGGGTCCTTGTGGGTTGGTCCTTCCCTCTGGGCTGGGCAATCCATGGGGTTCCACCCCTTCCCCTGGGCCACTCTGTCCCTTGCTACGGGGATCCCTCTGGGGCGAATCCCCGCTTGTGCCCAGGCACTCCCTTGGGGTTTCTTAAGGAGGCTCCTTTGTTCCCTCCATGCACAAATTACAGCGATAAGGGCCCAACCCATAAAATTCAGCCTTTCTCCACAGGTCCTCACACCAATCACACCCCTGTCTGGGCCTCTCTGCTAGTACCTCTTCAACCTGAACGGGGCGGGGGGAGGGGGTCAGGGTTCTATCCCCCTTTGTGCGGTACCATCTGGGCCTCAGTTTCCCTCATGTCCCCAACTGGTCTCAGTGTCTCTTCCTCTGGAGGCTGCTCTGGGGAGAGATCCAACTGCCTCCCCTCCTTGGGGGAGGGTAGGGCTACCCATCACAACCAGACACACTTCCCATTTGTCTGTCTCCATGGGGTTAGGGCACCACCCCCTTTTTGGCCTGGAACTCCACACCCATAGCACCAGCAGCTACACTTCTGTCTCACTTGGTGGGACCTCTCACCTTCCACTGAGACTCCTCTCTCTCTGTGACAGGCCGGGTCCAGTCCTGACCTACCACCACCAGGTACAGCATCCGGTCCACTATCCCCACCTGCTTCTACAGGAATCTGCCCCTTACTTACAGTGGCATCTGGGCTACAGGGTAGGACCTCTCATCCCTATGGACACATTTTAGCATCTCCTGTGCTCCAAGGACTGTCCAGTGTGGTCTTACCAGCTCCTTCCACACGAGCGAGTGGGCTGACAGAGAGTCCATTAGCCTGCACAGGATAGGGCCTTTCTCCCCACCTGCATTGGGACAGTAGGCAGACTCCACCTTTTACCAAGTCCTCCCACGTACGTCCACCCACAGCATCCCGTGTACCTACAGTTCATACTGTCTGGGCAGCCCCGCTTCCTATGCCCTGCCCTCCACACTGCCAGCAGGTCATTGTGCTGGCCCCGCCAGGTGTTCCTCGGGATGCTTCCTTCCTCCTGGTCCTTTCCCAGAAAGGGGCTCCTCCATCTTCCTCCCTAGGTTCTTCTCCCTGTATGGTTGGCCTTTCCTCTGGGGAGCCTCCGCCTCAGTATATTCCTCAGGCAGCCTGACCGCTGCATCCACTGTGTCAGGCTGGTGGCACCTGACCCACACATGGATATTCTCCAGCAGGGCTTGCAGCAACTGCTCGAGTACAAGTGAATCCATTATTTCCCACACCATCTGTGTCTCCAGCATCAGCCAGCAGGTTGCCCAGTCTGCTAACTTCTAGGAAAATGTCCAGGGCCTCACTACTGCTGTCCCTAGGGCTGATTGAAATTTCTGGTGATATTTTTCCGTGGACAGCCCTGCCCTGTTCAGAATGGCTGCCCTCACTGCCTCATAGTTCTGGGCTTGTTCAACCCCCAAAGCCATGTAGGCCACTGAGCCTCTTCTGCCAGGTAATGAGCCAGTTGTAGGGCCCAGGTAGTCCTCTTCCATCCAGCCGCCCATGGCTATCCACTCAAATGTCCCCAGAAAAGTGTCTGGGTCATCTGCTGGCTCTATTTTACAGAGTTCTGGACGTGGTGGACAGGTGCCACCCCCTCCCCTGATACTCAACTTTTGCTGCAGGAGTTGCTGCTGCACATTGCTCTGATCCTTAATAAAATCCTGCAGGCTTTGTTGCTGTTCTGCCTGACAGGTTAGCAAGGCCTGGCTCTCCACCTGGTGTGACTGGTGGAAATTTTGCAAGGCCTGCTGCACTTGTTCTTGCTGCTTGACGAGCCACTGCAGGGTCTCCTCCATCTCTAGGCCACCAACCACATTCACTGGCTCTGACTCCCTCTCCTGACATCACGTGTGGCAAGGTCCTCACCCAGGCTCCTCACCCTGAGACCCCTTCTTCAGCCACAAATCAACCAAAGATCCTCTTTTGTGCAATCACCCATGTCTTTTATTGTCCATGCCAATTTCCCACCACCTTCTATTTACAGAGCTTTGTTCATAGCAAACTCAAGTAAACCTCTCCTTCTGGCTGGGAAGCATTCTCTGGCTCCTCCCCTTCCACTGTCCCCCCGACTGCTTTATCTAACCCTCTACTAAAGAGGTCCACAGCTGTTTCCCATTAGCCCCTCAGACATGGGCTTGCTCAGCTGGCTTCAATTACCCTTTCCAATCAGTCTGTGGTGGCAGAGCTCTGGCTTAGCCAGCAGCCTATCACAATGATTACATACAATTTGTTTCAGCTGTAGGTCTCCAAGGACTTCAGAGAGGTTGCTCAATGTCATCGTCTCTGTTGTACATATGGGGAAACTGAGGCACATAGTCATTAAGGGACTTGCCCAGGGTCAGTCAGCAAAGCAATGACAGAAATATTTGTATTGTATCACTGTAGAATCTAGGCTTACAGTACATGCCTTACTTGTATATTAAGGCAACAAATATTAGGGAACTAATGCTATTGTTACATGGACCATCGTCTGCTCTCCAATCATATCTAAAACCATTCATGAGTATTCCATGGACAGTGTATATTTCATTGGCTATGTGTAGAATTTTTCTATTATAATCTATTTAAAGTCAAGATTACAAGCTATAATTTCCATTATGTCCTTTCCTTTCATGAGAGCTAAAATACAGACAAAGTCTGAGCTCAGAATCCTTGTCTGTAGGATGGTGAATTGCTACCTCTCTAATTTTTTCAAGGGCATTTGGTAGGCACACTTCCCTTCCAGCCCTTCCTCCAGGCTTCATCCATCTCTTCTTCTTGTATTGAAATTCTGACTTGCACAAAATCTGGCAGTTAGTTTCCCCTAGAGACAGGCAGACTTTTCACACGAACAAAAATGTGTGAAATCTTGTACCTAAACTATTTCCCATTTTCTTGTGATTCAGCCTATACATAAACAAGACAACTCATAGTTCTTGTTTAATATAGTAAATAAATAGGAAGCTGGGTAAATTTTAAGTGGTAGTTGTGCAACTCAAACATTCAAGTGGCTAGAAATATTAAAAAACAATGAATAGTCTAGCAGAACCTTAGAGACTAACAAAACATGTAGACGATATCATGAGCTTTCGTGGGCACAGCCCACTTCCTCAGATGAATGGAATTCAAGTAGCGAGTTATTTCTCCCTCCTCAAACTGGATGTCCAGACAAAAGGATAGATTTCAGGTACTTAAATGACTACCTTTGAAAAAAAAGGAATGTTTTCATTGTACTCAGACAGTGGTTCCTGAGACAGCTTAGCATTTCCTTTCACTTAGCACTGGAAATACACATAGTAGAACTGACTCTTCAGTGGCAAAAAATGTAAATCTCTAAGGCAGTGTTTGTCAAAGTGGGGCCCACAGACCACTCGTGGTCTGCAGATGCCTTGCACTTTCCTTGCAGGTGGTCTGTGGCTCAAGCTCAAACCCCCCTTTCTTTAATTCCCCCACAGCAGGGAGCCTGCACTGATGCTCCAGCCTTACGCCTTACCACCCTCCCCCACCGAGTTTGGAGTGCCAGTGACAGCTTCCTGCTGGGGCGGGGGGAGGAGGGAGAAAGCCCCAGCTTGTGAGGAAGAAGCGGATCCATGCGCTAGGGGAACAGCAGTGCATGGTCGCACTACCTGGAAGTTTTCCCTGCAGTTCCCATTGGCCAGATTCTGGCCAATGGGAGCAGCAGGAGGCTGTGTTACACGGTGACTGGGAAAGGCAGGGGTGCAAAGGTAGGTAAGTGCCCCCCTTCCCCTCATGCCCCGACCCTGCGCCAAACACCTACCCCCAGCCCATTCCTGCCTGCTCCCCCCTGGCCAGACACCCTATCCCCACCCTACTCCTGCCTCTTCCCCCTAGCCATACACCCTACCACCATCCTGCTCCTGCCCCCTCCCTCTGGCCAGTCACCCTACTCTCAGTGTGCTCCTGCACCCCACCTACTACCTAGACCTTGCACTCCCACCCCCTCCTGCACCTTACCTCCTGCCAGGATCCTGCACCCTCATCCCATTCACATACTGAACCCCTCACTTTGGCCCCACCCCATAGTTTGGGAGTGGAGTCTACAAAATCCACTAACCCTGGAATCCCAGAAGAGTTAATCTGGCCTATGGAAAGCCCTGAACCTCATTTCTCCCTGCCCCTCCCTTGTCCATGGGGTTGGAGCACCAGGGGAGAGAGGTATTTCAGTAGGGGACCACCTCAATGATGACTGGGGGTTTTTGGAGGGGTTTTTTTTGCTTCTCACTTGTGTGGTCCCCAACTGATTTTTCTGTGGGTCAGTGGCCCCTGACCCAAAAAAGGTTCCCCATCCCTGCCATAAATAAAGACAATGTTGAAACTGTTTGTATAGGACATAAATTAATATTTTACTTTATTTAAAATGAAGTTTGGTAAATTAACATGAGAAAGTTAAAGCGCTTAATCTGTTTAATTATTAAATTAATATTTCCTTTCTTACTGTTTAAATTAAAACCATTATTTCTAGCTACATCACTGGCAAAATGGCTCAAGCATAATTATATAATTAACAACGAGTTTCTATTAGAAGCTGGTGGTCTGCGGAAAGGTTAGCATTGAGCCAGGTGGGCCACGGGCCAAAAAGTTTGAGAACCATTGCTCTAAGGGTATGTCTACACTCCAGAGGAAGATTGAAGCTGCTGCTGTCAGTCTTCCAGGGTTCAAATTAGCAGGTCTAGTTAGGATAGATAATTAGAACTGAGAGGGGCTTTCAGGTCAATGCCAGTAGTCCTGCTTCCATGAGGAATAAGGGAAGTTGAAGAAAGAGTGTTTGTCCTTTGACTTCCTGCAGTGTGGACAGTGAAGCTACTTTTACTTCAGCTATGCAATTAATGTAGCTGAAGTTGTGTATCTTAATTCGACCCTGTCCGGTAGTGTACACATACCCTAAGTGCCCCCAAAGGCATCAAAACACAGGTGTAAGCCTCTCACATGAGACTCTCACATTTAAAAAGCAAACCCTGGAACTTTCATCCCTCTCTCTCTCTCTCTTTCTCTCTCTCCCCCCCACCCCCTGTCTGACAGTGGCTGTAGAAAATGAAGTGACATGGTATTATTTATCATTCCCAGTTTCTGTCTCTGAAGAGGCATGCAAATTAAATGTCTTGATGAGCCTTTATTTTGCTGTGTTGAACTTTGAATCAAGCTTAGAGGTTAAAAGTTACCAGAAATGGTAGACCTTATCCTTTAGCTTTCATTCATGTGCATAACTCGATTATCGGATTCAGGCCTGTTCTCAAGAGTAAAAATTCCTGCTGATTTCAAGGAGAGCAGGATTTGGCTGTTATAGTAAGTTCATATCCTTATTCACATTGCATATTTATATTCCTCTGTGACTAGTGCCCTCCATGACAATGGGATTATACTCCACACACCTTCTGTGGATGGTGTACTTTTCCATCTAGTGGCACTGAAACCATTTACAGAAAGAAGAAGTTTGCTCTACCAGAGGTGGGTCATGGGCCTGGGCTCCTTTCTCTCTTCAATCAAATTCATTGCACACATAGATTGTCTACAAATTTCAGTGTAGCCAGTCATGTTTTATCTAGGGTTGTGAATGAGTAACTGGTTACCTGGTTAGTATCACCCTTACTCGGTTTAATCCCTGGCTGCAAATTCTTAGGTTTAAACTCAAGTGCCAAATATTTGTAGTGTCTAGATTAAAATATACAATCCTTGTACTTCACAGCAGAACTTTTCTTCAGGTTTTGAATGAAAGGTTTTGTTGTTCTTTTTTTAATGGATAAATGCACCTATTTCAATACTGAGGTTTTTCTGTGAAAAATTTCAGTTTAAAAAAAGACATTTTCTGGAAAAAATCCATATATTGAGACTGATCAAAACACATTAAAATGGTGGAAAAAACAGAGCAAATAACCTCCCTTTTTATAGTTAAAGTAACCATATTTAGTAATAAAATTATGTAGACCAGTGGTCTCCAACCTTTTTACACCGAAGATCACTTTTTAAATCTCAAAACAGGCGAAGATCTACCGCCCCACCCCTTCCTTGAAGCCCTGACCCTTTCTTGAAGCCCCGCCCTCTCTATTCTCCTCCTGTCCATCACTTGCTATCCCCAGCCCTTACTTACACACTCTGATAAACACTTTATTTTTAAATTATGCGATACATAAAATTAAAATCATGTGTTTATAGTTATGAAATAAATGGTCTGGTTTTTATTCATGCTATTTAAATCTAAAAAGAAGCATTTATAATTATACATTTTTTGGAGACAGAGTTCTGCGGCTGGGGGCAGGGGAGAGGGATCAGGGTGCTGGGAGGGCAGAGGACAGGGTTCTGCAGCAGGGGACAGGGTGCCAGTGGGGACAGAGTTCGGAGAGTGGGGATGGGAATGGGGACAGGGGAGTGGGGACAGAGTTCTGTAACTGGGGACAGGGGAATGGGGACAGAGTTCTGTAGCTGGTGACAGGGGAGTGGAGTCTGGGGAGCGGGGCACCTGCATCTGCCTCCTCCCAGGATTCTCTCTCTCTTCCCCCACCTGCGGGAAGCTAGCACATGCCTCCTCCGGGCCCCCCGCGGCGCAGGGAAACCCCGAGCGTGCCTGCCCCAGGGCTAACCCCCGTGGGAGCCTGCCTCAGGGGCAACCCCCCCCATTCCGCAGCGCGGCCAACCCCCGCGGGTACCTGCCCTGGGGCCAGTGTGGCCAACCCCCTCCTGCAGCATGGCCAACCCCCTCAGGCGCCTGCCCCGGGGTCAAACCCCCCCTCCCACGGCGCAGCCTGGCCCGGCCAACTCCCTCCCCTCCCACAGCGCGGCCAAACCCCGGGGCCGACTTCCGCTTCCGCGGCGCAGGGAAAGCCCTGCGCCCAACTCACCCCTCCGGCGCCGGCGGCGCAGGGAAGCCTCCGCACTCCTCCTCTAGGGCCAACTCCCCCTCCCCCAGCACGCAACAGAGCTGTGGGAGGGGGAGCAGCCCGCGCACTTCCAGAACCCCCGGAAGTGACGCGGGCTTCAGAGAGGACTTCCATCCACCCCGCGGGAAGCCGGCACTACACTAGAGGTAGGTAGTGGGGCTTCTCGGGGGTGGGGAGAAAATGGGGGGCGGGGTTGCCTGAACGCCTCGCGATCGACTGGTCGAGGCTGCTGCTTGCTCTGCATCCCCTTCCTGCACAGAGGGATGGGAAAAGGGTACATATCAATGGTATCTAGTTTTTCCACCAGGCAGTATGGATAGAAGATAAATAAGTGGTAGTAAAGCTGGGCCCCAAAAATGAGCATTATGCCTGGAAGGACAACAGGGTGGACAGAAGGTAGAGAAAGGTGCAGCTGGCAAAATTTAGGGGTGTACTCTTCTTCACCTTTACCCATCACACCAAGACCCACATTCCTCAGCCACCTAGGAATCCTCTCTCAATCTTTCCTTCCCTAGTCCTAGTGTTGGGCTCTTCTGTTCCTCCATCACTGGTGCCACACACCTGGGCCAAGGGTCTCTCTCATTCTTGCCCAGTCCCTACGGGGCTTAATCTTGCCTTACCCCACCCTCTGCCCAGTGCTTATATGCCCCGGATGGCTGATTTCTTTCACAGTGCCCCTCTTTGGGGCAAGTCTCTTTCCCCATCCCCTTTGGTCTCTCCCCTCCCTAATGCCTGGTGGGGGCTTCTCTCCTCTCCCCCCACAAAAAAAATTTCTGTGCAGAGGTCTCCCTCCCCAGCCGCTAATTCTCATCTCTCCTCTCCCTACGGCAGGAAAGGATCAGTCCCACCCACCCAGACAGCCTCCCAAAAGCTCTCTGTCCCTTGGCTAGGGCTCGGGTCAGGATGCTGCCTTTCCTGCCCGGTGTCCGCCCACACCCCAGCCCCGAGTCCTTGCTGCTCCGGATCAATAACGGCCGTGGCTTGGGAGGCTCCCAGGGCGGGCAGCGGGGGAGGAGGCGACTGGGAGCTGATTGGAGCCCGGGCTCGTTCAGCCCCCAGGTTACCGCCTCCGCCGGGCGAGGGGGTTTCTCTCTGCTCGGCGGAAAGTCTGGCCGTGCGCGCTGGCGTGGAGAGAGAGACGGGGGGCAGAGCCGGCTGAAGAGCAGCAGCTCCGAGCTGGGGGTGGCTCCTGGGTGAGCCCAGCCCCGGCGGAGGACCAGACCCAGCCCGGCCACAGCTGCGGGACTGGGAAGTTGGCTCCCGCGGGCTGTGCTCTATGCGGCGCCCCGGCCGGGGCTAGGGCAGGGAAAGTTCCCGCGGGACGCGGCATGGGGCTCGCGTGGGGCGCCCGGCAGGGCTGAGCCCCTCCAGCCCGCATGGCGAGGCGCCTGCCCGGGCAGGGAAGGAGGAGGGCTGGCAGATGGCTCGCCCGGAGGGGGCCGCGGCAAGGGAGAGCTAACGGGGCCAGTAGAAGCAGCCTCTTGCAGCAGCGCCCGGGACGTCTGCCCCTAGCCACCAGCACGATGGGCCCCAGGGGCTTGGCTGCCCGGACCCGGGTGCGGCTCTGCCCCGCTACCAGTCTGCTCCTGGGAGCGCTGCTCTGCGAAGGTAAGCGACTGGGGGCCGCTTCTCAGCGCCGGCTCCACTTGGGGAAAGCGGGGGAGTGGGGACAGTGTGAACCAACCGGCTTGCGGTGCCTCACACCTGGGAAAAGAGTAGTCCGGAGTCGATTCGGTTCCAACTCCCCAGGAGCCTGGTTGATACACCTCCCCCCCCCACACACACACTTCCACGCACACAATCCCTCGACATAGCTCCTTACACAAGGCTGTTGTGTCCCCCCTTTTAAATGAGTCACCTTGGAGTCACCTGTAGTGTGGCCCACATGTTTATCTGCAGGATGGAAACTCTGGGGAGCAGGTTTGATCGCATCAGGAAAACGGGAAGTTTCCCTTTTTGAATCTCCCCTTCTCCTCCGGGCTGGTTTTGAAAGAATATCTCAGTTATTTATCTGTCTGTCAGTTGCAATAAATAGATCTTATTCTTAGGGGAAATGCACCCGTTCATACCGGGGCACAACTCTCACAGGAAACTGATTCCCATGATCTAAGGAAGTCCTAAATGATGGCAAAGACAGTGATTAGACCAGGGAATAGCCTCCTACCAGACTGTGTGAAAAAGTTGCCTTTCAGGAGAGATTACTTGGCGTTAGAAGTGTTGTAGGGGACCGATCGTACAAGACGCTAGGTAACCTGGAAAGGAACAATCCTGCCTCCGCAGTGAGATTGGTTGAATCATCCAAAAGTTCTTTTCCATTTCTGCGATCCCAAACGGAGTATGTTTGTCAAAAGCAGTTTTTCCTTCAGCAGATCCAGTGACGTGAAATGTGCTTTGTGGGTGTTTTTTATGGAAAATTCGAGGCAGGATGGGTGCCTGCTAATAGCTCCTGTTTCTGGATCAGAACTATATTGTGTGAGTTCTATCAAAGTTATTAATAACTTTTAGGGAGGGAAACTAGCGTCTGGTCCCATGTAAGTTTTGTGGTTGTTGTCCGCTTAAACTGTGAACACCTTCGTTTTGCATTGTCCCCTGTTGGTATCAGTGGTGCGGTTTGACAGACGTAAAAGGATTACTAAGAAAAAAATACACTTCTTTGTTTAGTCTGGTCCAGTCCTGCCAGCCTTTTCCCCAGGACAGTTGACTGTCACATCATAGCAGTATCTCAGGAATGGGGCAAGGGCATTTTAAAGTAATTAGTAACAATTAATACAGGGATTTCCCCCAGATTAGTGGGGGAAACAGTGCTTGATAGAAAATGGCATAGCACGCTTAATGCCAGTAATCCATAGCACATCAAAATAAATGCCTATCTCAGTGATTCAGTGTGTTACAAATGTACTACAAATATGAGATTTCACTGAGTGCTGCAGTCTGGAGGTGAGAATTATACTAGTCTCACACTCAATTGCAAGAGTGTGGGAGAAATTGCAAGCTCCTCAAACTTGCTCAGAGGTCTGGAGTTTTAGCTGGCCAGTACAGCTTCTCTACTATAAGGTTGTTCTTGGAAGTCGAACCTGAAACAGACATTCACATGAGACTTTAATAAAATGGGGAGCCAGTATGTGGGAACTTATATCAGACAATAATTGTCTAATGGAGAGTCTTGTAGGCTCACTGCCCTTGCAGGAGTGGGAACCGGGGGGAGACCACAGCCAGAGGTTGTAAACAAACTTTGGTAAGCTATTTCTTTCTGCTGGAACCCAGGTCAGTGTCAGCTCTTCTGTGCTGAAGAAAAGTGTAAGGGTGCGTCTACACAGAACCCGAAATTCAAAATAAGATATGCAATCTGGGCTATGCAAATTGCCTATCTTATTTAGAATCTATTTCAAAATAGTTTATTTTGAAATTTGGCACATCTACACAGCGCCAAATTCAGAAATAGCCCACTATTTTGAGCCATGCCTTATCCCTTATGCAACAAGGCTTATCGGGATGGTGAAATAGCGCGCCTGTTATTTTGAAAAATATTACGAAATAATGGGCGACTTGTGTAGATGTGGAGAAGCTATTTAGGGATACCAGAGGTGCAATGTAGACGTACCCTAAGTGGTGCCAGGGCTAGGCATTGGGAGTTTCTGAGCTGCTGGGTTTGAGAGTAAGAAAAAAATACTAGTTCCCTGCAGGGAACTAAAGCAAAGCTTATCAGCAAGGGATTTGCCATTCGGTGTTAGGCTGCACAGTATGATGGAGAAAAGAGCCAGTTAATTAAAATTATTAACGAAGGTGTTTGTATGGCTTCCTTGTGAGGTCTTAACAAGTGTTTTATTTGGTCTCCCCTTGTGTATTTTCACTCCTATTGTTGGCCTCCGCAGATGGTGATCATTCTTGAGAGCTGAAGCCCCACCAAATGAAAGTCACTTTTTAGCCCCCAAACCAAACTATTTTAAATATACTGAGAAACTTATTATTATGGACAGGTTGTCACCTGGTGTTTAAAGAGCTATATTTATTTCTCCAAACTCCTTAGCCTCTACAAGTGTGAATTTCCAAGAGACTTCTCCTGATGTGGGTGCTGTGGGTTTCAGTGTGGCATTTTCCTGTGATTATGTGATCTGGCTAATAATGCTAATTCATTCATTCTCAAGAGAGGAGCCTGGCATTTAATTTAAAACTCGCCTTTAGTGAAATCCATGTCTGGAAAAGTCAGCTGGCAAAAGTGTATCTGTGTGCTTGCATATGCACAAGTTTCATGCGCAAAACACCAGAGATGTGTACCCCAGTTGGGGGGTCAAGTGTGAAATTGCATGGGCATAAGTAATTCCCTGATACATGTGTGTTCCTTCCAGCCCTGTTCTAGGAAATGATCTTTGTGCAGAAAAGCACTAAAACACATGCTTAAATGTTATTGAAATTAATGGGACTTAATCACTTAATCACTTAAAATCTGTTTACCTGTTTTCCTGAATCAGGGCATTGGTGTTTTGTGAGATAAGTGTGCAAACGTACTTTTGTAAATATAGTCGTTAGGTAATTTTTAATTTTCAAGAGTAAGATTAGTTGGGGGAATGAACAAATATAGAAGCTAGAAATGCAAAAAAAAGAAGCCTTTAAAAATGGCTGCACAATTTCTCAGATACGTCAGTTCATTTGCACACTTAATTTACATGCACATTTTTTATTTATCCATTTAGTTATGTGACTTTTGTGTACAGTCAGAATGAGTATTTTGTACACAAATGCACACAATGTTGCACATACAATTGCTCACAAAGTGATAGCCACACTCTAGAAGGTTGGAGTCTCCTCCCAGTAACACCCGTGTTATGGCATTAAAATCCATTAGTAGAATTAGGCCCACTATTCTCTGTGCTTAATCCATTCTAGATATTCACTTGTCAAACAATGGAGTTTACATCACTGCATTTGGAATTCTAGTCCATAGTGTGACACAGCTCAGTGTTATAAATGTTTTCCTAACTTTCTATTTGTTAATTTTACTTTAGTGATCATTAAGAACACAGCAGGAATTCACCATCTGCTAAAATTGTAACAGCATGTAGCACATTTCTGAAATAGGCTAAGCGGCCTATTAATTTTTAATATTGATCTTGTGTTAATATCTGATGCTTTGTTAACCATCCTGCTATCGGAAAATATTAACTATTCTAGGTGAAAGGATGTTGAGGTATCTGCTCTTGTATGATTTTGAATGTGTGTAATGGAAAAAGGAATTACAGCTGTGGATTTAGTTAACTTCTCTCAGAATGAGTAACATGGCTGGCTCTTGAATTCAAGGATAGGGCTTCTTATGTCTTTGGCCTTGTCTCCACTATGTGGTGGAGCAAAGCTGCACCAATCCATCTACTTGACTGTTGATTTATCACATCTGCTCAGATGCGATAAATTGATGTCAGAGCAAGCTCCTGTTGACACCAGTACTCCCCCAAGACTAGAAGAGTATTCAGTGTTGACTGGAGAGCAGCCTCTGCCTACCTTACCCCATAGAAGATTCTGCAGTGAGAATGTAGACTTCAGCTACATTATTTGCGTAGTTGAAATAGACAAGGCCTTTGTATGGAATAAAACAGTGAACTGTGTGCCATGGTAAACTTAAACTTTCAGAAATATAGTACATTTCTGGGAGTGAGAGGGGAGGGATTCAAATTTGGATTTAGGCCCTGGTCTGCATTTTAAGAATCAACTGAAGATACAGATGTCCAGAACCTATTAAATGCTCTTTTGTGGCGTGTACCTAGGAGCAGTGGCATGAAGAAGGGGAACATTCATGCTAAAAGTCAGGAAAGGTTAGCTTGGTGAACAGTCTCCCTCAGGGAGGTGATTTTGTAAGTCTGGTTGCGTTGAATATCTAAAATAGACTGAACAAAATGCTGGTGAACATATTGTTGTAACTATCCTATAGTAGCCTCAGCCAATGGATGAAAAAATGGATTAATGGTTATTTTTCATTGGTAATGTTTTAGTGTCAGCCCGCACTGTGTACACCAGATAATACTAACACAGCTGTGAAATAGCTAACAGTGTGGGGTTACATTGCCACTAAGTTTTTGAACTAACACCCCATTGAGATGAATGGGAGCAAATTGTTGTTCCGGTTTGTGTGCAGCATCAGATCACATTCAGAAGTGGTGGTTTTGGTTAATTTTGGTTAATTTTTTCAATTGTAAAAGTTTTTTGTTTTTTATATGTTTGTTTTTGAAACACCGAAAGGGTTTCAGTATTTCCAATTTTTTTTTTGAAAAGACATTTTGTTTTGCAATTCCCCTCACTTGTATTTAAATGCTTTTTTAAACACCAATTTTTTTTTAAACCTTTTGGATTGGGGTCAACCATAAGTTTTAGTTGACATGAAACCAAACTTTTCAGTTTGTTGAAACATTTAAAACATTTTTGTGTTGGATAGAACAAAACTCAGGAGGTTTTTTTTTTACTATTTTATCTACAAAACTGAAAAATGAGTTATTCACGTAGCTGTTTCTAGCTCTTATGATTAAAAAAAAACAAGCAAAAAACAGAAGACTTTTACAATTGAATAAATTAACCAAAATTGATCTGAAATTGAAAATCATTTGGTCAATGCACAACTGCAATTTTTTTGGTGGAAGCAGAATTTGCATGACAAAATTTGTTTGACCGTACTAGTTATTTTTAATTAAAGCTTAAATTCTTCAGAAGCTCAGAACAGCCCAATCTGGTTTTCTTTAAGCCCTGGATAAAGCTTAGAAAAGTCTAGTGACATCGCTCGCTGATTCAACACCACCAGCCCTGTGTGTGGGGAATCATTGATCAAAACTTTGGCAATGCCCCACTATTGTATTAGATATATGCTGTATGTTTAGAAGAAGACAGAAGATATTATGCTAAAAAGTGTAAAAGAAAAGTTATACAACAAATTGGGAAACCACTGAGGAATTATATGAAGGTTGCAGTTGGAAATTATGTCAATGTGGGGTTGGGGGAAGCCAAACTGAAAGTATAATGAAGAGGGTGTTCACATGGAGGAGTAATGTAGTCTAACTAATCAAATTCAAATTCACACCATTAGTTAATTCAGATTAACTTTTCTGGATATCCCTGTGTAGATATGCCCTTGGAGAAAAAGAACTGGTCCATACTCCTTTTCAGTTTGTATACTGTGTTTCTTGGCTCGTAGCAGCAATAAAAAGGCATGTAGGAAAGGAGACAAATTCCATCATGCTTGCCTTCTTCCCCGTGTCTGGCAGATGTTTTATAATATTCCTTCATTTAGCTGTATCTCTTCTGCATGGTAACACGCAGTCACCTCCTAGCCACCAAACTTGTCATGGTGTAGTTTCAAATTCAGTTGTTCTGACTTGCTGTAACAAACATGGAGTCCCTTATATTTTATGCAGCCTCCCTAAAGACTCCAGTACCCAAGGAAAAAACAGTTTCACAGTGTTCAGCTCTTCAAACAGCTGTACTGTTTTGTGTTCTGTGGATTGGCTCAGGCTCTAGTGACAGATGTGACCCTTTTGAAACAGGAACAGACAAATGGTGCATTGAAAGTTCATAGCTTTTGCAGTATCCTCACTTAGAGGTATCCAGTAAAAGCCTGGAGATGCATCTAGCTTTGGAAATAATTTTGCTCCAGCAATGCTTGTGTCTGTTTTAGTTAGTGAGTGGAAAAGCTCTTTATCTATTTGTTCACTTTTTTGGGGTCAATACACCGCCTCAGGTTTCCATTTTTCTTTTCAGATGTAGCTAGTGAATTGACCCAGTAAGTCAACTCTGCTATTTCCCTTGCCATTCCAAAGAATATTCATCTGTTGAGCTGAATTCTATAAACAAAGTGTCATCCCCATCACTAAAATCACAAGCATCTTTAACCAGTAGTTCAATCAGCCGAACTTTCTTTCGGGGAGTACATTTTGACTAAGTGGTTCTTTGCCACAACACTTAAATGAATTAATGCCTCTCTTCTCATCATTGACTTCTTGGGTCAGTAGCGTTGTGCTTGGAGACATCCTTTCTCTGTCACTTCTTTGTCTGGAGTAGCTTGAACCATGCTAATCATAGCTCCACTGTCATTATCAAAGCTCTTTGTAGGCAACTGTGCAGTTTCAGCAGCTTGACAGATGTAAACAGCTAGATGATTTTCCCTAAGTAGACACTTATTACATATCCCAGTAAGGGTTTAATTTGATTCAAACATCCTTCGATGGGTTAATGCTACAAGGGTTATGTTTAGCGTCAAGCCACTACCCTATTATTTGGCAATTTTTTTCAAATACTTTTTTTTTAGATTTCCTCTGCAATAAATGTTTTACAGGAGTAAGGGTTTTTTTATTCATTCAGAAAAATAAGAAACGGGGGGGGGGAACACAATAATTCCCATTTCTTTTCTAGTCAAATTATGTGCTCTGTGTCACTTGTGTTCATCAAAGGACAAGGACTGTGTGTTCCTCTCTTAGCTCAGAATACATGAGTCTGCTGTAGTGCAAGACAGAATTGTGGCCTTTTCCATAATATGAAGAAAACAGCCAAAGAACAGTGTTTAGGAATCTGACATTTATATGAAAACCTTGAAGAAGAATTGGGGGGAAAAATAAAGTGAAAGGCTTTCTCAGTTATAAAAAGAGACTTTAAAAATCATTTATATTTTTGGAAGAAAGAAAACTTGATGGTCTCCTGTGCACATCTAAAAGCCAGTTTTACTGAGCACTAAAAGAGCTTAAAGTAAATAGAAAGCATACTGCAGTCCCATTACATTGGTCTGCCGTAACTGAAGTGAGACTTTAGCCCACATAATTCATGCTCTCTGAACTAGCATAGAATCATAGAAGTTAGACGTGAAATGCATCCTCTGTCAATGCTGGATTCCTCAGGCTAATGCAGGATTGTTCCTGTGTGTTGTCTAATTTTTTAGTTGGTTTTCCATCATAAAATGCAATTTTGTCAAAATTGAAATGGATGAATGAGTTGATTTTTTATTAATATTTTTGATGTTGATAAGGAAATAAAGTCAAAACAAATAATTTTGCCTTTCTCATTTTTTTATGGCATCAAATTGTTTGATTGTAGTAAGGCATAAATGTTACATTTGGACATCTCTTTGATTCATTTCATTTAGATTTTATATTATATCAAAATGTTAATTATAGAAATTATAATACTAAATTTTGGCATTATCAAAACAAAATGATTCAACATTATCAATTCAAAATATTTTGATGGTTCCAAATTAAAAAATAAATAGATTTTTCATTTTGTCTTTTTGTTCTGATTTTGATGAAAACTGAATGGCTATTCTTTTTTCTGATCTACTTTCTTGTCTGCTGCTTGGTGCAATGCAATTTTAATTTTTTCACATGACATCACAGAAATGAAATGGTTGGTAGATATGGTTTGCACTGAATATTCTGTGCAGGATATTAATCACTGAAAAAGCGAAAAGGTATGATATGAACCACCTGAAAAATATCCTTAGATTTACACACTCCATGAGGAAGAGTCTCTTACTTATGGTAACAAGTTATCGAATGCCCTTTTTAAAATAATTTAATCGAGCAGATGAACTATGCTAAAACTACAGACAACACGCAAGAGCAATCATATGATGTCCAACTTCAGTGATTTCATACTCACATCCCAGGTGATGAATAGGATGATTATTAGGTTCTGTCCTGTTGTCTGTTTCCTGATGTGCTCTTTATTCACTGAGACTAAGCAACATCTTTTATCCTGAGTTCTCCTCCTCCACACATGTATGTTCATGTATAGGCATGGGAACGTCAACCCCGTTTCCCTTGTTTGTATTTCCACACCCTACGAATTTTAGGGTGATTCATTTCTTATAGGCTGCCCTGTTAGATCCCCTTATTCTCATTTTCATCTGTCAATCAGTTACCATAGCAACTTGAGGTTATTGCCGAATCCCCTGAAATGTTACTCTTGGGCATCTTGTGGTATTAACGAGTGCATTACAGGTATTTCCCAGTGTATTGTTGCAGAGCTTCCAGAACTTCACACCTCTTTCCCTGTCCTCTTCTTACATTGTACAGGTATAATGTCAGCTAGTCATGCCTGTTTTTGGCCTTAGGCCTTCCATGGCCAAGCTATATATGTTATTGACCTAAAGTTTATAGATCTGTTAATGCCTTATCTTACTTAATACACACTCATCACTGGTGATACATACTTCTTAGTCCTATACCACTGTGGTGTAATCCTACTTATACTTTACCACTTAAACTTGCAGCTCATATCTAAGCTATTGCCCATACTCTGATTTCTTAATCATATGATTTTTTTTACAAACATTCTTGGCCAAAATTAATTAATTAAACCAGTGGCCCATCTTTACTCGGCCATTACAGCATGTTTATTCCTTGCATTTACCTACACTACTTCTTTTGATAGAATTATTTGTGTGCTAGTGGGGATTATAGCTATAGAGTATACATTCTTTGTTATTTTTACAACTGAGAGATGGTTTTGTTTTGTTTTAGTTCACATGTCTTTAGAAATAGTCAGAGTATTTTGTTTGCACTCTGTGGAATCGAACAACTTATCACTTTGCTGGCATGAAATAAAGAGTAGCAAATACAATAAATAACTACTGTGGAGAAGATAATATAATATTGACTTGTCAGCACCTGTTAATTTTCACAGATCAGAACACCATGAAAGAGACAGACTGAATCTGCTTGCACCCTACTGATCCTGGGCAAGTGACTGTGAATACTATTAATCTGCAAACTCAAGAAGGCTTCTATTCGGGGACAGATTTATTTTAAAACTCCTAAGTGGATGGCAAAGTAGTAATGTGAATGTAGTGCCGCCACTCGTCAAATGCTTATTTTCGAAGTAACTGTTTAACTTCGATTTAGAATGTTCCTCATTAAATCCTCCCTCCTTTGATATTGCAGGTATGTTTGGTGCTTGCTGCTGCTTTTTCACAGCTCCTGGTGTGCTGTAGCCTGCTTGTTTGATGGAAGAGAGATTTCTCCTTGTGTTCAGCTGTAATTTAGGATTTGGACATAGGCCATATGGAGGATTAGAGAATTTCTATGGGTATTGTGACAAGAAAGAGCTCTACTTTTGTGGAGGCAGCATTTTTGGCCTATAGTGATTGCTCAGTGAATCCCTGACACACTACCTTATAGAAATGTTGGCACATACAATCTGATTTTGAATCACTTGGAATTACAGATGCCCCACACTTTTCCAAAGGCTGTGCCTCTGGATAAGACCAGCAGGTTGCTGTAACAGTATCTGGAATGGTGATTTTCTGCAGCTGGCCTCCAATTACGTATGATGGACAATGTTCTTGCTAATTTTTTTCATCCATGTATGGAGTTTTTCCATCCATGTGCAGAATAAATTTTATGTGTACTGAGGCATGTGTTAATGTTCACTACCTGTAGAAACAAAAACCTAGCTGTGAGAGCTCTGCTAAACGCTGGGTGGCATTTGACTCTCACCAGAGTTGCTGCACAAGTGCACGGTTTACCACGAACACTGATAGTGGATCTTTGAGTAGTGATTTCTTTTATGACAAAGCTTAAACATTGGGGGAAGGAGGACGGGGAGAGAGATGTGAGTGATAAGCTCCCAGAGAGGCTCTGATAGTTAAAAATGCACCAGTGTTCTCAATTTCGGGGGTTAAAGATATTGTACTAATCCAAATAGGTGTCTTTTTATAAAAGGACACTGCTGAGGTGATATTTACAAAGAATGCCTTTATGCTGTTGCTGTTCATAATAACTCCCCTGAAAGCTTGCAAAGGAAATCTATTCACATAGGAACTATGGGATTTATTTTGTCCTCCTCACTATGATTATACTGAGATGCCCTCTCCTCATCCAACCCCAGAATGATTGAAAACTCTATTGCTTTCCCCTCCAGCCTCCACTCCAAATGTGATGGTTCTAATGCTATTTCTTTGGCTCCCTTTCATGGAAGTCTCTTTAAACTTGTTCCTGTGGGGTTGCATACAAGTGTTGAGCTGATAGCATTTCCTTATTGATGAACAATGAAATTGCCGGGATAGAAATGTGCTTTAGTGATTAGAGCAAGAAAATGAGAGTTAAAATTCACTGGTTGTGTTTTTCCAGTTATGCCACTGACTGCCTGTGCAAATTTGGGCACTTGAATAACCTCTTCTCGACTCTGTTTGCACATCTGGAAAATGGGAATGATAATACATGATTATATCCCAAGGGTAGTGTAAGGCTTAATTAGCTCATGTTTATAAAGAGTTTTGATAGTGTAAGATGAGAGGGCTACTATGCAAGTAGAAAAATACTACTTTTATTACTGGAATATGGAAAGGATGTTATCTAGTTTAATTATCCCTTAGAGTATTATAATTTGGGTTTAGGTATTATTAATGATAAATCACTTGTGTGTCCCTTGTGTACAGGAAAGCAAATTTCTTGTATTCTATTGTCACTGCATATGATAACTGATGCTTTCTTGTTAGTATCAGGACTATTTGTTCCTACCTCTCTGGTGGGTGGATGTGGAGAGAGGGTATTTAATATAGTGCCTAATCAACTCCCAGTGTTAATTGGTACAGCATGACCCAATTAATTTGTGATGCAAGATCTTGTTTTTTTATACATATACCAAGCGTTGGTCATGAGTAATCATAATAAATAACATAAAACACCCATGCTTTATTTTTAATCATTATATTTTCTGTGAGACTGAATAAAAAAGCACTAACTACAGTGGACTTATTGGGTTGTGTGAACGGACTGAAGGTGAGATGCCTTGCTCAGGTCACCCAGAACTGCGAGCCACCATTTCTGCCTGCCTCAGCAAGAATGAGCTTCAATTCTGCTAAAGTATGAATCAGCTCCCTGGCACACTAGTTTGATAGCAAATTTCTCAGGACCCTGCCAACCCAATCCTTGCCTCGCAGATAAGTTTGTGAACTCTGGTTTCAGGTTCCCCAGAAACATCTTTCTGCAGTGTCCAGTCCCTCTCCCTGACCCTCACAGCAACTCTCAACTTTGCTGCCTCCAAAAGCCGCATCCACACACACACCATCCTGTTAGTTTGCCTGAAAATCTTCCCTTCCATATAATACACTGCACTCAGATGATTTTGTAACAATGCAAGAATAAATATATTAAAAAAGACAAAAAAACAACGCATGCTTCGTAGTGACTAAAACTTAACTTCAGAAAGTTACAATCTTGTTCTATGCAAGTTCACCATTTAGTCGGTTCCTAAACACTTTAGCTCCCTGGTTGAAGGATTCAACTTTCTTGGATTACAAGAGTTCTGGCCGCTTGTCTGTCCTGGTGCTGGACAACATAATGGCATTTTGCCTCTGCCTGTTTCTTCTCAAAGTTCATTAATCATGTTTCAAGAGAGAGAAAGGCACCCCGGGTGGTGGTGGGGGAGGAGGATAGCCTCCACTTCCTGTCAAAATTGTTAAGTAGTTATCTTCCCCCTCGCTTGCTTAATGCATTTGTTTATCTTACATGTAAATGTACTTTTCATTATCTTTTGTCACCTCAAGCATAACTTACATTGCTGGTACATTTGATGAGTTGGATCACAAAGGCCCCCTTCAAACTGTCCCCCAATGTGCTGATCATACCACTGAGCCAGTCTGCATTACAGTAGAGTCAAACTGGTGATGAGCATTCTGTGGTCGAGGACAGGGGTTCCCAAACTTTTTGACATGGGGACCAGTAAATCCATTCACGAGCTTTTGGAGGACCGGTAACATTCATTTGCATATTTGCATATTCATTAAGCAAATGATGAATATTCAAATAAGTTGTTTCTGGTCCTCCCAAAGCCCCCAGTGCCAGCGTTAGCAAAGCTTTGATACAGTCACCCACAATATTCTTGCCAGCAAGTTAAGGGAATATGGATTGGATAAATGGACTGTAAGATGGATAGAAAGCTGGCTAGATCAGGGTTTCCCAAACTTTTTACTTTAGTTGGAACCCGTTTTTTTTTTCAGTACTGTTTTTTGCAGCCCAGAAATATAAACGCATATTAAAAAAAGAATGAAAAATGAATAAATTTTCAGTGTTTCACCCGGCTGCATCCTCCGCCCAGCCTGGGCCAGGGCTTGGGGGGACCGGCGCCGCATGGGCACTCCAGGAGGCGGGAGCAGGAGCAGATTGGGGGTAAGGTATCTGGCTAGCAGGGAGGGTGCAAGGAAGGGTAGGGTTGCCAGGTGTCCGGTTTTGTACCTGACAGTCTGGTATTTGAGGGTTTTGTCCGGGAAACAAATTGAGAAATTACCAGACATATAAAATGTCTGGTATCTTCTAATTAGGTAAGTTTTATTATAATTAGGTGTATCAGTCCTTAGCTGCGAACTGCCTGGCTGGTAGATGTGCTCACTACCTGCCAGGCAGTTCGCAACTACTCGAGGGAGGGTATGTGCGGGGGGGCAAAATGGAATCCCCGGCCAGACTCACTTGTCTGCCAGGTCTGCAGGGTCTGCATGTGCCCGGGTCAGTCCCGCTCCCCCCCCCCCTCTCCTCCCGATCTCCCCAGTCCAGCCCCCGATTCCCCCTACCTCCCACCAATCTCCCCCCGGTCAGCCCCGCTCCCCTGATGACTCCCCCGACCAGCCCCGCTGCCCCTGTCCAGCCCTGCTTCCGGCAGCTGGTTCTCCCGTCCTCCTTCTCCTGATCTCCCCCGGCCAGCCCCCCTGGCCTGGCCAGCCCTGGTTCCTCCTCCTGCCCTCCCCGATCTCCATGGGACAGCCCCGCTGCCCCCAACCCTGCTTCCGCTGGCCACCGGCCCAGATCTCCGCGGGACAGCCCCGCTGCCCCCAACCCTGCTTCCGCTGGCCACCCGCCCAGATCTCCGCGGGACAGCCCCGCTGCCGCTGCCCCCAACCCTGCTTCCGCTGGCCACCCGCCCAGATCTCTGCGGGACAGCTCCGCTACCTCCAACCCTGCTTCCGCCGGCCGCCCGCCCAGATCTCCGCGGGACAGCCCTGCTGCCCCCAACCCTGCTTCCACCGGCCGCTCGCCTCCCCCCATCTCCGTGGGACAGCCCTGCTGCCCCCGACCCTGCTTCCCGGCGGTTGGTTTCCACCCCTGCCCTCACTCCCCCACACACACCTCCTCCCAGCCCGCCCCACTCTGCTACCCTCCCGGCAGCCACGCTGAGGCCCGGTATTTTTTTCCCATGGCCTGGTACCAGGCCGCGGCCCATAGTTTGGGAAACGCTGGTCTAGGAGAAGCTGAACTTAGTCACTGCCTACCAAACACATTTTAGGAATGTATTTCCAGCACACACATATGGTTCTCAATACATGGCTCAGACATGCACCCCACCATAATATTAATGACCAGCATGTAACCAGTATGTTTCTGATACCTTTTAGATACAGATTGATGACGGTTGGGGCAGTGATTGTGTGGGGCCCAAGAGAATTTTTGAATGGGGTGCACTCTGGCTGTTGGCATCAAGGAGCTCCCTGATCATAGAAAACACTATGCCAGTGGTCTCCAACCTTTTTACACCCAAGATCACTTTTTAAATGTCAGGGCAAGCCAAGTTCTACCCCATCTCTTCTCCAAGACTCCACCCTCTCCATTCCCCTCCTCTCCACCACTTGCTGTCCCCAGCCCATACTCACTCTCACTGGGTTGAGATAGGAGGTGAGGCCTCTGGGGTGGGAATGAGGGATTTGGGTGTGGGAAGGGGTGAGAGGTGCAAGCTCTGGGAGGGAATTTGGATGCAGGAGGAAGTGGAGAAGGAGATGCTGGCTCAGAGAGGGTGCTCCAGGCTGGGGAGTGTTGGGGTCAGGTGGAGGGTTGGGGTGCTGAGCAAGCCACAGACTTGTGGATGTGAGGGTGCAGGAGTTTGGGTTGGGTGTATGAGGGGCTCAGAGCAGGGGGTTGGGTATATGATGGACTCAGGGCACAGGTTTGCAGTGTGTGGATGGTGCAGGAGTGTTGTGGCACAAGACTCAGGATGTGGGGGGCTCAGGGCAGAGGGTTCAGGTATATGATGGGCTTAGGGTTGGGGTGCATGGGGGGGTGCAGGAATGTCATGATGCTGTGGCCAGATGCGGCTTGGCCCCAGTTGGGGGCTTGATGGCCATGCTTCATTTTTAAATAAAATATTATGTCCAACACAAAAGGTTTCAACATTGTCTTTATTTATGGGAGGGGCAGGGAACATTTTGGGGGTCAGGGGCCACTGACTCACAGAAAATCAGCCGGGAACTACACAAGTGAGGTGCAAAAAACCAACCCCTCCAAAAACCCCAACCCTCACTGATCCCATGAGATGTGTGGGCAGGTAGGACTGAGGTTCAAGGCCTCAGGCCAGATTAACTCCTCTGGGGTCCCAGGTTTAGTGGATTTTGTGAGCAGCCCTAGGCTCTGGGGTGGGGCCAAAAATGAAGGATACGGTGTGCAGGACAGGACTGCAGTGAGTGGGATAGGAATGGGGGTGCAGAATCTGGCTGGGAAGTAGGGTGCAGGAGCAAGCTGGGAGCAGGTGTCTGGCCAGGAGGGAGGGGGCAGGAACAGGGTGTTGGTGAGTGTCTGGACAGGGGGCAGGGGCAGGGTGTTAGTGGGTGTCAGGCCAAGGGAGAGGGGACGGGGCAGGGTGCTGGTGTGTGTCTGGCCAGGGGGAAGGGACAGGGTGCTGATGGGTGTCTGGTCAGGGGGCAAAGGCAGGTTGCTGGTGGATATCTGGCTAGGGGAAAGGGGGTCAGGTGCAGCTTGGCTAGTACCTGGGGGTGTCCAGGGATGAGTATCTCTCAGGAAGGATCTGCAGGCAGCACTAGAAGAAGACATGTGCAGCTCATTTAAGAAATCCAACTGTTCCAGATCCTCCTCTGCCATCTTAACTCCCCTTCCAACCCTGCCTCTCTGGTGCACAGGGGAAGGAGGGCAAGACAAGAAAGCATAGGTGTGCTTTGTGGAGGGGAGGAGCAGCGTGCGCTTGTGCACTTCTTGAGAAGCTGGATCTGATGTGGAGCCATGGGACTTCTCACCCCTTCCCCCACTGCAGGAAGCCAGCTTTGGCTTCAATTTTGTGAGGAGTGGGAGGCTGTAATGCCAGCATGGGCTCCTTGTTGCGGGTGGGGGAGACTGCATCGAGCTCAATTGGCAGTGCCTCTGCAATCTACCAGTTGATCACGATCTACTAGCTGGTGACCACTACACTATGCAAAGGCAAAGTAGTATGATTTCAGAAAAACAAACTATATTAAGTTCAAGAAGAATGTGCAAAGTATTCCAGAAATGGTTTATATGAAAAATTAATAGTGAGTGATATTTGGGGTTGAGTGTACATTATAGGCCAGACTCTGATACCCTGGCTTATATTGGATAGTACCTTCTCAGGTGGTCTGACTGTATCAGGGGGCTGCTAATGCAGTACATTGTTATGAATAAGGGGTGAAGACCTGGCTGTTTCTATGAGCAGGGCCCCTTTCTCCTCCCATTGAGATGCAAGGCAAAGGATCTCAGTGCCAAATCAGGCTTTATCTAAGGAAAAAATATTCAAAACCAAAACCAGATATATGACCATTGTTATCCTGGCACTGACAAATAACTTGTTTATATAATACAGTAAAGTAAATAATTATTATTGGGTGAAAGTCCTTAGGTGTTTAGTTCTTACTCAGCCCTTACTTGGCCAAACTCCTATTGTGGAAGGGCATCTGAGTTTGACCTATGGTTAACTGATCTGATTCACTGTTAGCTTTTTACTTTTTCTTGGAGGCAATGTTAAATGGTCACTATCAAAATTTTATACTTGTGATAGTCATGAATGGGCTTTCACATGGTTGTAGGCCTAAAGACTTGATGTCACATTATCTAATAATCATATAGTCAGTTATATTGGTAGTTACACATATGTTGTGGTGGGTCTTGTAATCTACTGAGAATTGGATTCCATTGATATCAATCGCAAATAAAGGCACTTAGTACATCATAAGCCAGGGGTAGGCAATAAGCCTAAGGTGGTTTACCAGGGTCAGCCGCTGATGAGCCGACACCGCTTTATTTGCCTGCACATCTACATGTATGGCCACCTGCACCTCCTGTTGACTGTGAATGGCCATTCTCGGCCAATGGGAACTGTGAGAAGTAGCGCAGACCAGGACACTGCTTCCCGCAGCTCCCATTGGCTGGGAATGGCAACCTGCAGCCAATGGGAGCTAGAAGCAGACATTCCTGCGGAGGCGCAGATAAATAAAGCTGTGCCGGCCCACCAGGGGCTGGCTGATGCTAGTGAACCGCTTCTGGCCCGTGGGCCGGTTATTGCCCAGCACTGTCATAAGGGCTGCTCAACAATTAAAAGGAGTATGTTCTAAAACAAAGGAAATAGCATCTCATGCTACAAAGCATCAACTACTTTCCAGAACTGTCCATAGGGAATTTTTGCAGACATGAACAACATCACAAAATGGGTTGGGTGAATTTTTAATCTCCTCTTCATCATCATGAGCAAGCCATGGCTGGAAGCAAAAGAGCAGAATTGAGAGATAGATGTTACGATCTGGTATGAAAATATCCATAGCACAGGGCCTACCTGGAGGGTCTCACTTTATGACATTCTTCACACTTACTCATAGAGTCATAGCTTGATGCCATTACTTTGGCTGTTTCACGGTTGCAATCTGGATGTCACTATATTTCAGGCTGGAAACTTCACATGGCCCCAAACCTTTAGGCTTCCATTGAACTTTAGGCTTGGTTTGGAAAATTCATTTAAAATTAAATTAGCTGTAGCGACAAAACCACAGCTCTTGAATAGGAAGCTTCAGATGGCATTTAAACACACTCCTCTAATACTCTAATGTCAGAAATGGTTGGTGGTAAAAACCATGCCCTCAGGCAATAATCCTGGGAGAGTCACAATATGTATATCACCTATATGAATGTGATTGGGGGAGGGAAGGGTTAGAATAGAAAAGGAAAATCAACAATTTTATTAGTATCAAAGATCCTGAGAGAGATCTATGTCCACAATCCTGCATGCCTCTGAAGTTTTGGTTCCTGACACAGATTCTGCAGCTGTTCTCTCTCACTTTATAATGGACTGAACCAACACCCCAGATCCAAAGATGCTTAAACTTTTGGAAATGTATAAATATGGGTTAGAACTTTGTGGCTATTGATCCTTCTTTCTTTATCACTGTAGTGGGAGTAGGTGGGATTGATCCCCCGGGTAAACAATGCTTGTTACTTTTGTCTGGGTTCTTATATGGACTGTTCTGCAACTTTGGACATTTTTTAAATATAAATGGACTTACAATTTTAAACCCTGTGGGCCAAGTACTATATGACCCTGTGCACACAGAGATGCTGGGAATCTAGTGTGTAAATGTGTGCTGTCCATGACTAAAAATGGTTGTTTCAATTTGAGTTCCCTTTTCAGTGATGCAGAACTTACTGGACAGAGTCTCTATCCAAGCTTGGTCTTGTTCTGTAGGTGAAATCCTGGCCCCACTGATATGAATGGAAGTTTTGCCATTGACTTCAGAGAGGCCAGAATTTTACCCAATATATTTATTCCTTTGTTCATCTACCAAGCTATGGTTTTAATGTAAAACCTCCCCCCCAACAAATAATTCTCTCCTCATGTAAGAGTGAATAAATTGGACAAAAAGGACATTCTCAGCATGAATGTGGCTTATATTAATTCTGCTTTTATATCATATACATCCCCATTTGCAAGGGAAGGGGACAATTTTCAAAGTGCCAGTCAGATTTTGGCATCATTAGACTGCATTGGAGCTAAAGTGATTTTTGGAAGTCTGCCAGTCGGCAATTTGTCAAAAGTAAATACATTTTTTTGTTTTATTAGTATTGTAACTATGCACATATGAATAATGCTATTCCATTGTTCTCCAGAGAGAAATGTTAAATATTTAGATTTAAGAGTAAAATTTGGTTCTAATCACTTACAAGTGCTTCAACTCAGAATATTGAGCTGTTACAAGTAAAGGAGCATAAATGTCGAATCATAAAGTCCTAGAACTCAAAGGGACCTTGCAAGGTCATCAAATCCAGTTCCCTGCCCTAACGGCAGGACCAATCACAGTCTAGATCAGTGTTTCTGAAAGTGCTCCATGAAACCACTTTGAGAAACACATTAACTGGCCGCCCCGGTTTGTTTATTTACTGGTGCCGTGGCCACGGAGCCTCACGGCTCCCATTGGCTCCATTTTGTCCTTTACAGCCAAGGGGAGCTACGGGAAGCAGCGTGGGCCGGCCCACCGCTTTCTGCTGCTCCGCTTGGCTGCAAAGAGTGAAACGGAGCCAATGGGAGTTGTGAGGTTCCATGGCCATAGCGCCAGTAAATAAACAAACTGGGGCGGCCAGATAATGTGTTTCTCAAAGTGGTTTCATGGAACACTTTCAGAAACACTGATCTAGACCATTCCTGATAGATGTCTATCCAACCAGCTCTTAAATATCTCCAGAGATGGAGAATCCACACCTCCCAAGGCAACTTATGCCAGTGTTTAACCACCCTGACAGTTAGAAAGTTTTTCCTAATGTCTAACCTAAACCTCCCTTGCTGCCATTTAAGCCCATTGCTTCTTGTCCTATCCTCAGAGGCCAAGGTGAACAATTTCCCCCCCTCTTCCCTGTGACACCCTTTTAGACACCTGAAAACTGCTATCATGTCCTCTCTCAGCCTTCTCTTTTCCAAACTAAACAAGCCCAATTCCTTCAGCCTTCCCTCATAGCTCATGTTTTCTAGACCTTTAATAATTTTTGTTGCTCTTCTCTGGACCTTCTCTAATTTCTCTACATCTTTCTTGAAATGTGATGCCCAGAACTGGACACAGTGCTCCAATTGAAGCCTAATCAATGCAGAGTTGAGCAGAAGAATGATTTGTCTTGCTCAAAACACTCCTGTTAATGCATCCCAGAATCATGTTTGCTTTTTTTGCAACAGTGTCACCCTATTGACTCATATTTAGCTTGTGGTCCACTATGAACCCCTAGATCCCTTTCTGCCGTACTCCTTCCTAGACAGTCACTTCCCATTCTGTGTGTGTGAAACTGATTGTTCCTTCCTAAGTGGAATACTTTGCATTTGTCCTTATTAAACCTCATCCTGTTTACCTCAGACCATTTCGAATTTTGACCCTATCCTCCAAAGCACTTGTAACACCTCCCAGCTTGGTATCACCTGCAAACTTAATAATTGTACTCTCTATGCTATCATCTAAATCATTGATGAAGATATTGAAGAGAACCGGTCCCAGAACAGACCCCTACGGAACCTCACTTGTTATGCCCTTCCAGCATGATTGTGAACCATTAACAGGTGAGCAGCCTGTTATGCACCCACCTTATAGTAGTTCCAAAATGTTTGTATTTCCCTCGTTTATTGATAAGAAGGTCATGTGAGATCATGTTTATTCCCCATGGCTTTTGGAGTAGAAATTGATATAATAATGTAATTTTCAGTCATATTACTTTTGAGAATTGGGAAATATGTTATACATACCTGGTGAGTTTCATGCTGCTTTTGAAACCTTCATGTATTTCCTATAATATTAAAGTAATGCAGAGATCTCAGTGGGAGTTTTGACAGTAGAGAGATTGCTGGCTTTGTTGCCAGTTTGTCCATGATTTCCTAAAAATAATATTTGATTTATATAGTCTTCTTATAATCCTTGCAGCTTCCCTGGGAAGCTAATATAATTGTCCTCATTTTGTAGATAGGCGAATGAAATGTAGAGGATAAGGGTCAGATTTTGTGATTGGTCTCTAATTATGGATGCTGAACTGTGAATACCTAAGGACTGATTTTTTTTTCCAGTGGTAATGAGTACCGTTGGGTGCTCCATAACTTGGTAAATCAGGCTCTAGTTGCCTAAAGTTTGGCACCCTAAAGTAAAGCACCAAAAATGAGAGAAATAATGATAAATATGAACAATTGGTCCTAGTGGATCTGCTCATCAATGTTCCCTCTAATTCTTTTCATCCATGTGCATAATAAATTTTATGTGCACCAATATATGTGTGGATGTGCACCACCAGTAGAAACACATGCTGCTGGCTGTGGGTGCTCTGCTAATCAGCTGGGTGGCATGTGATTCTCTCCTGTGTGGCCACACAAGCACTCAGCTTACAGAGAACACTTCTGCCCATATGCCCTGATGGAATTGTGGATTTATTTGGTTCTTTCTTATCATCCTACATGTCTTCAAACAATTGAAAACATGAAAAATCATATTTTCTCTTAATTACATTCTGATTTGTCAATTTCTAATTCAGAATTATGTCCTGAATGTGTATGGTGTGTTTTTTGTTGTTGTTTTGTTTTTGCAACTAGCTAAAGTACAGTATAATGATGTGTGAGATATATGGGTTTTGTTACTTGTTAAACATTTATTTGCCAAGTTCTGTACAAAACAGAGATAAAAAGAAGAGTGGGCTTTATGTATGTGTCTGCTATGTTTGGAAAAAAAAGTCTCTGATCATACTTGAAATTCCAAGTCTTTTATGCCTTCAACAAAATCTCTCCTGTGGGATAGGACACTGTGAAGAATATGCATCTGTGGAACCATTTAGTAGATTTACAGCAGGCAGGACGATAAGTGCGAGACAGGTGAGAATATATGAATGCAGAATAACACACTGCAACAGACAGAGTCCTCTGTACTTTTTCAGAAAAGTGACTCCGTTGTCAGTGAAGCACCAGTAAGTTTCCTTCAGGCAGCTTCGCCTCCCTGATCAGTAGATATAGGAAAGAAACTGTTTATAAGCTGTCTGATCTCCAAAGAGGGTCAGTGATAATGGATGACTGAGCAGCGGAGATGAGCAAACCTGTACTGCCTCCTGTGGTTAGTTGTTGTCAGATGTTTGGCTGCATGTGCGTTCATTCTGTATGCTATACTGACTTTGGCCAGACAGCCTGTATAGCAGTCTCCCATTGAACTTCCCCAAAAAATCCATATGCTCAGTTCATAGTAAAGGAACTTGGTCAGGTTTCTTGTCAATCCTGTTGTCCCGGCTCAGTGGTTACAGGTACACTACCATTGTGCTCGTTGCAGTTCATTAGCTCAGTTAATAGTGGGACATTCCATTATCCCCTAAGCCAGCCAAACAAACTGCTGAGCCTCAATTTTATACATCAATACAAACAAATTACATATTGCCTCTCTATGTATCTGGGCACCTTGTTGTCTGTCAGTTCAATCAAAATCTCTGTCCTCATTATGCGGTCATTCTGACCTTCTCTTTATGCTGGTCAGAGTATTCCTGTAACCTTTGAGGGATGTGTTGGTGTTGAGGTGTTACATCAGCAAAGTTCTGAGTACTACTTTAGTTTAGCTCAAGCCTCATAGCAGGCCTCTGATACAAGGACTTGTTTCAGGCCCTCTTCCTAATTTGCCTCCAATTAAACCCAATCAGGCATCATAGCGTTCAAAGATTTGGTTTACATTCTGCTGGTTTTTAGCTTAGTATCTCACTGAGAAATACAGGTTAGGTTGTGGGTAAAGAGAAATTCAGTGGACAAACACAGGATGAAAATAGAATTGGGAAGAACAAGAAATACAAAGAGACAGCAATGATGGTGAGATTTTATTTAATTATGTAATGACACACTCTGCATTAGGGATGTAAAAGTGTAAATGTTTAAATGGTTAACCAATAAGTTTCAGATTATTAGTTCCATTACAGTTACATACTGGTTTCCCCAGGAGCAGGGCTGGCAGAGGCTGCTGGCCCCGCTCCCAGGGAGCTGGCTTCACTGCAGGATCTGCAGCGTATAGCTTACATGCAAGCTTTACACTGCAAAGCTCACAGTGTGTGTAACCATTTAACCACTCGGATTTTTAGAAGTTACATGGTTACATTTTTAAACAACTTTTTACATCCCTAATCTGTGTACATATCCTGTACAATTACAGATATGAAAAGACTGCCATTGGTTTCTGTAGACTTTGTATTAGGCCTTTCAGCAAAGAGGCAAATGGCAGGATAGAAATTGAAACTATCTTTTTACTCCTAGAAGTGCTTCTTTG
Source organism: Pelochelys cantorii (assembly GCA_032595735.1). NCBI lineage: Eukaryota > Metazoa > Chordata > Testudines > Trionychidae > Pelochelys > Pelochelys cantorii. Next base: position 25,016,891 of record CM064342.1, on the reverse strand, counting down.
TGCGTTAACTCTTAATTCGATGTGGAGAAGCTCATGTCACTGTCACTTTCTTGTGGATTCCAGTCTTCAAAGCTGTCAATCCAAATCCTTCCATCAGCATTCCACGTTCTTAAAGAGAGCTGCACGTTGCCAGCCTCTGATCTATATTAATTTCTGATCCTCTTCAAAGACATATATCCTATGGTTTAATGTAAGATCGGTATACTCCAATATGGCGACATAAATGTAAATCTCTCTCTATATAAATAAGACAAGAATGGAGACTTTTTTTCCTGTTCTGAATTTATCACCATCATATTTAAAAAAAAAAACCCAAAACCAACACCTTGGTTGCTCTTAATTGAAAAAAAAAAATCCAAATCAAGAAAGTGTTAAGGAAACAATTTTTGAAAAGCAGAAGAAAATGCAGACTACATAAGGAGTGAGAAGAACTAATGAAGACAGATTTCTTCATAGGAAAAAAACCCCTTCATTGTGGAGGATATACTAAGAAATATTCCAAAGCTATTGAAAAAGGTAAAAAAGAAAAATGCTTGGTCTAATTAATTTCAAATGTGATGTTTCCCAGTGCTGCCGTATGCCAAAAAGTTAATGATGGATGTGCAGCAATATTAGAAATTACTTTCTTTTGGTCTACATCTGTTGTATTAGAAAATAATTAGTCGGGTATTTTGATCAGACCGCTTTAAAGAGTGTGTGTATAGGTAGCAGGCAATGACATTTGCCATGAAGATTACCTAATATTTTCCATTGTAACATGGAAGGAAAGAAGGAAGCAGACTTACTGGGAAACAGAGGGATGAAGGGTAATTGATTGTCTACAGGACTCTTGTCTTACTCACTAGTGCTCATGGAATAAATCAGGGAGGCATAGTGAAGGAGGCTGTTGTCATGCTGCTTGGTTTGTGACAATAGTTAGGAAGGCAAGGGCTTGAAGCAGGGATGGCCCTCGGTCACGCAGTAGGAACAGAACCCAGCCCTCTTGAACCCCAGTCTCTTAGGCCATACCATCTGCCCAGCCCAGTGTTCCTGTGGCAGTTTTAATGAGTGCCCTTGAGGGGTGTGTGCCATTGTGTACCTTGACTTAGCATTAATAGAACACCCCTTCTCCCTTTCTCTGTCCTGAGGTTCCCCCATTGTAGCTGAGACTCATTGCTAAGCGTGCTGGCTGGAGGCAGTGTGGGGAAAACCCCCTTTGCTGTGTCAGTCACATGGGAGTGAGATCTTTATTTTTTTTTTAAATGTAAGACACAGGAACCGGCTTTGTTCCGTGTCAGTGGGCAGCTCCCTAGCTCATCTCAGGAGCCAAATCCTGCAGCCCTTGCTCAGCAGGACCTACTGTTGAGTTTGACAGAGAGTGTAGTGTCCATTGTAACAGAGGAGGGACAGTGGCCAGTTGCAGGGAGTACATGAGATTGTGTCCTGCTGCTGCCGTGCACGTTCTCCCATTTTCTGGGTGCCCCGGTAGTGATGCCGGAGGCCTGATTTGCAGAATTGCTGAGTACTCACCATTCCACCTGAGGGCAATGGGAGGTGGGCTCTGAACTGGGAAAGGCGAGGTATAAGTGCTGACAGATCAAGCTGCAGGGATCTCAAATTGCGCAAACAGGATTAGTGGACGCTTCTGAGACTTTTGTGCCATCTCACTGTGCCTTTAGTTCTCCATCAGTGACAGGGGTTATTAACACTATTTTGCCCCACACGGATGTTGTGAAAATAAATTCAGGGTTATTTGTGAAGCATTTGATACCACAGTGATAATAACCCTAGAAATGCTCAGGATGAAATAATTCTGTATTCAGAGCAGGGTTGGAATAGCATGCAGTAAATAGGGTCTGGGGTCACACATGTGAAATGATTAGGCTAAAAAGAAACACACTTAAACCTCCATATTCTGAGTGTCACTAATCCAGGAGCACCCATGATACTGGTGTTCCTGCTTGTCTGTGCCCTGCCATTCCCCCTTCTTTGCAGCTGGAGGAACAGCAGTGCAGAGAGCCACTTTTGCCCGCTGCTCCCATAGCAGCAGGGAGTGATGCCTGTGAGCCACAGGGAACATGGAACCACATGTGCCCCTGGGAGCGAGGCAACAGGTAAGTGCCTCATGCCCAGACCCTGCAGTGCCCTCCTTGACTCAGCAAATCTTTAATCCTGTATACTCTGTTTCCCAGGGTTGCCAGATAAAAGAGGTTCAAGTGTACTGAGTAGCTAACCAATCTGTAAATGCTGGTCATCCTGTGCACTGAATGAGGCAGGGATCCTGTGGAAAAAATAGTATATAATCATGTAATTAAAGACTGCCTCTTAATGCATAGGCACAAGGTGGTCCATTAAAGTTGCCCCATCAACCTTATGCCTGGCATTTCCTAATTTTTGAGTGCTTAACTTTGCAAACTTAGCATGATTTTTCATTTAAGGAAGCTTCTGGCTCATTGTAGACTATGCTGCTGGTTTTAATAGCCTTTGAGATGGAGTCATAGAGTGCTTGAGTTCATAGCTGTGGAAAGAGGCTACTAATCCCTGGGAAAAGGTTCAGGAGCCTGGCGATAGATGTGAACTTGAACTCTCTCAATACCACTTGGAACTGACAGTGAAAGAGGGACTCTTGAGGTTCAAAGGCCCTTTACTTACCTGCCGTGCTCACTTGGGATAAATCCATCCGTTCATTCATTCCATACCATTTTGAATCAGCTGAAAGTGTCAAGTAGCAAGAGAGGGAAAAGAAGAGATCCTTTGGTGTGGCTTGTTGTGTGGAAAACTTAATCTTCTTCATGCTCACTAGAGAGCTTTTCAGATGACTTTTTTTTTTTGAACATGTAACAAGTGCAGGGAACAAAAAAATCAATGGGCAGATGAACCCACGAGCCACTTCTGTTACGCTGACACTTGAGAGTGGTGAAAGTCCCCATGCTGGAAAGGCAGCTTGTTGTATACTCTGCACCTGCTGACTGGGCAGCAGCTGACAGAATGAATGGGGGTGAGGAAGAAAAGTGGAAGCGAAGAAGTCAGCAAGAAGCACGTTTCAGGGCATTGTGGCCTACAGGTAGGGCAAGAGGGCTGGCTCGGGAGCATTAGCAAATCACAGTGGTAGCTGTTATTACAGGTTCAATGCTTCAACTCTTCGGCAAGAATAGAAGAAAGATTCTAATGATGAATTTAGTTTGAATGCAATGCAGAGAGGATGTTCTCTATGTACTAGGCAGATTAGCCATGGCTGTACTTCTGGATCAGTGTACTTTCCCATCTCTGGCTGTTTAAATAAAACCTGTGACTTAGGGTGCATCTACACAGCAGGGCTTAAATTGAAATAAGCTGCATAAATTGAGCTATGTCAATTGTGTAGCTTATTTTGAAATAGCTTATTTCAAAATAGGGAGCATCTACACAGCCCTTATTATGAAATAGAGCACTCTTCTCTGACTTCCCTTATTCCTCGTACAATGAGGGTTACAGAAGTTGGAGTAAGAAATCCTTCAGCTTGACAGTATTTTGACACTATTTCGAAATAACTGCCTGCTGTGTAGACATAGACTAAGTTATTTCGGAATAGTGCTAGTTGCCACATACAAGGGTGACTTTCAGAAGCTCTCAGCTGGGGTGAGGTAGCTCTGACTTAGTTATAGCCTCATGGGAGATCTTTGCCTATTAACACCTCTGCTACCTGGTGAGAAAGGCAAGAGTAGTTGTACATGGATGGATTTTGAGGAGGAGGACTGGGCACCCATTGGAGTCAGACCTCATGTTAGCACAGATGACTTGCTGGCAGCATAAGATCTGACTCTGCCAGGACCTATGGATGGACAGCTGGGCTTGTGGCTAAGGCAGTGGAATGAGACTTAACCTCTCTGGGTTCAATTCACGGCAGTGCTTCGTGTTTCCTGGGTAACCTCAAGCAAGTCACTTAAATCATTTTCTTTCTGTACAATGAGGCAAATGCTCCTCTTTCCAACTGGAATGTTATGAAGATAAATCCATACATACTTGGGAACTGCTCTGATACTATGATATGTATAGATAATCTGCAGCATCTCCTGAAGTCACTAGGCCCCCCCAGGGCTGCTATTGTGAGGGGGGCAAAGGAGGTAGTTGCCCTGGGGCCCAGCAGCTTAAAAGGGCCCAGGGTTCCCGGCCCTTTAAATTACTGTTGGAGCTCTATGTGGCACAGACCAGGTGGGGGAGGCATGGAATGGTCCAGGAAGCACTGAAAGCTGGCTGCTCCTAACCCTGCCCCTTTTGCGAGTGGAGCTGAGTGCTCAACACACACAGAGACACATATGATTGCCCAAGTCCTGGGGAAGTCTGTTGCCAATCCTGGGGCCCTCAGCCATTTGCAGAAGATGCTACGCTTCTCCCAGGATCAGGCCCCAAGATTGTACTCTGTGAGTGAGATGAAGCCAGAGTTTAAATGAAGAACTACTGTGAACATCTATTTTGATCATACTTCAAGATCAACTTTTCTGCTTTGCTTCTGTTTTGCTCTCCAACAATTAAAATGTAGTCCAAACCTGCTGGTGTAGAAGCTTCAGTAAGCAGATATGGAGGTGTTGGGGAAAGCAATGAAATTCATTTATGAATTTTGAACTCGGTGGATTTAGTGTTTTGAAAAGGGTCTCGTTGGTTGTTTATGTAACAGAGGAGCGGAAATTCTCAGGGCTTCATTTTTGAATGTAAATGTCTTTTCTCCCGCTCTCTACAAAAAGCAGAAAGGCAGCTCACAAAATGAAATGTTTTTTATTGAAAATGATCAAAGCCCCAAAATTTCAGTAGTAATTTCTTCCAAAAAATAGCAGAAACAGAGTAATAAGACCTTCCATTAACTACTCTATACCCTGCTTTCAAAAGTACCAGGGAGTATAAAGTGCTGAGAGAGAGAGAGAGCCCTTTCTAAACATCTCATATTCCCTGAATATGGAATTCCTGAGAACTTTTTAGAGTCCTTGCCTGTGTCTTGCCTAATGACATTTTCCTCTGTTTACTTTTCTTATGGATTGAGAGCAAACTGCAATATGGGAATCTCCTCAGCTTATCAGACAGACTTTTTTCCTTGCACCCTTGTTCTGAGTGGTTTAACAAGGCTGCTTCTCTTAGTAGAAACCTGTTCCACAGAAACTATTTTGATAGTCAGAATCAAATAACTTAAAAAAGGTAACTTTTTTTAAAATCACAAATAGAATCCTGGCTTCACTTTGTTACAATTTGTAGATTCATTATTATGATTCAAAGTTGAATGTGATCTGGGCATTTGTGTTTTTTGTTTGTTTTCTGCCTTTAATTTCCTTAACTGATTTATTTTAGTCCCCTTTTATTTATGTCTATTCCCTAAATATCCTTGACTTTTTTCTTCTTCCTTTAAAACATTATTTGGTAACCTCTTTTAGTCGCCAGATTAATCTCACTGGGAACAGACATACTCATTTTATCCAGAGAAGCAATACAACATAGGAAACTATAGTACAGTGGCATGGTACAGGATTTCTGCACAGTACCTTGCCACTGTGTCTCAACATTGATCATTATCCTGGAGGGCTCATTATAGGATGAGTCATGTCTACACAACAACTATGATACCAGCACCTGACCTCTGCTAGCCAATTCTGGCTCATGCATAGCGTTCGGGCTGTGGGACTGTTCCATTTCTGTGTAGATTTCTAGGATCAAGCATCCTGTAAGTTGGGAGGGTCCCAGATCTTTGGCTCCAGACTGAGCCTGGAAATCTAAACAGCAGTGAAACAGTCCTGCAGCGCAATTCCCATGAGTCTCAGTCAACTGGCCTGGGTCAGCAGCAGGAGTCTAACTACAGTGTAGACATAACCTAGTTAGACCACTTTGAATGGATAGACTGCAAGTAAGTCAGTGAACTGTTACCAGCTACAGGCATATTTTTGTGATGTGGGCACTAGTCCACAAGAAACCAGACTGAGATCCACCATTTTATCCTTGGGAGGTAACTTTTTACTGCAAATTTGAGCTACATCCTATTAAAATAACTGAGTAAGTTGAGGCTATTTCATCTTTAAGAAGGAGTCAAGGGAATAGTCTGGCTCTCCTATATTTAGTGGCAGTGGAGCTCTGTATTCAAGATGATGATCGTTTAAGTACTAGATGTGGATAGGCTGCTTACAAGTTGTCATTGCAACTCTTGGCAGGCAAAATTTGGTTTCTCTTGATCAGTGCTTTGCTTGGATTTCAAGTGTAACTATTATGTTGAAGTGCACATGATAAATTATTTGTATGTACCTAATTCCTGTTTTTATCCATCAAATAGTCCAATCTATTAAGGATTCTGAACTGTAAGAGTGTAGCTCATTATGTGCTCTTGTGGTGTATGACATCAGTAGAACTCCACAAGCTAATTACATTCTTAATTACAGCTTTGTATTGAATTAGGACCCCATTATAATTGAAACCCTGCTGAGATCACGTCTGGTAACATCTAATTGTATCCCATGATTTCCCCTCCCCCCCCACACTTTAAATAAAAACTAGTATTTCACTTAGCATGGTTTTAATTAATTGACAAGAGAAATGTAATTAGGGCTCAGGCAACGGACAGACTATCTTGAAATAATCATTTGGAAATTAATCACATATTCGAGAGCAATTAACGGTTTCCTCCAGTGTAGCTGCCTTTCTGCTGCGTTGCTTGGAAAAGGAAAACAACAAACGGTAGCCTATGTTGGGGAAGGAGGCCTTACTGCTCCTGGAGCAAAGGAAAGATATTTGAATGCTGCAAAATATTCAGTGAGATCTTTCTGCCCAAGAAAACTGATGCATCAGAAGCTCAAGAATGGGCCTAGAGCAGACTGTGATGTCTTGAGTTAGGAGTGGAATAGTACATAGCTGCCCTGACCCAGGAGCAGATGGTATGGGAAGGGTCAGAGAATTAGGTTTCTCTCCTTATTTCCCTCTATTTGTTCCAGTAGGAGGTGCTCATGCCCATATTAGCAGCAGATGACTTCCCTCCTTGCACTGGCTACAACAATGTGGAAATGAGGCACCACCCATTTCCTACCTCAGCCTGCCCAATCCCTATAGCCCTGCGCAGATACAAAAATGTGGATCCTCATTAGATCTACACCCACCATGCTCAGCTCCTCATCTGATCTGCAGTCCCCATTCCAGATTTTACCTCCATCTGCACAACAAACCTGGAGGGGGGTGGGAGCACAGACCAGTGAGCAAGGGGCAGGGTCCTGCAGAGAAGAGATAGGCAGCAGGAAAGCAGGGACTGGGGGGAAGGGGCAGCAGAAACTTGGAACCAGGGCTCTGCAAATCAGTGCTCACCAGGGGGGATAGAAGAAGGGAGGCCTGGCAGAGCCAGCACTGAGCCCCTCCTGCAGGGAGATTTAGGATGTAGCTTTTTGTGTCTTGCCCTGGCACCCTACTCTGCCTGGTAGGGAGGAGGAAAAGCCCTCACTCAGCTGGTACTTGCTCCACTATCCACAGATATGCAGGGCTTTACCAATCTCCATCCACCTGCACCTTGCCGAGGGCGTAGAAGCTCCATGGGCGGTGATTTCTGTGGTGTTGTGAGCGCTAATGAAAATAGCCATTCCGAGTAGGGATATTAGCGAGTAGTCAACTAGTTGACAACCCAATAAGCGTAAGGCTCTCTGAGAGGCAGCACGCTGTGGAGGAGGGGGACAAAGGAGCCGGTGCTGGGGGGAGCTGGCTTAAAAGAGGATCTCTGCAGTGCTGCCTGATCCTTCCCCTGCTGCCTCTGGCTGGCCAAGGCTCGCCGTGGGCAGGGGCTGCTCCAGCACCAGCCCCTGTTTGCAGTGGTCAGGGCTGGCCACCACAAACAGGGGCTACAGGGCTCAGCACAAGCTGGGACCAAGAAGTCCTGGCTCGCACTGGTCCAGGACCCTGCGCCCCTGCATTTTAAATGTAAAAGTCTGGCAGCTCTTACTTCATTTAAAATGCGGAGCTGCAGCACAGTTGGCTCCCAGTTCGAGCCAGCTCCTGGAGCTACCCCCACTACAGCTTTGCAGAGCAACCCTTATCAACTAATCGTGTAGTTGATACAAATTGTATTGACTGCACGATTAGCCAGATAACTGCAATTTAACATCCCTAATATGGAGGAGCAAGGGAACTCCTTTTCTCCCCTTCACATCTCTGCATAGCACAGAAGTATATGGGCAAGTCACAACCCAGCCTTTAATGTTGAAGACCAGATGGACAAGTAAAGTAACAGTAAGGAACTTCATTAGGAAATGGTCCAGCATACTTGACAGCAGAGTGGGCACAGCTGGCCCATCAGCTTGTGCATAATCCTGCTTTCTGTCCGTTTTGCCAGAGAAGGAATGCAGAGTCATGCCTCTGATGAGTTTAGCAAATACTTGTTGAATAACTTCTCCAATGGCAGGATTGTTGATGGCTGGCCTTTAATTAGGAGGGTGGTTTGTTTTGAAAAGCCCGTGAGGAATTTGTTTGGAAACAATTATGTTTTTCAAACAGGTATTCTCTTTGCATAGGTCAGGAATGGGCTAGATCTGGTTCCCCAGGGTTAGCCCCTGGTAGCCACTGCCACTATATCTACTTGCACCTCCACAGGCACTGGTGATTGCAGCTCCCATTGGCCACAGGTCACTGTTCTTGGCCAATGGGAGCTGTGCGTATTCTGCTCTGCGCCACTTCCTGCAGCTCCCATTGGCTAGGAATGGCAATCTGCGGCCAATGAGAATTATAGTGGCCTGTATCTGCAGATGCACAGGTAAATATACTGGCAGCAGCCTGCCAGGGGCTAACCCTGGTGAATTGCTGTTCTTTTATTGCCCACCCCTGCTGTAGGTGCAATAGCCTTTGTCAGAAGGAAATTCACTTTCATTTCACAACCACAAACTCAGGGCTTTAATTCCAATGTGAACAGCCTTAAGTGTTTGCTTGTACCTAGATTGTGGCTCTCACTTTTGCTGCAGGTGACCTGATTTTTAGGAACTGCTCTTTTCCGATGGAACCTTACTTATATCTATAAAATAAGTTTATTGCTTTTTAATATTGGGAATATAAATAGGGATACAACCTCTGTCTGAGGCTAGGGTTTCTAAGAAACCTCATTGAGCATGGTCACCAGCAGAAAAATGCTGTGTCCATCAGCTAAAAGCTGGCTGGGATCCACAGCACATGGAGTGGAGAGAATGTTTACCTAAAGGACTAGCTTGTGTCAAGCATGACTAAGAGGAATTTTAGTTGATGTGTGTTAGCAAATTGAATGTTTAGAGGAAAATGAGAAGTTTCTCATCTTTGTTCATCTGAGATGGGACTTTTAATATAAAAATATGACCCACTAATTATAATGTTTTCTATTTTCAGGGGTTGTTGATTTAGGTGAGTGAGGAGTATTTTGGATAGTGCTCCATTGGAATTTCTTTTGGAATCTGCATGCTTTCCAATAAAAAACATATTTGAAACATATAACACAATCTCCCCTGCTACAGTGATCCATACCCACCACAACACACTTTTCAAGATCTAGGTCCTACGTATGCTAATTATGACATGGTGCTCTCAGTGTTCCAGTAACCATTATATGGGTAAAATAAGACAACCATTAACCTCTTAGATATGTTCTCATAATAAATGGTAAAAGACCAAGCCATTATATCACTTATAAACGAACACTTTGTACAGAATGATCACTCCATATCTGACCTCTCAGTCCTTGTCCTCAAAGGGAACCTGCACAACATCTTCAAACAAGGAGCTTAAATCCATAACTTTGCTAGGCAGTAAAGATATTTGTGGCTTGTTACAACAATTTATAACCAACTAACTCATCCACTCTGTAGCCCTGCTAAGATATATCTTTCCTATCCTTTCCCTTTCTTTAGGATAGGAAAGGATAGGTTACAACTCCGTCTTTTTTTCCCTTCCCAGCTATGACTGGAGAGGTTTTTAATTTGTGAGGCCTGATAAACACTGAGAGTTGAGGTTGAACTTAGCCGCATCAAGTCTATTTTCAACAATTAGTCCACACAACCTAGCCCATTCCATTGACTTTAAGGGCCATTAAAGTCCATTTTGGTACTTCTGCTTTTCTCAAGGAGTAGTGCTAAATTTGACCTCTCATGGTCAACTTTATGATGGTGGAGATGTAGTGCTGTGAAAGTAGAAATTCTTGGACTCCAGGAGCTGTCTCATAGCGCCCTGCTGTGGCTGCTCTTGCTAGGACTTTCCATTCTACTGCTCTCCACGTGCACAGGAAAAGCCCCATGAAAATTTGAATTTCATTTCCTGTGTGGCCAGTATTGCGAGCAGACCTAAGAGCAGTTAGCACACTTGATTAGGAGTTCCATTCACTCCCAGGGTTGTGCAGCAGATCCTGGACCTTATTGCTGTGTAGAGAGAGGAATCTGATCTTGCAGAACTATGAACCAGCAAAAGACATGCAGACATCTATGCCAAGATAGCAAAGGGCATGGAGGAGAAAGAGTACCCCAGTGTCGCCCCACAGTGTCATGTGAAAATAAAGAAGCTGAGGCAGTTGTACAAAAAGACAAATGAGGCAAACGGATGGTCTGGAGCATCACTGCAAACATGCTGCTTCTATGAGCAGCTGCATGTGATCTTTGGGGGAGGGGGAAGGCACCTGATCAGCTTTCCTGATCAGATTCCTCCCAAGACACTCCTTGGGCAGCAGCATTGAGGACAGACTGGATAAGGAGGAGAAGAACCATCAGTAGGCAAGTGGGGCAACCGATTTTGCCGAGAGCCAAGAACTTTTTATAACCTTGGAGACAATCCCCTCCTCCCAGGACATCTCAGTCACTGATCCTAGGGAGGGCACTTCTGGTTAGTCCACATTTTTTGTCTTGCTAAAGTAGTTCAAGGTAGTCAGGTGTGATTTGTGACGGTCACAGTGTCTGCACAGTGCGGAGTCTGCAAATAGCTTGTTAATATGTCTGGAGACAAAATGGGAATCCTCCCTGCACATCTCCATATAGCTCTCATAGAGGAACTCTTTCGTTCTTCTCCCAAGGTATCCGGGGAGGCCTGCCTTATTCTGTCCTCCACGGTAGGACACCTTTCCACACCACGCCAGCAGTAAGCAGTCTGGTGTCATTGCAGCACAAAGCATTGCAGTGTAAGGTCCAGGTTTCTGGCCACGTTCTGTTAGCATCTGCTCCCTATCACTATGTGTAATTCAGAGAAGACTGATATCTTGCATGGCAGCCTGGATGAAACGGGGGAAGCTATTAACAGAATCACAGAATACTATAACTGGAAGGGACCTTGAGAGATCATCGAGTCCAGTCCCCTGCCCTCATGGCAGGACCAAGCACTGTCTAGATCATTCCAGATAAATATCTATCCAAACTGCTCCAGTGATGGAGATTCCACAACCGCCCTAGGCAATTTATTCCAGTGTTTAACCACCCTGGCAGGAAGTTTTTCCTAATGTCCGGCCTAAACCTCCCTTGCTGCAGTTTAAGCCCATTGCTTCTTGTCCTATCCTCAGAGGCCAAGGAGAACAATTTTTCCCCCTCCACCTTGTGACACCCTTTTAGACACCTGAAAACTGCTGCCATGTCCCCTCTCAGCTTTCTCTTTTCCAAACTAAACAAGCCCAATTCCTTCAGCCTTCCCTCATAGCTCATGTTTTCTAGACCTTTAGGCTATGTCTAGACTGCAAGCTTTTCGGAATAAGCTTTTTCAAAAGAGATCTTCTGGAAAAGCTTATTTCAAAAGAGGATGTCTACACAGCAAAAGCGCAACAATCTTTTTTTCGAAAGATAGCATCCACATTGATTGGATGCTCTTTTGCATTTAGGGACCCTGGAACCAGTTCAGGCAAGGCATTAGGTCAGAGTTGCTTCCCGGTGTTGTGGCCTAAGGCTATCTGAGACGCGTGCTTAAAGGGACCCCCCGGACAGCCATTTCTCAGCTTCTGCTACTTGCTTGCCTACCTCTCCAAGGAACAGCCAAGCTTTAGCAGTGCCTGCTCTGGTTGCCCAGTTTTTGGATGCCACAGCATACTCCTTGCTATGGAGCCAGAGCTACCTCTGGGCATGCGATGGCCCCAAACAGCCATGCTGCAGTTTCTGCAGGCTGCCTTCATGGCCCTGCATGAGCTCAACACCTAGCTCATCATTAAGATCCTCTCTCTGTGTGGGAGCATGGCCCTTGCAACTGCATCCCACATTGGAGAGATATTCTTGGAGGCTGGACACTAGTTCTGACTAGTGGAACCAGCTGGTCATGGAGCGGTGGGATGACCAGCAGTGGCTCCACAACTTTCAAATGTGGAAGGCCACCTTTTTGGAGCTGTGTGCCTGGCTCACCCCTGCCCTCTGTCAATGGGACACCCAGATGCCACCTACCATCCCCCTGAAGAGGCGGGTTGCCATCGCCATCTGAAAGCTCACCACCCCAGACAGCTACTGGTCAGTGGACCACCAGTTTGGCGTGGGAAAGTCCACTGTTGGGGCCCTGCTCATGGAGGTAAGGCACTCTCAGGCTGCAGTCCTTGGGGTGGGGAGAGTTCTGGAAAGGGGACCCAAGGGAAAGGGGAGTGGAAGAGTGCAGGGGGTGGGCTGGGGGTGGGAGGAAGCCCTGTCCCTGGCGGGTTCTGCTGTCCCGCCCTCACACAGCCCATTGGGGGAGATGGCCTCATAGACAGCCTCCTGGTGCACAGGGTCACCCGCCTGGGAGACCAGGATGCTGTCCTGGCCAGATTTGCCATCCTGGATTTCCCCAACTGCAGAGAGGCCATCAATGGAACCCACATTTCCATCTGTGCACCACAACATCAAGCCGCCCAATACATAAACTGCAAGGGCTATTTCTCCATGGTTCTGCAGGCCCTGGTTGACCACCGTGGACAGTTTTGTTGGGTGGTCGGACAGGGCGCACAATGCCCGCATATTTAGATAATCAAGCCTCTGCCAGAAGCTGGTAGCTGGCACATTCTTCCCCCAGTGTGACTTTCGGGTTGGGAATATGCAGATGCCACTGTGCATTGTGGGGGACACAGCCTACCCCCTCATGCCGTGGCTGATGAAGCCCTACACCAGCCATCTGGACCCCAACAGGGACCAATTCAATGCCCACATAAGCAGGGCCCATATCCAGGTTGAATGCACCTTTCGGTGCATAAAGGCACAGTTCAGGTGCCTCCAACCTGCCTTGATGTGGGGGAGCACAATATTCCCTAGGTAATCACCTCATGTTGTGTTCTCCACAACATGGTGGAGAGCAGGAGGGAGGCCTTCCTACCAGGGTGGGGGGCAGAGGCCAGCCAGGAGGGAAAGGCCTTTGAGCAGCCACGCACAGCTGCAATCCGCCAGGCCCATCATGTGGGGGTGCGCATCCAGAAGGCCCTGAGGGAGAGTTTTTCTGAAGGACTCCAGTAACTCTCCCCACGGCCTCCCCGCTAGAGGCCTGTGCCTTGCCCCCTAGGCCATTCCCAGCACAACTCCTCCCATCCCCCCTTTCTGGTAGAGTCAATAAAGACACTAGTTTTGTGTTGAAAACAATTGTATTTTTTTTTCTATAATAAAAGTAACGGGGGTGAGGGGAGGGCTCATAACCTGGATAGGGATAAGGGGGGCTCATAACCTGGATAAGGGCGGGGGAGCTCAGGGCTGGGAGTAGCACATGATGCGGCTAGAAGTGCCGCCTCAGGTTCAGGGACCTAGGCAACCTCGGGGGTGGGAAGGGCCTTGGACAACAGAGGGGGTGGCAGGAGCAGGGACAGGAGCTGGGTGTGCCATCATTTCACGGATGGTGGCACACATGTTTTTGCCTTCCTGCACAATCTGTGTACACATTTGGTTCCGCCACTGGGCATCATCCAGGACCTTCTGGGCCAGGGTGTGTTGCATGTCCTGGAGGACGGCCACATGCTGACTCATTAAGTCCCACTGGACCTCCGACCATTGTGGCTCCACTGGGGTCGGGCAGCTGCCTCAGCTGGCAGTGATCGCCCCTCAGCGACGGCTGGTCCAGCTGTGAGGAATAAAGAGTCATCCATGCAGACACTGTCCCTGAGGCCTTGCCATCATTTGTGAGCTGCAAGCACCAGTCCTCGGGCTAGAGGACGGTGACGTCTCGGGAGCAGAGCCATGTGTGGCCTGCACAGCGGGCCAAACCTCAAAGTGGCCCCAAAGTGCCCATGGGACCATGCTTCCCGCTCCTCCCCATCCCACGGACAAGCAGGCAAGGAAGTGTCTGTCCACACTGGGATCTCATGGACGGGAGAGGGACCTGGAGCAGCCTGGCCTTCTATGGGGGCTTCACAGACATCTGTGCCTTGCAGCGCTGTCTGCGGGAGCGGGTGGTGCCTCGTGTGGGCAGGCATGCGTGTCATGTGTGGCACTCCTCGGTCTGTGTGCGGCCATGCGTGTGCTCTTGTACTCAGCCTGCTTCCAGCGGTGGCTAGTGGTGGAAGGGCACCCCCTCAGGAGTCAGACGTGTATGGCCTCCCCAGAGCCTGGGAGCAGGAGGCCGGCGGTTCTCTTGGGCTGCCTCTTGGGGCCATGTGGCACAGACTGGCGATGTATGACCTTCCACATGCACGAAGTGCAACACGATGTCCAGGCCGAGTGATGTCCCGCCCCCACTGTGCCTGCCTCCCTCGCCCTGTGTGTGTGTGTGTGAAAAACTGAGAGCTCTCACCTGATGATCCCTCTCCACCCTCAGAGGATGCCTGGGAGATATCCAGGGCCTGGGGTACCGGCTCCAGGGTGAGGGTGACCATGCTGGCTATCTCCTCCTCCTGCACCTTGTCCTTGTCCTCCTCCTCCTCCTCCTCCTCACCAAGTAGCCCGGGGTAGGTAACGACAGGCATTTCTAGCCCCAAGTCCACCACCCTCGGTGGGGAAGGGGCTGCACCACCCCCAGAATTCAGTAGAGCTCATTGTAATAGGAGCAGGAATGGGGTCCTGCCCTGGAGCGAGAGCCGTGCTCCCTTCTCCTGGCATAGCCCTGCTGGAGCTCTTTCACTTTGCTCCTGACTTGTTCTTGGGTCCAGGGGTGGTGACCTCTCGTGGCCAGAACCTCAGCCATCTGGCTGTATATGTCAGTGCCAGGAGCAGATATCCTGCAGGATCTCCTCCTCACCCCACACCTCCAGGAGGGAGAGGATTTCTGCCCCAGTCTGCGACGCTTCTTGTCCCTGGCTGAGTCCTGGGAGCCCTGGTCATGCTCCCTGTGAGGGCCAGGGGAGTCTCAGGGAGCTTGTGGCTGGGCCATGGGTCCAAAGTCAGGTGGCAGTCAGAGCTGCGTACTGAGGTGCAGCTCTCTGGCTTGGCTTCCTGTTACAAGGCTTGTCCCGGGTGCCTGCAGCTTTAAGAGCTGGCAGGAGACAGGAACTACAGAGTTCTGATGAGTTTGGACGGAGTGGCCATCAGGGCACCTCTGTTATTTCCTTTTTTCAAAAGAACTCCCTCTTCTGCGTCCACGCATGCCTTTTTCCGAAATAGCTTTTTTAGAAAAGGCATTATTCCTCACAGAAAGAGGTCTACTGCCATCGGAAGTACCCCTCCATTCTTTCGACTTTTTGTTGAAAGAACACTATAGCAGTGTGGACACAAGTATTGTTTTTCTGGATTAACGGCCATTATTCCAGAAAAGCACTGAAGTGTACACATACCCTTAATCATTTTTTTGTTCTTCTCTGGATCTTCTCCAATTTCTCCACATCTTTTTTGAAATGTGGTGCCCAGAAATGGATACAGTACTCGAATTGAAGCCTAATCAGCACAGAATAGACAGAAGAATTACTTCTCATGTTTTTCTCACTACTGCACTCCTGTTAATGCATCCCAAATCATGTTTACTTCTTTTGCAACAGTGGTGTTTTCTTCACCCTGTAGCTTGAAGTCCACTATGACCTCTAGATCCCTTTCTGCAGTACTCCTTCCTAGACAATCACTTCCCATTCTGCATGTATGAAATGGATTGTTCCTTCCTGAGTGGAGTATTTGGCCTTATTAAATTTCATCCTATTTACCTCAGACTGTTTCCCCAGTTTGTCCAGATCATTTTGAATTTTGACCTTATCTTCCAAAGCATTTGCAACCCTCCCAGCTTGGTATCATCTGTAAATTTAATAAGCCATCATCTATGCCATCGTCTAAATCATTGATGTAGATATTGAAAAGAACGGGTCCCAGAACAGAGCTCTGTGGAATCCCACTTGTTATGCCCTTTCGGCATGACTGTGAACCATTAATAACTACTCTCTGGCTATGTCTAGACTACAGGCTTCTTGCGCAAGAAGCTTTTTTCAGAAGAGATCTTTTGAAAAAACTTCTTGTGCAAGAGAGCATCCACACTGCAAAAGTGCATCGAAAAAGCAATGCGCTTTTTTCGAAAGATAGCATCCAGACTGCCTGGACCCTAACTCACATATAAGCAGTGATTGCTATGGACAGAATGGCCACCAGGGCACCAGTGCTTTTTCAACTTTATTTTGTTTGTTTAAAACCTGCTGCCTATTAATTTCATTTGGTGACCCCTCGTTCTTTTATTATGGGAATAAGTAAATAACTTCTCATTCACTTTTTCCATACCAGTCATGATTTTATAGACCTCTATCATATCCCCCCTTAGTCTTCTCTTTTCTAAGCTGAAAAGTCCAAATCTTTTAAATCTCTCTTCATATGGAACCCCTAATCATTTTCCAAACCCCTAATAATTTTTGTTGCCATTTTCTGAACCTTTTCAGGTGCTAGTATATCTTTTTTTTTTTTTAGATGAGGCAACCACATCTATACGCAGTATTCAGGATGTGGGTGTACCATGGCTTTATATAGAGGCAATAAGATATTGTCTGTCTTATTCTATAGCCCTCTTTTAAGGGTCTTCCTCTTGCTTCTAATTTATTTATAAAATGTCTTCTTGTTACCCTTTATGTGTCTAGCTAGATTGAGCTCATTTTTTGCTTTTGCCTTTCTGATCTGGACCCTGCATACCTATGTTGTTTGCTTATATTCATCCTTTGTAATTTGACCTAGTTTCCACTTTTTATATGACTTCTTTTTGATTTTTAGATCATGCAAGATTTCCTGATTAAGCTAAGGTGGTCTTTTGCCACACTTTTTACCTTTCCTAAGCAGCAGAATAGTTTGCTTTTGGACCTTTAATAATGTCTCTTTGAAAAACTATTCAGTTGTTTTTCCTTTTAGTCTTGCTTCCCATGGGACTTTACCTACCAGCTCTCCGAGTTTACTAAAATGTGCCTTCCTGAAATCCATTGTCTCTATTTTGCTGTTCTCCCTTCTACTATTCCTTAGAATCATGAACTCTATGATTTCATGGTCACTTTCACCCAAGCTGCCTTTCACTTTCAAATTTTCAAACAGTTCCTCCTTATTTGTTAAAATCAAATCTAGAACAGCTTTCCCCCAGTAGCTTTTTCAACCTTCTGAAATAAAAAAAATGTCTCCTATGCAGTCCAAGAACTTATTGGATAATCTGTGGCCTGCCATGCTAGTTTCCCAACATATGTCTGGACAGTTGAAGTTCCCGCTTCCCAACCACCAAATCCTGTGCTTTGGATGACTTTGTGAGTTGTTTTAAAAAAAGCCTCATCCACCTCTTCTGCCTGGATAGGTGGTCTGTAGTAAACCCCTAGCATGACATCACCCTTGTTTTTTACCCCTTTTAACCTAACCCAAAGAGACTCAACAAGTCTATCCCCTACGTTTATCTCCACCTCAGTCCAAATGTAAACATTTTTAATATATAAAGCAACACCTCCTTCCTTTTTTTCCTCGTCTATACTTCTTGAGCAAGCTGTACCCTCTATACCAATATTTCAATTGTTTGTATTATCCCACTCGGTCTCTGTGAAGCCAACTATGTCATAGTTGTATTTATTTATTAGCACTTCAAGTTCTTCCTGTTTATTCCCCATACTTCTTGCATTTGTATATAGGCATCTAAGATACTGATTTGTTTTTGCCTCCCAGTTTTGCCTTGTCCCTCCATTAGCTCTGCTATTATAACTAATGATCCCTCCCATTTCTGACCCATCTCTCAGGTCTCCATGTTTTTCACTTACATGTAAGCTTTGGTTACCTGCCCCCATCAAACCTAGTTTAAAGCCCTCCTCACTAGGATAGCCAGTCTGCATCCAAATACGGTTTTCCACTTCCTCAAAAGCTGAACCTCATCCCTGCTTAGCAGTCTTTTTTGGAATAGCATCCTGTAGTCAAGGAAGCCAAATCTCTCCTAGTGACACCATCTTCACAATCAGGCATTCACCTCCAGGATGCACCTGTCTCTGCCTGGGCCCCTACCTTTGACAGGAAGGACTGAAGAAAACACCACCTGCACTCCAGACTCCTTCACCCATACTCCCACAGCCCTGTAGTCACTCTTGATCCGCTCAAGGTCATACCTTGCTGTATCATTTGTGTCCACATGGATGAGAAGCACGGGGTAGTAGTCAGAGGGCCAGATAATCTTTGACAATCCCTCTGTAACATCTGGAATACTGGCCCCCTGCAGGCAGCATACCTCCCAAGATGACATATCAGGGTGACAGATGGGTGCCTCTGTCCTCCTCAGAAGGGAGTCTCCAACCACCACTACCTTATGTTTCCTTTTTGCAGTGGTGGCTGCAGACCTTCCAGCCTTGGGGGTGCAAGGCTTCTCCTCTTCTGATATAGGGGGTGATTCTTTATATCCCGTATCCAGAACAGCGTAACGGTTCTCCGGAAACATGGTGGGAGGGTTGGGAGCAGTGGTGGAGCACTGCAGCTGCCAGAAGTGACAGCTGCCAGTGTCCCCTCTGAGCCATCTCTTCCTCTACCAGTGGTAATAGAGAGGTAGCCGTGTTAGTCTGATCTTGCTAAAACAAAAGGAAAAACTATGTAGCATTTTAACGACTAACAAGATGGTTTAATAGGTTATGAGCTTTCATGGGCCAGACCCACTTCCTCAGATCATATTCTGGAAGAGAATTGGCATGACCATATATACCAAAGGAATACAGTGAAAAAAGTGAACACATTATTAAACTGACAAATCAGGTGGTGGGGTGATAAGTGGGGAAGCTATATACAGAAGGTGGGGTGAGGGGGTGAGGGAGAGAGAGGGAGGCAGGGAATAGCTATTTATGAGTCAATGAATGGCTAATCAGGGGTGATAAGTGGGGAAGCTATCTTTGTAATGGGCAAGGTAATTAGCATCTCTGTTAAGGCCCATTTGTAAAGTGTCAAATTTAAGCATGAATGAAAGTTCTGAAGTTTCCCTCTGTAATCTCGTGTTAAAGTCTCTTTGAAGTAAGATGCATGTAGTAAGGTTGTTAAGACTATGTCCAGGTAGGTTGAAATGAAAAGCAACTGGTTTTTCCTTGTGAAGATGTCGTCTGATGTCTGATTTGTGGGCATTAATTCTTTGGCGAAGTGTCTGAGAAGTCTGTCCAATATACATAGCAGAAGGACACTGTTGGCACATGATGGCATAAATTATATTTCTGGATGAACAGGAATATGTGTTCTTGATCATATAACTGATCAAGAACACATATGGTTAGGTCCAGTGATGGTGTCACCAGAGTAAATATGTGGAGAAAGTTGGCAACGGGGTTTGTTGCAAGGGAAAATTCCAGGGTTGGTATTAATGTGGTATGTCCTGTGGTTGTTAGGTGGTTGTCTATAGGAGACCATAGGTCTGTCCCCCAGAGCCTCTCAGAGTGTAGTGTCCTGTTCCACTATAGGTTGTAGGTTACTGATAATGTGTTGGAGGGGTTTAAGTTGGGGACTATAGGTGATGACAAGTGGTGTTCTATTGTTGGTTTTCTTGAGCCTATCTTGAAGTAGATGGTTTCTGGGTATTCATCTGGCTCTTTCAATTTGTTTTTTTATTTCCCCTGGTGGGTAATTGAGATTTACAAATGCTTGGTAGAGATCTTGAAGTTTCTGGTCTCTGTCAGTGGGATTAGAGCAGATGCAGTTGTACCTAAGGGCTTGACTATAGATGATTGATCGTATGGTGTGTCCTGGATGGAAGCTGGAGTCATGTAGGTAAGTGTAGCAGTCAGTGGGTTTTCTGTAGAGAGTGGTATTTAATTTTCCATTAGTGATTTGTACTGTGGTGTCCAGGAAATGGATCTCTCTTGTTGAATGGTCCAGGCTGAGATTGATGGTGGGGTGTAGGTTGTTAAAGTCTCTGTGGAATGTGTCCAGTGTTTCTTGGCCATGGTGTGTCAGCAGTCTTTTGCTGATGCTTCTACAGCAAACCTCCATTTGCTCATCCCCAATGAAATACGGCTTGACCCCTGCCCTGCCACCACATCTGGACCTTCTCTCTCTCCTGCCTTCCTGCTCCTGTGGGAAGGGATAGATGCACTCACCTGGAAAATGAGGGGTGCTGAATACATGGGTACCATATGAGCCCCTGCCCTGTTGTCATGTCCAGACCACTCCCACCCACAGGCTCATATCCCAGCTTGTCCCTTACTATGCCTGCTACCAAACCGAATCCAGCTGCTCCCCTAAAAACTGCTGTGTACCTGCTGCACAGTGGCTGCTTAAAAGCATAACTGTGGCCTTGTACATAACACATCCCTATTGTCTCTAGACAGACCTTCCTTTTATGCTAACAAATTAAGTTTTATGCTCTACTATGTATCTCCTGTACAGTCTGCCCTTCACTTTCCGTTACAGTGGGAACAGCAGTGATGCTGCTGCTCACTCTCCCGGCACTGCCAGCTGTTTGGCTGGCATGAATGCACAGGTGAAAATGGACTAGAGACGATATGTTCAAAGAGCAAATGCAATCCTCCCACTTGTACAGGGAGCACTTAAGCAAGTGGATGAATATGCTGCTGGAGGAGATGCGTAGAGTGTGAGGACAGGAGAATGTGCAGGGAACTGGAAGTGAGGAACCAGGAGAGAGTCTTATCATCCGTGGCAGCTGTGATGAACTACATGGCAGCTTTCCAGGATGCCTACAGAGGCACCCTCTCCAGCTCTTGTGGACCAGCATTTCCTCCTCCCCAAATTTCATAGCTTCCTCTTCTAGGAGGCGGGGAGTAAGGGCATCTTTATACTCAATCCCCAGTTATTATCTTTATCATAGTATCAGAGGGGTGGCCGTGTTAGTCTGAATCTGCATAAACAACGAGAAGTCCTGTGGCACCTTGTAGACTAACAGATTTATTGGACTTCGTCATGCATCTGACGAAATGGGTCTTTGCCCACGAAAGCTTATACTCCAATAAATCTGTTAGTCTATATGGTGCCACAGGACTTCTCATTGTTTATCTTTATCATAATGTTTTGATGCTCATCAGGATCCACGATGGGTTCCATGATCACGCTGCTATGGTGTCTGCACAGATAATCAAGGGGGAAAAAGGACAGGGAAAGACTGTTTGCTGTTGCTCTCAAGTGGGGGGCAGAGCAGGAAGGAGGAGACGAGTGCATTATGGGCCACTGATGACATGTACCCAGAACCATCCACTGCACAGTTTTGCTCCCAGTGTACACTGAGAGCATAACCCAGAATGCAAACAGGCAGAGGCACTATGTGATAGCTACCCACAGTGCATTACTATCAAAGTGACAGTAACCACCCAATTGGGGATGTATTACTTCGAACTATGTCGAATACCCGCATACAATGGAGACATGCACCTTTGACTTTACAAAATCGGGTGTTAAAAATCAACTTTAATAAATTCGATTTTATCTCTCAGTGTAGACATGGTCTTAATGTTACCTTGTGTGTTTTTTCACATGTAAAAAGTTAGAGGCAAAATCTATAAATGCAAAAACTTAGGCATGCCCCATGAATATCACTGTATTAAAAAACAGACACAATGTCCATCTGTGGTATAAACCAAAAATCTCCATGCATATATGTCCTGGTTTGGTATTTATCTTGCCTGTAGGGCACAGGATATAATCGTTTATGTTGATGTGTGGTGTGTGCAAATAGTCATAACCAAGAATATTCTGTCTAAAGTGTTGGAGGAGGGTGTCTTACACTGGATTGATCCAAAGCCGAGTGAAGTCGGAGACTTCTCTTACACGAGGCTCCATAGATAGGGATTCCCTAGAAGTTAGTCAGATAGGGAACGTGGGAAATAATATATGGGCAAGATCAGATGTGAAACAATCGTGCATAAAAAAATCCAATGTGTCTGTGAAAGGCGGACATATTAATAGTGGTAGTTTTCTAACATGCTTTTACAGTAATGCTAGGAGTCTGTCTAATAAGATGGGTGAACTGGAGTACCTCATATCAAAGGAGGAAGTTGACATAATAGGCATCTCAGAAACATGGTGGAATGAGGACAATCAGTGGGACACTATCATACCGGGATATAAATTATATCGGAAAGACAGAACAGGTCGTGCGGGTGGCGGAGTGGTACTATATGTGAAGGATAATATAGAATCAAATGAAGTAAAAATCCTAAAGGAATCAAAATGTTCCATAGAATCATTATGGATAACAATTCATTCCTCTAATATGAATATGGCATTAGGAATATATTACCGACCACCTAACCAGGACAGTGATAGTGATGCTGAAATGATAAGGGAGATTAGAGAGGCTACCAAAATAAAAAACACAGTAATAATAGGAGATTTCAATTATCCCCATATTGATTGGGTGCATGTCACCTCAGGACGGGATTCAGAGATTAAATTTCTTGATGCCTTAAATGACTGCTTCTTGGAGCAGCTAGTACAGGAACCCACAAGGGGAGAGTCGATTCTCGACCTAGTCTTGACTGGAACGCAGGATCTGGTCCAAGAGGTAACTGTTACTGGACCGCTTGGAAATAGTGACCACAATATAATAACTTTTAATATTCCTGTGTTGGGAATAACACCGCAGCGGTCAAACACTCTGGCATTTAATTTCAAAAAGGGGAATTACACTAAAATGAGGAAGCTAGTTAAACAGAAACTAAAAGGGAGAGTAATTAAACTAAAATCCCTGGAAGCTGCATGGGAACTGTTTAAAGACACCATACTAGAGGCCCAACTTAAATGTATACCCCAAATACAAAAACACAGTAAGAGACCTAACAAAGAACCACCATGGCTAAACAGCCATGTTAAAAAGGCAGTGAGAGAGAAAAGGGCAGCTTTTAAAAAGTGGAAGTCAAATCCTAGTGAGGAAAATAGAAAGGAACATAAACACTCCCAAATTAAGTGTCACAATGTAGTAAGAAAAGCCAAAAAAGAGTTTGAGGAACAGCTAGCCAAAAATTCAAAAAATGATAGTAAAATGTTTTTTAAATACATTAGAAGCAGGAAGCCCGCTAAAAAAGCAGTGGGGCCCTTGGATGATAAAGATATAAAAGGAGCGATCAAGGAAGACAGTGCCATTGCGGAGCGATTAAATGATTTCTTTGCTTCAGTCTTCACTGAGGATGACTGAGGATGTTCCAGAGGTTCCTAAATCTGAGCCAGCCTTTTTAGGTGACAAATCTGAGGAACTCACTCAGATTGAAGTGACATTAGAGGAGGTTATGGAATTAATTGATAAGCTGAATAGTAACAAGTCTCCGGGACCAGACGGCATTCACCCAAGGGTTCTGAAAGAACTCAAATGTGAAATTGCGGAGTTATTAACAGTGGTTTGTAACCTAATCCTTTAAATCCACTTTGGTACCAAATGACTGGAAGATGGCCAATATAACACCAATATTTAAAAAAGGCTCTAGAGGAGATCCTGGCAATTATAGACCGATAAGTTTAACATCAGTACCAGGCAAATTAGTAGAAACACTAGTAAAGAGTAAAATTGCAAGGCACATAGAAGAGCACGAATTGTTGGGCAAAAGTCAGCATGGTTTCTGCAGAGGGAAGTCGTGTCTAACTAATCTGTTAGAATTCTTTGAAGGGGTTAATAAACATGCGGACAAGGGGCACCCAGTGGATATAATATACCTAGATTTCCAGAAAGCCTTTGACACGGTCCCACACCAAAGGCTTTTACGTAAATTAGGTGGTCATGGGATAGGAGGAAAGGTCCTTTCATGGATCAAGAATTGGTTAAAAGACAGAAAACAAAGGGTGGGAATAAATGGTAAATTTTCACAATGGAGGAGGGTAACTAGTGGTGTTCCCCAGGGGTCAGTACTGGGACCAATCCTGTTCAACTTGTTCATCAATGATCTAGAAAATGAGGTAAACAGTGAGGTGGCCAAGTTTGCAGATGACACAAAGTTGTTCAGGACAGTCAAAAGCAAAAGGGATTGTGAAGAACTACAAAAAGATCTCAGCAAACTGAGTGACTGGGCAGCAAAATGGCAAATGAAATTTAATGTGGGTAAGTGTAAGGTAATGCATGTTGGAAAAAATAACCCAAATTACACGTACTACATGATGGGGTCAAATTTAGCTACGACAGATCAGGAAAGGGATCTTGGAGTTATAGTGGATAGTTCTATGAAGACATCCACGCAGTGTGCAGCGGCAGTTAGTAAGGCAAATAGGATGTTAGGAATTATTAAAAAAGGGATAGATAATAAGACAAAAGATATCATACTTCCCCTATATAAAACTATGGTACGCCCACATCTCGAGTACTGCGTGCAGACGTGGTCTCCTCACCTCAAAAAAGATATATTGGCATTAGAAAAGGTTCAGAAAAGGGCGCCTAAGATGATTAGGGGCTTGGAAAGGGTCCCATATGGGGAGAGGCTAGAGAGACTGGGACTTTTCAGTTTGGAAAAAAGGCGATTGAGGGGCGATATGATAGAGGTATATAAAATCATGAATGGTGTGGAGAAAGTGATTATAGAAAAATTATTTACCTTTTCCCATAATACAAGAACTAGGGGACACCAAATGAAATTGATGGGTAGTAGGTTCAAAACTAATAAAAGGAAATTTTTCTTCACACAGCGCACAGTCAGCCTGTGGAACTCCTTGCCCGAGGAGGCTGTGAAGGCCAGGACTCTATTAGGGTTTAAAAAAGAGCTTGATAAATTTTTGCAGGTTAGGTCCATAAATGGCTATTAGCCAGGGATAAATTATGGTGCCCTAGCCCTCATAACAAGGGCAGGAGATGGATGGCGGGAGATAAATCACTTGATCATTGTCTTCTGTTCTCCTTCTCTGGGGCACCTGACATTGGCCACCGTCGGCAGATGGGATGCTGGGCTCGATGGACCTTTGGTCTGACCCAGTATGGCCATTCTTATGTTCTTATGTTCTAAGTCAATGTGAGTTCCATTGACTTCACTCGGCTTTGGATCAATCCCGTGTAAGACAACTCACATTGACTTCAAAGGGCTTTGGATTAAATCCTTAGTATTTAGCATAGAGACCAAGTTTGCTTCCCCATGGTTCCATGTTGACTCTCTGTGGAGCCAAGCCGGTCCATCCTAAGATGTAACTTTGAATTATTTATGATCAGCAAAAGTGGTCAAGGCTTTTAAAAAAAGCATACCTTAGTCCTAATGATAAAACAGGAGGTCAAGCGACATGTAAGAGTTTTAAAGATTAATCCACTAAAGTGGACCTCAAAACTTCCTGGTCATTTTTAATAACACAGAAAGTGTCTGTTAAAAGGTAGCAAGTAGAAGGATTACATTTTATTGGTTCATGAAAATGTCAGATCTTAAGGCCTTGCTTTTTTAATTTTCCTGTTTCTCTTGCTATCAGATAATGTTACACAAAGAGGGCCTTTGTTTGCTTCCCAGATGTATAGAGCCCTGCTACCCTTTTATCCTGTTGGTTTACATGGTTAGTAGATGCTTTAATTTATCACAGAGCTGACTGATGCTGCCTCTTGATCTTAACATGCATTTAAAAGTCCAACAGCTTTAGCAAATTCAGGTTCTTTTCTTGGTGACTATCTTAAAGGCAAGACCAAGCTATTACTAACTGTGGGGAAAAATGCAGTGAGCTGAGGCCCACTGAGATGCTATGTGGAGAATATTATATTAGGTTCAAATGTCTCTTAGACCATTTTCTTTATTAATGAATGAATGTAGGTCCCAGTTCATTAAAGTACTTAGACACTTGCTTATTGCCCCAGTGACTTCAGTACACAAGCAGGGCATTCAGACAACCTTAACTCTGTCCTGCAGAGACACTGCAATAGCTGGACGAGCTAGACATTTTTGTGTTAGTGGTACTAGATTAGATAAAATGGATATTAAAGGCATATAGAATCATTTTTCTCTTCCTGATATCACTCTGCTTGCAGATCATCAGCTCGGGGGTGCACTAGCAGAGAAGTTCAGGGGAAGCTTTCAATGCAGACATGTGGTATGCATCTCGCAGAAACCTCAGAAGTTGCTTATGTCCATTAAGTCAGGGTTGGGCGAGATGCAGCCTAGGGGCCGGATCCAACCCTCCTAACACTTTCCTCTGGCCTGTGGACTGCGTCTGGCCATTTTCTATTTATATCCTGTTGCTGGTACCACCGAATTTCCAGGCTGTGGGTCAGTCAGCAGAATCCTATTTAAATAGCACACAGCTCCTGGTCACGGAGCTAGCTGGAGCCACGAGTCTTTTAAATAGCCAGGTGGCTTCCAGGCAATGTGGTAGCGGTAGGGCCACGAGTTGTGAGCCCTCAGTGGTGGGGGGCAAAGGGGATAACTGCCCAGGGGCCCGGTGATTCCTTGAGCTCTTTAAATCATTGCCAGAATGCAGAGTAGCGAGCTCTGGGTGGCTATGAGGGCTGCCTGCAGTGCACTCCAAGCAGTGCTGGAGGGGTCCTCAGTCTGGATGGTACTGAGGACCAGCAGCCCTCAGTCATGCCCCTTCCACCTGAGGCCCTGTCCCTTCTGAGAGTGTGGAGTCACCCCTCCTCTCACCTTGCCCAGGGGCCGGGCATGGCTGATGAGTCCCCTGCTACTCTATGCCAGCAGGAGGGAGTTGTTCTGCCAGCATAACTAACCCACCCACAGCACCAACTGAGCGCTGTCCATGCTGGTGCTTTTGTAGGTGAAACTTTTGTTGGTCGACGTGTGTTTTTTCACATCTCTGACTGACAAAAAATTTACCAGCAAAAATGCTCATTGTACCCATCACCTGAAAGGCAACAACTTGATTGATGAAAGAATTCTTTCATGGACATAGTGTCTATTCTGGGGGTTAGGTTTTCTTAACTACATCACTCATGGCATTTGTGAATATTTCACCCTTGTTCAATCTTGCTACGTCACTCTAAATTTTAAATGTAGCCCAGGCCTTACTTACACACCCTAATTTCGTCTGCTTCCTGGACAGACACTAAGGGTACTAAACTTGTGTCCAGTGGTGCGGCAAGTTCCCTCATGATTCAACCCCCGAATCTCTGAATTCTGCATAAAAATGGACTGAAATCAGTGTTTTTACCATTCAACTTTATGTTCAAATGCAGTGCTGTTTGGTTTTGTGCCTCTGCTCTCTAGGGTTGCCAGATACTTTCACAAAAAAATACCAAACGTGGTGGTAAAAAAATTGGTTGAGCAATAAATAAATAAATTTTAAAAACACGGGACCAAAGTTGTTGAGAAAAAAAAAGCACAAAAAAAAAAGAGTCATTGAGCCTTTAAATCCTCACTATCCCCACTCCCTTCACCCCCGC
Organism: Pelochelys cantorii; assembly: GCA_032595735.1. NCBI lineage: Eukaryota > Metazoa > Chordata > Testudines > Trionychidae > Pelochelys > Pelochelys cantorii. The sequence goes on along the minus strand of CM064342.1, from coordinate 24,989,387 downwards.
CAGATGCGGCAGGGGAGGAATGTCCCAAGCACCTTCCGTCTGAGAAAAACAGAAAATACCGGACATTTTACATGTCTAGTATTTTCTGGGTTTTTTACTGGATAGAGGCCACAAATACAGGACTGTCTAGGCCAATACCAGACACCTGGCAACTCTACCCTCTGTTAGAGATCCAGTCTGCAGCTTTGTGCCTCTGCAGCAGTAAGTCCAGTAGCAGTCTTCAGAATTCATTCAGTTAACTACCTGCTCATTTTTTCACCAAGTCTGCCACCGTCTGTGACAATATTTCAGATGCCAGTTTGGGTCTGGTTCCTCCATTATTAAGGGCTATAAAATTTGGAAACACAGATCCCAATTCAGCTAAGTATTTAGGCACCTGAATAGCTTTAAACATGTGACTATCCCTTTGAAGGTGAAAGAAGTTTCATTATGCTGCATAGTTTGTGAACATCCTAGAATTGTGAACATTAATAAGCCCACTTCTTGCAAGTTGGCCATTGGCTTTATTGAAATTCCTCATAAAGATTTGGGATGAAATTTATAAGCATTGTCAACTCTTGCAATTTTTTATCACAAGTATCACAGTGTTTGATTTTTTTTTAATTCCAGCTGTAGGATTCATATGATTAGAAGGGAGCATCAGGGTTGTCTAGTCTAATTCCCCACCAAGATGCAAGATTTATTGTGTTTACCCCTTCCATGATAGATGGCTGTCCAGCTTCCTTTTGAAAACCTCCAGTGAAGGAGCTTCCACTCTGTTCCATTGTCCTACTGCTTTCATAGTGAGGAAGATTTTCCTGAGGTATGTCAAGATATCTCATGAGAATCTCATCCTTCATTTAAAAAGGAAAAAAAAAGTTTCTAGCCCTCATTGTTACCAAAACAAGCTTTAAAACTTGAAGTAAAGATTTATACATTTTTATAAATTAGAAGGCAAAGAAAAGAAATCCTGACTTTAAAAAATCACTATTTTAAAGACAGTCTCATGCTTTTTGAATTCTTGAAGTTGGCAATAATTGTTATACTGCCTCTGCAAATGGACTCTTTGTATTCTACTTTTTTCTTTCCTGTCTAAATCCCGAATTCATGCCCCTGAAGTGAACCCTTGATATATACTCTTCTACCAGCACTATTCTAGCTAATAGTATTATTTATAAGCCCAGTTTTGACCGTTCCTTCCTGTTGAAAACCTTTCTACTTGAAGTTTCTAATATGTAGTCTGTCAGCAGAGAGTTAATGCTTTTTTTTTTTTTAAGTCTGGGATTACTTGGAGTCATTTTAGAGCAATGGTTCTCAAACTTTTTGCCCGTGGCCCACCCTGCTCAACACACAGTTTTCTATAGACCACTAGCCAACTGCCCATGATGACAAAATGGGTGCAGGAGCAGGTGGGAGGGCTGGGTCGGTCCAGGAGGTAGAGTTCAGAAATGGGAATGAGGATGGGGGGTTCTGGGAGGGAGGATGCAGGAGGGGAGTGTGGGGGCTCAGTGGGAAGGCGTTACATGAGGGGAATGGGGGTGTAAGATCTTGGCATGAAGCGGTTGGGGGGGCTTACCTGGCTCCATGTTTCCTGCTACTCCCAGGTACCGCCCTCCACTGCTCCCATTAGCTATGATTCTAGCCAGTGGAAGCAGCTGGGAAAGACTCCAACTGAGCAGTTGCCTGCGCTGTGGTTCAGCCGGGGCGGAGGGAATGGCAGCATGTAGAGCCACTTCCTTCTCAGGCTCAGGGCTTCCTCCTGCAGCGGGAAGCCAGTGCTGGCACTCCAGCCTCTTGTGGGAGGGGGCAGCTGGAGTGCCAATGTAGACTAACCACTGTGGAGGGGCTGAACCTGTGGCACACCTGCAAGACCACTCTTTGAGAACCACTGTTTTAGAGGGATGATCGTTTGAAAAGTAAAAGTCTTTTGGTGGTTTTTTTTTGTTTGGTTGGTTGTCTGTTTAAAATATTTTCTATTTTGGGGACATGTAAGATCAACATCTTTGCTGCTGTAGGTGGGTGCCGCTTGACTGGCTTTGCAGATGGGCTTCAGTCACAGCCCTGCATTCCCCCCTCCATACTGGGTTGGGGAAATGCTACAGTCAGACTGCACAGCACACTCTTGTCTCTCTGATGGAGCCAGCCAGGGTCGTGGCTCCCAACACCAATGAATGTAAAGGGGTATTTGATATCCAAATTCTTGCAAATCTGGGTGCGTGTTTTCTGGAGACCCTTCTGCATTTCAAACTGCACTAGAGTCGCTGCAAGACAGGAGCAGGCTTTGTGCCTCTGCAGCAGTAAGTCCAGTAGCAGTCTTCAGAAGTCTGCCCATCGTGCTTTGCCAGGCTGCTGCTTGCCAGCTGACCTCAGTCCTCTGATTTCTCTGATCAGTGAATAGATTTCCCTCAGATCGTCTCTCTCTCTTTCTCTCCCTTTTTTTTGTTTCCCTCTGGCTTTTTTTCTATGGAAGATGAAATCCATCACAGGGACTTAGATTTATTAACTGCTGCTCGAGTCGCTTTGCATGATGTCAGGAGAGGAGAGGAAACCATTGTATCCTTAGAACTAGCTTAACAAAAAGGCTTTTGGATAATTCCTTAGTTTTTTTTTTTAAGATCTTGGGTTGGCTTAACCAATTAATGTGAGAGCCTTAGAAAATACTTAAATATTTAAGGCTCTGCTCTGCCTTTACATATGCCCCTGCATATCTTTGGATTTTCACATTGGAATGAAAAAGTGATTCTGTGTGTGTGTCTCCTTTTTTTCCCCTTCTCTCATCTCTCATTCAAATCACACAACGTTGGTATTCTCCCTCCCAGCATTTGGTGAGCATCTAGGGAATCCTGCCAGGTACATGGAAAGAGGGGAGGGCGATGTGTAGAAAAGCAAAGAGTGGGTCCAAATGGGTGAGTTGCACATAATCTCCTGTTCAGTGGCAGAGTTCTGATAGCATGGCAAATTCAGGGCTGTGACTAAATGCTGTCATCAGCTTTAACTCTTAAGAGACTGAGGGTGAACATATTCTTTCTGATTTTTTTGCACCCACACAACTGGAGATTTCTCTCTTGCTTGCTTCTGCCCTGTCCCTCTCCCCTCCTCTTGATGCAGTCAGACCCCCTCCTTCACCTGCCTCCACTGGGTACCATTAAAATATGTCACTCATAGCTCTATGGACCTGTAGTAACCTTGGTGTCTTCTCGGACTGAGAATTCGTGGCTCTATGGCACTGGAGATAGAACGGTGGCTGGTGTAATGCTGCTGCTAAGAGACAGAGCAAGTGAAGGGTCTTGCATTCACCACCCCTGCTTCCTATGGTTCCCAGGTAACCTCAGTGCCCTTCTTGTCTCCCTCCCCCATATGACCCATCCCAGCTTCTTCTGCTGCACCCATCAATGTAGCAAGCAGGAAAGAACAGAGAAAGAGATGGTGGTCAGCCATGGTGGGTCATCCCATTCAGACCTGCTTTGCCGCAGCTTCCTAATAATAATATTTAACAGGGCTCACTTAGCCCTTTCTAGTCTAAGCTCTCTGTTGAGCTAGTGAATCCTCACCGGGGTCAGTGGAACTATAAGGGGACAGGGTTGGGGAGGTGAGAAGAGGAGGAAGGCAAATCTTTGGAGACCAGGGTCACAGATGATCATGTGGCTGCAGCGAGAGGGGGAAAGCAGGTAGGAAGAAGAGGAGCCTCCCTCCACAATTGTGGAGGAAGATGGATGGTTTTCCCTGTAAGCTGAGTGCTTGAGTGGCCACACAAGAGAGATTCAGGTGCCACCCAGTTGATTAGCAGAGTGCCCACAGCCGGCTGCATGTGTTTCTACTGGTGGTGCACATCCACACATGTTACCAGTGCAGGTAACAAAATTTATTCTGCCCATGGGTGGAAAAAATTAGAGGGAACATTGGAGATGGGAAAATGCTAGGAATGGTGGTGGGTTAGGTGCTGTATGTTAGTGCAGAGAAAACATCACAGGCCTCAATTGTGACATGTTGATGATGATCCCTGCTCTCCTGTAAAGCTTCCTGGCAGGAATTATAAGGTGCAAGGAGCAGAAATAGTTAACAGATCTTTCGCTGTAGATAAAAAAAACCCCTAAGATACGTGTTCAGCTGTCACCGTAAATGAAAAAATGAAAAATTTTAAGCCCTCCCTCTGAGCCAGATGTGAGGTGTCAGCGTTTCAAAAAGCTCCCTACTTCTATCTGCCACAGGATTGGTCCTGCACAGCACAGATATGAGGTGTTGCATAGTATAGCGGGGGGTAAAGTGGTGAGCTGGAGCATGTACCTGTGTTACAGAGACCTCTGCTGCCATATTAACCTATGGGAGGAGAAGCAAAAGAGAGAAGCATACAGTTAAGTAAGTCCTTAGCAGGAAGAGGACTAAGCTCCAGCCAATAGGCTTGATTGTGAGATACAACAATGCCCCTTTCATGCCCATTTGAAGGCCTTTCATGTTTCCAAAGTGGTCCAAAAGGACCTTAGAATGAATGAATCTCTAGTCCTATGTCTTCAGCTGGCACATCCATTGTCCCTCTGTATCTTGGAGAGTAAGAGAAGATAGGATAGAGTCCTTGCAACTTTTTTGCACTGAGCCTCCTTCAGAGCAGAATTGTCTTGCACACCTTACAAGGAGTTGCAGGATCAAGGCCCTCATGACATTTAAAATCTTTTGGGAGATTTTTATAGAGGTTGCATAGTGATGCGTTATGTGCATCTGTATGTGTGTGTAATGCATAATAAAGAGTGGGTGTAGAATGAGAGCAACATCCTGTGGACCTCCCATCTGTTGAGAAGAGTCTGGCCTATAACCATGGTATCTGAATGCATGAACATCTCAAAAACTTGTCTCTTCCAGAAGTTAGTCCAATAAAAGGTATTACACACCTCCCTTGTCTCTGACTCAACTTCTGTCATCTATTGCTTTGCCAGATCTGCCTTTCTGATAGAATGGTGGAGGGGGAAATTATTGATAAGTTGATTGCAGAGAGTGAGAGAGAATGCACCATTGGTACCTGGCTGTTCTGGCTTCACTGGAAATTGCCTGCTTTGGGGTGCTCATCCATCTGGGATAATCCTGTAGCTACCTATAGCAACAAGGTGACAATGTTCATTCAGTCTGGATTTGATTTGTGACAGTCCCCGGTGTAAAGTGTTAGCTTACAAAGTGTGAACACAGTCTGGTAGGGCTCCCTGTTCCTTTGAAATATTTCATTAGTGAATGCTTTTCACAGTCACAGGCATAACTAAGCTATGGCTTTTGTCTATGCTAAGTGGATTCTCGTTATTCCCTTGACCTTCAGATCCTCTCTCAGAACTTTATGCATCAAGAAGGATGCTTTGATGCAGTTCTAAAGAAAGACTTCACCCCCTGTTTTTATCAAATTTCTGCTTCATGAAGGTATTAGTCAAGGTATCCAGTCATCCTAACAGCATGACTGGATTACATACGAGGCATATAGGATATGCCACAGACAAGGTACCAGTTATCAAGTGAAGATTGTTTGATCAGTCAACGGATGCTTTTTGCTTCCTCCTTGATTGTTCCAAATGATGATTCAGAAGATTGGAGTGGTTGTATGAAATGCCTAATGCTAATTATGTAGGATTAGCCAAAGCACCCTTAAAACTGGTTATTTCTAAACCTTCTTTCAGTCCCTTTGGACATGTGTTTTCAAGTTTTTTAAGTTGGGTCCAGAGAGGTGCTGAGCTTCCAGCTCTCACTGAAATTACAGGGACCTGTTGGCCCATAGAAAGAACATCTTGCAACTGTGTTCATTGGCTGTTCTTTATCAAGGATACATGCTAATTTATGCATGGAGGTGCTTTCATTTTGCACTTACTGTGCAACAGGACGTAGGGAGCTGTGTCCTCTGGTTTGGCATGTACTATGATATATCCATATTGACTGTATGCGGTGTTGAGCAGGACTCTCAAATGTCACTTGCAGGGAACATGGATCTAGCAACTTCATATCCAGTACAGGATACAAATCTAACATTTTGTTTGTCATGAAGGGAGCTTCATTAAATCCTCTACCCAGTCATGGTAGATCAACAACTGCGATGTTAATGTATGGGACATGAAAGAGCATGTTTATTGCTGAAGCTAAGGAAGGATGTCTATTTATGAAAAAGTGAAGACATTTGAGTGTACAGCATTTTCTCTGATGATTTACTGCATCTGCCAATTTGCAATTTAAAGGTGGGCCCTTTTTACTCTAGTAGTTTGATGGCTCTGAAATCCCAGAAACCAAATTTATAAGTTCAAAAAATTATCACTTTTTGGTAGCACTTTATAGCCAGCTATTGCACAAAAGGTGACTTTTGGTTCTTTTGTAGAATTCATTTATGTTCCCGTTCCTTCACAGCAACGATGGATGTGACTGCCTTTTTCATTCTACACTTTTGCTGGTATAGATTGACATATAAAGCCCTTTTTGCTCTTTCATGAAATTGAAAAGCAGTGCTCATAAAAAATGAAACTCCAATTTCCCTCCCCTCCTCCCGCCCGTCCCCTATCCCCACCATCTTTGGACTTAATTTTAACTTTCCCTCAGGTTCCCCAATATTTACTTATATTTAATGAAATCTCTGTGAAGAAGCCCCACTGAGCTGGCAAATGGTGACACTCAGAAAGCTGGTAATGATTATACCAAGACTCTGCTTTGGTAGTGAAAGGTAGACATTCCTCAGAGGGCTGGCTGTTCCCCTGGAGATGGGAGAAGGAGACTGATAATATGACTGTTGCTGTTGGTGGGGAGGCTAGCTTTAGTCTGGCTCTGTACAATGGTGCTTTGGATATCACAATCCAATACATTTTTTAATGCTGTCATGTCACCAGCACTGGATTATATCTCAGGCAAGGTAAGGCTAGGAGAAATTAAGCTCCTGTAAAGTCTGAGTTAAGTTACCGACACAAGTGACCATCGAAGCCAGTTCAGAAATGGATTGTTAAACTATAATCTCTTGGCATAGTGACTGGTCGCCATGAACTTCAGTGGGTTTACTTGCTGAAAAAAGGTAAGAAATACCTGATCCAATGACCTCTGACGTCAATGAGAGTCTTTCTGTTGATTTGAGTGGGCATTGGACTAAGGATGTTAAAATGCAATTATTTGGCTAATCGTGTAGTTGATTCAATTTGTATCGACTATACAATTAGTTGATGAGCGCCTCTGCAGAGCTGCAGTGGGAGTAGCTCCAGAGGAGCTGACTTGAGCTGGGACGGGGCAGTCCTGGCTTGTGCTGGCACCAGAGACACCTGCACTGTGGCTCTGCATTTTAAATGTATTAAAAGCTGCTGAGCTGTTAATACATTTAAAATGCAGAAGCACAGCAATCAACGCAAGCTGGGACTGCTGGGTCCCAGCTCGTATTGAGCCCAGCAGCCCCTGTTGGCAGGGGCTGCTGCCTGGGTAGCTCCTGCCCACAGCCAGCTCTGGCTGCTGCAGACAGGGGCTGCTTGGCAGCAACAGCCCCTGTTTGTGGGGGGCAGCTCCCCACTGGGACCCCTGCATACAGGGGCTGCTTCGCAGCAGCGACCCCTGTCCCCCCATGCTGCTTCTGATAGAGGCAGTGGCAGGGCAGGTAGCACTCTGGAGACAGTGATGGGGGGAACCGGTTTTTAAGCTGGTTCCCCCCAGCACCAGATCCTGTCCCCCACTTGCTGCCTCTTATAGAGGCAGCGGGGGGTGGGGGGGGGCACTGCAGAGCACGGGGTGAGCGGGGACTGCTTGAGTACCTGCTCGCCCTGTGTTCCCTGTGGCACTTCTGCTTTTGTACATTTCAAAAGCAGAAGCACCTGCAGTGGGAATCGGTGAGAGAAGGGGCTGAAGCAGTCCCTGCTCGCGCCATTTCCCGCTGTGCCTCTGCCTCCTCTGCCCCTGCAGAGAGGGTGCTGGGGGGAATCGGCTTTACCAGTTCCCTCCAGCACCAGCTTCTCCTCCCACCTCCCTTGCTGCCTCTTTTTGATAGTCGACTACTTGCTTCCATCCCTACACTGGACCAGGGTGAAGGTTCTAGGTGAATGGGGTGTGTAGGCATTCATTGCTATATGTATTCTGGCAGAAACGACAGGCCTAATCTCTGGCTACCTTTCTGGACCTCTTGTGTATTTAACTTTTAGCTTCTTTAGAAACCTGTCTCAGAATGGATCTTTCCAGAAAAGGGGAATTCCTAGACCTTTAAAATGACTTTCAGTGGGAGGATTTAATACTAGATATGTGAACAATACAATTTTCTTCTCTCTGGGAGAGAATGCCAGTGGAAAATTGCAATGAAATACTTTCACGTAATAGTTTGGAGAAACAAAATGGGATCAAGCTATGATTTGCAGGACCAAATACTAGGGACAGCAATGTAAAATAGTGTAAACCACTGCCTTTATTGGATTTACAGCTGAGCAATTTAGGGAAAGTTGAGCCACATTAAATGAACTGATTTAAAAATCCATTGTTGATCTAATTATTATGCTAACCATACATAAGAAAACCCTAATTCATAACCTATATGTCCTCCATTTTGCTGTAAATCCTTATCTTTTCTGTTACCGTCTCTTCTCCTGTTTTAGTAAGAAAATAACTTGTATTTCAAACTACTGTTTATCTTAACTAACAAAAATTAATAACTAAAATGATCACATTGTAGTAAGAGAGTCAAATTGGATAAAGGCACTAAAGGAGCCCTCATCTTCCCTCTTCATAAAAGCGTAACTCTTCATCCTCCCAAAACTAAGCAGAATTCCATCACTTTTTACTATACAACTGCACTGAAATTGTCCCTCTCTCTTCTTTTCCTCCTACCATCTTGTGTCTGGGAATGCTCTATGTACTTTTGATAACAATATAATAAAAATGATGAACAGCTTCTCTGTCTGACTATTGTATTTGGCATACATAAGTGATGGCAGAACTTCTGTTTTTATACTGTAAAGTGTCAGGGAAGTTTTTTGTTTGTTTGTTTTAATGATGCACTGGCATATAGTCAATAAGGATAAGGAATGGGGCCACTGCTTTTAAGCTCATGGACAGAGATTGCCAGAGGAGTATGGGCTAAAAAGCTATTAATTTGGCCATTGTCTCAGGAGAGTCCATCTGCAGTCCAGCTGAGTCAGCTCTCCAGTGACTACAAGGGAGAAACTCTACAACTACTCTGCCATTTAGGAAATGAGCCAGCTGCATTTGGGGATAAATTTAGTCAGCCAGATCAGCTAGCAAGTGTGAAGGAGAGAACTGGCCAGTATGTAAACCAGATAAACAGTCCATCTGGGTATTAACAGATAATAGCAATCTGTGTCAGATATGTTTTTCACAATGGGATGTTTCATCTCATTGAATACATTCAATCATGTTTTATTTTTTCCAGGGCTGACCTAAATCTGTACAACAATATCTATTGGGTCTGGAGTTCATTACTGGGCCTGGGGGAGGGTAAGAGATCTGGTGGGATTGGGATTTATGTATTGGTTTTCGATATATGGATTCATCTCTTCTTCCCATTTATGGCTTTATGTTTCCTTCAAACATGGAGCAATTTTCCCTTTCCTGTCGCTGAACAACCCCCTTCCTATTCAGTCAAATCCCTTCTTAAAATCCCATTCCTTTTCAGTGGACATCCTGCACTGGTGACTTTAACCGTAGTCTTTCCACACCCTCCTCTACCTTGCCTCCACATTTTCACATCTTTGTGTTTGTCAGAATCAGTGCCCTCTTCAGCCTGCTTTGCACTCAATGGCTTGAATGGTAAACTTTTTGGGCTGTGATTGTCTTTGTCTCACCTGTAAAATGCTGGGTATTAGTTCATTTTGCCATGAACCAGATCTAATTAATATGTCATGAACCAGATATTCAGCTGATATGAATCAGAATAGCTCTGCAGATGGGGGTGACACTACCCTGACATACACCAGCAGAGGGGGTAATAGAACTGGTTTAAATAAATTAAATAAGTTCAAAAAGTTTTGGTGAAATGTGTGTTACTTTTCAAAAAAGGGCTACATTTGTAATTTTCCAATCAGTACTGATGAATAACGCTGAAACCTGGAGAGAATCATAAATCTGCTCCTTGTCAATCCAATCCAATTTCAGCAGGAGCCTCTGATCTTCCCCTCAAAGGCAACGTTAAACACTAGGGCTTTGTCTACACTACAAGTTTTTGCAGCAGAGAATATGCTAATGACGGACTCATTAGCATGAGTTGCGATGTCATTAGTATATTTTCTGCTGATGCTTTTTGCGCAAGGGGCTTTTGCGCAAAAAGAAGCAGTGTAGCTGCTTCCATTTTGTGCAAAAAAACCCTTTTGTGCAAGATCCTTATGCCTCTCCGCAACCCCTTGTACAAAAAGCATCGGCAGAAAATATGTTAATGACATCACGATTCATGCTAATGAGTCCGTCATTAGCATACTCTCTGCTGCAAAAACTTTGTAGTGTAGACATAGCCTAGCAGATTTTCCTGGATTTACCTGGTAAAGCTCGGGTTCTAAACTCAATGAAGAGTTTTTTTGTTTGAATGGTTGGTTAGCTGTTTTTGGCTTTTGGGGGTTTTTTGCGGGGGGGGGGGAGGGGAAATAAAAGGAAAATGTACATGCATTATTTAAATGATTGTATTTTTCAAAAATACCACATTATTTTTATGAAGTTAATTTTTAATTAAGAGTTCTTTAAAAGGATTGTTAAAATTTTTTCATTTAATTTTTTAAAAAAATGGTAGTTCCATCAAGTGTATTTTTTTATTCATCCCCTCTAAATTCTTATCATTCGCTATGTTCTAACAAAAAAAGGCTATATTCAATTTAGTTTCCAATTTTCTTCTAATTTTCAATCCTTAAGCATTGAGCTAGCTTCACCAAAACAGAGCACTATTCCAAATTTCTCCATTTTATCTCTTTTCTGTAAGATTTATTGAGAAGAAAGTCTATTCCAGGTTCATCCTATGTTTCTGGATCATCTTGGTTCAGTCTCTTTTGGCATTCACTCTGTTATGTCATTTTTTTTAGGACTGTATTTGCTTTGATGATTCAGTCTCTTTTCTGTTTGGTTTTATGAAAAGCAATCCCATTCCAGGCATATCCCATTTTCCTGGCACAATCAAGCTCTTACGTTGCTTTAAATTATGCTAAGAGGAAGCTACATACCAAATTTGGTGGTCCTAGCTCTTACCATTTAGGAGGAGTTCTTGATCAAACAGACAAACTCTCTAAAATATATAACAGATTAAAAGCCAGACTGCAAATATCATTCTTTGTGCTGACTAGTACCTTACACAATGAGCTCACTGATATCACTTGGACCACTTGGCAAGTAAGGTACTACTTCTGGTGTAGAATATTGTGGTATATCCCAAATAAATGCCCATTTTTTCCCTTAAGTTAGTTTGCTCTGTTTTGTCCCAAATACCCATCCATCTTGAAGCCGTTCTATTGCTCTTGTTTATAAAGAGAGACTAATTGTCTAAGCTCACATTTTTAGTTTGTTTGAGGAATTAACCATTAAACAGCAACAACCTAAAATCTTTGATCACATTGAGCTGTCTCAATCACACCAGTAACTCAGAAAGTGTTGCAATCATCACTTACATGGTGAAAAAATAACTTCTCACTGATAAAATACCATGTACAGTTGCTAAGTGAATATTAAAATCATTGTCACGTGTTAATGGGAGTTTTTATATCTTAACGCTGATCAAATTGCTTCTGTAATGTAGAAAAAGAAAACGATTGTCCCTGTCTGGATGGAGACAACTTTGAAATCCTTTGCAGTGAGAAATAATAGAATGACTTGCCAAACAGAAGTTGTATTCTGTGCATGTAAATAGGTTCTGCACCATAATTAGTGATTTTTCCCCCCTAGGCTGAACTGGAGGCCTCGTATTTTCATGGGAAAATCAGTTTGATGTCTACCGTCCCTAATTTCAGCAGTACTGAATAACCAGGCTCTAATTCTGTTGTAATGAACCGTGTGTTAATGCTACAGCCTTCTGTCCAGTTATAAGCCAAACACCATGTCTGACTTTGTAATGAATCTTACAGTGGTCTTGTTGACTCCATGGTAGGCTTTTGTTAGGATCCCATCCTCAAATATAGCTACTTTTCAGTAAAACTTAGCATGTCATAGAACTGAGCTTTTGTTTAGATTCAATTTATTAACTTTGGAGAAAAGTATAGATTCTGAATATCCTTGTTTCTTCTTTAAGGATGGATCTTGCAGTAGTAAAACCAGTTATTTGTATTTTGAAACACAGTTTTGTTTTCAAGGACTTTACAGGTTTTTTGTTTGTTTGTTTTTGTTTTTCATATGAAAACGTGGGATTTCCAGACTCTGCAGATGCAGAGCTCATATCCACAATACCAGGGTGGAGATACTCAATAACGGCATTCAGGCATATTAATCTTTGTGTCCTGTGAAAGAAAATGCCTGTGTTAAGGGTTGTGTAGGTTTTTGCCCATTGCAAGCCCTTATCTATGAGGTAGGTTTCCTTCCACTTTTGTTGTTGTCTAGCAGACAATATATAGCGCTGCTGGTTGTGCCTATAGAGAATCTAACCCAGTTCAACTGAGTCCTTGTGTTCTTTGTCTGTACAGCTTCTCTCTGTTAGCATAATTGTTACTCCTGAGAGTATGTTTTCATTCATTGAGTCTCAGCGTGGCAGTCAAAGAATTAATTACTCCGAGAAGGGACAGGGCTCTTCTAAAAGAGTTTCACAACTTCAGCTTTTAATAGCCCTCTCTCTCCTGCTGAGGCTGCACCACAGCTTGTCAAAGCATTTGCGGCGGCTCCACGGGTCAGCAGTTCCCAATGGAGGAACCGTGTTAGAGGAACCTTGACACTGATTCTGAAGGCTGATTTACTGGGAGTCAGGAAAGGGCAAAATTGTGGGGCTTTGGGTCATTGTTTGTGGGAAGCAGTTTTTGAAATTTGTATTTTTTTTATAGTTGAATGTTTTTAACCAGTTAATGCTCATGCATCTGAGCTGATGACCTCATTGGCACTTGCAAATTGCTTGCCTGAAAAGCCTGCCTGAGAAGTTTGTTTCGTTATCTAACGTCAGTTATTGATTTTCATTAAAAACATGTCATAAGAACATAAGAATGGCCGTACTGGGTCAGACCAAAGGTCCATCTAGCCCAGTATCCTGTCTGCCAACAGTGGTCAGCACCAGGTGGCCCAGAGAGGGTGGACCGAAGACAATGATCAAGCGATTTGTCTCCTGCCATCCCTCTCCAGCCTCTGACAAACAGAGGCCAAGGACACCATTTTATCCCCTGGCTAATAGCCTTTTATGGACCTAACCTCCATGAAATTATCTAGCTTCTCTTTAAACTCTATTATAGTCCTAGCCTTCACAGCCTCCTCTGGCAAGGAGTTCCACAGGCTGACTACACGCTGTGTGAAGAAGAACTTTCTTTTATTAGTTTTAAACCTGCTACCCATTAATTTCATTTGGTGTCCTCTAGTTCTTCTATTTAGGGAACTAATAAATAACTTCTCTTTATCGGCCCTCTCCACACCACTCATGATTTTATATACCTCTATCATATCCCCCCTCAGTCTCCTCTTTTCTAAACTGAAAAGTCCCAGTCGCTTTAACCTCTCCTCATATGGGACCCGTTCCAAACCCCTAATCATTTTAGTTGCCCTTTTCTGAACCCTTTCCAAGGCCAAAATATCTTTTTTGAGGTGAGGAGACCACATCTGTACACAGTATTCAAGATGTGGGCGTACCATAGTTTTATACAGGGGCAGTAAGATATTCTGGGTCTTATTTTCTATCCCTTTCTTAATAATTCCTAGCATCCTATTTGCCTTTTTGACCGCCGCTGCACACTGCATGGAAGTTTTCAGAGAACTGCCCACAATAACTCCAAGATCTCTTTCCTGATTTGTCGTAGCCAAATTAGCCCCCATCATACTGTACGTATAGTTGGGGTTATTTTTCCCGATGTGCATTACTTTACACTTATCCACATTAAATTTCATTTGCCATTTTGTTGCCCAATCACTCAGTTTGGTGAGATCTTCTTGGAGTCCCTCACAGTCTGCTTCTGTCTTGACTATCCTAAACAGTTTGGTATCATCTGCAAACTTTACCACCTCACTGCTTACCCCTTTCTCCAGATCATTTATGAATAAGTTGAACAGGATTGGTCCCAGGACTGACCCTTGGGGGACACCACTAGTTACCCCTCTCCATTCTGAAAATTTACCATTTATTCCTACCCTTTGTTTCCTGTCTTTTAACCAGTTCTCAATCCATGAAAGAACCTTCCCTCTTATCCCATGACAATGTAATTTACACAAGAGCCTTTGGTGAGGGACCTTGTCAAAGGCTTTCTGAAAATCTAAGTATACTATATCTACTGGATCCCCCTTGTCCGCATGTTTGTTAACCCCTTCAGAGAACTCTAATAGATTAGTAAGACAGGATTTCCCTTTATAGAAACCATGTTGACTTTTGTCCAACAAATTATGTTCTTCTACATGCTTCACAATTTTATTCTTTACTATTGTTTCGACTAATTTTCCCAGTACTGAGACTTACCGGTCTGTAATTGCCCGGATCTCCTCTAGAGCCCTTTTTAAATGTCAGTGCTGATTTTTCTAAAGCACCCTCGGAAATGTATCCTGACCTTTCATTTATGTTGAATCTTCTATAGGGCCTCCCACTGAGTTAGTCCAAAACAGGATTATTTTCTGACTAAGAAACATTAATTAAATATTTTTATCTATGAGGGGTTAAGGCTGCTTTGGAAGACAAAACATACTACTGAGAAATAATGTGAGATGAGGCAAAAGCTGGAAGAGAAAATGCAGTGTGAAACAAGCACTTTGTCCATTCACCGATTGTTATTTTAAGTCCATAGATCAGACCCTCAACTGATGTAAATTAGCCAAGGATCTATCCCCATATATTTCTATCAGTCTGCACATAGCACTCCCATTGTCTTGAAGTTAATATTGAAATTAAAAGATTGATTTTAAACACATTTCAACCTACACATGACCAGGCACTTTCTTTAATTTTCTTTAAAGCTGTGAGCTGCCAGGGAATGTGGCATGTTAGTTCCTTATGGTTGGAAATACTATGCTCATGAAATTTAAAGCATAGGTCCATAATCAATAACTTTCTTAAGGGGCAACAAGTAGTCCTGTGGCATCTTAAAGGCTAACAAAATTATATATAGTATCATGAGCTGTTGTGGGCAAAACCCACTTCATCAGATGAGCTGGAGAGCAATAACAAGAACCCAGAAATTTATAACAGGAAAAAAAAGAAGAAAAAAAAGTACCCATCAATTGTAGGACCAGTGCTAATGAGGCTAATTAAGCAGGCTGGAAGTGACCCATACTTAGCTTTTGATGTAAAAATGAGGTGTTAAATGCAGGAAAGGCTGGCTTTATAATGTGACATCCAGTTAATGTCTTTGTTTAAGCCCAGGGAAACAGTGTCACATTTGCAGATGAATGTCAATTCCCCATTCTCTTTCTTAGGGGGATGATCCTGTTACTTATATGCATAATTTAATTAGAAAAGTAGTACATGAGAGGATCTTGACTAGTGACAATGTAAAAACCCCACAATTTTGCAGAAGTTATAACTAACTGAGGGCTAATGACCAAATTCATATTGACTGTGAATGGAATGGAGTATTGACTATGGAGTCCTCATTTGGTTTGGATAGTAGTAGGAAGCAGAAACACCAAAATACGAACAATCTAGAAAACAAGTTTTTTGTTTTTTGTGGAAATGTCTATCTCCTTCCCTAGTGTTGGCCAGACTAATTTTCCATGAAGTTTTGAATCTGATAGATTTTGTTTTGGATTCCAGCATCTAATGGGAAAAATGTATGTGGGAGGAGAGGGAAGCAAAGGGAACAGAGATCACTGGAAAAAACTATGAGGAATGGTGACTGAGCAGAAAAATGTAAAACTAATTTGGGGCTCACTTCTGCCACCATTACTCATGCTGAGTAAATTATTACTCAGCAAGTAGCAGCACTGAGATCTAAACTGAGACCTATTACTTGTTGTAAAGGGGAGAAATGGGGTAAAAATAGAGACCGATCCTTACTAATGTAAATTGGCTTTGCTCCACTGAATTTCAGTCTATTCCAATGCAAATGAGTGAGTTGCACATGATTTTTATGTGTATTTATAAGGGCCTGCTATAAGTAGCTGGAGGGGTGAGGGGAGAGAGGTTGTATCACTTTAGAACACAGAACAGACTTTCCTGAGGTAGCAAAAGAATGTTGCATTATTTGAAACTTCCTTTGTAGGGGTCGGGGAGTTACAAATTTCATCCTGGGTTTAAATTACAGGCGACAAAGGGTTCACAAACTCAGTCTGGTCTTCGGTTTAAATTGCTGGTGGCAAAGGGTACACAGATTCAGTCTGGACTTTTAAACCCAAGTTCATCTGAAGACGTGGGTTGTGTCCACGAAAGCTCATGATATCATCTACATGTTTTGGTAGTCTCTAAGGTGCTGCAAGACTATTCATTGTTTTTTAAGTTTTTGCAAACCCAACAGTGTTTCAGATGTGAACCACGCCTCTGACTCCATCAGGTTCTTCACTTATCAATTTTTTTAAAGGAAATCAACTAAACAGGATTTTGTCTTTCTGTTTGCCTGTCTTAAAACAATGTTGGCTGTGTGGAGGCTTTTGTTGTTTGCATTGAGGTGCTGCGGAATATTAAGCTCACTACTCTGCCTCCTTTCAGGTGGGAGTCTGACAGACAGTTATGCCATAGTATATAGCAGTGGTTCTTGACCTTTTTGACCCAGGGTACATATATACCCAAGGGTAGCCTGTCAGTGCAGCCCCTTTTGTAGCTGTGTGAGCTTGGAGCTTGGAGCAGTGTGTACCTTCATTTTCTTTCTCTATTCTTTCTCTCTGTGCTGATTATATTTTAAGGGTCATCACTGTGATTTTTGCAAATGTTCTTATAATATATTTGTCTCTCTTTCTTTTGTTTTTTTTAAATGAGTTCATGCAGTAGCTGACCGGTGACTCTTTCTGCTGAATGCTATTGAGTAATTGATTAGAATGAATCGATAGATAGGAAAGCCATAGAGTAGTAATTCAAAGTGAGTTGGACAAACTGGAGAAATGGTCTGAGGTAAACAGGATGAAGTTCAATAAGGACAAATACAAAGTACTCCACTTAGGAAGGAACAATTCATCTCACACATACAGAATGGGGAGCAACTGTCAAGGAAGGAGTACTGCAGAAAGGGATCTACAGGTCATAGTGGACCACAGGCTAAATATGACTCAAGAGCATGACACTGTTGCAAAAAAACCAAACATGATTCTGGGATGCATTAACAAGAGTGTTGTGAGAAAGACACAGAAAGTAATTCTGCTCTACTCTGTGCTGATTAGGCTTCAATTGAAGTACTGTATTCATTCCTGGGCACCACATTTCAACAAAGATGTGGAAAAATTGGAGAGGGTCCAGAGAAGAGCAATGAAAATGATTAAAGGTCTAGAAAATATGACATGATGCAAGACTGAAAGAACTGGGTTTGTTTAGTTTGGAAAAGAGAAGCAAGAGGAGGGACATAATAGTAGATTTCAAGTAACTAAAAACGTGTTACAAGGAGGAGGGAGAAAAATTGTCCTCTTTAACCTCCTGAAGATAGGACAAGAAGCAATGGGCTTACATTGCAGCCAGGGAGGTTTAGGTTGGACATTAGGAAAAACTTCCTAACTGTCAGGGTGGTTAAGCATTGGAATAAATTGCCTAGGAAGGTTGTAGAATCTCCATCATTAAGATATTTAATAGCAGGTTGGATAGATATCTATCAGAGATGATCTTGATGGTGCTTGGTCCTGCTGTGAGGACAGGGGACTGGACTGGATGACATCTCAAGGTCTCTTCCAGTTCCAATATTTTATGATTCTATAGCTCAAATATCTATGTTTCACTGCAAAGCATGCTGTTTTTCCCTCACTTCCCAGGCTTGCTGAAATAAATACGGTAATACATCTCCATGGCAAGACTGTTTCCTCTTTCTACATATCTTGTCTTGTAACTTTTGTACCACTTGGGACGCACATTTCTCCCAGACTGAGAACTTCGGATCAATAGAATTCTGTGCCATTCTAGACTTGTGCCCGATGCACTTTGCATTTATTATAGCCATTAGCTGTCACTGTCATTAATGATTTATATTTCAGCCATGTGCCATGTCCTTTGATGGAGAAGGTTCATGTTTGTAAAGCCTTCTAACGTCTCTGTGAGATAGGTCAGGATATAAACAATCCCTTCAGCCCATCTCTGGGACAAAATCCAGCAGCTGTTTCAACAGCACTCAGCAATTATAGGCAACAAAGGCCAAATCTATTTCATCTTCTCTGCTTCCTGCAGATGTTTAGAGATCTAAAAGCAGTCGGGCTGGTTCATAACATAATGGTCAGTTCTTAATATGGCACAAGTTTTTCTTACCTCTTCATGGTACAGCATATGGTGCAAAAATCACTGTTGTTACACAGAAGCTGATACAATGGAACAGACCATTGTCCATTTTATCTGGTGTCCTAACCCTGGAGGTGGCCTTTCTGGAATGCTTCAGAGCAGTGGAAAAGAAACCCCTCATGTGCCTGTCCAATTGTGCAATTCTCTACAATCAGGTCGCAGGGAGGGGGCTGGACTTCTTCCTGATCTCACCTAAAGGATAAGCTGATTGTTTGAAGACAAGCTGTAAAATTGTTGAAGTCTGGAGGGTATTTTTAATGTGTTACCCAGGTTCATGAATGCAAGAGAGGGGACTGTTTGGTATCAGCTTTGTTTCAATGCAAGATTGTGTGTGCAGCAGCTATTACTAAATGTTCACGTACAATGCCTGAATAACCAAATCAAAACTAGGGTGAGATGTAGCATGTAATTTTTTTCTCTCTCTTGGCAAAACTGATTTTCAAACTTCTTTCTAACCTGCTGACTTAATGAAGCCATTTCTGAAGTTTTTTGGAAAAAGCAGTGAATGAACTTGGCCTTTTTATATGTAAGCTTAGCACAGTGGGGCCCCTAATGAAGGTAGTTAGGTGCAATTGACATACACATAATAATATAGGACAATAACTAGCATTAAACCACCATAAACAATGGGCCTAAAATAAAATGTAATCAAAAAAAGGAAATACCTACTTCTTCACCACCACCACCCCAAACCACCCTGCCATAAATTTTCTCCTGGTTTAGTTTTAGTGTGATTGTAAAAAGCTGGAGCCTCTTTTAAAAACCTGCCGTTTCTGTTACAATGGTTGGGGCCAAGCTTGGAGACACTGCCATGGTTGATTGTCTGGGGAAGAACCCTTACTGTGATTTATATCAGCCTGCCTGTCATGGGGTGAAAGGAATGCCCAGTTTCTCATTTTGATCAAATGTTCAGGCTGAAAACCACCCACTGCTGTAAGCACAGTTGGGGCAGAGAGATGAGATGGAACACATTGCATGCTTTGTTGCTGAGGCAGTGTTTTAAGGCTGTTAGAGTCTGTTTCCCATTGCTAGGAGCAGGGAGGAAAGATGTGTGTTTTAAAAGGGAGGGGAAGGTGAACAGAGCCAACTTTTATTTTCTTGTTTCCAGTGGGGCAGAAAATGGGGGCAGTTCAAGGAGGAAGGAGAGAATCTGTTAGTTTTTTTAGCAAAACAAGTTTCCTAATGAACAAAGCCTTCAGGCCAGTTTCTCTGCTGATGTAAGTCTATTGCAGCTGAGCCTGCTGAGAAATGGTGATGGAATTTTCAAAAGGATCTACATGAGTAAAGTGCCCAAATCCCTTTGAAAGCCTATGGGACATGCCTCTCCAGTACTAGATTGCAAATCACAGCATTGGCCCTTCAAATATAATCCGATTTCTTTTCTTTCTGATGACTACTCCATCCTTTCTCTTGTTTTATCTTCTGCCTCTTGACTTTCACACTGGTTTTCCATCCTCAAAAGAGGGGCACTGATAAAGCTCAGGCCTGAAAATGTTACTTACTCTTTAAAAATATGGGCACTCCCTGAGGTATGAATATCTGACTTTTGAACATCTGCACATGCAGACAAAAGCTCACCAGCAGCCTCAGGGAGCAGGCAAGAGGCACAGATGGTGGTGGCTAGCGCAAGTGTGGGCTGGAGGACTCTGGAGGAGCAATAGGCAGTCATGCAGCCAGCAGCTCCAGAGAAGTGGCACTTTGAAGAGGAAATGGCTGCTTCTCTCCAGCAGCTGGTGGCAGGCCTGCCCCCTGCTCCTCTGGCATCCTGCAGCCTGCGCTTGCTGCCTCCTGGTGGAGCGGGATTAGGTGCAGCAAACAGGGAAGTGGGGGTGGCCAGGAGATGGGGCTGGCTGCATGATTCGGTGCACAGCCTGTGGGGAAGGGGTGCATCTGGGACATGCTCAGAAGTCCCCTTCAGAATCTCCACCTACTTCCTCCTGCTCCTCCTAAGTAAACCTGCCTTTCCTCAAGCACCAGCATTCAAGGTTAAATGAAAAAAAAAAAAACCCCCAAACAATTTCTAGTATTTTTCATTGCAAATATGCAGTATTTCAGCTACATTATGGGCAAAATAGGCTTTCATGAGCTAGCCTGGAAAAGTAACTGCCCTTTACAACATTGTTTTTATGGGAAAATGCATTCTGCATTCCAAACAACCAACTCACAAATAAACATTTGGAACAAAACCCATTCATAAGTTGGAGACTTCCTGTGTACCACAATTCCTTTTCTAACTAAACTTCTCAAGCTGCACTGGCAACAAAACCTGAGCTTGCCCAAAAGTTTTGCTCCATTTTGGGTTTCATGACAAATTCACAGTTCAGGTCAGGCTTAAGGCTCGAGTGAATCTAAGCTGCATGCATAGCTTTGAATTGAATCACATTGGACTCCTGATCACATTAGGTTTCTGATCACACAAGAAGTTGTAACTCTCACACCATTCCTACCTTGGAAGGGGGGATCGCCTTGTGGTTGGGGTGTTGGACTGGATTCAGAAGATATAGGTTTAATTCCCTGCTCTGCCACAAACTTCCAGTGTACCCTTAGGAAAATTGCTTAATATCTCTGTGCCTTTGTTCTTTGCCTCTTAAAATGGGGATAACAGTACTGTCCTACATTTTTCAGGTGTTGTGAGACTAGCTGTGTTAAAGGTGCTCATCTATTATGATGAATGAAGCATAACTATCTATAGGTTGAACCTCTCTAATCTGGCACTCTCTGGTCTGGAAACATCTGTGGTCCAGCATCACTTTAGTTAGCTGGATGTCCACTTAACATGGGTGTGGCCAAGTGCCCCTCGGTCCCATAAAGTTTGTTTACAGCCACCAAGCCTGGCTCTCAGTGTTCTGTGCTGTTATTTAGCTCTAATTTACCCCTAAATGTCTTCTAAAAGCCCAGTAAGCAGTGGAAGTGTTGGTAATGGGCTAGACAATATTGACCTCCCATGATTCAGCACATTCTTTGATTTGACATAGGTCAGGTCCTGAGGGTGCTGGACTAGAGAGATTCAATCTGTAGTGTAATTTGACTACTTGATGCGAACCTGATGCCAGACCAAATTTCAAGTCCTTCTCTGGTGCAATTCCACTGACTTCAAAAGACTACAGGCAAACTTGACCAATGGACTTTGGTTGGTTTTATTCCACTGAGTTCACTGGTGAAGTTACATTGGGGAGAGGTGAGGGTTCTGAGGGTCACTGTGATTTATGTTTTGTACCTCTTTTGAAATAAAGTAAAACCTGATCTTTTCCAGTCCTGTTGACAGCAAAACAAAAGATTCAATGTCATAAATTTTCAGTGCAGATTTGAGGTTGTACATCTATTTTTGTTTGTTTGAAAAAGAAGGTTCAGCTCTTCATTTGTTACAGCTGTTGCCTCTTTGTGTTGGAGACAAAATTAATGTGTGTATTATAAACTGACAGCTTGCAGATTTAATGTGTTTTTGCCATGAAATAATACACTCTAAACATTAATGCACATGCTAAGCTGCTTTAAAGCACATTTGGTTATTATTTTGTGGGTACATAAACTTCTTAAAAGGCTTATTCTCCTGTCTCATTCTTTTAATTTTCATTTATGGAATATTCCTCCATTTATTTGTTTTGCCTTTCCTCATCTCATGGATAGAAGTAATCCTGTGTTCACACTGCACTGTCCCCAGCTTGGAATGAATCAAAAAGACAGAGTAATTACAGCAGCCAACAATCTAACCAGTAAAGCTGGTTTGCAAATGTGCAAAAAATCTGTGCTCTGTCTCAGCATTAATGGCTTTGTTTTTGTACATTATGCTACTACTAATTCCCAGATTGGATGTGCAATTACTGTGGCCATTGTGGTTAAGGACAGCAAACAGTAGGTGAAATGCCATTGAAAAGCTAGCAGTGCATTTCAGGGTTCTCTTGCAGACGAAGTTCCTTGAGCTCACATGCTGTATTTTGTCCCCTTATGGTTCAACTCTAGATTTATTCATTTATTTTGCATTCTGGTGTTTTCTTGCCAGAATTATAATCATATGAGGACATATTAGCATGGATAACTTAGCACCAACTGATGGTTTTTGAAGACTCTTAATCAGAGGATGGGTTTTTTTTATGGTTACACTTACTGCTTCTGCAACCTGCATGATTTCCTTACTGTGCTGGTCTCTCTGGTACTGAAAAACAGGTGAGTCCTCACAGGTGAAATTATAGCACAAATACAATGTTAGTTCCTGTAAATACTTAGTGCTAAGAGAAGTCCTCACTGCTGAAAGAAGCCCTAGAGCAATGATGGGCAACCAAGGCTAATGAGCGGGCTGCATGAGTGGCCCCCCTTTATCACAGTGAGCCGCAAGATTGAAATCTGCCATGTGCACGCACCATGACCCTAAGAATAAGATTAAATGCATTACTACCTGGCATGCTGATAATTTCAAAATACAGCCGCTCCCCGAGTTGCGAACGGTCGAGTTACGACCGTTCGCACTTACGACCAATGCTCCCAAGGAGCGGTTGTAAAGGTGGTCCCCGAGTTACGAACGCGATCTGCGCTTACGAACAGCGCGATCGCGTGTAACTCAGTGGGATCCGAGTTACGAACAGTTCGAGTTATGGACCAAGTGTTGGTCCGTAACTTGTTCGTAACTCGGAGAGCGGCTGTAAGTATAAATGCTTTAATCATTCATATATTAATAGAACAGTTTTCAGCTTCAAATAATAATAAAAATAAATGTTTACACTTACTTTACAATATTAAATCCCTGCCCGGTCTCTTCCCCGCCTCCTTGCCAAAGCGTGTCCTGTCCCTGACCCTCTCTCTCCCATCCAGCACTTCTAGAGCACCATGAATCAGCTGATTCTCGATATTCAAGCTCTGGGAGGAGCAGAGCCGGGGCATGAAACAGCCAATTCATGGTGCTCTAGAAGTGTGGGGAGGGAAGGATAGGAGTAGGTAAGTGCAAAGCCCCCAGTGCATGAGAGCCATAGGGGAAGAGGGCAGAGAGGGGTTGCACAGGCCACACGTGAAACCCTGACAGGCCACATGTGACCTGCTGACCACAGGTTACCCAGCACTGCCTTAGAGTGCTCAATAGTAATCTCATACTTAGCAAAACTTGATTTGAGAATGCATTGAACCACATATTGAAGTGCTTTCCTGGGTAGGAATGCTTTACAGACTCCAGATGCAAGGTCAAGCACTAAGATCGGACCCTTATTGGGTAGAACATTTCTTACATTAAGTACATTCTAAAATGCTTTGCAAGGATAAAGGGTCACTGTCATGTTGAATAATAAATTCTGTGTTACCAATACTTCAGATGAATAAAACTGATTGGAATTTTAAAATTCCTAATTTTCACTGTGAATTCCACTTAATTTTTTAATTCTCTTGGACACTGACAAGCAGACAAGTTGGTTTTGCTTCCAGTAGGCAGTTTTTCATCCATGTCACTAAAGTCTGATCTACATTTCAGACCTATATAGGTATAATGGTGTCAGTCACGATTGTGGAAGATCCACACCCCTAAGCTACAGTTACACTAACCCTAACCCGTGAGTAGACAACCCTGTGTTGGTTGGAGACATAGCTACTGACTACACTGCTATTGACATAGGGAAATAGTGGGAAACTAGGGATGTAAAATCCTTTTTAATTAGATAATGGGATAAATGTTTAACCAGTTAACTGATTAAATGGGGGCAGGTGCTGCTCCAGCCCATCTGTGAGTCGGTATCCTCACATGGGGCTGGAAGTGGCAGTCCCATCCCTCCCTCCCACCCCCCGCTGATGCTTTCGGCGGGCCATGGTGATGCTTTCCGGGTAACTGATAACCGGTGATACTTATCGGTTAAATGGTTACCCATTCACATTCTTATGGACAACCTGTGGCCCACTGGAGTTCTGTGTGTGACCCATGAGACATTTTGTTTACTGTGGCCCATGCACAGGGTTGCCAGATTCTTCTGGTTTCCATCCACACATGGTTTTTTTCCTACCCGTTGTACTAAAGTGACATGATCTTAAAGCAAGGGCACGTGAAGTGAG
The DNA here is from genome assembly GCA_032595735.1 of Pelochelys cantorii. Lineage (NCBI taxonomy): Eukaryota > Metazoa > Chordata > Testudines > Trionychidae > Pelochelys > Pelochelys cantorii. Next base: position 24,964,909 of record CM064342.1, on the reverse strand, counting down.
GGGCATGCTTAACTGCGCTAGACATTGACTGTTAGAGCTGTGCATCCAATCAAAGAGCTGCATCCCTCTGCATCCAATCGAAGCTCTGCTGTGGTTCAGTTGGCATATCCTGCAAATTCTAGGTACATAAGCACAGTTAGCAAAACTACCCTATCCTGGGAGACTGTCTTGGATACGATAATCCTATGGCTTACTCACTAACCTAGGTTGCCCATCACTGGGATAGAGTGTCTTCATTAAAGTGCTAAAGCGATACAGCTCCATCAGCACAGCTGGGTGGATACAGCTTTTTAAATGTAGATTTGCTCTTAGATTCCCATACAAAGGTTCAGAAATTCAGGGGAATATTTTTGCTGATGGGGAAAAACATTTCTTACAGATTGGAAGGGAGGGGAGGAACCCACCACACCATGCTCCCAGGGAATTTCTCTTAGCTCACATTTAGAATAACCTAATTTGACGATACTGTATTTAAAAATTCAAGGCCAGATCTTCAGCTGCTGTAATTGATATAACCTTCTGGTTCCAGTTAGAGTTAAAATCTTACTATATATTTTAGAAATGTGCATCTCTCTGTCCATCTGTGAATCTGTTTGTTCAAGAACTTTCCTAAATGGTAAGAGCTAGAACCATCTGATACTGAGCTTCCACTTATTCTAACTTAAAGCAAAATCCATATGTACAACTCTTAACAAGTTCCAGGGTTTTTCCACGAGATCATGAAGATTGTACAGTTTTACAATTCTTGGTATCAGCAGCACATTGGTTACAAAAGTTAACATCAGCAATAAGAGCAAATCCATTGCAATTGTACATTTACAGATCGTTTTGTCAGGCCACATCTTTGACTCAGTACAATTGGAGTTCTTGCCTTTCAGGATTCAACTGTAGCTTTCCTTTTCAAAAGCAAGTTTTTTCCTTCCTCCCTGCCCTGTGGGCTCAAAACCAGATCTCCCTTGCTCCACAGAGTCAAAGGGCTGGCTACGTGTGTCCTCCCTGCTCACAATGGTTATTTGAGTTAACGACCTGAGAAACACCAGGTAAATCTTCTAGTATAAAACTACAGTTGTAGAGAGAGACTAAGAACAGTAGGAAAGGAGGAACAAATGGGTCTGCTTCTGGTCTTGCTAACATTGGCTTTACACTGGAGTGAGTACATTGTTTTGAATGGAATTGTTCCTGCTATCTCTGGAGTAAGTGAAAGGAGAATCAATCCTGCAGAGTGGGGTGATCTTTTATCCTTATAACTATGGGAGTTGAGGGCACTCAGTCGCTCAGAGGAATGCTCATACTCAACTAACTGGCCAATCTGATGTAAAACAGGCAGAGAGCTATAATGTCAATTGCAGTTGTGCAGCTGAAATTGGAATTTGGGAAAGTCAGTATATATAAAATGCCCTCCTGTGCCTAAGTTTTGTTGTATTTGCTGCCTACATTTTACAGATCACAAAAGAAGCAGTTTGGGGGGGGGAACATCCTCTGAAGGGACTGAGAAAGAACAGATTCTTTCTATTTGTCTTTTGTACAAATAATTTACAGATTAAAGAGTTTCATCCACTAGAGTGGGGGTTGGAAGCTGAGATGCATAGTCTCCATGTGGGGCTCACACAGAGCAGCTGAAGCCAAGAATGCCTCATAGCACTAAGCCACTGCATGGCTTCTTTCTCTGTTCTCTGGGAAATGATCAAGAAGAGAGGGGAAAAAAACGATTTTGCAGCTGATTAATCATTGGGAAACAGTAATCACTAGCTGAGTGTTTAGGATCATTATTCAAGGACTTTTAGACAGAAGTAAACCAGAGAACTACAACAGTAGCTTTCTTTAATTATTTTCCTGTGCTCAATACTTCATGTATTTAGCAAACCGTTTCTCTTCTTGCAATTTACAGTCAATGATCTCCAGGGAATGGATTTTAAACATCCAGCAGAATTTATTCTGGAACCTCACCTGAAGAGAACATATTAACCTTTTTCAAAGATCCTATTTATTATGTTATGTAGCCTCCAAAATCACAGATTACTCTTTATAGGACACTTTTAAAACTTTATACAGCTTGAAAAATAGTTTGAGCAAGATGCTTAGCTGAAGCAAAGTGGCTGAGCCCCCTAGAAGTCAGTGAAGCTGAGTGGATTGATACCAGCTGAAGCATGTGCCCTTTGATTCAGGTTTTTCCTCTGTGTGTATAATGTAGTTCAAAGGAAGACCACTGCCTTTAATCTTTGGAGAATTTAGATACTAATCAAGTAGTAAAAAGGCACCAGGAAGAGGCTGAGAACCATAATCCTGAGGGTGAATTCAACTGTTTCCTCAGGCTTCCGGAGAGACTCCTAAGGCAAAACTGATAGTAGGTGCATAAACATAGCCATGTACATTTATCTGCAGATTGACATGTACAAAAATGTCACTGGAGAGTATGTCTACACTGCAACACTATTTCAAAATAACTAGCACTGTTCCAAAATAACTTAATCCACATCTACACAGCAGGAAGTTATTTTGAAATAGTGTCAAAATACTGTCAAGCTGGAGGACTTCTTGCTCCAACTCCTGTAACCCGCATTGCAGGAGGCGTAAGGGAAGTCAGAGGAAGAGTGCTCTATTTCGAAATAAGATATGCAATTGACGTAGCTCAATTTGCGTAGCTTATTTCGAGTTAAGCCCTGCAGTGTAGACACACCCAAAGTGATAGCAGGGGGCTGAAATTCAGTAGATGTTTAGCGCTCTCACAGATAGCATCCACATCTGCAAAAATTCTCCATGGATACCCGCATTCACATCCACTGACTCAGATACCTGCAGATAGAAAGTGGTTATCTGCAAATTTGCTGGGCTGTAGATAAAACATTTGTATCTGTATCTACCAAATGAGCCGCGTATATCCTCATTCACGCTTGCGGTGTGGAGAACTGGATATAAAGCCCATAGCCATGGATTTGCAGGGCTCAATAGATGTTACCTCTGCCAGTACTGCATAGTGCCAATGTTCAGGCAGCAGTATTGTTCTCTGTAATTGGCTACAATCTGGAACATGCCAAAAAATACAGGGCCAGGTCCCCAATTAAGTGAAATCTTCATAATTCCATTGGCTCAAACAGAGCTAGACTCATTTACCCAAAACTGAGAATCTATCCTTTTGTGAGAAGGAAACTTTTTCTGCTGTCACAATGAAAAACGCTAATAGGATAAGTTATTGGTGACAGAATATAGTTTACAAAGGAAAATGAATTGCATGGAATGAATTGCAAACATTTGGGGAAAATTGGGATTATTTCCTATACTTCATGCTTGCAAGCTGAAATGGGTTAAGCGACTTATTGACCCCATCTAGACATTTAAAAAAATTCTGCCTACTGTTCAAGTGGATTTGAAGTAGATATGTTTGGTCACCTAGAATCTTGATGCTATAAAGCAACTTTTTCAATAAACCTGTGAAAGATAACACTTCATCATATATCAGGAACTAGTTAAAAGTGAGCTCACTTGCCCCAAATCAATGAGAGCTGTAACTAGTTTTCTTAATTTCTCTGAAACATCCATTCCTGATGGAATCCTGAACATTTCCGTCATATAGAACATCTCTTGGGTCTCTCTTCTCCGATCAGTTCATTTTATGTTCTACCCACTAGCACTAATAAGGAGCAAACCTCAAATGTTTTCGTTATCCAAAAGTCTCTGGAGTCTTCAGAACTGGTCGGGAGATTTTACAAGAATCGTCTTTGATGAAACAGTTTGTGTACATCCTTCTTCTGATTGGGCAGCAAATATTGCAAAAAGAGCTTTTTCTATGCATGTTTTTGTGTGTCTTCCCAGAAGCAAGAAATACATTCTTTTTTTCCAAAACATCAAGAAACTAAATCATTTAAAACCTCTGAGAAAAAAAGATCGAGTTCAGGTTTGATTTTTTTTTTTTTAAGGAGAAAGGATACAGTTTGTCCATCCTGACAGAACATCAGTTGTATATAAAATATATTTTTCTTTCCCATCAATGCCTATATCTTACTCATAATGATCACCTGTATTGCATCTCAGGGTGTGTCTAGACTACATGGCTCCGTCGACGGAGCCATGTAAATTAGTTTACCCGACATAGTCAATGAAGCGGGGATTTAAATAATCCCCACTTCATTAAAATAAAAATGGCCGCCGTGCTGTGCCAACAATAACTGATCCAGCACAGCACGGCAGTCTGGACGCGGATCGGTCGACAAGGGAAGCCTTTGTCAACCGCTCCTGTTGACCGCTCCCTTATGCCTCGTGAAATGAGGTTAACAGGAGCGGTTGACAAAGGCTTCCCTTGTCGACCGATCCACGTCTAGAAAGTCGCGCTGTGCCGGATCAGTTATTGTCGGCACAGCGTGGTGGCCATTTTTATTTTAATGAAGTGGGGATTATTTAAATCCCCGCTTCATTGACTATGTCAGGCAAACTACTTTACATGGCTCCGTTGACAGAGCCATGTAGTCTAGACACACCCTCAGTTACTTTTTCAGCATGCAGAAAACTCTGCTTACGCAGTTGGACTTCCAACTGCAACAGGAAGACTGACTGGAACCATAGATAGAATTTGCATAAACACCCAGGGCCTGAAATTTTAAAGAAGCTCAGCTTCCATTTAGGCATGGTAACATGTGGCCAGATTTTCAGAACTCAGGATGCTGAGTGTCACAATGAGAGTTCCTGGGTGGTGAGCTCAATTGAAAATCAGGCCCCACTTGTGGGGAGTGAGCAGCTGAAAAGTCTAACCTTCCATGTGGCCATATCCTCATTTTAGTCCCTTGGGTAGGGAAATAGCTCTTAAAATACACTGTTAATCTACACCTAATTACCCCAGGGATGAGATTGCATTTAATAGAACAAACATATTAAAATGCCACTCGCAATTTTCTACAGTAGAAGGCAGTTTCACAGATAGCCATATCCAAGAATGAATTGGTGCTATTAGGTTTCATAAGCAATTATTACAGGGAAAGAGTTGCCATAGTAATGGGTTTAAGCGGCTTTTTAATCTAATATCAAGGGCACAGTTGCATGGTGGCCAGAGGCTTTTATAACTGTCCTACAAATAGATTGGGAAAGAGGGCCATCTGATTTTGGTTGAATTCAACTGAGTTTGGGGCTAGTCTGACTATTCATTCAGGATTTACCAGCTTTTTGCTGGATGAGAAATAGGTGAGGAGGAGACAAAAGAGCTGTATCATGTGTGAGATTTATAGGGCAGCTGTATTCATCCTTGTATCTGCTCTGGAAACATGTGCATAGCATGCATGGTATAAATTATATCTGGTGATGTGCACTATTTATATTACTGAATCTATTTCAGAACAATGGAAAGAAAAATCAACTTCAGCAGAAACAAAATGGTTAGTTTTTTGGAAGGGGAGTTAGCTTTTAATTTTTTAAGAGCAACATGGGAAAAATGCAAAGTCCTCCCTACATACTCAATTTTTTTTACCTATACAGAGTTTACACATAGAATTATCTGACTTGAATATAATAGAATACAATATAATGAGCAGACGCTGGATATTATGGTAGAGAATTATCATTTGTTGATGTACCATAACCAAAAAACTAGATGGAAAAAATTACTTCCTCCAAAGATATTTCCATATGTACAGGAATTGACCCTGGGTATTAAATCTGCTCCCAGCCAGTCAGATTTTTGTTTCTTTCATATAACCTCCCCACTCACCCTTTGTAACTCACAAATTCTGATGGTCAAGGACTGCAAAGAAAAGTAATTAGTTCAGCCGACTGTGTGTCTGGCTAGATATTGTGTAATTTATGGCTGCTCCTTTTGGTAGTAAGGAATACAACAGCTTGAAGGATCCTGGGAGCTCTAGGCTCTCATGGGAAGAAGTTAAGTGAAATAGTAATGCATGGGCTTCAGGGGTAGCTGAATTAGTCTGTTACAGAAAAATACAAGAAATGGTCTGGTAGCACTTTATAGACTAACAAAACATGTAGATGGTATCACGAGCTTTCATGGGCACAGCCCACTTCTTCAGATGACCGAAGTTATGAGTTGGGGATATGAAAACTCCAAATAAACAGGAGAGGAGACGGGGACAGCTACTTGCAGGTCTGTCAGACTGTGGTTGGGCAGGCTGAAATGCTCACCAACAGGCTTCTGTATATTCCCTTTACGTATATCTGATTTGTGTCCATTGATTCTTTCCTGCAGAGACCGTCCGGTTTGTTTAATATATGTAGCCATGTGGCACTGCTGGCATTTGAAGGCATAGATCAAATTACTGGATGTACAGTCAAATGACCCTTTGATTTTGTGGCTTATGTTGTTTGCTCCAGTGATGAATTCGCCAGTGTAGATACGTGAGCAGAGTTGTCATCTTTTTTGGTTGCAGGGCTGGGTTCCTAGAGGCTTACGATCTGGTTGTGTGGCATGGTTATCAGAAAGAATACATTTCAGGTTAGGGGGTTGTTTTTAAGCAAGAATAGGTTTCTCTCCTAAGGCCTCTGAGAGTGATGGATCATTTTCCAAGATGGGTTGTAGATTGTGGATAATGTGTTGGAGACATGAACTACTTCATGAACTACTTCAAGACAGACCCAAACAAGAAAATAACAGAACTCCTCTTGTTGTTACCTAGAGTCCACAACTCAGACCCCTCCAACACATTATACACAATCTACAACCCATCTTGGAAAATGATCCCTCACTCTCTGAGGCCTTAGGAGAGAAACTTATTCTTGCTTACAGTCTGACAGACCTGAAAGTAGCTGTCTTGTCACAAACCAGCTCTACAAGCCAAATACACAGAGAAGCCCTGGAATCCCAGTTCATCCACAAATTCAATTCACATGCTAATGGACTCAATCGTGATATGCGCTGGTGGGGACTCTACCTACTTAATAACCACTGAAGGTGCTAACAGCTCCCAGAGTGGTATCCTTCCTGTTTTAGGAATCTATCTATTGACTTTGATTTGTATCTGCTTAGGTTTAAGTACCTATTCTCCAGATACTTAATGATGCTCTGTCTCCCACCCACTCCCTTTTTCTTTCTCTCCCCCCTCCCCATCTCCTCTCCTGTTTATTTGGAGTTTTCATATCCCCAGCTCATAACTCCAGTCATCTGAAGAAGCGGGCTGTACCCCCGAAAGCTCATGATACCATCTACATGTTTTGTTAGTCTATAAAGTGCTACCAGACCATTTGTTGTTTTTTTTATAGTAACTCATGAATACAGAGCCATTGCCAGGCAGGGATTAGATCTCTCTCAACAGAAAGACTACATTTCCCAGCATCCTTTGAGGCTGCTTCCTGCCAAAGCAGTCAAAGAAGTTAAATAGCCAGAGTTCTAGCTTGCAGTTCTTAAATTATTGATCATGTTTCCATTTATCCACTGTGTGGACATTTTTGGCACTTGTGTATGTGTGTATATGTTAGAGATGTCAGTGGTTAATTGGTAAGCATCACCCTTACTGGCTGATGGTTACCATTTAACCGGCAGCCTGGCTGAGCTGGAATGGTATTCCGCTGGCCCCCGTTTAAGCAGTTAACTGGTTAAACATAACATTTAACCAGTTAACTGATAAAAGGGGACTTTACATCCCTAGTATATTTGGGTTAAATTATGTTACATCTAATGGAACTCAAGTTAGGTGCATGGCCTACAAAATATTCCTGACTCTTGGGAGAAGGTCATGTTCCCTCTGTGTTCTACTTAGAAGTGAAACCCTGGATCCAAATGTCCCTGAATTTTCACATTTAAATTATCAACTTTGTTATTGGGAATAGTGTTAAATAGTGCAACTCCTCCTCTCCCAACTATTGCAGTTTAAACACATGTATACAGGGCCCTATCAAATTCATGGTCCATTTTGGTCATTTACATGGTTGTAGGGATTTAAGAAATAATAGATTTCATGGTTTCAGTTATTGAAATCTCAAATGTCATGCTCTTGTAATTGTAGGGGTCCTGACCCAAAAAGATTGTGGCAGTGGGGGGGGAGGGGAGTTTATTGTCAGGAGTATTGCAGTACTGCTACACTTGCTTCTGTGCTGCTGCTTGCCGCGCTGTTGGCTTTAGAGCTGGACAACTGCAGAGTGGCAACTGCAAGAAGGGAGCCAAGCTCTGAAGCCAATGCCTGAGGGGGATGGGATTGAGTCCACTATCCTCCAGAGGCTGATGCCCTATCCCTGAGTTCACTGGAGATCCCACCCCATGTCCCTACCTTCAGCAGCTCCCTTATCCTGCTTTTCGAATGCAGGAGCCAGCGCCATCCCTAGGGCAGCCTGTGTTGGCAGTCCGGCTGCTCCCAGGGTGGGCAGAGGGGCGGAGGGCGGGACTCAAGTGCCCAGCCCAACCCTGCACTCCCCAGGCAATTCTGTATCCCTTAGTCCACTCAAGAACCCACACCACCTCCCTACCTTCAGAGGGTCCCTTATCCTGTGTTGGCTGTCTGGTCACTCCCAAAGTGGGCAGAGAGGGGGGTGGGACTGGAGGTGCCTGGGGGGATGGGTGCCAGCAGCAGCACACAAGAAGGGATGGCTTGGTATGGCATTCCCACCCTTCCTTCTGAGCTGCTTTCTGTAGAGCCGGGCCCTCAGTCAGCAGCCGCCACTCTCCAGCCACCCAGCTCCAAAGGCAGCACAGAAGCGTAGCAATACCACAACGCTGCTAAAATAACCTTGAAATCCTCCTACAAATCCCTTTTGAATCATAATCCCCAGTTTGAGAAACACTGGTCTCCCCATGAAATCTGTACAGCACACAAAAGACCAGATCTGACATGGGGAGAACAGATTTCTTGAGATCTATGACACATTTTTCATGTCCGTATGAATCTGGTAGGGCCTCATAGTAGTTAGTATTTTCTTCCTTCACTCTACCAGCATCAGCACAAAAGGTATGATCTTTCTACACGAACAGGTAGCTTTACTACATAAAGATGTGATTTTTTTTTATTCCTGGTCAGATGACTTCACTAACCCACATAGTGGAAAGTACAAATTGGTATATTCAATTGTAATATTAGCAGTTCAGCTTATTAGGAATATAAATCATCCAGTCAGGGAACAGAAGCCAGACCATGTGACTTATAACTGTCAAACCTGTGAAGAACTGCAGATACTCACAATTCATGGTTTGTCTGAAGACCAAGAATTATTCTCTAGAGAAATTCACAGTTTCTAATAACAAGTAAATATTAGGCTTTTGCAATCGATTTTGTAAGCTGTTCACCACAAAAAAAGTCAAATACTTAAATTTGTTGCAAATTTATATGAAAATGTTTCATAACCAATATGAAATTAATATGCAGGTTTAAAAAAAACAAAGAAAGTATTTTTTCACACAATGTACAGTCAGCCTGTGCAATTCCTTGCCAGAGGATGTTGTGAAGGCTAAAACTATAACATGATTCCAAAAAGATCTGGACCAAATCAGGAAGGATTGATCCATCAATACTTATTAGTCAAGATGAGCAGGGATAGTGTCCCTAGCCTCTATTTGCCAGAAGCTGGGGATGGGCAACAGGGGAAGTATCTCTTGATGTTTTCCTATCCTGTTTCCCTCCGGGTCTTCAGACATTGGCCACCATCAGAAGATAGGATATTGGGCTAGATGGTCTTCTGTCTGACCCAGTATGAAAACCAACAGACACACTTTGGTCTACAAAAGAAGATAAATTGTTTCAATCATTTCTAAGTAGGAATGAGTCTTAATGATTTTAAAAATAGAAATATTGAATATTATACCGGTTCTACTATGACAGGTCATTGTGACACATTGGTATTACTAACATCAAGTAATGTAAAAATAATTCAAAATAAAAAATAACCCCATAAAATTAAGATTTCAAAATAAATCTTATAAATCTGAAACAAAATTTCAAAATTTTCCAAAGCATTTCAAAACAAAAATTCTTTTTTGATGGAAACTTAGTGAAATCAATATATTTTCCACAATCTTGCAGTGTAGATATACACATTTTTTGCTGAAAAAATTTCCAACCAGTTCTGATGATAATACATATGCACAAAGGCAAGAATGAAGGTTGCACAGCTAGCCTTAATTCTGACATTACCTGTTATTTGATTGCTTGACTTTGCAACCTTAGAATTCTTTTAACAATTGTTTTGATCTGTAATATTGTTATTGAATATATATTAGAAACACTGGGTTTTGTCATTCTTCTAGAGTGATAATGAGAACTGTAATTTTATGGTTTGTGTGCAGGTAATAGCAATAGCAGAAAGCATTTTGTTATATTTATTCAGCTCTTATTCTGGCTTTAATGGGATGTAATCTTTGCTTTTTTGTCTTCTGGAAAAAATCTGTGTCAAAACATTAGGAATAATCAAGAAAACTGTACAGTAAACTCCCCTGGAGATAACTGCATTGTTTGCCTGTTCAGCTTTCTATTAGAAAGCTCAGAGGAGAACATTTTGCTTATCTGAATGTAATGTAATTCAATAGACCAGGAAGGGGTGAATCAAATTAATGACACAATATGGTCTTTTTCTCCTCATCATTCCAACTCCTTGAGTTCAAACCCCAAGATATTTTCATTATTGGTATCATCTGAACATGTCTTGCTGAGGCAAGAGGGTGTTGGTGTTTCTTCGGGTCACTGAAGTAAAAAATTTCCTGGAAAATGCTTTTCCGTAAAATCATGATTAATGATGGGAAGGAACCATCAGTCCAAGCACTGGATACCCTGGGACGGATTGTGCCTCCTTTACTTCAGTGGCTTTTATTTCCAATAACATTGAAATCTTCACCACTGCAATTACCAGCAAACTTTCAGATTCTTAGCAACTTGCAAAGGAACTGAGGAAGCAACTATCTGGCTAACTAGGGAATTGAACACCAGAATGTGTCTGTTTCGCTGACACAATAAGGCTCAATCATTGAATATTCAGACTACGTCTAGACTGCAGGATTCTTTCGAAAGAATCTTTTTTCGGAAGAGATCTTCTGAAAAAACATCTTCCAAAAAAGAGCGCCCACACGCAGAAGTGCAACAAAAATGTGATCTGCTTTTTCAAAAGATAGGATCCACACTGAATGGACACTGTTTCACATTTAGGCTGTGATGACTACTATGGGCAGGGTGGCCACGAGGGCACCTGTGCTTTTTCCTCTTTCCTCCTCTTTCAAAAGAACTCCCTCTTCCCTGTCCATACATGCCTTTTCTTAAAGAACTCTTTCGGAAAAAGGCTTCTTCCTCATAGAAAGAGGATTACCAACACTGGAAAAACCCCTCTGTTCTTTCGACTTACTTTCGGAAGAATGCGATTGCAGTGTAGACGTAACTCAGGTTTTGTTGGAAAAACCGCCATTTTTCTGACAAATCTCTGTAGTGTAAATATAGCCTCAAAAGATGAATTCCAGTGAATTTTCTGGTGGAGAAAAGAACTGAGGACAGGAGCAGTCCCCACATGCCTTAGAGAGGCACAAATGGGGGAAATCTCTAACTAGTTGGAATGGATATGACGGACCGGGCCGGGTCTGGGCACCGCTGAGGGCATCTGCTCAGGGCGAATTGCTCAAATTCGGGGCTCCTTACAGCCCCCAGACTGGAGACCTTCCCAAATAGGCCCCAAACCAGTCCCACAGAGTGCTTCAGCTGCCTGCCTGGCCAGCCAGAAACCTCTTGAGCAAAACCCCTCTGATACCCCAGCAATATCCGTGCCCCAGATGGCCCTGGGCCTGCCCACAGGTGAGGGGTCTTAAAGCCCAATCTCACCTACCCCGAACAAGGTCTGTCCGGTTCCAAGAAACCAGCCACAGATCCCAGGTCAATTTACCCTCTGGATCTTACCCACAAGATCACGCTGAGCCAATCCTTTCGAATCTAACATCTAAAGGTTTATTACTACCAGAAAGAAAAGCGCGAGAGTAAGGTTGTTAAAGTATCATACATTACATGCATTGAATCTCCCAGTTCTCAATGCAGGCTTATAGCAGAGATGTTATAACTGCTGGCTTAAAAGTCTTTGGTGTACATCCTACATCAGGATGGGTCCACAGTTCTTTCCGGCTCCTCAATCCCTGCACACTCGCCCTCTGCTTCCTGTGCACCCACCTCCCCCGCGGGGTGTGTGTGTGTGTGTGACAGACAGCTCCCCTGAAGATCCCTCCCAGGCCTCCGAGGAGGCCTAGGAGACGTTCTGACTGGCTATGACCTGCTCGAGGGACAGGGTCACAGTCCCTGACTCCTGCTCCTCCTCCTCTGGCTGGGGTTGGCCCTGGCCCTCCGGCTAATCTTCGGGGGTGACCTGTGGGCAGATGATAACCGGGGTTTCCAGCCCTGAATCCACCACGATGGGCGGGGAAGCTGTTTCCCCATCCCCTAAGATGTGGTGAAGCTCAGGATAGTCGGGTCAGGTATGGGGTCCTGCCCCTGAGCCCGTGCTGCACTCAGTGGCCCTCACATACCCTTGACAGAGCTCCTTCACCTTGCTCCGGACCTGCTCCATGGTCCAGGCAGGGTGACTTCGCTCTGCCAGGGATATGGACATCCTTGAAAAAATCTTGGCATTCTACCGCTTGGCCCAGGGATCTTGGAATGACTCCTCCTTGCCCCACAATTTGAGGAGGGTTGCAATCTCAGGCCCAGACCAAGTTGGGGCATGTCTTTTGGTCCCCCTGGGGCTGCTCCCTGGAAGGGCTAAGGGAGTCTCCGGGGGCTTCTGGCTCTGCCATGTGTGGCAATCCAGTGACAAGAGAGAGCCATGCGGTGAGGGACCCGCCCTCTGCCACAAGGCTTGTCCAGGGTTCCTGCAGCTTTAAGAGGGGCCAACAAACAGGAACTATAGAATTCTGATTACCTTTGATGGAGTGGCCACCAGGGCATCTGTCTTTTTTCCTGGAGGACAATTCTTGTGCAAATCCCGCGGTTGCCCATCCACACACACCTTTTTGCACAAGAACTCTTGTGCAAAAAGGAGTTATTCCTCGTAGAAGGAGGAATACCTACACTGCAAAAACCCCTCCGTTCTTTTGTTTTACTTGTGCAAAAACGTGCTTGAGGTATGCCTCCGTGTCTATGGATGCTTAGATGAACAAAACATCTCATGGCCAGGGCTTACCTGAGTGGGCCCATGACCTAACTTCAAAAATCCCTGAGAACACACACCATCTCAGTCTTACTCAGTATTTTACTGTTTGCTAATTGTCTTGCCCAGTAGTGGTTGATTTAGAGAGAGACTGCAGCCATCCTACTCTTACCAGTCCTGCTTCCAGATAGTGGAGATGGGCCTTCAGCTCACCTGTCTAGAGGCCTTTGAGATTTATGGAGTTGAAGGATGTGAGGTTTGTTCCTTGTGCCATTTGTATGTGGGCGGGACAGGTGTGGTCTTCATGTTTGTTTATGTTTAGGGTTTGTTTTAATTATGAGGTCAGATTTATCACAGCAAAGCCAAGGCCCTACACATTGCAGTGGTGAGTTACTCATCGTGGCTCCATCTGTGGTCTATGAGACATTTTATTTACTGTTGCCCCAGCACAGGGTTTCCAGGTTCCACTGATTTCAGTCTGCATAGTTCTAGAATGGATCTGGATTTTCCCTAATTATTGAGTGAAGCTTCTATCCTGCAAAGTAGTCTGTAAGCATTGTTTTTCATGTCCCCATAGATATCCAGTGTAAGAATGTTCACAAGTGCATCTCCGCATGATCAAGCTAAGATCTGCAGTCTGAATTTGAAACCCAAAGCAGCTGTTCATAATTAATGTTTCAGAGAGCTGTGTGGGATCTTAGCTCCAGTGGCAGTTAAGCATCTAAGACTTCACTCTTTTCTTAGAATATAAAGTTCAGATCCTAATTTCATTTAAATTTCAGATGCGTAAGTGCTCAGAATTAAAGCAAGAAATCACTTACTGGCAAACAGTTCTTAACTGAAATGCAAAATACTGTTCTTTAAAAGTCACTTCTGTATCCAAACCTCACAAGCTTACGCTGGAAAAGTGATTGTGTTATAAGATCATTCTTATTCCATATGAAGTTGGTTTTCATTTTTCCAAATGTAACTAAATGACTTTAATTTGATCTTCCTAAACCCTGAACTTTATTTCATTGCTCTTGATTGCCACAGACAGTGATGTTTGTCATGGATGTTATTCTCTCATGTTTATAGTTACACAGTTCCACATAGTTCTAAACCCTGTCAGAAAAACATGTTGCTTTAATTTTGATTTTGATTAACTGATTTTGTAAAGTGCTTCAAGATGCTCTCATGGGAGATGCCAAAGAAGGCTGAGATGGGAATAAGGAAGTTTATGTAAAAAGATGGGATTGGAAGGAGGTTAGAAAGAGCAATTAATTGGGTAAAATGTTCAGGTCTCAGGGATTTTCTGCTGAACGTGCACGCACCTTTGGAAAGGAGAGATAGGTTGTCTTGACAATTGTATAACATTACATATCTTGGTTCCTTTAAAAACAAGAAGTAGTAATAGTGCTTTGTATTTCTGTATCATCTTCCTGAAAGTACTTTTAAAAACGAATTAACACTCAAATGGTGTAGGTATTAGCTCTGTTTCACAGAGTGGTAAACAGAACATGAAGGCCCAGGGGCCTGCATAAACCCAGGCAGATAGTGTGATACTTCTACTCATCCTTAGTAGGTTCGAGATAGTGCCACTAGTCCTATTTAAATCATGGGTGTATTTGCAAAGAAAGCTACTATCCGTGTGTAGAGCCCTGCATAAATATAACATTTTGTATCTGCATCCGTATCGGCAAAAATGGAGCTGCGGCCCACAGATATAAAGGAAATATCTGCAAATGTGCAGGGTTCTAGATACAAAATCTGTATCCACATCTATATCTGCAAAAATGAGCTGCAGATAGCCACGTCTACACCCAGGGATATAAAATGGATATCCACGGATTTTCAGGGTTCTATCTAGGAGTATGATAGATATCCAGCTCTGTTACATTAATGAACAATGGCAGTTAAGCATAAAACTGCTCGCTGCTCTAACCATTAGCCTACACATCTTTGTGTTTTCATAGAGCTGATGTGAGTTTCCAAAATAAATGGCCCACAAAGGGCATGTGGCAGCTTTGTCGTTCATGGAGTTTGGATTGTGAGGTTTGTTATGGCTCAGAACAGAAGCCCATGAAGTCTGTGATAATGTCCCAGAATACAGATTGGAAGGAAACAAACAGAAAATGTGAAACAGAAGGAGACTGAAGAGGACAAAGTTGTTCATGCAATCCTTTGTCAGTGATAGAAATTTAAATATGTTTAAGAAGTTAGCTGTGTGACAGACTGACAGGATCTTGTTATATCCTTGAGTAACTTTATGACCTTAAATTAAACCTTATTGAATCTGCATTAATGCCTTTGGGGTAAATTGTATTAAAATGCAACTGTGGATGTCTGAATGGGGCACTGTGTATGTACCTTCCTAATAGATAGGAGAGAGATGATAATGTATTTCCTCTGTTATCAACCCTTTGGAGCCATGTCCCTGGAGAGATGTGCATATACCAGTTCAAACTCATTCTCCAGGGTTCAGCCAGCAAAGAAAGAGTGTGTGGACTGGTGTGAATCTAGGTCAAGCCCTTCTTCCTGAACTGACAAGTGGACAGGACCCAGGTCTGTAGAAGGCCTGTCAGAGTCTGTGTTTCAGAGCCTAAAAAAGGCCATATTGGGTAGGACCAAAGATCCATGTAGCCCATTATTCTGTATTCCAACAGTGGCCAATGCCAGGTGCCCTAGAGGGAATGAACAAAACAGGTAATCATCAAGTGATCCCTCTTCTATCACCCATTCCTAACTTCTGACAGAGGCTAGAGACACCATTTCTACCCATCCTGGCTAATAGGCTTTGATGGACCTATCCTCTATGAATTTATTAGCTTTTTTTTAAATTCTGCTCAAGTCCTGGTCTTCACAACATCCTCTGGCAAGGAGTTCCCTAGGTTGACTGTGCGTTGCATGAAGAAATACTTCTTTTTGTTTGTTTTAAACCTGCCACCTATTAATTTCATTTGGTGACCCCTAGTTCTTATATTATGGTAACAAGCAAATAACTTTTCCTTATTTTATTTACTCCATGCCAGTCATGATTTTATTGACCTCTGTCATGTCCCCCCTAAATCTCTTCTTTTCTAAGCTGAAAAGTCCCAGTGTTTTAAATCTCTCTTTAAAATTGGGGTGGGCTCTGATACATTTATTTGCATCCATGTAAGTTCTTATATTGTTAATATTTTTCTGTAACGCTTTTTATGTTAAAAACTAAAAAGAAGTTCTTGCACAGGGAGAACCGTGTGGTAACTTGTGTCTGTAGCATTTAATCTATTAACTGTCTCTGACAACAAAGCCAGCAGAGCAGCCAGTCTTTACTGGGAAGAACACAGTGGAAGCAGGAAACTTTGTATCTTAGATATAACCTGGTCAGAAGGGAGAGGGGTACTGGTCTCCATTAAAGAAATGCAACAGCTGGTAAGCTAAGGGAAAGTCCAGGTGTAGTTGCCCTGAACTGTGACTGTGTGCATAATACAGTAAAACTCCAATTGTCTGGCATCCAGTGGTCTGGCACTCCTGATAGTCCGGCACCAACTGGAACCTGGAAGTGCTCCGGCCAGCCGGACAAGCTGCTCCACTCCGCTTCCCCAAGTCCGCTGCTGCCACTGCTGAAACTGACCAGTGGCAAACTTGGGGAAGAGGCGCAGAGCAGAGAAGCTGGGGTGCTGCCGGGTTGGTCCCGCAGCACTGCCCCTCACCCCCCTGCTCGGTGCCGGCAGCACCTCAGCTGCTCTGCTCCATGCAGCTGCCGCTGCTGAAACTGACCAGCAGTGGACTTGGGGAAGCTGCAGAGCAGAGCAGCTGGGGTGCTGCCGGGTGCCGAGCAGGGGGGTGAGGGGCGGCGCTGCAGGACCAACTCGGCAGCACCCCAGCTGCTCTGCCCCATGGCTTCCCCAACTCTGCCGCTGCTGAAGCTGATGAGTGGCGGACTTGGGGAAGCCGTGGGCAGAGCAGCTGGGGTGTTGCCGGGTTGGTCCCGCAGCGCCGCTCAAGTGAGGGGCAGTGCTGAGGGACCAACCCAGCAGCACACCAGCTGCTCTGCCCCGCCGCTTCCCCAAGTCACCGCTGCCACTTCCAGCCTCAGCTGGCCTGTCGCTGGCGGCTGGGCGGGGCTTCCCCCTCTTCCCTGCAAAACAGTGGAGGGTTCGCCCCGCTCCACGCCGTTCCCCACTGCCCCCCAGACACAGCCCCCCTTCCGGAGTACCTCCTGATACTCCGGTATATCTGATAATCCAGCACCCCCTGGGTCCCAAAAGTGCCGGATTATCGGAAGTTTACTGTAAAATGGTTTCCTGCCAACATATACTGCTGATATTCCATCAAGGAAGGAATTACAGGGGCTTATTTATGCTATTGTGTTAGGGAATCTTAAAAACAGTATTGGTCAACTATGTATTTAAATCCAGGCCTTCACTGCAAGGTTCTCTCTAAGATGTGCAGCAGCACTACCCCGCAGCTGCTTAATGAGCCCCGCCTAGAGAGGAGCTCAGGACTGGTGCATGGAACTGCCTAGCTGGGGACGAGGCACTTCTCCCTCATAGACAGCAGCTGCTCCTTGCTGAGCACAGAGCAAGGTAGGGACACATTCCCTCCCTATTGGCAGGGAGAGACTGGCTGCTCTATACCAGTTTATGTGGGTGCTATTGAGATAGTGGGTTTGAGTCCCGCCCCCTCTGCCTGCCTGCGAGGCGACCAGAGGAAGGCAGAATAAGAGACCTACTGGAGAGAGCACAGTGGAATGGGTTCTAGCATGGCTTAGGGGCCAAGGTATTCACCTGGGAAGTTTAAGGTGGGGGGTTCAAGTCCCAGCTCCTCTGCTCCCTCAAGAAGCAGCTGTGCAGGCTGTCCCAAGGATGGAGCTAGCTCCTGCATTAGAAAGGCAGGATAAGGAACCCACTGGAGAGCAGGAGGTGGGGTAGGTTGCAAGTATGAAGTGGAGATCTCTGCAACAGAATACTAAATAAGGATATTCCTGTCATCCCTACCATGAGAGGACATAGTCAAAAAAGTAGTTTTTGCACCTACAAACATATGGAATGGTTCAAGAGAGTCTATAGATAGAAGAGTTGGCCCTGTGGTATATGGACTAGACACATAGGGCTTGTCTTCCCTATGTGGTGGATCAACACTGCATTGATGGATCCACCAGTGATCAATTTACTGCATCTGCTTAGACATGATAATTCAGTCTCCAAGCACTCTCCCGTTGACTCTGTTACTCCACCAGGATGTGAAGAGTAGCTGGAGTTGATGGGAGAGCAAACGAACCCTGCCAACCTTACTGCACAGAAGACACCACAGTAAGTAATTTGACTTCACCTGCACCAACTGCATAGCTGAAGTTGCATACATTAGGCTGATGGGGAGTGGAGTTAGTGTAGATAATGCCACAGAGAGCCTGAGAATAAGAGGTGTAGTTCAATTTGCCTCTGAAATTCTCAGGAAGTTCCAGTAATGCCATTAGCCTTCAGTAAAGTTTCAGCCTGTAGTGAAATGGACAAGGATTTCTGCACTAAGCACATTTCACACAATCGGCAGAAAATAATTTTTAATAGTTGCAGAATGGATTCACTGAATAATTCCCATGTGTTATGTGACTTGGTTGCATCATTCTTAGGCTTCCGACCAACAATCATTAAGCCATAGCACTACAAGAACACTGCATAGGGGATAAGTCAGTTGAACTTTCTCATATGTTAGTTAATTTTTCCTTTACAACTGGATTCCTCTGGCAGAAGTGTTCAATCAGTATTTGGTGAAATCTCTCACACTTTCATTTTGGGGTGCAGTTCTTCCACCTGGAACTACCAGCTGCTTTTCCTTCTGGACACAGGTGTAGTGCTTATCTTCTAGCTAGACATTGGGTCCGTTCCAGGAAGATAATACTGGTGATTCTCGCAGATAAGTTGGTTGGAGGTATTCAAGTACCAAACACATTTTGCCCTATTTCCCAAGCACATCATCTCTGCAAGATGTTTGAGCTTATGGATATATGGCTGCCCGTAACTGTGACCAAAAATTATGCCACAGTCTACATTATTTTAGAATTTCTAGTGTTGCAGAAATGTTCAGCTCTTTGTATGTGTATGTATGTCTGAGAGAGAAAGAGAGAAATCTTTTGCCAGTCTTTGTTCCTCAGATAATTTAGTAAGAACCTGACATGTTAGATGTGTAGGTTTGAAAGATGGCATAACTGTTGTACTATGAGCTCTGTTAGAGGAGCAACATTGGCCTTGTGGGGAAGTCACTGACTAGGTTACTCATAGAGCTCCCTCTTCTGGCTGATAGCCAAAGTGGAATGGATCTTGGCTGCAAATGCATCTGCCTCTTTGCCATTCCAAGGTGTCAAAATTAAATGTGCAGTGGGAGGATTTACCACTAAAGAGGAGATAACAATAACAATAAAATAGTGAGTCAGCACCTCTTGTGCCATATTTGACTTTGGAGCCCAGGCAGAGACTTTCTTAATGCTATTCAATAGTTTACCTAGCAGAAAGCAATGTTCGCTGCTTCATACTATTTGCTAATGAAAAGTACACTCTGTGCCCCCAAAGTGCTTGAATGTAAGCTAATGTTTGGTTTTGGATTGTTGGACATTGAACAGTCTACATTTCACTTAACTTTGCATCTATTAAAAATTATGCTCTGCAGCTTGTGTGCAAATTGTTTAAAGCAGCAGTCTTGGTCCAGCATTAGTTGTAGTGAAATGAACAATTGTTTTTCATTAATTTAAATGTATTTAGGGAAACAAACAGAAAAACTTTGGCCTTTTTTTTTGTTAACTTGACGGTGGAAGTAAGGCAGCTAAATCCATATTTAGACAACCAGACAAGTGTATGAACTGGTTTTCAGAGTGGATGACTTCATTAGGATTTGTAGGTGCCATATGTCTCTGAAAATAGGGCATAGGTAAATTTAGGCTTCCAAGTCTGAAAATGTTGCCCCAATTTCATAAGTGTGGGCGTCTCTCATGAGTGAATTTCACAGTGTAGGATTTGGGTGAAGGGGGGCGAGGGGGCACTGTACTGTGTAATAATTTTGCTGAAGTCACCTTTTTGTTACTTTATACAACTAAAGGACAACTTTATATTTTTATAGACTTTCAGACCCTGATCCAAAGCCCCATTGATGCAAAGGGGAGCTTTTCCACTGACTTGTTGGGTTTGGGCCCTTCTTTATTTTAGGAGTTCTAGCCTTTTCAGACTCTCTTCACCTAATGTAAAATGTATCTTTCTCAAAGGAAATTGCTAACTGTTTATTAGGACTGGTGGCTATTGCAAATTGCAGTATCTTTCCTCCTCTCCTCTCTTACTATGTAAGTGTACTTTTTATCTGATTTATATGTTAGATTGGATTACACTGGGTGAGGCATCTTAATAGCATAAAGGTTATTATGGTACTCTGCTAATTCTAATAATAAGGCACTGTACTTCTCAGCACCTCTCATTCCAGGATCCCAAAGAATTTTGAAAACCCTTAAGTCCTAAGCCATTTCTTTATGGCAGGTAACAGGTACATCCATTTTACTTGTCCACCTATAAATGACGTCCTAACCTAGAACTGGATAGAACTGAATACAGCTGAGCCACCTTGATTCCCATGCATCTCTTCTTTGAGATTTCCTTCAGAATTTAACCTGCAAACACTTGTCTAGTGATCTGAGTTGCTGGAGTTCTTCTGTTAATGTAATTACAATGGTGTTACCCATTTCTGACCAGCTGACCCAAGGCACTTTAGACCTTTCATTACCATTGTGTCCTTGTGCTTACACTCAGGGTACATCTAGACTACATGCCTTTTTCGAAAAGATACTTTCGAAAAAGCCTCTGTCGAAAAAGAGCGCCTAGATTGCACTAAGCAGACCGAAAAAGCGATCCACTTTTTCGAAAAAGAGCGTCCGGACTGCCTGGACACTCTGTGGAAAAAAGGGCACCTGGAAGCACTTCTGCCAGGGCATGGGGACAGCTTTTACTTCCGGGTCCTGCAGCATGCTCTTTGCAGAGACGCGTGCTTTAAGGAATCCTTCTGAACAGCCATTGCTTTGCTCCTGCAGCTGGCTTGCCTACCTCCTAGAGGGACAGCAAAGCTTCTGCAGTGCTTGCTTTGAGTGCTCTGCTTTGTGGGACACCACAGCATTTTGTTTCCTGGTTGTTTTTTGTGCTTTCAGTTGGTTTTTTTTACATGGAGCCAGAGCTGCCCCTGGGCAGGCGATGGCCCCACAATGTGATGCTGGAAGTTCTGCTGCATGTTCAGGAGAGTGTCATCATGTTCATGGCAGAGCTGGATTCAGAGCCTAGCTTTGAGCCCCTCACTCGAGCTGCAGCCCCACTGCCCTTGCCACCAAACTTATTTCTGGAGAGGTGAGTTTGGAGGCTGGACACCAGTTCAGACTGGTAGGACTGGCTTGTTATGGAGCAGTGGGACGATGAGGCTTGGCTCTGAAACTTCTGTATGTGGAAGTCCACATTCCAAGAGCTGTGTGCCTGGCTCACCCCTGCCCTACAAGGCCAGGACACCCACTTGTGGCCTGCCATCCCCCTGGAGAAGTGCGTCGCTATTGCCCTCTGGAAGCTGGCCACCCCGGACAGCTACAGTTTGGTGTGGGGAGGTCTACTGTTGGGGCCATCTTGATGTAGGTAAGTCACTCTCTGGGGACAGTCCATGGCGGGGAGGGTACATAAGGGGGACAGTCAGGACCAGGCAGAGGGAATGGGGGATGCGGTGGGAGTGGTAGAAGCCCTCCTGGCCTCACCCTGCCGTGGTGTGGCGGGGGGCGGAAGGGTTGCCTGAGGGGGGGGCTCTTGGGGTCTGGGAGGGGAGGAGTGGGGGAGCACCCCTCATCAGCTCAGGCAACTCCTCTAATTTCCTGTTATGTGTGTTTCTATTTGTCCCTTTCTGCAGGTGGTGATGGCCATCAATTCAGAGCTGCTTTATAGGACTGTCCGCCTCGGAGACCTGGATACCATCGTGGCCGGATTTGCGGGGCTAGGATTTCTGAACTGCAGTGGAGCACTCGATGGGATTCACATCCCGATCCATTGAGCAGCACAGTATATTAACAGAAAGGACTACTTTTCCATAGTGTTGCAGGCCCTGGTCGACCACCGGGGACAATTCACAGACATTTGTGTCAGGTGGTCAGGCCGGGCACACGATGCCTGCATATTCTGGAACTCCTACCTGTACTTCAGGCTGCAGGCTGGGACATTCTTTCCAGAGCGAAACTTTGCAGTCAGGGATGTGCAGATGCCTACGTGCATCATGGCCGACACAGCGTACCCCCAAGGTGTGCTTAACAAAATGCTTACAGTTTATCACATTGTTGTATGTTACAAAACCTATATAACTGTCTTGTAAAGAAAAATAAACTTTTTGTTAACAAAGTAAAGTGCTTCCCTTACAGACTCTCACGGGTGGGAAGGGGGATGTAAACCTGGAAGGGGGAAGGGAGGTTCAGGGCTGAGGGTGCCACCTGGATGAAGAGCTCCTTTCACCTCGGGTGCGGGAGCCTGCTCGGAGACGGCTGTGCATGCGGACTGGGACAGTAGGGGGCTGGGCAGGAAGTGGGGCTGCACCTGGGTCTGGGATAGCAGGGGATGGGGGGGGCAGCGGGTGAGAGGGGAGCAGAGGGTGAGGGGGGGCAGGCTGAGCAGGAGGAACAGGAACAGGCACAGGAGCGGGGAAGGCCATCACCTCCCGGATAGCAGTGCACATCTCAGTGCACTGCTGGACAAACTTGTCCAGCAAGCACCTGCGCCACTCTGCCTCCATCCTCCAGTTCATTGTGTCCTGCATCCCTTTCAGGACCGAGATGTGCTGGCACACCAGGTCCAAATATGTGCGCCAGTGCCGACGGGTTCCTTGCATCCATCTGGGTGGTGGGACAGGTGTGGCTCACCCCTCCTGGACATCTGATCCAGCTGTGGAAGATAAGAGGGAAAAGTCGTCAGTCATGCATGCTCACACTTTCCCTGAGAGGGCATAACCTCCTTCTCAGCAGTCAATGCCTGTCCTCGGGTCAGGGGATGCTCATGTGGTCTCAGCAAGGCATGGTGTGTCCTGGCCAGCACCCACGGCCTCCCTAGAGCCTCAAAGGTGTGCAGGCCACCATCCTGCCCCTCCCCCCCCACACACACCATGGCTAAGCAGAACAGACAAGTGTCAGGCCACAGTTGGCGTTCCCACAGGTTGCTGAGAGGCCTGAAGCTGTGTGGCAAACCCAGGGTCCCCAAACCATGCATGCACCTGGCATCACTGTCTGCAGGAGCAGGTGGTGCCTTGCACACATGCGGGTGCAGGGGTAGGACGGCCCTCCCTGCAGTTGGCCATGTGTGTGCCCGCCCCCCCAGGCTGTGATCAGCATGACATGTCACAGCACTGCACCATCCACTTTGCTCCCGCCTCCCCTGCCCTGTGTGTGTTGGACCCTCACAGCACTCACCTGTTGTTCCCTCCCTAGTGTCCAAAGTTGTCTGGGAGGCCTCCTGCGTCTGGGTGTCTGGCTCCAGGGTCAGGGTCACTGTGCTCCTGCTGGTCTCCTCCTCCTCCTCCTCCTCCTCTTGGAGCTGATGGTCCTCTGGGGTGTCATCCTGCAGTTGCAGCCGCTGCTGCACAGGGGTCTCCATCCCAGACTCCATAACCTTCTCTGGAGATAGGGGTTCCCCTGCCCCCAGGATCCGGTGCAGCTCCTCATAATAGGCACAATAGTGTGCTGTTTCCCCAGAGCGGGAGCTGCGCTCACAGGCTTCACCTTGGCTCTGACCTGCTCTAGTGTGCGGGGATGGTGGCCTTTTTTGGCAAGGCCAACAGCCATTCTGGCATAAATGTCTGCATTCCTCCTCCTGGACTGTGCGGCCTGAAGAGACCCCCCCTCAGACCAGAGCTCCAAGAGGGCTTTGATCTCAGGCGCAGACCAGGAGGGTGCCCAGCGTTTGGTGCCCCTGGCTTGCTGTGGGGATGTGTCCCTGGAAGGGCTGGGGGGGCTTGTCCTGGGACATGGCTCTGAGTGGGTCTTCCAGCAAAAGCCAAGCAGTCAGGGTCCTGGTTGGAGCTGCCTTGCCTTTAAATGATGGCTACAGGCAGGAACAATAGAGGTGAAAGGTCTGGCAGGAAAGTCTACCAGGGCTTCTTCCTGGAGGCCTTTATTTAAAAAAAAAACCTTCCCTGCATCCACACATACCTTTTTTCAACAGATCTCTGTCAAAAATAGCGTTATTCCTCGTAAAACGACATTTACCACCATCGAAAAAACCGCCGCGTTCTTTTGATTTACTGTCGACAGAACATGGCAGCAGTCTAGACACAGGTAAAGATTTTTCGAAAAAAGGCTACTTTTTAGTAGTCTGGACACACCCTCAGTTTCCTATGCGATAGGTTTGATATGATGGTTTGTTTCAAATATTTCAAGTCAAACCCCAACCTTCTTGCATTTGGAAGAGTGTGGTTCTAGAAGACTATTCTGTGTAACTCCTACCAGCAGGAAAGTGTTTTTTAAAGGACTGAAGCTAATGAAAACCTGTTGGAACAGCAGGTCATTTGGCAGATAATGTGTACCTGGTGCCTACTGCTATGTCACAGGAGGTTGAAACAGCAAGAACAGAGTCCATGTTGAATATATTTACCCTTACCTGCTCTGCTGCAGATTAAATAGGAACAGATTTTTGGCTCTTATAGTCTGTGCATAAATTCAGTCTGAATAGCCAAGTTATTAAATGAGATCACCCTCTGAAAAATAATACGAAACACAACCATTTTTTAAAAAAATAAAAGAATATAAATGTATTGCCTCCTAAGCAGCCAATGCAAATGTGGAGTTCTCCCATTATAAAGATCTCTGAAGGTTTTACAGCTTTTTAACTAATTCTCCAGAAGTTAGACATTTGTTTCAAAGCAAGTGTTCTTTGCATTAAGTCTTTGTGTATTATATTTGTGTGTTTAAATGTAATATTTGTGATAGGGACCTGTTTGACAGCCTTGAAGACTGAAATCCTCTGTTAATCCAGGAGGATTACAGGTACAACTAATCAGACAGTGACAATGCAAGGTTACCCCACCCTACTCTACTACTATACTCCCTCCGTCTCCCATGAGATTTTAGTTGAGCCTCCATGTCTATTCAGTGCTTTCCCTCTGAGACCACCAGCAATGGTTGCAGACTGTTGATGTGAAAATTTGGGGAAAATGTACATAACATGAGCTGTAGAACAGCAATCAGGTAGAAGCACCTTTCTGCCACTGTCTGGCTGGGTCAGTTTTGAACCAGTGATCTGGAAGAAAGATCTGTTTTCCACTTCCAAGCTCCTGAGGCATTGAAATAGGGAATAGGGAAGACTATGTATCAGATGGAAATGTAGAGAATATTGATCTTGTGAAATGTAGAGAATACTGGTATTGTTCTTAACAAATGTTGGCATAGCATTATGAGTAATTCTTATTCTGCAAAGGGTCTTTGTTTATAGGACAAAAAGCTCCAGTTTCCAGGCAGATTGGGAGTTATGCGTGATGGAGAATACCTTTTCCATGTTGGGAAACTCCTGCAGTGGCAGGTTAATCCTGCTCTATGGCTGCTTTGGGTATAGCTTAGTTATCCAGCCCGTATCTTTCCAAGTGATTTACAAACTCTGCAGAGCTGGTTTGTCCATCAACTTGAAACATCCAATAGGTTTTGAGCTTGCACCATAACCGGGATTATCATCTTTATTTTTACCTGCAGAGTGTTAGACCTTACACATGCCATTTTACAAGTCAATGAAATCTGCTTTTATTGGGACAAGTGGTACTGCATCATTCACTCAAATGGAATGCGACTCTCACACAAACAACCTACATTGATTTCTTGCACCTTGTACTACCTTCTACAGATTAGGTCAATTAGCTTGAGTAGTATAAAGTGGTACTTAGCAGTAATGAGAAAATTCATTATTGTAAAAGGAATATACATCTGAAATACTTGTATACCCACACAAGAATTGTTGTTTTTTATAAACAAACTATACTTCCCACGTGAAAGTAACTCAAACAAATTTTCTGCTTACGTGGATGGAAACAGTCATGGTAAAGTAATCCAGCTAACTTCCAAGGAACTCTGGTGGCATTAGAAGATTACTGAATAAACTCCTTACCTCTATAAATTTTTATACATGTCCTGCCTTAGAGTAAGAGTGAAAATATGTCCTAGTCTCACCTTACTAGGGGTGTGATATGCTTCTTGCTCAACCTGAAACACCTCCAAATCCGGCTTCATTTGTTTGGCCTGTCTTAGCTCACCACATATGGTTCCTATGAATTCTCTCCAGGGAGGCAAAATGTCCATCAAAGCTGGCTATGAACTTTTTTTTTAATATCCAAAGGTTTCTTGCAGCTGCAGTTCGTCAGTTTTTCATGTTTGAACCCTCTTTTCTAGGAAAAGATCACAAAGGCAAGTCAAGTGGATTTTGTCCATTATAGCTACTGAGTTCACTAAAGCCATGTGAGCATGCACATATAAAATCCTGTTTAAGTGGTTAACCAGTTAAATGTAATGTTTAATTAACAGGAAGTGGGGACAGGTGGAGCGGTCCCCCCTATTACAGGCAGCGGTCTCCCTATTACAGGCACGTGGAGCGGTCCCCCATTACATCTTCTGCCTGCAGTGCACCCTGGCCTGCTATGGACAGGGGCTTTTGCTGCCAGAAGGGAGTGACTCTGTCCATTACAGGCCCCATGGGACTGGAGCAGCCTCCTGCTCATGGTGAATGGGGAGCTGTTCCAGCCCCTACCACATAGCCAGAACCAGTAAGCATCTCCCATTAAGCGTGATGCTTACTAGTTAACTGGCTAACCTTTCGTATTCTTATGCACAACCCCATCAAACCTGATCTTACCTTACAATGTTATAGCGAGAGTCTACCATGGAGAAAAGGGCATTTGTTTGACTTTTAGGATTGTGAATACATGCAAAGAGGTTGACCTAAAATACTTGTTTTGAAGGTAGTGTTGTCACAGCTCTACTTTCCTTGATAAGAATCCATGTTGAGTGGAAATAGGGGCTAAATCTCTAGCCTGGGCCTCAGGAAAATTGTTTTTGCTTTCCTTTTATGCCACAGATTTCTATTGGATGTTAGTGAAGGCATTTTGTCATTCTGGGATTTGGTTTCCCAACTGCAAAATGCACTGCGCTACCTCATAGAGGTATGGAGAAAATAAGCACATTAAAAAATTGCAAAGCTCTAAGATACTACAGTAATGGGGGCCTTGTATCATAGACAGCCACAGAGCCATCACAGGTTTTCGTACAATACAGCTGATAATCCCTCGTGTTCTTCCATGGTAAAACTGAGGAGACCATGTAGGGAAATGTGCACAATGCCCCACCACACCATCTCTGGTTCTAATTAGTCCATTTTTATGAGCACCAGAGTCAGACAAAAATGAGGACCCCTCTCCTTAAGTAGTTTCCTGTTTGCTGGCTGCATAGATATGGCTATAATGTATGTTAATAATGAGCTGATCGTGTAAGCCAGCCCAGAGATGTTGAGTGAGTCTGGCACGCTGCCAAGTGGGAGGTGAAAGTTCAGGGAACGACTCCTGTTGCCAAGACCCGGTCCTGTGGAGAAGGTCTGCCCATTAACAGATTGAGTTTCTCATTAGGGCTACACAGTGTATGCTTCAAGCTTTTGGGTTTCATCTGAAACTCAATACCAGTAAAAGCCTGCCCAACGGAGTGGCAGATTTACGGGTAAACAAAGGATTAAAAGGAACACTTGGCAGATGTGTCTGTCTGGAAATCTGGCCTGCCTTTGAGGACTGCCTCACACTGCAGGTCTTTCCTTTAAGATTAGTGTGTAATGGCCAGATACACCCCCCAACCAGGAGTTACATGTCATCCACTCTCTTACAGGCCATATTCACCATTGGCAGGATGATTCCATGCTGTTTCATTGAACACAAAACAGTGTAAATATGGGAGTGTCTTAGCCTATGTCTAGATTGCAGGCTTCTTTCGGAAGAAGCTTTTCCAGAAGAGATCTTCTGAAAAAAAACAAATGGACACTATCTCACATTTAAGCTGTGATTACTATGGATGGAGTGGCCACCAGGGCACCTGTGCTTTTCCTCTTTCCTCTTCTTTCGGAAGAACTCCCTCTTCCCCATCCACACATGCCTTTTTCCAAAAGAGCTCTTTTGGAAAAAGGCTTCTTCCTTGTGGAAAGAGGTTTACCAATGTCAGAAAAACCCCTCTGTTCTTTCAATTTTTTTTCAAAAGAACGCAATTGCAGTGTGGACGTAAGTGAAGTTTTTTCAGAAAAACTTACGTTTTTCCAAAAAATCTCTGTAGTGTAGACATAGCCTTAGAGGGACTCAGCATAATGCAAACAGACCTTTTATGCAGTCTCTGATTCTAGGGCACATACACCAGTCCTTGATTTTCACAGGGAGCAGCTCAGTATTTACAACATTTCTAAATGTACCCCGGTCCTCTTTCCTGTTTTGGATGGCTGTGTCCAGGAGCCATCAAAATTGCCTTGTCAGGTTACAGCATGTCATGTTTGTTGCAGCTGGCAATGAATGGAGCTCCTATGTGGCTAAGTATCGTTAGCTGAATTAAAGCCCAGATAGGTTTAAATAGCCTCCTAATAGGAGAAAAATAGACAGTACTACAAACCAAAACCAGCTTACAAGAATGCTGCTCCAGGACATTGGGCTGTTAGGGCAGAATGGGTTTTATGAAATGCATTTATTGGAAGGCAAAATGATTCACATAAAAGTTTTGGATTTTGAACATGTTTAATGTGATTTGCACCGTTCTGCTTTAATTGGCAGAAGGAAGCCCTGTGACTGAGCTGCAAGAGAAGCATTGTAAACAGAGCAATGTTTGAATAATGGCCAGTGTAACTACTGGTAGACATTTGCTTTTTTTAAATAATTTGACCTAATTGTTTTGTTAACCTAATGAAGGAAATAAAGCTGCAGGAGTGGAGGCATCAGCGAATATTATCTTAACCCTCTCCCAGTACAAGGGCTTTCATTGTATCTGCCTGCCCAGAAGCAACCGGCATCCTTAATCACAACTGACATGGTATTGTCTTGATCCCAACTGCCAGGGACAGTTGCTTTGGACCAAATTCCTGCTGGGTGAAAATTCATTGACCTTTGGGGTTACACCAGGAGGAGGTATTTGACCTATTATTCACTCAGACAGGATGAGCAGCTGAAGTGCGGGGAATTAGGTCATGGCTTGGCTCTGTAATGAATCACTTTGAAAATATACTCCCGACGGACTCTGTGTGTGTGTGTGCACATGCACAAACACTTATCATTCATTTGCCATTGTACACAAAGAAGTTCAATATGATTTGTGTTTATAAATGAATCAGAGCTGTTCAAACTTGAGAATGCAAGTGATCCTAGGGCAGAAAACAAACTGTGAGAGCAGAGACCAAAGTATGGATCTGAAGTCTGCTAGAGACTTCAGCGTGGAGGTTTAATTGACTTAGGATGATTCGTGCTGTAGAAAAATCCTAAGGCACGTAGAGGGAGGTCTGAGAAAGATGCCAGAGAAAGAGGTGTTAGGGATGCATAACCACAGATTGTCGCAAACATGAGAAACCTCAAAAGATGGCATGAGAAATCCTATATGGAGTCTTAAACACATGCACCAGTGTGGTTTGCATGTAACCACGTAACTGTAACAAGGCCCTCTTCTATTTCACCAGTGTTGTAGTTCACGAAGTTTGAAGAACAATGGGAATGACCATGCATGCAGGCACAGGGGCTAGCTGTGGGAGAGTAAAGCTGTGCTCAGAGCTACGGTTTTAGAGCCCCAAGGACTTTGAGCATGCACATCTTGTACTTGAGGGCATTTCACTGGCAAAGGAGTACTTCCACACTTCTGACCAGGTCAGTGAGTCTTACTCATTCATAACCCCTTCCTCTGCTTCGGGTTCCTTTGTCACCACAGCCAGTATACCCACCCAGTGCAACAAAGCCAGTGATATAGTGGCAACTTTCATGCTGCCGGAATGGAGAGCAAGTTGTGTTTACTGTATTGACATGCTGTTCCCTTCATGCCTCCCGTGCTTACCTGGCCCTCAGAAGGGAGATTAAAAGTGCTTCTGACATTGAATAGGATAAATCCTGGGGTGATATTATGTAAACATATTCAGTGTGTGCTCATTAATTTCCTTGGGGATCCAGAAACACTTGCCAAGAAAGGGAAAAATTAATTCTACCTTTAAGGGCTGCACCTGTTGGAAAAACATATCTGTTGCATAAGCAGCTAAGCTCCCTCATCCGGAGATAGCTGATTTCAGGAGAGAACCTGTTCCTGGGGCATAAGGCGAGGAAGTTGGAGATGTTATTTTTTGTCCTTTCTCAATATAATACTTGATTCTTTTATAACAGTGCTAAGTTTCATAGCTTTAAGTAGGGGCCTGCTGGTGGGTCTCACTCTCCCCCACCCCCAAGCCTCAGTATTGTGGGAGTTTGGGTCATTAGATCTCTTTCAGTCAGCAGTAGCATTGTTTGAGCAGCCCAGTATTGTGTCATTCCCAATGCTGAGTGTACCAGACTCCCGTCCCTTTTGTCACATCCTTTCTTTTAAGCTTGGCTTAAAAATGCAGGAGAAGCACTGAGATGGTTCTTGGGAAAGCAGTTCACACATACACCCTTTATTTTTTTACATAAAAAGGATGTGTGTGTGTGTACATACATGAGTACACACACACACACACACACACACACAAACACGTCTGCTGCTACAGAATCTGAGTCCAGCAGCTTATTCCATTAATGCTTACAATTGGTCTGACATTTCCAGGGCTATTTCTTTACATGGAAAAGGATGAGAAACTCCCCCTTTCCTCCCCCCCTCCCCCCCAAAAAAATGAAGTATGAGCTTCTGCTTAATGCCCACTCAAGCAAGTTGGTGGCTTCAGGCTCTTAGCTCTCTTTCTTTCATGTCATACTTCCCCAGCCCTCAGTATTCTGCTGCTAACAATGTTATTTCATGTTATATGTCTGAGCATGGAGGACACCTACCTGCAGAGGGGCTAACAGAATTCCAGAACCCTGAGCCAGGTGGGGGAGGAACTGTCTTTGTGCTCCTGGAAGGGGAGGGGCCATGGGCAGAAGGGGTGGAGCTGGGGATGAGTCTCTCCCTGCCAGCTCTTCAGTGCCACCTGAGCACTCCAGCGGCAATTTAAAGGGTCCAGGCTTCCAGCCACCACTGCTGCCCCAACAATGGTCACTGGAGCCCCGGGGCCTTTTGAATCACCGGGCCCCAGGGCAATTGCCCCCTTTGTCATCTGTCAGCAGGCCTGTCTACCTGTCACTGGTGAAGTCACAGATTTGGCAGTACAGCACCAGGTATGTGTTGCAAGCATGCAACTAACCTTGGCCTAACCAGGATTGGGACCACGAGGTAACGAGTGCAAATGGCTTTAATTGCTTTAACCCAGTGTTTCTCAACCTTTTTTTTATAAAGTACCCTCTTTTTCAAAAAAAAATGGTAAGTACCCCCAGTACCTTCAGTTTTCAAACACACACAATTTTTTTCTACTGTTGCAACACATATGTTTAAACAACTTAATCGTATCCATGCGGGCGATGAAATTTTTGGGTGTAAAAAGTACCAAAACAATAAAGCGCTGTGAAACTTAAAACAAAAATTCGGTTTTCTCCAAGTTTCAGTTGTGTTTACATACCCTCCAGACTTCTCTCAAGAACTCCTAAGGGTACTTGTACCACTGCTTGAGAAACACTGCTTTAACCTATTCTGAAAGGAGAGGAAAGGGGAAGCTCACTCTTACTATCCACAATCACACTTTACAGTCTGACGAAATGCAGGCTGAACACCAGGCACCAGGAGTTCATGCTGAGGTTCATGCTGTTGCTCTCTTCCCGTGATGAGCCCGGAACCAGTTTGCCGGCCAGGCGATCCGAGCAGAAGGCACCTTTGGGAGGTCCTGCTTGGTGATCCCTCTTTGGGTTCTCTCCCTCTTTGTTGAATCAATGATGTTACAGGCCATGTGCAGCTTCTGGGTCCATAGGCCTTCCTCACTGTCCTCCCTGGGCCGTGTGCACTGCAGGGGGCCAGCCGTGTGCATTGCAGGGGGCCGTGTGAACTCAAGTTCAGGTGAGTAAAAGTTCATCACCCACTGCATGTTCGTTCCCCACACACACCATGCATTCATTCTGGAAGGGGGAGCTATAAGGGGAATTTACAGAACAAAAGCCAATAACAATTCAGTTTTACATCAATTATAAGTCACAAACAGATAATAATGTCCTTCACCCTCAACAGTATGGTGACACGCTCTTGGGAATATCACTTCTGGGCAAAGTTTCCACAGCAGAAATGGGCTGTTCCTGGAAATCTCGTGATGAGAAGTAGCCCCTGCCATGGTGAGATCGCTGAATGATGGTGGCTCAGTTACTTGGCGTATTGGTCTCTGTGGCTGAAATGAGTGTTTGAGTGATGCCTGCTGAGTAGGTTAGCAGTCCAGGCTCTCATTCTGATTCTGGTCTCTCCCTGGCAGCAGGGCAGATTTCAACAATGATTTACCGACTGATGAGGCCTTTTTAAGATTGTTTAGCAACTGCAGTCTAAAGTGTCACCATGTCATCTAGATCACCCTTTGGAGGACATGTGTTTGGAGGCAGCTCTGAGATGTGCCATGGTGCACCAGTCACTGCGCTTTAACTATGATGTTAATTAACCCTAACAAAGCAGGTGCTTTTCCAGAGGTCTATTTATGAAGCTCTTCTGCTGACAGTTGGGTGTAAAAATTCTGCCTGTTGCTGTGCTCATCTACACCAGCAAAGGCTTTGGACCTCAGTGTTTTATAGAGAAATAAACAGAATCTGATTCTCCGTTGCACGGAGAATCCTTTGTACTCAATTAGAATGGATGATAGATTCCTCCAAATCAGAACAATTTGATTTACACCTATTTTGCATTGCATGGATATAAATGATTGCATAATTAAGGCAGCTGAGAAACAATCTATTGGGTCCTGCTCCTAAGAGTCTGAGGGTGCTTCCTCACAGCAATAAAAAACCCATGACATGGCTGGGGTTGGCCATGATGTTTGGGCTTGGGGTGGATTGCAGGACCACATGGGAGCAGGGTCCCACAGCCCAAGTGTTTACATTGCAATCTCTGGATCTGTGAGCTTGAGTAAATTGGCCCAGGCTTTGCATCTTGGTGTTGTATGTTTTTGGTTGCAGTGTAAACATACCCTTAGGGTGTAATTCTAGATGCAGTTTACTACCAGGTGTGATGTTTACAGAACTGGGGCCTAAATTATAGTCAAATCAGTGATGCTGTGACAAATATGGGAGGGGGTTGCCAAAACTTCTTTTTTGCTAGTCAAACTTTTTTTGATCTGATAATTTGGAGGTCTACAATGAAACCTTAGCAATGGGAAGCTGAAAGGTTTATTGAATGCAGTTGTTTAAAACTGCAACTAATCCAAAAACACATACCATATAGCGGTGAGGAGTCCTGTGGCACCTTATAGACTAACTGAAGTGTTGGAGCATAAGCTTTCGTGGGCAAAGACCCACTTCGTCAGATGCATGTCCAGTACATGCATCTGACGAAGTGGGTCTTTGCCCACGAAAGCTTATGCTCCAACACTCCAGTTAGTCTATAAGGTGTCACAGGACTCCTCACCGCTTTTGCAGATTCAGACTAACATGGGTACCCCTCTGATACTTGACATACCATATAGCATTTCTGTTGATTATCTCTGTAAACTTTTCATTCTGATGGTGGGTCTTGGAAAAACGCTAACAAGAAAATGGAACTGTTACCCTGTAAAAAGGTTTGCTTTGCTGCTTGCACTTTGAGGGTATGTCTACATGGCAACACTATTTCGGAATAACTAGTGCTATTTAGGGTTGCCAGGTGTCCGGTATTGACCCGGATAATCCGGTATTTTCACCTCCTGTCCAGTAAAAAAATTCAGAAAATACTGGGCACCTAAAATGTCCGGTATTTTCTATTTTTTTTCCCTGCCAGGAACTGAAAATACCAGACACCTGGCAACCCTACACACACTCAGCAACTAGGCCCAGCCCCCAGTCTCCCCCTGCCCCCCCACTAATCCAGTTCCACCGGGGAACTGTCTTCTGGCTCAGATCAGGAAAACAAGATGGCCACCAGCAAAAAGGCTGAAAGGCTCTTCTTAAAGGGGCCATGCTGTTTATTGTTTAATAATTCAACAACTTTGGTCTCCTCCTCTTTTTCTCAACAGAATTTTTTCCCCGGTGGTTTTTTTGGGGGTGGGGGGTGTTCGGTATTTTTGGTTAAACCATCTGGCAACCCTAGCTCTATTCCAGAATAACTTAGTCCTCATCTACACAGCAGGCAGTTATTTCAAAATAGTGTCAAAATACTGTCAAACTGGAGGACTTCTTACTCTGACTCCTGTAACCCTTTGTGACGGGGTGTCCCGGCCCCGCACTATAAATCAACCTGTGGGCAGGGCCCAGCTGGCTGAGAGCGCCCCTCCCTCACGGCCCTGCTGAGCATGCTCCCTGATGACCTGCATTATAAAAGGCCCTCAGCCAGCTCACTCGGGGCTGACGGCCGAAGGGGAAGGACCTGCAGAGCCAGCTCCTGAGTCAGAGGAGTCCACGCTGCCGGAGCCAATGCCGCAGCCACTACAATCCCAGCAGCAGCTGCCACCGCAGCCACAGCCACTGCAACAGCCTTGGCCCCAGAGACAGGGGAGAGGTACGACCACAGAGAACCGCGGGGAAGTAGGAAGCAGCCCTGGGCAGGGAGTGATAGTCGCCGGAGTGCTCGGCTCATTGAGGGGAGAGGCCCCCTCGCTGAGCAAGCGATGGATCTTTCCACTGTCAATAGGGCACTGGGCTGGGACCTGGTGGAGTGGGAAGGCCCGGGTCCTCCTATCCATTCCCCCCCCCCCCCCCGTGGCACACGGAAGCAGAGGAAAGCCCAAAGCCTGACGACTAGGCCACAAGGCCATATTTATCCTGAGAGGGGAGCTTGTAATGACTGTGCCACAAGGCCATATTTACCCTGAGAGGGGAGCCTACAAAGATTGTGCCACAAGGCCTTATTTACTCCCAAGTGGGGAGCCTGTAAGGACGGGGCCATAGGGCCATATATATCCCAGGAGGGGATCCTACAGACACTGTGCCACAAGGCCGTACTACCCCCAAGTGAGGAGCCTGAAAGGACAGGGCTATAGGGCTATATATACCCCAGGAGGGGATCCTACAAAGACTGTGCTGCAAGGCCATAGTGACCCCAAGTGGGGAACCATGTAAAGACTGAGCCTCAGGGCCAGATTGAGGGAGATCCCGACTGAGGGGCTGCACGCCTCAACCCGTGGCATCCCGACCAAGCGACTGCACCTCTTCACACCCTCATTGTACGAGGAGTAAGGGAAGTCGGAGGAAGAATGCTCTATTTCGAAGTAAGTGCTGTGTAGACACTCCCTATTTTAAAATAAGCTATTTTGAAATAAAATACGCAATTGACGTAGCTCAATTTGCGTAGCTTATTTTGAGTTAAGCCCTGCAGTGTAGATGCACCCTTAAGTGTGTTGTCATGGAGGCAGTCAGAACTAGAGATGTAAAATCCTGTTTAATCATTTAACTGGTCTAGGGATAGGAAACCTCAGGCCCAGGGGCTGGATGCGGTCCCTGTCTTTTCTGGATCCAGCCTCCGAGGCTCAGGGCTCCCCCCCCCCAGCATTGGGGAGTCCACGCTGGCACTTCCACTCCAGCCCCTTTGCTGTCCTTCCATGGGACTGGAACATACAAAATCTACTATCTTGCCCGCTCCCCTCCAAGCTCTGATGTGTGAGGGGAATGTGGGGAGTGTCTTTCTTCTTCTCAGTTGCAGGCCACATCAGTGAGGGTTTTTTTATTTGTTTCTCACTTGTGTACAGCCGCCAACTAATTTTTCTGTGGGTCTTCAGTCCCCGACCCAAAAATGGTTCCCCACCCCTCCGTTAAACATTAGGTTTAACCAATTAAGTGGGATC
This sequence comes from Pelochelys cantorii, assembly GCA_032595735.1. Taxonomy (NCBI): domain Eukaryota; kingdom Metazoa; phylum Chordata; order Testudines; family Trionychidae; genus Pelochelys; species Pelochelys cantorii. The sequence continues at coordinate 24,928,901 of CM064342.1, read as the reverse complement.
CCAGGCCAGTGCTAGAGCATCCCCTAGCCCTCGAGGCGGTCACTCCCAGCCTTGCATGGGGAAGGAGCAGCCCTCCACCCGGGATGAGCCGTAGGTGGGAGGGCTGCTCCCGGGCACCAGTTAATCATTACCCGGTAAGCATCACCTTTGTCAGAACATGGAAAAAATGCTCAAATGGGTGAGCAGAAATCTATAGCATCAGTGAAGCAATACTGGAACATTAGGAACCTAAAGATAGCTTATCACGCTGAATGCACTAGGGTCCTGTGCTAATGCTCTGTACTATTGCTCTTAGCTCAGTATTGCAGGGTCTATGGTCTTTTTACAGAAGACTCTGGAGAGATTATTTCAAATTAGCTTCTGAAAATGTAGTTCTTCAGAAAAGTGTGTGTATTAATAGGGAACAGCAAGAGGAAAACATTGCATTTAATTCATTGGACTTAGTATCTTGTCTTCCTACACCTGGATAGCTGTTTCAGAGCTTAGTCCTATGAGCTTCTGTGCAGAGTTCCCTCTATCTTCTTCCATCCATGGATGGAATAAATTTTGTTATGTGTACTAAGGTTTGTGTGACCATGCACCACCAGCAGAAACACACAGTGCCGTCTGTGGGTTCTCTGCTAATCAGCTGGATGGTATTTGAATCTCTCCTAGGGTATGGCTAGACTACAAGAGTTTTTCCGGGATACCAGAGGTTAGGCTCCAATCTCATGTTAAAGGTGGACTTCGTATAAAACAATTCAGTGTCTGAACAGACAAGTGACTAGCACAGTGGAGGAAAGGACAGCATTGTTTACAGAGAGGCAGAGAGAAGGATGTGGGCAGAAGAATTGGCATATTGTCCATGGCAGAACTGTTTGTTCTCATGATTGTACCGTGTATGTTCCCATTTACAATACCTTAATAACTAGAATATAAATTAAAACCATGAGCTTTTCTGTATATTAGTTCAAAGCATGAAGCCCTTGCCAAAGTTTTAACACGTGACTTTGTGATTTTGTGGGTCATCGTGTTGGATTTGCTTGATTTTCAAACCAAGCTGGCTGTCATCCTTTAAAAGTCAGGCCCCTTCAAAATGTCTGTGGGAACACCCCAGACTTAAGGTATCTCACATCAGTAAGGGTATGTCTACACTACAGCGTTATTTCGAAATAGCTTATTTTGAAATAACGCGTTTACACACAAAATGCATTTCGAAATAGCATTTTGCTATTATGAAATAGCACGTCCACACTGAGTGGACTCTGAATCGCATTTAAGGCTGGCCGGAACCAGTTCCAGCAGGGCTCCAGGTCAGGACTTACTGCGTGGGGCTGCTGCCTGAGGCTATCTGAGGTCTGTGCTTAAAGGGACCCCCCCCCACCCCTGACAGCCAGTTCTCAGGTTTCCCGGCTTGCTTGACTACCTCAGTGAGAGACAGCAAAGCATTTTGTCTCTGTGTGCTCTGATTGCCCTCACTCAGGACACCACAGCACTCTGCAACATGGAGCCAGAGCTGCCCCTGGGCACTCTGGTGCTTCTCTTGGACGCGTTGCTGCGAGCCTGGCTGCACTTTCTGCAGGCTGCCATCCGGGAGGTCCATCGGGGGGCTGTCAGTATCCAGGAGGCCCTGCGGGAGCGCTTCTACCTTGAGGAGCACTAAGAGCCTCCCTGGTCTGCCCCACTGGGGGCTTGTGCCTCATTCCTCCCTCACGTCCTTCCACTTACCCCTCCTTAACCCCCGTTCCTGATGTCAAATAAAATACATGTATTTTCATGAACACAAACTCTCTTTATTTAACAAAACTGGGGGGCGGGGAGGGAATGAAACTCTGGTGAGACTGGGGAAAGGAGGCGGGAGAGGGGAGAAGAGAGGGTGGGAGAGGGGAGGGGGAAACCTGGGAGGAGGGAGCTGGAAGAGGGAATCAAGGGGAAGAAGGGGGAGGGGAAGCTCAGGGCTCAGGGTTGGGGGGTCTCGCTGGACCAACTTGATTTTCATGCAAACCTGCTCCTGGGTTCGCATGTGGCCTTTGGTGGCCAGGCTGTCAGCTATCCTGCCATAGATGGCTGCATTCCTCCGTCTAGAGAGGAGATCATGGACGTTGGGGGCATCCCCCCAAACCTGAACAAGGTCCATGATCTCCACCCTGGACCAGGAAGGCGCCCACCTTCTCCGGGCCGTGGCAGGCTCCTGGGAGCTGGCAGACTGCTCGGGGAAGTGGTGGAGGGCTGGCTGCCAGTGGCTTGCTGGCTCATGTTTTGGGGCCGCTGGGTCGGGGCAGTGACTGCTGCTCTGGGCTGGCAGGCTTGGAGCTGGCACAGGCACTGTGGCCAGAATCTACCCCTTTTAGGGCTCCGGGGGGGCAGGGGGAGAAGAGTGTTCTTGGTTGAGGTTGGAGTGGCCACCAGGGCTCCCTGGGAAGTCTGGAAGCCCCCTATTTCGAAATAAGTGTCTACACAGCACTTATTTCAAAGTAGCTATTTCGAATTTGGCGTTATTCCTTGTAGAATGGGGTTTACCAAATTCGAAACAAGCGCTCTGCTATCTTGAATTAATTTTGAAATAGCGGTTTGGCTGTGTAGATGCTAGGAAAGTTATTTTGAAATAAGGGCTGTTATTTCGAAATAGCTTTGTTGTGTAGACATACCCTAATTTCTTTAAGAAATCTTGATCCCAGATCATTCTTTCTTCTCAGTTTCAGACCCATACTGGGTCACTTTTATAGACTTTTAAAAATAACAGTGCTTTACCTTTTCATATGAACATTTCCAGCCCATAATCTAAAAAAGGCATATTTGTAAAGGTATTTGGGTGAGTAGAGATGAAGATAGACACCTACCACCCATTGGTTTCAATGGGAGTTAGGTTTCTATCTGCTTTTGAAAATCTCCCTTGGCACTCATCTGTTTCTCTAAATACTTTTAAAAGTCTGGCTCAGTGTTATTTCAATACATTACCAGCCTGGTTCCCTTGACTCACTGCCTCTGTTCTCATTTTCTAGGCAGGGTAACTGAGTTGCAGAGATGTTGCTTGTGGTTACAGTGAGTCATTGTCAGAACTAAGAATAGAACTGAGGTGGGCCAACTCCCTTTCCCCCATTATAAGCATCAGACCAAATCAGTTTGCATGTTATTGCTTTGGATGCTGACTCCGAGGAGCTATGAAGTATACTACAAGGCAGACATCACTGGAACCAAGTGACTTCATATGACATTTATCTATTGTGTATCATTCTTAAGACATTTTACATCTAGTGGCAGGAGGAAGTTGCGTGAACGATGCCTGCCATAGGATTTAGCTTTTCCAAAGCTTATCCAGTAACAAAAGCCTTCATTAACTGAAATTCTAGTATCAGGCACAATCTTTGACTTTAAACAATGAAGCAGGCAGTGTGTGTCTGATGGCCTTACCAAAGCAGGCATGCAAGAATGTCAGCATTGAGAGTGGGAGCCAACTTTTTGTAACTTTTGTTGACCTTTGCACATACGCGATTGTGCACCCACTTTTAAGGTCATCAACCAATCTGAAGAACAGTTTATAGATTTCACTCCGAATGTCAGATGCAGTCTTTGGCTGACATATGCATCAGTTGCAAGAATGATTAGGAGAAGGCAGGCTTGCAAATGAAAGGGCACTGTTAGTTTCCACGATCAAAGGGACCAGCAGACATAACCATATAATCAAACATAAATTTCAGCGTGTGGTCTATCATAAAATGACACAAATTCAATTGGTGGTGTTCACTTCTCTAAATCAGTAAATAGGGTTTCCAGGTGTCCGGTTTTGAACTGGACAGTCCAGTATTTGAGCTTTCTGTTCGGGAAACAAATTGAGAAAATATAAATGTCCGGTATTTTCTAAATAAGATGTAATGTAGATTGTGATGTAATGTCAAGTGTGTCCAGTATTTTTGCTGCTGGCAACCCCATTTGTAAATATTCCATTTTATTTCTGGATGAGGTACTAGAGATCCTTCTTTGCACTAAGGAAAAACTTTAAGTAATCTAACAACCATAAATATATATGCGTGTGTGTGTGTGTGTGTGTGTGTGAATACAGATGCACACACACTTGCATATATATTTATGGTTGTTAAATTACACTTATGTGTGTGTAATTTAAGAGGTGTATCTGTCTGTCTGAGTCCATCTGTCTGTCTGCGAGTTTGTTCAGAAACTCCTCCTAAACAGTAACAGCTAGGACCACCACATTTGGTATGCAACTTCCCCTTATCCTAACTTAAAGCAAGGTCCGGTTTTGGTTGTTCCAGGGAAATAGGATGTACCTGGAATTCAACTGTGTTTTCTATAACCTGGAAAGGGAGGGGGTTGATCGGCGTGATGTGCTATTGCACAAGTGGCCACTGGGACAGCGAATTCAGGGGCAGATATACTGCAGAGTTACCACTGGGGGGCAGCGGCACCAGAAAGGGAGTGGCCAACTGGAGCCATGGCTTACCATCTTGCCTTCCACCAGGCCAGATAAATGGACCCCTGCTACAAACCTGTTCTCCCCTGCCCTTGATCCCCATCCCTGGATTGGGGAGGGGGAAATCCACACTGGCTCCACTTCCATGCCTCACCCCCGCAAGAGTAGTGCAGCACCACCTCCTCCCTCACAGGAACCACAGCCTATCCAGCCTGTCAGGCTGGGAGATGTCACAGAGGCCAGCCTGCAATCCCTAGAAGGCAATGCCAGGTAAGCCTTCTAGTGTGAGTATGTGGATGTGATCCTGATTTGTCATATAGGAATCAGTACCACTAGCCTCAGGAATAATCCTGCTATAGCAGACCCAGGTTCACTATCCTCTCTCTGATAATGATTGGTACTAACTAGAGGCTTCAAAGGCAGGGATGTGAACCCCACAACAACAGATATGGATTAATCTGTTTCCCTATGTTAGGTCTCTTCTTGATCTCCCATAGCAAGAGCTTGGCTTAACCCTCAAAATGAGATTTAATATCCCTTCCATAAAGAGAATATCCAACTCTGGATATTCTTGATATCAATGTAAATACCCAATCCCTTTTAAAAAAATCTTGTTAAATTCTTGGCCTTACTGACATCCAGTGGTAATGAGTTACACAGTTTAATTGCACATTCTATGAAATAAGTAGTTCCCTTTATCAGGTTGGAATTCCCCACTTTTTAATTTCACCAGAAGTTTCTCTGTTCCTGTGTTGAGATAGGGAGAACAGAAATTTCTGTTTTGACCAGCGTTCTCTACATCATCTTTCACATCCCTAGATCTATCAGCTCACCATTTTGTGGTTACTTTGTTCTTTCTCTGCTAGAAAAGAATAAAAGAGGAAAAAGTACTTCCTCTTTGTGCTGTTGTTCAGGAGAGTCCTCTTTGTGCTAATGTTCAGTTGAGAGTTTGGCTTTACTAGTAATTGGATAATTTCCCCAAAGGGTGCAGTAATTTTTGGAGGATGTCTGATGAAATTATACAATCTATTCATGATTTTTTTTTATTTTGCAATTTGATAAATTATATATATTGAACAAAGAAAGTTAATTAATTTCCAGGCTATTTTAATAAAATATGAAATCTGTTCAAAATATCTAGAGGTGCTGTTTCCTGCCTTTCCTTGTTTGATGCAGTATCAGTGACTCCGTGCAAATAGGATTAAGTGAGGTTCAAGCTAAATCTCAGCTTTAAAATAAAAGGTCCTATTAGTTGTGAAGGGTATTTGCAGTTACAGGCATGAATATAGGGTAAAAGATTGGGAAACACTACTAATATATCCTAATCACAGGGCTTTGGCTCCCAGTTTCCTGAAATTGGGATTCTAAATACAGCTGAGCAAACATTTTGCCATTAATCATTTGTGACAAAATGGTCCTCTTTTTTGGCCTATACGTGTGAGCTGCCTGCATTTGCTCCTCTCCAAGGCTCTGTCTATACTTTTTCCTTCTTACGCAAAAGCCTATGCAAATGAAGCGTGGATTAGCATATTACTGTGCTTCATTGGTAAATTAATTAGGGGCCATTTTTGCACAAGAAGCTTTTGCGCAAAAAGAAGCTGTGTAGACGGCTCCTTTTTGTGCAAAAGCCCCCTCTTGTGCAAGAGCCATTCTTCCTGAAAAAATGAGGAAGAACGGCTCTTGCTCAAGAGAGGGTTTTTGTGCAAAAAGGAGCTGTGTGCACAGCTCCTTTTTGTGCAAAAGCCTCTAGTGCAAAAACAGCCCCTCATTATGCAAATGAAGCGTGGCAATATGCTAATCCACACTTCATTTGCATAGGTCCAATATATCTAATACATGAATGATCTGACATTTGTTTTCACATTGCCTTTTAATTATATGAACCAGTTGCAAACATTTTGCCACAAGCATGTGACTGTTCAAATAAACCATGTTGGTTGAGGTTTCTATTCCATGGCTGGATGTGAAAGCATTTCTGGTACATATAAATGTGTGAACTGAAAATCTGGCTTGCACAATTTTTTCTAGTTCTTTTCCTTGAATTTTCATAGATTTTTTTTTTTTTAATGGCCAGAGGTGCTATTAGATCATCTAGTCTGACCTCCTGTCCAGCATTTCCAGATGTTTACAGAAAGTGAATATAAAAGAGATGGAAGAACAACTAAGGTCATTTGTGTGAATATTTACAAGAATATTTACTTCTTCTTGAAGTATTTCCAAGAGAGTTTTGTGCTTTCTACAGCCATTAAATATGGTGTCCTCTGTAGAAGAATTGTGTCAAAGGAGCAAGGAAATGCAGCCATTTATTTTCAGAGGGGAAAACAGCTTTGTTGATTTAAAAATATCTTTGCCCTTTTATTTTTTTAGTGTGCCTTTCTAGGTCTAGAAAGGGATGGGCAAAAGGACATCCACAGGCTGGATCCCTGTTAAATGGTGCCCAGCCAGAGCATGCTTCCTGAATCCCTGTCTCAGTCCTGAATCCCCTCCTACACCCAACCTCCTGCCCCAGACATGAGACCCCCTGCACCCAAATTCCTTCCCAGAGCTTGCACCCGGACACCCGTCCTGGACCCCACATTCCCCACCCAGGGCTAAGCCTGGAGCCCCTCCCATACTCCAAACTCCTTGGCCCAAGACCAGAGCCTGTACCCCAATCCCCTACCCCAGCCTGGTGAAAGTGCATGAGGATGGGGGACGAAGGGGGATGGAGTGAGCAGGATGAGGCCTCAGAGAAGGGGTGGGAAGGAAGTGGGGCAAGGGTATGTGGGTTTGAGGTAGATCTTACATGGTACTTAAATTGAAAAAGTGATCTTGTGGTTAAAAAGATTGGAGACCCCTGCTTTTAGTGTAGACAAGACCTCAGTCACTCCTGGGTGTGCTTGGCCAATACTGCCTGTGTGCTCTGCACCATCTCTGATGGAGGCGCCAGCTGCTCTTCTCAGCCCTCCAGGTTAGCTTGCAGGCTGATGTGGAATGAGAGAGAGGATGGCCCTTTGTCCCCTTCCCTCCCTATTCCAGGTGATTTGCTGCCGGCAGTGGGAGGGGAAGTTATTGTGAAATTTGCTGTTGCATGGGCCGTGAAGAGTTTAGAAGAAAATCTTTTGTAAGGGTGGGTTCCTTCTACTTCTCATAGACCTCCTCTGCTTGGATCCTCTGGGTGAGGGATTAGGCAATGATTTCCCTCAAGGCTCAGTAGCACTTCAAACATCCACCAGCAAGGGTGAGTGGCTGTTGGCCGATCCCCTCCCTCCCAGCAGCCAAATCACTGACTTCCGGTCCGGAGGAAAGTGGGTTTTTTTCAAGTGGGTTTATTTCAGAGCAGGATGGCTTTAAAATATTAGCGTTTTGTGGCATGTCCATTGAATTCAGTGCCTGGGACTTCATTCCATGTTTGACTCCTCATCTTGCTATCCAAGACAGAATAACAGAGAACAGATTTCATGGGTTGATATACTTTGGCAGAACATGGGAATTTAAGCTTGGGTGGTCACACTGTAGCCAATTAGGCACATAAAACATTCATGTTTGTATTCAAGTGAATACAGTAGTGTGTGGTACAAGAGGAAACTGACACAGATTAACGAATTTACTAGGGTGGTACAAAAAGGCAAGAGGGAACAGTGATTTGAAAGCTTTAATTTTTGCTCTTGTGTAACTGTTTAGCTAGCAGTTCCCAGTGTTTTCCATTTTGAAATCCCTATTTCCATGCTAGGCAGAGAAGCCTTGCTGTAATTCCTTTCTAGTTAGGACTATGGGAGGGCAAAGGGCTCACACAAAGTGCTGACAGCTGTTTGCAAGTCCAGCTTGAAAAGCTATGCTTTAACTAATGACACAGGATTGACCCTCATCTGTTTTCCTCCCTCCAACTTCCAGACTTTCTTCCCTGTTCTGTTTGAAATGTGAGCACAGCTTATTTGATCCCTATGACATGGTGATTTAGCCTCTTTTGCAAAGAGTTTCTCAGATGTGATATCCAGAACTTAGACTGTGTCTACACACAGAGCATATTGGTACTGATGTAACTATGCCTGTACTAGTATTGTGGGGCTGTATTAGTATAGCAGTAAAAAAAAAAAAAGTCACCTCCTACCAACATAATATATGGACACAGACAACTGTGTGCATAGGTCTTATTTAATTCTCAAGACTGACCTAGCTCATTGTGAGAACTTTCTTAACTCTTAATGGTTGAGCAAAAGTAGATTTAATATTGAAAAATTCATCTCTTTGACATCTGACCCACCGCATCCTACCATCATTATAAGATTGATTTCTAATTATTCTCTAAAAGGTAATTTTCCTGTTTGGGTATTCATGCTAATCTCCTTCTCACACATGAAAATGTGGTCACTCTTTCAAATGGAATAAAGCATTAACTTAATAGGTGCTCCATTTAAATCCTGCATTATAATATAAAATTCAGAAAAACTAGCCAGCATGTTGAATAGATTCTCTGATCAGTTTAGGAGCCAAGAGACTGTGAGGCTGATGAGCAGACTCGCTAAAAAGTACATATAGTCATTGAGAATTAGTTATACAAGAGGAGAGTAAAAGAGCATGAAAGTTCCTGGGGAGAAATGGAAGAATATAAAAAATCTGAAATTATGGTTTGTACGTGCAACCTCACATTGTTAGGACTCAAAGTGAAGAAGCCATTTAAAAGCAATTTTTATCAATTATAGGCTTAAAAATTTTATTAAAATAAAAAGGCTATCAGGTTATCACCACAAAATTATAGTACTCCCTTATGCATGGTAGAACAGTAGGTGGAAACCTTTAGACGAGAATATAAAAGCACAGCTTTTTCTCCCCCTGTGTGCCAGTCTGTTCATATAGCTTTTTTGTTTGTTCTCAGATATTATTTTTTATGCTTTTGGGAGCTGCAGTTCTTAAATGGGTAGCTGCGGTGGTCTTGTTACTACATAACAGACTAAATCCAGCTTGCCTCCATCATGTTTGATTTGGAGTGAAGGGAGTGTTAGCAAGGGCATAGAGATTTGGCCCATTTTCTGCCACTGGATTATGTGGTTGATGAATCTGAAGTTTAAAAGATATCTTGAGCATGACCAAAGAGCAGTTAAGTAAGATCCAAACATGGGGCATGATCTAAAGCTAATTGACTTTGATGGACAGACTCTCAGTGACTTCATTGGATTCTGTTCAGGCTTCCTGCCCTGTATAACCATATTGAAGTCAGTGGGATGTCCCTGGTAACAGATACTATACTCCTGCTTCTGGTATCTGTCTCTACTCAGGAAAATGCTAAATATGTGCTCAAGGTCATTGAAGCCAATCAGTGTTTATACTTAAGGATATGCCTAACTGCTTTCCTGATTTGTGGTCTAGGATGGGTAATGTTTATGAGCTCCTGTTCTTAAGTTCAGTCTGTGGGCCAGTATATGCCCACTGTTGGATGCAGTTTCACCAGCATTAGCCCCTGGCAGGCACCCTCACATTTACTTGTACCTTCACATGCTTGCAGCTCCCATTGGCCATGGTCTGCTGTTCCTGGTCAATGGGCGCTGCAGGAAGAGATGCCCTGTTCTGCATCGCTTCCCACAACTCCCATTGGCTGGGAACTGTGATTCACAGCCAACTACAGTGGCAATCACCAGTACCTGCAGCTGTGCAAGTAAATAAAATGGCAGTGGCCCACCAGGGGCTAAGCCTGGCAAACCACCTCCATTTTATTGCCCACCCATGTTTTAGATATGACTTTTTCATAGATGTCCTGTACAGTTCCAGTACATCCCCAAGTAAAATCCAATGAAAGACTTGATAAACGGATAGATTTGTAACTTAATACACCTGTGGTGTTGCAAACCAGCGGCATTTCACAAGAGTTGTCACCAGGGACGCTGTAAATGCATATTTATTCTGCACGTGTGAGTGGGGAGCCTGCAGAGCCATTTGCCACTCCCAGAATGCTGCCGAGCCCACAGAGGGAGGCATCATTAATAACCCAAGGCTGCAGAAGGTGCTTTTCTACATGTTCTCGTTATCCCAGTGCTCGCGTTAACTCCGTAGTCTAACCCTAATAGACTAATATTTTGATGAAGTTAAGGAGAAATCTGTAGCAATTTAAGTCTTGTAATAATCGTGAAAGTATGTTAAATGGACATTATATTTTACACAGGACTCCTGCTGATGGAGAGGGTCTTGCACTGGTTATTAACACCTAACTGGAGTTTCCTTAGGGTATACCTGACAACATCCTTTCTCCTCCTCTCCCCCCTCATATATATAGTAGCCCAGTATCTGTGAGTCTGTAAAGCTGACGTACACTGCCCCTCCCCCTGGCCGTATATGTCAGCGCCCCGCCCCCTTCCCCTCCCTCTGTGGCAGCTCGGCTGAGTGCTGCGCCCCTCAGCCAGGCCGCCGCGGGGAAGCCAGCGGCACAAGTGGCCGTTTGGGGGGGGTGGAGGGGAGGGGAGAGAGAGAGAGACTTATGATGGGCTAATTGGCTAGTTTTATTATGTTTTCTGAATGTTAATGGCAGTTTGTTCACTTGCAAAGAATCTATTTCTGGTGTATGAGTTAAACATGAATGCATATCACCATTAAATTATAGTTTCAAAGTAGTAATCCCTGTCCTCTGTCCGTGTGCAGTGTTGTAGCTATAGTAGTTACAGGATATTAGAAAAACAATGTGGGATGAGGTAATATCTTTTATTGAACCAGCGTCTGCTGGTGAAAGAGACAAGCTTTTGAGCCACACAGACCTTGGAAACTTGTCTTCATTACCAGCTGAAGTTGTTCCAATAGAGATATTCCCTCACCCCACCTTGTCTTTCCTTATGCTATGTCCCTCCAATACTATTTTTAGAGTGGGGCTGCTGCACTGCACCCCCCTCCAAACCTTTTCCAGGCTGGGGTCACACCAACAGTTGCCAATTCTCCTGAATCAGATGGACTGGATGCCATTGCCACTAATGGCATCTAGTCTGGTCTTGGAAAGTTGACAATCCAGCCACAGCTGGAGGAGGCTGCCCAGGCCAGGTGCAAGATCTGGAGCAACAGCACAGGTTTCATGGCTAGTGGCCTGGACCCCACAAATGGCCGAATCTGTGGGGATGGAGAGCAGCAGGACCCCAAAGGATGCTAAAGCTGGCAGAGGCAAGAGAACCCTGAAGGGGTTGCCTGGAGGCCTGGTCATGGGGCTGGTGGGACCCCAGAGGGACTGCCTAGAGGCTCAGACATGAGGCTGGTAGAACCAGCAGCAGGATCTGGCCCCTGGGCATGGAGAAGTGTGTAGAAAACCTGGACATTTTGCAGCACTCCCTGCACTCCTACTTCCCATGCCTATGCTCCAATATTCTCCCCAATAAGTCTGAGGCAAGGTAAGATTCTTCCTTTTCCTCCAAAGTGATCACTCCTGCCGGGGATGCTGGTGCCAGTGTGCTTTCATTGTGCTCGCTCAGTAGAACTGTAATGAAGTTGTTTACTTGTCAGCAGGAGTCATTTGCTGTAATGACTGATATTGATTATGTATTACTTGAAAACATTTAATTAGGTTTTACTAGATAATTAAAATACTAGCAGCCAGGCATGCTAAAAGGACAATGAGCACATGGTTTGGAAAAATCCCCCAGCCTGGAACGTGGGTTACAGATTTCACTTCCTAGTCAGAATTTCCATAAGTATTTGGTAGGAAGAGGTTCTGCGCATTTCTGCTGACTCTGAGCCATATCCAGTGTCTTAATTATATCTCCGTTTCTCTCTTATGCCTTGGCATTGATGGGTCTTAACTCTGCAAGGGTTCAGAATTTACAAGGAACAATCTCTTTATAGTGAATCAGGACTTAAACCAAAAACAAGGTGAGAAACTTGAGCAAATATTGCAGTCCCTGGAAGTGACTATTAGCTTTCAGAGTCTCTACTGTAAAGATTTTAAGGCCTGATCCTCACTTGATGTAAACTGATATAATGCCTTTGAAGCTGATACAGCTCCACAAACACCTAAAAGATAATAAGGTGACAAGTAAGAACATGGATTTGCCAAGAATAAATCATGTCAAGCCAACCAATAGCTTTATTTGACAGAGTAACAAGCTTGTGAATAAGGAGGGGCAAGGCAGATCTGTATATCTTGATTTTAATAGGGCTTTGATACTGTCTTACGTGACCTTCTCATAAAGAAACTAGGGAAATACAATTGAGATGCAGCCTTTATAAGATGGAGGCATAACTGGTTGGAAAACAGTTCCCAGTGAATAGTTGTCTTTCATTCACAGTCCTGCTGGAAGGGCATATTAAGTGGGCTTCTGTAGGTATCAGTTCGGGGTCCTGTTCTGTTCAATATCTTCATCTGTAATTCAGATAATGGCCTAGAGAGTACACTTATAAAGTGTGCAGCTGATGCCAAGTGGGGAGGGGTTGCAAGTGTTTTACAGGGTAGGATTAAAATTCAAAAGGCTCTGAACAAACTGGAGAAGTGGTCTGAAGTTAATAGGATAAAACTCAATGAAGGTAAATGCGAAGCACTCAACTTAGGAAGGAACAATCAGCAGCACACATACAAAATGGGAAATGACCGACTAGGAAGGAGCACTGCAGAAAGAGATTGGGGAGGGATATCACAAGCCAAGTATGAGTCAATAGTATAACTGTTACAAAGAAAGTGAACATCATTCTGAGATGTATTAGCAGGAGTGTTGTAAGCAAGACATGAGAAATAATTCTTCTGCACTGATAGGCCTTTGCTGGAGTATTGTGTCCAATTCTGAGCACTCCATTTCAGAAAAGATATGGACAGAAGGGAGAAAGTCCAAAGAAGAGCAACAAAAATCATTAAAATTCTAGGAAACATGACCTGTGAGGGAAGGTTGAAAAAAATGTGTTTAATTTGGAGAAGAGTAGACTGAGATGAGACATAATAACAGTTTTCAAATGCATAAAGGATTGTTACAAGGAGGAGGGAAATAAATTGTTTTCCTTAACCTCTAAGGATAGGACAAGAAGCAATAGGTTTAAATTTCAGCAAGGGCAGTTTAGTTTGGTCTTTCATAGAATACTAGAAGGGAATACTAGAACTGGAAGGGCCTCAAGAAATCATCAAGTCCGGTCCTCTGCCCTCACAGCAGGACCAAGCACCATCTAGATCTTTCCTTATAGATGTCTATCCAACCTGCTCTTAGATAGCTCCAGTGATGGAGATTCTACAGCCTCCCCAGGCAATTTATTCCAGTGTTTGACCACCCTGACAGTTAGGAACTTTTTCCTAATGTCCAACCTTGCTGCAATTTAAGCCCATTGTTTCTTGTCCTATCATCAGAGGCCAAAGAGAACAATTTTTCCTTTCTTCCTTTTAACAGCCTTTCAGATACTTGAAAATTGCTACCATGTCTCCTCTCAGTCTTCTCTTTTCTAAACTAAACAAGCCCAATTCTTTCAGTCTTCCCTCATAGGTCATGTTCTCTAGACCTTTAGTCATTCTTGTTGCTTTTCTCTGGACCTTCTCCAATTTCTCTACATCTTTCTTGAAATATGGAGCCCAGAACTGGACACAGTACTTCAACCGAGGCCCAATCAGCTCAGAGTAAAGCAGAATGACTTCTCGTGTCTTGCTCACAACACTCCTGTTAATGCATCCCAGAATCATGTTTGCTTTTTTTGCAATAGAGCCACACTGTTGACTAATATTTAACTTATGGTCCTTTATGACCCCTAGATCTATTTCTGCAGTATTCCTTCATAGAAAGTCACTTCCCTTTCTGTATGTATCAAATGCTTTACTAAAGTAAAGGTATGCCACATCCACAGCTTCTCCATTGTTCACAAGACTTGTTATCCTATCAAACAAAGCTACCAGATCGGTTTGACATATTTGTTCTTTACAAATCCATGCTGGCTATTACCTATCACCTTATTACCTTCTATATGTTTGCAGATGAATTCCTTAATTATTTGCTCCATTATCTTCCCTGGCAAGGGATTTAAGCTGACTGGTCTGTAGTTTCCTGGGTTGTTCTTATTTCCATTTTAATAGATAGGCCCTGCCTTTTTCCAGTCTTCTGGAATCTCTCTTGACTTCCTTGACTTTTCAAAGATGATAGCTAAAGGCTCACATACCCCCTTTACCAGCTCCCTGAGTATTCTAGGATGCTTTAATCAGTCCCTGGTCACGTGGACCTTATGAAAGATTTTTTAACCAGAAAGGTAGGTAAGCTCTAGAGTACATTGCTTAGGGAGATTGGGGAATCTCTGTCCAACTCTTAAAATTTTCCAATGGCAAACACCTGTCAATGGTCTAGAAAATAATTAGTCTTGCCATGAGTGGTGAGGCCTGGTCTAGATGACCTCTTGAGGGCTCTTTCTGTCCTATCATTCTATTTATAACAGCTAAGGATTTGTCCCTTTGTGACTATAGTGTAAACCTTGGATTTGATAGAAGGCACTATGGGCAGTTCCTAAACATAAGTTCCATAAGAAATAAATGCAGCAACACTTCCCAATCCCCACAACAACAAAAATGTAGACTCAAGTTTTGAGTATAGCACTTTCCTCAGGGACATCAGCCCCTTTCCTGCTCATGTATGTCTCAGAGCCCAAGGAAATAGATGGGCTGAGCAGCATATCTGAAGGCTGAATAGCTTTGGGGGTAGTTGGAGCAAGGATGTTAATTTCAAAGGCAAGAAGCCCTCTTAGAAAACACAGTGATTAGCTCTGCTTCTCTTTTAAACTAAGGGGTTGATCACAGCAAAGTGTCCTGGTGCTGGGCATCCTAGCTCTGCATCCAATTTGAAAACTGTTCCCATTTATTTGGCATGAATATATTGCAAGTGTACCTCAATCAGCTTTGATTCCCTTTTGTACTATGCATGGTACAAACAAAGTAAAAGACACTCCTTGCTTCAAAGGGTTTTTTAAATCGCCACTTCATTTTCCTATGTCTAGTAAACTCGTCTACATGGCTCTGCCAACAGAGCCATGTAGTCTAGAATACCCAAAGAGTTTACTGACTAAGGAGCGAAGAGAAATCTGGGCACGGAGGAAGCCACACAACAGGTCACCAACTCACCTGGGATTAGAACTCTGGTGTCTGGACTCCCAGCCTTGTCCTTCCGCCCTCTCCCCGCCTAATCACACTGCTTCTCCCAATATTCCTAAGGGAAATGTCTTTTTTAAAAATACCATGGGCAGTTGTAAAATATGTACATTTTTCCATCAGTGGTCCTGTTCCAGTTTTGGTCAGTCTTAGGCCACATCTCCACTTATCAGAAGACCCACTAAACTGAATTCTGACACTGGTACTCCTTGCTGTCACTAGGAGTAAAGGAAGTCAATATTATTTATGTAGCTGAAGTTGCGTACCTTCATCCAGCCTTCTCCCTGCAGAATAGACCTGATCTTAGTAGCCTGAGTAGGCAGGGTTGATGATGAATAACATATAAATCCATATTATATTTTAAATCTCACCTATTTGCCACAATGGAAATGTTATTGACAATTATTAAAACAGCCAAATCAAATTTTGATCAAAAAAGAATTTGCTCAGCAGAGGTCCTGCCTGTCAAAACCTTGGCGCACATTTTTATTACTGATTTTATCAATATGACATCCTTGTGTCTATGGTAGTTCACACACACACAAGGGTGTCCTATACATTACAGAGTTGAGATTTTATATCTATAGTTATATTACACATACAAGGGTGGTTTTAGCACAATGCATATATAACTCTGAAAATAGGTGATAGCAACACAACTTTAAACTGGAGAGGTACAAACCTGCCTGGTAGATTTAGTGACCCACAAACAAGATTTCTGAATAGTGGAAGGGAGGCGGGAGAAATGTTTGTCATTTCTATTTAAAAAGCAACCTGTGGAGCCGTCTCTCTTGGCTGTGGAGAAGAAACTAACTTTGATCTGCTAGCCAGTGTTCCTACAGTGAAAATGATTAGCAGGATTTCAAGAGATATGGGTGAGTGGAACTTACCAAGGTACTGAATGCCTTGTGCATGCTGTGATTAAACAGAGAATAAAGAGGCAGAAAGAAAGTTTATAAGAGGGCAGAGTAGATGTGAAAGAAAAGGACTCCCTACCAATTTATGAATGAACTTTTTTTTGTGTTTTTTCTTGTCTCCCTCAAGGCTTGTACAAAGCCGTAGTAGTTTATTGATGTTTCATAAAGTGAGTTAACTAGATCAGTTTAAATCTTTTCCTGGGGAATGTGACAGGTGTATCCAGCAAATGCTAACCTGTAGTGCTAATCTATCCTGGCATCTCTCAGAACTCTGATGCAAGAGATGACTTCAGTGCCAAGTGGTTCAAGAAATGAAAACATGTTTTACTTACTGGAGGAATTCCACTTGTGTGAGATCTTTGTTTTTAGAAGGCCCATTTGTCACTATTGGCTGTCAACTATGATTGTAGCTACAATGTTCAAATCCATACCAGCAGTGGAGGTACCTGAGAAATATAGTCACAGCAACAATTCCAGGATCCTTGAAAATTAAATGAGGAATGTCTGAGATTTGGCTAACGTAAGCATTAGTGGTTCAGTGGCTTACCGATGTTCACTTGTAAGCTACTGTGTCCAATCTGATGCCTGGCAGGTAGTGACCAAAAGCTCATTGATTATTTTTGGAAGCTTTTCTTAGGAAATTATTTCAGGCTGATTTCTAGTAGACCCATTTTGCATTGGAATTAGCATCTTTGTTTGGAGATTCATCAGACAGGTCAGGAATCAAATAGCCCTAGAGAAAGAGCTATCCTTCACCCTTTGAGGGCAGGCAGTGCAGCTGATGGCCACCATGGGCCAGGACCAGGTGGGGGGGGGGAGGGGGACATCTGCTCACCTCAGAAGGGGTGGGGCCTCATGTGGAAGGGGTGGGTCCGAGGGCAGTTAGCCCTTGTGCTGCCCAGACCATGACACAGAGACACCATTTCAGATTTTTGTGGGCAGGTTGGACAGCTTAGTCCATGATTCCATTCCAGAGGCTATTTAGGCACCTGAAACCTCCTGTGTTGTTTTGCAGATAACTTAGAAATTAGCTGACAAGAAGGAGTGTTACTAATTTTTATATAAAGAAAAAATATAACAAATACCAATTAAAGACATTTTAAGTTTATTTTAAAATTTAGAACAAACAGCAAAATATTTCTAATCCCAAATCTTGAGGTGTCAGTTTTGGAGTCTTAACACAAGTTTGATACTTTGTACTCTGTCTTTAGCAGACATAAATAAAATCTGCTTAGCTTTGCAATTATTCTTATTTTTTAAATGTTTTATAGTCCAAATTGTGTAGAGGAGAATGAGATAGTTAATGTCTTCCATGAATGTTTAAAAGTAAATAAATTACTATAAAACAAACAACACTCCAGAGATGAGCGAAAGCAATGTATAATGTCGTGGTCTCATCTTGGCAAAATTGTCAATGGCATTATTGATCTCCAGATGTTGTGAAGCTTCACATTCACAGGCTAAAATTACCAAGTCACTTAAACATCCATTTACCATTATGGATCTTAAGATCCCCCACCCCTAACCTACTACTGCACCCTCCCCCTTGGCCAGACACCCTACCCCAAGCCTGTTCCTGCACCCTCCTCCCTGGCCAGACTGTCCTTTTGTTCTGCTTGATGAGCCTTGATGAACCTACATTTCTTTTACTTCAGTGAACAGAGTGGAAGGGGGAAGCAGTGATCCCTCTAACATTTTCTATCTTTATGCGGGTTGAAATTTCTCTGGTGCAGCACCAATATTGAGGTAGTATGTGGATGTGCACCACCACCAAAACAAAAAAAACTATATATATTTTAAAGAGTCCATATGTATGGAAGAAAATATATTAACACAAGGGATAGTTAATAAGGAGCAATGCTTATGACATTTAATATGAAATCAAATAAAAAAGAAAATTAACACTACCCTTAGAGTATGTACCATCATCCTTTCTAACAACTCAAGCTAGTAAACACACCAAAATGCATATTATCCACACATAGCTTAGCTTTAAGATGCTAAACAAATCTATGAGTCAACTAGAAATAGTATTTGCAAGGAGAGCATGACTAAAACAACATTTACTAACACTGGAAAGGAGAGTAAGAGTAATTCAGTAAGACTTATACAGTTTCTCTGGGGAATGTTTAGGAGCCATGCTGTAAAAACAGATTAAAGTTCTCCAGATATGAAATTTTCACCTTGTGTCTTCTCACCAATTCACCAACTCAAAGAGTAGAAGCTCCAGAACAAATTAACACATGGCTTCAGAGTTTGTAGACAGATGCATGCTTCAAAGAGCTTGCAAATAAGATTTCACCCTACAAAAAAAAATCAGTATCACACCTAGTACTTGCTACTCCTGACTCATAAGAGCCAGAACTCGACCACATAGCAAAGATCTGGCCTTAGTGCAATACAATATACCATGTATTCATTTTTAACACAGGCTTTTAAAAAAAATCATTAAGATCAGAGTTTTAGATACCTGCAACACTCCAAAAAATTATGTTAAAAGAATCTTTTTCTTTCTTACCTTAAGACATTAACACCTATGTAAACTTTGTTTGAAATGTAATCAAGCAAATGTCCTGGCACCCCCCCCTCCCCACCCCCTCCATTGCAGCCTGCTTTTCCCTCACCCTCCAACATAAGCAGCTAAAGAGGACTGCAGCAAGTGAGTCAGGACTCCCCCAAACTCCACCCTTGCCTCCACCTAACTGAACAGATGCCATTACCAGCACCTATGCACTCCCTTTCCCCCCACCTACCTCTGTGCAATCTGCTCTCCCAAGCCCATCTGGGGGCTGGGATAAAATCCTGTTTCTCAAATTTGAAGGCACAAACAAATTCACCATTCCTCCCCAAGACACACAGAACAAATTCCCCTCCCCCAGCTTCCACCTCACCCCAATGCCAGCATCCACCCAGTCCCTCTTTCCTCTTCCTACTCCATGCTGTCAGCCTCTTACCTCTCCCTTCCCAGCCCAGGAGGCTTGAGAGTGCTGGGTTTCTGCCTCTACCCCTCTCTCTCCTCACATAGACAGGACTGTCCAAACTCCCCTCCCTTCTGACGTCCCTCCTCAGCCAATTACTCCCTCATCCCCTTCTTATATCTCTCTCTGCTTACCTGCTCTGGGAATCCTCAATTCAAGCACAAAGCTAGCTCTGTTTAGCTGCTGCTTAGCCAGATGCTCTGTCCCCTGCCGGTCATCTGAGCTTCCTGCCTGGGTGAGAGCTCTGAATCTCTCAACCGGGCTCAGAAAACAGCTGTGCAGCCATGCAGCTTACAGGGAACACTGGAGAGGAGTGAAGAAAACTCCCTGTGTTCCTCTCACTCCTGACGAGACAGGGGGGGCAGGAGATAATATCCTGCTACAGTAGAAAATCGAGGCGGGGCTACTGCTCCCTGAAATCCCCTCAAATGATGCTCATGCTGTGGCACCCTCCCTCGGCCCTCAGAGCTAAACAGCACCGTGATCTAGCACTCCAGCAGCAATTTAAAGGGGTCCAGGGCTCTGGCCGCTGCCGCAGTAGCAATAGCAGAGGCTGGGAGTGCCTGGCCCATTTAAATCTCCAGGCCACAGGGCAACTGCCTTCTTAATCCTCCCTTCCCCCACTAGCTGGCAAGCTTGGGTCAGGGTCAGTTAGTGTTCTCAATGTAGGCTTTTCTAGTGAAGCAAACTCCTGTCCTGTGATGTCAGTGTATTCTATTACACCTTGAGGATGTTTTAATGTATCCTCATCCCATTGAGTCAAATCCAGTTGTATAGTACATTACTGCCATCAGATGAACCCTGAAAATGATTAGGCAGAAGCAGTGTGTCTGGGATATGGGATTGCCTCAAGGAAAAAGGGTTTGTCCCAGAAAACAGGAAAGATCGCAACCTTATGAAAGCACACTGGTGACAAACATGGCAATCCATTTGGGGAGCCATGTAGGTCAGGATCTCATGAGTTGTTTAATCCTGGCTCCAACACATCACTGAACTGTTCTACTTTTGTTTTCTCATCTGTAAATTGGACATAATGATGAGTGTTATGAGGATTAATTATTGTGTGTCCAACATTTAGTATTACTTGAATTAAATTAAATCAAGACAAACCAATATTGAAGGCCCCTCTCTCTGTTTCTGTGTATATATATATTGTACATTGTATAATGAAATAATGTATAAATACAGGGCGTGATTAATGCCTGTATTTTCTGCCATGCATGAGACATACAGAAGAATTCAGCATTTCACTGTAATCATTTCCCCATCATATTTAATTGAACCATAATATGGCAGTGACTCCCTCAGAGTCAAGATAAACCTTTTATTTTGAGCCTATAAATGGCTTTTGGCCTAATCCATGAAGTTCCAGGTCACTAACTTTCTTTTATTATTATTATTAATAGTGACAGATTGTCGAGGGGCCTTGGACAATATACAGAGATTTTCTTCGTTACCAACATATCTACCTGTGAGCTACCAAATCTTCAATGCAGAGACGTCCTTTTTTCTTAAAGAAGCCAATCAGGATTTCATGAGAAATTCCAGCTTGCAATCCCGAGTGGAATCCTTTTTTCCATATAAAGCCAAGAGGCCACCGGTATTAAATGCCAGCTATGGACCTTTTTCTGTTGAACAAGCAGTGCCCCATGACCTACTCTTAACCTCCAACATTTTTGGATCCACCAACAAGTTTACTTTTAACTGGAGACTTAAAGCCTGCATCATGAGTGACAAAATTTACCTGAGCAAGCCAAAAGTCCAGATCCTGTTCTACATTGTGGGCAGGGACTGGGATGACTACAGCTCCACAGAGAGGCTGCCCTGCCTGCGTGTGTTTGCCTTCCGCGAGACGAGGGAAGTCCGAGGCAGCTGCCGCCTGAAGGGGGATCTGGGAATGTGCGTGGCAGAGCTGGAACTCCTGCCGAGCTGGTTTAGCCCTCCCACAGTGGTGGCCGGCCGTAAGAAAGTGATGGATCAGTCTGAAGGGAGCCCTGTGGAGCTTTACTACACCATCCAGCCAGGGGACGAGACTGGGGAGTGCACTACTGAGGATGTGAGGAAGGGGAATGCCATCCGGCCAGGGAAGGATGGTATGGATGAGACCATGTCCCACTTGCAGAGGATTGGCTCTGTGAGCCTCTATCGAGCCCCAGAGAGTTCTCAGCTGACAGAGCTGAGGCTGGACAGTAATGTTGTCATCTGGCTGCCATCGAAGCCGGTCAAGCAAGGTGAAGTTGTGAATGTCTTTGTGACTCTCGCTAACAACTCCACTGTGGAACAGTTCGTGTTGAGGTATGGTGGGTTGGTTTTGCCTCTGTTTCTCCATCAGTAGCAAACACCAATGTAAAGGGGGAGTGGCCTAAACCCCAATTTGTAGATTGGATAATTGCCCCTTTGATTGCAATCCCTTTCTCATCTCACTCCCCCCAAACAAGCAAACAGTGAGGACTTGCTAGGATTCCACACCCTTAAAAACCACCATTGAACATCTAATTCCCAACCGTGATGTTGCCTACTGTGGCCATTGCTGTGGGACGATGGACAGTGATTCACTGTGGTAGGTGAAACAAGCAGCATGTTAAAATGTGTTCCTGAACTCTTAATGCCTAGTAGGCAGGTCCCAGAGGGCCAATTAGGGCACAGAGCACCCTACAGCACACTAGATTGTTGTCTTGCCACTCACTAAATCGCCATGTACGTAAGCCTTTAGAATTAGCCTTTTCTCCTCTTTTTCTCCCTCACTCCCTGAGGCACAACACTTAAACAGAGCAAGTCACCTGACATGGTAAACTTCATTTACTTGCTTTGGCTTCAAATGACGTGACACAGCTTTGCCTTCCTACACAATGATTTTGTCATGAGAACTTCAGGGAAATGTCTTTTAGTTATTTAAGCAGCTGTTTTTTGGTTAGACACTTACCTTTGAGGTCTTATTTTAGTGTGTTTGATGTTGCTATTGATTTTAAGGGACATGAAGTTCATTATTTGGGGTACAAATGGCAAAGGCAATACATAGGAAAATAAGCATTGACATACTGGATCTGAACAAAAGTCAATGTGTTTTCTTCCTGTTTTATATGTTAGCAATTTTCACGCCAACCAGGTGACAGTCTTTCAAGGGTGAAAAAGACTGACTAATTAATCACCAAAATATTTGATGGATCTCTTTTCCTGTTGCCAGGCTTTAAATTCAAGAAGATGTCAATAGTGATAAGCAACAATTGTTCTTTTGCCTTAAGCACCCCGGGTTTTCCATAGAATTCTGCCCATGAAAATGTTTGTTGAAGTCTCATATGACTTAAATGAATACATAGTTGACAACTGATGACAAAAATAGCTTGCAGGGTAGAAGGTGTCACTGGGAAGATAAAAGGCTTTTATTAAAAAGGGGGGATTTTAGGAATTCTGGGAGCATTCTGATATTTGCAGCTTTAGTTTAGTTGGTAAGAATCTGATGGCTACCTGTTTACTGAGTGGATCCTCTGAGAGAGAAGCTTTTCTGTCTCTGCTTCTTTTTGTTATTTAAAATCGTTCTTCACAAATAGTAAAGACAAGATGTGTGCCTTATAACAAACATAGCTGTGTGATGAAAGAAGAAATCCAAAGGAGACAAATCTGGTGTATTATTTTTGCGTGGGCAGGGATATCCCTTTGAAATGTATGTGAATCACTGCCTTTTATCTTCCTGAAAAGTAAGTTAGAGATAGTCACCCTTATTGAAATCTGATGATGTATTTCTTAGCTCAAGAAGGATTCTGATTGCCTGGGTGTGGATTCTCCTTATGTGCCTAGTGTATAATAGCCAGAAATGGAAAAAGCATACATCAGACATTGCCTGTTCTGCCAGCTGTAATGGACACATTTGGGTACTGATGGATTTTCAGAGCAGGTTGTCCTTAGAGCTGGTGAAATTTTTCAGACAAAACTTCCGCTCCCACAGCAGAAGAATGCAAATATAATTTGACTGACATGTCTGGCAAATTTGGGTCAAATTCACCATATTGTTTTGATTAGCAATGGGGATTTAAAATAAAAAACTTTGGCCACAGAACTCAGCACAATTAGCACTGCTTTCATTATACTGGGTTCTTTAAAAGGTGAAAAATCACATGTGTTAATCATACTATCACACTGGTGAGCTGGACTTGTTCCCAGCAGTTGATTTGCCAGTGCTCAACTGAGGCCTGTAGCCTTCCAAGAGTTGGCACCTGGTCTGCCAGGGTCACACACACCATCAGAATTTCTAACCTGTGTATTTCCTTCCCCTGATGTCTGTGAATTCTGGCCTGTGAGGCATATCCTCAGGAAATGGCTTCACGGATGGAACTGAGGGACCAGCTGAGCCCACTGCCTCTGGGGCAGGATGGCTGAGCCATTAGGGCTGGAGCATTCAAAGGATGAGTCAGTGGATGAGAAGAGAGCATGGGAAGTCCTTGTGCTGTTTCAGCTCCTGCAGCATCCTATGGGATGCAGAGAAGAGCAGGGCAGTCCAGAAAACTCTTGGTTAGGTCTCTTTCGAGCCCATCAGTTGTCCATACCATGCTAAGGGCTGACTACCCTTGACTCCACCCCTTCCATCTGAGGCCGCATTTGTGGTGTGTGAAGCCGGGCTCCCCTCACCTTGATTCCAGGCCTGTGTGACTTAGGCCCATAGTAAGTAGCGGGGTGGGAGTTATGGTAGATAGATATCTTCCAGGGGCAACACCTTGAGAGTCTGCTAGTGTGTTCCTTCTCTAGCATGCAGGACACCAAATCCAGATGTGAGGAGGAACGGCCATCCAAGCCATTCTTCTGCTCAGTGAAAACTGGAGACAGGTGGGGCCGAGGGTACTGCTAAATATTTATTTTTGTTGAGGTGTCAGGTGGAAGAATGGGGTTGATACAGGAAAGTAGCCCATTGGTAGGGAGCAGGGACTTGTCTTAGTCCCTCAATGTCTCCTGAGGCATAAACTATATGGCCTCGTCTGTCAGCTGCTAAATTAGACTGTTACACGGGTGTAAAGCCAATGATTTCAGTAGTGATATGTGGATGTCTCTAAGATGTGTACTTGGCCCAGGCCTCTATATGTTTAAAAAGAGAATCACAGAAAATGGCCAATGCATATGTTAAGGCTGCCTGCAGGCTGCTTTAACCTTCTCTGTGGCCATTTGCCTGGTGCGTTAGATGTCTGTACACAGGCTCCTGCCAAAACAAACCCTACATCCTCTGACATGCGTTCACGTTCAATCATCTTAAAGAAACACATGCTGCGTGTTGTCCCCAGGCATGGTGCTTTTGTTTATGTTCTGCTTTTTGTATGTTAGTCATTGAGTTTTTCAAATACCCAGCATTGAGGCAACAGTGTACGGTCATTGCTGGATGTTGGACAGAGGGGAGAATAGCCACAAATCTTCTCTGGCAAAAGTAAATTGATTTAAATGACCTCATTACCACAAATCACTGGAAATGAAACTATGTTCTTAAATTATATCTTAATTCAGAATCCTGTTACTGTATTTGTAAATTTATCAAATCAAGAATGTCAATCCAGCTAAAGAAAATGACTAATGTGGCATGGAGTAAAGCGTAATATGCATGGTAATACATTTCCATGGTGGGAACACTGCTCTACTATACAGAGAGCTTCCCTTCCCACACAAGCCCCCTTTTGTAATTACATTGTGAAATTACACTGACAGACTGCAGATCAACATGCCATTCAGAGCTCTGCTACAGACCAGCCATGTCACCTTGGGCAAGTCACTTAGAAGCTCTGTGCCTCCATCTTCTGTCTGCAAAATGGGGGATGTGTTTGTTCCTTACCTTTCAGGGGAGTAGTGAGGCTTAGTTCATTCTTGTTCTCCAAGCATTTTAAAGCCAGCTCGCGCCTATCTCCTTCCCCCCAATCCCACTTATAAATATGTAACTGCTGAAAATTTCAGTGATTACAACTTTACAAAAATAAATGTATTTTAACTTCCCTAATATTTTCTTCTATGTCCTTATAAATGTACAGCACTCTGGAAACAGAAAAAAATCATAACAGCACAAGAAAGATTATTCTAATAAGATTAACCTTAAAATTGTACAATGTGTGTTTGTCCTCTGGATAGGAGATTTGGATGCTCTGTTTTTATCTGTGGCATTGGGATTTGGGCAACCAAATATGTTAGGTTGCTTTGAAAATCTTGGCTTGTTTGTGGTGGTGGGTTTTTTTTTTCTATAGCTCTAAATGCTCTTTCAATGACTGCACTATTAAAGGGTCCTTCCATCTGTTTTTCATCATCTGTGGTGCCACATTTGATCTGGCAGAAGCTAAACAGCAGCGGGCCAAAGCATTAAAGCTAGGAACATTAGTGTTTTGAGCTACCTTGTGAGGCAGCAGCTAATCTCTAACTTGCTGTGGAAGGTGCTGAATGACTGGCTAACCCGCTTTACAGAAAGCACTGAGCAGAATAAGTATAGGAAAGGAGATGAAGTTATCTGCCCTGATTAGAAAAACTTGACTGGTTCTTTTCCACTTGAGATGGTTAATTATGGGTCTTTCAGTTTAATTTTTATTCCACCTGAAGGGTTGCAGTTTATAAACAGTGTTATTGAATTACCTGTTTCCAGCAAACAAGTCAACACAAGACAATGGATAATTAGCAATGATAATAAATCTACAGATCGGAAGAGGGATATAGGATAAATGCAGTAAGAAAAGCTATTAAACAGATCAGCCAAGGCAGCTTTGTATGTCAGTTCCTAATGAGTATTGACAGTATGCCTGTGTCAGACAGGATTGAGAATGCTGCTGGAGTTATTAATAGCTAAAAACCTAGAACATCACAAACACACAAAGATATATATACACACACACACATACACACACTGAAGTGTGATTGTAATCAGAAATACTGTATGAGTTGAATTTTTTGTGATATATTTTGAAGTAACTTGAAGAAACTTGGAGGTGATTTTTCCAAACCCACTAAAGAAAAATTAGTTTCCTGAAGTGGAGTCTTAAAAAACAAACACCCTCCCTCCCATCACCAGCTCTTCAATACACACCTAATTTAATCTCTCTCAATTTGAAATACAATGTGGCATCCAGAGAAATGAGGTAGGGTGGTGGAGGGGGAAGAGTTCTCTTTTGTGTGCCTGTGTGTGTTTTCAGATGTGAATCACATCAAAACATTTTCCTACTCCCATGCAGCTTTACAGTACTTAAATATTTAAAAGTGATTTCACTATTGTTAGGAAACATCTAAGCATAAAAGCAATTCAATCCACATCTGAAGAGAAAAGAGCTTGAAGCCTTAGGACGTGCTGCCATCGACTTATTATTTCATGTTCCATTTTCGATTGTAAAGGAGATCGCGGCTTCAGTATTCCAGACCCACAGCTTTGGCTATTACGTAAAAGTGAAAAGAAGACTAACATGACCTCTGAGAAACAAGTTTCCTTTTGCTTTGGAATTAGACCTTCTCTTTGTGCTTGCAGTCTGTGTTTTAAGGAACAAAGAGGATATCTTTCATTGGTGCCTGGCTAATACTTAAGAGCTAGTGTACACGAGGGCTACGTCTAGACTGGCATGATTTTCCGCAAATGCTTTTAATGGAAAAGTTTTTCCGTTAAAAGTATTTGCGGAAAAGAGCGTCTAGATTGGCACGGACGCTTTTCCGCAAAAGCACTTTTACAGAAAAGCGTCCGTGCCAATCTAGACGCGGTTTTGCACAAGAAAGCCCCGATCGCTATTTTCGCGATTGGGGCTTTTTTGCGCAAAACAAATCTGAGTTGTCTACGTTGGCCCTTTTGCGCAAAAGCTTTTGCGCAAAAGGACTTTTGCCTGAACGGGAGCATCAAAGTATTTGCGCAAGAAGCACTGATTTCTTACATTAGAACGTCAGTGCTTTTGTGCAAAATCAAGCAGCCAGTGTAGACAGCTGTCAAGTTTTTGCGCAAAAGCGGCCGCTTTTGCGCAAAATCATGCCAGTCTAGATGCAGCCTTAGAAGTGCTACAGCAGCACAACTGTGCTGCTCTAGTGCACCTGAAGAAGATGCTCTATGCTGAGAGGAGAGAGCTCTCCTATTGGCATAATAAATCCACCTCTGCAAGAGGCCATAGCAGGGAGGGCAGAAGAAACTCTCCTGCCAACATGTCTGCAAAGGCAATTGGGTCCATGTAAATTTCATCATTCATGGTGTGTGGCTTATTTAGGAGAGGTGGGGGATGGGGAAAGAAGGCAGCTACCAGGGGGACTGGCTATTCAAAAGGGGCACTGCTACTACTGCAGCTGAGGCAGTGGCTGGACCCCTGGGCCTTTTAAATTGCCACCAGAGCACTGCTCTGGCGTGCTCCGGGTGACCGTGAGAGTTGCCGGTGGAAGGGCAGTGGAGTGCTCTCCAGCCAGCACTGGAGGCTGGCTGCCCCAGCCCTGTCCCTTCTACTTGAGGCTGTTGGCAAGACTGTCAGCACTGCTGTACACTCCTGAATGATATCATTTACACCAAAATAAGTGGCAGTGTAGACGTGGCCTTACCATTAAGAAATATGTTTTGTCCTGTGTATAGGGGAGGAGCCATATATGGCACAATTCCTGGCCAGTAAAATGGATTGCGTTAGCTGCAATTTGTTCCAATTTAGGGGACATCAGCTCTCCACTCACATGTCCATTGTACACAGATACAAAGAACCAATGTAGCACTTTGGTAAGCCCCTCAGAATGAGACTATGCACAAAACAACAATGCTGTGAAAAGATTTGAAGCAATAAAGTTATTATCCAAACCTGGAAGATTATAATAGTTCAGTCAGTGTTCAAGATGGCCCACTGAGATGATCTGAAGTGTGATTCAGTGCTCAGTCTCTCAGGAGTTCAAAGTCCGAGAGAGTCTTTCTAATAACTTTAGAGGGCATTGGATCAGGCCTGTAACATATGGCCTGTGCCTAACCTAGGTAAATTAGATCATCTTTCCCTGTGTGCCTTGCAAACCTGGCCACATCTATGATTTATTGCATCTAAGATCATGTAGAGCAGGGCTACTCAACACATGGCCCACGGGCCATTAGTTTGCGGCTGCGGAGCAGTTTGGGTTTATGCGGGGCTCAATAAATGGCCCACAGGTGGAATCCTTTGAACATGGCTTCCACTGGGAACATGCTCCACAACAGCAAGGCATCTCTCAGGCTCACTGAAAGATGCAAGCAGACGAGCTGGCTGGAACAGATGTGTACAGTGTGTCGGTGTTTCTAGCCCCCAGGGAGAAGGTGCTGGGAGCGCTGGGGCATTGTAAGAAGTGCTGGCTGCTTAGCCTTGTGGGCAGAGCCTGAGAGGTGCTGACTGGCTCACACTGGCCATGTTTGGGTCTGGCGCTGCGGCTGCACAATCCTGTCTCTATTCTGCACAGAGCAACAGACATGGTGATGTCAGCCCTGCTGGGAATTCAGGATGGGGCTCCTGGGCACCTGTCCTTTTTTGCCGCGGGTTGGCGGGTGCTCTGGCTTGGAAACTTTTTCTGAGTAAAATCACTCCAAGAAATGCACAACCTGAAGCCTCAGGGTCAATACCCAAAACACTGGCATGCCATTTTCTTTTTAATAAGAAGCATTAAAAATGACAACAAAGAAGAGATGCTTGTTGGATGAACACAAGGTTTTCAACCCTGCTTGTGAGATGGAATTCGCTTTTGCAGAAATAAATGGAAAACCAATGTGTCTTCTTTGTCAAAAGACTATCACTGCATTAAAGAAAACAAACTTGCAACAGCACCATGAATCTTGAAGCTATTTGCATATATTTGCATGTATATTTGTATGTATATGCAACCATACTTAAGTTGCAGCCCTCGGCATGTGCTATGAGTTTCATTGTGGCCCCCGGGGCTTCCATAGTTAAGTAGCCTTTATGTAGAGGATGTGTAAATTAGGAATGTAAAGGGTCAACCAGATACCTGGTAAGCATCATCCTTACCTGGTGATGCTTACTGGGTAACCAGTTAACTGGCATCCTCACTGGACCAGCTTCCCACCTGCAGCGTGATACAGTGAGACTCCAGCCAGCCAGAGCAGCCCTGCCACCCATGGAGGGCCAGACTGGGGGAGTCCTCTGCCCACCAGGGGCTATCTGGATCCTGGTTAAATGATTAAAATTATATAATTTACCTGGTTAACATTTTTAAGGGATATTTACATCCCTAGAGTATAATTTCATTGTCCAGCAATGTCTCTTCAGTGCAAACAGATAGCAATTTAGCTATATAAAGAGCATGGTAAATGATTTGCAGAGCAGATGAATAAGGGAACAGTGGGAAGGTGGTTCAGTAAGTACTGAATAATGGGACTGGCGTCAAGAATCCCTATTTGCTGCTCTGTTGCTCTCCCACTGTGAGTCATTTTGACTCTGTGTCTGTGTTTCGAATCCTCCTGCATTTGTCTGCCTTGTCTGTTGGGACAGAGAGAGTCTCCTATACCCAGCAAGGCATAGGTTTTGGCTTGGGTATCTGAGTGCTACCATAATACAATAACAATTACACAAACCTTTTTAAAGGTTGGAGATTGCTGCTTGCAGGAGTGGCAAAGTGCTGCATTAGCCACCTGGCAAATGCTTTGTCTCTCAGAAATGAGAAGATTTCCCCAGGATGATTGTGTGGCTAAAAATTAATAGCAGCCAGGTGCATTCATCTTTCATATGCTGGTTTGAGAAACAATAGGCATACAAGCTACTGAAACTGTAGCCAATTATAACAGTTACTAAAGGACGTTAGGAGATACTTATGGCATTGGAACTAAATGGATTTTTCTCTAATTTTTTTTTAACCAAGCATTTGTAACATCAAAAAAAGTATTTTCAAATAAGAGACCATGTTACTGTCATGTTGAAGAGAACGATATCACACTCCAATTAGTTTAATTCCATTAGCCATTAGCAAGTACTTCACATTGTCTTTACAGTGTATTATATCTTTAGACAGAACAAAAGAGGAGATGGGCCAAACATAACAAGAAGGATTATATCAACAGAGCAAGATCAGAGGTGGTGAACTTGAGTTTAAATTGGTCCAGTCTTATTACCGCAGTCAGTGATAAGCAAAAAGGGGCTGGTTACCATTTTAAAAATTAGGGCCTTTAGAAAAGAAAAAGACAAGAGGGGTCTTTCCTCTGCTCTTCTCTTCCCCTACTCCATGAATCTGTAAAAAGCTGGCATGCTGAGATGCCTCTAAGCAATGTTATGTTCATGCTTCCCAGCCTTGTTTATAATCTAATCTGCTAAAGAGACTGTGCTTCATTCTTAGTGTTAGACCACAAGGTTGGGAGTCCTAGATTCTATACCTAACTTTAGCACCAACTTGCTGCATGAACATGGTCTACTGTTGAGGCACAACTTTGTTATCAACAACTTGGGAGCTGAACCTAGCACATCTGGGGCCTAGTTTTCAGAGATGCTGAGCACCAGTAGCCATCAGTGAGATTAGGTGCAGCTGTGAGCACCGAGCACCTCAGAAAACAGGCTTTGGTGCCCCAAACTGAGGATCCAACATTATAGACTGCCTCACGCCTTTGAAAATGTTGCCCTTAATCACTCTGTGCCTCAGCTGACCTGCACAATGGGAATGCTACTACCTGCCAGACACATTATGAGGCCTAGCCAATCAGGTGTATAACAGGAAGATGATACCATAATTCATGCTCCAGTTTAACTAAATGGGTTTCTGATAGAGCTTAAATCCAGGCATAAATGGAGCATAAACAAACTCTCAGTATAATATAAAATCTGGACTAGTAGCGTATACATTCAGATTGGGGCTTCATAGGAAAAGACTCCCTATCAATGGGAAAGATGGAGGGAAAGGACAATAGTTTTGATCTGACAGTTTTATTCTTTTTGGCTAAGCCAGAAAACAGCTGTTGACAGATTTGCTGAGATCTGAAATTTGGTTTAATAAGTAGCATTTCTGATTGTACAGCAGAGTTTCAGGAATGCTGTCTTTGTGTGGCAGCCTATTAGAACCATCTTCTGAAGTAGCATTTTCCCTCTCCATTTCAGTGAGCTGTTAAAGTCCCTTTTTTTTTTCTGGCTTATTTTCCAAATATATGGCTGCCCATGTTGTTAAATGTACATTGGTGCCCTTGGCTTTTTCCACTCTGTTTAGAGACATGGCTCTGAGGTACAGTATGCCTCCTGCTACTTATTGCTCCACCTGGCCTTTCCAAAAGCCTGTGTAGATGCAAGGTTGCTTAAAGAGGAGATGAGGCACTTGAACTTATTGTCTATTTAGACTTTTAGCTGCATGTACAACTTGAATTACAGCCATTAATTGAACTCCTGGTTACTTGCCTAATTAGACACAATCGTGGCTAGTTAAGGTTCCATTCATTATAACCCTTTATTCCTGGCAGTGGAGAGGGAACTGCCATACCACTGGGAGTAGATTTTAGTTTAACAAAGATAAAGCTTGCTGGCTGACTAAAAAGCTTGTGCTCTGATGCATTAAAGAACCCCATGGGAATCTTCAGTGTGATAATCTGACAAGCTGTTGGGTTCAGGACTACTGTAAGCAGGAGCGTGTTCTCTAACCTGTAGGTTTGAAAGGAAATTAGTATCCTGAGAAAAACTGGTGTCAAAAGTCTTTAAATTTGTTTACCTGTGAAAGATGCAAATGCTCAGGATAGCTACCAAGTTGCTACTAGCAGCAGGGCCATGGGCATGGGCATGGGCATGTAACAACTCCTGATTCTTTCAGAGCTCCCAACAGTTGATATGGATATGATAAACCTCTCACATTTAACGGAGCAAATCTTTCTTGTGACAGCGCTTACCTGGTCTTGTGGAGGAGCATAGGAATTACCAGACTGGGTCATTCAATCTGGTCCAGAGTGCAGTCGCTGAAAGGGGTCAGTATCTGGTGCTTGAGAAGAAGATGTGAGAAACCTTGTGGTGGGCAATGTGGAATAACGGCCTTCCAAGGAGTGTTTCATCCCATGCAGCAGTCACTAAGCCAAAGCAAGAGGGTTTAATCCCTTCCAAAACTCTATTTCCTATTCTATTGTTTACTGCTCTGATTTTAGATATTCTTACATCCTTGAAAGTGTCCAGTTCTTTTTAAAAAATATGCTAAACTCTTGGCTTCAGTGATATTTTGTGACAGTGTTTTCTTCCGCCCATGTTGTCAGAACCTCAGGTCTTCAGGGTTATGTTGCGCCTTTTTATTTTTATTTTTTGCATCTATAGTCAGATATCTTGGGGAGAGAGAGAGAGAGAGAGAGAGCGAGAAATATTCCTGGGCTCAGTACAGAAGTAATTGGGTGAAATTTTATAGCCTGTATTATATAGGTGGCCAGATTAGAAAGGGGCATTAGATCATTTAACCCTAAAGTCTGTGAAACTGTATCCTTTTTAATACTATAATTTGCAGTGATAGGAGTAAGAAAGCCAAAAAAAAAAATCCTCTGGATCCCTAGTGCTTTACAAGCAAAGACAAACAAGAAAGGAAAAATCAACGTGAAACATGTGCTTCCTGAACTGAGCAGCAGGGGAGCAGTTAGTTAAGCACTGTAATCAATGGGAATTACTCTAAATGATTTCAGAAAGGACCTGGTAATACAGAGCCAGCCAAAAACCATATTAAGTGAACATTTTTGCCAGCTGCTTTGACATAGACATAGTGCTACTGAGTTAAGAGCTCAGAGATTTTAGACTGGTTGGGATTTTAAACTTGGCTTCCTGCTGATTTTATTGTTTGTTTTCTTCCCTGGCAGTGTATGTATAAGTGTGCTCCACTGTGAACATTTGCAAGCAGGTGGTTATTTCTGGTCATCCTGTCCCAGAGAATTCTCCCTTTGAGACCATTTTACTAGCAGTATGCACAGGCATGCAACTGCTCTGCAAAAAAAACAAGGAGCCACCCCATACCCTTCTCCCTCGGCACCAGCGAGATCAATGAAAGCAGGTTCTGAAGAGTTCTGGGAGCTAAACTGTGGACTCCTATTTTAGCTATGCTCTCTTTCCCCTCCATGTATGACCTATGTTGTCATTAGTGTAAGCAAGCACGTGCCAGGTATGCCACCTGGAGGCAATATTTCTTATAGCAGCCCTGCTCTCTCCACGGTGCTAAGGAATAATTCTGCTGGATGTGCTATCATGTCTGTCTTGGCAGCTAATGAATATACTGTGGCTAGTGGGGAGGGATGTAGAAGGCCACTGCTTGTGTGTAAGTTCCTGGTTGCACCTTTCCATGACACATCAGAACTGCTGAAACAGTAGGAAAAATGGTTGTAGTAATATAATTCTTCCTGCTTAATCTTTAGGTCAGATGGGTTTAAAGAATAGGCTGTCTCTTGTTTTTGTTTTGTTTGTAAGGCTCGTCCTATGTTGCAAAATGCCTCCATTATCTAAGCTGCTGTGTATGTGCATGGGGGAGAGGGGCGGTTACAATGCAATAGAAGTCAAATTATTTCTAGTGATACTTTTTTAGGTTTTCAAATTGCTGCTTAGATTAGCAAGGCTAGAAGAGAGGAACCTTGGGGAACAAAGCATTTTTATCTTGGGAAGAGGGGGATACACCTTCAGTCCTGACACTCTCTGAGCACTCAGTTAGTCTCTTGGAACCAGTTTTACCCTTTTCCCACCAGTTAAGGTTCTAATATGTTAGCACTGGTTTCTAAAATGTGATGAGGCTGCAGTTAATAACAAAGAGCCTGAGTCTGCAGTCCTTGAGAAAAAAACTCCTACCTATACCAATAGGAATCTTTCCCTGAATAATGACTGTGAAACGAGTCCTACACTGTAGAGAAAATAAGTCTTATGCCAGCTGCCAGTGCTGAGGGCTGACTGCCCTGGCCCCTTTCACTTGAGGCCCTGACCCTTCCAGAAGCGCAAAGCCACCATACTTTGCTCAGGGGCCTGGTGAGCATGTGGGCTCCCCGGGACACTATTCTAGTGTTTTTATCTTTGGTAATTCAGCATTCGGTGAAAAGCATTGGGTTGGGCTCAGCAGAGGAGCTCACAATGGGCCTCAAAACCAGAAATCAACTGCAGTGTTATACAAAGAAGATTTAATGTCAGGGGGTCACACATCCTCGTAGGTAGCATAACAGAAGCTCTGATGTAGGTAGACTGGATCCGCGACACTGGACTCTGATTGCTGTTAGGGACACTACAGTGTTCCTGCATGTGTGTGGTATTCCCTGACCTAATGATACCAACTTCAGAACTAAGCATCAAGGGAAAGTGGTAGGAATCCTTTTGCTTAGGTCCTGATCCATGTTCCATTGAAGCCAGTGGTATATATTCTCATTGAATTCAGTTGTGAGAGATCAGAGCCTTACTCCAAACTGCACGAAGCACTACAGAGTATATTGTAAGAAACAGTCTGGCAGTGGGCAGGAGCTAGATTTACTAATCTCTGATGTCTAGGAAGCCAGGAATTGTTTAAAGAACTCTCCTCTTGTTTGCTGCCTGAGGGTAACATGGCTGGAATTAACTCTTTGGAGAAATAATGAAATGCTGAGTTATTCAGAAAAGGGTGCTTTGTCCGGCCAAACTACAAGTGTTCAGACACCTAGTAGTGTGTGAGCTTTAATTTTCAGCCAAAAAACCCCCAAACCTATTGAAATAATAGTACTACTTTGCTCATACATAATATTTTTCATCAGTGGATGTCAAAGTGATTTTTCAAGGGGATCAGAGTCATTCCCATTTGATCGGGGAAGGGGAAACTGAGGAACAGCAATGGAAGTCTAAGATGGCAGAACCAAGAATACAATTTGTATCTCCTGAGTCCCAGTCAAGTGCTTTATCCATTAGGTCAAACTCCCTCCTGTATGTCCCATAATACTAAATGAATACCTATCTCATAGAGCTGGAAGGGACCTTGAGAGGTCATTGAGTCCAGTCCCCTGCCCTCATGGCAAGACCTGACAGATTTACCTCAGATCTCTGAATGGCCCCCTCAAGGACTGAGCTCACAAGCTTGGGTTTAGGAGGCCGAGCTATCCCTCCCCTGGAGTCCTGGCTACAATTCAGCTGAATATAAGGGAGAGCAACAAGGGGTTTCCAGTACTGTGAAAGGTTATGATCTACAAGTTCTAATAGGGCTCATCTAGACTATAGGGAACGGTCAAAAGAAGATATGCAAATTCCACGGCAAGCCACCCCCCCTTTGTTGAAAAGCCGCGTAAACCTCTTTTTTTTGAGGAAAAGCGGCTTTTCGACTGGGGGAGGGGGTTGGCCGAAAAAGCCGCGTTTTAATTATTTTAATCCCATGGAATTTGCATTTCCTCTTTCGATCGTTCCGCATACTCTAGATACACCCGTAGAGTTGTTGAGGAAAAGCAATGTTTGCCCTGTATTGGTTAATTATATTCACATTAGCATATTCATATTGCTGTTTGTTTTTTGTGTCTCTTTTTTTTAAATATCTACTCAAATGGCTGAGGTTTGCAAATTAGTGATGAGAATGAGCTAACATCCCTGTATTCTTCTCTACTAAAAACAGTCTCTATAGATAAGGAACATTGCTTTGATAATTGTCTAAATGGTGCTTAAGGGGCCCCCGGGGTGAGTTACATTGGCTCTGTGATTTGCCTTGTCATCAAACACTCAGTCAATTCACAGAGTAAGAAACATGAAAGAAGAGGCCAAAAAAACCATAAGAGGATTGCGGTAATTGAGTCATTACAAATACAAGAAAATGAATGTCATATTCAGAATCACAGTTACTACTTTAAAATATACAGAGTTAAATATGTACCTGATGGATCTTCTTGGTTTTGGAAGGAATCTCTTTTGCCTTTGTTCCTGAAAGAGAGAGCAAAGGGGGCAAGGGAACTTGGAATAAAACCAGAATCAGATCTAAATTGGATCATTAAGATTGGAAAAAGTTTGGTAAAAACTTTTACCTCCCAGTCATCCACTCCCACTTTTGGAGCCTACTTTTGATGCTTGAATAGAAAATAGGAGCCCTTTAACTGAACCGCCTGGATGATTTTGCTGTATTAGGATGTGGATTCTAAACTGCCCTTGTTTTTGCAAACAAAAAGCAGATACAGGAAGTTCTGTAAAATCTAAATCTAGTCTGTTAGCCCACCTTTACCAGTTTCATAGTTCTTTCTGGGGGACACAAAAAGAAGTGTAAAATACCATGAAAAAAAAGTTCTCATGAGATTCTTAGCCCAGTTTTGAAGATGCAAGAGAAAGAGCTAGCCCTGATGAGTCTCCAAACTTTGGGGTATTTATCTGAACTGAACAAGAAATTTTTCACTTGTTATTAGAACTGGATAATTTTTGGAAGGGAGGCTGGCTTGCTCTGTGGACCTTTACTCACAATAGCATTGCATACACATAAATATAATGGAGTTTATGGGACTATATATGTGAATCTGGATTACTCTTACAAAGTAATCCTACATGTCTGTGTAATGCCAACAGACCCTGGTTGTCTACAAGTGGAATCAGACCTGAGATCTCTGGAGCTTAGGTCATGAGTCTCTACTGCATGAGCTAAAAAACAGCTGGCTGTTAGCGAGCACTCATTATTCTTTCAGAAAGTGGTCTCAGTGCCTCTAGGTGGGACAGTATACGACACCCAGAAGAAAAGAATTCAAAGAACCATAGCCTCATGGTGTTTGACAGAAACATTTTAGAAGCAAATGATCCAAAAGGGAAAGCTTATTAAAGATAATTACCACACCTCTCTGAATGAACCCTGCATACACTGAGAAATCTGTTAAGGAGGGAGTAGATTTCCCTTTACTGTTTAGTTGATTGATTGCCAGCCCAACTCTGACATTGTGACATGTATGTCACCCTTCCGCAGGATACCTCAAACAGCTAGAACTGTGAACACAAACAGTAATGTGTATAAGGCCTTGCAGGAAGACTCCATAGTGTTGGGACAATAGTGAGGGTTTCAGAGGTTTGGTGTGCTGCTAACCTTAATCTCTGGTTAACATACACTGTGGTTCTTCTGTGGCTGTTGAGGGGAGCAATTTGTTTGGGCTCTTCTCTTGCTGTTGCTTATGCACTCACATTACTTTATTCACATGTTTAAATTGAGACAAGTGCAAAGAGTGAGCAAGATCAGGGGCCTGGATGTACTTGCATCCTGTCAGTCTTCTGGGCCACAGCCTGTTACGAGCAACCTTTGCAGTCATTTTCCTTTCTGAAACTTCTGCTTCCAAGTCCAGTGTGTGTGTGTAGGGCTACATCGAGACTGCAAGCGTCTTTTGAAAGAGGCTTTTTCAAAAGATACTTTTGAAAGATAAAGCGTCTAGACTACAACCAGTACTTTCAAAAAAGCAAGTCGCTTTTTCGAAAGAGAGTACCCAAGCAGTCTGGATGCTCTCTTTCAAAAAAGCACAGTTTGCATTACATAGCGCCTTTTTTCAAAAGAGCACTTTCGAAAAAAGGCGCTCTTCATCGTAAAACGAGGTTTTCCATGGTCGAAAAAACTGCCGCATTCTTTTGATTTACTTTCAAAAGAACACGGCA
Source organism: Pelochelys cantorii (assembly GCA_032595735.1). Taxonomy (NCBI): domain Eukaryota; kingdom Metazoa; phylum Chordata; order Testudines; family Trionychidae; genus Pelochelys; species Pelochelys cantorii. The sequence goes on along the minus strand of CM064342.1, from coordinate 24,891,096 downwards.
GCAGTCTAGACACAGGGGAAGTTTTTTTTGAACAAAGGCTACTTTTTTCAAACAAGCCCTGTAGTCTAGACACACTCTCAGGGTAGGAGGGCAGTGGTGGAGGGAATATGCTCGGGTTCTGGCGATGCTTACTGTTGTGTGATTAAGCACAATAAGAAACTTGCCTTTCATCTCATACTGTTGGGACTGTACTATACTGGAGTGATGATATCCTCCCAGTGTGAGATAGGAGTCGGTGGAATCTTATCAGTGCTCTGCTGCTTGTATATTAAAGTTCCAGATGGTCGGCCTTCCGTGGCGATGCTGGAAATGACCCTTGCTTTCCCAAAATCATAGCCTTAAGGGCAGGTGCTTTTCTGGCTGTGTGCAAACTCTGTAATATGACTCTCTCTCACACATACTCATTTGCATGAGAGTCAAATTCAGTTAGCTGCTAAGGGCTCAGTTCAACAAGATGCTTAAACACATGCTCATCTTTAAACATAGGAGTAAGGCTACTAATCTCAAGGGGACTATTCCTGACGTGAAAGACTGCCAATATGTCACATAACCTGGAAATACTCCTAGAGAGTGCTAGGTGCTGCCACAAGCGCTAACAATAAATAGACAGGAGAAAGGAAGTATCAGGTGAGTCACTGTCCAGCAGCAAGCTTCACAGGACCTGCTGTCAAGAGTTGTCATCCTCATTTTACCAGTGAGGAACTGAAGTGAAGAGAGGCAAGGGCACAGTGCATGTCTGGGACAGAACCAGTGCAAATGCAGCCCCCTTTGGCACAGATCCATTCTTTTCACAGTTCTTTGGGATGGTTAACATGATTAGAGAGCTTTATTAAAATGAGTCTCGTTCCTCCAGGCAAATAGCTTTTTCTTTGTGCCCTTCATGCCGGGAGTGTTGGGTAATGGTAGAGAAGCATGACAGGGAATGGGCTTCCCCTGGATCTATCCTCAGGGTTGCTGCTGACTCAGTCTTTTTGTGCTATGGTGGACCTATGTGGGAAATAATGATAATATTGAACCAAGTTGCCACAGGCATAGTGAGGTTTAAGGGTGGGTTATGGCTCAGCTGCACCAAGGGAGGGAGGAAAGAAGCTGCAAGAATCATCTTCTTTGCTTCCATTCTTGCACCAGAAGTTAGTTACTAGCCAAGTCCTTGACCTATCTAAGCACAAGGACTGCTTGAGGCAAGCACAGACAGCTGGTCTAGCCTCCTCCAAGGCATCTTTCTAGCCCTCCTTCTGCACCAGAGAGCCGAGCTGCCCCGTGCTGGGGATGTGTGCTCAGCACCCCTTAAAGCCCTGCCAGAGGCACTGCACCTGTTCAGACACAGCCTCCAGAAGCTACTGCTCTGGGTGTGTCTCAGCACCATGGGCAGCAGCTGAAAGCCACAGGCTCAGCAGCCTTTGTACTCCTGGGATGTCAGTGCCCCGTCCAAATCACACTGAAGTCACTGCACAGATTCCTACGGACTCCAGCAGGGCTTGGGTCCGGGGTTACATACGGTAAGACCTTATTTTAAAATAGGAGGAGGTTTCCTTTTGGCAGAGGGAGGAATCTGGTTTCTTTGATCATAGTCCAGTGGTTAACACAGCAATGCTTGTTTATGATTTGTGGGTTTTTTGAGCACATACCTTAGCTTACACAATCCACGGCAGAGCCGAGAGGACTGCTGTGGTCTTGTTTTGGTTGGCACTCCTCATTTAATCTGGAGGTGGGCCAAAACCATAAATTTTCATGACACTGTTTGACAAGATTTTTATTGAAAACAAAAAATGGATCTGAAGTCTTTCATTTGTCATTCTGAACTCAGCCAGCGAAAGCCCCATCGAACAGACTTATAGCAGGGATATTTCTTTCCTGATTTCACTATAGTTTACTATGGCTAAGAAGGCAGATACATTGTAGCTAGGACTCACTCTCATTTAGTATTATGGGACATACAGGAGGCAGTTAGACCTAATGGATAGAGCTCATGACTGTGACTCAGGAGATGCAAGTTGTATTCTTGACTCTGCCATCTCAGACTTCCATTGCTGCTCCTCAGTTTGTCCTTCCCCTGATTAAATGGGAATAATGACTCTGATCTCCTTGTACTGATACTCTTTGGAACCACAAATTGGACAGCATATTAAGTACAAACTGTACATGAAGCTGAAATAAGAATCCTGCTTGTTTCTTTGCAAGTGTGCCAAGGTATACTGAAATGTGAGGGAGCAGCAAACATTTCTTTCTTTCCCTAGAGCTGGATTGTGCAGTTTGCATTTAGCCCTCCAGGGGGTGTTGCAGAATTGCACTACCTTGCAGCAAGCATGGGGAAATACTGGTCTCATGAGATAAAACTGATTCTGGGGCTGGCCGGTGCACATGGGTGTAGAGGTGAGTTCTCCACTATCCATTCCGTATTAGGATGCGCGGATAGTTCCCACTAATTTCTCTGGCCCTGCATCATGGAGTGAAAGAAAGGCTATGCTTCTGCCCCATCTCTCCTTTGGTTCCCTGATTGTAGGGCTTGCTGTTGTGTTGTTGGCCTTTGAGGAAATAGTGCATGTGGGGATCATCTCTTTTGGCATTCCTGTATGTATGTGCACGGGCAGATAACAATCTGGCCTCTGATGCTTGGGGTTAGGGAGTGGTGGGAAAGAAAATAGTAGCAAGACTTGGTATCTTTCTCGGGCTGCCTCTGGAATGGTAAATGGAATGTGCTTGGCTTTTGAATGACACATACAACTGATTTTACTGATGCTTGCTCATATTTTCTACTCAAGGGAAGTATCTTCTGGGAACTCTCTGTTTTATCCTGAAAAAGCAGCCTAAGCAGCGTCTTTTTCCTTCCGTACACAGGCTCTTAGATCATAAGCTCCTTGGGGGCAGGGAATGAGTCTATGTGCATGCTACCATACCTGCCATGGTGGGGGCTTAATCCTGACTGAGGCCTCTGGGCATTAGTAGAATATTTCTGTTAAATAATTATTCTGATCCACAGTTACCCAGCTCAGTGCATTTGCACAAGACCTATGGTATTTTTCCTCACTGGACAATAATTTATCATCAGAGGTGTACTGGGCTTGTGAAAATGTTTGCATTATAACATGGCATGTTCATTTTTAAAGCCCTGAGGTTTCCAGATGTGGGCTTTCCTTACCAGCTAAGCTGTCTGTACACTGATAAAATGATTGAGTTATAGGGGTTGCGGAAGCTTTTCATTAAACATAATCACCTCATGAGGGAGCAACTGGCCGTCCTCCACAACATGCAGCAAACCCTGGACCAGAAGGTCTGGGATGATGCCCAGTGGTGGACCTGCATATGGAATCAGCTTGTGCAGCAGGGTGACAATATTTGTGCCACCATGCAAAAAACGATGGCACACCTGGCTTCTGTCTCTTCTCCTGTCCCCCGCCATGCCTATGCCCCCTCCCTCTGCCTCCCGCCATACCTGACCCCACTCCAGCCCCCCCCCCACCTACCCTCCCCTGTTATCCCAGGCCCCACCCACCACCAAGGTCGCTGTGGTCCCCGGACCCAAGGCATCACTTCCAGCTGCAACAAATGCCACTCCCAGCCCTGATTCCCCCTCCTCCTTCTCCCATCCAGGTTCTCAGCCCCCCTCCACCCTCCCGAGTTGCTTTTATTATGAAAAAAAGGACAACGTTTTTGTTTTTCAACTCAAAACTGGTGTCTTTATTCAGTGTACAGGGAATAGGGGAAGGGAGAGGTTGTTGTGGGAAAGGCATAGGGGGAGAAGGCACAGGCCCCTAAGGGGAAGGCCCTGCGGGAGAGTTACTGGGGTCCTTGAGAGAAAGGACCTCAGGGCCTCCTTCAGAGCCTTCCGGATGCGCACCCCCACCTGTTGGGCTTGGCAGATTGCAGCTGTGCACGGCTGTTCAAAGGCCCTTCCTTCCTGGTTGGCCTCTGCCTCCCACCCCGTTAGGAAGGCCTCCCCCTTGCTCTCCACAATGCTGTGGAGAACACAACAGGCTGAGACAGCCTTGGGGATGTTGTGCTCCCCCACATCCAGGCGGGTCAGGAGGCACCTGAACTGCACCTTCAGGCGCCTGAAGGCACATTCCACCTGCATCCAGGTCTGGCTGAGGTGGGCATTGAACTGGTCCCTGCTCAGGTCCAGGTGGCTAGTGAGGGCTTCATGAGCCACAGCATGAAGGAGGTTAGACAAAACTCCTCCACTGCACAGTGGCACCTGCACATCCCCAACCCAAAAATCACTCTGAGGGAAGAATGTGTCAGCCTCCAGCTTCTGGTAGAGGCTGGAGTTTCAGAAAATGCAGGTGTTGTGCGCCCTGCCCAACCACCCGACAAAAATGTCTGTGAATTGGCCACAGTGGTCGACCAGGGCCTGAAGCACCATGGAGAAATAGCCCTTGGGCAACTCGATGATGTGGTTGCCCAAGGGCTATTTGGATTGGAATGTGAGTTGGATTGGAATGTGAATTCCATTGATGGCTGCCCCGCAGTTGGGGAAGCCCAATGCGGCAAATCTTGCGACTATTGGGTCTAGGTCTCCCAGGCAGATGACCCTGCATGGCAGGACAGAGTTGATTTCCCTCACCACCTGCAGAAGGAGACAAAGAAACACACAAACAGAGAATGAGAGGGAGTGCCTGAGCCGTTGGGAGGTGCCCGCCCCTTCCTTTTCCCTCCTCCCTCAAACACTCCAGGAGCCACCTCTATGAGGCCGCCCCTCCAGGAGGGCTATGTGAGGGCGGGACGGCAGAACTCCCTGGGGGCCAAAACTTCCCCACCACCCCCAGCCCATCCCCTCAGCCTCCCCACCCCTCTTTGCCTAGGGTCCCCCTTTCCAGGACTTCCACTCCCCCTCCAGGGACTGCAACCTGAGAGTGCCTTGCCTCCATGAGGAGGGCCCCCGCAGTAGACTTTCCCACACGGAACTGGTTGCCCATAGACTGGTAGCTGCCTGGGGTGGCGAGCTTCCAGACGGCGATGGCGATCCACTTCTCCAGAGCGGTGGCAGATTGTATCTGGGTGTCCTGTTGATGGAGGGCAGGGGTTAGCCAGTCACACAGCTCCATGAAGGTGGCCTTCTGCATGCGGAAGTTTTGGAGCCACTGCTAGTCGTCCCACCATTCCTTCACCAGCCGGTCCCACCAGTTGGAACTGGTGTCCAGCCTCCAGAAGCGTCTCTTAGCTGTGGGATGTGGTTGCGAGGGCCTTGCTCCCGCACACTGGCAGAGGGTCTCGCTGATGAGCTCGGACTATGACTACAGTGTGTACAAAGTGCTGTAGAAGCTGCAGCATGGCAGTGTGGTGCCATTGCATGCCAAGAGGAAGTTCCGGTTCCATGCCAAGGAATATGCTGTGGTGTCCTGAAGCAGGGCAACCAGAGTAGGCACTGCTAAAGCTTTGCTGTCCCTCGGCGAGGTAGACAAGAAAGCACCAGAAGCAGAGAAATGGCTGTCCAGGGGGTTCCCTTTAAGCACTTGTCCCTGCTAGCCTTAGGCCATAGCATCCGGAAGCAACTGCTGACCTGGTACCCTGCCTGAACTGGTTCCAGGTGTGAAAACAGTCAGATCAAAGTACGTTACCAAATTAAAACACACACAAAATTCCAGCTAGTTCTAATCCAATAAGAAACTTGTTACATGCAAATTCTTACCATCAACAGCTGTTCTGATCTCAGGTAAAAAGCTTCAAGTCAGAGTTGATCTTTACTTTGGCCTAGGTCTACAGCAGTGGTCCCCAACCTTTTTAATTATAAGATCACTCTTTCAATTTAAGTGCAATGTAAGATCTACCTCAAACCCAAATACTGTTGCCCAGCTTCCTTCCCCACCTTCTCTGGGGCCCCACCCCGCCCCTACTCTACCCTTTCCCCAAGGCCTCAGCCTGCTCATTCCATCCCCCTTCCTCCCCGAATCTCATTCACTTTCACCAGGCTGGGGTAGCAGGTTGAGGTGCAGGCTCTGGTCTTAGGCCAAGGGGTTCAGAGAGTGAGAGGGGACACCCTGAAGGTAGGGAGCTGGGGTGGGTTCTGGAATCGCTTACATGACAGGGCATTGGCCTGGGGAGTGCAGGGTGGTAGGTTTAAGTCCCAACTACCCTGGAAGCAGCTAGATAACCAACAGGCTGCTCCACAGATGGAGCTGGCTCCTGCATTTGGAAAGCTGGATAAGGGACACCCTGAAGACAGGGAGGTGTGGTGGGTTCTGGAGTGGCCTAGGATATAGGGTGGTGGGCTCCAGTGCTGCCCACCCTCCTTAGCAGCTCAAGTCCCACCCCACCCTGGGAGTGAGCAGATGGCCAACACAGGATAAGGGACCCTCAGGAGGTGGGGTGGGATCTCCAGTAAACTTGGGGATTGGGCATCAGCCTTTGGAGCACAGGATGGTGGGCTAGATCCACCCAGGCAGCAGCCAACAGGGATGGGAGCTGGCTCCTGTATTAGGAACCCAGGACAGGGGGACACTCTGAAGGTGGGGTGGGCTATGAAGTGGGATAGGGGATTGGCCTGGGGTCTGGTGGGTTCAAGTCCTACCCCAGCTCTGGAGCTCAAATTCTGCCCCCTCTTTCTCTTTCTGCCCACCCTGGGAGCGACCAGACAGCCAACACAGGCTGCCCCAGTGATGAAAATGGCTCCTGCATTTGGAAAGCCAGAATAAGGGACCCTCTGAAGGTGAGGTGGGTTCTGGAGTGGCCTAGAGGATATGGCATCAGCATCTAGAGCACAGGGTGGTGGACTTGAGTCCCCCCGCCCCAGCTCCCACTCCACCCACCAAGGCAGTGGCCTGGCAACTAACACTGGTTGCCCCAGGGATGGAGCTGGCTCCCGCATTAGGAACAGAGGATAACAAACACCCCGAAGGTAGGGCAGTGGGGTGGGGTCTGGAGTGGAGTAGGGCATTCTCCTGGGGAGCAAAGGGTGGTGGGTTCAAGTCCTGTCCTCCTAGGAGTGGCTGGACAGCTGGCTCCAGCATCTGTAAAGCAGTTGTAAAGCAGGAAAAGGGACAGTGGGGAGGTGGGTTGGGTTCTGGAGTGAACTAGGAGATAGGTTATTTGCTTAGTGAGGGTGGGGGTTTGAGTCCCACCCACCTTAGAAGCTGGACAGCTAACACAGGCTGCCCCTTTTTCTGGCATTAGGAAGGCAGGATAAAGGACTTGCTGAAGGCAGGGCAGTGGAGTGGATTCTGGAGTGGCTTAGGGGCTAGGCATCCTCCTGAGGAATACAGGGTGGTGGGCTCAAGCCCTGCTCCGCCCTGCCCCCCCCCCCCCAGCAGCTAAAGACCCACACCCACTCTGGGAGAGCAACCAGATATCCAACACAGGTTAAAGGACCTGTGGAAGATAGGCAGGCATGGGTGGTTTCTTGAGTGGACTAGTGGATATGGCATTTGCCTGGGGAGTGCAGGATTCGGAGGTTGAGTCCTGCCCACCCTGGGAGCAGCTGGACAGCCAACACAGGCTGAACACAGGCTGCCCTAGGGATGGAGTTTCCTCCTGCATTGGGAAAGTAGGATAATGACCTGCTGAAGGTAGGGGGAGGAGGGGAGGTGGGTGGGATCTCTAGTGAACTGGAAGATAGGGCATCAGCCTCTGGGGTACAGGGCAGTGGGCTTGAGCCCACCCAGGCAGCAGCTGGGCATCCAACACCAGTTTCCCCAGAGATGGACCTGGCTCCCACCTCTCATGGTAGGACAGTGGGGGTGGATTCTGGAGTGGCTTAGCAGATAGGGCACCTGCCTGGGGAGGGAAGGCTTGTAGGTTCAAGTCACAGTCAGACAGCTGCCCCAGGGATGGAGCAGTGGAGTTAATGCAGGCTTACTCCTGCCCTGGCACTGCATCACTCCTGAAAGCAGTGGCTCCATGTGCTGCCTCTCATCTACAAGCGCCAATCCCACAGCTTCTACTGGCCATTGTGCTCCGTTATTGATCAATGGGAGCTGCAGGAGTGGTGTCCGTAGGCAAGAACAGCATGTGGAGACCCCCTGCTCTGACTTTCTCAGGGGCTGCATGGACATGCCAGCTACCTCCAGGAGCACAATTACCATCAGGATAATTACTCCAACCATGACAGGTTAGACATTTAAAACTCACTACTCAAATTAAATTTAAGTCTAAGAGAGAAATGAAAGTTATGAAAGTTATGACACGCACAGACCAGTCATAAACTAAAAATAACCTATTTTGCAAGCAGTAAAAGTACTAACAACCCCCCTTATAAGTGTTGGGTCAGGAGATGAAAAGGAAGAATAGTGTGGGTACGTCTAGATCAGAGGTTCTCAACCGTGGACCATATGGCTCCCCAGGGGCCACGCCCTACCTCTAGGGGGCCACATGGAAAAAACAGAACATTAGGTAAATTATGTACCTTTTTTTCCGACTAACAGCGGCTATGAGGGGGGCCACAGAGTAAACGAGGCTCAGAAGGGGGCCATGAGCAAAAAAAGGTTGAGAAACACTGGTCTAGACTACAGGCTTTTGTCGACAGATACTGTCAACAAAGCCTCTGTCGAAAAAAAGTGTCTAGACTGCAGCCAGTTCTGTCGACAAAGCAAGCCACTTTTTTGACAGAGAGTCTAGATGCTCTCTTTTGAAAAAGCACAGTGTGGATGCAATAGTGCCTTTTTTCGACATAACTCTGTCGAAAAAAGGCGTTATTTCTCGTAGAATGAGGTTTACCACCGTCGACAAAACTGCCGCGTTCTATCGATTTATTGTCGACAGAACTCAGCGATAGTGTAGATGCAGGTATAGTTTTGTTGACAAAAGTCCACTTTTGTTGACAAAACCCTGTAGTCTAGACACACCCTGTGTGTTTGTGAGAATGAGAGAGACACACACAGTGTGTGAGTGTGACAGAGATTTGCATTGCCATGCTCCCTCCATCCTCTTCTCTCTGTGTGGAGATTGGGTATAGAAGTAGGGGGAGGAAAGGCACCCTGACATCAGTGCCCTCCCTTCTCCCTCCCACACCCTGCACAGGAAGCAGGAGGCTCCCACAGGGCAGCTCCAAGGCACAGGGCAGGAGGTGCACTTCAGTAGAGGGAGGGGCAACTTGATAGCCTCCTGGCCAAACCAATCAGGATCACCTGTCAGAGGCTCCAAGATCTACTGGTAGATCCCAGACTACTGATTGGTGACCACTGGTCTACAGCTTCTTCATAGTTCTTCATTGTCAGGTATCCTCTTAAGGTGGGCCAAGCAGTTTCAAAGGCCATCTGAAGACAAAGGATGGATGGCTTCCCATTGCTTAAATAGACTTTCTCCTAAGGTAGGACCCCTTTGTTCAGCACCCTCATTCCCATGGAAGGTTCAGGATGGATTCCAGTACCAGGTGGCATATTCACATGCCTTTTTAGGATCAACCACAATTTGGGCTTATAGGACAAACGCAACCATTCACAGACTGTTAGTTTGAGTACTAAGTCATTAAATACCTAGCCCTCATTAGCACATTGAGAACTATAAACAGTTCATGCCTCATATTCTAACTTCATATACATGAATGATACATGCACACAAATAGGATATACACATTCAGCAGATTGTAACTGTAAAACTGATATGTTACATGACCTATTTTGCATAAAGCATCTTCAAGTTATGCATATTCATATCCCTAAGCCAATTTTCATAAGCACGGAAGGGCTCATGTCGCCTTGGCTCAGTTCTCACCAGTGACCTGTTCAGTGATTCTGTTACCCTCTTTTACCCAACTGATAGATACCGGACGTAATAAGAATGTCCTTAATAACTCAAGATTTTGAATAAGCTCAGCTGATTTGAAGATTCCTTTCCAAAATTTTTAAATCCTTGCACTGACTGAAGGAGGGTGGCTTTAGTTAACCTCCTTCTCTGTCCCCCTCCCCTCCAAACTGGGCTTGGGAATAATAGAGTGAATGTATCATCTATGGTGCAAGGAAAGGGAATGTGAAAGTGCCAGGTGTCCTAGATAATTCAGAAGTGAATCTTGATGCAGTCTATTTTAGGAAATGTGTCATTAAATGTGGCTGAAGTTTTAAAGATGGAAGCAAAACAACTAAAACTTATGCAGAAACAAACAGAGATTGGGGGACCACTGTGGGTGACTGGAGGCTAGGGAGCTTGGAGAAAAGTTTCTATAGGTAGCAGTCAAAAGCCAAGGAGATCAGCATGTGGGGATATATTGCTATGACAACAAAGTGCTTGCTCTGAGAAGGAAAAATTGTGTAGCACACCAGTGAAGAGGGAAGAGGTTTCAAAAAGAAACCTATGTCTAAAATATATGGGTCAAGTTTTTTGAAAGATTTGTTTGCTTTTAATTCTTTTTAATATTTTCCCATGGAGATTAGCAAATGTAGATGCCACGTTTTTGTCAACGGGAACTTAAGCTAAACTTGAAACAGTTGCAAAAGTTTATAGAAAACCATATATATAAATATAAAATATAGTGTACATTAGTTTCAGCCCTAAGAATTTAACTTCTGCCTTTAATAGTTTTTCTTCTCTTCTATTGGCTTCATTTTAGGTTGAAAATGGGATTATTATTCAAAAAAGATTTTCATTATACTTTTGCAAAAAGTAAAAATAGGGCATGTAATTTAAAGAAATAACTTTCTTTACTGGTTGTGATAAAAGTTCAAAGGTTCATATTGCACAGTTAGCCTTTCCACAGCAGGTTGCAAGTTTTAAATCCATCAGAGATTGGTAATGCCCGAAAGCCATTATTAGAAATGGTTGCCAACTGCCAAGAATGTTCTGGGAGTGCTGATTTAGAGATGTTAATGAATCCCTTCTGTGAAAAGTGCAGCTTCCATGCACACTGCCAAATGCTGAGATGTATCTGAAGGGCAGGGCAGGTTTAAGGCAATCTGTGTCTGTAGATGCCCTGTGATGCAAGACTCCTCCTGGCTCTCACCCTGACCTCAAATTCTAAATAAATGGCCTCAGTTTCACAGGGGCTGATCAGCCTCCCCTCCACTCTCTATGAGTCCAATTCACTTATTTAATCATTATTTATTTTTTTTTAAATGACAGATGCAGCCCTTTCCTCTCATAGGCAAAACCTCCCTTTGATGTCAATGTGAACTTTTCCTGTGTCAGGGATACAGAACTAGTCTTAATAAAAGCATGACTGAAGTCTGGCCACTTTTTCTGTCCCTTCTTAACCTGATTCAGTTTAAATGAATGGTTTGCCTTCTCAGGTAGAGTCGGAATGCCAAGTGAAAGTGGAACACTGATTGCGGATGTTATAACATTCATGGTACACCTGAGATGATTCTCTCAGGCTTATGATGAAAGGGAAGATTGCCCAATGTTTAGGGCACTAGCCTCAGGAGACCTGACTTGCATCCCCTGCTCTACAACAGACCTCCTCTTGTGACCCTACTAGGCAAGTTTGTTGGTCTCTTACTGGGGCCTCAGTTCCTCCATCTGTAAAACAGGGATAGCAGCACTGCCCTACTTCACGGAGTATCATGGACAATAAACACATAGAAGATTTGTGAGGTGCTCAGATGCCCCATAGAAATGGGGGCCAGAAAAGAACCAGAGAGAGAATTGCCTAAAACATACACCTTTGAATGCCCAGAGAACGAGAGACAGATGGTTCTTACTCTGACTTTACTAGGAAAAAAAAGTGAATTTTGCTGTCATCTTCATGAGAGTAGCATCTGGCCTTTCCTGTAAGCCTGTCCTAGAGTCCACAACTTGACCCTCAACCTCCACCTCTTGGTCTCTGGGTTAACTGTGGCTGTGGAGCAATGTACTCCAATCAAGGATCAGGTTCTTTCAACAGAGCCATAGTAACTCCTGCTGGGTGATCAGAGCAGCGCAAATGTTTTTGCTTCCCCTTTTGTCTTTAAATGTACTGTACATATTCATAACAGTATGCTTAATGACTGTAATGAGAGGCAATAGCCACAAATGGTATCTTTTCAGATTGTAGTTAAGGGAGAATTGCCAAGGTTGTTTTGGCTTTATGTCTTTTATCAAGCTGCTGAGATGGAGAAGGGGAAAAAAAGTGTGTGGCTATTTGCCAGTTACTCTAACTTACAGACAGTAGACAAATATATCCATGAAGATGGATGTTTGAAAATATTTATTCATATGTGGGCCCAGTGATACATCTTTAGACATCTGCCATTCTTTCATGGAAGAACATTTGTTACTTAGAATTGCATCTATCTTTTTGTCCATTTATGCTGTCCTGCTGTAAATTGATAGTAAATGACTTCTAATCAGACAAACCCAGATGTGCATCTGCAAGCTGCTTTTTTTGAATTTGAGGCTCCCTTTTTTGTTAGTTTTGTTTGTTTATCTGGAAGGTGTCCACATGTTTCCAACAAATGCACTAGATGCTTGAGGAAACAAGCTCACATACAATGTATAACCCCAATCAAGACATGTCCTTTGCAGGATATCTTTCCCACTTGAGGTAACATATATTCTTTAAATATTTCCCCTTCAGATGTATATAAACTGCAACTCAGAGACTCCAGATGTGAGATCAGATGGCAATATTCATATCATATATATAGTAGCCCAATGTCTGTGATTCTGTAATGCTGAAACGCTGGCTGTTCCCTCTGGGCGGCACTGTTGCCTCCCGCCGTGGCGCTCGGCTGACTTCTGCACCGCTCACCCAGGCCGCCGCACAGGAGCAAGCGGCGCAAGTGGCCATTTGGGCCCTGCGCTCCCCATGCAGCACTCCCTGCATGGGGAGCATGGACCCCAAACAGCCGCTTGCGCTGCTTGCTCCCGCACGGCGGCCCGGCTGAGCGGTGCAGAAGTCAGCCGAGCGCCACGGTGGGAGGCAACAGCGCCACCCAGAGGGAACAGCCAGGGGGAGGGGCCTGGACAAGCGTGCATCTCTGACGTCAGAAAAGGGCGCCGGATTCAAAAGGAGGAAAGCAGAGCGGACGCGGAGGAGACAGAGAGGAGAATGGAGGAGGCGGAGGACAGCGAGAGAGAGAGTGAGAGAGACGCAGCAGGAGGAGGAGAAGAGAATCACAGAGTGAGAGGCGGGAGGGGAAGAAGAGAAAGAGAGAGAGAAGGAGAGAGAGGCAGGAGGCGGACGAGAGCTGAAAGAGAGAGAGGGCGAGGCAGTAGGAGGAGAAGAGAGAGAGAGGCCGTTTGTGCTGCTTGCTCCCGCGCGGCAGCCCGGCTGAGTGGTGCAGAAGTCAGCCAAGCGTCACGGCGGGAGGCAACAGTGCCGCCCAGAGGGAACAGCCAGGGGGAGGGGCCTGGACAAGCGTGTGTCTCTGATGTCAGGAAAGGGCGCCGGATTCAAAAGGAGGAAAGCGGAGCGGACGCGGAGGAGACAGAGAGGAGAACGGAGGAGACGGAGGACAGCGAGAGAGAAAGTGAGAGAGACTCAGCAGGAGGAGAAGAGAAACACAGAGTGAGAGGCAGGAGGGGAAGAAGAGAAAGAGAGAGAAAAGGAGAGAGAAGCAGGAGGCGGACGAGAGCTGAAAGAGAGAGAGGGCGAGGCAGTAGGAGGAGAAGAGAGAGAGAGGCCGTTTGTGCTGTTTGCTCCCACGCGGCGGCCCGGCTGAGCGGCGCAGAAGTCAGCTGAGCGCCACGGCGGGAGGTGAAGGGGGGCGGGGCGGTGACATACACGCCCAGGGGGCAGAGCCTGGATGAGCGTGCATCCCCGACAGAGACAGAGGAGAGCGGAGAGAGAGTGAGAGGCAGGAAGAGATGGAGAGAGAGGCAGAAGGCGGAGAGAGCTGAGAGAGAGGGGGGGAGGCAGTAGGAGGAAGAGAGAGATAGAGAGAGAGAGATGGAGATGGAGCAAGAGACCAGAGGCTCAGGAGAGAAGACCGACGTGGAGGAGAGACCTGAAAATCCCGTCTTACGACAGGCTAATTGGCTAGTATTTGGAATATTATAGAATCATAGAACCATAGAGCTGGAAGAGACCTCAGAAGGTCATCAAGTCCAGCCCCCTGCCCTAGGTAGGACCAATCCCAACTAAATCAACCCAGCCAGGGCTTTGTCAAGCCGAGACTTAAACACCGCTAGGGATGGAGACTCCACTACTTCCCTAGGTAACCCATTCCAGTGTTTCACCACTCTCCTAGTGAAATAGTTTTTCCTAATATCCAACCTGGACCTCTCCCACCACAATTTGAGACCATTGCTCCTTGTTCTGCCATCTGTCATTACTGAGAACAGCCTTTCTCCATCCTCTTTGGAACCTCCCTTCAGGAAGTTGAAGGCTGCTATCAAATCCCTCCTCACTCTTTGCTTTTGTAGACTAAACAGACCCAATTCCCTCAGCCTCTCCTCATAGGTTATGTGCTCCAGCCCCCTAATAATTTTGGTTGCCCTCCGCTGGACCCTCTCCAATGCGTCCACATCCTTTTTGTAGTGGGGGGCCCAGAATTGGACACAATACTCCAGATGTGGCCTCACCAGAAACTACTAGATGAACCCAACTATTAGATGGAACCCAAATCCTAGCTAGTTGTTAGCTTCAATGATCCTGAAATAGTACGGGTTCAGTGCCCCATATGGCAGAAATGTAATGAGATTGACAGAACCTGAGAAATCACTAGCCCGATATAGCCAAATCAAATGAATATTACGGTAAATTTGAAATGTTTTGAAAATTTATCCACTCAGTTGCTTTGACTTCATTATTTTTATGGAAACTGAAGTTGTAGAAGTAATGCACATTTTAGATCATCTAGTAGTTTCATCAAACTGCAAAGTAGCTGGCTAGGATTGCAAAGATATTTTTGTAATTGTTTATAAAAAAAGCCGTGGGTTTTCTTGATGTTTTTGTTTTACTCATTGGAAAGGCAGAGGCATCAGGGAACATGAAATGTTGAGAGATGTAAACAGAAGCATCCTTCACTGTCAGAGAAGTTTCTGACACAAGTATGTTCAATCAGTGCTGACTCCTTCTCATTAAGCGGTGTCAGTTAATTACAGCTCCAGGTGAAACAAACTGATTTGTCATCATCATATCAATTTAATCGACGTGATATAAATATAAGCTTTTTGTGCTTTGCATAATGAGTAAACATGACTTCGTTTTTTAAAATGTATGTTATTGGCATTTTTAATAAACTCACACACAAGCTCTCCATGCAAAGGATTTCCATAATAAAAGCCAGATGATCACATCTTCCAAAACTAGATGCTTGACCAAATGACATTGCATGCCACTTCCTCCTTCTCCCACAAGGGTGTATGCACCCTTATACATGTATCATGCAAGCTGCAGAAAGAAGCCTGCAATAATGCAGGTACAGGTTGGACATCTCTTATCCGACACCCTCGCGACCAGACTGGTTCCAAACCAGGGAATTTGCTGGACTTAGAGAAGGTTCCTTGCCATACCTCCTAGCTGCTGACTCTGCCAGCTCTGGGTGGGGGAGGAAATGGGGGGAATACCTCCAGCCCCTGCCTGGCTGAGCTGCCTGCTGGATTGCTGGCCCTGTTGCCCCAGCCAGACTGCCTGCCATGTTCCAGCAGCCTGCACTGCCACGGTCTGTCATAGGCTCTGGCCCTGCGCTGCCCCAGGCTGGCTCTGGCCCTTGTCGGGCTGCTAGGGACTGCTGAATGCTCAGGCTCTGGTCCCAGCCCCACAGCAGCCCATGGGCTCTGGTCCTGCTTCCATGGGCTGTCCGGGGCTCTAGCCCCATGTTGCTATGGGCTGCTGAGGCTGCCACCAGCCCCAGCCCCAGCCCCAGCCCCAGTCCCACTGCTGTGGGCTGCTGCGGGCTCAGGCTCCTGCCCCATGGCAGCCCACAGGCTCTGACCCCACTTCTGCTGGCTTCCCAAAGCTCCGGCTTCAGCCCACGCTGCTTTGGGTGTTGTCGGCCCTAACCTGCACTACCGGGGCTGCCCCAACCCCGTCCCAGTGCCGCAGGCTGTTGGGGGCTGCTGCCAGCTCCAGACCCACTGCTGCAGGCGGCTGGGGGCTGCTGCCAGTCCCAAACCCTGCCCCGTCCCACTGCTTCAGCCCAGCCCCTTCTGGATTGCCCTCCTGCCACTAGGTTACTGAGGTTCTCTGATTCAGGAACATCTGTGGTCCTACCAGACTATGGGTGTTGCCGGAATAGAGAATTCAAGTTTTGAGAGTTGCAACCTGTAGAAACTGATAGGTGGCAGCTCTGTCAGCCCCTTCTAGGAACAGGACTGAAGGGGAAAGAAAATACTTTTACAGGGAGTGCTGCTGTACTTGATTGCACCAATGGCTGCTGACCACAGCCAATGGACTTTGTTGAGTCATGACACATCAGATGAATAGAAGCAAGGACAATACTCCTTCTTATAAGCTACATTCCAGGGAGAATAGAATTAGCACAGAACCTTAGCTAAAGAGCTTTTCCAGTGATGACTAGGTCTCCTATGGCCACTCCCTATGCTACCCCCTCATGGGGGAAGCTGAAAGGAGAGTTAAAGGATGCATTGATTTCTATTTGGGAACTGGCATGACATACAGAGCAGCATCCCCCACAATGCTTTGCCAACTCCACAAGTGCAGTAGAATGGTTTCTGTGAGGTCAGAGTTGATTTCTTCACTCTCCTTCATATCCCTTCCTATTGCAAGGTCCAGGCAGAATTTCATGTTTAAAGGAGTCGTGTCAGTTATGCTCTTTGCTTACTCTTGTTCTCTCACTGAGCTCCCTTATGAAGTCGAACTCATCTGTACCACTCTACTGGTTGCATGTTTGGCTTTCCCCCAGTGCTGCAGGGAGAAAGTTTAAAGCACCTTCTCCCTTCTACACTCCTCCTCCCCATAACCTGTGTTAAATGAATTTGTATTTCAGTTGAAAAGTGCTGCTTATGTGAAGCGGAGGAAAACCTTTTGCTTGCAAAATCTAAGCATTGGTCCTAGTACCTGCTCCCTTTGGGCAAATCCATTTGAGCCAGATTTGAAATCAAAGCAAATTAGATGCAATAGAAGCCTTGCTATGTCTTTCAGTGCCTAAATGTCTTTCAAAACCTGACTCAAACTGGCTAATAATTATGGGTGGCTGCATATATCTTCAAAAGACCTAATTTTCAGGAAGCATCAGGTAACTACCCTCTAAAAATTAGACCAAGAGTTTCAACTGAGATACCCCAAAGCACTATAGTGCTGGAAACCTTTCACTAAATAACTAGGAAATAATCACCACATCCACCTTACCAGCTCAGAAATTATACCTACTTGCCCATTTTCAGGACCACCTACGTGGGAGGGGGGCAAAGAGGGCAGTTGCCGTGAGGCCTGGTGATTCAAAGGGGCCCAGAGCTCCCAGCCAACCAGCAGCAGCAGCCGAAGCCGCCGGCCCTTTAAATTGCCACTGGAGCACGACACAACACAGCATGCTCTGGGCAGCTCTAATGTTTGAGAGGGAAGGGCTGGCTGCCTGGTCCCAACCCTTCCATTTGAGGCCCCCTCCCATGTCCAGGGGCCTGCAGAGGCTGTCTGCACTCCTGGCCATCTTTTACAGGGAAAATAACTGTCTCTTATATTCACCCATCACAATTAATTAGCTTTCTATCAGATGAGTGAGCATGTAGAACTTTGCACCTTGCCTTAAACAGCTGGTATTTTTCTTGTGGCAAGGCCTAATATTCCCATCACTGAGAAGTTGTCTGAACAGTCACCGTTTTCCTTCAAGCAGGAAAAATGCTCTAAAATGGTCTTCCAAAAGTCAGCAAATTACCAATGAAAAGAAATTCACAGAGAAGATGATAGCTGTACCCAGTGCTTTTTTTGTAAGCTGGTACTCCAGGCTCAAACAAAATGCAGTCGCGGTCCCTTTAAGAGCCAAAACGCTGCACTGCGAGCCGGAAAAAAAACTGCCTCGCGTCCCAAGCAGGCTTCCATCAGGAGACAAGCTGCCCCAGGAAAACAGGTGCCAGGATGTAGGGGGGAAATGCCATCCCTTTACTATGTGCTGGGAAAATAGGTGACGGTATGCCGTTTCGGGCCATACCATCACAAAAAAAGCACTGGTTGTACCAACAGACCTGCAAACTGTCTTCTGTCCTCATAATTAGAGGGCAGGGGGAAGAAATTGAGCTGAATTTCATCAGCATTCAACTCCTAACAATCATAATAATATAAGCCAGAGTGAACCTATAATCTAAATAAGAACTAAATCCTTACTGGGCATTGTCATTAAGAATATGACAATTTTGCATTTCTGAAGGATTCTGCAACTTTGGCAGGTTATCACTGAGAATACTGGTCCCGTTGCTGAATCCTTAAGTAGTTTTTAATGGGATCATCAATGACCTATTTTGTGAAAATTAAAACTTCAGAGTTTGGCCCTTGAATTTGACAGAAGCAGATTGGCAAAACCTTGCTTGATGGTGTATATGCAGGTTCTTGCTTTGGGTTAAATGACATGGACACAAATAAAAATGAAATGGAGTCAGAAACCTTCGCTACACAGAATATAAAAGGCAAGTATAAATATTCTGTTAGAAGCTTTGATCCATGATTAACAAATTATTGTGTCCACTGAATTGCAACCACAGTATTTCTTGATCCTAAGAAATTATTCTGTTTTATATCAAAACACAATAATGCAATATTTAAGTACTTATTCTAATGCAATAGTGCTCATTTTAAAATTCCCAACATATTCTACGATGCTCTATGATCCACTGGAGAGACAGAAGATGTACATTAGCATAGGAGATGAGTGGAGAAAGTGTAATAGAAAATTATTAATAGGAGGACCACTAAGAGCTATGTTACAAGCTTTAGATGGCCACTGAAACATCTTTGTGGTTCTCATAGGAAAGCAGAGTTGGACTGAGTAGGTAGCTGGGCAGGAGTTGTAAAATAGATGATGTAGGATTTGTTGTGGGTAGCTCAATCAATAGCTTTTCTTCTGTGTCAATACCAAATAGATTCCATGTTCTTGCGGATGATTGGTGTTGTTTTTCAGGTGAGACATACAATCAAGGTTCTGAGCAGCTGTGGTCATTTTACTGGGACATCTCTCACCCCATGCCATGTGTTATCACCCAAGTGTCCTAGATAAACTCCTACTCAGTCATTATTCTCTGTCTTAAATTCCTTTCTGCTGTTTCAGTTTTATGGGGGCATTCTCTTGCTCTGTTGCTATACAGACTTACATAGCTGCCTGATCTCAGTGAGGCATACAGTTTTCCTCTATATAGAAATTACTAGAGGATTTACCCACCATTGCTCAGGTCCTTAACTCAATTTTTTCCCTTATTTAAATCATTGCTCTGGAGTGGGGCTGGGAAGGAGGGGTTCAATGTGCAGGATGCCCCAGGGGAGAGCACTACCCCAGTCCTCTTTCGCTGCAGCAGCTTGGGGCCAGGGGAGGAGTGCCTCTTCACAGCTGCTGCAGCTCCAGCCCGATCACGTGTATATATAGAAGCTAGCTGTCCCTTTCTCCACCCTTACCCCTTTTGGGCCAATGAGGTTAAAGCTGTCCTATTCCCCATTTCTGACTCCTTGCTGCCTGGAATAGGTCATTATATCTTTCTATCATGATTCCAGATACAAAACTTGGGTCTTTCTGCACATATTAACTCATCTGTGCAAAACTTACTGGTTTTGGTTTTTTAGAACTCTCCTCAGGCAATTGTCCCCCTGTTTTTTGCATGAGCAATTACTGTGACCTTTAGCTATTGCTGTGTGGAATTTGCTTATTGGCTATTTGCAGGCAAAGGTACTCAGTTAATTGCAAAGTTAGCTAGTTGTATCTGTAGTTCTATGCAGTTCACACTTGGAATTGTAATGACGGCTCATGCAAATTTTGCAGAAGGCATTTGGAGAATTCAGATCCACAGTGCAATCAAAGGTCAATGTCCACAATCTGGTGACATGGGTGCATGTGGTTCCCAGGGGACTGACTGAGTTAATGTGGCTCCCTCCTCTACTGTGTAACCAATAATGGGCAGAAGCCTAGTCCTGTAATTTCCTCTTCCCCCTCCAGCCCTTGTAATCCATGGAAATGAGGCTGGAGCATAGGTGGCAGGTAACTTCAAATCAGAATTGTTAGGCAGCCAGAACAAGAAGAGTGAGTTTGCAGCCAAAGACATATTGGGCAATTGTTTGGTTTTTGTGCTGGTGCCACAGCAGATTAGGCAGGATTCCATAGTAGACCTACAGCAGCACTAGTCTATGATCCACTTCCATGGGGAGCAGGAAACAAATCACATAGGCACCAGTAATTATGTTGCTGAGACATCTAGGAAAACATAGAAACACTGATACACCCTATATAAGCCTACACCTGGACAAGGCTGATCAGTTCTCTTCACAGCAATGTGTTATGTAATTTTACTGCATCGACACAAGGAAATAAGTAGATAAAGCATAAAAACCATGCTTATGCTTAGCGGACTTACCAACACTTCCTCTGCTTTCTGAGCTTTTAGAAGACATTTAGATGTAAATTAGAGCTAAATATCAGCTCAGAACACTGAGAGCTTGACCGCACCCATAGTAAGTGGACATCCAGCTAACTAAAATCATGCTGGACCACAGATGTTGCTGGACCAGAGAATGCCAGACTAGAGAGGTTCAACTTGCACTACAACTCTCTGACTGCCAGTTAAGAGTATTCCATGTGTCCCAGTCAAGTGCTTCTGCTCCTTTTGAAGAGGGATTTGTAAAATTTGGGTGGCTACATACTGATAGATTAGTCTCACCTCCATATCTCTGTGAGAACATTGCCATCAAAGAATCCTCCATGCCTTTTCCACCCTTCCCCTGATTACACGAGCTCAGAAGGGAACTCTATCTGCATCATTCCTCCTCTTAGCATCTTATGATAACCAGACCTCTGCCACTGCCTGGGACAGTGAACCACACGAAGGCTACGCCTACACTGCATCATTTTTGTGGAAGACGAAATGCAAATGAAGTGCTCATTAACATTTCTCGCACTGTCATTTGCATATTCTCTTCCGATCCTTTTTGCGGAAGAGGTTTTTGCACAAAAAGGAGAGGTCTACACAGCTCTTTTTTGCACAAAAGCCCCCTCTTGCACAAGAGCCGTTCTTCCTGAAAAAATGAGGAAGAACGGCTCTGGTGTGAGAGGGGGTTTTTGCACAAAAAGGAGCTGTGTAGACAGCTCCTTTTTGCGCAAAAGCTGTTTGCGCAAAAACGGCCCCTAATTAATTATGCAAATGGAGTGCAGCAATATGCTAATGTGCGCTTCATTTGCATAGGCTTTTGCGCAAGAAGGAAGCAGTATAGACATAGCCCCTGAGACATTGCTAACCAGGGACAGACAAGTGACAGAACTGAGGAGTCTGCTTTGATCCCTGTTCTAACCTCTAGATCAATGGCTTGATCTTCAGCTGGTATAAATCAGTGTAGCTCTGTTAATGTCAACAGAGCTATACCAATTCATACTGGCTGAGGATCTGACCCTATGTCTGTATTGATTTTCATCATTAGAAGGATAATTGTCTACAAATGAGGAAAACTTGGATCACTGACAAAAGAGACAATCTCAGAAGTTTTCTAGAAATGCGCTTGCTTCCAAAGTGTAGTATCAGTTTCATACTGCAATATGCTATCTAAATTGCAAAAAGGTGCCCATAAATTGCTAAACATTTAGACATAATAAAGAGTGGAGGGAAAAATTTTCAAAGGAGGCTTGATATATTGAAATGAAATAAAAGAATGCTGATGCTTAAATTCATACCCATTCTCTTAAGTGAGATGAGTGTGAAATCAGGTAATATTTTTGATGTTTTCCATGGTAATTAGAATGCTTGAGAGAGGTGTTCATTGAAGTAGAGAAAATTCTGATGTTCTGAGAGGAGAAATGACAATACAGTCCATTTGTGACACTCCGTGTAATCCCTTATGATTATTTTGAATTCCTGAATTACTGCTGTGTCCTCCTTTGAAGCATGGCTTTGTTGAAATGACAGTGGTAAGCAGTACCCATTGGTGAACAACCAATAAATCTTTGAAGGGCTCTTCTTTTCGTCTGAACTTACTTTTTAAAAATGATGCAAATAATTCAAATAGGCCTCTAGTTTCATTTGGGTTTTTGAATGCTTCAGATTGTTTACTATTTGTTATGCTACTTGTTTTCTGAGGGTAGGGGAGAAAAGTCATCCAGTGGTCAGATTCACTGCTGGTGTAAATGGGAGTTTTTATGTTCCATGGAGCAGCAAACTTGGCTCTATAGTTTGCCCATTCCGAGATGTCCTAGATGAGCACTAAGGCTATGTCGACACTGCTGCTGGGAAGGCGCAACCTAGTGTGGGTAGATAGACAGGCTTCAGCCACATGGCCATCGCAGCAAGGGCAGCAACTTGAGCTAATCTCCTGTGTACATACAGTGGGCTTGTACTTGGCTGGCTACTGTGGCACTTGTGCTGCTGTGGCCACATTATTGTTTTAGTGAGTGAGGACATCTGTCTACCCATGCTTGGAAGCACCCTCCTAGCAGTGAGGTAGACAAACCTTGTAAGACAAATGGCCAGTTTTTACTCACTTATTTTACATCACAGATTGTATGTTTCTGACCCAAAGTCTGTCATAGTCAATGGAAAGACTCACTTGAAGGAGCTTTGTCTTAGGCCTTAAGAAAATAGTAAATTAGTACGCAGCATGGTAGAATCTGTCCAAAACTAGAGACTGCTCTGAGCTGTAATCTTGAGACATAGGACTTGTCTACATTATGCCAAGGATTGATGCTGCAGCGATCAATTCACTGGCTGTCAATTTATTGCACCTGCTTAGACACAATAAATCAAACTCTGAGTGTTATCCCATGGATGCCAGTTCTTCACCAGGACAAGAAGAGTAGCCAGCATCAATGGGAGAACAGCTGCCGCTGACCTAACCGCACACAAGATGCCATGGTAAGTATGTCGACTTCGGTTCTGTTCTTTATGTACCTGAGGTCACATAGATTATGACCAACAGCAAGAGTTAATGTAGAGAAGGCCATAGTTTTGCATTTCAGATTCAGGGTTTGGACGTAGCTCTTCAAAAAGCAAGGCCAATCCTTAAGTCCCATTTCACAGACAAACTTTCTCAAAGGAAAGGGGGAAGTGAGGTGATGAGTGAGGGCAGAAGAGAGTGTGATGGAGGAAAACATCACCTTGATACTGTGTGGGGGGCAGGTATAGAGGACAGGAGCCTCTCAGTCAAATATGTGCTCATGCTGGAGAGAGATGTAGTTAGGGTTGCCAGGTGTCCGGTATTTGCACCGTCTATCCGGTAGAAAAATTCAGAAAATACCGGACATGTGCAATGTCCGGTATTTTCTGAATTCCCGGCTGGGCACCGGACGGAAGTCTGGCGGGGGCAGGGGAGTGACCAGGAGGTAGGGCCGCGATTGGCGCTAGGAGCCCTGTGATTGCACGCAAAAGCCGGGTGGGGCGGAGCAGGGCGGGGGCCGGGACTCCCAGCCACTCCCCGCGCCTGGCTTCTGCACACAACCAGAGGCTCCCAGTACCAATCGCGGCCCTGCTTACCATCTGAGAGCCTCTGGTTGTGTGCAGAAGCCAGGTGGGGGGAGTGGCTCCCAGCCCCTCTCCCGCCCCTGCCCCCGCCCGGCTTCTGCTTGCAACTAAAGGGAGTGCCTGCTGGGGGCGCGGCCCGAAGGACTCCGGCTGTGGCCAGTGGCTGCACCCCCCCCCCGCCAGGTCTGCTTCCCGCTCCCCTTCCTCCGGGCCCCCCTCTCCTCCCATCCAGCCCCGCGGCCCCCGACCCCGCGCCAGCTCTGCTTCCCGCCCCCCTTCTCCCGTCCCCCCCCTTCCTCCCATCTAGCCCTGAAGCCCCTGGACCCTTCCCCGCCAGCTCTGCTTCCCGCCCCGCCCACCTCCCGGCCAACCCCGCCCCCCTCCCGGCCGGTTCTCCCCCACCCCGCCCACGATCAAGTGTGTCCAGTTTTTTGGCGGAGTCTACCTGGAAACCCTAGCTGTAGTGTTTGGACAGGCAAGCCTTGCATGTCTACAGAATTCTCCATTCTTGCGTCTCAAAGTGCTTTGCAGTAAGGGGAGTCTGTATTATCACCATTCTACAGGTGGGGATACTGAAGCACAGAGAGATTAAGTGAACTTGTAAAGATGTTAAGTGCACAATAGTTTGATGTCAGAGCCATGAATAACACAGATGGCTTCCTATGCATTGCACCATGCTGTGATAATGCTTACTGTGCACCTATGGTATGTTGTGATGTAGTGGGGACTGAATTAATTCTGTTTGCCTCTATATTCACTTTGTTAGTCTTGTGAGGTTGTATGTGATTCTTCTATCCTGTGCTGTTGACTCTATGTGTGTGTGCGTGCCTCAGTTTTCCTGGGCACTGCAATGCTATCTGGAGAGGAGGGGAAGGCCTGTCATGACTCACCCGGGAGGCTCATGCAGCTTCTCATGTCCTGAGGGCCAAGTGACAGTAGATAACACCTCCGAAAGAGAACAAAAATAAAGGGGGAGCTGACACCAGGTTGGGGAATAGGGCTTGGGGGGATGAGTCAGTCTCCGTTGGTTTAGGATGGGAGAGGAGGCTTAGAGCAGGAAGAGGGGAACAGGGCCCAGAGTCCCTGCTTCCCGAGAGAAATGGCACTGAATACTCCTGGTTCTTGTGTTAACAATGGTCCTGTGCTACGCTGTGTCCCTGAGAATCAATAAACCTTTTGTTCTACCTGCTGGCTAACAGTCACATTTGGCTGCGGATGGGGGTGCAGGGCCCGGTGACTCCCCCACACCACATGTGTAGCAGCAAAGAGCATTCAGCAAACAGATTATCTTATCTAAACAGAGGAAAGTAGGAAGAAGTCAATAATAAATCTACATCTTTGTAACCTCCTACATAACAGCAAATCAGCATGTATATCCCTAGGTGGCACAGAATCTGTTGCATGAGATTAGCTACTGGAAAAATAGTTTTGTCTTAACCAAAACCTCAACAGATGTTGCATACACCTTCTCATTCAAACATTTTTCTTCCAGCAAAATTGAGGGTTCTGTGTGTTAATGAATGTTAACTTATTGTTGTTAGGCCCAGGGATCTCTGCAGGGGATTATTAAAATGAGACATTTCTCTGAGGTGTTCTATAGACGGCAGAAGGTGTATGTGCTAGCAAATGAATTCCTGCATCCAGCAAATTTAGACTGGTTCTTCAGACATTGTGGACATCAAAATTTAGTCTGGGTCTTCCAACCATAGACAGTGGCTGGAAGCCTTTGTTAGCTTCCAAAATGTAGGGGTAATGGACAGTGACGGATATGGGATGCTAGACCAGTAATTTTTTCTGGTCTCTTATGTGAACAAGCCATATCTCCAGTCCAGTTCAGGGTAGGGGAAATTTATCCCTGGTCAGGAGGTTAGTATAGGATCATTTACATTCAATCTCATTTACATTCAATCTCAAGTCATTTGCATAGGCATGCATTAAAATGAGAAAGTTTGCTCAGGCTGGAGGTAAGCAGGAAGACTAGGGCTATTGATTAATCAGAGTTAACTTCCGTGATTACCTAAAAAACACAATTAAAACAGTCAGTTAAGTGCACTGTTGAACAATAGACTACAATTGAAATTCATTAAATATTTGGGATTTTTTTCTATATTTTCAAATATAATGACTTATATTACAACACAGAATATAAAATGTACAGTGTTCACACTGTATTATTTTTATGACAAATATTTGCACAGTAAAAATGAAACAAAATGTTATTTTTCAATTCACCTCAGACTGGCAGCGTAGTGCAATCTCTATTGTGAAATTGTAACTTATAAATGTAGATTTTTTTTGTTACATACAAAAAAATATACACTCAAAAACAAAACAATGTAAAACTTTAGCATCTACAAGTCCATCCAGTCCAACCGCTTGTTCAGCCAGTTGCTAATTTTCAGGAAATAATGCTGTCTATTTCTCATTTATTGTGTCACTTTAAATTGAGAACAAGCGTTCACATGGCACTTTTATAGACGGCATTGCAAGATATTTATGTGCCAGATATGCTAAACATTTGTATGCCCCTTCATGCATTAGCCACTGTAACCCACACATGTATTGGGTGTGCTATATAGTTCCAACTTGGGTATGTCTACACTGCAGAGTTTTCCCAGAAAAACAGCCATTTTTCCAGAAAAACTACACTTACGTCCACACTGCAATTGCGTTCTTTCAACAGAAAGTGGAAAGAATGTGGGGGGGGGGATGTTTCCGACAGCGGTAAACCTCTTTCTACGAGGAAGAAACCTTTTTCTGAAAGAGCTGTTTCAGAAAAAGGTGTGTGTGGACAGGGAAGATGGGGGTTTTTTTAGAAAGAATAGTTCTCCAGGAAAAAGCTCAGATGTCCTAGTAGCCACTCTGTCCACAAGAATCAGAACTTAAATATGAGATAGCATTCAATGAATGTGGAAGCTATCTTTTGAAAAAGCACATCACTTTTTTGTTGGGCTTTTGCTGTGTAGATACTCTCTTTTGAAATAAGTTTTTCCGGAAGATCTCTTCCAGAAAGAAGCCTGCAGTCTAGACATAGTCCTTGTGGCATTTAGTTGACTTACAGAAAGAGAGAATGAGTTTGCTCTACAGCCTTAGCTGAGAGCCAGCTGGCTTTATAGCTCAAGCTGTAGAAACTCATGTACTAAGTTCCAAGAGATCCCAAGTTCAGTTCCACCTGCTGGTGTTACACTACTGTTTCAGATGACATGCTTCACTGCTGATGCTTGTAAAAAAAGCCCAAGTGTTAGTTAAATTTGTGACTGAACTCCTTGAGGGAGAACTGTGTGTCCCCAGCTCTGTTTCACCCACATTCTGCCATATATTTCATTTTATAATCGTCTCAGATGAAGACCCAGCAGATTTTTATTTTTCAAAGCAGCTTTGACAAAACATAAAGAAGGTACCAATATGGGATTTTGAAAAATAGCTACAGCACTCAAACTAAGGTTTAACAATTTAAAGTACTGTCCAAAATCTGAGAGGGTCAAAGTGTGGCACATGCTTTCAAAACTCTTAAAAGAGAAACATTCCAATGCAGAGAATATAGAACCCAAAGGACCAAAAAAAAAAAAATGAGAATTAATCTTCTGCTTGTGGCATCGGACTCAGATGATGAAAATGAACATGCATCAGTCCACTCTGCTTTGGATTGTTAGCAAGCAGAACCCGTCATCAACATGATGATTGAAGCATGAAGTAAATCTTTAGAGTTTCTGGCATTTAAATAACTTGCTTTGCTGACTACAATAGTTCAATACACACACTCCTTCTTACTTTCAGGTGACATTATAAAAAAGAAGCAGGCAGCAATTTCTCCTGTAAATGTAAACAAACTTGTTTATTGGAGTGATTGGCTGAACAAGAAGTAGGACCAAGTGGACTTTAAGCTCTAAAGTTTTATATTGTTTTTATTTTTTCTACATAACTCTACATTTGTAAGTTCAACTTTCCTGATAAAGAGATGGCACTACAGTACTTGTATGAGGTGGATTGAAAAATACTATTTATTTTGTTTTTTACAATACAAATATTTGTAATGAAAATAAATCTAAAGTGAGCAAGCATTATACTATTTGTATGCTGCATTGTACCTGAAATCCATGTATTTGAAAATGTAGAAGACATCGAAAATATTTAAATATTTGGTATTCTATTATTGTTTAGCAACCCAATTAATCATGCAGTTTAATTTTTTTAATCACTTGACAGCCCTAGAAAAGAGAAACATCAAAAGGCATTAAAACATCGAGTGCCTCTGGAGCTCACAGAAGGAAAGTGCTGTCACACAAAATGGAACAATAACTTCCCACTGCACCTCTCCTGCTAGAAGGATTGATGTGTCTTCACAAGATATGTTGCTGTTGTGGAGCAGGGAGGAAAATGAGCATGTTTAGCTCAGCAGAGCTGCTAGAACTCCGCCTCTCATTTCAGCACCCTCCTTTGTTTCATATCATTTGGTTCTAGGGTTAGAAATCAGTGGAACTGCCTTATGGTATTAAGGTTAAATATGTGCATAAGTATTTGAGAAAGACAGTCCATCAGCTAGGGCACTAACCTTGGTCTTCAGAGACTTGAAGTTCAAATCCCTGTTCTGCCACCTATTTCCTGAGTGAATATAGGCATGCCACTTAGCTTTCCTATGCCTCAGCTCCCACCTGCAAGCACTTTCTTACCTTACAGGCATGCTGTGAGGAAAAATACATTGAAGATTGATATTTACACCCAGAAGTAGCTGTTGAGAGAACTATACCAGAGGAAGCCAATGAGAAGCTCCAGAGTGATAAGGAAGAGCAACCTTACATCTCCACCATTGCTGGATAAGGAATGTCACCAGATACACAGCAACCCCATGAGAGTTTGACTAACTTAATTGTTTCTACTTTCCAGCTGAGAAGCCGGATGATTTTTTAAAACAGAAAGCTGTGGTTTGAACAGAGTCTATTTATCTAGCTCTCTTAGCTACTTCTGGGTATAAATATCAATCTTCAATGTACTGAAGCTTCAGCTTTTGGATCATGATGAGTGAGCATGCCCTGAAGAATGCCCTCCTCTTATGCTCATGGCTTTCAGTGCTCTACATCTTCAGTAGCACTGAAAGCCGTACTACTCCTGTGAAAATACATCTGCTCCCTCTAACCATAGATTCTCTAGGTGGTTTGAATGTAAGACTTAGAATGCTACGGCATAGACTAGGGATGCAAAATCCCATTTAATCAGTTAACCTCTTATCCATTATGTTTAACTGGTTAATTGCTTAAATGGGGGTGGATGCCCCCCCGCCATGGGTGGAGGCTGCTCTGGCCAGGCTGGGCCCACCACACTGCATTGCACTGCACCGCACCGCACCATGGTCTGGTGGGTGGGCAGCTGTTCCAGTCCATCTGAGCCGCCTGTTAATTATAACCAGTTAACTATCACCAAGTAAGAATTATGCTTACCTGGACCATTTACATTCCTAACATAGACCACTGCTGCTTCAGTCACAGGAGTAATTCTGTTAGCAGATGACAGTGGAAGTAGGCTGCTGTCCTCTGAGAATCAGCCACTAGAAGTAAAGAAACACAGAGTGTGCTAGCGTGTTTCAATCACACAGGGGGAATGTTTATAGAGTCCATTGGTTTGACTGGTAGAGGACTACCTCCTTTAGTTATAGTAAAGTATCTCAGGCATGTCCTCTCAAAATGATTAAACTTTGTCACACTTCTCGCTCTCATTCTACAAAATTAATTTCACAGTAGAGCACTCTGGTTAGCAGCAAAATGGAGTGGGGGCACTTTACAATGCTAGTGGCTGTGCTGCTCATCTGCAGTTGAGAGTTGGCTGCCCTCAACCCCGCCCCTTCCATCTGAGGCTCCACCCCTTTTGAGAGCATGGAACGCCCCATCCCCCACCTTGCCTAGGGTCCCATGGAGGCTGTCAGCTCCCCTCCCTATGGGATATCAAAGACTGTAGCATTCAAGTAAAGCAACCTCATACAGCTCAGCTTGTAACTCAAGGAAGATTCCAGCTATTTTATGCATCGCATGTGCTCTGACCTGTAGACTAACATAAGAAAAGTGGATTGAGGCAAAGAGATGAGAGAAGAATGAGGATTGGGAATAAAGCAGTGGTGTAACCAGACCTTTACTACTGAATCTTAATAATGCCATTTAGCACAATTAACTGTTTCTATGCTGGGTTCCACAGCAGTTTCTTGCTCCTTTGTAATGTGGCACTTTTTTGGGAGGGTGGGGAGTACAGATGTTCCATTGCGTTATTAGTATTTCTGTAGCTATGTGGAAATATTTTATTACTATTGTACATAGAACTCCATTGTGTTAGGTGCTGTACAAACAGAACAAAGACATTTCTTGCCCCCTCAAAGAACTTAGTCCGTACTAGAAGTGCATTTGATTTATAATAAATGGGGCAGAACTGAAGCTAGATTTTGTCCTGGGGAGCTTATGCAGCATTGAAGTTAGGGATGTAAAACCCCATTTAATTGGTTAACCGGTTAAATGTATTGTTTAACCAGTTAACCGATTAAAGGGTGAGGGGGGACTGGAGTACCCTCCCCTGTCACAGGCAGGGACTGCTCCAGCCCCCCCAATTAACCATTATTGGTGATGCTTACTGGTCAACCTTTCATATCCCTAATTGAAGTTAGCTACTTTTCTCAGCCATTGTATACTAGTTCATTTCTAGTAATAGTAAAATCCAGCTTTGATCTTTTGATTGGGGTCACACATTTTGGTGGTCTGAAATGAGGGTTATTTTTAATCCCCATCGAAAAATATTGTACAACCATAAACAACGAGAAGTCCTGTGGGACCTTATAGACTAACAGATTTATTGGAGCATAAGCTTTCGTGGGCAAAGACCCACTTCGTCACATGCATCTGACGAAGTGGGTCTTTCCCCACGAAAGCTTATGCTCCAATAAATCTGTTAGTCTATAAGGTCCCACAGGACTTTTCGTTGTTTATGCAGATCCAGACTAACACGGCTACCCCTCTGCTACTTGTACAACCATAGCCTTGCCATTTCCTTAATACACTCCATAGTATGGAAAATCTAAGAAGCATTAAAATATTATTGTGTGTCCTGTAGTAGCACCTAGATGTCCCAAACAAATCACAGCACCATTGCGTTTGGCTTTGTCCAAACATGAAGTAAAAGATGATCCGTACCCAAAAGAATCTGCAGTCTTCAAATTCTGCCCTAATTTATGCTCTGTGATTTGTCGGAATAGAAATTAAAAGGGTGATTTCAAAAGTACATAGGAGATTTGGAAGCACAGGTATCATTGAAAGTCAATTTTATGCTCCTAAATCCTTTGGGTGTTTGTGAAAATATCTAATTTCATTCTTTGTTTGCCTATATCTTTGTACTATGTTTCTTGTTAAAGGGGAGCCTTTATTTAAGAAAAATTCATCTGAATTTCCAGAGATTTCTGCATCACTCTGCTGTTTTCCCAGAGATAATTCTGAATTAATGAGTTAACTGAAACTCTGCTTGTATAAATTCTCATTGCCTGCTCACTGCCCCAAGGGCCCTTTTAAGGACAAGTTTTTTTAATCTCTCAGGCTACCCCAAAACAAACTTTAAATAAAATATACCTTATTTTTAAACCTCAGAGGTTCTCGCTATGTTGGTTTCTATTCTTCACTTCTAGCATTCAGCTGCTCATTTTGAGGGGGAGAAAAAAGGGGAGAGAGAGAGCCAGTCTTTAGTTACTGAACAGCTGAATATGTAAATTAGGAATGTTAAAATGCATGTATTTAGGTAAACATGTAACCACTGAAAATTCTAAGGGTTACATTTTTACACACGGGGGGAGGCGGGGTTCCCATGGAGCCACCTGCCACCCTTTTGCCCCCTCACTGCTGCCTCTTAAAAGCTGGCTCCACGTACATACTGGCTCCTGCCTTCCCCACTGCCCCTGAACCATTGCTGGGGGGGGGGGGGGAGGGGAGAGGGAGGAGGGAGGGAAGCAGGAGGCTCTGTGGGAAAGCTGGCTCCCTGCAATCACCAGCTCCTGTGGAGCTGCCTCCAAGGCTCATCAGTTAACCATGTACATATTTACACTTTCATATCCCTAATATAAATATATTCAGAAAATAATTTGTACATTTGAATTTCACTGAGCCTATGTAGTTCTGAGTCTTGGATTTATTCTGTAACTGGTAATTTGTAGACACCACAATGGTCACATTCTGTTACCCTCATACTAGATTGTATCTTATTTCTCCACTTCTCCCACTGATTTGTACTTGCTTTCCCTAGGAATACTGCAGTACTGCTAAGCTCAAGTGTTCAAAAACAATAAGTCACACCCTTGTCTTCCCCACCCCCCACATCACAGGATTAACTTATAAATCCTGAGGTTTTTTAAATACATTTGGGTTCTTTATTTGCCTTTTGGCTTTTCAACCTGCGGATTTCACATTTTCAACCATTATCTCCACAGCCTCCAGGGTTAAAAACATACCTGTTCTTTAAATTAAAGCTGAGATTCCAGCATCTTGACATCGCTTTGGGACCTGAGGTTTTAAGAAAAATGCCAAACACTGTGAAACTGGTGAGTGGCTATGTCTCGACTGCAAAGAAAAGCCATAAAAAGATACGCAAATTGCAAACCGCAATTCTTTCGGAAGAGGCTTTTCTGAAATTTGGCCCATATACATGGGGACAAATTTCAGAAAAACCTCCTCTTTCAACACATCCCTTCTTCCTCATACAATGAGGATTACAGGGATGATGAAAGAATGCATCTGCTTTTTTGGATATTGTTCCTTGGACCCAGCATACCTTTTCGGGATACCTCCAGTATCCCGGCAAAAGCTCTGCAGTGTAGACATAGCCTGACACTAGTGTGAATAAGGACTGCAGAATCTGCCCCTAGTGCTCACTAAAACAGCCACTGCAACACTGATCATCTACTACTACAACCTCAAAGTATGGTGCTGTTGTAATGTCAAAGATAAGTTACCAGCCCTGGAAGTGGATTAGATGGAGCTGGTTTTATGGAATCTTCTACTATTCCTTTAAAGAAATCCATGCTCTCCTAAAAGGATTATGGATTGGCTGTTTGCCCCTTCCCACCTTTCTCTGATAATCCTTCTCCCTTTTTATCGTTTCCTTATGATTTTTCTTTTTTCCCCCTCTGTCTTTCCCCCTCTAACACATTAATTCTCTCCATATAACTGACACATGAGGGACACTAACACATGATTATTTGTACTTCATTGGCATTTTTAGTTTGAGAGGTGGGAATTGAAGATAGCAGATTAAATTAGAAAGGGTCTCATAATTGGGGAGGGAGAGCATTGTCAGGTGTAGGGATGAAATAGTGCAATCGATTAACTGATTAACTGATAAGCAAAAGCTTATAGGTTAATGCTATAGACTACATGCATTTCCTTCCTCCCACCCTCGCCAGTAAATTTTTTAGCAACCTGGACAACAGCCCAGGCTCAGTCCTTGCTCATGCCGGGTCTAGGATCTACCCCTACTGCTGCTCTGAATTTAAAGTGTATTAGGAGCCAGGTGTGCAGGCAGCCTGGCACAGTTGCAGCTCACACTGGGTCCAGGACCTCAGACCCTCCCTCCCCCTTAGACAGGGGCTGCTGCCACCTTGTGCTGCTGCCTCTTTATCAGAGGCAACAGCACTGGGTGACAAGCAGTCAGTCCACAAGAGGAACTGGTTCCCCTCATCGACCAGATCCTGCCTCGCACCCTGTGCTGCTGCCTCTATTACACTGGCTGCCAGCCCTGCCCCTGAGGACTATAGAATAGTCAACTAACCAATTAAAAATCATGAAGTTTTTCAAATATTCAATTAACTGATATTTAACATCCCTAGTCAGGTGCTCAGCCTGCAAGATATGAAGGAGGCCTGCTTTTCAACGGGTGAGTGCGTTGTTATTTGTGGCAGGCATCGCAGACTGGATATCCACAATCAGTGACCGCTTTTGAATACTTTTTGATGGAAGCGAGAGTGGGGAAGCCCAAATCCTACAGGATTGCAATAGGAGTTTGCCCCTCCAAATCCCAGCTTTAGGATTTGATTTGTGCTGAAGGAAAGGGCTCTTACTTCAGATCCTCAGACAGATGAAAGTATCGTCGAGTGAGAAACCAAGGGCCCTGAATGAGTTTATGATCCCATTTTTCATGGAATAGTTAAGGCAAAGGAAATGTTCAATAACCCTGTGTTGGGAAATGAGACTTTTTCAGGCATTAACTTCATTATTCAATCAGAAATGTTGTTTATGACATTTATGTGAATAAATATTGGCTCTGCCATTATACTCAGTAAGATGAAATACAAAATAAGCTATCGGTCCTTGTGCTTCAGGCCACAACCACTATAAAGTACTGGATCTGATTTCAACAAGCCCTGTTGGCCTTCAAAGTCCATAATGTGAAGAGACCTGGCTATAATCAAGACCATCTCTTTAGTCTTGTAAACACTCAGAATCCCCACACCCTTAAAAATAAAACAAAATAGTAGCAGCAATAATGGGAGCTCTCACATATACCAGACACTGGATTTCCTACCAGGATTGGAGCAGGATTAGAAATCCCTGTGGTTAAAATGTCAATAGCATCCATTACCTTGTCTACACCAGAGCTTCTGTTGCTCTCAATAGGGGAAGCACTTCCAATGTAAAAGGAATGTGAGAGTTCTGTTCCATATCCTGATGCTCCCTTCCCCATAGGTCATCAGGACTCTTAACCATCATTGTGGCAGCTTTTAGGGCTTGGAAGTAGCTCACCTAGGGTTGCGAGATGGTTTCAACAAAAATGCCAGACACACTTGACATTACATCACAATCTACATTACATCTTATTTAGAAAATACCGGACATTTATATTTTCTCATTTATATTTTCTCAATTTGTTTCCTGAACAGAAAGCTCAAATACTGGACTGTCCGGTTCAAAACCGGACACCTGGCAACCCTAAGCTCATCTGGATTTCCTCCATTCCTTTATCCCTCTGCACTGTTGAAAAGACATGTGTTTATCAGAGGTGTTCTGTGCTTTAATTGCAGGCAGTTCCTGCCTTCCATCTTTTAAAAAATGCTTTAGTACTACTGCCATTGAATACTTAACTACTAGAGCCCCAGTGTTAAGTGATGGTGGTACTTTATAAATAAAATTATTAGGGTGTCCTTACAATGACCATGTCAGAGAGAAATTTCTCCATCCACTTGCCATCATTTAGAGAACCAGTATCTGTCAGTGGGTCTTTGCTAGTGACAAAGTTATGCAAAGCATTTTCTAAGGATTAACATGCATTTGGGACTCAAACTTCACTAATGGACAAAATTCTGTCTTATGCAGAAGAGCCATGCAAGGCCTACACACTGCCGAGAGGCCACATAAGCCTTCAAATGAGGACTTGGGGCACAAAGGCTTTCTGATTTTCAGCCACAGGGAAGTTTTTGATGCTCATGCTTACAGCAGGTCTTAGGCAGAGGAGGTATGAGGGGAGAACTGTGCTGCCCCCACCCAAAGCAAGGACAGTAGTGTGCTGGGTAACAGTGTAACACCCTCCATGCATTTATTTAGAGTATCTCCATAGAACAGGAGTGGGCAACACAGCCTCTGCAGGCCAGATCCAGCCTAACAAGCCAGTTGATCTGGCCCACATCTGCCCTGCCACTCCCCCGCCCTCAGGCCAATGGAAATCTGGGGATAGGGGAGCTGGGAAGTCTCCTCCCCTACCCCAGGGGCATGCATTACCAGAGAGAACTGTTGCTGTTCAAAGCATGGCAGAGATAGGGGACAAAAGACTTCACATGCTCCCCTGCCCCCATGCGTTGATTGGAATGTGCAAAGTCTTCTACCACTGCCAGGAGTGTGTGGGGCCTAGAGGGAACCACTAGCTGTCTAAAACTGCTGGTGGGTTCTCTCTAGAGGATCACAAAGTGCTTCGCGAAAGTGTAGATTAATATCTTCTTTTCACAGGGGAGAAAATGAGTCACAGAAGGCTCACACAATTATTCGCTAAGATCACATAGAACCTGGATTGGGACAGACAAATCTTCCTTCGCTGAATTGCAAAGTCCTTCCTAAAATTTCCTGGTCAGTAGTATGAGTGGCATGTGATTCTGGCACATTAATTAGTTCCCTGTCAGACTGTCATGACACTGTCTCTTTTTTCTCTTTTTACTGTAAGAACTGTTATGCACAAAATGCCTGATTTGAGCTATTCACTTGCCTACAGTTCAAACAATCCTTCCCTTACACCCCAGTGTTTAAGGCCTATAACTGATACACAAAGGAGCTCTTATCTATTTTTGTAATTAGAGACCAAACACTATCCATGTTGTTAATGCTGCTCACTGTTTAGACACTCAGCAGAAAGCAAAATGATCCACAGGGTCTTTTTAAGGACCTATTACGCTTTTTTTGTGCTGGTTTTAGCAGAAAGAATTCAAATTTCTAACAGCAATTTGTTTTCAAGAGGTGCATTAAAGAAAAAGGTTTTTGTAGAGATGCAGCTTTTAGGGTTCTCCTTGGAGAACTGAAATGACTGATTTGAAAGAGCCATTGCCTATAATAATTTTCTGATTTCATACATATGTCATTAGAGCTTCAAATCATAGGTGAGTGAAGTAACAAACGAAGCCTCACAGATTGCCTGTGGTTCTGAAGTATGAACTGAAAGAAAAACAAGCCAGCGACTGGGGCTATTGATCATTCTTTAACATCATGTTGATGGAATCCTAATTAAAGATGCCCAAATCTCAGAGCTATTGATTCTCTTCTGTATCTTGGGACCCAGTGCTGCAAGCACTTGCTACTGAGGCTTGTGCTTACTTCCTAGAGTAGTTGCCATTGAACTTCATGTGTTTAATGGCAAAACAGATTGAATCTCTCTAGTCCGCTACCCTCAGGACGTGAGAGGTGCCAAACCAGAGAATTTGCCAAACCACGGGAGGTCAGTGTTATAGCAAGTGGGTCTTTTTTTAATTTTTATTTTCCTGAGGTGAATAAATGAAACAGTACGTGAAATGCTGTTCGGTAATGCATGACTGTATTCATACACCCTATATAAGCCTATCCCTAGCCAAAGCTTATCAGCTTTCTTCATAACAAAGTATTAGTATTGTTACACAATTTTTCTGCATTGGCACAAGGAAATGAGTAGATAAAGCACAAAAGTTATGCTTATGCTTAGTGGCATTGCCAACACTTCCACGGCTTGTTGGGCTCTTAGAAGACATGTATGGGTAAATTGGAGCTAAATAGCAGCACGGAACGCTGAAAGCCAGGACTGGTGGCTGTAAACAAACTTTACGGGACTGCGGGAAACTTGGCCACACCCATGATAAGCAGACATCCAGCTAAGTAAAATCATGCCGGACCAGACTAGAGAGGTTCAATCTGTGGTAAATCCCAGTGGCTCTAATTCTCCATTGCCTTTCACCTAGCACATTGCTTTGCTGATCCCATGACTAGTGAAGCCAATGGGTGCATTTCTGTTGACTTCAATGGGCTTGGAGCCTTAGGCCTTATTTACACTGGCAATTAGGCAACAAAGCTTTTGTTTAAGCCCCACCCTCCAAGAGCTTTGCCACAGTGAGTACTAGTGCAAACATTGCTTGTAAGGGGTGGACTTTTTTTTGTCTGACTTTTTTAGCCACACAGCTGTGTCACTAAAAGCTGTGTAGTGTAAACATACCCTCTGGGTATGTCTACACTAAAGTGTTATTTCAAAATAACGCAACTACACATAAAATGCATTCTGAAATAGCGTTTTGCTATTTCGAAATAGCGCATCTACACTGATTGGACGCTGAATCGCATTTAAGGGTAGCTGAAACTGGTTCCGGCAGGGCATCAGGTCAGTAGTTGCTTTGTGTAGCTGCTGTCTGAGGCTATCTGAGGTTTGTTCTTAAAGATACCCCCCTGGACAGCCGGTTCTCAGCTTTCCCTGCTTGCTTGCCTACCTCGCTGAGGGACAGCAAAGCATTTTTCTCTCTGCCTGCTTGGTTGCCCTCACTCGGGACACCACAGCACTCAGCACCATGGAGCCAGAGCCGCCCCTGGGCACTCTGGTGCTTCTTTTTGATCTTTTGCTGCAAGCCTGGAAGCAAGTGCTGGAGACTTCCTGGCACTATCTG
The DNA here is from genome assembly GCA_032595735.1 of Pelochelys cantorii. NCBI lineage: Eukaryota > Metazoa > Chordata > Testudines > Trionychidae > Pelochelys > Pelochelys cantorii. The sequence continues at coordinate 24,853,601 of CM064342.1, read as the reverse complement.
CAGCAGCCCAACCCCCAGGTCCTCTTCCGGACCCCCCTGGGGGCCATGGAGGAGCAGCGGCTGGACACCAGCATGCCCCACTACATCTGGCACCTGGACACCAACAGCAACCGGTGGGACCACATCATCCTGGAGCGCTGGGGAGACCAACAGTGGACCCAGAACTTCAGGATGAAGTAGGACACCTTCCTCGAGCTCTGTGAGTGGCTCGCCCCTGCTCTGCGGCAACAGGACACACACATGAGGCCCACCATTCCCCTCCAGAAGCTTATGGCCATCGCCCTATGGAAGCTCTCCATGCCAGATAGCTACCAATCTGTCAGCAGCCAGTTTGGCATGGGGAAATCCACCGTTGGAGCAGTGCTCATGCAGGTATGGCAGTCTCCGGCCATTGTGCTGGCGGGGGAGGGGACAAGGAGTGGATGGGCTGCCCCAGGGAAAAGGGGGTGAGGGGTGCAAGTCCCCACCATGGGAGGGTTTGTTCTGTCACAGCTGCACTCCAGACTGCCCACAGTGGCCAGAATTGCTGTGGGGGGGGAGGGGATTGCTCCTGGAGAGTGGGGGCAGAGGGCAGTGGTGGGGAAGGAACACTCTCGGCCACCCTGGCACCTCAGTGACTCTCGGTTTTGTGTGTCCCTCTGCAGGTGGTCAAGTCCATCAACAGAGTGCTGTTCCGCAGAGTCATTCGACTCACGGATTTGGATGCGGTCATCGAGGGGTTTGGTGCCCTGGGCTTCCCCAACTGCGGGGGGCAATCGTGCCCCATCCGTGCCCCAGAACACCAGGCCTCCCTCTACATTAACCAGATGGGGTACTTCTCGGTCATCCTGCAGGCCGTGTCTGACCACCGGAGCCGCTTCCTGTACATCAACGTGGGCTGGGCTGGCAAAGCACACAACGCACGGGTGTACCGCAACTCCTCTGTGTGCCAGAGGCTGCACGCTGGGATCGTCTTCCCCGACCACCACATCAGGGTCAGGGACATGCCTGTGTGCCTGGTGGGGGATGCGGCCTACCCGCTACAACCCTGGCTCATGAAGCCCTACACGGGACACCTCAACCCCTCCCGGCAGGCCTTTAATGCCAGGCTCAGCAGGGCCCGCATTGTGGTGGAGGGGGCCTTCAGTTGGCTGAAGGCCCGATTTCAATGTCTCCTCACCCACTTCAACCTCTCCGAGAGGAATATTCCACACGTGGTGGCAGCGTGCTGTGTGCTGCACAATTTGTGCAAAAGAAAGTGGGAGGCTTTCCTGCCAGGCTGAATGGCAGAGGCCGACCACTTGGCTGACTTGTATGCGCAGCCTCATACAGCTGCCAGCCGGGAGGCCCATCGGGGGGCTACCAGTATCCGGGAGGCCTTGTGGGAGAGCTTCCAGACAGAGGAGGAGTGAAGTCTCCCTGGTGTGCCCCACTGAGGCCTTGTGCCTTATTCCACCCTCACATCCTTCCACTTTCCCCTCCTCAATCCCCCTTCCTGATGTAAAAGAAAAACACATGTGTTGCCAAAAAACCCTCTATTTATTGACCATAACTGGGGAGGGAGGGATGAGGGTGGGAGAGGGGAGGGGGAAACCTGGGAGCAGGGAGCTGGAAGGGGGAGGCAAGGGGAGGAAGGGGGAGGAGAAGCTCAGGATTGGGGGTCTTGCCAGCCCACCTGTATCCCAGCACTGCAGGTGCAGGGGCCTTGGCGGCCCCAGGAGGGGAGTCGGTATGGAGGGAGGGCGGGGGGCAGGAAGGAGCGGGAGGGGGATCAGGAGTGGGAGTAGGAGCGATAGCTGGGGCTGGAGCAGCAGCAGGCAGCAATCTCTGCGCCATGGTCTGCAGGTGGTCGTGGATGGCACGGCCCTGGTCACGCAGCTCCTGCAAGCTCTCTCACCGCAGCTGGTGGTCTTCCTGCACCCAGTGCTCCTGGCTGTGGACCTGCCTTTGCAGTAACCCCAGGTGGTGCCGCTGGTATCCCTCCTGGTTCCAGGTGCGCCTGCTGGCCCGGCTGCAAGAGGATGTCCTGGGCGGGGTGGTGCACCCTGCACTCACAGCTGGTGCAGCTGTGGAGAAACTAGAGAGGTGGTCAGTTATCCCTGGGGACACAGTGGGTGAAGCCCAGCCCCCCTCTGCAAGGTGAGGACAGCAGGTCTCCACACCATCATGTCCTACTATCCCCAGGAGTGTGAGCTGGCCCGGGACTATATCCATGCCCCTGTGCTGTATATAGTGTGGGTGTGGGGGGGAGGGGGAGGATGTGCCCTGCCTCTGCGTAGAGGGGGCTCGTGGAGGGAAAGCATTGTGCAGCGTCGCTCCCCAGGGTACGGGAGCATGTCATGTGCCTTCATACATACACGTGTGTGAGTAATGGGCCAGGGCCCCTGTGTGGCAGTCAGCCGGGGCCACATGCCCCGGCACATGCACAGGTTGCTGCGTGATCCATGGTCAGCAAGGCCCACACGCATGGTCCCTGGGTTCTCTCTCCGCCCCCTCTCCCCCCACCCCCGCATAAGGGGACAGTGATGGCACTCACATATCAAGGCCTCCCCGGCCTCGGAAGACAGCAGTGAAATTGCTGCTGGTATGCCTCAGGGGTCCAGGGTGAGTGCCATGCTCCCTCTAGGCTCCTGCAACTCCTGGCCGTCATCCTCCTCCTCCTCCTGCTCTGTGCCCTCCTCGGGGCCCTCTGCCCTAGGGTCGATGACCACCTGGGGGGCACGGACCGTCCGGCCCCCCCAAGATGCGGTCCAGGGCCTCAAAGTAGGGAAAGGGGTCTGGGTCTGCCCCGGGTTGGGAGCTGCCCCCTGTGGCCCTGGCATAGGCCTCCCTCAGCTCTTTTATCTTCAGGCGCACCTGCTCCTGGGTGCGCATGTGGCCTTTGGTGGCCAGGCTGTCAGCCATCTGTCTGTAGACGGCCGCATTCCTGCATCTAGTGCAGAGATCATGGACGTTGGAGGATTCCCCCCAAACCTCAATGAGGTCCATGATCTCCGCACTGGACCAGGAAGGCGCCCACCTTTTCCGGCCCCTGGCAGGCTCCTGGGAGCTGCCAGCCTGCTTTTGGGGAGTGGTGGAGGGCTGGCTGACAGCAGCTGGCTCACTCATGCTGTCAACTGGGTCAGGGGCAGTGCCTGCGGGCTCTGGGCTGGCAGACCTGGAGCTGGCACAGGCACTGTGGCCAAACAGACTCTACCCCTTTAAGGGCTCCGGGGCTGGGGCGGGAGCAGAAGAGTTTTCCTGGTTTGGCCCAGAGTGGCCACCAGGGCACCCTGGGAAGGGCTGGAGGCCCCCTGTTTTGAAATAAATGTCTACACAGCGCTTATTTCGAATTAGCTATTGAATTTGGCATTATTCCTCATAGAATGAGGTTTAACTAATTCGAATTAAGCTCTCCGCTATTTCGATTTTATTTCAAAATAGCGGTTTGCCTGTATAGACACTATTGAAGTTAATTTGAAATAACAGCTGTTATTTCGAATTAATTTGATGTGTAGACATACCCTTAGAGTTGTGTAAAATGCAGCCAGATGAGCAGGCATTCGCTACATGCAAAGTACTACATTTTACACTGAGGCTTTGTCTACACTTCCAAGTTTAAACAGCAATGCTTTAATGCAAAACTGTGGCCCAGCATCAGCGCCAGGAGAGAGCTCTCCCAGCGCTCTTTGTAAACCACCTCCATGAGGGGTGTACAGCACTGTAACTACCTTACTGCATGCAGGAAATTGGGGGTGTTTTTTCACACCCTTGAGCAAGACCATTTCAGAGCAGTAAAGTGGCAGTGTAGATAAGACATTACTTTGTATTCACTATTGCACGAGTGTAAGTCAGTGACATAATGTACATCACAGAAACTACATCAGAATGTTGTAGCATTAAGGTAGGAGAAAAATCTCCTTATACTCTCTTCTCCTTTTGAATTTCAGACACCTTCCCCATTCCCCCTTTGTAGCGGCAGTATTTCATATTTACAGAATCTAGCATTTCAAGGTTCAATGGTTAAATGTTGAGTCAAAAAAAAAAACCACCTTCCCTAGGATACGCAAATATTTCAGTTCATGTTTAGAAGCTGGGATCCATGTGCTATTGGTTGATTTCATTTCAGAAATAAAGAATACAGTGATTCTTAATCTAGACAATGTCAAAGAGTTGATCTTGGCCTTAGTGCTTCTTTTGCACACACAGGCTGCTATCATCTCTGCCATGGTTGTAGGCAGAGGGGATGGGGGAAGGAGTTGCAAATATAGTCTTGCTGCTTGGACATTCAAAGTTTTTCAAATCAACACAACAAAGCCTTTAAAATTCTTGCCTCTTGTATCCAGTGACCTCCTTGAGATTTGACACATGAGATGGCCAAGTCTTTGTGATTCTTCTGCATTGTTCAGTGAAGGAATTAAAGCAGCAGCCTACAAGCGACCAGGAAACAAAATAATTTCTGAAGAGCACTGAAAATAATGCTAATAAACAAGTAAAATCTGGTGGAAGTTGAAGAGAAATATACATGTACAGGTACAGAATCAATAACAGCACAAGGCTACCCATAATAAAGTGCAAGTCAGTTAGCCCTCATCTATCTTAATAAATCACTGTCTTTTTCTTTCCCCAATTAGTGTTAAAAGTTCAGTGACACCAAAAGTTATTCTAGGCTTTTTCAAATGATTCTGACCTGTGCCTGCTCATTGTACTGTGATATAATGGCTCTGGGCCACCTTATGGCTGCCATTTGTATTTTTTTTCTATTCTTCTTTATCAGTAGAATGTTAAGCTTATAACCATAGAATTTTAACCATTTAAAGGTTTAATAGTCCCAGTTAACAGTCCCAGGATCTTTCTCCTTCTTTGTGTATTTCTGAGTTTAAAAGCTTTGGGCACATTTTTGGCATTTGCTGCTCACAACAGCCTCACCTAGCAGCAGGAGAGCAGGTTGAAAGTTCTCTTCCTCTCTTCAGGTTTCCTTAGGTCATCCAAGAGTAAATCTTTGACTGGAAAGTCTGGTGCACAGTTCAGTTGGCATGGGCTGCATATTGATGCTCAAACAGAACATCCCCAGAGTTGACATTGGCTCCTATACACAGTACCCCCAGTACAATTATTGCTCATAGTGGCAATAGTGGGACCTAGGACACTAAATATACAGACACACCTTCATGTTTATTTGGCAGTACATAAATGACTATTTCACATATGGTAACTCTCATAGTCAGCCCTTGTTTGTGATTTTGCTGAATTTAGTGTAAGGGCTACTTTTTACAACCTGAGCCTGATTTAGGCTGCTATAATTTACTGGCCTGCTCTGTTCCTTAGACTCAGTGTGAACAGTGCTTGGTTATTGTAATTACCTTTTTGGCTTAAAGACTTTTTCATCAGTAACTTTAGAAAATTCAAAGGAGGCATAAACAAGTGAGCATGGCAACTCCATTATCACTAATAAACACACTGTTAAAGACCTGCTGCATGTTATATGCCTATGATATCATCTGTTCTCTCTTCCAAGCTGGCAGCTGCTCCCCACAATATTTCTTTCGTCCTTTGAAATATAAATGGTCATGGTGCCAGTTCCTTCTATTTATATATTCATTTAATTAAGCAAGAAATATATTAGACTGAGTACAGTCTACTTTCAAGATAAAAACAAATCTGAAACTGCATATTGCTTAATAGGATGGAATGAAACTTACCGGGGAGAATTCATGAATACTGGCTAATACCCTGAGGAATAAATAATGCTTTGACCTTTACTAGAAAGGTAAAAAATTTAAAACTGATGATAGGAAATACTTTTTTTTCCCCACAAGGTATACATGGCCTGTGGAACTCATTGCCACATTACAGAATTGATTCCAGTAGCTTAGCAGGATTCAGTACAAGATTAAGCATGTATATAGGTAACAAGAATAATTTTAAAAAGCACCTATGTGGCAGGAGCATTTGCTTTCAATGGAGTTCAAAATTTTCAAGAGTGCCCCTGAAGACTATAAAAATTATGGTGAATATTTGTTTAAATGGAGTTTCGAAAGGGAAAAGCCTGAATGCTTCAGAACATAAGCCAGCTACTAGCTCATGGGTATGAGGAAGAAATTTCCTCAAAGGGCAGCCTTTCCTACTACAGGGTTTATCTAAAGCATCTGGTACTGTCCTCTATCCAAAAGGAAACTTAACAAGGCACATAATTATTCTGACTTGGTCTAACAATTCATTTTGCCCTGTCATGGGAACTGTGTTTAAGATCATTTCACAAAAAGTCACTGAGATAGGTAAGTGAGGGCAAATGTAAGGCACAGAAAGGTTAAGTAACTTGCCTTGGTTGAACAGTGAGTCAATTGCAGAGGAAATAGAACAAAACACAAACATATAGCCACCTTCACCTCTTTGATTAAAGACAGTGTTCTTGAACTATGACCGTGCCATAGTAGTCTGCAGTGTAACATCGAGGGTCTATATGACCTGTTTATATGGATGTCATATGTTCTTTGCACACAGCTCTGAAAATACTACCCTACCTCAGTGGACATCATTCTCTCAGCAAAATGGTGCCCCAGGAGCTGTAAACTTTACTTTTTAATGTGTAACTATTTAATTTTAAAGAGACTGAAACCCAATCTATAAAAAATTATTTCTTGAAAAACCTAAGCCATAATGTACTGCTAACAAGGCTGTTCTTGCTCTGTGTACCAAGGCTGATCCACAACCAATCCAAACACATCAGTATTATATTTTCCCCGAAACTTGTACTGAGCAACACTCTGTTACCCTAATAAGTGATATATTTTTAATCAGTTAGAAAACCTTTAGCAGCCTGTCTATGAATAGTTACATTAGTTTGACATACATTTTCCATATCGTCTGTATTGCCTCTCTTTATGTGATCTGGGGATTTTCTGAAGGGCCACCACAGTCTGGCTCTATTGGAGGGTCTGGATTGGGACTAGGTCTCCTTAAATTCATTTTGAATTTGATGATTTCAGGTGGACTGGGTTAAAGCAAATGACAGGGAATTGGAACTTCTGGATTCCATTCCAAGTTCTCGGGCAGGGAGTCGAGGGGAGGGCAGCTATTTTAGCCTGTTTCAGTAAAAACAACAAGGAGTCTGGTGGCCCTTTAAAGACTGACATTTATTAGGGTCTTAGGGCATAAGCTTTTGTGAACTACAACTTACTTCCTCAGGTGTTGAAAAAAAGGAAGGGATACAGAGATATGAGTGTGACATCAGTGCTAGTTAAATCAGAGTGGATGTGGCTCATCTTCAACAGTGACGAGAAGGTCGGAGTACCTCAGTGGGAAATGACTGTTTAAGAGTGTCAAATTTGCACAAAAGCTTATGCTCTAATACCCGTATTTATTAGTCCTTAATGTGCCAGTGGACTTCTTGTTGTTATTCCTACTTTTCCCATTGATTCATTATGTAGCCTTGGGTCCATCACTTAGCTTATTGCAACCGATTATAAATGAGTAAAAAAAGCTGGCATGCCCATTGCACCTACTGAAGATCTCAAAGTACTTCACCAATATTAATGAAGCCACAGGGGAAGGATGACTTCTAGCTTAGGCACAGGTGATCTGAGCTTAATTCCAGTTCTGTTGTAGGCTTACACCATGACTTTGGACAAATTACATAGTTTATGCCTCAGTTTCCCATCTGGAAAATGGAGATAAGTATTTTTTCTTTCTCTGTTTGTTAGTTGTGTCTTACAATAGTGCTTCTCAACCCATAGCCCATGGGCGACTTGTGGCCTATATGGACTGTACAGGTAGTATATGTATTGTGTGGATGTGGCCTGCATAACGCATAGAGAGTTGCATTTGTAGCCCACCAAGGTAAATAGATTGAGAATTGCTGTCTTGCCTTATGAATAAGGGCTGTCTCCTATGTATTTGTGCAATATTTTGACTATGGTTAGGACCTCTAGACATACAGCAACTCAGATAATACTGGTTAAACTTCTCTGGTCCAGCACCCAAGAGATTTTCATGAACCAGGAGAGGTCATTTCTGGCCTCCCTGCTACCAGACCCCCATCCCATCCCTGCTCCTTGCCTGGCTACCAGCCTCCTAATCGGCTCCCCCTCTGCCACCTGCCCTGCTTCCCTGCCATTCCTACCAGGCTCCCAGCCCGCCACGAGCCCATTATGATGCTGGGGTTCCTGGCCTCACTAGCCCTGCCATGGCAGCCTGCTGACCCACTACTGGGGCTCCCAGCCCCAACATGGCTAACCGCTGTCCTGCTGCATTCCAGCTGCCCTGCCACTGGCTCAACCATACTCTCACAGCAAATCTCCTGACTGCTGGCTTCTCTGAAGCCAGTCTGGCTGGTCTCCCGGCCGCCACAGGGCTCCTGCCTCTGGCCCTCCACCAGGACTCTCTGGTCCGGCAACATCCATGGTCCTATGGATGTTGCTGTACCAGAGAGTCCTGGTTTAGAGACGTTCAACATGAAATAAGCTTCAGCATTTATTGTGTGGAAGGTAATAAGGCTGTGATTATTCCTACTGCTGAAACCAATGCACAAATAACATAAATTATTTATTGAAGGTCACACAAGAAATCTGTGAAAGAGCTTGGAAATGCACTGAGGTCTCATGGTGCCCCATTCTATGTTTTTGAACTCCCTAAATGGCAGTTACAGTATCTGACTCATGGTAGGTGCAAAAAATCTAATTCATGTTTGTACTGTGTGTTGAGATCCCTAGGTAAAAGTCACCATCTAGGCAAAAAATGCCAAGAAATATTATTGCTTGTAAATTTCCTTCTGGAGAATGCATTGGAGAATAAGATAGCTTGTGGTGATGAGATAATTTTTGCGTTTCCTCTCCTTTCCATCTCTTTACAGAAGTAAATAAATACTAATTAATGAGGGGTTTTTTTTCTCCTTAATAGCTTCATATGGTCTGAGTCAGTGAGACAAATAGAAATTGCTTCCACCTTACATCTAGGTTAGAAGGCAGCATTTATTCAAACTAGCTCTGTGTGAGACCGGTTAAGAATACCAATTCAAAAGCAGGGCTTGAAAATTGACTTTAAGAAGCACAAGGAAAAGGAAAAAGGCATCTCACTCTGCTTTCATGTCTGCGTGCCTGGGACCATGTTTTGGTTTAGCACAACGGCACATGATTTTGTTGGTCTCCTCCCAGTTACCTTTTGTGCAGGGCTCACACAATTCACTCTAAGGCTATGTCTAAACTACAGAGTTTTGTAGGAAAAATGGCCATTTTTCTGACAAAACTTGAGTGTGTTCTTTCGACAATAAATTGAAAGAACAGAGGGGGTTTTGCGCAATTGGTAAACCTCTTTCTACAAGGAAGAAGTCTTTTTGAGAAAGAGCTCTTTTGCAAAAAGGCGTGTATGGATGGGGAAGAGGGGTTTTTACGCAAGAAAAGGCCTCCAGAAAAAAACACAGGTGTCCTGGTGGCCACTCCATACCAAGCAATCCCAACTCTATAGTTCCTGTCTGCTGCCACCTCTTAAAGCTACAGGCACCCTGGACAAAAGCCTTGTGGCAGGAAGCTGTCCAGAGAGCAGCACTGCACCACGTAGCTCTCCCTGCCACAGACCAGGACACCCATGGATGAGCCTCAACCCCCCCGCCCCGTCCCCCTGTCCCTCTTGGCTCTGTAAGGGAGCAACAGGAGGGGTCCCGGGACCCCCCCAGGGGGATGAAGAGGCGCACGCTGATGTGGTCTGACCTGCATATAGAGTCCCTCCTTGAATTGTGGGGCAAGGAGGAGACTCTTCAAGATCCCTGGGCCAAATGGCAAAATGTGGACATTTCTGCCCAGATGGCTGCCTCCCTGGTGGAATGGGACACCCAACCCAAACCATGGAATAGGTCCAAAGCAAAGTCAAGGAGCTCCGCCAGGGATATTTCTGCATAACAGAGTGCAGCTCACACTTGGGCAGAACCCCACACCTGCCCCTACTACCGGAAGCTGCACCACATCCTGGGGAGTCGGGAAATGTCTTCCCCACCCATCCTGGTGGACTCTGGGGTTGAGACCCCCGTAATTGTCTGGCGACAGGTTGCCCCGGAGGAGGAGCAGGAAGGCCAGGGCCAACTGGAGGCGGAGGAGGAGGTGTAGGCGCAGAAGACAAGCACCGTGACCCTCTTACTGGAGCTGGTGACTGTCAGCCAAGACATCTCCCAGGGCTCCGAGGAGGCCTGGGAGGGATCTTCAGGTGAGTTGTCACACACACAGATTGGGGGAGGTGGATGCAGAGGGGCGAGTGTCGCTCGAACTGCTCGGAACATCGCTGTCGCTGAACATCGTGCTGCCATTTGTGCACGTGCAACCATGGGCAGCGTGAGTGTGCAGCATGTGGACACAGCAGGCAGCTCCTGAACATGCCCGGGATCCTGCTGCCAGATTCAGGGGAGGCCACACATGTCTTGCCCCCAGAGGGGGGGGGGCACACCTAGCTAGAAGCAGGCTAGCCAGAAGGGTGCGGGCACAACAGCATACAAGCATGAGGAGTGCCGCACACAGCATACAAGCATGCCTGCAAGTGCAAGGCAGCAGCCGCTCCCACAGACAGCACAGCGAGCTGCAGCTGAGTATGTGGACACCAGGGAGGGCCAGGCTGCTCCCAGCTCCTCTGCCGCCCAGGAGGAGCCAGACACTTCCCTTGCTTGCCTGTGCATGGTGTGGATGGGGTGGGAGAAGTGGCAGCATGGTCCTCTGGGCACATCGGGGCTCCTGTGAGACAGGGTCTGCTATGCAGGTCACACATGGCCTTGCACCTAGAACATCCCCCTCCTCTGGGCCTAGGACTGTTGGTCACTGCTCACAGAGGAGGGCACGGCCTCAGGGACAGTGTCTGCAGGGTTGACTGACCGCCTCTCCCTCTTGTGTGTTCTCCACAGCCAGATGAGCTGGGACTGAGGGCCGAGCCACACCACCACAGCCACCCACCAGAGCCTGGGGGACCCACAGCCACACCAGGGTGCACCAGGACCTGATGCGCCAGCACATCAGTGTCCTCTGCGACATCCATCAAACCCTGGTGCACAGGATCCGTGCGGACTTAGAGTGGCAGGAGCGTGCCTGGGACCAAATGATGGCGCGATGTGACACCATGTGTGGCATCATGTCCTGCATGTTGGAATACCCACCTGATGCCGCTGCTTCTGGCTTCCACTCTCCTGCCTCCCGTGCTATGGCTATTGCCCATCCGCCTGCCTACCCTGCTATGCCTCTGATCCCTCCCCTAGCTATGCCCATGCCCCCTCTGCAAGTGATGCCTATTACCCCTCCTCCTGCCCCCCTGCCAACCCTGACCCTGCTCTAGCCCCCACTGCTGCCCACCTCTTTGTGGTCCCCGACCCACACAACCCCAATGAGGTCCCCGCACCCAAGGTGGCACATCAAGCCACCACACTCCCTCTCCCATTCCTGATCCCCCTCCCAGTCCAGAGTCCCTTCCCAGTTCAGAGCCCCCTCCCACCTTTTCTGAATGTTTAATAAAAAAAAAGACTGCTTTTGTTCTAAAATCAAACAGGTGTGTTTATTGGGAGGTCAGGGAAAAATCTGAGGTGCAGGGAGTGATAGAGAAGCAAGGCAGAGGCCCCTGTTAGGGAGGCCCCGAGGAGAGTTACTGGGCTCCTTGAGAGACCCTCTTCCTCAGGGCCTCCCAGATGTGCACCCCGGCCTGATGGGCCTGGTGGATGGCAGCTATCTGGGGCGGATCAACTGCACAGCCCTCACGGCTGGCATCTGTCCCCCCCCCCGGGAGGAAGGCCTCCCCCTTTCACTCCACAATATTGTGGAGCACACAGCACACCACCACCACCTCGGCGATGTGCTCCCCTACGTCCAGGCGAGTGAGGAGGTACTGGAACCGTGCCTGGAGGCGGCCAAAGGCGCACTCCACCTGGATCCTGGCTCGGGTGGGAGCCAGGTTCAGGTGGGCAGTAAATAGGTTCCTTCTGGGATCCAGGTGGCCAGTGCAGGGTTTCATTAGCCAGGGCATTAGTGGCTATGCCGCGTCTCCCACTATGCACAGTGGCATGTGCACATCACTGACCGCAAAGTCCCAGCCTGGGAAAAAGGTGCTCACCACCAACTTTCCATAGAGGCTTGAGTTTCTAAACACTCGGGCATCGTGTGCTCTTCCCAGCCACTCTACAAAAATGTTGATAAATTGTCCCCAGTCATCCACCAGTGCCTGCAGGACAATTGAAAAGTTGCCCTTCCGAGTGATGTACTGGGCCACTCCATGGTCCAGTGCTCGGATGGGGATATGTGTCCTGTCAATGGGTCCTGCAGCTATGGAACCCGAGGGCAGCAAATCCTGCCACGGTCGCGTCCAGGTCTCCTAAACGGATGGCTCTCCACAGCAGCAGGGAGTTGATGGCCCTCAGCACCTGCAGAAGAAGAGAAACAAACACACAAAACAGAGAATGAGAAAGAGGGTGTGTGAGCCCTTGGGAGGTGCTTGTCCCCCTCCCTTTCCCTTCTCCCCCAACACCCCAGGACCCACCCCCAATGAGGCTGCTCTCTCCTCCACCAGCAGGGCTGTGTGAGGGCAGGATGGCACAAACCTCCGGGGACAGGGCTTTCCCCCCACCCCACTCCACCCCCCACAATCACCAGCCCCCCTTTTCTGAGGGTCCCCCTTATCCAACACTCTCCCCTCCTCCCATGAAGGGACTGCAGCCTGAGAGCTCCTTACTTCCATGAGGAGGGCCCCGATGGTGGACTTCCCCACCCCAAACTGGCTGCCCACCAACCGGTAGCTGTCGGGGATGGCAAGCTTCCAGAGATCAATTGCAACTCACTTTTCCAGGGGGGGTGGCAGGCCGCAGGTGCGTGTTGCGTCTCCAGAGGGCAGAGGCGAGCCAGGCACAGAGATCTAGAAAGGTAGCCTTGTGCATTCGAAAGTTTTGCAGCCTCTGCTGGTCATCCCACCACTCCAGGACCAGCTGGTCCCACCAATCCAAACTGGTCTCCAGCCTCAAGAACCTCCTCTCGACAGTGGGGTGCAGCAGCCAGAGCGAAGCAACCACAGCCATGGAGAGGGTCCCCAGAAGGAGCTCAAGGACCAGGTCCTCCAGGAACAGGAAGGCAGCTGGCAGAAAGTGCTGCAAAAACTGCAGCATGGCTATGTGGGGCCATCGCATCCCCAGGAGTAGCTTTGGCTCCATGGCACACAAAGGAAAAAGCTGTGGCGTCCAAAAAAGGAACAGGACAACCACAGCAGGCACTGCTGAAGCAATGCTGTCCCTCAAAAAGGTAGGCAAGCACGCTGCAGAAACAGAGAAATGGCTGTCCAGGGGGTTCCTTTTAAGCACGTGTCTCTTCAGGGCTCCGGCAACAGCACTAGGAAGCAACTGGTGACCTAAAACCCAGCTTGAACTGGTTCTGGGTGGCCTCTTATGTGAGAGAGCATCCAATCAGTCTCGACACTCTCTTTCACAAAAGCATATTGCTTTTTCAATGCGCTTTTGCATGTGAATGCACTCTTGCACAAGAAGTTTTTGCGGAAGATCTCTTCCGATAAAAGCTTTCTTGCGCAAGAAGCCTACTGTCTAGACGTAGCCTCAGTGGCACCGTCTGTTCCAGAATGGACCAGATCTGATGTTGTCATGTGAAGAAGATTGTAAACACCGATCCTACCTCAGCCAGTGCTCTTAGGGCAATGGTCACCAACTAGGAGGTTGAGATCTACTGGTAGATCCTGGAGCCTCTGACAGGTGATCCTGGCTGATTTGGGTAGGAGGGTATCAAGTGCCAGGACTTCACCTGCCTGTCCTCCCCTCTCCCCATGCTGCTCCAGCCCTCTGCCTTGGTGCTGCCCCCGGGAGCCTCCTGCTTGTTGTACAGAGTGCGGGAGGCAGAAAAAGGGGGCACTGATATCAGGGTGTCCCCTTCCTCCTACCCCCCCCCATTTCCTGAGTGAGCACGGTGGGAAGCAGGGCAAGGGTACTTGTGTTTGAGGTAGATCCTAGATTGCTTTAAATTCAAAAAGTGATCTCATGCTTAAAAAGGTTGGAGACCACTATCTTAGGGTATGTCTACCCAACAAACGAACAAAAAAAGTTTGCAAATCTCAGATCTCAGGTCTGCTGCCTGCAGCTCACACTATGGCCCTAAAAATAGCTAGATGGACATTTCAGTTTGGGCTGTGACGCCCAAGGTGGGGGATGGGTTTCATCATGGAGAACTGAAAGGTCTCCATGGCTATTTTTAGCACCGTAGCAGGAGCCTCAGGCTGCAGACTTGGGCTCTGAGACTGGCTGCTGCTATTGTTTCTAAATCCTCCCTTACAACAGTGATCAAAGTCACAGAAGAAGGAGATGTGAAATCCAGCCTTGGAGTATAAGGCCTGTTCATCACTTAAATCCTGCGTAATCTCTATTTGTAGTTGCATGTGGTAGGCCTTGGACTGGTCTTCTACAAAGGGCTGGGTTTCACACCATGAGCTAAAGGTGCAGAAGAAAAAAGCCGCACTGGCAGCCCAGTTTAGAGGCATCATGTATCATTCCTTACATGGTCCCACTCTGAAATGGAGGGAAGCCGTTTATGTGATTCAGAAATGTGTATTTGAAAATGTCGGCTCATCCAGCTCTGTTCACAAATGACTCATTTTCAATAGGCTAAAAAATCCCTCTATCTTGTAAATGTGTTCCGGTAGGTGTCACAAAGGACTGACGGTCTCATAAATTGAATAACTTGGAGAACAGGGGGGAAATGGCCTTGTCAATATCAGTCAGAACAAGGAAACTGGATAAATATTTCTGACAGTCGAGCTATCAGAAAGCTCAACTCCCATTATTTGTTTGTTTCAGTAAATGTCGTGCTGGTTTGGTAATTCCACTGACTGGAATCTGATACCTCACAGAGGTAAAGCAATGCAGGCTTTCTCCACACTACCTCATCAGCCTACTCTCAAGCAGTTAGTTCAGTCTCTGTGATTTGTTTAAGCTTTCACCTATGCTTGCAGATGGGCAATAAGTAGTGAATATTTCTCACTAGGAGCTGAATTCAGGCCACCAATTCTTTGTACATAGGTTGTTCAATAACTTTTAGCCTCCTTGTACATGAGACAGTACAAAAGCTTGTTGAGTTGGGGTGGAGGTTTGAGAGAGAGTCAGGCCTTTCTGGGTTTTGCTTCTGGTTCTCCCACTAACTCTGTGTTTGATTTTGGGCAAAACACTTAACCTCTCTGCATCTAAGTCTATGTGTATACAGAATGGGTATGTCTAGACTACATGCCTCTGCCGGCAGAGGCATGTAAATTAGACTACCCGACATAGTCAATGAAGCGGGGATTTAAATATCCCCGGCTTCATTAAAATAAAAATGGCCACCATGCTGTGCTGGCTCAGCTGATCATCGGCACAGCGCGGCAGTCAAGACGCGGATCTGTCAACAGGGAACGCCTTTGTCAACCGCTCCTGTAAACCTCGTTTCACAAGGCATAAGGGAGAGGTCGACAAAGGCTTCCCTTGTCGACCGATCCGCATCTTGACTCGTGCGCTGTGCCGACGATCAGCTGAGCCGGCACAGCACGGTGGCCATTTTTATTTTAATGAAGCCGGGGATATTTAAATCCCCACTTCATTGACTATGTTGGGTAGCCTATTTTACATGCCTCTGTTGGCAGAGGTATGTAGTCTAGAAATGTCCAGTAGTAATAATACAGGTTGGATCATAAGCAATGTAAAGCAAGTACTTCTCATACGCAAGCACTTACCACTTCGTTGGTATATAATTAATATTAACATGAACCAGTGCCTCAGGCTCCTTAGTCCAGTGCCACTCTCAGAAGCCACCCAGTCACTCTCCAGTCCCTTCCTCCTCTGCCTGTATTTATTCAAGTTGAACATGCTGAAATGCACAGATGTCTCTTAATATACCCTTCAGTTCTCTGCTTGCATTGCCTTCCTCCTATTGAATAGAAAAGAAGAGGTGTCTGTGGACATTTTATACCTGCTAAACGCTCTTGATTTTTCTTTGTTCAGTCCCATTTATACAGTCATAGAGCATTTTATAAGAATATGTCAATCTTATGCCAGGATAATGGATATTCCATTACACTGTCACTGCAGACAATGTTGAAAACATGAAGTGTAAAATCAGATTCATTACCTCAATTCTCAGAAGTGTGCGGCATATTAAGTAGAACGGGTCCTGTTAACAGTCAGTCTCATTTCTTATTTTTTTCTTCTTTCCAATTAATTAATTATATCTGTGATCCAGATCCAGAAGAGCTCCCGGCATCTTTTAATAGAACTGTATTGATACAAGGAATTTGAAGATTATCCGAAGTGTGTTTTTTGTAACTAGATGATGTGCAGAATAGAAAATCTTTTTGCTTTATATGGGGCAATACATTTTTTCCTGATGATAATGGTCTAATAATAACAATAAAATGCACATGCTATAATCAGGGCCTCTGATATTTTATGCTGCTATCACAGACCTCCATCAGGTTCCGTAGTGGATGTTAGTTCTGAAATCCATTGTGTACCATCACAATAGGGCAAAAATCATTCTTCTGTCTTTAACTGGAGTTAGGAGCTTTGAAACCGAGAATGATCAAATCAGAAACATGGAACACAGGCACCGAACTCTGCGTTTTTTGGTCATTGCAGAAATATGCTTTTTTTCTCATGGATATCAACACAGGATGTGGAACAAAACATCTAGGAATCTCTTAATGATCATCAGCATCATGTTAACTGCATAACATTGATAATATTTGTTAGGTTTTTTACATGGATTCATTCAAAGTGACCAGAGTGAAGCTTATTAATTTTCTCAAATGCACAGGGAATGTCATCTGAAAGGTCTTGTTCATTTAAGTTAAAAGAAAAGTTAAAAGACTCTAGTTCGTAGTTTTGTGTCATCCTCTGCAAAGATGCATGATGTGGGTACAGTAAATATCTCCAAATGCACAAGACACATTTAAATGAATTATTTGTTGCACCAGTTCTGGTCTCCATTCAGACCATGTAAAATCATTCCTCACCTTCAAGCTGATGTTGGGGCCTTTTAGTACAGCATTGATGTGTGACATATTAGGAAATGCAGAGATCACTAGGGGCAAAATGAACAGCAGTACCATTTCTAAAAATTCTTTCTTCGTCTTTGGAATGACCTCCCGATTAACCATTGAACTAAAATATGAAAGTAGTTCAGGCCCAAATTCATTGGCAACTTGCTGGGAGCCAGAGGGTCACTTCTAATCTGCATGTGCATTTATAATATTTACAAAACAATGAACATGCTCAAGCAGTATCTGCATATCCTCATGTAGTCCTTGAGCAATGAATAGAAATCTGCCCTTGCTGGATTTCAGTGCCAGTGAACTCGCTAACTAAACAGTGTTGTCTCTGGGAGAACAGTGACTATGGAATACATGTTGGAGGTGCCCATGTTGTGCCTGGCCCTACACATGCACTGCAGACAGCCTTTTGCGTCTCACATGCATTCTTGACACAACTCCCCTCTCTCCATTTCCTCCTACAAGATTTGAAGATTCTTATAGAAAATATCTACTTGGACCAGTGCAAGTCCTGTAGGGCGGACCTTCCTAGCATGAACACTGTTGCTCAGCTGTTCTGAAAATCTGCCCAAAAGTGTCGCAGTGGGAACTGGTGGGTGCTGAACACTTCAGAACTTCTGACCCTTATTTAGGTGATTGAAATGGCAACAGAGCAAATTTTGCCCAATGGTTGGTGATAAACACTTGGGAATGTGACCTCATCCTGCCTTCTATAATTTTCCTTCCAATTCCTGCACTGTCCACCTACCATAATGCATAGTGTTCGCTCATTACCTTACAAGATAACTCCACGTAAAATTGTTTTGACTTGTTTTATTTCTTTATTGTCCCATGGAGCTGAGCTTGGAAATGTATTAATTTGATTTTTGGTCTCCAGGAAAAAAAGGAAGCTCTACTGTTGTTCTCTCGTGGGATCTAACAAAACTGAACTGAACTGAGAGGTGCTGGAGAGTAATGGGGATCTAAATGGTTTCACATTGCACTAGAATGCTCATCACAAATCATTCCCACTCTGCAGTATCTCAGGGACTCCCAATTCTCTCTCTGCTTAGATTTTCAATCAGTGATTCTATAAGTGTAAAGTGAGAAAACCAGAAGGCACATTTCTTTGGGACAGGTGTCGCTGCAGGCTCAGAATCAAAGTAGACTGCATGAAACTTCAGCCATTTGTTAGTGCATTTCTTAAACAGTCAGACCTAGGTGCCAGAGTTCTCCAGGGGAAAGGTAAGTGGTTGTGAATCGCTCAACAGAAGCAATTTTTCCAGCTTGCTCAGTCTCAGGGATCAGCTCTATATTGGGGAAAATGAAGAGGAATCTTAAACATTTAGCAAAACAAAAGCTAACAGTGCTTTGCCACATCAATGGAATTCAAAACCAGAGGTAATCCTAAAGCCCTAGGCTCTTTTGTATTGCTTGTTGCTGGTAATATGTATCACTTTCCAACTTCAAAGCACTTTGCATACAAAGACTGAGGGCTTACAACACCTCTCTGTGGTCAGGAAATATAAATATCTCTTTTAAAAGATGAGGAAAATTAAAATCAAGAGTTACCTAAGGCACAAGAGTAAGTCACTACCAGAACTAAGAGTCATGACTGGAACCCAGGAGTTTTAGGCCATGTCTCCATTTGCCGCACCGGAGATTGATCTTCTGGCATTAAATTTAGCAGGTCTACTAAGATCCACTAAATCTAACGCTGAAGGTGCCCATGGTCAGTGCTGGTACTTTTCGCCGTTGCAAGGAAGATGGTGCCAAGCTCGGCTTAAGTTATGTCAACTCCAGCTACATAATTTACATAGCTGGAGTTGCATATCTTAAGGCAACATTCTGGGTCTGGTATAGACCTGGCCCTAGACTCCAAGGAGTAGGTTATGGGGTGCCTGAGATCTGATGAGGCAATAAGACCTCTATGGCAACATCAGAGTTTGCTTTCCTGTTTGTCCAGTAATAATAATACTCAGTGCTATGGCCCACACAGGCTTTCAATATTCAGAATAGCTGGCTAGAAACAATTGCAGATTTTTTAAAAAATTCATAATGCCAGCAACCAAGTCATTCAAAAGTAGCTGGCAAAGTTGATTTTATTACAAGGTGATATTTGGTGATTTTGTTAAAGCCCTAGCTCCTGGAGTTATTGGATTACATGAGAAACTCAGCTTTCATTTGAAAACAGAGCGGCTGTGTCTAGACTGGCCAGTTTTTCCGCAAAAGCGACCGCTTTTGCGCAAAAACTTGCCAGCTGCCTACACTGGCTGCTTGAATTTGCACAAGAGCACTGACCTTCTAATGTAAGAAATCAGTGCTTCTTGCGCAAATACTTTGACGCTCCCATTCGGGCAAAAGTCCTTTTGCGCAAAAGGGCCAGTGTAGACAGCTCAGTTTTGTTTTGTGCAAAAAAGCTCCGATGGCTAAAATGGCGATCGGGGCTTTCTTGCGCAAAAGCGCGTCTAGATTGGCCACGGACGCTTTTGCGCAAAAAGTGCTTTTGCACAAAAGCGTCCGTGCCAATCTAGACGCTCTCTTGCGCAAATACTTTTAACGGAAAAGTTTTCCGTTAAAAGCATTTGTGCAAATTCATGCCAGTCTAGACATAGCCAGCAAGTTTCCCGCCCAAGTAGTTACAGAGAAAAACCCGGAAATGTGACCCCAGTGCACAGCCTAAAAAATCAGGAGGAAAATTAACAGGGTGTCATGACTGTTGAAAGCCCAAACTTATAATTTTTGACTAGTTGGGATTGGTAATATTGCAAAAGTGACTTAATGATTTTGAATTGCCTCTATTTTGGGGCACCCAATATGAAATCTCTCAAAAGGAGAGTGTACACATACCAAGATTTTGATTTATTAGATTGGGGAGTGAATCTGAATTCACTGAAAAGTTCAGAGCCTATGGTTGGAACAAGAAGCTTCTCTGAATATTGAAGTCCAGGAGCTTCAATGGTCCAATGCATTTCAGACCTTTCAGGATCTCATCAGGGGGTTGGCAGTTCTCGTCCTGGCTGACAGTACTGCCATGGTATATTATATGAATGGACAGGGGACATTCCTCAGTACTGTTAAGAGGCAGGCAGGTTCTGGCACTTTAATACTGAGAAAAAATATTACCTGGGATCTACGATCACCTGATGGATCATCTCAGCAGGAATTTCTCCCTGAATCGCAATTGGTCTCTGAAGTCCACCATTTTGTGGTCTGTCTTTAAGATTTGGGCATCCCAACAATGGACCTCTTTGCCACTAGAGAACATGACAAAATCCACTGCTTTCCTCACAAGGAGGTTTCAGTCTTGGCTCATTGGTCAATGCTTCCTCCCACCCACCCCCAGCACCGAATTGGCACCCTTGTATGCCTTTCCTCCAATTTTGATAATCCCACAGGTCATTCCCAAGATGAATTTGGAGAGAGTCAAGCTCATTCTTATTGCATCAGCATGGTTAAGACAATGTTCCTTCCCAAACTTTCGGGTGTTATAGGCTTAACCTCCTATTTTTCTTTCTCTTTCTTTTTCTGTGGGCAGCTCTGGGTGCTCTGCTAATCTGTTGGGTGGCATCTGAATCTCTCCTGAGCAGTTGCACAAATACTCAGCTTACAGTTTACACTGATGTCCATGGGCTAGAGCAGTAACCTAGGGTGGGAGCTGGCTGCTGCGGTGAGAATCAGGCTTGGCTCCATGGAGTGTGTGTGTGTGTGTGTGGAAGGGGTGGAGGTGGGGCTTGCCTTCCCCAGCTGGGTGTTCATCCACAACCCATGCTGCTGTCAGCCAGGCTCTTCCAAGTCCCCTCTCATAAAATAGTCCCTCCATTTCCATGATCCTCCTCTGTGTTCTTCTTCACTCATTTCGATTCATCTTTCTTGAACATTTGCAGGGATTCTTCCCATGAGGAAGGAAAGGTGGTAATAATTTAATTCTCAACTTCCACTACTTTATCACTGTAGAATATACTCCACGTGCCATTCACTGTGAACCTAGCATTACCCTTGCTATGGCTCCAACTTAGCTAGTACCCCTCATTTTTACCAGAAGCCTCTTAGACAAATGTCATTAGCTAGCCGAGGATCCAGCGTACCCTTCAAAAAATGTGTTCATCCTGGGGCTTTGAACTTTGGGAACTGCAGAGATAGAAATAAAAATAAAAAGTAGGTCATTGGTCTTCTAAATGCCACTCTTGAAAATAGAGGCTGGAGAATCCTAGCCAAAGCGTTCCACTTATGAGAGAGGAATTAGATGTACATTTCTAAAGAAATGTCTAAAGTAAGCAAAGTTTGGGATTTTTGTTTGACTAATTTATAGCAAAACCTTTTTGAAAATCCCTGGGATGGTGGGATTAGGAGCCAAGATCCTTCAAAATTTAGTTAACTTGGATTCAGAGAGTGTGGGTGATGTTGAAAGAGATAACTAGATGATAGCTAAGTGCATTCACAACTGTACTTAGATTTGGTATGGCTAAGGAAGAGGATAATTCTGCAGTCCTAATGCAGGCAAAACTTATTTGTGTCAAGTGTAGCTGGTGTGAGGACTGCATGGTTGTGGCTGAAGCAATGTGTTTTTAATGTGGATAAGCACACTCCACAGTCAAAACTGAAGATCTGAAGAGTTTGTAAGAATAAAACCACATTGCAAGAGAGCACAATTATGTGCAAGCAAGAACAGCTTCATGTCCTTTGCTAATGACCTTGTCCGTAGACCCAGCAGTGGCATTGACTGGTCCCCAGATGGGTCGCTTGTATCATTCACTAGCCAGAAAGACCGAATGACCTGACACAGGTCCTTTGTATGGGAGTGAAGGACAAAATCACAGCTTTATTTCTGGATCATTTAAAACATAAGTATGTCCGAATTTGTTCAAGCTAGTGCAGTGCTTGCCAAGTCTTAATTGTGTTGGCCTAATGACCTAGAAGGTGGACTTAGCAGCCAGGAAATAGAAACATGGAAGGAGCTGAGCCTGGGGAGACTGCTTAGACTTTGGTGTCTGGCTGTTCATGAATCTGTTAATAGTTTGAGGTTTCAACCCTCCTCAGGACCGACAGAAAAGTCACCTGCTCTTAGGACAAAGCTGGCAGTTCTTTCAACACGCAGCAGAGTGATACAAGGAGGGCAGCAGACTTTGAAAATCTGGCTCAGTATTTATTTTATTTTTAGATACACAGTATATATTTTGTCTTTTAAAAGGTGGTAATATTCTAAATGTTCAATTGCCCCAGTATCTCCATATGTTTCAAAACATCTTTTAAGACACATAGCTCACTCATGAGGTAGGTAAGCAAGCTTTTGCCAGACAAGTAAACTGTCACGGAGCAATTAAGTAATTTGTCCTTGACTGTACAGCAGTTTAGTTGAAAATAGAACTCATGTCTCCATCTCCCTTGCTCTGATCACCAACTAACACTGTCATCCTATACTATACATATAATAGTAAGGTATCCATGGCCATGTCTATATTTACTGGTGGATTGATACTCCAGAGGTTGGTCTTCTGGTGTTCGATTTAGCAGGTCTAGTAAGGACCCACTAAATTGAATGCTGAGGAGTAAGGGAAGTCTACAGGAACATTTCTCTGTTAATCTCCTGCTGTGGGGATGGCACCAAAGTTTGAAGATTTTATAATAGTAATTTTGACAAACTTTATCTGCAGCTTTATACAGCTTTGCAGATATTAAGCCGTAATTGTAAATATGAAATAATAATTTCGTTACCATCTTCCATTCATGCTGCTTTTGTCAATATTAAGACTTTGTATTTTGGGGGGCTCGTAATTCATAAACAAGGTGGATAACATTCTGATGGTTTCTAGCACAAAATGAATAATGGCATTCTGTGGACTGAAGTACAGCTTTGGATAGTTCAATATCACAACACAGTAAAATATTGATTTATTGCAAGGCTTGGGACACTTTCTGAGTATTAAATGCAAACTGGCTTTATTAACTCTTTGATTACTTGGAAGCTTTGGTTCATATAAGACAATGGGATCTAATCCATGTTTATTCATCTGAACTGACAATTAATAACTGCTTTCCCTTTCAATGAAATAAGCAGCAGATCTCGGGAGCAGGGGTCTGAGGTTATTGTGACTTTTCAGCTCCATTTGGTGATAGAGAACCCAGTGTGATGCTTTGTGTTTCCAAAGGAAGGCTTGTATTGAGGCAGTGCTGTCTAGTGGCTAAAGCACTGGGCTGGAATTCAGGTGATCTTGGTTCTATCCTTGATCATACCACTGAGGTGCTGTGTAACTTTATATACACAATTCACTTTCCCTCTAGGTGCTTTTTTTTCCTCTCCTAGCCTTTGTCTGATTAAATTGAAAAGTCTTTGGGTCAGGGACCCCGGTGTTTGTACTGTGGTGGGCACAATAAGGCATCTAGATGCTATTGTAAGACTAGTACTGATGATGTTAATAATAGCATGGTCTTAGATCTATTCCATATTGCATAGCATAAGCACCTCTTGCTTCTGTATGAGTATGTGCCAAAGCAGTACATTCTGATTAATGCCTTCTAATAATGGCCCTACAAATACATCACAGACAACTTCACAGCTCATTACAGTCTGCCCAGGGAGATTCAAGTAAAAGGAACTGGAGGTCACTATGATTTGCAATGCAGCCAGATCTGCACTCTATGCCCAGGCAAAAATCTTGTTTAATGAAAGCACTGTCTGAGGAAAGAGGGCAGGGTTAGCACCACAAGATTCAGAGCTGTTTGATTCTAGTCTCAGAACATCCAGCTGCTTCTCTGATGCTTATCTGTGAAACTTGGCTGGAAATCCATTGAGAACAGGCATTCTAGTCAGATTCCGGGAACTTACTGGTTTGGCGCTGGCCAGAAAGAGAACAGCTTCCCTTGTAGTTTTGGCATCTTGGAAATTCAAGGCATGTACAAATGAAATAGACTAAGTAATATTACAGTACCTTCTAAAATAGCCAATTCTAAAACTGACCCCAGGGAGAGGCTTTCTTGATTTAGAGCTACAGTCATTCACTCATCCCTGGTTTTTATGCACCAGTTTAACATCCCATGCTGTCAGGATTAGTGGGTGGGAATGAAAGGAAAGTCACATAGATTTCTTCCATCACTGAATTCCAGATCTAATGCCAACACTAGCATTGAATTGCGCATTACTCCACTGAGAGCTCAGTGGCTTCCCGTTTGTATGATCAGTGCTAGAGTAATTCACTTAGTAGGACCATCCCTGGAGTAAGAAGCGATTTGGTTTGATTGAGGGGATTGGAGACTAGCCTCAGTGTTCTTAAATAGCATTGTAGATAACTGTGATAGTTTTCTAGGGATGAAGAATGTTCACTTCTGAAATTTCAGAATAAAGGGGGAAATTAGGATGCTTGCTGTACAGAAGGTGGGGGAGTGCTGGTTCTATATGTGCAACAACAGCTTCCTCTAATGCAACTTCATAAAGAAATCTGTTTCACTTGTGAAGCTGTTGTAGAAATGTTGTAAATGCAGGTCTATGCTCTTAACTGTCTATCTTGTTTCAGTCAAACCAGTTTGGGCATCTGTGAGAAATAACGATGTTTAAAGATTGACAGAGGTATTTGGGCATAAGGTTTTATGTCAGATGCGTTGGAGACAGTGCATCTGATGAAGTGGGTTTTTACTCAGGAAAGCTTATGCCCAAACACATCTGTTAGTCTTTAATGTGCTATAGGACTCCTTATTGTTTGCAGATACAGACTAACACAACTACCCCTCTGCGACTTATGAGAAATAGGTGATCCAATCTGTGGAATTTTTGTGTGTATATTTTTTCACTACTTTGAAGACAAATAGTCATGGAGGTTTGCAGCAACTGGGAAGTCCTCAGAGAGAACACCCGCTAGAAAAATGAAACAAGTATGGTCCGTGGTGCACAAAAGAGAAAATGAACTGACTAGAAGCAAATGGAATAAAGAAGGTGGCATGGGAAAGAGAAGAGATATTAAAGAAAATGGACTATAGCAGCTGATGGGAGCAGGGAAATAGAAGAAATAATGAGAAACAGGAAAGGAGGTGAAATGGGAAGTTTAGGTAACTAAAAACCTGATTTGGCTCTTATCAACACTGGTGTGAATTAGGGATAACTCACATTTAATTCATGCAGTTACACCTATGTGAGACTTCTGTACCAGATTGCTGAATCATGACTTTATGACCCAATCCTGCTTTTCTTAAAGCCAATAATAAGATCAGGGCCTGACCATAGAAGTGTAACTAATGAAATATGGGTAGGAAGCTTTGCTGAAATGATACAACAATATAGTAATTAATGTGGATTATTCAAAGTATAAAATTGTTCCTGCCCCTTACACAAATAATGAATTAATAATCTCACAATCAGTTAACAAAACCAGAGTGAAATTCCTTGCAGCTTTCTTACTTCCCTCCCCTGTGGTTTTATTGCATTTGCATTCTGCTCTTGTCACCTCTGATCAAAGAAAGATAAATTCTCTCTTTGGTAAGGAGCAGAAACACTTTCCTGCAGTACACAGAATAATGGCCTCTTCTGAATATTATTCACACACCTCTCTTTGTACTTGTTGTTTCTTCATCTCCTTGGTTGTTGTGTATACCATAACTCAGCATTTTTCTCTAAGGCCCCTCAAATAATAGAACAAATGGCTCAGGGGACTGATACAGCCTTGCTAAGACTTTAAAATGCCGGTAGCCCGAATTTACTCGCCGCGTGTAGGCGGTAGTACGATCCAAAACCCTTCCCTCGAATTAACTGTTACTCCTCAAGGCAAACATAAAGAACCCAATATGTAGTATTAAAAATCAATTTGTAATCCAATCTCATGATTATTGAGCCTGATATTTGAATGCTTACAATACTGCTGTCAAATCCTCTCTATTCAAAAGAAAGTAAGGCAATGAGGAGTAAACCTGTTAGTGTATGCCAGTGGTCCTCAACGCGGTGCCCGCGGGCCATTTCTGTGCACCCGCTGAGTGAACGGGGCCGGCCCTGCCCCCGGGCGCACAGCGCATGGGCAGTGCCGGCCCCCTGGGCACACGGCGTATGGGCAGCCCCACCCCTGGGCGCGCGGCACAGGAGCGGTGCCGGTGCCAGCCCTGGGAGCGCAGCACATGGGTGGCGCCAGCACTGGGTGCGTGCCGTACGGGTGGCCCCGCCCCCAGGCACGTGCACGGCCCCACCCCCAAAAGGTTGGGGACCACTGGTGTATGCTCACCCCTTGTTTTCAGTCTTTTTTCCTACAACTATTGAGGCAAGAAACTTACTTTAAAAAAATTAAAACTGAGATTCTCAGGTATTCACTTCTCTTCAGGAGTGGGAGCTTTAAGAAAACCACTGAATGGCATAAGAGTCGTGCTAAAAACATGAGACCTGGCAGTGTAGCTGCCAGAACTGCCCACACAATAACTTTCACTAACACAAAATAACCATATCTTTATATTTGGTTAGTGGAAGATAGTTATATTTTACTTAAATAAGGAAACATAAAATAGGATCATCTTAGGGTGGTTGCAAGATTGAAGACACTGAGTAAAGGAGGTAATTAGATACAGAGAAACTCAGTCCAAGTCTACACTAGACCCAGCAGCTTAGCAAATGCTCCCATTGGCTTCCCTTTCTCCTCACAGAAACGGGAGTGCCGGACTCCAGTGGGGGCACCCTCTGAGTTTGATCTAGTGAGTCTTAAATAGACTTGCTAAATTGAACTCTGGAAGATCAATTGTGGCAGTGGTGATCTTCCTTTTAGTGTACTGTAGACAAGACCTCAGAGTGGTCAGAAGAGATCATAGACCGAGGTTAGATAGGAGGTGTTAGGAGATCTGAGCACATGAACAGGGGTTCTATGGTAGGTTTCTGAAGCCCTGAAGAGGAAGGTGGTGGTGTGTGTGTGTGTGTGTGTGTGTGTGTGTGTGTGTGTGTGTGTGTGTGTACATGTGCACACACTTTGAATTTTATTAACCTATTACAGATATTGCTGGTTAATACCTGTTTCAGCATTCCCAGAAACCAAATCTTTTTGCCACTTCTGTAGCCTGTGCAACCCTAAATCAGGTGCTTTTGTGTCCTAATATCTTGTCACATGTGATTTAGGTCTTGTGCATTTCTGCTGCATCAAGCTGAAACAAAATGATTTTCATCCCTGCAGTTAGGTATTGGATGCAGTTGGACAAATTGAAATGACTTTTGGGGAGAGCCATGGAGGAGAACAAAAGGGTTCCTGTGAGGTGCGGAGGGAGCATGATTTGTGCTTATTTTTTAGTCCTCTCAAAGGAAAAAGCTAAGTGAAAATTATAAATATATTTTGCGGTGTGGGGACGAGATGTAAATAGTACTAGGAATACTTGAGGGCTGTGTCTAGACTGGCCAGTTTTTCCGCAAAAGCAGCCGCTTTTGCGCAAAAACTTGACAGCTGTCTACACTGGCCGCTTGAATTTGCGCAAGAGCACTGACGTTCTAATGTAAGAAATCAGTGCTTCTTGTGCAAATACTTTGATGCTCCCGTTCGGGCAAAAGTCCTTTTGCGCAAAACCTTTTGCGCAAAAGGGCCAGTGTAGACAGCTCAGTTTTGTTTTGTGCAAAAAAGCCCCAATGGCTAAAATGGCGATCGGGGTTTTCTTGCACAAAAGCGCGTCTAGATTGGCCACGGACGCTTTTGCGCAAAAAGTGCTTTTGCACAAAAGCGTCCGTGCCAGTCTAGACGCTCTCTTGCGCAAATACTTTTAATGGAAAACTTTTCCGTTAAAAGCATTTGCGCAAATTCATGCCAGTCTAGATGCAGCCGAGCTATTTAATGTCTGTGCCAAGGAGACCTCAAGCGAGTGCTTAAACTGGAGTGCTGGCTAATGCCCGTAGCCTTTCACTCAGCCACTGGCAGCTGGTCTTCTTTGAATACGCCCAGTCACAGTTCTTCCCACTGATTTCTACACCAGAACTTCATAGAAATTTACCTGTTGATTGGCCTGTTGGGCGTTCCCTTTCTCCATCGTGACTCCAGGACCACACAATTTTCATAAACTCAGACACCAAAAGAACAGTTCCCTAAAGAAGAGTCGGTTGTGAGGGCTGACATCTGGAGGACAACAGAATCCTAGCACATAAGCATGTATGACAACATTCAGTATAGGCTAAAGGTAGCATCCACTCTGGCTGGAGGAGGCTTGAACTTTCCACAGGAAATGGTCTACATAATGGCTTACAGGGAGCTTTTGGGAGAAGGACCTGAATACAAGTTTTTCGTATGGACTGTAATAACATCAGAATGAGATCAGAGCCCCATTGTGTGAGGCATTATGTAAACACATGGTAAGAGACAGTCTCAATCCTAAAGAGTTTACAGCAGTGGCGGGCAACCTGGAGCCTGAAGGGGTTCTACGTGTGGCCCACAAGACATTTTGTTTACTGTTGCTAAAATGGGGCGGCACTTGCCTCTTGCAAATGCCCCCACCTGGCCAAGTACATGTATCTGCGCTCTTTTATTCTGAAAGTCTTTTTTGGCAACTCAGCCCTCCAGCTGAGTCACGCCCCTGTGTGAAATACAAACTCCTTATGGGGCACAAATTTAACACTGGGCCATCGTGGTACCCTCTGTAATGTCTATTGAGTCTGTAGCCCACTCGAAGAGAGTGGTATCTCCATGGCTTCCCCTCATGGGGATAGCTTCCTTGCCCTTATGTCAGTGCTTGGATCTCAGTCCATTGGACTCACCATAGCTTTCCCCATAGAGTTCTCTGTGGTGCTACCACTCCCTCAGCCAGCCAGTTATGGTCTATACCTCTTCAAGTCTCCAGAGACACTGACTTGACTCTGGTCCTGCAGCTTCTTCTTATAGGCCTTCTTGGTCCCTGATTGGCTGGCTCTTCCACAGCCACTCTAGCCTGCCTGGAGGACTTCTCCATGGTCCTTTTTTGGGATAGAGTGTGGCAAGGCCACAAGCTTCTAGCAAGGGGATTCGGGCCTGATCCACCCCATCGCAGTTGCCAACACACAGGGTTCTAGATTTTGCTTGCTTTTTCTGCGTATTTTTTTTCCTACCGGTCTTGCTAAAGTAACACACACATAAACCAAGGGCACATGAAGCAAGGTGCATGCTTCATGCACATAGCATTGTGAGATCTGTGCACTCCCTCTGTATCGAATCAGAGTGCAGTTATGATTCATTCCACACACCCTGCAAATTCTAGAAACATAAGTGCAGTTAGCAAAGCTACCCTATCCCTGGAGACCATCTTGATTATGACAATCTTGCAGCCCATTAAGGTGGAAGAGACCCACTCATGTGGCCCACTCCCTAGTCTAAGTTGCCCTTCACTGGTTTACACACTCAATATACAAAGCAGACAAGAAGAATTATCCTCATTTTACAGATGGAGGCTGAGGCATGGAGACTACATGGCTTCAGATAAGCTGAGGATGAGAGCTGTGTTTGCCATGCTCTTGCTGCTGTAGATACCTGGAGGGAGTGATTCCTGTAAAAGGTAATAGTGGCTCCTGCATCCTTGCAACAGGAGAATTTGGCCTCCTTTATGTAACATCCAGAGAATCTAAGGCCATGTCTAGACTGTACTGCTTTTCCGGGATACTGGAGGTATCTCAGAAAAGCAATACGGCATCCAAGGACCACATCTTTTTCGGAAATTTTTTTGAAAAAGCAGACGCGCTCTTTCACCATCCCTGTAAACCTCGAATAAGGGATGTGTTGAAAGGGCACTTTCTTCCAAAATTTGGCGCTGTGTAGATGCACCAAATTTTGGAAAAGCTTCTTTTGACAGTAAGGCGGAAAAAGATACGCAATTTGCAGTCTGCAGATTGCGTATATTTTTCCGATTTAACCCTGCAGTCTAGACATAGCCTAAGTGAGCTTGTGTGGTTCAGAGGTATGTTGCCAAGACTTTTCTAGTCTGGTCATGATATCTCAAATTTATAATGGAAAAACATGTCCTAAAGAGGCATGGAATGGCTAATTAGGAGAGAAAGAGCTGGAAACAACAAGAGATGGAGGCCCAAGGGGTGTTTCTTTTTACAGAAGTGTTACATAGTTGCTGTGACAACTTTTCATTTCACGAAGCAAACATTTTCAGACACCAGAATTCCCTATTCGCTAGAGGTGCCCTAATTACCTGTTTTCCTCTTGTCCAGCAGCCTCAGCAAATGGGCCTCAACTTTGTGCTTATTGAAAACCACCTTACAACTTGTGACATTTCCTTCTGAGAACACAGAAAAATAAAATAAAACCCTCTGCACCACAGTGTGACTCAAGAGCAAATTGAATTCAAACAAACCAGAAACTAAAGCGCTTGCATTGGGGTCAGAGCTTGCTTTCATTTCCACCAAAGTGAGTAAAGATGAATGGGCTGGTTGGGTCCAGTGATTGGGTTCGCACTTGGTTTGGCAAATCTTGAACTAAGAAATAGAGGAAGGCCTGTGGGTGGGGAGCAGAAGGAAAAATAGGGTTGCAAGGGCAGACATATCTGGGAGCAAGGCAAGTGTCAAAGACATATAGAAGGTTTTGGGAATGGATGGGGAAAGAGCAGAAAGGGTGGAGGGAAAAATCCTGGTAAATAAAATACAGAGTGTACCCCGTATTCCAGGGGTCTCTTCCACCTAGCAGGCTCAGCAGGGGGTTTGTGTGTCCATAAAGCAAAGCACATGTTTCCTCATACTTAGAAAAAAGATATGACTGTATGTTTACACTGAATCCCCTTTAAAGAAACTAGGACTGCCAAGTGATTAAAAAAATTAATCGCGATTAATTGCGTGGTTAAAAAAATTAATTGCAATTAATTATGCGATTAATCTCGTGCGTTGCCCGGGATCAGCTGGAGTCCTCAGCTGATCCCGGCTATTTGCAGTGCTGCCCCTTGGAAAGGCCACCCTGGCATTTCCAAAGGGCAACACTGCAGGAGCCTGGGATCAGTTGGAGTCCCCAGCTGACCCCAGACTCTGTGCAGAGCTGCCCCTTTGAAGCACCACCATGGTGCCTCAAAGGGGCAGCACATTAGGATCCTGGGATCAACTGGAGTGCGCAGCTGGTCCCCGGCTCTGTGTTTCACTGCCCCTTTGAAGTGCCGCTCTGGCGCTTCAAAGGGGCAGCACTGCAAAGAGCCTGGGGCGGCACTTTAAAGGGGCAGTGCAGCATTAATGCCTGCGATTAACGCATTAAAAAAATTAACATGTTAATCCTTCCCTGCGTTAATCACAGGCGTTAGCGCACATAAATTGACAGCCCTAAAAGAAACACAAACTGTCTGTTACAAAACCAAACAGAGTTGTAGAACCTCATGAGCTTCACCCATCCCCAATTTCATCATTGCTTTCTCATTCCTTAGTCACCTGAGCTCACAACAGGTACTCACTGTGTCTCCTGACTGATTGGATACTGGGCCCAGCTGGTCACATGTTGGTCCCATTATACCACATAAACATGCACATCAGGGATCTGATCCAAACCTCCCTGACATCTGTGGAGTCTTACTATTCATTTAATTGGGCTTTAAAAGCATAAGCTACTAGCAGCAGTCTTGAG
The DNA here is from genome assembly GCA_032595735.1 of Pelochelys cantorii. NCBI lineage: Eukaryota > Metazoa > Chordata > Testudines > Trionychidae > Pelochelys > Pelochelys cantorii. The sequence continues at coordinate 24,822,132 of CM064342.1, read as the reverse complement.
GTACAAGGATCTGAGTTAATACTGGGTAAACACAGAGCCCATTTGGGAGGCTATATCACAGATCACTGGCAGCCTTAAATAGATTAAGTTTCAATTCTAACATAAAGAGCTAGCAGCTTCGTCCAATGCATCCCTCTAGACTATCTTAATAGCATTTCCTACATACTGCCAGGATAAAGAATAAAATGGAAGAGGCTGTTGTTCAGAAAAAAGAAGACCAGGAGGAATAAGGGTGTTTAATATGGCAAGGTGGCTACATACAAATGCAAGGATTATGGTGAAAGAAGAGAAGGGCTGTTACCAAATACTGGAATCTGTGCACTAATATTAAACAAATCTTGCTATGACTCTCCACTGCCATTCTCTGCACTCTTTCTACTGCATTGACTGTGATCCTGCTGCTTATGTAAGTCTATGGCTTGTTCATAGCTAGTGCTACTAGCTACCCCAAAAGGGCAGATGGAAGTGCCAAAGCTGAATGGACCGCAGAGAGGGGATCATGTGACTCTTTCTTAACCAGACAGTGAACTCCAGGGTGCATGCCAGAGAGCTTTGGGAAGCATAGTGAGATCTCTGGACTAATCTCACTGGGGAGCCATGTTAAACTGAACTCCTCAAAGCACAATAAAATATACTACAGGGCATAGACCCTGACTTTTATTTGTCCCTCAGGTGCTTCAGCCTGGATCCCCACTGCTTCCCCTGAAACTCTTGCTTTTATTCTGCCTCTTCTGGCCCCCTGTTCTCCTCCAGCCCCCAAAGCCACATCAGAGTTCCACTTGTGCTCCCTGCATTCCCCCAGAGTCTTCACACACCTGCCATGCACTGGTCTCCATTCTCACCCCAGCACTTCTGGCCAGATGTCAAACAGCTGATTGGCAGCACAGTTGAATAGTTGTGGCTGCTGGGTGCTGAGCACCCATTTTTTTCCATGGGTGCTTGAGCCCCCACAGAATCAGTGCCTGTGCTGCAGGGGACAATCCTGCCTAGGCTCTTAGGAGACAGATTAGCTGGTTGGTTGCCAGTCACTCTTTTCCCTTCCTAATTTCTGTGAAACCCAGCAGCCCTAGAATTTGACTGGGAGAAGCTCACAACCTAACCACTCATTTATTGACCTTTCCTCCACCTTTCTTACAGTTAAAGCTCAGCAGTGAAGAGTTCCTCTTAGTAAAGCAGAAAAGCAGCCTCATCCGTCTGCATGGCTGATGGTAAAATGTAGCCGTAACAGCTGCCAGAGGCAGCCTGAGGAGAGGATTAAAAGTACAAAGGGACTGTAGGAAAAGATTACTTCAAAAAGTCACTTAGGGTCTAAGTAATAATCTTAATAAATACTGCACACGGTAAGTATTTTTCTCAGTAATGCCCTTGCCATGTTAGCTGGGGGAATGCAATGCACGCTCAGCTTAGAGATCTTGTCATAATAATGGAAAGTGCAAGCAGTAGCAAACATAATCTGAGTGCATTTGTTTATCTCAAAAATGTCTCCAATCCTATAATATAGATCTACACAGGTCATCTTTAGCATGTGCAGCAAAATCCCTCCTCTGGATTTACCCATGCTGTGCTTCCTGTTTACGTGAGAGAGAGTGTGCGTGTGTGCATGTGTGTGTTGGACAGCTGCTTGTTTCAATTTCCTTTGGAGATAAACCTGGGCAGAAGGCAGGCTGTACAACTGGGCTAGGACCCTATCCTGCAATCCTTACTCACTCACATAGCGCTAACTCACATGAATATGGCCCCCAGTCCGGCAAAGAGGATCTTTCAGGGTATGATTATACATCAGCTTGGTGTGATAACACATCAGCTGTTTTTAACTTTCTTTCATACAAAGTCTGAGAGGTGTGCCCACTGCTTGCATTGTCCCAGTAATTTTGAATTCAAGATCAATATGGTACATTTAGATGCCCCTCCTTACTTAAATGTTGTCACTGTCTAGGAAATGTTTGCTATCACGTGTGAAATGGCTGCTGAGAATTCCTGGGAAAATTCTCTGGGCACCAAAAGTCATTGTTGCTCTTACTATGGGCTTCATTCTTTATTGCTTGTGCACCCAGTTGACTTCAGGGGAGATGGTTCATGTGCTTTGGGATGCAAATTGAGGGGAAAGGCTAAACTGGTTTCAGATTTGAAAGGAGCCACTGGGATCACAATATTAATATTGCCAGCCCCAAGTGTTCAAAAATCATGAGTCAGATTTCAAAAGAATCATGAGATTGGCTTAAGAATCATGAGATTTTTTTTAATTAATAATCAATGAGGGGTTCTCTTTATTGAAAAAATGTGGGTTAATGTTTTCAATGTTTCTCCTATCCGGGAGGGCTAGACACTGCTTGCTGTTTCATGAAAGCTGGGGCCTTGTCTACCTTTACCATTGCCAGAATCGATCTCCCAGATGTCAATTTAGTGGGTGGTCATGCTCCCGTCGACTTCAGTACTCCATCGTAGCAAGAAGAGTAAGGGGAGTCAATGCGAGAATTTCTACCATTGAATCCACGCAGTGTGGACGCCGCAGTAAGTCAGACTAAAGTATGTCAACTCCAGATAGCTGGACTTGGGTACCTTAATACAACATTGCCCACTACTGTACACTGGGTCTCAGAGTCTTGGTTATGCACATGACTCCAGGAGGTGGAGCTTTATAAATATGGTGACACTTGTGGTAAAATTGTGAGGATTGGCAATGTTGCAGCATCCTAAAAAGCCCTGTGCCTGTGGAGTCAGGAAATGAGGGAAGAAATGGATTTATCTGACCCTGAGAATATTTGGCGCACGGGTAGAGATTTGCACCAGCACTTCTGCCTTTTTTCTGGCTTCTTATTCTTCTGATGATTCAAGCCTGACACTGTCAACTCTTCGCTGGTTTCATCTAATCCATTCACCCCAAGCAGAAGTCAAGCAGGATTTTGTGACAATTTAAGGAGGTGCCTTGTTTTATTCAAAGCTTCTATGATGTGCATCAGTGTTAAAATAGCCATGTCAGATTCAAGTAGGGGGAGGGACCTGGATGAAGCAGGACCTCAGCACCACTCAAGGTACTCTGCAATACTCTTGCTTCCCGTCAAATCTCTCCTATCCAGCTGATTCAAGTTCAACAGTCATAGTCCCATGACAGCTACAGAGTTTGCAATGTTTATCTTTCCTAAAGACAAAAGTGTTAACAGGTTGTAAATTCAGGCTGAGTTTCTGCACTGCCAGAAAGACAACCTTAGAGCCTCTATATCCTGTAGATCACTCCTGAATATATATTTTTCCCATATCCTCCCTATAATCCCTTAACTAATGCTGGGGAAAGGGTATTAGCTCTGAGTGCTGGGGAAAGCAGTTTTGCTGGGAGATATATTAGAAGCTTATATGATTAGTTCACTGTGTAGAATAATAATAATAATTGGCTGGGAATTTGAAGGAATTGCAAGGGTTAACAAACAATTAATTGCCAAAATGGTCCTGAGATGGCCCAGATTGGAAGTTCCTAAAATTCAGGGGGGGTCAACGGACTTGCTGGACCCCTGGACAAGGATGGGGGGAGAAACTCAGCACCAAAAGTCCTGGGACTCCTGCTACCACTGCTTCTGCAGTAGCAGTAGTGGTGGTCAGGAGGCCCAGGCTCTTTTGAATTGCCAGATCTAGGGTCAACTGCCCCTTTTGCCCCTCCCATCTGCAGGCCTATCCAAAGTGTTCACCATCAGGGGCTTTCTTTTCTTTCTTTCTTTTTTTTTTTTGATTGCTATATTTCAAATATTAAAAATGGAACCATCCAATTGGTGGAGCTGAGCTATTCAAAGCTACCTAAGGGATATGAGGCATCAATTCCCATCAACATGAATAGGAAGTGGAGCCCAGATCCTTAGTGGGAGTTCAGTGCCTAAATACATGGGGTGCCTGCGGAAGATCTCACAAACAGTGCAAAAGGCCAGCCTGTGAGCATAGACACCTTCATCCACATCCGGGAGTGCCTGAGGTAAGGGAGAGAAAACATGGACCTTCACAGCACGCCCAGGATGTCACAGATCCAATCAGGGTGGAGCTAGGGAAGTGAGATCCATACCCAAAGATCCTTTACATTTAATATCCTGCTAGCATCTGGCTTCTTGTGTATGCCAAAGAGGCTGCAGCTAGAGGCCTCTGTTGACTTGATTGTGTCACTATCATGGGGAGGGAGGTGATGTCTAAGGAAAGCCAGGATCACCTGTTGCTCATGGGGAAGCAGAAGTAAAACTGGACGGTCACTATCATACTGTCCAATGGTGCCTCCCTGCGTCCACATGCTCTTTCAGCCATCTGTCTGTATCCATCTGATGTCTCTTGTTGTGTACTTAGATGGTAAGCTCTGTGAGGCAGGGAATGGCTTTTTGGTCTATATTTGTACAGCACCTGACACAAAGGGGTCTCAGTCTCTGATGGGTCTGGTAGTCACTACAGCAATACAAACACAAATACACTTGAACTCTTTAATCCAGCAACAGTGGTAAATAGGGTATGCTAGATTAAAGAATTTGCCAAGCCAGTGAGGGTACTGTGGAGTCTGCGTTTAAGGAGTGGGGGTGGGGAGCTTACCTGGCCCCCTGCTTCCCAGGCCACACATGATTCCACACTCTATGCCACTCCCAGACATTGCCCTTGCTGCTACGGGAACGATGGGGAAAAGTCTCAGTAGAAGCATGTCGCAGTACTGCCATTCCCCCAGCTGCGGGAGAGGAGGAGGGGCAGTGTGCAGAGCTGCTTCCTCCTCTCCCTGCCAGGAGTACGGAGCTTCAGGTTAATAATAAAAGTTTGTATCAAATCCATTTGTTGGCACAACATAAGATGTTTGATAACTTTGTTATTATTCTGCTCTGTACCTGCACGTTCCAGGTGTCCAGAACTGTAGTGTATAGGGAGAGGTACTTAAAGCATGCCAATTACCATCTGTTGGAGGCCTTACCCTGATTACTCCATGGCAAAGCAATTTCCTGAAGAAAAGGGAAAAGGTGATGTGCAAGACTTTCCGTAACAGAATGGCTAACTTAATAGGCAATTTCCTGCAATCTAGAAATCATAAATACCAAAAATTACCTATACCTATCATATGTACCAATGTCCTAGATACCAACCATGGAATAGTATTACCCTCAGTCTTATAATGGCACATGGAGTCCCCAGTTGAGTCTGGGGCTCCATTGTGTGAAATTCTGCATCTACACAAAATAAGAGACCCCCTCTGCTCCAAAGTTCTTGCAGACTAAATAGACAAAGGGTGAGAGAGAAGTGGTATCATTATACCCATTTATTAATAAAGAACAGAAGCAAAGAAGGATTTAGTGAATTGACATAGGTCACATAGGCAGTCTGTGGCAGAGCTGGGGTAGTCAGCTCTCCTGGGACCTAATTTGGTTACATCTAACCTAACCATACAATCATCCTTTCTCATTAGAAGTTCTGCATGTACTTAGGCCTCACTTCACCCAGGAATATGCGCACACCCAACACACAGTCAACCTGTGGAACTCCCTGCCAGAGGATGTTGTGAAAACCAAGACTATAACAGGGTTCAGTAAAGAGCTAGATAAATTCATGGAGGATAGCTCCATCAAGGCCTATTAGCCAGGATGGGCAGGGATGGAGTCCTTAGCTTCTGGTTGTCAGAAGCTGGGAATGGGTAACAGGAGATGGACTACTTGATGATTATCTGTTCTGTTTGTCCCCTCTGGGGCACTTGGCATTGGCCACTGTTAGAAGACAGGATATTGAGCTAAAGGGATCTTTGGTCTGACTCCAATATGGCTGTTCTTACGTTATGTTCCTAAGAAGAAATGAAAGCACTTTGTAAATAAAATAAATCTTGTTTAATTGTCACAGTTAGTCTCCTGCCTTAATTTTCTGGGTGCCTCAAGCTGGCTGTAATCTGCTGATTTACTATGTAAGCAAAGAATTTATGTCATTCTCTTCTCTTATGGCACAAAGAGGTAGAATTTCTTTTGGCAGCACTTGAGAAGGTCAGAGATTTGCTGGAAAATGCAGCCCAGGAACAGGTCACAGCTATCAGGAGAGACTCTTTGGATTAAAAAAAAATAAACAGTCCTGAAATGATGAAATTGTTTCTTACAATGTGACCTTCAGAATTCAGTAACATTAGGTGTTCTCCCAGAGCCTGGCCAGATCTTTAGTGAACTATACTGGAAACCTTAGAGAAGTATACTGAGGCTATGTCTATACTGCAGGCTTATTTCAGAAGAAGCTTTTCCAGAAGAGATCTTCCGAAAAAACTTCTTCCGAAAAAGAGCATCTACATAGCAAAAGTGCATAGAAATAGCAATCTGCTTTTCTGAAAGATAGCGTCCACACTGAATGGATGCTTTCTCACATTTAAGCTGTGATTACTATGGATGGAGTAGCCACCAAGGCACCTGTGCTTTTTCCTCTCTCCTCTTCTTTTGAAAGAACTTCCTCTTCCCCATCCACACACTCCTTTTTCCAAAAGTGCTCTTTCGGAAAAAGGCTTCTTCCTCATAGAAAGAGGTTTGCCAATGTCAGAAAAATCCCTCTGTTCTTTCAATTTTTTTTTCGAAAGAACATGATTGTAGTGTGGACATAAGTGAAGGTTTTTTGGAAAAACAGCCATTTTTCCAAAAAAACCTCTGCAGTGTAGACATACTCTGCGTGTTAACAAATATTACAGGCCAGAAAGGATTTGAAGCATGAAGAAGAGCAACCTAAAGGGGTCAGTGTTTGCTAAGTCGAAGCATACAATTTTATTTACAACACATAAAGTTTAGAAAAATTCTTACTGAAAAGTCATACAGTGCATCAGCTTTAAAACAGCATCTAAGAAGGTGAGATTGTTTTGTTTGCTCTGTATGAAGCAGCAGTTGTTGATCTGAGACTAGGTTGTGTTCGGGTCAAAGAACAGTGTGTAGGGGAGAGGATGACGTTTAAATGGCACACAAAAGATACCAGGGTAAGTAAAACCTTCTGAAAAGGAAACACTGGTAGGGAAGGGAAGTCTTAGTGCTAGAAAACTATTTCAAACTTGATGTCAGTCACTAGTGAAATTTAGAGGAGTCATCTCAACTCAGACTGTGGTTTAGCAACAGAATCATGTGTAGGGTTTTTTAGCTGCTAGATCTCGTGTCAGTATTGCAACAATCCCACAAAGTACAGCACAATGGGGAGTCTCTTGTGAGATGCTCCAATTCATAGTAGGAAGGTGCTGGAATTTAGTATTGGGATGCATTGGCCAAACTATGGCATAGGAAGGAATTTGCAGAGCTCTTAGCTTGTCCTCTCAATTATTGCAGGTGGTATCAGCCTATCATAACCAAAAACACACACCCAAGATTTTAATTTAAATGAGAAAATTGAAATGTGAGAAGGCTTCAAAGACTCCTAGAGTCATAAATCACATCTTCCACTGTAGGTGCGATTTAATTGCTATTTGGATGTACTGCATTTATCAGATGCTCACTGCAAATAGTTACTGATAAACGTGTGGTTTCTTGTAATCTGACAGCAGAAGAGACACCAAAATGCAATAACAATGACAAGATTTGTATGTGTACTTGATCTGAATACATTAATTATGTTTTTCTCTAAGTTTTACCCTTTAGGAAGCCTGAGACATTTTAGGCTTAAATGAAAATTTGCAATGAAATTAAGGACTTCCATTTTTTACTGGAAATTGTGAATTTAAACAAAATTGGTTTACCATTCCGAGTGTGTCTAAAGTTCCTTTATTTAGTTTTGAAAAGAATTATCCAGTGACTTTCAAATATAAACTGTCAAGTACTGTCTTCTGTGAAGTCAAGATGGTGTTTGTTTTCCATGCTGGCAAAATGTTCTAACTTTCTATTGGAGATAAGAGGGAAGATGCCCCCAAATCAGTCTGAGACAAATATGAGGTAAAAGGGGATTTTCAGGATACAAATTAATAACCACAGAGATCAAGGGGCGACCGTCAAGCTTACATCACTCTACATACTAACCACTATGTGCGAAAGGGCTTCAAAACCATCCTTACAGAAACATTGATCCAATGCTAACTTGAAGCTGACTTCGCCATTATACTGTCCAACTCTGAATTGAAGGTCATTCATCTCTCCGCGGTGCGGTTTATTTCTGCCAGTGATAAAAACTAGAGACCCCATCCAGCAAAGCACGATTAGCTTTCAGCATGGGAACAGCTGTATGCAAATCAATAGTTCTGTTCACAGGCGTCAAGTTGAACATATGCTTTGGTGCTTTGCTGGACTAGGGCCTATATTTAGATCTTTCCCCATACCCTTTTCCTCCCTTCATGTGGTTCTCCTATGGAGGATGAGGAGGGAGAGTGCACACTTCCTCCTTTCTTAATGTACTGCTTTCTGGAAGCAAGCAGGACTCATATTCTGGAAGCAAGCAGGACTCAAAATCATAGAACATTAGAACTGGAAGGGACCTTGAGAGGTCATCGAGTCCAGTCCCCTGCCCTCACGGCAGGACCCAGTACCATCTAGACCATACCTGATAGATGTCTATCTAACCTGCTCTTAAATATCTCCAGAGATGGAGATTCCACAACCTCCCTAGGCAACTTATTCCAGTGTTTAACCACTCTGACAGACAGGAAGTTTTTCCTAATGTCCAACCTAAACCTCTCTTGCTGCAGTTTAAACCCATTGCTCCTTGTCTTATCCTCAGATGCCAAGGAGAACAATTTTTCTCCCTCCTCCTTGTGACACCCTTTTAGATACCTGAAAACTGCTCTCATCTCCCCTCTCAGTTTTCTCTTTTCCAAACTAAGCAAGTCCAGTTGTTTCAGTCTTCCTTCATAGGTCATGTTCTCTAGACCTTTAATTATTCTTGTTGTTCTTCTCTGGATCTTCTCCAATTTCTCCACATCTTTCTTTAAATGTGGTGCCCAGAACTGGACACAATACTCCAGTTGAGGCCTAATCAGTGCAGAGTAGAGCGGAAGAATGTCTTCTCATGTCTTGCTCACAACATACCTGTTAATGCATCCCAGAATCATGTTTGCTTTTTTTGCAACAGCATCACATTGTTGACTCATATTTAGCTTGTGGTCCACTATGACCCCGAAATCCCTTTCAGCAGTACTCCTTCCTACACGGTCGCTTCCCATTCTGTATGTGTGAAACTGATTGTTCCTTCCTAAGTGGAATACTTTGCATTTGTCTTTATTACATTTCATCCTGTTTATCTCAAACCATTTCTCCAATTTGTCCAGATCATTTTGAATTATGACCCTATCCTCCAAAGCAGTTGCAACTCCTCCCAGCTTGGTATCATCTGTAAACTTAATAAGCATACTCTCTATGCCAATATCTAAATCGTTGATGAAGATATTGAACAGAACCGGTCCCCAAACAGACCCCTGCAGAACCCCATTTGTTATGCCCTTCCAGTAGGATTGTGAACCGTTAATAACTACTCTCTGAGAACAGTTATCCAGCCAGTTATGCACCCACCTTACACTATAGAATCATAAAATCATAGAACCATAGAGCTGGAAGAGACCTCAGGAGGTCATCAAGTCTAGCCCCCTGCCCAAGGCAGGACAAATCCCAACTAAAACAACCCAGCCAGGGCTTTGTTAAGCCGAGACTTAAATACTTCTAGGGTTGGAGATTCCACCACCTCCCTAGGTAACCCATTCCAGTGCTTCACCACCCTCCTAGTGAAATAGTTTTTCCTCATATCCAACCTAGACCTCTCCCACTGTAACTTGAGACCATTGCTCCTTGTTCTGCCATCCGTCACTACTGAGAACAGCCTTTCTCCATCCTCTTTGGAACCTCCCTTCAGGAAGTTGAAGGCTGCTATCAAATTGCCCCTCACTCTTCTCTTCTGCAGACTAAATAAGCCCAAATCCCTCAGCCTCTCCTCATAGGTCAGGTGCTCCAGCCCCTAATCATTTTGGTCGTCCTCCGCTGGATCCTCTCCAATGCGTCCACATTCTTTCTATAGTGGGGGGGTCCAGAACTGGACACAATACACCAGATGTGGCCTCACCAAAGCTGAATAAAGGGGAATAATCACTTCTCTGAATCTGCTGGCAGTGCTCCTCCTAATGCACCCTAATATGCCATTAGCTTTCTTGGCTACAAGGGCACACTGTTGACTCATAGCCAGCTTCTCATCCACTGTAATCCCCAGGTCCTTTTCTGCAGAACTGCTACTTAGCCATTTGGTCCCCAGCCTGTAACAATGCTTGGGATTCTTCCGTCCCAAGTGCAGGACTCTACACTTCTCCTCGTTGAACCTCATCAGATTTCTTTTGGCCCAATTCTCTAATCTGTCCACGTCACTCTGGACCCTATCCCTGCCCTCCAGCGTATCTACCTCTCCCCCTAGCTTAGTGTCATCTGCAAACTTGCTGAGGGTCCAATCCATCCCCTCATCCAGATCATTAATAAAGATGTTCAACAAAACCAGTCCTAGAACAGATCCTTGGGTCACTCCGCTAGAAACCGACTGCCAACCTGTCATTGAGCCGTTGATCACTACCCATTGGGCCCAACAGTCCAGCCAGCTTTCAATCCATTTTACAGTCCATGTATCCAATCCATACTCCCTTAGCTTGCTGGCAAGAATATTGTGGGATACTGTATCAAAAGCTTTGCGAAAGTCAAGGTATATCACATCCACTGATTTTCCCATATCCACAGAGCCAGCTACCTCATCGTAGAAGCTAATCAGATTGGTCAGGCACGACTTGCCCTTTGTGAATCCATGTTGACTATTCCTGATCACTTTCCCCTCTTCCAAGTGCTTCAAAATGGATTCCTTAGGATCCCCTCCATGATTTTTCCGGGGACTGAGCTAAGGCTGACTGGACTGTAGTTCCCTGGATTGTCCTTCTTCCCTTTTTAAAAGATGGACACTACATTTGCCTTTTTCCAATCATCCGGGATCTCTCCCAATCCCCACCAGTTTTCAAAGATAATGGCCAAAGGCTCCTCAATGACATTAGCCAACTCCCTTAGTACCCTCAGATGCATTAAATCCCATGGATTTGTGTATGTTTAGCTTTTCTAAATAGTTCCTAACTTTTTCTTTCCCCACCAACGGCTGTCCACCTTCTTCTCATAGCTGTGTTGCCTAGTGCATTAGTCTGGGAGGTGACCTTGTCCGTGAAGACAGAGGCAAAGAAAGCATTGAGTAGCTCAGCTTTTCCCTCATCATCTATCACTAGATTATCTCCCTCATCCAATAAGGGCCTCACACCCTCTCTGATTCTCCTCTTATTGCTAACATGCCTGTAGAAACCTTTCTTGTTATCCTTCACATCCCTTGCTAGATGCAATTCCAATTGCGCTTTCGCCTTCCTGATAAGTCCCCTGCATTCTCGAGGAATATATTTATACACCTCCCTAGTCATCCATCCAAGTTTCCACTTCTTGTAAGCTTCCTTTTTGTGTTTAAGCTCATCAAGGATGTCCCTGGTAAGCCAATCTGGTCTCCTACTGTATTTGCTTTTCTTGCTGCGCATCCAGATGGTTTCTTTCTGTACCTTTAATAAGGCTTCTTTAAAATACTGCCAGCTCCATCTAAGTTTATTTTCCTAGTTTAATGATAAAAAGATCATGCGAGACTATGTCAAATGCCTTACTAAAGTCTAGGTATACCATGTCCACCGCTTCTCCTTTATTCGCAAAACTCATTATCCTATCAAAGAAAGCCATCAGATTGGTTTGACATGATTTGTTCTTTACAAATCCATGCTGGCTGTTACCAATCACCTTATTATCTTCCAGATGTTTGCAGATGAATTCCTTAATTACTTGCTCCATTATCTTTCCTGGCACAGAAGTTAAACTGACTGGTCTGTAGTTTCCTGGATTGTTCTTATTTCCCTTTTTATAGATGGGCACTATATTTGCCCTTTTCCAGTCTTCTGGAATCTCTCCTGTCTTCCATGATTTTTCAAAGATGATAGCCAAAGGCTCAGATACCTCCTCTATCAGTTCTTACCTTTGTTTTACCTTGCTGGCTGACTGGTGGAGCTTTCTGTTTCAAGGGCTGGAGTGAGTTCTTTGCTAATCAGAATCCCCAGGAAAGGAGAAGTGCAATGTTGTGGAAGTTCAATGACCAGGGTAGGATTTCAGGCCTTTGAAGTCTTGATGTGATAGGGTAAGCCTTGAGCCTTGATTGGTGGATTACTATTTCATGGAAAGCATGTAGTCAAAATGGCCTAGGAGGTGCATTCATGCACAATGTACCTTATGGTCAGAGCAAGGCAAACAGGCGAATTTACTTAGGTCCTACTTTGGACCGAGGTCTAAAACCAATGCTATGCTGGTGGATGCTTTAGAAATGCCACCAGTCTATATTCTGAGATCTAATTCTTTGGGTGTTTGGACAATCAAATGCCTGTTGAAAATGTAATGGCTACTAACACCCCAGAGAGTAGCAGTATGTGTGGACGGGGGATTACTTGCTTGGTTGGCTGATGGAAAACATGGCCCAAGGAAATGGAAAAGGAAGGGTGAAATAAAGTGGGAATGATGGAAGACAATAATTGACTTGCTTGTTTTTGACACTCTGGGTTCAATGAATTCAAGTGTGTCCTACCACCCTCTTATGATTAGTCCCTCTTGCTACTGGGGAAAACAATTGTAATGCATGTTGTGCTTTAATGGGCCAAATAATCCAGGTGAGATGAGTGACAAGTTTCTCTGGGTTAGCAGAATGTTTTCTAGAAAAGGGAAGGATAAAACAAAATGGCTGGCTGAGTGAGCCTATGTGATTGAATAGGCACAGCGGAGAGGGAAATTGTTCAGTTGGAGTGGGAAAGTGTGCTCTGAGGAAGCCTAGAGTACCCAGATACTTGTCATCTTCACTTATTGTCACCCACCACACTTGCCACAGTTTAGAGAATGCAGTATGTGTGTAAACTCTACATGGATCAAGCAGGTAAATGTAGGAGACTAGCAAACAATTTGGGCCATGGGTCTTTAGTTTAGCCATACAACAAGGTCAACCAGTCTTTGAAAAGGAATTAAATAGACTTTTCCCTGCTAGCAGTCAGATGTAAGTAAATTAACATTTAAATGAAAACATTTGTTGTATGCATGTACAGACCTACTTAAAAGTACATGGTACTCAATATGGTCTGACCTAATTCTGAATCACCCATTGACCTTGTTATATAAAACTCAGTGCCCCTTTTATAGGAAGAGTAACAGTTTACACTGTTGCATATTTATTTAGTCTTCTGGGTATTCATACCCTAATTCCAGTGCTAAGTGCAATCACACCATTGATTTTCCTTGCTAAATGTAACCTACTTTACTCCTGAATAGTATGCTTCTTTAAATGGGTTTTACATAATAGTAGATGGAAAGGCCACTCATCCTAATGCCCAATATTGTAGTTAATTAACAAAATGACATTGTAGCCAGGGTCTCTTGTCCTCTGGTAGTGGATTGTACCACTAACCTTGGCCAGATAAAGTGATCCCTCTTATAAACAAGAGTCCATCCATTGACTATTTTGAGCTGAATGGTTGAAAGAGCAATTTGTAACTCCCGAGAAAATTGTAACTGAATCAAAATTCAAATGTTGTAAATCCAATTTCAACTGATATTGTGCCATTTCAAAACTATTTTCAAGTGGAAGAGGCCTAAAAGGTCGAAGTGAAGGGTTTTACATATTTCTTTCTTATGTATGATTTGAGCCTTTAAATAGTGGGTGTTCTTCACATTTCAATTTCAGAGGTTCTATCAAATTTCAATGCCAAGACAGCTGATTTTTTTTAATCAAGGATTTATAAAAGATTTGTTAAAGTTTCATAAATATTCAAAGGAGATCTGTTAGAATACCTGATTTTTCAGTTTGGTGATGAATTGAAGAATTGGGACAAGGGGCAGGAAATGGTTTCAGGTAAATCCAAAATGGATTTGTGTGTGTGTGTGTGTGTGTGTGTGTGTGTGTGTGTGTGAAGGAACAAAAATTTGATTTCTGGGGCAATTAGGCAGTTAGGTGTCTTGTGGGATTTTTAAACCCCACATATCTGCATCTTTAGGTGTTTAATAACCTTTATAAGCTGGTCTTCAGAGCCTAATTTTTTATTGTGCTCTATCCCCTTGCTTCCAGGCTTCCATGGAGGTAAGACCCATAAAGACAATAGGTCAGTGGCAAGAACAGCTGGATCCAGGCTGTTGCAAAATCAGGATGTTGTAATTGACTCCTATGCACTGCATGCATGTACATGAATCCAACTCTGAGTGACTTTTGTGAGCTCTAGAGAGAGGAACTGTATCAGCGCCAATGCAGATGGATAGGTCTCTTTCATTCTTGAAGTCCTGTAATGCAAATTGACTGTCACTGAAATTAGAGTAATACATTTTGCACTTTGGAGAATCTTCAATCACTTTATAAACTGTCTTTAATTAAACCTGACAACATCTCCTGTTGATGTTATTTGAAACATAGGATGAGATTAACTAACGTGTCCAGGGTGTCACTGCAAATCCATGGCAGAAATGGAAAGACAGACCCCAGAGCTAATCAATGAATTATTTTCTTTGTATAGTAAAGTTTTCAAAAGAACATTTTCTTAGAATGACATGATAGAGAGAATGAGAGAACTCACAAGACAAAAGGCAAGAAAGTGAACTCTTTAATGCCCCGGAGTTACAAGTATATCAGAAGCAGGGAAGCGGGTTGGTTTAAAGAGCTGCTACTGAAATTCGCTCCAGTGAAAAGAGTTCATATGAGATTCCTACGATGTATCAAAGGCTATTTATGTACTGCCTCTTATGTTGTACGGATGTTAGCGTATAACTGATTAAACATTTAACCCATAAGCTAATGCTTATTTATTGGTTAATGCTCTCAGTTACACTTAGCCAGCTTCTGGAGCAGTGGCTTCACTCTGACAGGGCAGCGAAGCCAACTCCCCAGGACCAAGGCGGGCAGGGCTGAAGTGGGCTGCCAACCTAGCTGAGGTGGGCTGCTACTACATAGCTGTCTTGCAGCCCTGCTCCCAGGAAGGCTTCACTGCAGGCTGTACAGTATATAGCTAAACTTTATACTGCAGAAGTTGCAGCATGGGATTTTCAGTGGTTACACAGTTACTTTTTACATGATTTTTAACATCCCTATTATATTGGTATAACTCATGTCACTCAAGCATATGAATAAGCCACCCCCTGAGCAATGTAAGTTACACCCACCTCAGCGATGGTATGGACCTTTCCACTGCCGCTTGTGGGTGTTGCCCTAATTAAGTTGACAGGAGAGCTTTCTTCCATCAGCTTATACCACCTGCACTAGCAGTGCTACAGCAGCACCTCTGCTTTGCCACTGCTAACCCTGCA
Organism: Pelochelys cantorii; assembly: GCA_032595735.1. Lineage (NCBI taxonomy): Eukaryota > Metazoa > Chordata > Testudines > Trionychidae > Pelochelys > Pelochelys cantorii. The sequence continues at coordinate 24,806,836 of CM064342.1, read as the reverse complement.
GGATAGCTATAGCCTAAGTGTGGATTCCTAGGACTTTGTGTGTGTCTCCCACATTGGGGCAAAATTCTAGTCACGTGAGGAATTTTTTTCAGAAATAAGGGAAAGAATCCAATGTGTGCCTTTTTCTACATTCACAATTGTCATAAATCTCCCCCGGGGAACCTGTCTTTCCCAAAAAGCTTCACAACATTAAGATGCCATGATCATGATTGTCCCTTCCAGCCTTAAAGTCTGAACCTATGGAAAGAGATGTAGTTGATTTATCCAGTCAATAAAATTAAAAGGCTGCTGTTGGTTGACAAAGCACAGGTCTGCATTAATGTTATCCTTCCTGCTTTCTTTACTAGTTTCAAATGGATTTAAAAACACCCTTAATGCTTTTCTTAATGCTGATGTATTGAATTTTTCTGTGCTGCATTAGGAAGGCCATGGTCATGAATTATCCTTTTCTAAATATTTCGCAATCGCTGCTCCCAACAGGGCCAAGGTGAAGAAAGGTGTGAATATTCTTAGTGCGAAGACCAGTGATCCCCAGCAATGGGATGTGAAGCAGGAAGTGGGGAATGGTGGAAAACATTCCACTACAACAGTTAACTGTCAAAGGATAGCACCAAATTCAAGGAACAGGTAAGAATGCTTATGTCTACTCAGCCTTAAACTCATTTATAGCCACAATGTCATCCACTGCTTGAAAGACTGAAGGGTCATGTTAAATACTGCTCCAGTTGAGCTATTAAACCTTACAGCCTGGAAATCTGGAGATACTTTCGTTTACTGTGGTACCATGTGCTCATTTATAACTGGGCATCTCACTTTTCGGACAATGAAACTCCTCAGATTAAGCTGAAAAGCATAGATTAGAGCTATATATTTTGTCACAATGAATGTCTTTTAAAGGTTTTTACTGAGCATAGATCTGTCTGGCTTGAGAGCTTTGACCTTGTTTTGGCTCTGATAGATTATTAAGTCATCAATGAACTCTTCAGTAATGAACCTTGCAAACTCATAAGCATTAGTGTGGGATCATGCAAAACTTTTGGTATTGACAGTGTTCAGTATAACAGAAAAAGTTTGGAGGGTTGTTTGGATTTTGGGGAGGGATGAAGAGGGTATGTGAACAATTATTTTCCCCTGGACACCAGAAAGAGAAGTCTGCCTTTCTTCTGATCATCAGGAGTAAAAACTTACAGATATTGAGTAGATGTGAAAATCCAGAGAAACCAGCTAAAGTATACATGCTTATGCTCTAGGACATAAGCCAACCACTAACTGCCTGGGCGTAAGAAGAAATCCACATTGTGTCCAGTGCCATGTTTCTTGCATCTTTTATTGAAGCATGTAGTATTAGCAACTGTCAGAGATGGAATACTAGACTCCAGAGAGCACTGGGTTGATCAGAATGGTGATTCCTATATTTCTGTGTTGTATGTGTTAAGAATTAATCCTGTAACATACCCATTTGACTGTTTCTCAGGTCCAGTCTTCTCCCTTTTCGGACAATAAGAATTTCATTATAGACTACAATGGAAGTCAGTTTGTATCTCATTGCACATTACTTTAATGAATGCTTACTGCCCTCCTGTGTATTAGATCCACAGAGAGGTTGAACCTCTTTAGTCCAGCACTCTCTGGTCTGGCAATGTCCATGATCTGGCCTGATTTTAGTTAGCTGGTTGTCTGCTTATCATGGGTGTGACCAAGTTTCCCACTGTCCCATAAAGTTTGTTTACAGCCACCAGTCCCGGCTCTCAGTGTTCTGAGCTGCTATTTAGCTCTAATATACCCATAAATGTCTTTTAAGAGCCCAGCAAGCAGTGGGAAGCGTTGGTAATATCGCTAGGCATAAGCTTGATTTTTATGCTTTATCTACTTATTTCCTTGTGCCAATGCCTTAAAATCATGTAACAACACTAATACTTTGTTGTGAAGAGAGCTGATCAGCCTTGGCTAGGTGTAGGCTTATATAGGGCGTATCAGTGCAGTCATACATTATTAAGCAGCACTGCAAACATTGTTCCATTTATTCGCCCACTCACTACAAAAATTGACCTGCCATGGTTCAGCAAATTCTCTGTTTTGGCACTATCAGGTCCCAAGGGTGCCAAACTAGAAAAGTTCAACCTGAAAACCATGCAATGCTTGCTTGGTTGGTATTTCATGACTAGTCCAAATCTTAGCCCACACTTGTGGCAGGTGGGTTATCATCAGTCTAATCAACTCTTGAGTTGGTTTGTGACTTCCCCTGCAATTGGTCTGATGATTTGTGCACTACTCCTTCAGGCACAGGGGAGTCCAAGGAAGTTGTAATCAAGTTTTTACTTTGCTCCCGGACAATGACAGTGCATAGCAAATGGTAGACTTCTATAAATTGTCGAAACATCTGTTGCCATGAGCAGCTTACTGATTCAATCCATCTATGCTAGATATCACTGCAGTTAGTGGTATCTGTAATAAAGAGTTTGCAGGGGGGAAAAGAAGAATAAATCATTTAAGCCTGACAAATAAGGGTTTAAAAAAATGTTGAAAAGCAAAACAGGGTTTTGGAACAAGCATATAATGCTAAAGCCGAATGTAATTACTGCTGTGGAAATATAATAGTCAGGTTATCAAAACCCAAATTAAATCTTTTTAATCCAATTTGCATCACATCTAGTTAACCTATAAAATATTTTAACAGTAATTATGCAAATAAAAGTGAATGTGTTAATTAACACCTCTTGCATTTGAGAATGTAAATATCCCCTTTGTTTTGAAAGCATGACTGGACAGGAATTGAATGAAACATTAATGCATTAGGAAGAATTGGATAGACAGAAACCTTTACGCCATTAGCTCTCCAACCACTGTGGAAGTATATACCAGCTAATGTACTGAAATACAGCTTTTATGACATGAAGCTGTATTAATGGGATTTCCTCCCTGAACACAGTAATGAACACCAACTAGCTGTCTCTGTACTGATTTTCCATGGGAGGTGGATACTGAGTGATGGACCTTATGGTTGTTATTGAGTGTAATTTGGAGCCCTCTTGGTGCAAAGCACAAATATTCTCTCAAGCTAATTTAATTTGGCTCGGGATTGTAGGCCCCTAATGGCTTCTTTCTCAATTGCCATAATTTTTTTCAAAGTAGTGTAGCAATGCAGTGTGTACAGTGTAAACCGTTCTGTTGTGTGAGGTCAAATTAGAAAATGTGGGGTTCTGCCTGGGAGTTTCAGCTTCAGTGTTCTTTAAGCTTCTCCTGCCAAAACTCTATCAACTCATAAACTTAGTTGAGCAGAGAAAGATGTTTTCCACTGTCTGTGCAAAAGGGCTGTTAAAATGAAGCAAATAAAGACTTTTATTTCTCAGACGCTTTACGAAAATGAGATCCGTTACACAGCTCATTGTGAAGATAATAGCCAGATGCACAGTGTAGTGTTTTCCCACCTACCATGATCAGCTTCATTCCAGTAAAGCTCAGAGAATTAGTTTAGCAGGGAGAGAGAATGAGAGGCCTTTGACAGCTGTACAGTCTTCCCCAGCTTTGCAACTAAAAGAACAATTGGGTCTTTCCTTGCGTTGTTTCGCAGCCCCGGTTTGGGTGATCTATCCTGATTCACAGTTAGGGTTGTCAGTTTTGGTTGGACATATTCCTGGAGGTTTCATCACATGACATAATCTTTAGTTAAAGATTCATTTTTAATTCCTGGAAATTCCAGGACAATCTGGGCTGGTAATCCTATTCAGTGCAGCTCAGCGTACTACTGAAATATAGTCTCATGAAAATTTTTCTACACCAGCAAAATGAGATTGTATCCCAGGGTTCCCTGTTGTCCATAGTGTTTCTTTGCCAAATCGTGATGATGTGACATAGAATGTAGGTGCTGCAATGACTTCATCAAGCACACAAATAGCAAAATCTGCCCTGGTTGCCTGTCTCCCATACAGACCTACTACCTGGAATCCTTTATTTGCTACATCACCACACTCTGCTTTTTCCAGTTTCTTTAAACTAAGGCCCTGATTCAGCAATGCACACAATCACATGCTCACAGCAGCCCCTTGATTTCAAGTCCTTTGCTAAATAGGGAGCTAATATCTTCCCAAGGACCTGTAAACACTACTGCTGCCTTCAAAAAAAGTTCGGATGAAACAAAATAGATTGGAAATGGAAAAAGAAAGACAAAATATAAACAATTGTTGAGGTGGTTAGAAGCCTCTAATTTCCCCCTTGGGGGTCACTTTGCTTTTTCTTGCATCTTCTTCCTTCCCTGTGTATGTTGTTTTAGCATTTATATTGTATGCTTATCAGGACAATGACTGTATATTTGTATATAAGTTTGCTGTGTGCCTGATGCCCTCTGGCTCTACGTAAACAATAACTACAACCATGAGTGGGTGTATTTTATTCCTATTTAAATGTATGTACTGTGAACCCCTGAGAATTTAAATAAACTCCATGTTCCCAGCTCTGTAAACTTATATTCTGAAATACACCCCTCCCACAGGCAATTGCACATTACCTTCAGCTGATAAAGAAAGATTCCACCATTAAAACAGTGACTTTTTGTTGCCAGAAGCAGTATTAAACCAACATTGCCTGTGTGCCCGATAACATAGCCTATGCTGAGCTCCATTTGACTTGTGATTAAGATAACAACTTATTGATTAGGGAGAGTGGAGCATAAACAACTCCTTTTGCAGTTCATGTCCCTTGTCCGTTCTCTTTTCCAGGGGACTGTTGGCTGGACTGAAATGTGCCTGTGAAAGATCGATGAGCAGATTTTGGTTCTTGTCTTAGCTGCTTAACTGTCCTGATCCTAGTGCAGCTTTTTCCTGCCATTCTTCACACCAACTTGGGGCCAGTTTAAGGCCTTCCCTTCCTCCCTGGGAATAGCCTCAGTTTAGAAGGGGGACAGATGGGAAGCCCACTCCAAGTTGACTCCCCAGCAACCCCAGACACAAGGCATTCCAGGACAGATCAGGGAGTGCAAGGTAGAGCAGCAGCAGAGGAGAGGAGACCAAGAAAACATGAAAAGGGACATAGTTGGGGAAGCCTGTGTGCTGGAAAGTCTGTCCTTCTGAAAGGCCCCAGAGGGACCACTGCAGCCAGGATGCAACACAAGCTTGATAAGGAAGCTGATAGAGCTCCAGAAGCTCCTGTTCAAGGCAGGTGCAAACTGCCTCCCTTCTGCCCCTTTGCTGAGATCTGGGCCAGTGGAAAAATGAATTTGTTCCGTTCTTTGTGTTTGTGTGCAAGATTTGTGCCAATGGTGGCAAGAAAGCCACTCAGTGCTCTCAAGGGAGTCCTACTTCATTGTCTAACAACACATTGGTTGTGTATCTAACTGGGGTAGAGAAAGCAAGTGGGGGAGAATGGAGAGACTTGTTAGAAAAGCTGACCTGATGGAAAACTGCTGCGATGTAACACTTCATCCCTTTGGCCGAACCTTCGAAGGACCTATGGACTTAGCTCTTCCCACTGTTAGGCTCACATAACAGACTGTCAGTTACTTAGTCCCTTCCCCTGATGCACACACATGTCGTTTGAACAGTTTGAGAATCCCTGCAGTCATACCAAATACACTGATGATGTTACTGAGTTGCATTTCATATCATCGGGACTGAGAGGAAACCAACAGAGTCATTAAAATTCTCGGCAGGTCCTTCCCATCTATCAGCATCATATGAGGCCAAGTGACTCAAGCATGAAGCAAAAATGCTCTTGTGATTAAAAAAAGGAGAGGGTGTGAGCAATGTGTTTCAAAGTAGTAACATATTGGGTGGTAGTTTGTGTTTCTGGCTTTATATTTCACCTGGAGTCACTCAGTCACCTCCAAAACACACACACACCCTCTCACAAACCATGGTGTTATTTTAGAGCCTATAGCCTCTGTAGTCTGCACAATTTGTGATCAATTAACCAGGAATCTCCCAAACCTCAGATGCCTGGTGGTAGTGAATCAAGCTATGTGTTTACCTGACAACAATGAGATTTCATTGTGGATCACTGTAGCTTGCACTAGATAGCCAAGTATTTGGTGCTTACAGAGCAGGGTTTCTGTTTAATTAGTTAACCAGTTAAATGTTACGTTTAACGAATTAACCAATTGAACAGGGCCTGCAGCAGGCTCCGTGAGGCTGAAGCAACCCCCTGCTTGTGGTGGGTGGGGTGCTGCTCTAGCCCCCAGTGGTTAACCATTTAACTAGTTAACCTTTCTCATCCCTACTTAGGAGTTGTTCTTCTGTGGGGTACCTGAGTTGGGATGGCACGTGCTACTGCTGAGCTATTAATTAGACAATGGGAACCAGAAGATTTCATGGGTAAATGTACATCAGACATTGGATGTGTGCCTGCCAACATTTGCATGCATAGACTAGCTGGTTAGTCATGGGAGATGGCTGAACAACCATAGGTTTTTACAGCCAGTGAACTTGTGTGGCAAGCAATTCCTATTCCTTTATCCAGGAGGTTGCGTATGAGCAAACATGGTTGGCTGGATATTTTATTTGATTTTCAATATTATGCACATTTTAGTGTGAATAAGGTAAGCCCTTGGGCTACTGGCAATTCCCCGGTGTGACCCTCAGAGCTCCCAATGTGGGTCATTCCTGAATTACCCTGTGAAGTGAATCTGTCTCCTCCAAGAGACATATGGGATTGTACCAGGGTAGCTCTCAGTAACATCAGTACAAATCACACAGCTAAATCCTTACCTGTGGGTTTAAAGATATACTCTTCCCTTTTTATGTCCTGACCACAGCAAATTAGTCTCTTGCCTATTTTCTCTGCAATCTAAGGTTAACATCCCCTCCCCCAGTGCCTTATACAGGGCAAACCACTGCAAAGAACCCTCCAATGAATCATGTGAGTGCCAGGACATCTGCACAGATGGTGGAGGAGCAGCCAGCTGTGCATTGTATTAGCATCTTTTCTAGGCCACAGACGTCTAGGGTTACAGGGTTGCTTCCCAAAGGAAGCATTCATGATGACTCTTTCTTGCTGCTGTAAATGCCTGGAGTGTTCAGTAGGCAGGCTGGTAGGGTACAAAGCCTGCTGAACTCTTTTTGTCTCTGGGAAGGAAGCAATCTATTTCCAAGGTCAAGGGAAAGCAGGAGTATGTTCAGTGACTGTAGCCCCACCACTTATGCCTGCCAGAGGCATTAAGTAGGCACGTATACCCATGTTCCCTCTAACTGTTTCCATCCATGCGCGGAAAACATTTGTATGTGCATTGAGGCATGTGTGAATGTGCACTACCAGAAGAAATAAAAAATCTAGTTGCAGGCGCTCTGCTAATAATCTGGGCAACATTTGAATCCCTTTTGAGTGGCTGTGAAAACACACAGCTTACAGGGAACACTGGCGTGCACTAGAGATGTAAAGGGCAAATCTGTTATCCACAGTGTGGTGTGCGAGCCCGGGACGGCCAAAGCAGCCTCTGCCTGTGATGGGGCAGATTCACTGTGGTGGGCCCAGCTAGGCTAAAGCAGCTCTCCACCCACATTGCGAGGGGTTGGTCCAGCCCGGCCGGGCCCACCATCCCGTGCTGTGGGCCGGGGGGGACCACCTCAGCCCAGTGGGGTGTACCACGCTGCAGATAGTAGGCTTCTCCAGCCCACATGATCCTGGTTAACCAGTTAAACTTAACATTTAATGGGTTAACTTTTTAAATGGGGTTTTACATCCCTAGTGTGCACCTACTGTCTTGCTGGAGAATTTCTGGGGTTTTTTCCAGTGATGGGTAGTTTTCATGAGAGATAAGAAAAAGTAAATTCTGTGAGAATCCACATAAAATGAGTTTTTCTGAGACAAAATTAACCTTTTGGTTCTATACTTTAATTCATCTCCAAATATCTCGAACATCAGCATAATGGTAACTACAGCAGCACTAATGGCAACAAGCTGCAACCCTTGAAGACAGATGGGAGAACGAGCAAACACTCTTCTTTTAAAGAGTTGTTTAATATCAGAAGTTTCTCCTGGACTTCACGTGGTATCTGACATCATGTTTTATTAGAAGAGGTTCAGGGTAAAAGACAAATAGGGTCTGTATAGCTCAGAAGTCTTCAGTCTGTAGGGGTATGTCTACACTACCACCCTAGTTTGAACTAGGGTGGTTAATGTAGGCATTCGAAGTTGCAAATGAAGCCCGGGATTTAAATATCCCGGGCTTCATTTGCATCTTGCCGGGCGGGCGCCATTTTTAAATCCCCTTAGGTCGAACTCCGTGCCCGCGGCTACACGCGGCACGGAGTAGGTAGTTCGAATTAGGATCTCTAATTCGAACTACTGGTACACCTCGTTCCACGAGTAACGGTAGTTCGAATTAGAGATCCTAATTCGAACTACCTACTCCGTGCCGCGTGTAGCCGCGGGCACGGAGTTCGACCTAAGGGGATTTAAAAATGGTGCCCGCCCGGCAAGATGCAAATGAAGCCCGGGATTTAAATATCCCGGGCTTCATTTGCAACTTCGAATGCCTACATTAACCACCCTAGTTCGAACTAGGGTGGTAGTGTAGACATACCCTAGGATAGGTACAGAGTAATGTTGTGGGGCATCACTGTGACCAGGGAAGGAGCAACGCCCAGCTCCATGGCCAGGATCAGCTGACTGCCCTGCACCTCAGGGCTCTGTACTCAGCCATCACTGCAGACTTCAGTCTCTGGCTATCACTTTCATCTCCAGCTGTGGCCCCAGCCATGTTGCCTTTTCCCTGACTGTGTCCATCCTCCAAGAGCCAGAGACCTGCCCCCAGCTCCGTGGGGCTGGAGGAGGGGGCATGGACAGCAATAAAAGGGGCATAAAGTAAAAAGTATGGACATCACTGGCGTAGCTGGTCCATAGAACACCAAAGGAAAATGTGGTTTTCTCCTTCTAGCTCCTGCATTCCACTCTTTAAAGTTCAAAACAGGGCACCACAGAGCAAGATGGGATTCTCAAAAGTAGTCATTGCTGACTTTGATATCAATGGTCATGCTCCCACTGGAGTAAAGGTGGGCCCAGTGCTAAATGCTGTTGAAAACCCCATTCCCACCCTGCTTAGGGAAGAGTGCTGTGTCTTAGGCCAGGTCTACACTAGACCTGGCAGCTCAGCTTAGGTTTTGCAACTCCAGCCAAGTAGAATACATTGCTGGAGTTGGCTTACCTTAAGCCAAGCTTGGCAGCATTCCCACAGTAGGAGGCTGAAGACAGCAAATACTCCTGTCGGCTTCCCTTACTCCTGACAAGAGCAGGAGTACCAAACAATAGTGGGGGCACCTTCTGAGTTCAATTTAGCGAGTCTTAAATAGACTCTCTAAATTGAACTCTGGAAGATTGATTATGGCAGCAGCTCTTTTCTGTGGAGTGAAGACATGGCCTTAGTCAAAGGGCAGACCTAATGCTATGTGTGTTGAAAGAGAAGAAAATAATAGCTAGAGATGAGCAAACTGGACTGGATAAATATGAACCATCCATGATCTTTTCGTACACATTTTTTAAAATTTTTGCCTCCTCTGCAATAGCTGCTTCTGAAGTGCCACGAGGCTGTTTAGTATTCACAAACAAAGCCCTTTCTTGGGAGATTTGCTGCTCAAATTTGCTGACTCAGAAGACTTAGATAGTTTGGAAAAGCTTTTTAGGTGATTATCTAAACTAAATAATCTAAACCTTTTGTGGTTTGGCCCTGGCATGTAATTTGGCCATGGCATGTGGTTTGGCCATGGCATGTAATTTGGCCTGGCCTGACGTAGAGATCTCAATTCACTCTGGTGGCCATCCTCACATTCCCTTCTCACTGCATGTATTCTGATCATTGTTTTGTTTCTTCATTATGTAGATAGCATGCAGACAAAAACATACAATATTTAATAGGATTGTGCAATTGTGCAATAATGGCACTACTTTATATCCATTCCAAATTGCATGACTGACTCAGTAATAACTCACTAAGGGCACGTCTAGGCTACCCTTAGCTTCCGAAAGAAAACATTCAAATTTTGTGCTAATTTGCATATCTTCTTCTGATCCCTTTTTTCAGAAGAGGTTTTTTGGGGGGAAAAAAAAGCAGTCTAGACGGGGGTTTCATGCAACACCCCCCCCCTTTTTTTTTAAGAACCCTGTAAACCTCATTAGGGCAAGATTATGTTTTGATTTTTGAGAAAACAATCATTTGTTCAGAGGGACTAGAAAATGGACTTTCTATCCATTTTCCAACCTGGGGCCTCAAAGACGTGTGTGTGTGTGTGTGTGTGTGTGTGTGTGTGTGTGTTTTACAGAGCTCTTGAAATACATAGGGCAGAAGTCTGTCACCTGCATTTCCTGCAGAAACCCAGTCCATTATTGCCACTTGCATGCTGCAATTCTCTCTATCTTCCACTCTAATAAGCTGTCTTTGTTAACTAGGTTATCTGTGAAAATATCTCTGTGGCATGGCACTTTCATGGACTGACACTTCTCTTTATATTCCTCTTTGCACATAAAAGCACAAGTTCTGATTTTAGTTCAGGTCAGCCCTGATGTATCCGTGTCACTTGGCATGTTTGGAGATGTTTTCGCAGCTATAGTAATGCTGCTGTGTGGTTTGGAAGAGGTGGAAATTAAGGGACAAAATGATGCATAGCCAGGGTATGTGTCTGTGTGTTATATTCTCAGAAGCAGAAATAGCTGCAAGAATCTATAAACAGCTGAGTTCAGCAACAGGACATCATTCTTCTGAGCAGCTTCACTTTCTTCTGTAACTTACATAGCAGTGAAAGGAAATAAATCAGTGAGGCAATAAAGCATGAAGCAGACTTGGAGTGGGGGAGGGAATCCCCAAATCAACTCTTTTAAAAGATTCAATAAGATCCCCATTAGTGGTCTCTAAAGCAATCTGAATTATGTATGTTATACACCACACACATTCTACTGTCTCTACTTGAAGAATTCCATTATAATAAATCTCATCTGATTAGACTGCAGCATGGGAAGCTGTTTTATGGAATAGGCTTCCAAGAGAAGTTTGTGGATGCCTGATTGGTTGAGATATTTATAACTGGACTGGACAAAGCTCTAGAAAATATATTGCACTAGGAGTGTACTGAACTCAATGATCTTCTAGCTTTGTTCCATTGCTAGCTTCTGTGAAATCTGCATCAACTAGCACACTATGGACAGTGCACTTGTAACTTTGACAGACCCCAGTCATCTGTGGGTGGAATTGAACTTTGGGACCTCTGGAGCTTTTTCTGCATGATCCTCTACTGCTTGAGCTAAAAGCCAACTGCCTGGTAGCTAAGCGATAGAGCAGACTCATTGTTCTCTCTTTAAGTGGTCTTGGTGCCACTAGAAGGGACAGTACACCACATCCAGAAGGTATGTGAATTGCACACTGCCATAGTTTAAGTAGTAGCACAATCTCATCTGAGACCTCTGCCATTCTCTACACAGCACAAGCTGAGCTGGAGACATTGCACTGCAGCATTCACCATTACAATTTTGTAACTTGCTTCACATTCACAGGCATGAGATTTCACAGTTATTTCATATTCAAAGTATGGGGAAAAGCTCTGCTCTCCTGCTCATGTATGACTATATAGTTATGGCGACAGTGTACAAGCTCTGCACAAATTGATTGTATATGTGCAAAGCATTTCTTAGAATTACAAGTTAGTTATCATAGATTAATAGAACTGGTCAGTTAGGCCAGGGCGTCATTTTAGGAGGGAGTGGGGGCAGCAGCCGTGCGTACTGGGATGCTGCTTGTTTGTCTTCCCATTCCTCTGACTATTAAGGAGTGAGGGGAAAGTACTTGGCTTATGAGCATGCCTCTCACTCCTGACTGGTGAAGTGAGGGAGCAGAGGAGTGATTCACAAAAGCTGTGTGCTTTCCCCTCTCTCCCTGATAGTCAGGAGGATGGGAAGAAGAACAACCAGTGTCCCGGTATATGCACAACTGCTGCCCCCACTGCCCTCCCAAAGTAGCACCCTTGCAGTTAGGATCAAATCTTGATGCATGTGCAATCATGTCATGGCCCTTATGCTTGTGTGGCTACAGGTCTCTTTTATTAGTAGGGCTGTTCCTTTAGCTCACCAAGCACAGCCGTGATTTTGACTTGAATTATAAGTTCTATCTCTAGCTGCTGCTGTGGATGGTTGTGCATTACAGATAACCCAGATGTTTACAGATCATATTGCCTTCCTTTTCTGTTTAATGCACCTGTGATACAGACAAAAATAATAACTAGGAAAAGTATTACATTTCAACCTTAGCATTTTTCTTTTTTTCTTTTCATGTTTCTTTTCTTTATTCCAGCTGAATATTAACACATTTCATTGACTTCACCCATGGAATCCCTTCTAGTTGCAATTAGTTGTGATGAGAATATATCTGGAGGGGCTGAGAAAGTATTTTATAAGTGCAGCAAAATGTTCAATGGCAGAACCAGAGGCATGCACTTCTCCAGGTGGTTTTAGAGTTGATGGTTGGAGTCTAACCCTCAGGATACACTTGATAGACCTACTTCTTCTCTCAGGCCAGGTCTACACGCACAGAGGACATCAAAGATACTCAACCCCAACTACATAAATAACAAAGCTGGAGTCAACGTACCTTGTTTTGCATTTCCCCACCATCCCCAAAGCAGGAGGCCTATGGGAGTGTCCTTTATTCCTCGTAGAAGCAGGAGTACCAGCAGCCAGGTGGAGTGCCCTCTGAATTTGATTTAGCGAGTCTTAACTAGACTCTCTAAATCAAACTCCAGAAGATTGATCGCAGTAGTGTCACTCTTCCATCTAGTGAAGACACGGCCTCACCAACATCAGTTTTATAAAAGTGTAACTCCAGTGAGCGGAATGGAATTACCCCTGATTTATATTCATATAAGGAAGAGGATAATTAGACCCCTGTATATCTGAAAGAAGCTTGTTTAGAGCCTCATGGCTAATTTGCAGCTCTGATGACAAGCATGTAGTTAATGAGCAAAGGACTTTGCTCCTCTTCTCGAATGGTAGTTATGTAACTGGCATGTGTTACCATACATTTGATCCTGTGCAGTATGCACTAACCTACATTGGAAAAGTTATTTCTGTCCTTTAATTGCTTAGTTCTGTCTCTCTGCCTGTAAACAAAGTAGAATGGACTCATTAGCTAATTTGTGACCTGTGTGAAGCTTTGCAGACTGGTGTGGGAAGAACATTATCTTGTTACATGCCGCCATACTATTCAGCCATGCTGGAAATGGAAGGAACAAATTCTGTCAGAGTGCCATTGTTTTGTGAAGCACTTTTCAGTGAAAAAACAATATAAGCACCCATGAAACCATTTGGTTTAATCATGCTATTTATGTCACAGACTAACAAAGGTAAAGATGTTGAATATTAATGCCAGTACCCTCCAGTTAATTCTCTCTCTTGTGTGTTGCATTACATATTCCACATATCCAGGCAGAGATTATGTTGTCTCCATTTGGAAAGCAAGGGTGATAGCATATTACAGACAGGGCACTATTACGGCCCATCATGTGATCTCTGTAATTCTCTTGACATTAATGACTGTCTTATGGATGAAAGAGTATTTATTTCATTGTTGACATGGGGTCAGCATTAAAAAGCCATGACCTACCCCTCACATGCAGGTATTAGAGAAGCACTGTCATCTGTATGCAGCAGTGATGTAGTCAGAAAGACCCACTTGGGTGGGCCCCAACTTCAGGCAATGATGGTGGTGGGAGTAAGCCCTTGCCCGCACCCCACCTGCAGCACCTGGTGGAGTGGGTTAAGCTCCAGTGCCCCAGCCCCGCTCCCTGGCTTGGATCTGGCACAAAATGGGCGGGCCATGGCCCACTCAGGACTACCTCTGGCTACACCCATCGTCTGCAGGGTAGTTATAGCTGTGTTGGTCCACAAACATTAGAGAGTCAAAGTAGGTGAGGTAATGTCTGTTATTGAGCTGACTTCCATTGGCAAGAGGGACCTGTTCTTGGGTGTACAGAGAGCTTTTCTGTGTAAATACAAAAGTTTGTCTCTTTCACCAACAGAAGCTGGCATCATACTTGCATGAGTTTTCTAGCTTTGACTGGTTTCCGTCTAGGTATGAGGAAAGAAATGAAAAGTTTAAATTGAACTGGGTTTAATTATACTATATATCTCCTGGTGACTGGGCATGGTAGAGCTGGATGACTCCATTTGTCATCAAGTTGGTCTTTGAGGGTTTGAAAAACAATTGATAATGCATCATTTACATAAAGATAATGACTCAAATTCTGTCCTGAGTTACATCCATGCAACCCTTTTGTTTGCAGTGGGCTGTTTTTATGTAACCCAGGATGCAATGCAGTGTGGTGGATTTCAGATTAGCAAATGCCCCCCTTGTCATATTTGTGGATCTCTTAATAGAAACGGAAACTGTTTAATAGTGAATATGCAAGTATTGACCCTGAATTTTCACAGAGCTCCTCTCCCATCTGAGCCATTTTCCTGGAAGCTAAATATTTTTCCCAGTAAAAATCACAGGAGTATGCTTATTACAGGTTGACCCTCTATAGTCTGGTACCCTTACTAGTGCCAAACCAGAGAATTTGCCATACCACAGCAGGTCAATATTGTAGTGAGTGGATCCCTTTATTTTTATTTCACTGAGGTAAATAAATAGAACAATGCTTGCAATGCTGCTTAGTAATGCATGACTATGCTGATATGCCCTAGATAAGCCTATCCTTGGTCAGGGCTGATCAGTTCTCTTCATAACAAAGTGTTAGTGTTGTTACACAATTTTACTGCATTGTCACAAGGAAATAAACAGATAAAGCATAAAAGCTATGCTTACAATTAGCAGCATTGCTAACACATCCATTTGCTTGCTAGGCTCTTAGAAGACATGTAGGAATAAATTAGAGCTAAATAACAGCACAGAACACTGAGAGCCAGGCCTGGTGGCTGTAAACAAACTTTATGGGACTGCCGGAAACTTGGCCACACCCATGATAACTAAAATCATGCCAAACCATGGACGTTGCTGGACCAGAAAGTGCGGGACTAGAGAGGTTCAGCCTATATTTGGGAGAGCAATACTAAAAGAGCCTGATTTTCAGGTGGTGTAATTCAGTGTGGTTTCATTAAAGTGATTTATTCAAGCTGAGAATCTGGCCCAAGGGAGCTAAACTCCGACCACCAAATGCCCTCAAGATCCCCTCTATGGCCACCAGAGGAAGGACATGGCATTTTAATTCTTAGCAGAGCTATGCTATTTAGTACATAACTTGTGGTAAAACTAGGTCACTTGGTATTGCTTCTGAAATATCTTACTCTACCAAATGTAACCTCTACCAAGTTGTATCCTGGACCACTAATACTTTTCTCTTCCATTGTTACTGCACCATGTCCTAGTAGTGTCAATGGGAAATGAGTTTATTAAGTAAAATTTACATTCCTCTTAGTCAAAATCTTTTGCATGGATAATTGCTAAATTCTTGGCTTCTCCACATTTATCCTAGGCCTTCAAATGCAGCTAAGTTTCCAGGGGAAAAAACTCACTTCATTGAAGTCAAAGGCAGAACTCTCAGGCTACGTCTACACTACAGGCTTCTTGAACAAGAATTGTTTTGTGTAAGAGTTCTTGTGCAAAAAATCTTCCACAAGAGCACGTCCACACTGCCATGTGCTTTTGCGCAAGAGATGGGCTTCTTGCGCAAGAAATTCATGTTGCTTGTCTACACTGCCCTCTTGTGGAAGAGCTCACTGATTTTATTAAGTCTGGGATTTTGCCCCAAATACTTTAGGGGCTAGGCTAAGTTTCCCCGTTTTCCCTTTTCTGAAATATAGCTCAGGAAATTGGATATTTTCCTATGCTCTTTGGCTCTTCAGCTGCTCACATGCTCCCTTTGCGTGCATGTGTACATCAGCATGCCAGATTATAATTATTACAAAAGTGGTTTTAAGTAGCACCCCATTGATTTTTAGTTTTCACACTACAAATTAATGGACTGAGTGTGCACTCTTTAAAATCAGAGCGGTAGAAATTCAATAATGACTCTACCATGGTATCCGAGTGACCTCAGAATTGGAATTCTTTCCAATTTCAGCCATTTGTAATGAGAATAACAGATTTAACGATGCTGTTTTGTTGCATTAAAGTGAAGTGCCCTACCAACCAAAGCTTTTTTGATCTACCAGCCAACAAGAATTACAGTGGTTATTTCTTTCTTCATGTCCAAAACAGTTTAAAACTGTAGTGTCACAATATTCATTATTGTGCTGTAGACATATGACATTGGTAATGGGCATAATCTGCATAAAATATTCCATTATAACTTCTAGATTACAGCCAGAATTGACTGGCATCGTTCAGGGTCCTCAAGGAGTGTAATATCTCTGGCTAGCTTAGTAATTAGGGCTATTTAATTGCATATGGTTATTGGTCCCTGTGGCTTTCTTCTTTTTCTCTTATGGAAGTTGGGTGAGCCACCATGCTAGAAAATACTATTTCTCCAGATGTGTGTTGAATCATTCTATGCAAAATGTTCCAAAACTTGTTGAGACAAAGCGGGAAGGCATATTCCAAGAGAGATTTTGCTCATAAGCAAATAACATCTGCTTGGCTATAGAATTTTCTGTTTAGGTTATACTCTATCTCCATTGCATGTGTATGGAGGCCATGTTATCTTGTTAAAACTTGTCAGTCAGTGGAAATGCACAGCAGTCAAAGGGCATATTTGAAAAATTCTTTCATGCAGTATTCTTGAGCAAGAAAGGAGACTTCTGTATGCTTCAAATGTTAATGCCAAATGTACTTAAGCTTTAATGAATTGTATGCAAAGAGATGTTAGCATAATCATGTGACAAACACACTTTTCTTCATTGTATTACATTTCTGGACAGATGGAGAAACAAATGCACTGAATCTTACCCTCTTAATTAAAACCTCTCACAAAGGTTATTCAGAGCAATTAGCATTTTTTTCTGAGAATAAATATTCTTGATTTCTGGATACGAGATGACCTGTGGCCTTGCCACCTGATGCTAGAACCCATTTTGGACTTTGTACTATTTCACTCAAAATGAGGAAAGTTTTAACTGAACACAAAGAATTCCCACCATGGGCAAACGGGATATAAGGGTAGGACATCAAACAATAGAAGTGGCTAAATGCCAGGAAACCCCCACTTATCACCCAAGATGCCTGCTGGAAAGATCTAATACTGAACAAGGGGAAGGATTGGGCCAGCAAGGAGGCTTCCTAGCTTGTGAAAGAGATGTTTAGACCAACTATATATATATATAAAAGGAGTAGTCCTATAGCACCTAAAGGTATGTCTACACTTGCACCCTCTTTCGAGAGAGGGATGCAAATGAAGACATTTGAAATTGCAAATGAAGTCAGGATTTAAATATCCTGCGCTTCATTTGCATATTCGCATTATGGCGCTATTTCGAAATAACAGACGCTGTTAGGACGGGGTTATTTCAAGAGAAAACCCTTGTCTCGAAATAACCCTTATTCCTCATACAATGAGGTTTACCATTTATTTCGAGAGAAGGGTTTTCTCTCGAAATAACCGCATCCTAACAGCGTCTGTTATTTCGAAATAGCGCCATAACGCGAATATGCAAATGAAGCGCAGGATATTTAAAACCCAGCTTCATTTGCAATTTCAAATGTCTTCATTTGTATCCCTCTCTCGAAAGAGGGTGCAAGTGGAGACATACCCTTAGAGACTAATAATATATACATATATATATACAGTATCATGAGTTTTCATGGGCAAAAACTTCCTCAGATAAGAAAAGTGCAGAAAAAAGGGGGGACCTTTTGCCCATGAAATCTCATGATACTATATATATATATACAGACTAACATGGCTACCCCCTGAGACGTTTAGATCAACTGTTACGGTAAGAATTTGCATATGATACATTTCTTAGTGTATTAGAATTAGTTGGCATGTTTTGTTTATTTTGGCTTAATAACTTTGATCTGTCTCTTTTCACTTGCAATCACTTAAATCCCACTTTTTATACTTAATAAAATATTTGTGTTTATTATCAAGCCCAGTATAAATAAATTATAACTTATTCAGAGGAAGATGGATTTGTTTGGGGTTTTGGTCCTCTTACAGGCTGTGTTCCTAGGTGCTGAACCCTTATAGCTGAGCTCTCCCAGAGATGAGCTGGTTCAGTGTCAGTGTTGCTCTGCTGGGGGGCTGTTACCCCCAAATCTGTGCCTTGGCCAGGAGAGATCAGAGCTTCTGGTCCAATAGGACAGGGTGGAAGAGTGGCCCATAGTGCAAGTAGGTGGGCTCAGTGGCATGACCATCACACCAGGTGACAGAGGTGATCACAGAGGTAATGGATATTTTTCATGCAAAGTTCTGTGAACAAAATGTTCTCACAGTTCTCTGCGTTCCAGTCCACTTCCACATGGAGGGGAACAATATTCCATTATGCATTAACAGAGTTCTCTGTCTGGGACAACAGACTCCATTGTTGTAACTTAGTAAGGCTCCTAGGGCTTCCTGCTGGCTACCACACTTAGCAGCAGGCAGCCAAGAAGGTTAAAGGGGCTGATTAGGGGTGCACCCCCACTTCCAGGACTGCCCCAGCCCTGAGCTGCCCCCCTGCCCTCCATTTTTTGGGGGGGGCAGGAGGAGGAGCTGCAGCTACACCTACCTGGTTGCTGTTGCTTTTCTTTTTCCTGCTTCCTGTGACTAGGGAGTGAGGGGAAAGTGCCCCACCTGCTGTGTTCCTTACACTACTGGCTGCCCACGAGGTCACAGCATAAATGTAGGCTGGGGATGTGCATGAATAGAGGCACTCCCCAAGTTATAAGCATCTGCCTTATGAACGTCCTCACATACAAATGAAAGCTCGCTGGCAGCCTCAAATGTTGGCAGGAGTCCTTTGGCTTCCGCTTACCGCCTCCTGGTGAGTGGTACATCTACTATTTTTCATTGCAAATATGCAGTATTTTAGCTGCATTATGGGTTAAATAGGCTTTAGTGGGCTAGCCTGGGGACCTAACCATCATTTATAACATTGGTTCTATGGGAAAGTGCACCCCGAGTTCCAAACAACTGACTTAACAGACATATTTTTAGAACATAACCTATTTGTAAATTGTGGATGTCCTGTACAAGGAAACGAGCTTTGCATTGTCCCCTAAGTGTTACCAAATCCAGGATGCATTGAGCTGTGAGAGGTAGCAAATTATCCTCCTCACAGATCAGTTCTGGTAGATTCAACTCTAGGCACTGACAGCAAAAGGGCTTCATATAAACCTTACCAGTCACAATGAGGGCATATGGAGGTGTTAGAAAATATTATGAAAAATAGCTACGTTGTGGATCATTCAGGTCTTTATGGAATAATCATATCATCCTGTTCCTATTGAAACCTATCTCACTCAGACTAGGACTTCCCTTCCAAATATGGTTAGGCAAAGATCAAGTATCTGGCTGATTTAATTTTCTGTGTACTGCAGAGGAACAGTGTTTTAAGTCTACAGAAAATCAAAGCAATCAGGAACTAGACTCTTGCTTAGAGGAGATAACCTAGAAATATGACAGTCAGTGCAGAGTACAGGATCTCTAAGAATGGTCTGGTAGCTCAGCTTTTAAAACTATTGCCCCCAGAACCACCCTGGAAGGGGACTGTTGCCATGTTCAGTGGCAACCTCATGGATTCTTCTGACATGCAGCTTCTCTTGCTTTTTTCAGTGTCCCCAAGGCAGAGAGAATTACTGAGGTGTGACCAAACTTGCAGTCGCTCCTATTATCAAACATCGCGGGGTCAGATGCTCAGCTGGTGTAACTACCCATTGTTCTGTAGGGCGATGCTGATTTATATCCGTCCAAGAGCTGCACACAAATGTGAATTTAAAACAAAACTCAAAGAGGCAATGAGTGCCCCAGGGCCCATTTCCACCTAGAGCAAAGCCTCAGACACTCACTGGAAGGACATGTTTGTACAGTCCCAGCTCAAGTGGTTGTTCACAAATATGCTCCAACTCTGTACATATTTGAAATTGTCAAGTCATTTCAATGTTATCTCTCTCAAGTGAACACTGATGTCGCTGGGATCACTCTGAGTGAGACAACCCAACAGCCAGTTTAGGTCTGATGCCTTTTTAGCTGGTTCTAAAGGAGAGTCTGTTCTTATATTTATTATTAGCACTCAGCATTGCTCAGGACTTTAAGGGGGACTCAGTGCAGGGAGCTATGGGATTGGGTGAGGTGCAGGAGTCAGGGTTGGGGAGGTTAGGAGGAGCTCTGAGCAGGGGACTGTGTGTGTGTATGTAGGGGGGATGGAAGGAGGGGCTAATGCCCCTCCTCTAGAGATTTGTGTCAGGGATGTTTGCTCTTCCCCTTCCTGTCCCTGTCATGGAGCAAGTGCAAAGCACACAGCTCGCCTGCCCCCTGAGCTCCCTATGCAGAGTCAGCAATGGAGCAAACTGTGCACTTCTCCTTCATCAGGGAGCAAGGGGAAACAGTCAGCAATACCAGTGTATGAATCTGATGGGAAGGCTTCAACCCACCCCTCCCACTCTCCCTAGAGGAGTTCTGGGAGTGGGAGGTCCAGAGATGAGGCAGTCCCAGATGGGGGGTACATACCCCCAGCCAGCCCCTTTCACCTGCTAGGTGATTCTGTCTCTTTTCTGTATGGTTTTCTGAGAAGCAATCCCATTCCAGGCACATCCCATTGTGCCAGCACAATCGTGCTTTAAGTTACAATAAGAGGAAGCTGTATACCAAATTTAGTGGTCCTAGCTAAACCAACAGACAGATAGAGAAACACTCTCACATATATAGTGGAAGAGCTAATACCTTTCAAGCAGGATTGTAGAAGTTGCAAAATGTAATTTGTTCCCAGTAATGTGTTACTCTTCCGATAAAGTGCAGGCAGAAAAAGAGCAGATAGCGGGAAGTAGCTTAATTCTATGGTGCCTGATTCAATGCTCAGTGAAGCCAATGGGAGGTCTTCCATGGACTTGATCTTCTGTGAGCAATTTCAAAGTGAATGGACTAATAATTCTATTAAATCATAAATACCTTGTCAGTAATAGATCTCAAAGTGCTCTACAAAGAAAGTCAATATCACTGTCCTGGGTTATGACTCAGTTTCCCCATCTGTCAAACCAGGAATGAACTTGTCGAAGGTCACATAGCAGATTGGTGGCAGAGCCACAAATAGATCCTGGCACTCCTGAATCCTGCTCCCTTGCTCACCCTTAGAGATTTTACCCAGGAAACTCCAGTGCCACCAGTCAGGATAGAATTGTTAGAAATTCATGCCACTGAGCAGGGTGAAAAGAAGTCTGGAGAAGCAGAGACTTGCACTCAGGCCCACCGACAGGAAAGGCAGAGGGGCAATTTCCCCAGAACCTGGTGATTCTAAAGGGTCCGGGGCTCCCAGCAGATGCTGCCTCTGTTATGCAGTGCTCCAGGGGTGATTTAAAGAGCCAGAAACTCCAGTGCAGCAGTGGCAGTATTGGAGTTTCTGGCTCTTTAAATCACCCGTGGAGCACTGCATAGTGCACATTGGACATCTCAATGGGGGAAGGGAATGAGTCGCCTTCCATGCAGTGCTGAGGGCAATGTGTGATGGGGGCTGGTATGGTACGCTTGCTGCCCGGCCCCACCCCTTTCTGCTCAAGGCCCTGCCCCTTCCAGGAGCATGGAGCTCCACCCCCACTTTGTCCATGGGCCTGGCATAACTGCTACCTCGCCTGCTTGCATTCTTCTGCCTTCAGTTCTTCTCACACACACAATGAAGCTTTTCCAATATGTATTTTAGACATAGAATCATAGTTTTGGATGGGACCTCAAGAGGTCATCTAGTCCAGTCCCCTGTAGTCATGATAGGACCAAGCACCATTTAGATCATCCCTGACAGAAGTTTGTCTAATTTGCTCTTAAATATCTCCAATGATGGAGATTCCACAACCTCTCTCAGCAATTTATTCCCATGCTTAACCACCATGACAGGAAAGTTTTCTTCTAATGTCCAACCTAAACCTCCCTTGCTGCAATTTAAGCCCATTGCTTCTTGTCCTATCCTCAGAGGTTAAGAAGAACATTTTTTCTCCCTTCTCCTAGTAACCACTGTTTATGTACCAAAAATGGTTACCATGTGCCCTTTCAGTCTTCTCTTTTCCAGACTAAACAGGACTCCAGTTGAGGCCTAACCAGTGCAGAGTAAAACAGAAGAATTACTTCTTGCATCTTACAATACTCCTGTTAATACATCCCAGAAAGCTAGATATAAATGCAATGAATTAATAAAATATTTGTTGAGATTTAACCTCAGTGTATTTATTATGCAACTGGTTCCTCAGAGTACCTCTAAGCAGATCTAGAGAAGACATATGCTCTCTAATTGCACAGCTGCTAGGGCCGATTTTCTCCTTTATCTCAGGTAGTAGAAGCTAGTGATTCTTTCTGAAACTGAATATCCAGATTCTTTCCCAGTTGTACAGATGTGGGGTTCAGCAACTGGCTGTAGGTGGCCAGAGAGGGACCTCCATGTAACTGAGGCTTTAGAGCTACTAGTAGCTATAGAGGAACAGGAGACAGATAAGCAGTGCGATCTCCCACAGAATGTCTCTGTCAATACATGATCAAATCACTTTCCCAGAGTGTACTCTGTGAATTTTCATCTCCTTGCTCCATGCTTAGTGCAGAAGGGTAACTCCTGTCCTGAGACGGACCACTCTCACAGGCAGAGCATGTGCTGGACTAAGGAAGAGAGTTCATGTAAGTGAACCTGTGTTCCCGACTGGCTCCGAAACTGTCATTCTAGAGCTTACTGAAAGTTTATCGGCATCACTTGTCCTTCCCCCTCCATGCGCTCTCTGTTCAGTGTGTACTAGCCACACAGAGAGTAAGTCTGTATTACACAGCTTTCTGCAAGGTGTCTGTGTCTACAAAGCCATGTTGCTAAAAGTCAGCGGGCGTGAACACTGTTTCTTGGTACTTTTGTCAACAAATTACTTCCACCCCCAATGAGAGCTCTCCTGCAGACAAAGCAGTGTTCACACTTTCATTTGCCACAGTGAAACTTTGCCGTTCATGGAGAGAAGGGGATTTAAGTACCCGTGAGCATCAAAAGTTTTGTTGATCAAGTGCAAATATAGACGAAACCAGAGACATGAGATTTGCACCCCGTGGGTTTTCACTCATAGAGGAGCTGCAGATTGGCAAGTAGTCCCTCTTCCTGGACAGTAAAAGGAGGGGACAAAAGGAGTAATGGTCAGGATGGAGATAAACAAGAATGGGATTCTGTGGGGCTAAAGAACTGGATCATAAGGAAACAACCAGGTTTTGTGGAAGCAGCTGAAGGAGAGACACCTCTACAGGGTCAGGGGGGATAAAATATAGGGATGTTTCTCTAGAGCAAATATTTGATGAACCTTTTGAAGTTTCCTGCCTTTCATTAGCATCTGTAAAGTGTAGCTCCAGTCACTTTACCTCTGCATTATTCTCCCTTATATCTTAGCAATGCCAACTGCAGTGGCAAAGCTTTCAATGGTTAGCAGACAAACAGGGTTGAGTTTACACTGTAGATAATGATGGTAACACTCTATGGGGCAAAATAGAACTGAATTAGAGTAGAACAATTTCTTGAGAGAGAAAAAAAAGGAATGTTAACAAATATCATTTTCTATTCATCCTTTATTTTATTCTATTAATCTCATAAAAGGAATTTCTTTGAAATTATTACCAAAAATTAATAAACCTGTATTTTAAATGACACAATTCCTTTTCTATGTTCCAAATGATACTTTACGGTCCCAATTCTGTATTGAGAACAACTCAGTTCTAAATCTAGGATCAGAGTCTAAACTATTAAAATAGAAATAAGTTTAAATGTATTATTTACTCTGCACCATTTATACTGTTTGCTTCTTTTTGTGTATTTCTCAGTACTATGCAATGCAAATAGGCCAGTCAGTATCAGTTTGTATCAAGCTAGTTATGGGGGTTTTTTACATTCATGTAGGGGAATGTTTAAATCCAAACCGAGAACTGTCTCCATTTTAATTCAAAATACATCATTGTGATACTTTAAGCTTAGTTTTGCAAATCCCAAACTTTCAGCCCTGGATTTCTGATTGACCCCCCAAAAAAGAATCATCTTGTGCATAAAATTAACCACATGTGTATGTCATCATAGAATCAATGCATAAGTTATATTCCAGTCCCTTTAATTCATACAGATGCTCTGTTTCTACATTCCCCTATCAAGCTTTGTGTCTCCTTGGGGTTAGACTTGTGTGGGCAGAAAATACGACCCTTTTTCTTCTCTCCCGATAGATGTACAAGGTATAATGACTGTTATTCATCAGATTGATGTTCCAGCTTAAAAATACCAAACCACTCAACACATCCTTCCTTTCCGTTTCAAATCAATTTCTGGGAGGAAATTGATCTGATTAGTGACCTATTTGCCTAGTGTGGAGACATTGAAAGTAGTCAGAGTGACTTCTGGAGTATCTAATGTGTAATACAGGTGATTTCTCCACCGTTGCCCCCCAGAGTTTTAGAATATGAGCCTGAGCAGCTGGATCTGTAGCCTCATGAAGGGGAAGCTGCTGATATCCTGTCACAGTCACAAAGCTCACTGTTTATCTGATAGGCAGTAAGGGTGTCTGGTACAGTTTCTCCCAAACACCTAGTCATTTATCAGAGAGCTCCTTTCCCCCCAGCTTCTTAACTTCATCTCTCTCATGCACACACACCCATTTCATATCATCCACCATATAATAGTGGCCTTTCCTGAAACTGGAAAAGGTCTCATGTGGAGCATGCCTATGGATCAGGCTGGTTTTGTGTGGGAGGAAAGCATTAGGAGGCTGCTGAGCGAGAGAGCTGCAATGTCCCTACATGGCAACATAGCAGTTCATCATCAGGCCACCCAGGGTATGTCTACACTATGGAGTTTTGTCAGAAAAATGGCTGTTTTTCCGACAAAACTTGAGGAACATTCACACTGCAATTGCGTTCTTCCGCAAGAAAATGGAAAGAACAGAGGGGTTTTTCCGGCATTGGTAATCCTCGTTCTACAAGGAAGAAGCCTTTTTCTGAAAGAGCTCTTTCGCAAAAAGGTGTGTGTGGATGGGGAAGAGGGAGTTCTTTCAGAAGAAGAGGAAAAAGGAAAAAGCACAGGTGCCCTGATGGCCACTCCGTCCATTGCAATCACAGCTTACATGCAAGATAGCATCCATTCAGTGTGGATGTTCTCTTTTGAAAAAACAGATCACTTTTTCGATGCACTTTTGCAGTGTGGATGCGCTCTTTTGGAAGAAGTTTTTTTTGAAGATCTCATCCAAAAAAAGCTTCTTCTGAAAGAAGCCTGCAGTCTAGACATACCCACCAGCCAGCCCACTCTCTGTCTTGGACCTGTTTCATTCAGCTTATGCGTCAGTCAAACACTATGGTCTCTGTTAGCTGCAATGGCTCACTCCCTGCTCTTTTAGCAATGAAGCCATGGCAAGCAGTGAACAGCTGTGCTGCTAATTCTAAATAAATACATTTTTCAGCTCTCTACCTATTGTAAATCCTTAGGATTCCTATCCTGCACATGCCCTTTACAATATGAAACTCACAGTGGGAAGGTTGGCTGGTTTGTTGTTAACTTGCCAGTAGAGGCTGCACTTGCCCTGTGAGCACACAAGCCCGAATGAGTTGGATCTGGAGTATTAGTACAAAGCCCTCAGACCAGTGTTTATTCTGATGTAGGCAGGTGTCTGTTCCTTTAGCAGCTTGCATGGCAGTTTACAGAGGTTAAAAATAAAGACATAGGGTAAACATTTGCCAAGTAGCTAAGTGACTTTCATTGTGAAAGTGCCATCTTAAGAAGGGACTTGAGCACTTCGGAGTCCAAGCCCCATTGACTTTCAATGAAACTTTGGCATGTAAGGGCCAAAGTCACTTTTGAAAATAGGATGTATCCATAGAGGGCACTTGCATTGCTTTGCAGAGCTGAACCACAAGACAGCTAGACACCTTCAGAAATATCACTCCTAGTGCTTAGTTATTCAAAGGCATTTAGGAGTCTAAAGATGCAAAAAGGTGCTTAGAAAAATTCTGCTTGATGCCGAAATCACTTTTGAAAATGGGAGTTAGGTGCTCTTGAAAATGTTACTCAGAGCCCAATCTCAAAGAACAGGAAATCTCTTGTCAGGCTGAGGCAGAAAATGAAGCTCACACACCAGGGCATGAGAAGAGATTAGAGAAGGGAGAACTGAAGCCAGTGTAGATAATAGGAGTCTGGATGCAAGTATTGCAAACTGAATCATGCAGATTCTGAGAATGAGTCTGCAGGGAGCAGCAGCAGGTAGCAAAGTGAAGGCAACAGAGATGGCTTGTGAGAGAGAGGGACAAAAGACGAAGAATTAGCATGTGAAGAAGGCTTGAGGATAGCAGCAGCAAGATGTGGATGCAGGTAAGGACGCAGCAAGAGGAAAGGCCTGAGTCAGCAAAGAGGCGATAGAGGGAGCAAGAAGGTGTGAAGAATGGGCTGTAGGATGAAGAGAAAGGATAAATGGGCTTTCTGGGGTAAAATGACCATCCTAAAGCCCAGGATGGGTTTGGATTTTATGTGGTGAAGAAGCCTGTGGAAGGACAGGGAGATTAATGGGTTCAGAGCAGCAAACCAGGGGGATTATTTCAGCTGTGGGATTGGAGGTGTGTTACAACAAGAGGCAGCAAGAATTGGCAAGAACTTGGAAGAGAGGGGAGAAGGAAGGGAGGAGTCAGATAACTCCCATGTTTCAGGCTTGAGGAATAGGGAGTCTAGAGGAGACAATAGTGGGGCAGGGAAAGGGATTGTGAGAAATAACAAGGTCAGTGTTTTCCAAGTTTATTTTGGGAAAGGCAGGGCTGCCTGTAAGAAGATATTGGAGGGACTGAAAGAGATGGGAGCCAGCAGTTGGAAGTTATGGGCAAAGAGGTAGATATGAGAATCAGCAGAATAGCTGTGATATGAAACCATTTCTAGTTACTTTGATCTGCAGCTCCAGGAATCTCCCAAACAATCCACAGTATCCACCGTAGGTTGGGCACCCTCCCTGGACTAGGGACAAAGAATTTTTCCTTAGCCTGTGGCTCTATTGTGCAGGTTGCTGACGGCAGGTGGTAGGACTGTCCAAAGCTGGATGGGAAATCAGCTGACTGGAAACCAGGTGGGACGCCCACTGTGAGGATACTGCCAGGGAATGCAAGGCTAAAAATTTTAAATAAACATCTCTCCCTCTCTTATAATAAAACAGTGACAGATCTGTCCCTACTCCTGCACCTCATTCATCACCTGTGTGATTTAACAACTGGGCCTTCAAGCTGTGATATAGTTCTCCATGCATGCTCCTTGTTATGCCTTTTTAGCTTCCTCTGAAGTTCAGTGTTCTCTTACTGCCACATTATGAAACTGGGCCAGATAAATGGGAGAGGCATCTCATCCATCACTGCCTTAATTTTGTTCCTTGGTGGAAATAAGCAGTCTGGGGAAGCAGAGTAGTTTTAACATCACCATCAAGGCCATTTTAATATTCAGGGAGGATCATCAACAGAGCGCTCATTCTGGCAGGAGATGAATATTCCCCTGTATTGGAGTCAGTAGGGTTCTCTAAGCATTGTTAAAATTATGGCCACTCCTTTCCTTTTAATTTGGTGGTGAATTTGATGCAGGTTAAATGTGAATTGATTGACAATGTTGGAGACTGTAGACAGCTGCTCAGCCACAGAGCATGGAAAGCAGCACAGATGTTCCATTCAGCCTGTGCACCTATGTGATGTCTGACCCAAAGGGACAGTTTGCGTTCCAGGGACCTCAAAAGCTGGACGAAAGCACTGTCTTTGAGAGTGCTCTGAGGCTGGAGCACTCAAGGAAATCAAATAGTGGGTGCCCAGCACCTACCCACAGACAGCTCCTCCCCTTCCTCTCCTGCACCTCCCCTCACTGTGATCAGAGGAAGTGGGAAGAATGGGGACAGGAAAAGGCAGGGGAGGGGATGGGAAGTGGCTAGGTGGGCTGGAGGTTGGGCTGAAGGAGTGGAGTGAGGGTAGGGCAGGGGTGCAGGTTGGAAGAAGGGGTGCAGTGAGGATGTAGTTGGGGTGGGAGACTTGGGAAATAGGGACAGGGCCTGGGGCACAGAATCTCCTTGGAAACTCTCAGGTCAGCATGAGAGTCAAGTCAGGAGAGTCAAGAGCTACTCAATATGAAGGCTCTATCCTGCAGGGTTGAGTTTACAACTGCCCATTTAAACAAAATGACAGGTTGTTAGTGAAGGCTGACAGAAGCTGTGGGTTCCATTATCTCTCTCCTCCACATTAGCTCAGTGTCCAGAATTGGTTGGAAAATCCGCCCCCCGCCCTTTTTTTTTTATTTCTGCAAATGCAGTATTTGAATTTATTTATTTATTTGAAGAAAATGTGATTTTTTATGAAAAATTTCCTTATGAGTTACTGATTTTTTAAAGTCAAAATTATGATTTTTTCATGAGAAATTCAACTTACGGTAAAAGAAAATTCAATTGGAGCAAAAATAAATTATGTCAATTGAAAAATTGCAACCAGTTCTAGCTATGTCAGATTCCTTGACCCCAAGGAAGATGCAGTGAGGCACAAGTCAGCATTATAGCTGGCAGTATTGTTACTTATGTATTACAGCCAGCAGCACTTAGAAGAGTCATTCAGAATCATGCCCCTATTAGTCTAGCTGCTGTACAAACACAGAAGAGGAAGCTTTAGCCCCAAAGACAATTAAGGAGAAGGCATAACACAAGGGGAAAGGGTGGGAAAGCTAAATAAAGATGAGCAATACTGCCATAGAGACACCCAGGTCTTCTACGGGCATACCATGTTATATATACCTAGAGGTTAAACTTCTCAAATCTGGGACTCACTGATTCTGGCAACATCCTTGGTCCAGCAGGACCATGATTGTTGCTGGACCAAAGAGCTCCAGAGGCCGGGAGTGGGGGCCAGATGGGAGTCTTGTGGGGCTAGGGAGCCCCACTTGGGCCAGCAGTGGCTGGGCCCGGCAGCAGCTGGGGAACCCTGGCCCAGTGAGCTTTGGTGGCAGTGAGGCCAACGGCAGCCAGTCAGCCATGATCATGGCCAGGGAACAGCCAGTGGCAGCGGGACCAGCAGTAGCTGGATGGTCCCAGCTGGGAAACTCTCAGTGGCAATGGGGTGGACACTGTGGTGGGGAGTTCACGCTCCAGGGAACCCCAGCAGGGCCAGCGTCAGCAGGGCCAGGGTCAGGGCAGGGAGCCCAAAGCGGAGCCTGATAGTGGGGCTGGCAGCCAGTAGGGGAACATTGACCTCCCCTAGTCCAGCAAACTCCCAGTGAGTTCCAGTTTGTATAAACAAAGATGTCTCTCATTTTCTCTCACACACAAATCTTTGCTGAATTATTTTGCCATTTGTTTTTGAAATATTGATAGAGCACCTGGAGTTTTATGCTAGGCCAATTACACAAATCAAGTAAAGATGTCCACAAATGCCAGGAAGGGTCTGTCATTTGTGTTATGTAGTTAAAGGCCACTGAAGCAGTGGACAGTATTAAAACTGGGACTGGAGAGACAAAAGTTCAATTCTCCACTCTGCTATATGCTGCCTGGGTGAGACTGAGATATCACTCAGTTGTTCAGTGCCTCAATTCTCTACCTCAGAGGTTTTGGGTGAGCTTCAATACATTAAATGTTGCACAGTGCTGAGATACTGTGGTGATAGGGTCTATACGAGCATAGCTAGACTTTCCCCACCTCAGCCATTTTGTTTCATAGAGAAAAGAGTGCAGAAGTTCACAGGCAGACTTTGACAAACATTTTCTGCATCATTTGACCTGACACCATAGGAAACCATTAGTAGATATTGGTTGAAAAAGGATTTAAAATCCACATGGACGTGACTATTGATCGAAATAATTTTGTGCAGACTTCTGACAGCTTAATGTAATTGGTCAGCATGTCTACCTTAGACAAACGATTTCCCATCTGAAGTCTTATACAAAAGATGTGGATATTATTAGTTTTTGCTTAAACGTTAGTAGTAATTTTGAGTGACTGTATCAATTATTTCTAAACTGTAATTGACTGACTGTTGTTAAGCAAATTAGGACAATGGGGACTGTTTAAATTTGTTCCTGCAGGTAATTTAGGATTATGTAAAAGACTGATTTCTGCTTTCTTGATTTGAACATAAGAA
Source organism: Pelochelys cantorii (assembly GCA_032595735.1). Lineage (NCBI taxonomy): Eukaryota > Metazoa > Chordata > Testudines > Trionychidae > Pelochelys > Pelochelys cantorii. Next base: position 24,776,687 of record CM064342.1, on the reverse strand, counting down.
ATGATTTTTTGTGCACAGGATTGTATTAGACTGGCCTTCCTCTAATAAGACAGTAGATGGTGAATATATTCCAAAGCACTTGATGCTTGCATTTCCAGTTCATTGTTATCTTTTCAAGCAAATTGAGAATATTTGAAGCTTGTCTGTACATCAATCCTGCATGGTCATTTTAATGATTTTTTTTTAATCTAATTTGTCAAAACCAAAATTGTGAAACAGGGTTACTTTCAAAGATTTGCCTGACTCGAAAACAACATTGAAAAAAAAGTTTCTTATCTGACACTGTTAAAAAAAATCCAGTTTTCCTGTTCAAAATGCCTTTTCATTTAAAAATGTAAGCTAATTATACTAAAAGAAAAAGGTCAGCACTGGGAAAAAAATGCTTTGAAATTACTAATCAAAATGTTCTGATTGACCTTATCAATAAAATCAATTTTTTCATTTGTGGATAGGTTTGAGATTTCAGGGGGGGGTTTTTTGAAAAACTTTTGATGAAAGCAAAGTTATAAGAAAACATTAGCAGACCACATTGGGCATTACTTATTCAGGATCAGATTAAAACCCAAGATTTTGGTATGCCAACTACCAAAACATCCTCCTCTGGGTACATGAAAAAGCCTGATCAAATTTCTAAAATACAAATTCCTATTTTTGTCACTTCTCTTGTGCTTCTATTTGGTATGAAAGCTTTCCCATTACAAGAAAAGTCCATATTTTACTATATTACAATTCCACAGAAGCAACCGTCATATTTTTCCAATAGAGTGCAGTACAAAGTCTAGCTGCTTAGATATCAACTTTTCATCATGATTCAAGACAGGAAAAAAAAATCAAATGCTCAGTTATCTACACAGGTTATTCCCCACTTGCTTCAACTTTATTGGTCTATTCTCTGCTCTCCTACTAGTCTGCTAAGAGGTGCCAAGCAAGTCATTTGCCCACTCCATGCCTTAATGTCCACACTTGTAAAATAGAGATAATGGTACTTCCTTATAAAGGGCTCTGAGCTCTGTGGATAAAATCTCTGTCTAGAAGCCAGGTAGTATTATGTGTGTCTTAAGCAGTGTGTGAGTATGTCCAGTGAAGACAACAGGACTATTCAAGAGCTTTACTGGCCAGAATGCAGGATGGAGCCCACAACCAGTAGATATTCTCTTCTGCATTTACTATGGGGATGTGTAGATTATTGTGATGCTGGGGGATGTAGATAAATATATATAATTCATATTTTAAGGCAATTTGCATGGGAGGGAAGGTTCATTCAGTCACTCTTTATTGGGGTGCTTGCTTTCTCCTGCCTGTCCCTTCACTATTGTTGCTCTTAAACGTCTGCCTTTGAGTTCCCATGTAAGGAGACAGTCCTGCACCTGCTGGACCATGGCTATCAGTGAAAGCTAGATTAGGGCTTGTCTTCGCTACATGGAGGATCAATGCTGCAGTGATTGATCCTCCGGTGGCAAATTTATCACGTCTAAGCAGATAGACCAGAGATCTCCTGTCAACTCTGGTACTCCACCAGGACAAGAAGGGGAGCCAGAGTCAATAGGACCCCACTGACCTTGCTGCATGAAAGACACCATGGTAAGTACATCAACTTCAGCTAAGTTGTGATCCGCAAAGTAGGAGGAGGACACAGGGACATAGTGTAGACAAGACTCTAGATTACAAAGCAGCATCTTCCTATAAAGAACCATTCTATACAAATTCCTTAGACCTAGTTTCTCTCTAAGACAAACTGATTCTGGGAAACATATTCCATGCAATAGAGCTTTCCACTGTTCCATGTCACTGTGCTCCTCTGTGTTTTTATTTTGTAGTAAGAAAGTTGTGATCATTCCATAGTAAACAACTTTCCAGGAATGACAAATGTTGCCTCCTCTCAAAATGATACGAGGAACAGATGTTCTGAGAGAAAAAGGCTTTGCAGATGGGGGAGAAACAGACTTTTAGCAACCAGCCTTGTTTGAACTTTTATTCTGTAGTTAAAAGGAGAGAATTAAAACCAAAGGAAACAGAATTTCTAGCATTACTTTACCTCACTCATCCCAGCTAAGTATTGTGATTGTGAAAGAAAGATCTTTAATATCCCTTCTATAAATGGAACATCTTATTAACTCAGAGAGACAGCCGGGACTGGCTTTTTTATTTTTTATTTCCTGGAGGAAATAGTAAAAGTTGACAGGTAATTTTGTAAATGAAGACAGTCAGCAAACATCTGTTGAAGATGATAATGTCTGAGTGGTTTTGTTGTTTCAATGAAAACTTAGTTACATTCGGTTTAGATTAATTTTTCATTGTCTTCCGTTAAATGAGAGTTGCTTACACAGTTGCCTCAAATGGAACTTTGATTGCTTTCCATCTACTGCCAAAATCATAAAAAGACAGGGAAAAAATCAAATGCATAAAAACATTTATGAGCATTGATACCAATAAATTCGTGCTATAGTGCATTTTACTTTGATAAATTAAAGTTTTGCTGTACAGCAGCTTGTGAGTGCTTGTGAAAGGAGTATACACACTCACCATTTAAATTCAATATGCTGTTTAAACAGCAATAAAAACAATTCCTGCTGCGTGCTGGAGCTTTTCATGTGTCTTTTGTGGATGTCCCGAAAAGTCTGAGAAGTAGTTTGGGAGAAATGAAATGAAACAATGTTAACAAAGAATTTCACCCTTGTGCAAAGATGGTTAAAAATCACTAGCCAAGGATTTGAGAGATCTGGAGTCAGTTCCCAGCTCTGCTATTAAAGTATTTGACCTTGACATATCTTAATTACTGAAGCACAAGACAAGGATTGTTTTGTGGTTGAGACACAGAAGATGTGGTCTGAATTTCCAGCTCTGCTGTAGACTCCCTAAGACACGTTGGGCAAGTCACTTTTAATCTCTTTAAGCCTCCCCATTTCTGAAATAGGAATAATAGTAACTACTTTCTCTCATCCTGTGTTTGTTTTCTATGTTGACTGTAAACTCAGAGCAGGAGATGACTGTATATGTACAGCACCTAACACAATGAAGTTCTGAATGTGGTTGGGATCCTGTTGTACAATAAGTAATAATAATTGCAAAAAGCCAGTGTACAAAACAAACTCTGATTTGAATGAGTTCACTGGTATTTAGGCCTCATGCTGCTCCTCTCTGCATGTGTATACACTCTCAAGGTGTGTATTTCTGGGGTGAGCTTCCACTCTGTAATTATCACCAGTAGCAGTCAGATATGAGTGCAGGTTGTTTATCTGGGTTCCGCAATGCCCCACCCCCCCGCCACACACACACACACAGACAATAACACTTACGTCCTGTTATAACATTTTCCAGAAATGTGTTATGACATAAATGTCAGAGATTGAGGTAAATTCATCTTTGAATGAAAATTTCAGCAAATATATAGATGGGACTCAAACCTTAGCTTGCATTTTTTCTGGGGAGCTGGTATTTGGGAGCTGCTATTTTCACCATCTAGTGTCCTCCTCCTATATGCACTTTTGAAAATGAAATTAAATACACATTGTACGCATTGATTTCCCTGTACAGGGTTTGACACGTAATAAAAAGAAGAATGTAACTGTCTCTTTAAAACACCGGTGTGTTGATGTTCACACTGCTAAGTAATTTATTTACACCTTCTCAATTCATTTGTCGCAACAAGTTTTTAAGAAGCTCCTGCTTTTTTGAGCCAGTTTTCTATCAGGTTTAACAGAAGAACAGGTAAGACACATGACTTTATGGGATCCCTCAATGAGACCATGACTCGTAAGTGCAGGCTTTCAGCACCAGAACTCATGGTTCCTTTAGGATCCAGCAGTGTAGAGAAGCCATACTAGCTGTCTTGTAGTGAATTACCAGAACTCTGAAGGGAGGTCAGCCTTCCTGATTGGGGTGATTATTCCTGTGGTACACAGAGGAGAGTTTATACAGAGGAGAAAGGAGAAGAAAACCTTCATAAATAGAGGCAGGTGTTATCAGAATTCTCTTCTGCAAGGCTCCCCTGTATGGAAAGTATCTAGTTTATGTGCTTTATACCAGAAGGAGTTGATGAAAGATTTTGGCTATGTAAGGGTTAAAGTAATGTAACACTGAAACAGGGCAGAACTGAGGAGGAGGGAGGCAAATAGATGCAATTAAGCTTAACAAATGCTGTATCCAGAACTGTATTCTGTGCTCTTTTCCTACCTACTTCCTGCAGAGCACATACATAGAAAGCATTCCATTCACAAGTTCAATTTTCTCAGTTCTTTGACTTGTCACAAGTCTTTTTGCACTCACCAGTAAAGAGCATCAATAATTATGGAAACCTGATTGGGTTTTTTTGGTTTTGGTTTTGCTGTCTTAGGAAGAACAAGAAAGTAACAAGCATTAGTTTAGTACTCAATCACTGCTAACGTCTTCTGTTTCTTGCGTGTTTCCCACTTGGGGTCTGAACATGGAAGCTGTCTCTTGAGCTTAGGCCATCCTTGGCTGTTTGTTTTTTTGAAAATGGGCTTTGCCTAAGAGAGTAAACAAGAGAGCTGGTAGGATAATCACAGCATGGACATGTAGTGTGACCAGTGTTCCCTGAAAGCTGTGCACTTGTGCAGCTGCTCAGGGAGATTCCAACACCATGCTGCCGATTAGCAGAGCACCCACAGCTAGGTGTTTTGTTTCTACTGGTAATGCACATTCACATATGCTTCAGTGCACGTAGAAAAATTTATTTCACACTTGGATGCAAAAAAACCTGCACATGGATGGAAAAGACTAGAGGGAACATTGAGTGTGACCTGGCATAACAAAAACAATTGCCCAATTGTATGTTGGCATGACCTTGCAATATGTCATGGTAATGAGTTCCACAGGCCATTTGTGCATCATGTTAATGATTCAATTTTTTTTTTTTAAGTAGTGGAAGCTAGAAGGCATAACCAAAATGCTTTTTCTCTGTATTTCACACAATAGATGAGGCCAAATAGACTGTAATCTAAACCATTACAATCACTACTTCAGGGTTCTCTTGGAAAGAGACAGATAACAAGCAGAACAAGTTGGGGGAATTTTTCCCATAATGTTTAGGCAAAAACAAAAAACAAAACAAAACAAAAATCCTGATTTGTCTATGGGAAAACTTCATGGAAACTGATCTGTTTTCCTCAGGAAGGATTCTCCGATCCAGGATGGAATTTCTGGTGGGAAAGAAACACCCAACAATCATCTAGGACACTGATCTTGGATGTGGAAGAACCCAGTCCATATATCTGATTCAAATAGTCAAGGACTTGAATAGCAGCCACCTGAAGAATGAGCTGGGATCCTATAGAAGTGTCAGTGCAGCAGAGGCCCTCCAACTGGGGGAGGGGACAGCAAAGGGAGCAGTTGCCACAGGATTCAGTGATTCAAAAGGCTCTGGGACTCCTGGCTGCTGCCCCATATACCACAGGAGCAGCTACAGCTGAAGCTCAGAGCAGCTCTCAGGGCTGGCTGGGGGTGGGGGAGCCAGCGTAGCACGCCCTAGCCCTGCCCCTTCCATCCAAGATCCTGCCCCTTTTGGGATCAAGGCCTGCAGTTTAGAGTTCATTTTGGTGGGACTTTCAATAGAGCTAGTGTTTGGCTTTACAATGCTCCCTCTGAAGTCAAAGACAAAGTCAGGCCAGCATCATGAGCTTTTGAAAATCCTGTCTTTAGTATTTATTTACACGGAGGGGCATTTGGAGTTGAGTAATTGGATGGCAAACCTTTTGGTGCAGGAACTGTTTTTTTATTCTGAGTTTGTACAGCTACAGGCACAGTGGGGTTCTGGTGCAGGACTGGTTCATCTAGGCATTAGAACAGTGCTTGTAATAATTATTCCTGGAATTCAGACGGGAGCAGGAAAGCCTCACAAAAAAGGTTGCTGCTTGATTTCCCCCTGTCTTGCAGCTAGGCAGCAATTTATACCTATGCCAACTGACTCTGACGCACTATCAAATCAGGGTGACTCTCTCTTGGGACATGTCTAGAAAAGCATAGAGATGGAAATGGTTAATTGTTACCTGGGAGCAGCCCCTCCCATGGCCCTCCATAAGCAGATGACTGCTCCAGCCACATGGGGTTGTCGCATGGGCTGGACATTGGCAGCCTCATTGAGGACCGTAAGTTGCAGCCGGGAAGGGGGGGGGGGGAGGGATAACCAGCTTCCCTGCCCCCCAGCTACTCCTTCTCACTCTGCGGGACACTGCCAACTCCCAGCCCATATGGACTGGGAACCAGCAGCCCAGTGTTGGGCTATAAACAGTCAGACTGGAGCAGCCCCTGTCCTTAGCCTAGGGGGACCCCACCAACCACTGTATAATAAGTTAACTGTTTAAACTTAGGCTATGTCTAGACTACAAAGGGAAGTCAGAAAAAGATACGTAAATTGTGGACCGCAATTTGTGTATCTTTTTCCTTTTTTCTGTAGAAAGAAGCTTTTCTGAAATTTGGCACATCTACATGGCACCAGATTCTGGACAAGCCTGTTCTTTCGACACATCCCCTCTTCCTCATAGAAGAAGGTTTACAAGGATGGTGAAAGAGCATATCCACTTTTCCGAAAATTTTTCCAATATCCCAGAAAAGCGCTGCAGTCTAGATGTAGTTAACCAGTTAATTAATTAAAGGGGATTTTACATTCCTACAAAGGTATGAGGAACGCCTTCAACCTGTTTAATGAACTGAAATTGGCACATCAGTACTGGCTCTGCTACACAGGCAGAAGAGATGGTCATCTCTGGGAGTAGACTATGAAGGGCAGCAGAACATTCAATGTACTGGCCCAGTTGGACATTTAATGGGTGGATTAAAGCGTCCAAAAATCCACATATCTTGTCTTAGCTTCTCTAGCCCAGACACTGATGCTAGAGAGAGTCCCTGAGGATAGAGGAGAGGTGGCAGTGAAACAGTGGCCTCACTCCCATTGGAATCAATGGCAACACTCCAGTTGAGATGGGCAGAAGCAAGGTCGGGACATGCAGCCTCTTTCAGTGTTGACACTGTCCTGATTTTGCAGATGCATGAGAATTGTTAGCAATATTAGCTCTGCAGCTCCAAAAGCTTTACAAGATGTTGTCACAAATTTTAGAAGATGGATCGTTTGCCACACAGCACAATTTCTGCACTTAAATTTTTAAAAAAAGGCCACACGCCGAGGGAATAATGATGGGATTGTGATCCATCTCTTTTTCAGCTTTTATCTAGAGGGGATGTTTCGTGCAGAATGAAATGAGTCTAAGCAGCTCTAGTTAATACGACATCAAGGGCTGCCACTGGAAGTCCACATTGTTTTTGTCCTCCTTTTGTGCTTGTAATTTCATAACACATGCTGCCTTCTTGACCTCCATCTATGCCCTTTTGTAATAGACAAACACCGTTGTCTCTGCACATAAGGACTGCTGCATGCAACAGCATCAGTATTTTTGTATGTCCTTTGCATCTGATCTGTCTAAGCCATGTTCAGCATTATGTGTGTGGGATCCCTCTGACAATCCAAATTAGAGTAGTGCACTATGTGCACTGGTAACAGTATTATTGGTGATGGCAAGAACTCACTCTTACCTACAATACAAATAGAAATGTAATCAGTATTTTGTGCATGGTCAAGAGTTAGGGCAATTAACAAGTAGAACTGGGTAGCAGGTCTACTTTATACATGAGGAGTGGGAATGCCGAGTAATGCTGGGGGTTTTCTGGCTGTGGAACAAAACTTTCACACAGTGCCTGTACATAAATGCCCAGGAATGGATGCTGTTCTCTTTCAAAGCAATGGAATTGAGTTTTGACAACACTGAAGGAGTGCACACTGTTTCTTCTCATTGGTAGAGCATTTTTTCCCAGTCAAAAATCAGTAATGTTAGTTGTTCACTGAATAAATTTTTGTGTGGTGGCTACAGAGCCTTATTGCAATGGAGAGACAGAGTGGCTTAACGAATAGAGCATTGGACAGAGACTCTGAAGATGTGGATTAAATTACTGGCTCTGCCACTGGCCTCTGGGAGGCCTTAGGCAAGTTACTTCCTCTCCTCCCAATTTTCCCATCTGTAGAATGGGGATAATGATGAACCTTCTTTGAGATTTGCTCGTAAAAAGTGCTCTAGAAGAGCTAACTATTATTATTAATTATTATTATTAATAATAATAATAATAATAATAATAAATCTGCAAATAGCTAGTTATTCCTGGCCCTTATATAAATGAAAAGAAAACATGCAATAAGTGATTTAACTCCCCGAGACACTCAGGCTTTGGAGAAATTCTCCCTATCAAAAGGACAAATTCTAGAACCAAGTAATGCTAAATGGAGTAGAAATCACTCTCCCCCCCACCACCTCCCCAGCCCAGGCTGAGCGGCCTCCTCTTGTAACTTAATGTGCCTATTCCCTTTCTACCCTCCTGCAAATCCTATTTAAAGCCACTGAAGCATTTACACAAATACTGTAAATTGGACTGCTGTTTATTTCAGTCCTGGCTTGGATTAAGCAGGGGGGAGTATTGAAGGAACCAGACACCAACCATTTCCTGCTGGTTGAGAAAGGTTTTGTTTCCTCTGCAAGGATCTGTTTCTAGTGATTTAGTACCCCTATTGTTTTAATGCTGAGTTAAAAGTTCAAAGAGCGGATAGCTATAAAATTGGGCAGAGTGTGCCAGAACTGTGGCAGGTGTAAATCCAACCAGCTCAATTGAAAGTAATTGGAGCTCTGCCTATTTATGCTAATGGAGGATTTGTCCCCACATGGTTAAATAACTCCAGGGCTTGCTTTTTCTACCCTCGCTGTTCTTAGGAGAGATGCATTATCCACATGAAGTGAGAGTTGTGTCATTACAACATCTATGGGCAGCCTCTCTGCAAAGATGAGCAGGGCCCTGGGGGAACTCCGTTGCCAGCATTGGTCTCCATGGCATTTTGATTGTGGTGATGTTAGAGCAGAGGTGGATCTGGTGCAGCATCCCTGCTGGCTGACAGCTCCGTTTGCTTCTGAAGTCAGGAGACTTTGTACAGGAAGGCTAGCAAGCAGTAAATGACCCAAAATGAATGTTGTTTAAAAATAAAACAAACCCTGATGGCTGAAATTCACCATAATGCAGAGCATCTGCAGCACACAAAGACTATAAGCGGAACAGGGAGCCTAGTGTGAGCTCTTTGAACAGGAATGGATTTTGCCTACAGATTGGAATGAGAATGTGAGCAGAAACAACGAGAAGTCCTGTGGCACCTTATGGACTAACAGATTTATTGGAGCGTAAGCTTTCGTGGGCAAAGACCCACTTTGTCAGATGCATGGCAGGTGGCTTTCCTACCCTGCTCCTTATACTATACCGAGCTGGCCAAACTTAATCCCTGTCTGGAGTCATTTAAACAAAAATGAAGCAAAGCATAAATCTGAACCTAAGTGTGGCTATTGCTACAGTTTTTCCCTGAGGGACCCACTCTGTCCTTGCCCTCTCACTCAGGCTAAATTTAGATTGCATTTCATAGGAGCTAGCTGCGGAGGTGAGCCCATAGAAATAAGCATGCCCTGGCCATCAAGGGGATTCAACAGAAAATTCCTGTTTCTATGCGGGAGCCTTGAACTTGACCCTTTATCATGTGGACTTGCATAGGTCACCTGCATGAGAGTGGATCTCCTCCTATATGACTATAAATAATTTAATTAACTCCAGCACTTCAGGACCGTGTTAACACCATGCTGTTACCTGTGCTGTTGGAGGCACAGACACAACTTGTGAGCTGACCTCAGTGATGTGGTTGCATTTACATTATGGAGTTGTTCCTGACTTGCATCTGATTTATTCCTGATTACAAGTAAGATCAGTACTATGCCCATTGAACTTAATTCTGATCTCACACTGTTTTTTTCCCAGTCCAACTCTGAAGGTGCACACCAGTATAAAAGCATCAGCCCCTTTCAGCCTCACAATTGTACATAAGAACCAAAAAGGTGAAACTGGACGAATGTAATTTCACTCCCCTACTAGAGTGAAGTACAGAAAGTAAACCAAGAGCAGCAACAAAGACTATTCAGTTTGATCTAATGTGTTAAGAAAAAGGAGAAGGTTTCGTTTTAATACCATTTTCCCCCTTCATTTTGATTGTGTTCCCTTAAAATGTAATTCATAAAAATGCTAACATAGAAATATGTTTCAGATCAAGCCAGGCACAAGGGGATAGAAAAAAGACAGAAAGAAGGTACGAAGGTTGTCTGGAAAAATCAGATGTTATATGATAGATGTAAAAATCTTTGCTCATCTGCTCTGGGCAGTGAGATGACTTGTGACAAATGAGGGAGTGGTGGAAGGATTTGCATTTTAGACTTGTTTGTTCATTTCTTTTCTCAAAAAGCTCATTTTCTCTAGGGAGATTTTTCTGTATCTCACAGAATATTTATCACGTCTTCCCCAATCCCTCTTCACACCACATTTGTGACTTTAGGTTAAGATGAAAATGATGGTACTTAAAGTGAAAAGTTAGAAAAATATAAATCCAGCTATCTATCAGTAGTCTAATCGAAAGCCTACTGTAGCCAGTAAAAAACTTTGTATTGAATTTACAGTATTTTGGATCAGACCCTGTTGAAGGAAATTTGAAAATCAGGCCCACTGACAAACCAGGCTAAGACATGTTCTAACTGGGACTCTGCAAAGATAAAGCTTGCATGAACCAAACTGCTTAGAGGCATCACTCGAAAAGTCATCCTTACTCAGGGTTTATCAGTAAACACTCGTCACTGGAGCAGTCACTCACTTTTCTTACAGGCCATTTAACATTAGAATGGTGTCTCCTTCACTTGTCTTCTTGAAATATTCAGAACACTTTGCTCTTCTGGTGTATGACAATCAGACAGAAGTGTCTGAGCTCCAACTTGAAAATGGATGTCCACTATCAGCTTTTTTGAGGATGGTATTTGAGCTGCAGGCATGAATGTGCAATGGGAACCTAATGAAATCTTTAAGTAGCAGCTGGAAACTTTTACAAACATTCAACTTAGAGAAAGTTCTGCTCCTAGAGCAGAAATTTTATTTTATTATTTGTTCTTTTCCCTTGTTTGTTATGCTCAGAAGCAGTGGCAAATGGAAAGAACTTTTAGGAAAATGACGCTGGCTTTTTTATATCCCACGCAAAAATACTGACTCTGGTATGCCTCGTGAAATGAGGTTTACCTGAGTGGTCGACAAAGGCTTCCCTTGTCGACCGCGGCGCATCCAGACTGCCCCGTTGTGCCGCCAAACAGCTGATCAGCACAGCGCGGCGGCCATTTTGATGTAAATGAAGTGGCGATTATGTAAATCGCTGCTTCATTTTCCTATGTCTAGTAAACTCATCTACATGTCTCTGTCGACAGAGCCATGTAGTCTAGACATACTCTTAGTGACAATGTAATTGTTTCTATACTAATAAAGTGTGATGTCAGAAGTAGGGAAAGAAGACATGGTCAGAAAATGTGGGGGTTTCCTTCTTAAAAATTGTGACATGACAATTTTTTAAATGTTCATGGTGTTGACATGGGCCTGAAGTTAAATTTATTAATTTAATTTAATTAAAAATTAATTTCAGCCCTTTAAATTTAAAAATGGGCCTGAAGTGCTGAAATTTTGTGTCTAAAGTCAAAATTTTCTAAATTGTGACAATTTTTAAGGTTCTTATACACAAACACTAGAAGTCTAAATAATAAGATGGGTGAACTAGAGTGCCTCATTATAAATGAAAAAAAATTGATATAATAGGCATCACAGAAATTTGATGGAATGAGGACAATCATTGAGACATAGTCATACCAGGATAGAAAATACATTGGCAGGACAGAACGGGTCATGCTGTTGGGGAAGAGGCATTATATGTGAAAGAAAATGTAGAATCAAATGAAGTAAAAATTTTAAATGAACCAAAATGTTCCATAGAATCTCTATGGGTAGTAATTCCATTCTCTAATAATAAGAATATAGCAGTAGGAATATATTATCAACTACCTAACCAGGATAGTGATAGTGACTATGAAATGCTAACAGAGATTAGAAAGGCTTCCAAAATAAAAAACTCAATAATAGTGTGTGTGGGGGGATTTCAACTATCCCCATATTTACTGGGTACACATCACCTCAGAACGAGATGCAGAGATAAAATTTCTTGATACCTTAAATGACTGCTTCTTGGAGCAGCTGGGAAAGTCAACATGGTTTCTGTAACTGGAAATGATGTCTTACTAATCTACTAGAGTTCTTTGTGGGGGTCAGCAAACATGTGGACAAGGGGGATACAGTGGATATAGTATACTTGGATTTCCAGAGAGCCTTTGACAAGGTTCCTCACCAAAAGCTCTTAAGTAAAGTAAGTTGTAATGGGATGAGAGGGACGGTCCTCTCATGGACTGATAACT